>JAHLMK010000017.1:0-1279980 GCA_019915135.1 Strobilurus pachycystidiatus | reverse complement strand
GACTCGAGAGTCTGATTCTTGAAACTCGTCACTTTTGATGGTGTCATCCAAAAAGTTCCCTCCGGGGACAACTATTGACCACCGCAGGGGTCGAACCTGCAATCTCCTGATTCGTAGTCAGACGCGATGCCATTTCGCCAGGCGGCCGTGTCCACCAGCCATTCGGTCCGGTCATACACAGCCCTAATGAAAAGTGTCCGTGTAAATGTCAGTGTAAGTGTAAGATGGTAGGTAGACATATATACACCCCCCTCCCCCTCCCCTCCCCTCGCCCCACCTAAAACAAACAAACGAAATTACTCGGAAAGACCTCCCGGCCCCTCTGCACCCTCCCCTCGTCCAGCAGTCTCCCCGTCCACCACCCGTCCTCCGGCGTAGACGTCACAGCAATGATGTCGCCTGCCTCGAGCGTCAGCCAGTGAAGGTCAAAAGGAAAGGGAATGGAGAGGAAGGGAATGGATAGGAAAGGGGGGCACCCACCAGCAGTAAAATCAAACTCCTCCGGGATAGTCGCCGTGTAATCATACAGCGCCTTCACTACGTCGAGGAGCGCGTCAGACAGATCAGTATGCACATTATAGAGGGAAAGTGGAAACGCACCATAAAACAAAACAGGCTTCTCCTCCTCCACCTGTGCTTGGGTATACGACGGGGCATTCACACTCCCATACCCCGGCTCCGCACCAGCCCCAGGCCCAATACTACCACTATACGAGCTCTGTCTCGTGGGACTCGCATACCCTTGGGCAGGTTCGGCGTAGGACGACCTCTGCTCCACGGGCACAGCGGGCGTATAACTCGACTGCCTCGAGATCCCAGAACTGTTGTTGTTATGCCTCGCGTTGGGGTTGGGGTTCCCATTCGTGTACCCAGGACCAGGGTACGCAGGGCTCTGGGCTGGGGGCGGAGGGGCGTTGTACACCGACGCTGGGGCGACGAATCCTTGACTCGGCGACGCACCGAATCCCTGACTCGGCGACGCACCGAATCCTTGCGAGGGCGACGTTCCGAACCCTTGCGCTTGTGCTTGACTCTGGCTTGGAGGCGGGAACCCTTGACTCTGCTGCTGATACCCCCCTTGGTTCGCATTCTGCAACGGCGGCGGCGGCGGCACCGGCCCAACCCCACCATAGCTCGGTCTCCTCTGCGGCGGCGAGACCCTTTGTTGTTGTTGAGAGACTTGGACTTGGGCCGGAGGCGACTGGAATTGCTGTTGCTGATACGATTGGCGCTGTAGTGGTGGTGGTTGTTGTTGGTACTGAGGCTGGGGACTAACAGCCCGCGCAGGCGGAGCACCACCATACCCCGGACTCACAGCCCGTTGCAATGGGTTGTATCCCCCCGGACCCGGACTCACAGCCCGTTGTTGTGCGTATGGTTGGTCGTATCCCTGAGGGGGATTCTGATACCCCGCCCCCGCCCCCGCGTAACTGGAGCGCTGGTACTGGGGCTGGGGGCTCACGCCCTGTCGCACCACCTGCGGTTGCGGACTCACTCCCCTCTGCCTCGCCTGGGGTTGCGGACTCACTTCCCTCTGCGCCTGTCGAGGCTGGGGACTCACCCCCCTCTGCTGCTGCTGCTGCTGATACCGCACCGCCAACTCATCATGCACGACCCTCCCACTCGCATCGAGGACTATCCCCGGGGACGTGGACGACGGGGGGGCGACGTTCATACTATCCACCCTAGACGGAGCCGCCACGTTCATACTCCCCGCCCTCGACGGCGCAGGCGAGATCCGCCCCAGATCAACCACCTCCCCCGGCATCGGGCTCGCGCTCCTGCTCAGCGGACTCGCCGCACGGCTCCCCGCACCGACACCCGCGAACCCCGTGCCTGTGCTGGTGGGTCGTTGAAGGGAAGACGAGCTCTCCGTGGTTCGATGCAGGGACGGCGACGAGGCGCTCAGGCGCTTCCGCTCCCCAGGCAAGCTCTGCTCGTAATCCTTCAACACGCCCTCCACCTCCACGCTCCCCCCTCCCCCTCCCCCTCCCCCAGTATTCTGCCGCGACGGCGGCCGCATGAACGCAGCAGTCGGAGGTTGCGCAGACGAAGGGCGGGACGGCGGCCCGCCAACGACCTGCTCCGCGCTCGTGCGATAGTCGACGCTTGGCTGGCGGGGCGGGAGGGGCGGCTTCGCGGGAGTAGCGGCCTTCACGGGACTGGCACTGGTAGGCGCCTTGACGGGACTCGCCGCCCTCCCGGTGCGTCCCCGAACAGTTCCGCCCCGCGCCACCTCGCGCGTGAGGGCCTCGAGTGTCTTGGCGAGCGGGTCTTCCCCGGATACGTCGGCTGCGGGGGCGGGGGCGGGGAATGTGTCTGTGGGGGCTTCGACGGGTTTCCTCGTCGGGCGTCTGCTGAGCGGTGCACCACCGGGAGAGACGCCCCGACCGGCGGGTGAGACTCCCCTCGATGTTGATCCCCCGCCTGCGCCTCCTGACGATGGTGGAACCGCCATGGTGCTAGCCGGCAGAGAGATGGTGCTGGTCGCTTTGGTCGGCGAGCCTCCTCCGCCAGCGCCTACTCCTGCGCGATTGACAGCAGCTTCTGCCTGCTCAGCTTCTAGGTTTTGTCGTTCCTCCTCCTCCTGTGGGCTAGTCAGTGACAAGTCATGGAAGGGGAACAACAAACCCACCCTCTCCCTCTCCAACTCGAGCTCGACCGCGCCCTTGACAGGACTCGCCGTTTCGTCGGGAACGTCTAAACCAAGTCAGTGTGGTTACACCCCTTGGGATTGGGCACTCACTCTCGCTCAGCTTGTCATCCACCACGACCCGCTTCCTCCGCTCCCTCCTCACCCGCGCAAAGTCCGCGAGGTGGAAACTCTCGTGCGAGGGCGCAAACGTCGCAGCGTCGTACTGGCCGTCGCCAGACTTTTCCCAGTCCACCATCCCCGGTCCGTCCGGGATCTGGCGCCCCGTCCCACACTCGCGCACAAAGTTCTCCACGTCGCGTTCCACGTCCGTCTCCTCCAGCGCCAGCCGCAGCTTTTCGCATGACTGTCGGGTGAGCGTCAGAGAACACGTGTGGGGGGGAGGGGGGGAGGGGGGCACTCACATTATCATCCACAACACACACCCCACTGACGACATTCGCGTACGCCCAGAGACACTCCTTGACAAACTCGCCGCGCTCCTCCTCCGTCTCCTCGCACACATCGCACACCTCCCTCCACCGCGCCTCCCACTCCGCCTGCTTCTCGCCATACACCCGCACGAAGCCCTCGTACTCCTGCCGGCTCCCCGGCGCGGCCTGCCGCACGCGCTCGAGCTTGAGCAGCACCTTGTCCAGATCCCTGCCCTGCACGAGCGTGCTCTGCGCCGTGTAGCTGTTGATCTTGACCAGCTCGCCCTCCCAGCGCTCGCGCGCGCGCTCCACGTGGCCCAGCGCCGCCTGCTTGCTCTTCCACAGCTTCTCCGCCGGCCCCAGCGTGCTCTTCGCGAACCCCTTCATGTCGCCCGACAGCTGCAGCGTCTTGCCCAGCAGCTCCGCCGACAGCGTGTGCGCAAGCCGCGCGTGGTGCTTCGACGTCTGCGCCGTTTCCAGGATCAGCGTGTCCAGCGATGTCCGCAGGTCCCTGCCCGAGCTTAGCTTTAGCGAGGACATCCACCACGCAATAAGACGCACTCACCCCCCCTCGCCCGCCCCCAGCCCACCCATGCTCCTTGCCAACTTGCCCATCTTCTTCGCATACTCCCCCTCGATCACGCTCCGCTCCCGCCAGAACCGCGCCAGCTCCTCCACCGTCCGCCCCCCGCCGCGCATCTTGTTCAGCAGCACCGGCACCCCCGCGTCCCCCGCCCCCCAGAACGAGTTGCAGAATGCGTACGGGTCGTGTGGCGGTCGTCCAGGCCCGTGCCCGTGCGCGCTGGAGGAGTACTGCGACTGGGCATATCCGGGCGATGTACTGTTGCTGTGTCCGCCCCCGGCGTATTCCTGCGGTTGCTGTTGGCGGTACGCCATTTTATATCGGTCGTGGTTGCGTTATCGCAGCCCGATGGCACTGAATCGGCGTCTGCTCAGCGCGCGCCCACAGCCCACACGCCAAACACGCACCTTCCTTCCGTCCGTTCTATAATCGGCTCCCTCTAATATCCCAAGTATCACGATGACAGAATCGTCGCTGCGTCGAGAAGATAGCCTGTGGAAAGATCGTCGTCCACAAGGCCAAGGTCAACGTCAAGGTCAAGTGTGATGAACGTTCCGGTCAAGGCACGAATGGTTGGCTTCAAGGTTCAAGGGCTGTGACGTAAGCCCGCTTACCTTCCGACTCAAAGCTGCCTCAGGGACCCAAAGCACGGCCGCCTGGCGAAATGGCATCGCGTCTGACTACGAATCAGGAGATTGCAGGTTCGACCCCTGCGGTGGTCAGTGAAGTATGCCCTCAGTGTATTTTTTTTTGTGAAACACTCAAGTTTTCACAAATTGGACAATGGAAATTTCAGATTCAATGTCGAGACTTTTTCTCTGGCCCCGACTCACTAGAGTTAAAAGTTTCGTCTAAGTTCTTGATTCTTGAATCTTCCGAATTTCAGACATTCGAATTCTCTAAGCTCTTACTCAGTACTGACTGAGTTAACTGTAGGCCGCAGTAAACCTAGGCTCTGTGTAGACCCAAGACCGTGGCGCAGTAAACCACGTGGAATCATTCATTGATGAATCCCTATCATTATTGTATCAATGATCATCACATCGAACATTTGTCTTCAGCATTCTGGTCTTGCACATCAGGAATACATAGCACACTATTCCACGATTCTCTTCATTGAGGTAGTTGCTTCTCGACGTTGCCATCGATCAATCGTCACACCCTTGACTCCCTCTCATGCGCTATTACGTGGCGCAGGTTGCGATCCCGTCGCCAAATTTAGACGCCTGTGCAACGACAGCAATTGCCCTGCGTTCGGCTATCGGTCCATCCAATCCAGAGCAGGAGATTCCAACTGTTCGTGCACTGGATGCCAGTGTGCTCCCTGCTGTCCTCTTTCAATACCTCGTCTATTTTCCGGGGAATGCTCTGCCGCTTGGCCAAGACTCATACTGAACGGGCATGACTCACGGATTCTTCTGCGCTATGGCCCAGGACGGCTTCGTCGAGAGCCCTCAAGCTCCGCAGACAAGTTTCTGATTTGCCCGAGACCGAGCGACTCGATGTTGTGGTCCATCGTCCAAGTCGCTCTGGGACTCGGACATGTCAGTCTTCACACTGGCTACGGGTGCTTGCACCACTGTCGATGGGTGTCAACCAGCCCGTAATCGTCGCGAATAGTAGCTTCATGCCATTTGTGAGATGCAGCTTTTCTTTCAGAAGGCCTAGGATTTCAATACCCTGACATACCTCCAAGGCAACGACACTCACAGTCGTGTTCCCCACTGTCTGGCTTGGCAGATCACACTCCCGAGTTCCCACCAAGTGTATCTTATGCGAGCTGTGTATTCATCACCGCCGCACCTAAGCCAATAATAGGAATCGCCTACATACAGTACTGCAACCGTGCAAAACACGCTCACTTCGATGTGGTTTACACATGTATTCTATCGCGCTGTTTATCGTGTGGATATCTGCCCTGCGTCTGCGTTCACATCCATTCCATTAGCATCGTACATACCTCGACATTGTACACACAAAGTTGAACAGAGCGCTCGGATTTGCGTATTAAATATCCTTTGACACGATAGACTCAAGTCGTCGCTGGGCACCCAGTGTCGACGCCACACTTACCTTCATGCCGCCCCACCTTATGCTTACCTCCACCCCACCTATACAAGGAGAGACACATCGATTCAGCGAGTACGTGTAGTGTATCGTAGACAGAGACAGGACGCGGCGCGAGCAAAAAAAGACCGCAAGTGAAAAACGTATGATATAGAAAAAGTATAAGCAAACGAGGAAAGCATACAAGTCGAGTTTTCAAATTAGAAAGTTATCGTTTGGGTTCGAGGTGGCACGCAGGAGTTTAAAAGCACAAAAGGAAGGAAAAAAGGGAAAGAGAAAGAAACGCATAACGGAATAAAAACACAGTCAACCAACAGCCCAACCCCAGCGGCACATCACATCACATCACATCAAAGTTTTGGGTATCCCTCCTGGAGGTCGCAAGGTCGAGCCTCCGAGCCTCTCACGCCTCGACCATCTGCACTTCCTCTCCACCTTCAATCGGCCCTCCCTCGACCTCGACACCCTCCATCCCCTCCTCCTTGCCGTTCGCATTGCCAGACGAGCGTCTCTGGTTCTGGTTCTGGTTCTGGCCTGACGCGCCTTGTGGTCCGCTCCTCGGCGCGTTCGCGCAGCGATCCTTCCCATGGGCGATGCGGAGGTTCGCGTACTCGGGCTTGTTCTTGACGCCCTCAATGGCCTTGATCGCGTTGCTCACGTTTGTGAAGTTGACAAAGGCGCAGTTCCTGCGAAGTCAAAGGTCAGTTCTCAAAGAAAAAGAAAGAGAGAGGAAACGAAACGCACTTCTCCTTCAAGAAATTAACCAACTCGATATCCCCGTACTCCCCAAAGTCCCTCTTGAGCCTCTCCTCAGTGAAAGTCTCGAAATCCTCCACATTTCCAATATACACATTCCTCGTCGCGCCGCTATGCACCGCCAACGCCAACGTCGGCGGCAGTGGCCCCGAGTTCTTCCCCCACCCAATCTTCAGTCGGCGGTTGTTGATCGTCATCCCCTGGTAGGACGCGACCTGGAAGAACGTGAACGCCGCAGCGGGGTCCACGAACGTCACAAACGCGATGTGTTTGTCCTGCATGTAGCGGATGCTCTGCAGGACGCCGCCGCGGATCGAGTTGCACAGGTCCTCGGTAGAGGTCTCGGGGTGAATGTTCCCCAGGTAGACTGTGCGGTTCATGCCCGTCGCGCCACCCATCAAGCCGTCGATGGGGCTGAAGGGGGCACCGTAGGGGCTGAAGGGGGACTGGAAGCCGTTCGGGCCGGCGGTGAGCGGAGAGGCCATCCCAGCGGTCGGGGAGACGGCTTGAGCCATGAGAGACTGCGCGGCGGCGGCCTGAGCCTGCTGTGCCGCGGCTTGCTGGGACTTGGGGATATACGCGCAGCGGTCTTTACCATAGTTGACGCGCTTGCCGGCCCAGTTGGGTTCCGTGGGGAGCGTGTTGACGACCTAGAAACCGGATAATTAGCAAACCATAGAAGAAAAGACCCGGAGTGAAGACAAACCTTGGTCGCAACAGCGATACTCAAAAAGTGCACGAATCCAATGTTCTTATCCCTGACGATCTTGACCTGGTCAATCAGGCCAAAGCGACTAAGCTCGTCCCGCAACTGCTCTTCCGTCATGTTCTCATCCAGACCGCCGACATAGACATTCCTGCTTGCGTTGCTCTGCGTGATCGCCAAGCTCACCTGCGCGGGGACAGGGCTTGGCTTTCCCCAGCCAATCTTGAGCTCTTGCCCGTGCAGGGCGAGCTTCTTGATAGTCGCGTCCGCGTGGAACGCCGCGGCAGTCGGGCCGTCCAAGAAGGACAGGAAGACGCACGACTTTTCGGGCAGGACGCGGATGGATTCGAGAGGGCCAAAGTGGACGAGGTTGAGCAGTTCGTCGACGGATGCGGTGGCGGGGAGGTTCCCGATGTAGACTGTGCGTCCCTGCGCGGTGGCCGTGGCGCTCAACGCGGCACTGAGGGCTGCGGGCGAGTAGGCACCAGGGGACTGGGGGATGTTGAGCGACGGCAGGCGCTGCTGTTGCTGCTGATTGAAATTCTGTTGAAACGCGCCAATTAGCCCGAGCCCGAGAAGAGCGAGACCCAGGACCACACAAGAGAAATTGCAGGGCCGCGCCTCAAACCAACAAGAAGACGCACCTGTCCGAAACTGCCCATCTGGCCGTTGTACGGGAAACCGAGCATGTTCATCGCCGGGAGGCCGAGGCCGAGCATGTTGTAGGCGCCGACGCCAAAGTTGTTGTACGGGGACGCCGCGGCGGACGGGCTGGGCTGGTAGTTGGGCGAGGGCTGGCCCTGGCCGACGCCCATGCCGGTGTTGGTGTTGATGGAGAGGTTGGGCGTGGTCGAGTAGACCTGCTGCGCCTGGTTGATGCTCGCATTCGGGCCGTAGCCGTAGTTGGCGAACGCATCCTGGCCCTGCTGAGCGGTCGGGCTCCAGCGCGCCTTCTTGCTCTCGGGCCCGCCGGCGCCGTTCGGGATTGTTTCCATGGAACGCTGGGTGCGATAAGCAGAGGGCATAGCAGCTGGATAGAAATGGAAGACGCACCTTCATCATATCGAGTTCGTAGGGATATGGAGCGGTCGGGTACGAATCAAAGGTGGTCTGTGCACCGTCCATCGTAGAATGCAAAGGAGTATGGTAAAAAAAAGAGTGGCGGGGGATATAGTTAGAAGACGTATCGACAACGAGCGTGGATGGGTGTGTGGGTATGTAACGAGCGTAGTAGGGCAAAGACACGCACAATAGGCTAAGCGAAAAAAGGGGTTTTTAAAATTTTAGAGGGAGGAGGAGGAGGAGCAATTCAACAATTCAAAGGCGAAGGGCATGCAAACGTTGAAGTGAAAGGCAAAGGAGGGAGCGTCTCCAAGCGAAGTGAATCGTTGAAGTTCGGGCGAAGACGAAAGATGGATGCAAGGACCGTTGGGAGACACCACAATACCAAGCTATCCCGTGCCCCTGATTCCTGATGCGCACGGACCCAAGGCGCCCGTCCGGATCATATTTCCGGACCACTGCCACGTCCTTATCGCAACTGAACAATGAACTCGCCGCCCAGCGCTGGATCCGCATTGACAGTCATCGACTCGAAGACGCCTAATGCTATGCTCAAGTATAATTGACGATGCACTTTGCACCTCGGTCCTCGACCTGACACACTTGCAAACACCTCTCTCCCCGGCTGTCCATTCGAACGACGGACGAGATACTGATGATAACGGGCGCCATAAGTAAGTAACCGATCGCTGATGAACGCGCAGCCAAGGACAGCCGGTGCTTAGGCTTGTCGAGAATCAAGACTGAGCGCTCATCACTGGAGGATGGATGCGCACTTCAGGGTACTTATAATGAACTGATCGTCCACGTTTCATACGCTAATGCTATCCTCATGCATGGTCATCAAGAGTGATGTTTGATCTCGGGCGGCGAGTAGGCCGAATGATGTCGCTGATTGACTTGACTGACAGTGACCTGATCAGTGACTGACGGAACAAGCTACTGTGGGGCACGATTTATTAAGCCTTTGAGCAGCTAATGGTCGTTGGTGTCGGGTCTTCCAGTTCTAAACTTGGATGAGAAAAGGATGCAAGAGTCAGAAGTTGGAACACTGTCACTTAGTTCTCGAATTCCACTGTTCAGAATCACATTCACGAGTCAGAGGGCGTGAGCTTCAATGTAGCCTTGAACTGAAAACATATTTCAAAAAAATTCCTTGATCGCCGTGTGGCGGGCGGCCGCGTGAGCACTGAACACTGAACACAGTGAGGCTGATTGTCAAGTGAGCACTGGTGACTGGACATTGAACAATCAACATCAGAACGGTGGTCCCGAGTCCCGAAGCTCGACTGAGTCGAGTCTCGACTCTCGACTCGTCACTCCCTAGTATTGAAACTAGAGCAAAATTTGGGGTCAGTTAGTAACGGTTAAACCGTTACGGTTTCAATTTTCAAACCGACGGCCGAGGTTTACTAGGGTGGCGCAGTAAACCCTAGGTTTTGATACACCTTGGGTTTACTGCGGTTTTTAACGGTATCGATACGGTTTCGAAAGGTTGAGGAGTAGGTTTGAAGGTTTCGATACCAGCACGTGATGATTACACGTGACGGCCGCGGCGGCTGGTGGGCAAGCCCGAGGGTGGCGACAAGAGGGCGGGGACGAGGCGGGAGGGCGGCGCGCCCATCACGTGGATGCATCATGTGCTGGTATCGAAACTGTTACTAACGGTTTCGAAACCTGGGCCAAAATGAGGGTCAGTAACGGTTTCAAACCTACCGGGTAGGTTTACTGCGCCACCCTAAGGTTTACTGTAGGGTGGCGAAGTAAACCTTAGGTATTGGTACCGGACCGGTTTGTGACGGTTTGTTACCGGTAACTTACTGGTAAGATACCTCGGCCGCTGGAGGGTAGGTAAGTTACCTCCACGTGATGCTTTCACGTGACTGATTCACGTGAGAGGCGCGCGGCGCGGCGGGAAGCGGCGGGATGGTGTGGAAAGGTGTGGCTGGGCTGCTGGTATCAAGAAGAGGTAATTTTGAGAGCTGGTACCTGTTACTGACATTGGAAGCTCAAATGTGTCGATTCTGAGGTGTAGAAACAAAATTCTCATGCCATTTTAGCCTGGGCCGGAAAATGCGCCACAAGCATCACGTGAAAGCATCATGTGACTATTGGACGGTAAGTTACCGTATTGATACCTGGGGGGTCCGGACGGGTCGGTAAAAAACCGGTAAGATACCGAGGGGGAGGTTTACTTCGCCACCCTAGTTTACTGCGCCACCTAGGGTGGCGCAGTAAACCCTAGGTTTTGATACACCTAGGGTTTACTGCGGTTATTAACGGTATTGATACGGTATCGAAACCTCGGGGGGTAGGTTTGAAGGTTTCGATACCGGCACATGACCATTTCACGTGACTGTGCTGGGGCAGTGTAGGGTGGCGGAAAAAAGTCCTTCGGGACTTTCTTACAGTAAATTACCTGGGCCGCCCGCAGGGCCCGGTTTTTTACACGGTAATTTACATGTAAATTACGGCACGTGATGGTCATGTGATGCGCGCCCGCCCCGGCCAAAATTTTCTGCCCTTCGGGTGGTGCAAGAATATTGTAGTATTCCGTGGGCTCTTCCAGAACAGTGGACCACTGGAGCTCTGCAGCAAATGTGATAGTTGTGCTATGGTTGGGACTGGTTGCAACAAGAAAGCTCAAACGAGTTGAAACAACTCAATCATCAATGCCGCCATTGCTGCCCCGGCCCCCAGGGCCCAACTGATGACACAGTACAACAAGAGGGTAACAGGTTAAAGTAGCCCGTCAATTTTTACCAGCTGCCATGAAGAACACTACTACTGTAGTCATTTCGGACTCAGAGAGTCAGAGTGAGGGAGTCTTGTTGGGTGTGCTCCGACACTGCACGGCGGGATAGTGGCGGGATGAGCATGTGACCCATTTTGGTAATTTACGGGTCCCAAAATGGGGTCGGTAATTTACATGTAAATTACAATCACGTGACGCGTAAATTACGGTAAAAAAGGCTTTCTGTAAAAAACAACCACTTTCTTCCGCCACCCTAGGGCAGTGGCGCGCGCCGCCGCGCCTGCCCACTTGTCAAGCTCTCTGAGGCTTAGATAAGGGAGGATGAGCGTGAGAGTGTGATATTAGACATGAAGCATTGAAGCACTACCCTCTCACTGTGAGAGGCCAGAACATATTAGACAGTAACACGCAAGAAGTGGTTTGGGTGGCCAGCGGAAATTGCGCCACAAAGAATCAATCATGTGATCAATTCACGTGCCAGTATTGATACCGTTTCAAACCTACGGAGCCTCCGGTGGGGAGGTATCGATACCGTTACTAACACCCCCCGGAGGTTTACTGCGCCACCCTAGCGCCACCTTAATCTTGATTTCATTTTTTCAAACCAAAAGAATTATGTTTACAACATATGACCACCGCAGGGGTCGAACCTGCAATCTCCTGATTCGTAGTCAGACGCGATGCCATTTCGCCAGGCGGCCGTTCTGGGAAGGTCACTACGTTTTCACCCTTTGCACTTCATAAGTATACTCAAGATCGAAAGAAGGTAGATGAGGCACAAGGCTGCAACGACCATTAAGAAGCATTGGTTCCATTTTGGAGTCGAATAGTAATACAAATAGTCATCAATGACCCACGTGGCGAAAAAGTCTTTCTTCTCGCCCATCATCAACTTGTCGAGTCTAGGAAGCATCCCATCTGAGCAAACGCGTAGATAACGCGACAAATTAGGCAAAGGTTCATTCTATCTCATCTTCGCTGCGCGCATCCTCTGAGTGACTAAAGAGCAACTACTTGACGCCATCTCTATGGTCTGTGCGTTCTCTGGTCGAGCGATCTATCCGTGCTAACGCCTCTTCAGTCCACCAATGTTCCTATTGCAACCTGCAACAACGTCGAGGGAAAAAGTGGCCTACCAACCAATGTCGAACTCTTTGCACAGCGACCAAATCTAAGCGCAGAGATAATAGCCGGTATCGAACGTCTTCAAAAGAGTAACATCTCCCCACTCGATACAGAGCGGTCCCATATCGACGCCATGCTCTCTGCACACACCCTTTACCGGCAAACTCTCGCCGAGAAAAGAGCCTACGCGCAGAAGGTCTTATCGGAGATTGGACGAAGAGGACGCGCAAATACTAGAACGCGTCGCATCAATAGAACAGGTCCTTCATCCCCTTCGCAAACTCCCCAATGAAGTCATATATGAGATTGTCTCCTTTATCATCGAGGAGGTCACTCATATCCCCATCGATTCGTCCCTCGCAAATGGCATCCCGTGGACTGATATGCTCAATGTGAAGCTCCACCCCCTTTGGGTCTGCTCTCACGTTTGCCAGCAATGGCGCGACGTGGTCCTCGACGCTCCATGTCTATGGTCTCACATCGTCCTTCCGGTCACACGCACCATCAGCTCTTTCGCGTCCTCCCTCATCGTCCGCACCATAGTAGAGCGGTCGAAGGACCTCCCACTATACGTCTACATCCGCGACTCAGACGTCTACCTTGCCAACTCCTACTCCCTCTCGGAGCTATTTGCGCAATGTCACCGCTGGCAGGCGCTAGCCGTCACAACCTCTTGTGGTGCGCTCAAACTCGCCTTGCAACATTCCCCCCGCTCCTTTCCCCTCCTTGATACCCTATTCATCCGGACGACCCGTGAATACAGCTCTACCAGCAGCAGATTCAATGGCTTTTTATCCAACGCACCCGCACTCCGCGTCGCATACATCGGAGAAATAAAATTATACCGTGAACGCCGAACGCCTCTTCCTTGGACGCAGCTCACACACGTCGAGTGGATGGAAGACTCCGCGACATGTGAAACATCCGCGGCCATCCTCTGCGAGATGTCCTCGCTCGAGTCTGCTACACTCAGCCTGACGGGCAAGCCAGTGGAAGTACCCGACCTCGTCTTTGCCCACGCGTCTCTGCAGTATCTTGAGATTAAATTCACGGACCACCTGTATTCGCTCATCTCGGCGCTTCGTCTCCCAAAGCTCGAGGGATTGACGATCACCAGCCCGGCGTATGAAACCCGCAATCGCAATCGCATTCATTCCCGGGCTCTCCTTGCCATTCCGCTCTGCCCTCTTCCTTCTCCCACAGGAGAGACCCTCAAGGAACTCACTGTCACCCAAGCCCGCCTGTGTCAAGAGATCATGGAAGGGCTCGAGTCCATCCTCCGCACAACTCCCCTACTGACTTCACTCTGGCTCACTGTAGTCGAACAATCCGACGCCGACGATTTCCTCAGCCTGCTCCACGTAGACAATGACAACAACGAGCACATCATTCCTGGCCTCATTGAGCTCGGACTACGTTGCGATGCCGGGCTCAAGCTCAAGGCGCAGAATGTCAACATCATCAATGACTTGATTTCTTCACGCCGCTGTGGCATTGTGGGTGTGGCAGAGCTGGAGTACATCTCTGTCAATCATTGGCGGAGCGATGCAGACTCGGATGAGTTAGTAGAGATGCGAAAGAAGTTTTGTCAATTTCTGGATGAAGGGCTTGATGGTCATATTATGGACTTTGCGGGTGCGACTCTCTTTGTAACACCGGGAACGTAGTGTTGTTTCGTTAGAGTACAAACCTCAACCACGCGAAGTAGGGTGTGTTGTCGCAGGTGAGAAGGAAGTTTAGCGAGGTTCTCGTAACGGATCGAGTTATGGACAGCCTTTACCGCGATGGCGAGCCAGTACTCATGTCATGCAGCTGTAGCGAGTCTTCTATACCGCCCATACTCGAAACCATGCGCTTTACTTTGCTCTCTGCGTGACGGTGACTGCTCTCGAAGTTCCCCAGCGAAAACGAGATTTTGAACCCGTTCTTGAACGAGCTAATTTCAAATCCATGGTCTGCTCACATCTAAACGAGTCGAACACGATGCTACATTCATGGAGTCGCGGCGCTCAGCGATGCAGGTTATAGTGAACTTGAAGCTGTGGTTGAAGTTTGGTTCATTGTCAGGACACTGAAGCAAGGACGACTCGGATGAAGAAACTCGACGAAAGGTCGGCAAATGACTTAAGGATGCTAAATCCTCTCTGAGCTGTAATACTCATGCGACGCTGGAGCGGTTGGAAAACGTTGCTCGTATAATCAATTCGCGGTTAGATAATGCTGTGAGTACTTCAACCTAAGTGCTACATTCTCCGAAGAAAGGTCTTCAGAGCGCGCACCTCAAGGCACACATACCTGTAACGCGACTCGCAGTCTCTTCACTCGTGAGCCCGTTCTCTTTGTCCAACATATAGAAACCAGACGCGTTTGACTGCCGATGGTTGCTTCAAACGATGTTTGCTAAAACAAAGACGATGTACGTCCCTGCGCCACTTATTGGATCCAGAAGTTCATTGTTTCTTTGTTCTCACGTGCCACGGTGGCAGAGGCAGCGACATATATAAAGACGCGTCTGTATCAGCGCCACTCGAAGACAAACTTGATCTCACTACCATGCCGTTCCTTATTGTCCATGACTTATACGGCGACTTGGGCGTCTATTATAATTATCAACTTCGCGACAGAGTCGAGCTTCCCGGCGGCGGCTACTCGCTGGACGACGACGAGTATCAGTCCAATAATCGCATCTACACGGGCTTCAACGACGCGGAAGACGAGGAGGAAGAGGAGGAGCCAATCAAGGCAGAGGATATGGCACCTGCTGCCAATGCGAAGGGGCGGAAGGTGGCTGGCGCTAACAGAGTGAAGAAGGCGTATGAAGCAAAGGTCAATAGGGTGAGTCACTTTGGTTTGGGGGAAGGGAAGGGAAACACTGACGTGGGTTGTGAAGGATTCAGATATGGACACCAAAGTGGATGAACCGGAGCCCAAGAATAGCGAGGGTGTTCATGGAAAGATCAGGGACGAGCCTGAGCGTAGAAAAATGACGGCTTGACCTCGATGAATTGCTGTAGATTCAAATTGACGAAATGTTGCTATGTTGTGCCGTCAAAGCCACAAGATATGGAGGGTGTGCGTCTCGGTGTCATTGTCGCATCGAGTGGCGTAAGTATGAACAAATTAGCAAGGACAATGACGGCGGCAAGGACGGCAGTAGCTAGCCTTTGTCTGTGTTTACTATTGTCGACCCAATCGGGTTGCCGACGATAGCGCTCATCCGTCCTCCACTCCATGGGTCCCATTGTGGTCTTAGCTTCCCTATGACAAAGGCCTCCTCCCTCGATGCCCTATAAAGACGCCCTGCGCACCCGCTTCTCGACCCACGCCTACCCCAACAGCTAATCTTTAGCGCCTGTTATTTCCTGCGGTCCGGGTCGGAAATTCGTGTCTGACCAGCTTTTGATTCTTACCAACCACACTTCCTCTCATCGACCACCGCCTATTCCGCCCCTTGTCGCATCTCCCTCTTACTGCATCACGAAATGCCGAGTCATATCGATTACAGCTATCACTACTTCGGCCCTGATGTCGACACGGACATGACTTCTTCTTCCATGACCACCATCGCCTCCTCCCCATTCAGTCCCTCCGTCCCGGGGCAGGCGCCCAACTCCATCCCCTCCGACGCTTCCGTCGCCCTGTCTACCACTAACGCCATCACGGCCACCCCCATGCCATCGACGGGCTTAACACTGCGCATCCCCCCACTCTCTAAGCTGCCGTCAAGCATGTTTATCGACATAGACGACGAGCAGGTCTGGGACGACAAGCTCGGCCGTTGGATTGCAGGCTCTCGACGCGTAGCGTCTGCCAAGGCCAAGGCGCAACCAGTACAGGTGCGTTCATAATTGTGGCTCGATGCCTGGTACTGATGCGAATCGGTACCACAGATCCAGGCGGGCTCGGATGTTGTTATGGGAGACGTTTGAGACGCTTTTGGGGATGATACCTGCGTGCTGCGTTGCTGATTTACCATGGATATGTTGTACATTATTGCGAATATGCCCTTCTCATTATCGTTCGAAACTTTCAAGCTGCTTGACCGGTCCAGAGCGCTACACCCAACGATACCTTTACCACCCGTCTATCTAAGACTCAACGTTCCTCACGTTTGAATCTACAACTCGATAAAGGTTTCAACATGGGGAGAAGAATTCTCAGCTCCGTGGTACACACCTGTGGCACCGTGCGGCTCAGGACACATTCCGACATTAATCAGGCCACCTGGTCCATCCTGAGGCCTGAATACCTGTGGATCATTCGTGTAAATCTGTCCCCTTACGCATCGTCTCTGGTAGTGCAAATATTGAGCTTGCCCCATGGTTACAGATAGCACGTTAAGAAGTGTTCCTTGAACGAGCCGTAGCGGCCTACAATTGTATACTACACCAGATATAATACACTAAGATACAACTTGTCTAATAATGTACATAGCACAATAGGGTATCAGACAGATAGATAATTAGCAGTCCTCAAGTTTTCATTTTAACAGGCCCGTTCGACGTCGAAAACTTCACGCTACCCCGATCCTTCGCCTTCTCATCCCAGTAGATGTTCCCAGCCCGGATCCCTTTGGTAGTCATCCGTGTAACTGCGCTCCTCTGCCGCCCTTCGCCTTTCGGATCCTCTACGTGACTTTGCTCGAGAGAGATTTGGCTGTTGGTCGTCCTCAAGTGGAAGAATCCCTCGAACGTGGGTGGTAGGGAAAGGGCCGCTCTATTATTGGTTGTGCGCGCATCGAGGTCGAGGACAGCGTCGACCGGCATATCAACGATGTTGGTGACGAGGTGCCCATTGGAGGTGCGGACGGTCACTGTCGATTTGGCGCCATGGGCGGTTATATCCGTCTCAATGAAACTATAGAAGACGTGTATAAGAACAAAGAAGATAGGCGAAGAGAAGACCATACTTGTTTGTAGTCGTCACATCCAGCACTGACGTACTCTCCGCCTTTCCAAACTCGACAGTGGCGCGAATGTATCCGTTGTTGGTTTTCAACGTCAAATCGCCCGAAGAGACGTAATGTCCTTCGATGGCGCCATTAGAGGTTCTAACATCAGCTTTTTTTTCGGCAACTACGGACTGTTCGAGACATTGGTGAACTGCGAAGGGAGTGGAGATAGGAGAGCTTACAAGTTTGATGCCAGCGTTGCTAGTACGAAGAGATCCTGTTCCGAAGGATAGAGTCTGTCGGGAACATAATGGTAAGCTCGTCATCCTCATGGATGATGTAGAGTGCGAACCTCCCCAGTTATACCTCCGTTACTAGCCACAAGCGAAAGGGAATTGAAGTGAACACGCTCATGCAAATCTCGCAGTACGTGACTGAAGTTCGGCAAATCGGTCTCAAAGTTTTTCACTTTGAGAGCTCCGCCTACACTCTCGGGGAAGTAGACTTTCACATTGAAGAAGGGGCGGTCTGTCAATCCACCCGTGGTCCAAGATCGAGGTGTCTGATGAAGAACATGAGGATCAGAAACACCTTGCCACGGATAACTTACGAAAAAGCCAATGCCGTGCTCTTTCCGTGAACGCTTGAGCCGACATACTTCGGTGTGCCCCAAGACATCACTTGAAAAATATAGCACCTCAACGTCGACGCGGACAGTATCAGAAAGAAAGGGGAGGGTGGAGATCTCCACATTGCCCGTGGATAGTGCTCCCCGTGAAAGCAGGAATAACGCATCGGACGACAAGGGCAGCTCGAAGGATT
This sequence comes from Strobilurus pachycystidiatus, assembly GCA_019915135.1. Lineage (NCBI taxonomy): Eukaryota > Fungi > Basidiomycota > Agaricomycetes > Agaricales > Physalacriaceae > Strobilurus > Strobilurus pachycystidiatus. The sequence continues at coordinate 1,262,147 of JAHLMK010000017.1, read as the reverse complement.
TTTGGGCAGCGTAGGGATATTTGCCACCAGTGGACTGTTGACCGTTCCATGTATCTCCCTCGACACATCCCGAAATGTGCACGTTGTCGGGTATCGAATTTTCAAGATGGTTGTTCTGGATGTCTCGTTTAGAAGAGGTATGGGCGTCGGATGACTACTCACCTCTCTTGAGCTAATTGACAATCCGTATATCCAGTTGATCATCAGCCACACCGCGAGACCTATCGCAAGAGCTTTGAAGAAACGCCGCAGGGCCGACTCCCGAGGCTTGGAATGCTCTGGATGAGGGATCCAAACGGGGAGAGGAAGGGAGGGAGGTGCACTGCGAGGAATGGATCCATATGCTGGCGGGGGTGGATTCGCATGGAGATGAGTCTCACTCGTGCTAGGTAGGTCGGGAATGTTCCTGCTTTTGGCGGGCGAAGGAGGTGTGTCGTCTACGATGATCATGTTGAGGGGTGAGGGGTGGGTGAAAACAGCGACTCCCTACCAATGGCGCCTGCTCTTTATAGCCGCCCATTCAAATTTGTTCCTGAGCACACTGGCACGCGCTGTGCGCAATCAGGGCTCTCCGGTTTCGTCTTTTTAGCGACGTATAATGGCATGAAGATGCTGCGGAGATGTGCTTGCAAATATGAAGAAGTGGCTGCGCAGAACGAAATCAGGTCAGCAGCGCTGGTCGCAGTCAAGGTCGTCCTTACTTTTTCGTCATATCCTGGAGATCTGTATCAGGATTCGCAGGATGGGGGACAGATAAGCAGCCGGCAGACAGGGTTGGGTGGCGGGCGTCTCTGGTACGAGTGCATGTCATGGTGCCCGCGGGTAAGGAGCCGCGCACGGAGAAAGGCAAGGACGGGTGCTGTTTTCCTACGAAGAGAAACTGTGTGGTTGGATTGCAGACTGGCAGTACGGCAGATTGGCTGGGCTCGTGCGAATCGGCCCGCATACCCGATACTTCCCGATCGATTTTGGTCACGCCTGACACAGGCTGGTCTCGAACCGCCACAGTTCACCTACCTTATACCCATGGCTCGCGTTTCTCGATGACTTTCAACCCCAGTGACCTTTCGGCCACATCAGAAATCACCAAGTTCAAATGGGCCGGACTCCCTACCTTCAGAAATCACCAAGTTCAAATGGGCCGGACTCCCTACCTGAGTACCTCAGATGTCAACGGGTCCACCGAACACAACCGTCTTCTCTCCGGTGGCGAAAACATCCATGACATCTTGCACCGGTACATGCACGGCGACCAAACGTTGTTTTTTGAGATGGCCTTTGATCTGCTTGGGTCTCCCATTCCTGTTCATCAGAGTATGCCGCCAGACATGGATATGGCTGCGTTATCACATCCCCACTATCTCTTGCACCACTTGGGTTGATGACGATGACCATGGCCATCTACAGTACCATGCTGCTTCCGAGCAGAGCGCGTCAGAATGGGCGAACAGGACTCTCTGCGTGCATGACGGAGTCGACCTGGAGAGTCTGCGATGTCGTGTCGGCGCATGGAATGTACCATCTCCTCAGGGAGATCAAACTTGGCTACACGTTGCGTTCCCAAGCCCGTCCATCGATGCAGTCTCGACCTTTGGGCTCCTATTACGGCTTCATGATCATTAGCGCGTCGACCCACTTCGCGCGTCAACTTTTCCTCTTGACGCGACGCGCCGTTCGACGGGACTGGAGTCAAACTGATAATGATGCGGCAGCGCTATCTGATCGTCTCTGTGATATCTTGGGAAGCGACGACGTTCCGGACATTGACAGGAACCAGGGCACAGAGGCATACAATCTTCTTTTCCTTGGGTAATGGACGTCCTTTCAGATATAGAGCTTGTACCAATTTCGACTGGTCGTCCGGAACGTGGCGATCCATATTATGAGTCCATGAATCTGGTAAACGATACGATGGTGCAATCCTACCAGGTAAGTTCGCGATACAGCATAGGTTGCGAAAAGAAAGAAAGACCTGTATCCCTAGCATCCGACATACGGCTTTCGAACCCGATCCAAGTTGTCGGACATTTACTCAATGCCTTCTTGTAGCCGAGAAGCACTCTTGCTCACTGAAATGAAACGGCTCATATCATCAGATCTCAAGTTAAAAGTGCCAATCAGTCTGACCTCTCGTATACCGTCACACATCTAGGTACGTTATTTCCTCACTAGCAGAGCTAAGAAAGATGCTCACAGCTTTCTGGGCACATGTCGCACTAGCGATGGTCGCCATCCACGACAATCCATCATCTGCCGACTCCCCGTCGGCCTTTTTCAACAACTTCAGCCTAACAAACCATCGCAACGCCTACAAGACCGCCACATTAGCACATACACCGGCTTCTGTCTCGGCACATCCATCTTTAGACTCCCTGTCTCTCTTTTCTTCTCTGCTTCGCAGTCTCCCGGAGCGCTGCCCCTTGATTTAGCGACTCTCAGAAGAGTGATGTCCTTCGTCCGCTCGGTGTACGAATCTCAGAAGGCTATTCCTGCACCGCTCAGCAGCATGGCGCAGTTTTCCGAGATGCAGGCTGTTGCGATGAAGGAGGTCTTTGCGTCGTCTGCGTTATTTCTTAGCCGTCAACGATGCGTCGCTGCGAGCTGATATCGTGCTGCTTCTAGAAAATACGTAGGCTTCTCGAAATGATTTCTTACAACTTGTGTATTCGTACATGAGGACCACCGGCATACGCTGAGCCAGGAGCTCATTTGCCATGGCAAATACCCTCTTGCCAACAGGTACGACACTGTTAGTACGCCGATTAGAGTCACATCCTTCTTGGGTTGTATCAATAGTGCCCTTGGCGGACAAGCCTGAGGCCACGACACGGTTCGTTGACGGCCCGTCAATATGCATACCTACCATACGTACCGAGCAGGGGATTGAGAAGCGATGGTGCCTATCGGGCCCAGTTCGATGCGAATTTACTCACGACTCGGGCCAGGAAACGCTTGCCTTTGGCGCCTTCACATTTCGCAGAATGAAATCAGAGCCTTGTCGCGTCGATGAAAGGCCAAGAGTTGAACGAGCTCAGGCCTGGGGTCCTCGGCGGGATTTGCAGTTGCAGGTTTGTTTAGACTCCTCCAACTCTGCTATTATCTCCCCAGATTACTGGCGCCCGATTGCAATTGCTGCAGGTGAAGATGGCCCGTGATGAGAGACTGTGGCGAACCGGAAGTTAGCATTGCAATGTAGAGCATTGGCACGTACATCGAACATCGTGTATTGATTTCTCAGGAAGATCCCTTACAGGTTGTGTATTCGTACGTAAGGACCATCGGCATAATATAAGCTGACTCGCCAGGAGGTCGCCGTTTGCCATGGCACACTAACTCTTGCCAAGAGATACAATACCGTTACGCCGACTCTGCGAGCAGATCAAGGATACGTCAGCCGTGAAAGCTTTGAATTCCCAAGTTCCCGTGCGATACAGAAGTGGTAGCCCCGTAAGTAATGGGGGGTAGAGTTCGTACGCGACCGCGGTGGAGTGGTCGGTCATTGTGACGTATCAACTTTGTCACGAAGTAAACCGACGCCCCATGGGTGGACGGTGCCAAAGGCCCTCCCATTCGCGCAACGCCTGTACAAAGCCCGGATTTGGTTTGATGCATGCGCGTTCTCGTTTGACCAGCGCGAATGCACCGTCGTATGACATGCCTGCGTGCCGTATGAGATACGCGATCACGATTGCAGCGCTGCGTGATATTCCCTACCAGGAGTAGTTAAGTGCTTTCTGCATGAGAGAAGGCGCAGTGGTGTTACGGACCTGCTGACAATGCACCAGAACATTTTGACCACTTTGGAGGGCGCGGTGGATGTACGAGCAGGCGTCTTCGAGATGCGGCCGTAAGTCGGAAAACGGCTGGTCGAGGATATCGATGCGATGGCATTTGAAACCGTCTTCTTCGGATGCAGGAAGCCATGGGACGTCGAGGACTTGCACGAGATGTGTGATGTTGTTTTGGCGAAGTTGATCTTTCTCCATTACTGCAGAAAGAGAACCGATGTAGAGCGCTCCAGAAGAGTGTTTGATATCGTTGGGAAAAGGTTTGGGTGAAAGGATGCGATTCATGGGGGTGCACATAGACTGTTGAATGTCGGCTGGGATGCCGTCGAAACGAATCATTTTGCTATTTCAGCCTGCATGGGTAAGATGGCTCGGGCTGACACAGATCGCGACACTCACGTCAATATGAGTAGCTATCGTCTGTCAATGAGGATATTAGTTGGAGATTCGGGTAGTGGCGAAGGAGAGAAAGGTCGGACTGCCCGCGTACGATAGGAGCGCTCCAAAGGCAATTGACGTCAATATTTACTCTCCTTCGATCGTCGCCGGCGGTACAGCTCCATTTCGAGGTGCCAGTGAAGGCCCAGTTCGAGGTGGATAGCCACTGTGAGAGGATGACACAAGGAGTTCACGTTGCGTTGGCTAGCGACTTGGAATCGGCGAACGTAACTCTGATGTGCAGATAGATAGAAGGCTAGGATGATAGTGAGTCGAACGCGCTCACATGACCCGGTTGCCTCTCGAACTTCGAGCTCCAAGGCTGAGTACTGAGTACTGAGTTTTCAGCTCGATCCTGACTCGGACTCGGGTTGATCTCTAGTAGTACATGACTGGGGGGTATGGCCGCAAGCGGCGAGGGCCAAACCTCATCTATCCAAGAATATCGTAACACATCCGAATACTCAGAATGAGAAACATATTTTACAAGCCACATGACATGACTGCCAGTAGAATAAGTACTGCATATTCTTCGGAGTACTGTACAGAAATGTACATTGGCATCGTAACATGATGGGAGGGGGGGCCCTTCGCATCGCCGCCGTCGCGTATTTGGGGCCCCGCAATGCATATGTGTACTGTGTTCATAATTTCCGGGGCACTCTAGCTGAGACCTCTGGGTTGAGTTCTCTTTATATAACTTAAGAAGTACTGTCAAATTTGAATGTGAATCAAGTACGAGGGAATGCTGGTAGAGTATAGAGAGATAGGGGTGTTTCCCTTTTTGGTCGAGTCTCAAAAGGCCGACTTTTAGTCTGAGTCTCTAAGGCCTAGGCCCATTTCCTTTTATATCCGAGTCTGGAAAGTCTGCCTGCGGATTCTTACAAGTAGCCAAAACCTAAGGTTTGGCAATAAATCACTTTGTTCACTACTTTGCCAGGCGGCCGATGGCAAGTCTGTGGCGTTCGTAGTTGGTCGAACTGAGTCTCCGAATCATGATATGGATAACTTGGATTGTGTCGCCAGTCATGCAATCGGGCTCAGCAGGCTAATTGTCTTCCCAGCTGGATACTTCGATGATGTGTGCTGGTCTGGGGCAGTATAGTATGGAAGTATCAAGACGTTCGAGAATAGTTGTCATCGAGAGACATACACCTGTACTATATCTTTGTGGGGCTCGGAATGCCAATTGCTTTTCTGGCTGTATTGCGAACAGTAGCAAGACTGTTTGCGCCCCACGTAAAGAAGAGGTGGTCCGGACGGATTGAACTGGGAAGTCGATAAAAGTCGTTAGCCTGCGTATGTGACTTGGAAGAATACAGATTGCAACAATGGCCGCAGATACTGCGATACGAGGAGTATCAGTCCGCGACAATAGGTCTGTGTACAGTATACTGTAGTCCTCTCAGACATTTCCGCAGCTGCCGTGACGGATGTTGACTTCCTTGACGATAATACTGAGCCCGCTCGGACTCGAATACGCCAAAGGGGAGATACCCCAATACATGACTACAGTATATGAGAGACGTCAGGCGTTATCGACCTCAGCACCAGTCTCTAGCAAGTGACGTACGTACTACGGATAGAGAGACGATGGTATGAATAGACTGTACAGACCAGAAAGTGCGGTCGTAGCGCCAATCAATCAAGTTGTGTGACCGTGTGGGCACAAAGTAATGGTGTTAGTAGACACGACCAAACAGCCGTAAGTACCGTTTTCTGCATCTTTAATTCTGCTCTGCTTCTCAGCTCCTTCCCCTGCTACTGCACACGACGAAATGATAGCGATCATTGTCAACTTCAAGCGCTACTGGCCCGTCAAATATCCTCTCATATACTCGTAGGATAGAGAGGACCGCGGCTCCGAATTGGCATGCTTGTCCCCTGCTCGATGTCGACTGCGACCAGTGCCTCTGACTCAAATCCTCCCTTCCGCAGTTCCCTATGCACTTGCAACTGTCCTCAGCACCATCCCGCAGCACTTTCGTGCGTCCCCGTGTAGCCCGGAGTGCGCGTGCCGGTTGTTCCTGAACGGTACTTAAAGGATGACAGTCATTGGTATGCATCTCATCGACACTTTGATCACCATCTTCTTGACCATGGCGGCAGAGAACACATTTCCATCGCCTCCCAAAAATGCTCTCCATCTGCCTGGCACAAGCCAGAGTCATGTCCCGCCTCCGCCAGCATATGGTGCTATTCCCGCTACCGTTCCGGCGCCTAATTCTCCTCCGCCGATGCCGTACGGTCCGATTCCGGTGTGGTTTCAACAACCAGCACCACGTCGGGCGGTCTGTTCCCGCTTCTGGAAGACCGTCTTCGTTGCGCTACTACTATGCTTTATTATCAAGGCCGGAATAAGACGTTTCCTCCCTAGACTTGTATTGTAACATCTCATTGACAAGGTGTCATGCTCATAAATATATACAGATCAACGATATGTCGTATCCAATTCCCGAAGACGTGACAACCTCAGACTGTGTCGAGGGATCTGCGTGGGAAGGCACTCCTGCCCACGGCTCCTACCCTTACTCTGCTCATAAATCCTACGATCTGCCACTGTCCTCTGACGTGCTCTTTCTTCTTGCTCGTGGTTCGTTGTCGGCTGGCAGTGTCCAATTCTCCACCCTTCCGCTCTCGTCCGATACGGTCCAAGTTGACGTGGAACTGCTCTATCACGACAAGGACGTTTTGGAGTACACCGAGGTCTGTCGCCTCAAGCGAAAAGGGAATGACCATGGAATCGGTTTCTTCGTGAGTTCTATCACGCATCTTCGACCGCTTGTTGACTTAGGGCTAGACACCTCGACGCATCACTGGACGTTACCCATGGAGGCGGCCTTTCTTCAATGTACATGTCTACTTTCCGGAGCATAGGAGGTCACCTCTGCATATAAGCGCACTCGAGACGGATTTGCCCAATTACAAGCACGATATAGGCGATCTTGATGGACGTGTATACTTCAACTCATTTTCGCTCCATGCCAGTAATGGTGCTATCACCGGCGAAGTGAGTCTTTCTTCATCGTATTCTGCTTGACCACTGTCTGACACTTTGTTCAGTCCGTAACTTTCGGTACAGGAAATCTGAGGACGTCCAATGCGCAGGTCAAAATCAGTGTCAGTCCACATCCCTCCTCGCTGACCTGCGGAAGACTGATATCCTTTATCATAGTCATTGACTGCCAAGGAGGTCGACGTTCAGTCGTCGAATGGACCCATTGAGGGGCATTATTTCTCAGACAACGATATGGTCTTGAGGACAAGCAATGCCCGGATCCAGGCCACGGTCGAGTTCGGGAAGAAGGACGTGTCATCCACCTTGGATGTGCAAACGAGGAACGGGTATGATCCTTTCTCTGTACATCCTCAATTTGCTCACGTATCGAATTGCAGACTGATCGACACCGATATTACCTCACACGCCGCTAAATCATACATTACCGTCCAAACGTCCAACGCCCGCCTCACTACCAAAGTCCTACACATTCCCCTTGATGGGAATCTTGAGCTCGATGCGCGGACTTCCAACAACCAGGCGGATGTCTCTATACCTCCTGAATATGAGGGTTCCTTTGAGTTGCGGACGTCAAACGCCCGGACCGTCCTGAGTCAGGAGCCCGCAAAAGACCCTAGTGGAAAGCGGAGGGACAGGAAAGTGGAAGAGCGTGTGAGGGACAAGAGGGAAACGTACAGGGCGGGCAACGTTTGGTGGGCTGGGCATGAAGAGGCAAAGGATAAGGGAACCGCGAAGGTGACGAGTTCGAACGGGGCGGTCACGTTGAGGGTTTAAGTCAGTGGTACGCTTGGTCTGATTCCAATAAATATGAACAACCTGAATGTATCTGTACGTTGGTAACAATAATTCTTCTAGGCTATCGGATATCGCGAGCGAGGCCATCACACAAATGGCATAGCAGGCCCTCTCTCTCGTCACAGACAGCCGGCAGCTGGCAAACTTTGAAGGTTGCCAGCCATCGGCGGAAACTCTGAGATAGAGATGTTCCACGGTGTTTTGCCCTTGCTCGACGGATCTGAACGGCAAGGACGGTCTTACGAATGTCACGTTGTGAGCAATTTCTCTGCGCCACTCACATGGCATCGCTCCTGCTCTGATCATAGCGCGCGTGGCATCCGGCAAAGCGCGTCCAAACGACTCGTGGAAAGACCGTTCACACTCCGGCGATCCTGACGCCTCTCATCGAGTAGAATCGTCTTTGCATTTCAGATCCGTTAAGCAAGGCCAAACATCAACCAATGTGGAGAGCATTCACTAATTGATTTATTAGACGGTTCCGCCAATTGTATCCGCTCCTCAGGCGCCGAAGATTCCCGTACAAAGAAAGAAGGTGATGAAGCCCTTGTTTGACGACGTATGGAAGGAGCGAGAACTAGAGGATATCGATAGCGCTAAGTATGTACATATGTTTCGATTGAACCACTCAAACCGTCGTAACAAAACTCGACGCCTTCACTACCCAACCTTGGCCTCACCTTTCAAATAGTAATACCATCCACCCGAAACTCCTCCCCACCGGTTCATTCACCTTCTTTTACCTCCTGTCCCCGGTCAAGTCGGTGGCAAGAACTCGAGCCTCGAGATGATCATTGGTACTCTGCCGGCAGCGAAAGTTCCGCCTGATTGTTCGATTTCCCTCGAACGGACCGGCTGACGCAGCATGACGCTGGTGATGAAACGAGCATTGAATATCTGGCGCGATTGCGAGGTGATATCGATGACGACTTCTGTACAGATATTCAGAGTTGAAATGTAGCAGAGAAATGGAATCACATACCCTGTAGTGATGCACAACCGGCATTCCTCTCTATTTCACGAATCGATTCATATTGCTGAACAAGCCGATCATCCGCATCAGCAAGTCTCCCCATTTGCTTTTCCCCTTTTGGGCTTTTTGAGCTTTTTGGTGATTTTTGTGTGGCCACCGTGCGTCTGTCAGAACCCGTAGACACTTGAAAATGAAAATTTATACTATTCAAATATGAATGCACTTGTACAAGATTTATCGGAGAATGGGACCCCGCCTTGCGAGTTTTAGTGACCTCACCCGGGGTCCAGCTTGTGGCTTTTCGGACATAGCTTTCTTGCCTGTCACTTTGGCGCTTTCGGATCAAATTTTGGCAGGGAAAAGCTGGACAAAGCTGGACAAAGTAATCGGGAGGACTTGCTGATGCGTTATAATCACACCAAGCTAGCTACAGTCAGGCTACAGTACAGGTGCTATACAGCTCGGCGTGCAAGCGTATTGCGAGATGTTGTTGAGACGAGTCGCGGGGGGTTGTACGATTGGGGAGGAGGCGGTGGTAACGATGGCCTTGATTACAGTCGACTGCACGACGGGGAAGAGATTGCAAGGCATGTCCGAATAGCTGCCAAATAAAGACAGTAGAGCGGGAAGAACGCGACGCGTAGATGGATGCGATTGGGCTGGAAGCCGATATTGTGGGCGATACTTTAGAGGAGGAAGGCAGCGACGTGTCCGGTGGATTGATGGTATGTTTCGCCAACGGGCTGCGGATCATCTGAAAGCACGAAGCACCGCCGTAAATTAGCTGCTCTGGAGAGGGCAATATGACAATTCTGTGCGTGGAAACATTTGAGTGATCCAGAAATCTTCGCACCTAAAAACTGGAGCCACCGCCTCGTTCGAGCTAATTCCCTCCTTGTAAGAGGAGTGCGCATGTTGAACGCGGGTATTCCGCGAGGACGAATTAACGTCTCGACATGAGACGGGCGCGAAAGCGCGGACTCGGGGGATGACCGGACGGCGATGAAGACGGCAGTGATGGTGTAAAAGTAAGGGATAAATTTCACGTGTACGTAGTCTATGCAATGATCTACTGGTCAGAGTTCGGACCAAACAGCCTAAACGCAACACTCCCACTGGATGTGAGGAACGAAGGACTCTAAGACAAGACAAAAAAAACAACGAGTATGCAAAGAAGGGGAAGGATAGCCACATAGTGGCACACAACAATAGAAAGATCTCAGACCTAACCTTGGGAGAGGTCTAGACGCCACACAACCTGTGATGGCAAAGATAACCAGGGGGTTGTCTAGTGAATGGACAAAAGATGTGACAGCATGGAAGAGGCTGGAATCTGGTCGAGATCAGCCCGGAGGCACTGACAAGACAGATCATGGGACTCCAATGGGAGGAGAGAAGTGTTGGTGGTCGGGGATTGACACAGCAGGTCAACATCAACAGCACAAAGGCTGCAATGACTCCGGTGGTGGCACAATGGACAAGAAGCAACCAGGAAGTCCATATCGCATGGCACTAACGGTGGAGTTTGTCGTAGGATGAGAGCACAAGAGGGAGGAATGAAGATGTCGGGGAAGTCAGTCCATATCGGATGGCACTGAGGAAAGGGATTGCTGTAATGAGGACCAGAGCACGTCATGGAGGAATGCAGTACTCCCACTGGTTCGAACACGGTCGAGGAGGGACAGAGCCGGTGGATGAAGGATGCTGGACAGAGATTGTCGAATTGAATTTTGCTACTGCAGGGAATGGGAGAAGAGGACCGGCGTGGGTTAGACAACACTCGTTCGCGCATGCCGACACGGTGTGAGATGATGCCGATGGATGTGGATGGAAGTTGGAAGCGATTGGCGGACAGGAAATCTGGGGATAAAGGGGAAACCGTTGGTAGACACCAATGCAGTGACAATAGAAGAAGTGGGGAGTGAATAGACCCGAAGACCGTTCGAAGACAACGACACGGTAGTGGTGTTGGAATGAGAAGGGTGCGAGGAACAAGGATGATGAGGCGCTAGTTGCCGGGGCCCATAACCTGTTGAACGCGGGTATTCCGCGAGGACGAATTAACGTCTCGACATGAGACGGGCGCGAAAGCGCGGACTCGGGGGATGACCGGACGGCGATGAAGACGGCAGTGATGGTGTAAAAGTAAGGGATAAATTTCACGTGTACGTAGTCTATGCAATGATCTACTGGTCAGAGTTCGGACCGAACAGCCTAAACGCAACAGCGCAGTGTCCAGCACCTGCAGCCTGGAAGTGCGAGCCGAAGTGTTGAATGCAATTTACGCAATTCAGTGGGCCAAAAGCGAAGGCGGCAGCGCTTGTAGTAGCCTGTACTAGCAGACATAATTGCCGGAACATTTTCTGGATGGCGTTACTAGCGATTGGGCGAGGAAAAGGAGTGGAAAAGGGCGTTTCTTTGATGATGATTGGCCTTGCTTGTCACGAGCCAGGCGTACACACGGAGACGCAAGCCTTCTTTTCTACCTTCAACGGCCACGTCGTGCAAATCTGGCCTCTGTTCAAGCCAAACCCTACAGTGAGTGAACGCAGTCTTTCCAGCAATAGTAATCAAATATCCAAGTAAGCAGATAGCTGTGGTATATGGAATCAAAGCACGAAATTCCGCGAAGGCTCGAGGTTTCTTATTTGAGAACTGCCCTTATTCTCAAATGCCGTTCATGCATCTCAGCCCTTCTGAAGAGTCGCTTTCTTCCAAATTCAAGTCAGTCGGCGAAAACCTGTCAGCGGTTCCGATCGAGTCGCGCTCACTGGGCGGCAATAGCAGCGTCATGGTACATAGTGGCGAACATGCGAGTTCCCATTCAAAGCTCAAACTGGGGACCTACGACGAAAATCCTGCCAAGCCTAATCTCACCTCTGGGCGTGTTCTTCGACCATTGTGTACATAGCGGGGCCGAGCCATCTTGCGGTCTCTGGCTTCAGTCTTCCCTTCGAAGCTACTTTCGGACAGTTAGACCCAATCTCCAGCTCAGTTCGACTGTCCGACGCCATTCACTCCAATGCGCTCTCACCCCACTACTCCTCGTGATGCGTATAGAAACCGGGGCTTCAGAAGCTTTGGGAATCAGATGATGTCCATCGTCCATCGGCTCCTGCAGACGTAACTTCTTCTGGAACCACTTATAAGGGCGAGCATATGCTCGTTGCTTCTCTCACTCTGAGCTGCTCTTACACTGCGAGATGCGTTTTTTCTTCCTTGCCGCCGCTATAGCGACACCTGTTTTTGGTGTGCGATACACAGACGTGAATCAGTTGGAGACTTTGGAGGATGCGTACGATTTCATCATCGTTGGCGGTACGTTCTATTGTCCGGCTCTGGTAGCAGCGCACTCACGACGGCGGTTCGTAGCCGGGCCGGGTGGAAGTACTGTCGCCAACCGACTCACAGAGAATTCGTCGCTGAGTGTGCTGCTCATCGAAGCAGGCGGCGCGTAAGTTATCATTCTTCCATGTCCGTGAATTCTTTACTTAACCCGCCCATGCAGCAATGACGACGATATAACGATTGACGTACCTCTCCTCTGTACGCGCCTCACACCAAACACACCTTACTCGTGGAACTTTACAACGATTGCGCAACCTGGGCTGAATAACCGCAGTGTGCCCTTCCCTACTGGCTTCGGGCTTGGCGGATCGACCTCAGTCAGTGAGTAAATCATGCTCATGTCTCTAAAACCTCGGGTCATCTGACTGAACTCAGATTGTCTTGTATACACTCGTGGCTCAGTCGACGATATAAACACCTGGGCAAAGATGACCAATGACGATGGATGGGGATGGGATAGTATGTTGCCGTATTTCATGAAGGTGCTTTCCTTCGCTCGTCGTGTTCTGTCTTGTTCTTTGTCCTAAACCCAATCGACTCCCTCCTAGAGCGAAAAGTTCAACCTGCCACGCGACGGACACGACCTCACTGGCCAATATCTCCCTGAATTTCATGGGTCGCAGGGTGTTATTGGCGTTAGCTTGCCTGGATTCCCGAGGGCCATCGATGAGAGGATCATCATCACGACCACCGAACTAGCGGAATTTCCGTACGCGGTGGATATGAACTCGGGGAAGCAGTTGGGCGTTGGTAAGTGACCCGGGTCGTGTAACCATTCAAGCATCGACTTGATGATGAACTGGTCTAGGTTGGGTGCAAGCGCTGATTGATACGGGGGCCCGGTCTAGTGCGAAGGCGTACTTGACGGGTCCGGCTGCAAATCGGACAAATCTGGATATATTGCTCCATACTAAGGTTTCGAGAGTTCTCCAGACGCATGGAACAAAACATGGCGCCAAAGCATTCCGCGCTCTACAAGTTCTGGATGCGAGTGATGGTGTGTAGTTTCTTCGATACCGTCTGATACCGTGTTCAGTGCTGATGAAATTACCTGATAGGCTCGTTGAAAACCCTCCGCGCGAAAAAGGAAATCATCCTCTCCGCCGGCTCGGTCAATACACCCAACATTCTTCTACACTCCGGGATTGGGGATGCTTCCCTCCTCAAGTCACTTCATATCCCGGTTCTCCTCGACTTGCCGTCCGTGGGTAAGAACCTTACCGACCACGTTGGGGTGTCCTCGACGTTCATTGTCAACTCCACTCGAACATGGGATACGGTCATAAGAAACGAAACCTTACTGGATAAATGGCTGGACGAATGGAAAGAAAATCGTACGGGATTGCTGGTCGACACGTCGGAGAACCATGCAGCCTGGTTGAGGATCCCAGATAACGCGACTATTTGGGACGAATTCGATGATCCATCCAGTGGGAAGGGGACAGCACATTACGAGTTCTTGTTCCAGGTGGGTGATCCCCTGCACGTGTTTCACGAAGCTGACAAGAATGCTGCTATGCTAGAACGGATTGAACAGCATAACTGCGTCAGGAAACTACCTGAACTTCCCCACAGCATGTGTCTCTCCATCGTCACGTCGGTATTCACTCCTCGTCTACTACTCCCATAACCTTAACGCTCGTTGAAGGCGGATTTGTGTCCATAAACTCCAGCGACCCATTCGCACCACCCCTCGTCAGCCCCAACCTCCTCGCCGAAGAGATTGACCTCCGCATTGTCCGGGAAGCTATCAAGAGCGCGCGACGTTTTATGGCCGCTCCCGCCTGGGATGGATATGTCCTAGGCTCGCTGAACAATAACGCCACTACGGACGAGGAAATAGACGAGTTTGCCAGGAACAATGCGGTTTCATTCTTCCATCCCGTCTCCACTTCGAGTATGTCGCCCAAGGGAGCCAAGTATGGCGTAGTGGATCCAGATTTGAGGGTGAAGGGTGTGGAGGGCCTGAGGATCGTCGATGCGAGTGTCATTGTAAGTGTTTTCGCTGTACCGGGAATGAGATGTGTGCTGATATGGTTTGAAGCCAAGGTTGCCTGCTGCGCATACAAGTGCACCTGTATATGCTGTTGCGGAAAGGGCTGCAGATATCATCAAGGGCGATTACGGGTGCTTGAGATGACAATACGACTCGATATCGAACAAGTACAAGCTACAGTACAAAAGGGAAATCATACGTTCTTGGTACTTCACCATTTACAACGGCCTGTACAGTTGTCTGAATTCTGTACGACCTTTCTTCTGCTGCTCTTGATAGTAACTTCGGTAAAACAACTGGAAGCTTCCCGGGGTGAAGATTTGGGAGGCAGGAGCCCAACCATCGGATTCTTCCCAACCATAAGAATCTGTGATCAACTTTGCATGGAATGCCCAGACAGCCTCAATAGCCTCTCGCGTCAGGGGTTTCAAGTCTTGGCGGAAGACAAAACACTACAGTGGTTTGTCACGTATGGACCAGATATCTGGGAGACCGACGTACATTTCCGGGGGATGACATCTGCCATCTGTGCACAGTCAGAGAGCGCCAGCCTTAGGTCTCTTCAAGATACTTACTGAGTGGGTGCTAACCCGTTTTTCACCTCGATGCGGAGATAAACCGCGGTTTGATTCCCGTCCCCGTCAGCTTCTGGCTTCCCACCGTGGATCGTCTCGCTGTAGATCCCAAGAGGAAGGCCATACAGCTTGCTAGCGGGAAGGATCTCCCCTCGTGTAACAATTCTTTCGCTGGTATCGAGCAGGGCGTGCCGCCAGCGCTTGGGATCTGCCATCTCGCGCGAGCCTGTTTCCCTGTTACAGAGGATCTTGATCCCCCAGACCTTGTCGGAGCTGTACGGGCGACACATCGGTTTGTGAACCTTCCAGTCGGCATTTTGGCACTCCTTGGACTGAAAAGGTCAGATTGTGGCGCGTAAATAACGCCTAGTGAAGCGTACGCAGTACTGGACTGTCCCACACTTCGAACATTGTTTAAGATCATCGCCTGGCTGACTGCATCGAGAACAGAATGGTTCGAGGTGTGGCGAGGCGGGCATTGTCACGGCTTGGTGTGAAGCCTCGAGTTAACGGCATGAGATGATGAGATGCTCATTCGCGTCCACTGACTTCCAGCCAATCAAAAAAATTCGGAGTTTGAGAGGTAGATGTGAGGGAACGTATCGTTCGTCGAGCCTTGTCGCGCTCCTTGTTGTAGGGTATGCGTAGCTGACCTGTTGTAGTGCATGCGTAGCTGACGCCGATAAGCTAACGTATACTGAGCTGGAAAAGGAAACGAAATAAATCTTACACCTTCGCCAACGAAAGCAGGACTTGTAGAAGCTGCAGTGTGTGCTAGTTCTAGGTAAGATATGTGGTCAAACAAGCGTACTAATGAAGGTCGTGGCAAGATGTACGGGCTTCATAACCCAATTCACCTCGATAGATTGATACAAAAGCCTCATGCACTCCGGACTCATCGTTATGATCGCGCCCCCAATCGACCAAACCAGCACCCACACTAGCCCCGCAACGCCACCCACGCGTCTCCCAGTGACCTTCTTGAACACATGCTCCAACATCATCCCGACCCCATTCAACACAAACAACGGCGACAGGAAACAACACATCCCCTTCTCTCTCTGCAAACTCCATGCCCCGAGATCATGGTACAGCCCCGATGCCGCGAAGGTGCCTAGCACGTATCCCACTCGACCGAAAAGAGACCCTAGTGCGACCCCACCGGTATTGGAAAACAGGTCTCGGCCATACTGATGCCATCGCACGCCCCAGAGCTCTATCAAGGACGTCGATCGCCACGGTGCGTCGAACAGCTGTGGCCATTCGTCGGGGTCTTGGCGGAATACAAGCACACCGATAACAGCGTACACCTTCAGTTGCCCCTCCACGACGGCATAAGTTGAGATGGGATATAACCAGATTTGAAGGAGTAACTTGACGAAGGGTGGGAGAGAAAGGTCGGCGCTCCCGTCAAAAAGAAAGGAAATCATGTAGTATGTCGCCTCGAATATTAATCCGCATCGCAACCACGTAAGAAAAGCCTCCTTGAGGAACGCGAGGGTCCGGGCGGGCGATTCGATAGGGAGATTGGAGGGTACGATGACTGCATTGGTGGTGGACCAATCCCATCCGATTCCGCGAAAATTGAAGCAAAGATCGCCCGCGTCCCAGATCGTCTCCGAGACTGTACGAGTCTTGGCAAGATCGCGCTTCTTCCCAACGCGAGTATAATGCTTATCGCGAAAGGCCCATACAATCATGCGCAGTGAGACCAAGGCCACCCACGTCTGGAAAGGATAAGCATCACAGAAGGGACGTGAAGAATTTGACACACCATCAAGCCCATATTTTCAGCGTTTCTAGCCGGATCTCCTTCCGAAATGTCCAGCCTCGCCATCCGATACACAAGGAAGAGACACAGCGGAAGGAGCGCCATGCGCGTGGTGCGTGTACCCGGGAGCGTAACGAGCATTGAGAGTGCATAGTAGCCCGCATGCGCCGGTAGTACTATCCTCACAAACGTCCCTCCATCCAATTGCACAATTGGCCAAGGAGCTGCGAAGAGGCCACTTTCTGGGCTGGGTTCTGCGATTAGCCTCGCGAAAGGAATGAGGTGGTTGAACTGACCAGGACATGGAAAATGAAACAGAGGAATGAAGTATCGTAAGACGCGTACTTTGCTTTTATATATCCCTGACGAGTGATGAGCATTATCCAATAAGCCGGTCGCGGCGGACGGCGGTCCGTCGGGCATGGATGCGACCCTGGCGGCGACGCTGTTGAGGTCGGTCGGGCTATGAGACGTCAGTGGCAGGCAAGGTGTGACGCAAAGCTGGCACTAACGACACAAACACTCCCTGGGCGACGGAGAGGCGTCGGCTCACGAGCATGATGTACATCCGGAGATGGTAGTCCTCTGGTAGTCCTCCTTTTGTCTGCAGCTCGTCCATCTATCTCCGAGTCCTGCACCTGGACACCAGCGGTCAATGCTATGCAGGCCGGGGCCAATCGTACGTCACAAATGGCGGACATGGGATGGGTTGGGTTCACAGGGACCGAAACCGCGTCTCATCATTGAAAGGCAACGTGCGCGAGGTGCTGAAGACGGCGGGGAGACACGAAAGAATGAGATGGAAGATCGTGCTTCCTGCAAAGTTCGCTCATCTTCTGTACGCTTTGTCAATAATGTTAGTGAGGCTTTGGGAGTAGCCAAATACACACCTCAAGTCTCAGACCTTGGGCCTTATGCCCTCGTCCGTCACATCATTTTCCAAGATCTTGCTGCCCTCATCTCGTACGCCCAATCTTCAAAGCATCTTCCCGGACGAATTCATGGTCTCGCCAGCATCGTCGATAGCCACTTGCACATATTCTCGGTGGGTAAAGCCTATGAGCAAGGGGGGAGGGGTGACACAGCGATGTCACAGGCGGCGCGGGACGCAATAGTCAAGAGCGATTCGCCCCGGGATTGCGGTGAGTGGGGCAGAGAAGATGGGCAAGATAAACAACTAAGATTTTTACTTATTATTCCGGTAAATAATCAGAAATCTCGGACTTAGCTGTAAGGCCGAACCTGCTCTTCACTTCCACCAGTGAAACGTAAGTACCGTATGCCTCGTCGGACGAAGCGCGTTCATAATCGACATCAGCTCACCCCGACCCATGTATTGTAGGCACGGGATGTCGTGACCGCCCTTGCACAACGATCGTTTCAACTTGCGTTGAACGTCCATGCTCCTGCTATGACTAGACTTACTTGCGCCCTCTCAGTCCTCTTCTTGCTGCTTCTGGAAGCGTCATGCCTCATCCAGACACCACTTCAGCGCGTACATCACTCCCAATCTCAGAAACTTCCGGATCTGTACGAAGCATCCATCGGCGACTTACAGGCCGGACTAGATGCTGGATATTTCACTAGCGTGGATCTCGTCAAGGTATTTGTCCCAGAAGGTATAAAGGTCTACTCCCATCAAACTTGAAGCCGCATTGTTGACGAGTTCCGGCCAGGATAATATTGCAACGGCAGCATCGGAGGGTAGGATGTCTTACGATTCCCTTTCGGCACCTGCAATCCACTGACTCGTGTATCGTACAGGCATGAACACGACAGCGGGATCGTACAGTCTGCTTGGGTCTGTCGTTCCCGAGGATTCAGGTGTTGTCAAGAAATTGAGAAAAGCTGGAGCAATCATACTGGGTAGGTTCCATGAGATTCTTGATTGTCACCCTTGACAGACGATTCGGATCAGGTAAGACGAACATGTCCGAGTTTGCAGGCTATCGCCGAGTCATTGGCTGGTCAAGTGTAGGGGGTCAGACCACGAACGCGTACTATCCCAACGCCAGTCCGTGCGGCTCGTCTTCTGGGTCAGGTGTGGCCGCTTCGATAGGCTTGGCCACGGTCACTCTAGGAACAGAAACAGACGGCAGTATTACATGCCCATCGAGTCTGAACAACGTGGTTGGCATCAAGCCCACTGTCGGCTTGACCAGTCGTGCAGGCGGTCAGTCTACCTGTTGCTCCTACTATCAGTTTGTGTTCGATGATCAGCTGTGACAGTTATACCCATCAGCACCCATCAGGACACGGTCGGACCAATGACACGCTCCGTCGAGGACGGTGCTATCCTATTATCGATCATCTCCGGCGTCGACCCAAACGATAACTATACCCTTGCCCAGCCTGATGTCGTCCCCGACTATACCAAAGCGTTACGGAAGAATGCTTTGTACAAGAAGCGAATCGGTGTTCCTCGTCGAACCTTCTTCGAAGAGGGCTTGGTACCACAAGGAGAGCCCATAGTTGACGCGTTCGAGAAAGCTCTCGACGTCATGCGAAATCTGGGCGCGACGATTGTCGATCCCGCTGATATCCCATCCTCGAGGGCTATGCGAAAGAGTGAAGCTGAAATGCGTGCGGCGCATGTTGAGTTCAAGGTACGGCTGAGCGTCTACATATGCTAATGAAAACTGATGCGAGACACTCTAGACTGGGCTTAACGAGTATCTATCTAAACTTACAGAGAGCCCATCTGGAGTCCGCACACTATCCGACTTGATTCAGTTCAACCTGGATCATAGAGATTTGGAACTGCCGGGCCCGCCATACGATAATCAGGACGAGTAAGTTGGCTCAGCTTATGCACTTGCCCAGTTCGCTCACCTGAATAGCCTCATTGCTGCTGAATCTACCTCAGGTTACGATGCGAAATATTTTGCCGATCTGGCCGAAAATCTAGAGATAGGGCGTACGCGAGGAATCGATGCAGCTCTGGAAAGACACAATCTGGACGCGCTTGTACTTCCTCACTCGCTCTTCAGCCCGCAGCCATCCGGTAGGTCTTGATAACTGTCAGATGTCTTCAAGCTCACTCACGACCTTTTAGCGGTCGCGGGATATCCTATCGTCACTGGTTGGTCTTCAACACGTCGCTCAGATTGAGGCCCCTCGCTAACAGAATGGCAGTCCCTCTAGGTTTTTTACCCGATAACACCACAACGGAGAAGCGGTCCACGCCAGTCTATCCTGCACCTGGACTTCCTTTCGGGATATTTTTCCTCGGGTCCGCTTTCTCGGAGTTTGAGTTGATTGGTATGGCGTATGCATACGAGCAAGCGACCAAGACGCGACTTGCGAGGAAGGCATTCCCAGAGGCAATACCAAAAACACAGCTATGGGATATCCTAAATCTTGAGCGATGATGTATTGTCCATGTAGAATGTGTGACCTCGATTGATACATGGTAGTGTAATCAAAGCACGGCGTCAGTCCTCATGTTGACTGCTTGAGATTGACATCTTGAAATACAAAGCAGGAGTGCAGACTTCAGAGTACAAGACGATGCGAGGATTCAGGACACAGGTGACAGGACTCGCGCCCGAATCCCGTCGCCCGACGCCCGCGGCCCGATGCGCATTGCGCGGCAAATTTTAAAAAGTCAAAACATTCATCACATTGCCATTGCCATTGCGCCACGCTTAGTTGCGTGTGTCAAAACCCCCGGCGGGACTCGAACCCGCAACCTTCAGATTAGAAGTCTGATATCATAACCATTAGACAACGGGGGCGCAGCGTCGGGTTTTCATCGGCCTTCCCCTCTGAAGGGGATATTCTCATTTTGAATCCTCATCCCCGCCAATCGACCTACAATAGCTTTCATCCCCGTTTACGCGCTACCGCCCAAGTCGATGCCGCAATTCCAGCGAGGTAGTTCCGCCTTTCACGAACCAGAACAATGCTGATAGGCTTGATCATTGGCGCAAAAGCGATGTTTCGATGCATTTCTATGTCAGTAAGAGTACTGTACGCCCAATTAGACTAGTACAACGTATGGTAGTGCTGGGAATGCGGTAGTGTAAGTTCGATTATTAAGTCAGTGTGTAGATAAATCTTAAGAAAAGAATGTTAGATCAAAGCCTTACTATAGCACTTTGTATTATATCTCACCACCCGCTAACTTCTTCTGGGTACACGAATCTTTGTGGCGCACCCAATGCTTCTTCTGGCACACCTTATCGCAGTACCTTCAGATTCGAGATAGCGTAAGTCTCCTACCTTGGAATAAATGCCAAGTTCATGCTCACCTAGTTGTCCCACATGCACACTTCCTCATAATCGAGCTATGCGTCTGGCACCACGAGCACCTGTAGAGGTCGTACTCCGTGAGCGGGACGGGCGCCGGATTAGGGTCGTGGAAGCTACGGCACCCAGTCGACCTGTAGCGAGGAATGGTCGAGTGCAATCCTAGATCTGAGTCTTCCGTGTGCGAATGATCGTGGAATTGGGAGGGCTCAAAGGCTAGCGGTGCGTTGCAGTGTTCAGGGGGCACGGAGTGCGTCCAATGCCTCCACTCCTCCCTCGCCGTCTCGTGGTTCTCCAATATCGACATAACCCCGCGCACATGGGGACACACAGACGCATCAGCGTCACCGTCGAGCACCTTACGCACGTCGTTCCATGTCGCCATCCGATTCTTCACATCCTGGTGTTCGCATCATTAGTAGTGAAGGGGTAAGCATATAAAAACACATACGTCAAGGTCCACCCCGTCCTCTCCAATGCCAACCAGGATGATGTCTGCCAAGACCTTCAAACAACCTACCCTCTTCCTCCCACGCGCATCCGGCGGAGCCTCCCGCTCATAAGCCTCAGCATCCTCCTTAGCGCTCCCAAGCAGCATCAGCCCTACTTCAAATCCACTGCTGTCACAGCATCCCCGATGCTTCAACCGTTGGATCCCCCACCCCACTTCCAACGTCACCGCCTCCTGCAACATTGCCAGCTTCATGAATGGTGACAGCAGCGGCAACTTTAATCCGCGCTTCGCCGCACGGAGGTTCTCTTCATAGCCGGGATCGCAAGTGCACGATGCCGCCTGCGCAAAGTGGAGAAACGGCTGCAGGTCGACGTCTTCGAGGACAGCATCAGCAAGGCGCTGCCGGTTCAAAGGCATGGGATTCTTCCCAGTGCACTTAGCCGGCTTGGATAGCGGCTCCCAAAGTTCGAGTACGTCGGCGAGATCCACCTGTTGCTCCTCTCGCAGGGCGTCGACAAGGGATGCTAGGGGAGGGAGGTAAGTGTGACTCTCTAGTGGCGCTACAAAGATTCTGCAGTCGGCGAGAGGCACAAGTGTAGCAAATGTCCTTGCAAACTGATAGACGTCCTGATCTTCCGCGTATGTGACGGCGGCCTGGTTGAAACGAGCGACGACGTCCCGCTCGGTGCGGTATTCGTACTCGCAGTCGCCTGGTAAGACCGGTGGATCCTCGTCTGAAAGATGTATAGCTGGCTCATTCCCACTGAGGACGGGAAGCAGCGCTGAAATCGCATCAAGACGTTCAGTGAGGGTTGGGGAAAATATGTCGCTCAGAATCAAGTTCACAGCAACTGCGGGCATCTCGGTGCAACGCTTGCTATAGGCTGTGGCCCGTAGTAAACTCCATAGATGGTTCATCACCCATTCCGTCTTGGACTTTACTCTCCTTGGGAACTCGACGAGAGTGGATAAAAGAGTGGATAGCGGCAGAGTTTCGTCGGATTTGATGATTGGGGGGAGACAGTGCGACAGGATGCCCATAGTGTACTCGCACGCTTTGATATCGTCCGGCCTGTCGAGGAGGATTTGGTGGAGAACCGCGTGGTGCTGTCCAACGGCAGTGCGAACGTCGTCTCCGACGTGGTGCGAGATTGTGTGGAGTGTGCGAAGGGTGATGTAGAGAGTGGCAGGGATGTCGAGCAGCGACATGACGCGGGGGAGAAACCCTTTGTTGAAGATGTTAAATTCATATCACACTTTGAGACTCGTAAGGTCTTACCCTTGGCAAACAACTTATTGCGTAACAAGAAGTCGGTGCACATTCGCCCATAGACAACCACAACAGCGCCGGAAATCTTCACGTTATCTTTGTTCGCTTTGTACAGTTTGTCCAGGCTGGCGTATAACGCATCGAAATTCATGTGCGCCTTCTTTAGGCCGTGGCGCGTCTGCAAGTCTGCGTTCCGTGAGTACAGCTCTGAAAGGGAAGCAAATTCGCTAACCAACGAGTCCTATTCCTTTGGCGAGCACATCACCAATGGCATCCCACTCCCCCTCGTGCAAGAGCTGGTCGCGTAGAATCAGCGCCGTCGCCTGCCGCGACTCGGACGAGTTGGCCAACTGCTTCACATAAGCCGGCTGTGGTCTCGGCCGAAGTTCTGGGCGTTTGTTTCTCGGAAGAGGCATTGAATAAAAAGAAAAGAAAAAGAACGTGGAGATTGGAGCAAAGCTGCAAAGGGGCCTCAGACTAAAATAGTTTGATCGCGAAAGAGCGCGATGCCGCCGGCAAACTTGCAGTTTACTGACTTGCTCTGGACGACCACACTCACAGACACAAAAAGGGCGGGAGATGATGAATAGCGCGTCGGTATGTTTCCTCTCCGGGAATGTCCTCACCTATGCTTATTACCACTTGCGCTATCAGCATATTCACATACGCTCTCCCTCTGGCTTGTGCTATCTTGATTCTTCCCACTTACAGTGTCATCAGTTTCTAGGTGTACTAAAGTCGCTTAGAATCCATCTGGGAGCCTCTTTTTCGGGTGGCGCATTTTCTCGGAAACGAAGTCTGACTGTCCAATCTGTCGGTGAGCTAAGACCATTCAAGCTCACTCGCTGATAGTCGCTGCGCCGTCTACATCTGTGGCGGCGGCATCTTTACCCATAGCGGCTGGAGACTGGAGGCCTCGGCTTTGTTTGTTACTCGAATCTTTGCTGCTCTGTCAGACTCTTGTCAATCCTCTTCTACAACCTAGGCTTTGATTATCATTCTCGATTAGTACATCCGAGTCGCTGTCATCGACTAGCATCACTGTGTGCTAATCGGGTAGTCGTTCTGGACAACCACAAGTGTGACAATACGGCGGCTGTCGACGGAGAGATCTCCGGACTCCGACTTGATTCTGGCAACTCCGTCAGGCTTTCGACGCACGACAAGGTTGGAATCTTACATTGCGTTGACGGCTTTTCTGCGCTCATGCTCGACGAATTTGCCGTTAGGCAAGGGCGAGAAGATCCCGCGGATGGTGTAGACCCCGCCAAAGGCGCCATCCTGTCAAAAACTCGATGGTAAGAAATCCATTGAAAATTCAATGATATAGGCAAATGCTCACCCTGTTAGTCACAGGATCCTCTACGGCTTCGACCGTCTCGCCCCAGTGGACGGTTGGCTTTCCTAGGGCGTCGCTGCGGGCGATATGAGCGGCGACGTGCAAGCGGTCGATTGTTATCTGTGTGCCATTGTGCGTTCCGCTTAGATTCTGGGAGAAGGTCTCCGCAATGGCATCTCCTGCCGTCTCAGGCGTCGGTGCCTCGAATACCCGACTGATGTGGGAGCGAGCCCAGTCTGTGAGAGTGGACAGCTCCTTGTGTTGAGTGACGGTGCTCGCAGACATGGTATTAGGCATTGGGATGTTTCAAGCTCAGGCTTCGTCCTATATAGTATAAGGTCACCGAGGTCATGCGAGTTGTGAATTGTCTATGAGTAAGAACGGGCGGGCCTGACTTCGGGGATCTTTCAACTCTTGCTAAAGAGTCCCTTCGGCGTTCGGCCTACTTGTGAATACGAACGGTCCATCGTTGGTGCCGGTTCTTGTACTTACTGTATGTAGAACAGCTGTATGGAGTCTCAACGCATTGGGGTTACCAGGACCCCAGTGCGAATAGGACGACTCGGCCGAACTTTGATGATTGATACTTGATATTACTGAAAGTATTTCACATCGAATAAACACTTACAAAGTGCTAAGAGTTCGACAGTGCAACGACTGTGTATTCTCAAAGATAGTGTAGATGCAGAGTGAGGTAGCACTGTCAAATTCCGAGTCGGATACGACTTTGACAAGCATTGCGAGTGATATAGGCCATTTGATTATCTTTCCTAAGTTGCTAGTACACCTATAACCTAAGGCTCTTTCATATTTCACAGGCATTGTGAATAATACGCGTTCGAGTACGTGCAGGTACTGCCAGAGGCGCAACATGTAGCTCCAGTCCAACTGACTCCACCGCACTGGGCGTATTTCGCACCACACTGCAACGCGACAGAAGAGTCAATTCAACGACTATACAGAGAGAGAAAATGCGACGCACTGTGCCACCACTAGGTGAGCTCGACGTGGTCGAAGTCGTGGCGGTGCCGGTCGAGGTGGCGGCGCTGCCCTCCCCAACTGTAATATCCGAGGACCCACTGCTATAATAACCCTCCGTCGCGACGATCTGGTAATTGTACGTTCCGAGCGACATGCCCAAGGACGCCCAGGCATTAAAGTGGTTCGACGTCGTGACAGTACCACTGCTGCGGTGGTCCTGGCGCACGGACCAGTACTGGTAGAACGTCGCTGTGCCCTGGATTGAGGGCTCATTGACGCGCTGGGTTTGGTAAATGCTGTACACTGAGCCGTCGGAGGTGACAGTGCCTTTGAGGGTGGCGCCCGTGGAGGGGTTGTATGTGCCAAAGTTCTCGACGATGTAGTACTCAATGAGGGGACTTGTACTCCATCCGTAGACGGAGAGGTAACTATTGCCGTTGGGACTGTACGTGCCGCTGAAAGAGATGGCCCTGTGAATGGACTTAGCAAAGCGCTCGGATGAGGATGGTAAAAAGGATGATCTCCCACCTAGCAGCTCCGGGATTCCAACCTTTCCCGCCGACAAAGTTGCCGCTCCCGCTCCATGTCACGGAGTACTCCCCTCCGCCCTTGTTGGTGTACGTCACATCGGCACCGCCGTCAGTCCAGAAGGAATAATAGTAGCCACCATCGGTGCCGGTACTACTGGGGGTTCCAGATCGAGCGCTGACGTCGGTGATGTTCCTCGGTAATGCAGAGACACCCGCGAGTGAAACTGCCGCAAGGAGAATAGAGTAGACAGAGAACATGTCGCTCGTTGAGATTGCTCGCTCAAGAATCTCTCGATGAAGGAAATGTGGAGGTTATCCAGCTTTATATGGTCTTTCTGGGTAAACCATGGCTGCTTGCCGGCAACGTTCACTGTCTCCGAGGAAGATCCTACGACATTGTCTATCGATATCCTGTTGAATACCAGGGCGCGAGTCATCTGGCTAGGACTGTCACTGGGGCCAGTAATACAACTGCTGCGCGGCGAATCATCAAGAGATCCTCTACGGTCCACAGAGGGCTTAGAACGCTTGCAAGGCCAAAGATACGACTCCTACTCCTTCGCTGAATGAAGTAGTAGGACACTGAGGACCAAATTGATGTGGCGCACATCGAAAGCAGCTAGATTTGGGGCACCAGCGTCAGGATGTGGCGAACGCCGAACAAGGAGCGAAAAGGTACGCACAATTGAGTACATTTTTCTTTTTCTTGCGGCATATTACAGATTCTGGACCAGTGCCTGAAATTGTATGGAATGGAAGGCGATCCCGAATTAAGACCGATTGAATGCGGGACCGTTTGGATGCGTGAACGGCTGGTCTGTGGTACATAGCCGCAAACCTTGAGCAGCTTTTTCTGCGGCAGAACTATGACAGCCAGTCTTGAACAGGCGCCTATCGTCGATACGGTGGAATAACACTATCAAACCGAAAGTCAGACGTCTAAGTAAACACGAAGAATTAGCAACGATACCATCAGCATGGGCAGTTACGAGCCCAGTTCTTGGTCGCACTCCAATACCGACATCATGCGCACGTAGAGGGCACGGTTCATACTGACCATGCCCTAACCTCGAAGACCTCGCCGAGATATGGGGATGCGACAGTTTTAACCACCGGTCTTGTCGCAGGGCAAGAGACTTCATACATCCGAGATCCACCCACGCCTCAGAACTTCAACATGAGAACGCGTCAAAGAGGTACTCGAAAGCCTGGTCTTCTCAGATGCCAACAGCGATGCCAGAAATAACGCCGAGTGCAGTCATCTCCAGTTCGTTTCGTAGTGATACTAGACGCGGTTCAGGTACTGTGAAAGCCTCTTATCAGGGAAGAGCTTGAGAGACATTGAATAATCGGATACCAAGATGGGTGTCAATACGACCAATCTGCCTGTTCGTGTACGCCGTCGAGTCCGCTAATCCGCTATCACAACTGCTGTTGATGTCTATAAGGGCATATATAAGAATACGATAGACGCCGAAGAGCAATCTTCACTCACCATCATGGCGCACCGTCGAACTCAACGAAACCTGATTCAGCGGACGCTCGACGAGTGTCGATACGACATCACGTCCGCGAAACGGACGAACCACTACATAGCGATGCCGCCACCGACGGCGACTAAGCCAGCCCTGCCACTGCCATAGATTGTGTCTAGCGCTGAACTGGATAACACCAAAGATGGCGCCGTATGTGCTCCACCGGAAAGTGCGCTCTGATATCGAGATCGTTTTTGAATGGTTGCGTCACCACGCAGAGGGCCTGTCGGGTTTCGCGACCTGGCATGCTGGAAGACCTTAGGCGAATCCTCGGCCACCGTGTCATTCCCCGTCTGTGTGGCGCACAAGGAGGCAACCCTAAAGGAGTCTGTGAGCCAACGGGATTTTCGTCCAGTGTTCATCATTGGTCGGATATGGATGCGCCACCATCGAGAAAAGTTGTGAATTGATGCTACGAGTGGAGCACGGAGGCATAGCAGAGAGCACCTCGGATAAGAGGGCGGCGACAGCGAAAGCGGATTTAGAGGACATGCGTTCCCGACATAAGCAAGCTCATATACTGCTCGACGTTAGGCCAACGAACAATCCGAGATAGAGGGTCGACGCACCACAAATATAGGCCCGCTCAATGGAGGCAGGTCGTTATCATTGCTCTGCCTCGTTCATTGCTATCCCTCTGGCCGACATTTTGATGTTCTTTTCGTCGCGTACAGCCATCGTTTGCAATGTCCATAGGCCCGCTGGCAGGGGCGAATTCTGGCATTTACAGCCAAGGTAGCATTTGCAGCCAAGGTCGTAGCCGCGGAGTAAAGGAAAATGGCAGTGATGACGGCATCAACCTGCAACTCTCTTTCCGTCGACGACCATCAACAGTGCCGACACGCCGACAGCACCGACCGCCCCCTCAGGGCCTCAGATGATACTCGCTCTCGTTGTAAGTGTCTTCAGTTTATGATTGATATCGAAAAACAAAGTGTCTAGTGCATGTGGCTACCGTGTTTCCCGCTCCAATGAGACTCGTTGCCCGACGCCGTCCAGAGCCTGATCCAGTCAAAGGATTCTCAGGACCGCCATTGCAGGCGATGTTTGCACGCGGACATGACTGGTGCAGGCAGAATTCTTGGCACAGGCCAGCACCGTACGTTATCCTCGTCTGTTCCTGATTCGCGTGTAACTTCTTCAATCTTATCCTCGAGCATGCTCTTTCTTCTGAAATCTCTCGCTATTTCTTGATGAACCAGGCTATTCCCTAGTGACTACTAGTGGTGACATCTAAGATGCGGACTGCTCGTAGCATGGAACATGGCTCTGCAACTGTCTCTCTTGCGGGCACAACGCTCATTGTGGAACAACCGGATAGTCATTCTGAACGAAAACGATGGTGGTAATGCGTCGACTGTCGATGGCAAGATCGTCAGACTCGGATTTGATTCTGGCAAGTCTGTCAAATGGATTGCAGCGGGACGATAGAAATCTTACATGACGTTCACAGCCTTCCTGCGTATGTGTTCGACAACCTCGCCGCTAGGCAGGGGCTTGTAGATTCCGCCTATAGTGTAAACCCCACCAAAGACGCCTTCCTGCTGGATGGTAAGTATCCTGCGTCATAATCTCAAGGAGTGGGAATCGTACCCTGTTTGTCGTAGGGTCCTTGGCGACCTCGACGGTCTCGAGCCACGACACTGTCAAGCCACGGTCGAGTTTCCCTAGGCCACGCGTGGCAGCGATGGCGGCGGGCAGGCCGTCAATTGTGAAGGACCTGCCGTTGACCATGCTGCCTGCGAGACTAGCAGAGAAGGTTCGGGCAATGGCATCCTCCGAGGCTTCTTTGGTACGCGCCTCGAACACGTCTTTGATGTGTACCCGAGACCATTCTGTCAGGCTGGATAATGCCAAGGGTGTGGACATGTCTGTGGGCGTGGATTACTCTCCTTGCTGATTTACATCTTATAGTCAGGCGTCTCGAAAAGTGATTCTCAGGAACCATGATACTTTGGGGACTTGCCTTGCTCATGAGTAAGATTGGCGGCCTTCGCCTCGGGGATTGTACAAATTTCACATCGGTGTTCGGCTAGCATTACTGGTCTTCTGTGAGGACTCCCCAATCAATTGGACGTCTGATGTCAACGTTCTGCTGATAGGGTCTGAGAAATCACCAGTGAAGCGTATATTTGTGCATCTCGATGAACACTTGATCGGTGCCTTGAGGCGTCGACGAAAAGCTAGCGCCGAACGACGAAACTTTGATCGTGGGCGTGGTGGATCTGGGGTTCGCGTCAAGTATGAGGAGCGTCAAGCCCAACGATGCCTGTTGGGACGTCGATAGTAACATAAACGTGATAATACAGATCTGTTAGAGTTTTCGGTATGAGGGCCACTTGTTGGTTACAAGTCAATAGGGAACTAGCTACGAAATACATGGCTTTTATACCTATTGAGAACTACTGTGAGAATACACTAGAAACTACAAGAAAGCTGCGGGTAAGGTCCGAACCAATGCTCAGTCAGCAATCACATCGACGCCATCGCGCCCAATGTTACCGACTCCGAGCCCGGAATGCTTGATAATCCAACAAGATCTAATTCGAGTTCGATTCAAAATCTTCCTCACCCTCCTCCATCGGTTCATCCTCTACCCCAAGCATATCCAGAATTGATACTCTGGGTGCGTTGTACGGATACCATTCCTGATCGTTCGTCAACCCGAACTTCACCCTCACCAGGTCAAATTTGTTATCATTATTGCATGACGGTAGAGCCTTGAAGGCCTCCACGTAGTCTTCTGGCAGAAATTCAAAGAAAGTGGCGTCACCGATCTCGCTCTGCTCCATTCCAGCCCACGAAATAGCGTCAAGACAGTACTCCACCTTTCCCCCGTTCCTGAAGTATTCGTTTGATTGTGGGTACGCTTTAAGCGCATGCTTCATCACCAGAGAAACTTTCGGGATGATGGGAGGACTGCGATCTAGGAAGTCGGATATAGCGCAGAAAACGGCGGCGTAGCCTCTATAGAATGAGAGGTTCATTCGAGGCTGGAGAGACGGAGGAATGAAGTGGCTGTTGATCAGGCAAGCTTCAGTCTCGTTGTTTGGTCGCAGAGGGTCCTTGAAATCGTCGAAGCTCATGGGCATACTATCCGCGCTACAGGTAATTTGAACTGAGGAGAAGCCTTCGTCAACGAGAGGAGCCTAATGAAGAGTGGATCGCACGTACACCTGAGCTGATGATGCATTCGCGGTGAGAACCATCCCTCAAGACACTGGCCGCAGGAGCAGTCGTACTTGTATTTCGTGATGTATGCCTCGGGTGACGTACAGCCCGTGTCGATACCCATTTCTTTCTTGACTGCGTATTCCAGTTTGAGATCCGCATCGGGATATCCGTCCCAGTCCTTGGGTCCTCGTGTTTCGGCGAACTCCCTGTCGTTGATCATGGAGGCGTGAAGGGCCTGTAATGCATTTCGTCCATCGGTATTGTCAAAGTCATGCAGGTCGGCGGTGGCACCAAATACGACCAGGGCATCAAAGGCGAATAAGTTCCTCCCCAGTACAGACAAGTGAATCGGGCGATAGCCAAAATCATCAGGTGCATGTAGAGATGCAGGGCTTGCTCGTGCGAGTTGAATGATGGTGTGGTACACGGAGTGCGATTTGTCGTTGACGATCGCAAAATGTAGCGGGAACTTGCTTTCGCGTTCGTCGTGGAAGCGCCCTTTGATCATGCCGTACGGGGAAGGCAGAAATTTGTCTTTCGATCCCTCAATGTCATCCGAAGCCAGAAGATTACGAGAGGGATGTTCCAGATTCGAGGAGCAACCAAAGAATTGTGTTCGTCCAATGCGTCTGAAGTGATTCTACGCGAGTTTAGCATTGTACGATACCGTCAAAGTTCAAAGCATGCTCACCTTACGAAAGAAAGCAAGAAGATGTCCGAGAGGCTGGACGCGACTGAAAGGCCAGCAGATTATGCTTCCCCAAGGTGCAGTTATGTGTTCGGAGTCCAACAGTTTCCGCAATAAGAGTGAACCGACACCTTGTCGGTGATGCTAAGCGCGATTTTTCAGTCCAGAGTGGGTGGAAAAATGTGCATCAGGCTTACTGCTTCGCTGTGCACAGTCATGTCTTTGATGTATATCAAGCCGCCTTCGCTCAAGTCATCATTCCAAACGCCAGTACCGCGCAAATATCCCTCTTTGAAGATGTGTGGTCGAAGTCTTCCATTCTTGTCCAGGAGCGAGACGGAGAGCTCGTGGAGCTCATCACTCTCTTTGTCCGCCATGTACATGAACTGACCAAAGATGAAGTGGCGGTTGATCTTGTAGCCTGTCAATTCCGCGATTTGACCTTGAATGGGGTCTACGACGGACGCATTGAAGAAGGTGAGAAACTGCCTGAATCCAGGATGGGGTCTGGCGCTGAAAGTGACCTCGAGTTTCGACAAGTCAATGGACATGATGGTGGTTTGAGTCAGAGCGGCAAGAACAAAGGACTAGTACTCTAGTAGCATTGTCTTTCACGATCGCGTCACATGGTGACAGTGGCAAGTTTGGTCACACAACGACAGAAAGCAGCCAGACGCGCATCAGTAACTTGATTAGAGCCTCGCCGTTGAGACATCCAATGACCCAGATACTGTATATAAGCGTGCATGCCATAACTCGAGGCAAATTACAGTCATAGTTCAGCGCAATCTAATCGACGTGATATTAATATGTTAGTACTTATGAGTAATATTCTTTGTCCATCGTTGTCCGAATCAAGTATCACTATCCTCCGCCTGCACCTCATCCAATACATTCCCATGCCGCCACTGAACACACAAATCCAGCCCTTCAGCCTTGAGCTCCCTCAACTGCTCGATATCGTGTTCCTTCAAAGAGGGAAAGGCCACGCCCCGGGTTCCGCACGCCTGATGGTCAAAGTGCGCTGACAGAAGACTTTCGGTCTTGTACCGCACCGAAAGTATGCGAACGACGCGTGAGTCGAAGAACTTCCATGGGTAGTGTTCGTGCGTCGTGATGGAGAGGAACTTGAGGCGTGGGAGGTAGGAATAGAACGGAGTGGGAAGGAGGAGCTGCGTGAAGTCGTTCAAGAAGACATTGGGGTTGGAGACGCTAGGGAGGAGGACCTCAAACGTCATTTCTAGATTTTCCAGATGCGGCATGAGACGGAGGGCCTTGGAAAGGTCGGCGGCGGCGCCGTTGTTGCAGTCTGATAACATCAAGTGCGTGAGACGACAGTGAGGAGAGTTTTGGAGTAGAGCAACGATGTCAGCGAAGGGTTTGACGGTTACATTATACGCCTCGCCTCCGGTGTGGATGTGCAGACTTGTGAGCTTCGGGAGGGAGACATTGCGAAGGTGATGCGTGTCGACTGTCGATAGAGAGGTGAGGTTTGCCTGTACGAGAGGAATATCTGGCAGAGGGCTTTTCCGTTTGCATGCGTATCCGGGATAGCTGAAAGAGACGAGATTAGGGAGAGATTCGAGCGTATGATATAGGGACGAGGAATCGGAGGAGCCGTCATCGATGCATAGGTCTGGGTTCTTGAGAGTGAGGTGCGTGATGCGTGGAAGGTCGAGGGCAGAAAGATATCGTAAAGGAAGATTACTGAGTTGTAAGGAGGTAATAGGCGAGCGTTGAAAAGCGCGTATATGAGGCGGTTGCGTGGAAAAGGGCGGGGTGATGTGCATAGTCAGGTCCTGCAAACGGTGTAGCTCCTCAGCACGATCGGAAAGGGAGAGCGCCAAGGTGATGGGTATGGCCCCCAAGTCGGCACGTTTCCACTGCGATGCGTACTTCTTGATGACGGCCAAAACATCAGCGAGAAACTCCTCCTGCATGCAGATCCTGTCGTCCCTCTCATCATCAAAGCCAAATTCGAATGTTTTGAGGCTGAACTCTATCGCGGTTCCGCTGCTTCTCTTCAAAACCGTCTCGAGCAGCGCAGCAGGATCCACAGGGTAGCATTCACAGGAGATGTCCACGATGAATTGCGACCAGAATGCGGGAGTGGAAAGAGTCCAGGCGCGCCATTTGGAGCAGACATGGCTGATGACCCAGTGCGGATCGGTGCTGGAGTGAACAATATTGAGAGGGGGCAGCCAGCGAAATATCTCTTGAATGAGGATCTCTTGCGGTATGCGGCGGATGGGTGAAAGCGTGGAGCGGAGGGTCTGACGGAGTTCCTTGGTTCGCTCGAGCTGGGCGAGCGACGCGTCGCAATCACGGATAAATGCTTCAATGTCTCTTTGCTCCTGCGGTGATGGAGTCTCGTTTGAGTTGATAAGGTTATGGACGGCGTTGGGCAGTGAGTCGGAAGCGGGAAACATCGGAGCAGACAGACTAGACGTTGGAGGCGTAAATTTGGGAAGATATTTTCGAATCAATGGTATGACACGCACGAGGCCGGATGAAAAATGAGGGGTCGTCGGTGTTGGCGGCGCGTTGGCGCCGTCGGTAGTCGTAGGACGAAGGAGAGTTGCGAGTCGATGCCATCATCACCGCTCTCCCTTCTTCCTCGACCACGATCACGCCCTCGCCTTCAAATACTGAACACCCCCACGTTCGGCTGTTCACCCATCGCCGCTCTTCCAGCATGGCACACGACGGCTCTAAAAACTCAAATTAAACATGGCAACACGAAATAACCAGCATGGCAATGACAAGGCGATTCGGATAGGGCGCCTCGAACAATAAAGGGCAACGACGAGAACCCAGCTGCACTGGAACTGGTCCCAGAAGAGCCAGTCTGGATAGATGTGCGTCTGCATTTATTCGTCATATTTTCTTACCTGACGACCAGCAGGTACATACCTCTTCTCATCGGTGCCGCCACATTCGCCTCGATCCCCGCCGCGTTGGACCTCATTCGGACATTGGAGCCACGATCACTGGGCCGCGTCGTGAAATACAGCCCGGTCGCTGCTCTGTTCAGTCATGATCAGCAATAACTTCTTGCATCACTTGGGTGCAAATTTCGGCAAATGGATCGCAGCGTATACGCAAACACGCGTTCAGAATGTCTGCGCACCGCCCAAATATTATACCTCCAATATATCATTGGGCGGCAGCAAGAGACACGATGCTGGTCGCCTAAGAAGTTGGTATCGGGACTCGTACGTACGTGCTCTACCTGTGCACTTTCAAACCAGGATTCCTAACATGTTCTTCTCGTTGAACAGTCACAGGACTACAGGACAGTCAATTGCCCGAAACGCTTCCTTGCCTTTTCGACACAGGTTGCTCAACTAATCGATCGAACAAACGATGCAGTTCATGAACCGTTCTCGTCACTCATCCTCTACTGTCCTTGACGCATAGGACTGGTTGGAATACGTTTTGGCGGTAAGGACTAAGCAACATGCTTGCTACCCTCGCTGCCAGAGCGATTTAGCATCTTACTTTGAGTGAGAGACGTTGCCTCTATCAACCAGGTCTCACTTCCTTCTGAGTCGTGGTGCGGACTCTAGCGCTCGCGATTCAGACCGCATTGGCTTAACACCACTTCACTCACTTTGCTGCCCTCAATGGTCACGCCAGAGCCATCTGTTGCCTAGTTGACTCTGGCGCAGATTTGGAGATTGTTCTTGAAGGTCGGGCGTTTGACATGCACCGTTCTGGCTGCGACCGCATCGCTCGCACACGTATCTCTACGGACGGAGGCAAGTTAAAGTCGGGTTGTAAGACCAGGACAGCAAAGTTGCTCTCATTGTGCTCTGTACGTCTATCATTGATTCTGTTCGCGCCCACTGGGTTCGCCTACGAAATTGAGGCAGGATCGAACACTCAACATCTTTTTCTCAGCTCGGATTCAGGCTTCCTGACACAACGCCTCGTAGATGTCTGCGCCATGCTCCCTTGCACGCATTCGTCACCAGCTCTTCACCAACGGTCATCGTCATCGTACCGACCAAGTTCAGTCGTACAAGCTCGTGGTCAGAGAACTTACGGACGTCCTAGTCGACACCTCATTCATCTCGTTGGATCATGTTTTGATCTCTAGCATGAACATAGAGTATAAATGGCAGCAGGCGTATTTGAGGTATGATTGCGCACTGCGGTCTACATATCTCTCGTCGACTGAAATTCTAGTCCAGGCAATCGTTCTTGTGCATTTGGCAAAGCCAGTCGCATCAGATAGGCGCGAACATAGAGGAGCCGATGGGTTCAGACTCTTGTCGTCACAGTTTGGTGCCGATCAGGCAGCGATGCGCTGTTCGAACAGAGGCTTGGTTGGGTCTTAGCTCTCTGTGTAGCGTATCTTGTAGCCTCTATATTGAGCGCTTGGAGGGGGCATGTCCACCTGCGTTGGGCCGAGGAGAGTTGTCATCAACTTATGATGGGTTAGCTCCTGCTGGGGGCCCACTTCCGTCTTATCCGGGATAGCGCCTGCATCACGTCTCCAAATTTGCTGTATCTTTGGCGGAAGAACCTTCCTCTGACGTTGATTACTCCGCTTTCTTTGCAGGCTAGTGATTCTCATATTCATTCCTCCTTGCTTCTTCCGCAGGTCCGTCAACAACATTTATCGGATTACTCATCTCCAACGTGTAACGCGAATACGGATATGTGGATCGGCTGAAATCATCCTGTCATTTATGTTGTCTGTCGGTCTCTACAAGTCGTCCACCGGAACACTACGTCTATGAGTATCACTGCAGCTAGTGCCTTCTTACGTTGGGTCAGCCAAGGGAAGGTATAAGAGAGATGGAGTTGTGTCCTGGACCTCGTATCCCCCAATGCAGTACTTAGCCTCTCTTGTTCTCGCTCTCTCCCTTGCCACCCACCTGTCATGGGCTTTCTCCAGCCTTGACGATCGTGGCAATCATCACAAGTTCATTGCGCCTGGTCCCGACGACGTCCGCAGTCCTTGCCCTGGATTAAACACGTCAGTTCTCTCGATTCCTCTTCTCCTGTGGTCCTCGGATTGCTGACTCCCCATAGTCTCGCCAACCACGGCTACCTTCCCCGCGATGGAAAGAATATCACTATCCCAATCATGATGAAAGCGGGGAACGGTAGGCACTCTCGTCCACGGATTGACGGGAGACTGACTGGAACGGACGTATGAAGATGGATTCAACGTTCAGCCTGAAATCATCCTCCTTGCAGCGAGGGTCAGTCTCATGACATCCACGTACGCCTGGGACGCCTTCAGTTTAGAAGACGTCAGACTGTCTGTGTCTTTGCCGCTCTGAATCTTCCATCTTCTTATTCTTCTTTCCCTATCACTAGGCACGGAAATATCGAGCACGACGCTTCTATCTCCCGCGTTGACTTTGCCCTCGGGAACAACTGGGAATTCAACGAGACCGTCTATTCGACTCTGGCCAACTCCAACCCCGGTGTAGACTATTACAATGGGACCTCCGCCGGCGCTGTTCAGCACGAGCGCTTGGCACAGTCGTTGAGGGATAATAACGCAACAATGAACACGCTCAGCGAGATGACTATCCGCACCAGGGAGAGCGCCCTTTACCTGAGCGTCATGGGTAATGCGACTACTGGCGAGGCGCCTAAGAAGTCAGTTATTCTTGGTGGGATTGGACGTCCAAGCTGACTGGCTTTGATCAGATTTGTGGACATCTTCTTCCGAGAGGAACGACTTCCAATTGAGGAAGGCTGGGAGAGATCTCCCGTCCCAATCACCTCTCCGACCATCCGTCCCATCGAGGCTGAGATCTTCAATTCGTCAAACTGGGTCTCCAGTGTCGGTCAGTGTGCGTGGGTGAGGACCTCGCCGAATGACAATTTGGACGTTGTTGGACCCAAATGAACATTTCATGCGTACTAGTACCCTTTATCTTCACCAAGGACCTGCGCTCTTACACGTACGAGAGTTTTTGATTACTGTTATATTTGAATATGTATTGAGGAATTGCCTTCCACGTCCCAGTGATGGGCACTGCGAGCTACAGTACCCTTGGACGACTCTATGAATATGAACAGGTAGCCTGAGTATGTTGCTGCCGAACGAAAACAGAAAATGGCTATGCTACTAGCCTATGCATACTTACAGTTGCCGGTCGGCCAAAGGCAAAGGTCAATAACAGTTTTGGTGGCACGTGGCACATTGCTCTTATCCTTTGCCCATCACCATCGCGTCGCAAACACTCTATTTGTGCGAGCCCAGACTCATAGATCCGTATCTTCTCTGACCATTCACTCTCTAGCGTACACGCGATTTCTACGTTGCTGCCTAGGTTTCCCCGTTGTTGGCAACCAAGTCTCGGGTTGACGGGTTGTGCTACACGCACCTCTCAGCGCGTCACAACGCGTCAAATTGTCCAGTTTGCGAGACCCCGCAACTTTCTCTGCCAGTGCTGGAAGATATAGCGTCTTTGTTGACTATTCTTGGTGTGTCATATGTTTTTGCCATCGACATACAAGTTGATACTTTTGTTCACGTTTGTAGGCGACCTCAGGGCAGTAAGATTCTCGTCAACACCCTAGAATTTTCGAAGCTGTATCAAGTCAGTCATTATCATACTCTTCTGCATATTCATTAAAAGTGTCATAGCAGCCGTCGATATGAGTGTTCCCGACGGGCCACCAACAAAGCGTTCGAAACGCGTCGAAGAACTCTGCACCTCGAACAATCCTCCAAACCTCTCCGAAATCTCTTATTTCCGCGCCGCCATTCTGAATTATCATGCCATACTACGCGACTTTGACGAGGAGATCAAAGATATTACGGACGAACTTGAGCGCCTGACTCGTGCGCGCCAGGAGATACAGGCTCAGTTATCGGATGCCGAGTTTGTCATCCATCCCATGCGGTCTCTACCAAACGAAGTTATGGGTGAGATCTTCTCGCATAGCGTGAAGACATGGGACGAGCTGGAATTCGATGATGGCGTCTCAGAAGCCCTAGACCCAAAGAATGCGCCATGGGTGCTCACTCATGTATCTCGTCGATGGAGGGCAATTGCCGCGTCGTTGCCACAACTTTGGACATGCATCCGTCTCTCCGATAACTCCCTTTGTGGCCATCTTTCTCGGCGCCAGTGTGCATACAAAGTTGGGATATGCTTGGAGCGCTCGCGAGGTCTTCCCTTGTCTCTTCATTTCCACGGTGTTCGACAGGCTCTCACTTCGCAGCATCCGGCTTTGCCATTACTTGAAGCCAGTGCCCATCGCTGGGAGCGACTAGCGGTCATGCACTCGGACGCTGTCTTTTTAAAGCTGTTCTCCGGCATTATCTTTCCGAAACTCCATACTATTCGGCTGTTCCATGCCGCTACTTCAGGAGAAGTGGTGGACATCTTCTCGACAGCCGGATCTGTACCTGCCCTTCGGTCAGTGGAGACCAGGAGCAATGGCATTTTGAACGTCGTCTCTGTCCCATGGTCTCAGTTAACGTTGTTCTCTGACATCGACCTTCTTTCTTCGAAGCGAAGCGGGCAGGATCGGCTCACC
This sequence comes from Strobilurus pachycystidiatus, assembly GCA_019915135.1. Taxonomy (NCBI): domain Eukaryota; kingdom Fungi; phylum Basidiomycota; class Agaricomycetes; order Agaricales; family Physalacriaceae; genus Strobilurus; species Strobilurus pachycystidiatus. Next base: position 1,223,704 of record JAHLMK010000017.1, on the reverse strand, counting down.
AAAATGACCGGGCTCCAAACCTTGAACATTACCTTCTGGAGACGAAGTATTCCTCTCGACCAAATCGTGTCACTTCCCCGCCTTTCCTCACTTACAGTGTCGATTTGGGGTGACCCGGCCCCGTTGACCAATCTGTTCGCATTTCTTGATATCCCTTCGCTCACAGACCTCACAATCACCCTCTTCATGTCCAAATTAGCACCAATTACCCTCCCGACGTTCCACCAAACACCCGAAAGACTGATCAGTCTCACTGTCACGTCCCGCAACGACAGTGTCATCAGAAGGACATCAGACCCGCCTCGCGATTTGACGTCTCAGCTCATGGGCTTCATAGCCCAAACCCCACAGCTCGAAGAATTTGTCCTCGACAACCCAGGGATCACAGAGAACTTCATCACGAGCTTGACTGTCTCAACCCCTCCTTTGCCCGACGTCAAACTTCCCCAGCTGCGTATCCTCGATGTGTCGCAATGTCATCATACCTCGGACTTCGATGTGTCCCATTTCTGCGCGATGCTTGACTCCCGACGTTTCGGTAGCATCTCAGTCCATCCTGACGGTCAGCAGCGTGTCGTTGCGGCGCTGGAAGTGATCCGTGTGCCGAGGTGGTTATATTTCGATCAGAGTGATGTATGGAAGAATGTCTTCGAGTGGCTACATGTCGAATGCGGCTTCACGAAGTGAGATAGATGTTCTCATGGTGCCGTGATTACACAGACATGATCTAATATATGCTGTAGATATCATGTAGTACAGTAGATAGTATCCTAATGGGATTCATCGAGAGTCAGTTGACATGAGTCGGAGGCGGCCCACGAAGCACTTTGCGCTCTGGGACGCAGATTCGACCGCATCTACTTGGAGGTAGTCTGGAGGTAGTGCGTGTGCTTTGTTACATATACTTCAAGGAGAACAGCTGTTCCTTACGTGTTGAGTGTTGCGTCGTTTTTAAAGATGTGGTTCGCTCAGCAGAAGAAGACAGAGGCGATGAACGTCAAGAGTCTGAATTGACTGCAAAGAACGGCAGTGAAGAGGAGACCGGAGAAGAAGGGACCAGTGACGAATAACAATATGACGCCGACTGGCAAGATTCATCACATCGCAATCCATTCACCCTAACTTCTCACAAGATATCAGTAACCCCCCGCCGCGAAGAGATCACCCCAACGACTTTACTCTCGAACTCCAACAACGACCCCGCCTTTGTGGCCACCAGGTCGTACTCATCAAGATCCAGGCCCAAAAGCAATGCAACGTTGACCGATGCCAGCGCAAGCGTGTCTCCAGCTGAGAGTGCCACATCCATCTCCATCGCAGCCTGTAAGTATCGCGATCAACGAAGATTCACAGAGCACAAGGTTGCACATACCCAAGCAGCGTCCAGACGTGCATTTCGCGCAAAGCTTTGAAGGGGACCACGGGGCATAGGGTCAATACCGATAGCCACAGACACATTGTGCTTGAGGAGCATCCCTATCGTTGTATCCTTAGAAAGCGGCGGGCCAGGTAAACTATCACAGACAATAAGTCCAACCAGCCGCGTTAGACATGACTCTGACCCACATGCGACTCGACTCCCAGTCATAAGGAAACGGACGAGTGTTTGCGACGATGACCCCAACACCAGCGGCAGCAATCTCTGAAGCGATGAGGTGGCTCTCCGTAGCGCCAACGATGGTCACTTTCATAGGCGTGCCTGTTCGTTCTTCGGTCTCCGCCTTGAGGGCGATCAGAGACGCTATGACATCGGCACTATGAGCGTAAACCACCAAGGGCAAAGAACCCTACGCAAAAAAATGAGATATGTCGCAGTGAAACAGGCGCCAAACCCACCTCGACAACACGCTGAAAGTGCTCTCCCAGATCACCTCCAGCGAAGCCCGACAATAAGCGCCTCAAGGCCGCGATCTGGGTACTAACGCCGGCTGAAGACCCCAGCGACAACATGACATGTACGCCCGAGACGTCTTTGATCACAGCGCCGGGCTCCAATTTATGCTTCGCGCCTGTTGAAAACGCTGTTGCCAGACCCAATAGAAGACCGTCGTTGGTTTGAGGCGAGACCACAGCGGTCGTAACCCCGGCACGATATGCTAGCCTGCGCACGATGTTGAGAGATCAGTTTTAGAGCAGCAGACTTGAACGTACAGTGCATCACGCGTTTGGAACATAAGACCATCCACGGCTCTGATCGCAGTATCTTCCCCAACGATGGCAGGTATCTCCCCGGAGAGTATGTCAAACACCGGTCCATCGACGGTGCTCGCTTCGAACTGGATCTCATTCAGGCCAATGCCAGTTCCAACGCTCACAAGTCCTGGCCTACTAGGGATTTAGACTCGAAGATTGACCAAGACCAGTAAAAGACGCACGCAATCGACCCACCGTCCAAATCGACTATGTGCGCGCCAGCGAAGCTCTTCGGGTCCAAGCACGCATGTTGCATTCCATGACACACCACCTTTCCGTTCTCCACATACGCCACTCCGTTTTCCCCTGCATTCTTCGCAACAAACACTCCAACAACCTTACCCTCGCGCTGTATGTACACACTTCCAACATTGGTAAACAACACAGCACCGGAGACGGCGAACTTCGGATCGAGGGGAGGGAGACCATCGTACTTGAGGGCGTCTCTGGCTTCTTGATCGAAAACAGGAGTCTTGGGTATATGCTGCGATGAAGCGGGTTTGTCGACAACATAGGGATTGGTCAGCTGGGCAATTCCGTCGATGTAGACCTGTTTAGGTGTTGCACCCAAGGCAAGGGGATGGCTGTCCCATACAACGACGTCTAAGAGACTTTAGCTTCATCTCTTCGAGGAAAAGGTCTGGGTACCTGCGTCATGTCCTGAGAGTAGAGATAGCGATGAGTTTTCGTTATCCCATAGTTGGTCATCCAGCATACCTTTGATCAGCAGACCAATACGATGGTCCATGCCCATGATCTTCGCAGGGGTGCTGGTGACGCTTGAAAGTGCAGTATGCGCGTCGAGCCCATAATAGTGTGCTTGCTGTGCTTCATGTAGTAGGTATCGCCCATTGACAAGAGGATGGTCGGTCTGTGTACCATAAAGATGTGTTCCTGCGACGTCGAAACATTGACAAGGAAAGAGCGAACCTTCATGACGACATCAATTCCTGCATCTGCCAAGACCCGAGGCGCATACTCTGAGTGTCGGTAACTCTCCCGTTTGTAGCGACCGATAATAGCAAATATAGCCGACGCGGGTCTTGTACCTGCAAGACTGTATTCAGGACATGAGCGACTCGAAGTTGGAAATAGACGAGCCATAGGCTTTCTTGATCGAATCAGTTACAAGGTATGCCTCGTGGGCATGATGGAAAGCAGCGATTGAGAATTGGAATTCGTTTGTGAGCTGAAGAAAGTGTCAGGGTGGACTCTGCGAAGCAACGAAGATGTGAGGACTGACGCGAACCATCCCGTCGATGTCGACAGCCTCATAACAGTGGTTTTGAACCTGCCACACATCAGCTCAGGAAAAACGGGACGCGAGGGAAGACCAACTTTGACGCGTCCACGAAGAACATCAACCAGGGCCTCCCATTTCAAATCGTCTGGGAACTCGCCGAGACCAGTCCATTGACCAGCGAGCGCCTTTTCGCAATAAGCGTCCTGTTTTTCCTTCAACTGACGAGCGGTGTCGTAACTGCAGAAGATTAACACAAGACCGGAAGACATTGAGTGCAGAAACATACGCTGTACGGAAGTCCCATACTGTATCCATACGAGTACCTTCGTATACTCGGGCTATTGACACCGGTCAGACGGTTTGGGAGCTCGCGAAGCGGATGCCAATACCGGGGTTTTCGCCACAGGCGTGTCTTTGAGTGGCATGAAGTTAGCTGGTGATAGAAGCAAAATCACGGCACATACTTCATCTGCCGCCATCTAGGAGGGTCATAGTCAGAGCCGTTGAAGTAAAATGGCGGTTCGAGGAGCATTGACGAAGAGGACTTTTCGGCAGTCGGTCTGAGTTTGATCGTGAATCCTTGTCCCCCGATAGCATTAGCAGAGCCTGGGAGTATTAACGCGGTTGTCATTCCACCCGCGACCGCAAGATAGTAGGATTCATCGTGTGTGTTGAGGGCGTCAAGACTTCGCAACCACGGCTGAACGCTGCCACGGAGCGAGTTGCCATCACCAGCACCCATCATGGCAGGACTCGGCTCGTCACCCATGTGAGAATGTAGGTCGACAATGCTGTAACACTTCGTTTATAAAATCGGATTAGGATTATGCAGTGAAGACGCACCCAGGCGATACCCATGCTCCAGCAACATCGAAAATGTCCAGCTCGTCGCCGTAGCCCTCGAGATTCACGGAGCCGATGCCCTTGATGATGCCTCCGTCAATCAACAAGTCTCCGTAGACGACCTCCCGCCCATTGTTGCGCCCCGTCCACAGTGTCGCATTCCTGAGTAGCGTCGGCTTCGTCCCAGGGACAAATCGGTCTGATTGCGCCCTATCGCTGAAACCAGGCGGAGGTCCGGGAAGATGGTGCAGGCTGCGACATTTGCTTATTGTCTGCTCGGCGTGAAGCGGGACCTGCTCGGCGCGTTCGAGGGCGGCAAATTGGTATAGGATAACGAGGGAGAGGGCGCTGCAGGCAATGACCGCGGCGGCACCGCGTCGCAGGCGGTCCATGGTGGTGGTACGGAATCAAGGAGCACGCGTCGCCAGCAGATAGTGCCTGTGACTAAATGCTGCCTGTGCCGCAGGTGGGGGCGCTTTTTCCGCCTGCAGCGCGTGATATTACTATGCCATTTTCTAGTGCCATCCCAACGGCGTCGCCGTCGCCGTTTTTGTCGTCGTTCTCGTCGCCGTTCTCGTCGCGGGCTGGTGCTATTTGTAAGAGTCTGGCGAAATGGCGGGAGGGAAAAGGCGCAATCAGGGCGGCAGTTCCCCGGCCCGGATTTCATCTTGCCTTTCGCCCTTGCCCAGCGCCGCCCACAGCAACCTTAGTCCCCCTTGGGCAGACTCTGGGCAGACTGGCAACTTGGCAGACTGGTCTTGTGTTGCCATCCGAAAAAAACCATTGATCTGACTTGGAGTTACTAGTCGAGAAAGGCATTGTTATTGACGAATCGGTATTTGGTGCGTGCGCTCCCTGTCGTTTTCCCCCCCTTTGCGTGTTCAAGCGGCGCTTAGGGTGTAGCCTGAGGCGGGAGCACCGTTCTGCACTCTCTCATATCGCATTTATGGCCGCCAATCCAATCCCCTCTCCCGACACCAACATCGACTTAGCGCGCGAATACGCGCCACGGTCAGACGGCCTGACATACCCGAGTTTGCGCGACCTTCTCTCGGCAATGCGTATATCACAATCATCACTCCCGATCTCACACATGTCCGTGTGTAAGGATTTGCGTCGCTGGCCAGGCGGTGTCGAATGATACAGCGCAATTCCAACAGGCAAATTTGAACACGAGAAGGTCATTCTCCACACCTTCGTCTCGGGTGATGTGCTGACGTATACTCTATATCGGACTAGGCTCTACCTGACTGGTTAGAACCGTCTCTCTCCCATGCGTCGAGCAACTTCTTCGTGCTCGGTAGGCGCTTATGCGACCGTAGGGAGGATCTTATAGAGAGTGTAGAGTATCACGATGCGCCATCGCGTTTCTTCCTTGCCCTTCCCATCTCCTCTCAGCAACTATTGTCGATGGACGAGAAGACCCGCTACATCCTGGACCCGAAAGACGTCGACGTTGCAGCACATTTACTGAACGACGCGAAATGTCTAGATCCTGTGGAGGCTGCTCGAGTCCGGTTTGTGTTGGCTCACTAGTTATATGCAGCTATCTCACCGCAAATTGTTGTTAGACGAAAGATTGATCTATATGTCCTGCCTCTGATGTGCAGTGGGTATCCACATTGTCGGCTGCAACATCCGCACTGAAACAGATTGTAGCTCTTTACGCGCAAGTCCTTGTTTGCTGCCTGCTGTACGACAACGATTCTGAGACGCGTTCAGCGTTCAATACATGGATAAGATCACGCTTGGGAGTGCGGCCATAATGGGTCTTATGTGGGTGTATATGTTCGCCTCCACTGTCGACGGCTGATCAGTCGAGACTCTCTTAGAGAATCTAACAATCTCACTACCGACGAGTAAGCTCCTCCGTATCTCTTCTTGACGCCATATCGATCTACTTATCGCAGGTACAACTGGTCTGACAGCCATCGCTACTCTCTAGCTTCGTTCTAACTCGCTTTAGGCTTGGTACCATCTTCTTCATTGGTTACCTCGCCTTCGAATTCCCGCAGAACTTCTGCCTTCAACACTTTCCTCTGGGTAAATGGATTAGGTACGTTGTTCGAGTCATGTAGCGTGCTTCTCTCATACAACTCTTTCGTCTTAGCTTCAACATCTTCCTTTGGGGTATCGTGTTGTGCTGTCACGCAGCTTGCAAGAACTTCGCTGGCTTGCTCGTAGTGCGCCTTCTTCTTGGGGCGTCGGAAGGATGCATCACGGCAGGGTTCCTGATCACTAGTTCAATGTTCTATACGCGGGCTGAGCACCTTGCTCGTGTCGGCTTCTGGTGTGAGAGTCGTCTCTTCCTTATCGAAATCATATTCTGAATTGGATTCTTCAGTTGGAAGTACGGGCTTGTGTACGTATCGATATTCGCCAATGGCATCTGTACTCATACACTCTTCAGCGAGCATCATGGCCAGCTTCATTGGGTATGGTGTACTGCATATCACCAACTCCGTTCTAGCACCCTGGCAGTGGTACGTCCGTGCCAGCTTTAGCCCAATGCTCCATAACACCCACCTCGTGTGAAGGTTCATGTTAATTACGGGTCTCATAACTCTCGTATGCGGTGTCGCATTTTGGTGAGTAGCTCTCGATTCACTGCATGCTAGGATCTGATGTCTGATCGGCGAAAAGGTTCATGTTTCCAAACTCGCCTACTGCAGCCTGGTTCCTTTCCCCAGCAGAACGCGTGGTCGCCGTTCAACGCATACAGGTTTGCATTAGCTTTTCCGACATGTACAATGACCTTATGAGCTTTCAACAGGTCGAGCAGACCGGGATCGAGAACAAGCGCTTCAAGAAGGAACAGTTCGTGTTCCATCAGATAGCTACAAAGCTACGTGCATCGGCTCACCCCTGCTTAATATAGGTTCATCGAAGCCCTCTGCGATCCCAAAGTCTGGCTATTCACGCTCTTCATTACGTTGATCTCCATCGCAGGATCCGTCAGCAATCAACGCTGGCTCATCGTGTCTTCGTTTGGTTTCACGCAACTGCAGAACATACTCCTTGGCTGCGTCGATGGTGTGCTCGTTACGGGTTGTGTCATCGGTGGGACTCTGCTGGCTGCCCGAGTGCCGAACGGCCGCGGGTATGTTGGCGCTGCTTGCCTAATACCTGCAATCGGTGGCGTCGTACTCTCGAATGTCCTGAGCTGGGACAATAAGGTTGGCCTGATATGCTCTCTCTGGCTTACAGGTGAGAATCAATGCCGTCACTCGCTCTTGAATGCCGGCCAATGACGAAAATCACCAGCAACGGCTATAGCCTCCTTCAGTAGGCACAGCGCACCTTGATGCATTCGTTATGACTTACACCTCAATTACAGCTATTGTGCTGTCCTGGACCTCCAGCGTAACCACAGGACACACGAAGAAGGGCGTCATGAACAGTCTCATTTTGTCGGGCTCTTGTATCGGGACTGCATCAGGCCAGCTCATGTGGAAGGCAAAGTACCAGCCTCGGTCCGTCCTCCCTGGCGCTTTCCTTTCCTTGACGACTCAATCTGGTACCTATAGAAATCACGTCCCATGGCTCATAATCGGGTGCTGCTACGCGTCGTGTGCGAGCATTTTGATTCTGATTCGGTTCATGCTCGTGCGGGAGAATCGTCTTCGGGACTTGGAGCAGCCTTGGGAGGACGAAGTTGTCCATGTGCAGCGCGTCAAGGAGGATGGGACGGTGGATCTGATCAAGGTCGATAAGGTACATAGGAGAATCGAGCTCTCGGGGTGCATCCTTCTGACGTGCTTATCCTCAGGCATTCCTTGATCTCACTGATAGACAGAATCGTGCTTTTAGATACGTGTTTTGAGTCGACGTGAACGAAATCAAACTTTCCTCTTCAATGACCGGCCGATTTTGCATCCTTGCCCTTGTAGCGACTTACCGCACAAGCGTGTTAGTTGATGTGAGATACGCTTACTGCGAACCATCCTGGTCCATGCCTCGCCGTTCTTTGTTCTTCTTGCACCGAGCAACTGATAATTAGGACGAACTTCATTTTTCGGGTTCCGCACTTCGCCAGCTGAGACATTTTGACAACGACAAATGAAATAAAAACGTAGTCGTGCTAATTTACTCGATACAAGTCTTTGCTTATGCTACACTTCGTCTGTTCGTAATACACTAGCTCTATGCCTGAGTCTACTCATCGGCGACCATGATGACACTCTTCGCTACATTTTCCCCCATCTGTACTTTGCGGATGGCCTCACCGGCACCTTCCAAACCACGAGTGATTTCCTCCTTGTACTTGATCTCGCCGGACGCCAGCTTGGCGGGGATGACCTTGTAAAACTCGTCTGACCATTTCGGCGCCAGGAACCACTCGAGGAAACCGTCGATAGAGAGACAGCGAGCGAAGATCTGCCACAGGTTCTATAACACGAGTTCAGTCCGGTGCACGAGGAGGAGGTCCAGAAAGCATACCTTGTAGTTCTGGCCCGCTGCACTGTTGTAATCGGAGATCATACCACAGACGATGATCTGTCCAAAGTTTTTCATGTTCGCGAGGGTCGTGTCAAGAGTGGATCCTCCGACGTTATCCCAGTACCTGTCAGAGAGTTAATCGAGACGAGGTAACAAAACCGAAGCAAAACATACACATCAAGAGGACCCTCCTTCTGCAATATCTCTGCAGTGTCTGTCGTCTTATAGTTGAATGCGACATCCGCCCCAATCTCTTTCATGTACTGAACCTTCTCGTCGGACCCTGCAGAGCCGATGACCTTCATTCCTGCCAGTTTTGCAATCTGGATAACCATACTGCACATGGGTCTGTTGTTAGCAGAGGAATTCACAGACGACAGCCTAAAAGCACTCACGCTCCGACTGCGCCTGCACCTGTGCTCACGTAGATAGTCTTGCCCTTCTCGGCTTTGGCGAACTCTTTGAAGGCAAAGTACGCTGTACGACCGGGCATGCCAGCGGCACCAACATAAACCGACCAAGGGAGAGACTCTTCGCTCTTCGTGATCACTTGCAATTTCGCCAGGTCGTTCATTACAGAGTATTGCTGGAAGTCTGGCGCAAGTGTTGGTTAGTCCAGAGAGATGCGTCGTTGAGAGCAAGACACATACTGATCATCCCGGTAATGTGGTCACCAACCTTGAAATCCGCACTCTCGGAGCGCAGAACGCGTGCCACACCGTAGTTGTACAATCTGGACGACCGATCAGTTGTGAAGTTGGATGGGAATGGAGTTCTCATACGGTTGGCCTACGAGGAAGGCCGGCTGTGGAACAATGATAAGCGATAATGAAAGTTCAAGCCGCTGCTACACGTACAGAATAAGACTCGATGTGTGCTTCGCGCATCTTTCCGCGTAAGTATGGATCGACGGATAAGACAAGCGTCTTGACGAGGATGCCGCCATTGAGCGGCACGTTCTCGAGATCTATAGTCTGTGAAGCATTATGGATCGTGGTCTTCCCCGGAACGGGATAGCCTGGAGACAAGTTCAGAAGGACCCAACTACTATTTGCGAGCCGACATACCCGTCGGTATTTCGTTGAAGAGAACGACACTGTTTTGTATGGGTGCCATTTGGACGATGATCAATGGGAGAAGACAGCTAAAGCGTCATCCTTATAATAAGGCTGAGGCGCATGAGAATAGATCCGGCAAATTCAGTCGCCGTATGTGGAAGCAAGTCAGCGGATTGGTGAGATTCTGGAAGGGTGTCATCTTCTGAATCATCGCAAAAAAAATCGATCACCTGCGTATTGTGGGCTCGAGTTGACCCACGCTTCCTTCCTGAGCCGCGATTGGAATACTCAGAGGAGGATGAACGCGTTTGGCTCTAATGCAGCCGCCAGATGGAACGGAGCTGACAGCTGTCGATACTAGAATTACGGAGACACTTCCCAACTAAAACCAAACTGATGGACGAATGACAGGATGGTGTGGACGTAAATGCTTGAGAAAACATGGGAGCATTCGGCGTCCGTCTGGAACAAAAGGAGACCGTCTGACACTCGCGCGAAGCTCCCTCCATGTGGCACGATCACGTATGATATATCGCTGCAGCCAATAGCTACTCCGACAAACTCAGCCTCTGCGCCTCCGACTCGACCACGGTCTCCACCTCCCGGAAGCGCGCAGAGATCTTGCACTGTGACTTGAACGGCTAAGGGCCCCTATTTTGTACGTTAGCCTTCATTGCCAGAACACCTTGAATATCGAAGCCGACGAAATCAAGCTATCCATATGTCCCTCCAGACTATCATCAGCATCGACGCCACAAGCCTTCTCGATGTTGAGTGCCCATATGATGGACACGACGCCGATGAAGAGGGTGTTCATTGCGAGATGGCGTCCGGGACAGATACTAAGTAACGTGCTGATACGTTTCGACAAGTCTTTTTGCCGGTCGCGTAAATAGGCTGCCGACGAGCGGAAGAGCCTTGGGTCCCGGAGGTAAGGGGGGAGAGCGAGCGTCGTCGCCAAATACGAATACGAATAAAGAAGACACTGAGGACAAGTGTCGATGTTGCGATGATCTGAAGGGGCTCCATTGCTTTGTGAAGGCTTTCCATCTTGTCCTTTTGAATCAGAGCATCTATTGGGGTTTTCCGAGAGATGTATAGGTCGGTCATTTCATTCGAGCGGTTCTCTTCGATCCCGGTACACAAATAGAAACGAGGTGAGGAAACCTCATTCATTCGAGCATGGGAGTCGCTGTATGGCCGATCCTGTCCGCCAGTCAGTCATGCATGACAACTGCACAGTTTCGACTCTGCGTACGCGTAAAAAGCTACCAACAACAGCCTCGCCCTCGGTGTGAAGACCTAGAGGACTGCGTTTCGCATAGTTGGTGTTTCAATTTGAGTAGACTGTCTCCGTCGGTTCCTGCACTGAGTAGATGTTGCTTGTGATTGGGTCCAGAAAAGGAGGTCAATGACTAGATATGGGCAAGGTCAGCTGCAACGTACATGGTACTTGATGACTGGAGACGAACGAGGACCAATACATCGCCACCGTAGGGAAGCCGAAACTTGCTCGCATTCGCTGCTCTTCTGCTGGCTTTGATGTCTTCTCGCGTAGAAGTGGGGGTGATACATGACGGCATGGGTTTGGACGGCATGGGTTTGTTCTGGTCTCAGCGTCCTGGCAAGGGTAATCGAAGGGTATGCGATGCGGCAGAGGTAGGGGGCTGCCAGTACCGTTTGAGTGTGATGACAGGAATTATAGTGGGCTACGCACCACGCAAGAAAGTAGAAGCGTCTTCGTCTTCCTCCGGTAGTATGACGCGCTCCTTGGCGAACGCCGTGCTCTGACCTAGGTGTCGGATGAGACAGGATAGAGCGAGGCCAAAATGCCGACGCACCGATGCTGAATCCCCTCAGTCGGGTCCATATTGCTTGCACGCCGACGTGCTCTTTCCGAAGGGCACAGTGGTGATTTCGCGCTCTGTACGCCTCGAGCAATGAGGAGACATGATGGATGTGAGAAACACTGCCGCCGGTATGTCCCAATCTGGAACCGACGTCGATGCACTCACGCACAACCACATCAACTGACGCGTTCCTACTGCCATTCGCAACTTGCGAGTACATCTGCGCCATACAAGCCCTCCCTTCGGCCTCCAGAGTCAATCCAAAGTCAGCTCTTCCTCTTTGCGTTGACTCTACAGCGCCTTCGCCAAAATTTGTCATGTTCTGCGTGCCATGTATTCCTGCCAGAGGACTCTCAGACGCAGCATTCTCCCCTTGCTACAGGAACCTCCGAGTCGGTGGCCACTGCGGAAAGACTAACTTTGGTACTAACGGGAGTGCGTACGATTCAAATACGACAATACCATAGGACACACTCTGACGGTTGTACAGATCTAACATTTCGCGACCAGCGCTTGTGGATACACACTAAAATTACAACAAGAACTCCCCCTGGGTGTACTAATATTAACGTGCCGCAATTCCAACATTAGGTTGCCACTCCAACATTGTTAGGCTGCCAGTCTGACGACTCTTGTGCAATGTCGCGCTGATATCCTCGCTCCCACGTCTGCCCTTCGGTTGAAGGCGCCCTTCGTGAGGGTGAAACACCCTTACTGGACGCAGGAGATGATGGGAGTGTGGGGCGTCGACTGAGGGACGACTTTCCAGAGGTCTGGCTCAGAATGGTCGATGTCTGTTGGTACCGTGTAGGTGTCGGTACCCCCAGTGAACCCGCTCGGGCTAGCTTTGCGGGCATGGGACTCGGAAGGGCGGTGGAGGAGGGAGCGTTGGACAGACTCGCGTATCGTCGCAGAGCTGCATCCTTTGCCGGCGGTGGCGGTGGCGGTGGCGATGATGCCCCGAGCTCCAGCCGCCACACATCTTCCGAGGACGGCGAGCGTCTTTCGTCTGCGTCAAAATACGCCATCCAGTTCTCGCGATCCGACTTGGCGGAGTGGAACGCGGCGGTGCTGTTCGTGGGGAGATGGCCGGCGTCGCCGTAACGCCTCATGCGCTCACGTCTGCCAGCCTCGCTGATCTTCTCGCGCAGGCTCTCGGAGACGTTGCGTGGTGGGTAGACTTCGTCTCTGTATGACATCGCAAAGCGTGAAGTGGAAATGACTCGGTGGCGGGGAGGGGGGTTCACGGTTTGGTGGCAACAAGACCAGTGCGTGTGGCTGTTTTTATGAGACTTGGCGCGTCTTGGTCTAGTTCGCGTTCTGGATTTAGCCCTGATCGCGCGCGGTCAGGCTAGATGCGTATTTTTGCTCGGTCGTTTGTTGGCTTTTGTTGGTGGTTGCCAAGGCTTCGTGACAAGCACAATACTATTATGCGTCCAGACTGCCGACGCATGTTAGGTATGTGCGTAATATCTGCGTGGTGCCGTTTAATCAACGATGATTCAGATGACCAGGTTTGCCGCCGGTTTCCCTCATGCCTGTCTCGCTGCATCTGCTCCTCGTTGTGAATCATTATGACGCATAGTGGTATGCGGCACTTGCTGCCACGTTGGTGGAACACGAGTATTTGGGCTACACAGGGACGTGGTAACCTCTAGGCTTTGCCGTCAACGGCGACATCGCCTTCCCATCAACGGCAAAATCGTCTACTCACTATCATCTTTCCTGTCGCAGACGGCGTTCGGGTCTCGAGTCAGCATCTTCAGCACTGTGATGCTTCTTGTCTTGTCTTCTTTCCATCTTTCTCCACGTGAACCTCCCTTCCCCGTTCACAACGCGATACGACGCTGCACTATTTGTGTGCCACGTCTTTCCCTGTCGCAGATGCTAGTGGCGTTCGGGTCTCCATGTCCTCAGCACCCTTGGCTACACACTGCCCTCTCATGTCACCGCAGCCTCGGATGCTTATCACGATGATCTCCTCGCCTCATGCTGGCACAGGCGCTAATGAACTGCAAACGGCCGATTGAAATGCTCGAGTGAACATCGGCGCCGGTAGCTCCTTTGGATATTAATCCGGGGACTAGGATGTATGTATGTCTGGCGTAGCGGTTCCCGAACTTTCCTCGCCACCTTCAGGGCTGGAGCCGACAAGGGAAAAGCGAAGCATGCATAGGTTGAGAATAGTCTACAAGTGATTGATATTCAGTATGTGGTAATTGCTCGTGAGGAGTCATGATAGATTATACATCTAATAAACTGGATAGGTCGGGAAAGTACAGAGTGGATGAATGCCGATGAAAGGGCAGGGAGGGGAGGGAAGTTACGTGAGTATGACGCAGAACAATGAGATGCTTGACATGATGGACCTGCTCGAGACCTGGCCGCCTGGATCAGTGAGTGTCCACATCGAGAAGGAGGTAACTCCGTACGGAGGGCATCGTGCATCGTGCATCATGGCCGGCCCTTCTTCGGTGGCTGATATGGATGTGGATGCAGGGACTCGCGGCGTCTACGCGCTCTGACTCTAAGAGGCGAGTACGCTGGGAGGGGAGAGGGCGAGGACGAGAAGTCTGCGACACGGACCAGGAGTCAGGACAAAGGAAGGAAAGGATTTCGGTGGCGCGTACACACCTATCTGAACGGGGGGCTCCGAATCTTCGTCGTCGCTATTCGAGGGCGTGGATTCAGTGGCCCACAACTCCGAGCTCGTGGGCCCTGACTCCGAGTCGAGTGTGTTAAAGTCACTTGCTGATGCGAAGTTGGTGAGGGACAAGCCAAGGTCGTCTAGGACGGTGGCTGGGAGCGGCATGACTCACTGAGGCTGCCAGTGGTGGAGACGGGGGGCGGAACATAACACGCGCGTCCGAGCTTTTATATCCCACCTTTCTCTGATCGCGATGCGTGACAATTTCGAATTCGGCGTGATCTGGAATACAAATATATGGGATTTGTCAGGCCGAGGACGGACTGTCGGCGTTCATTGCTATATAGGGCTATAACGAAAAGCAATCGCAGGAAGTCATTGTCGGGAGTCGGAATGATATGATATCCTTGATTGGAACGTGTCAACCTGATTGGGGAGAGTTGTTTGGTGTCTCTGAACGGTAAATTCTGAGGACGCTGCCGGAATGACTTGGACGCACTACTAACTAGTGAACAAGTTACAACGAGGCTGTCCCACTGACGGAGAGCAATGCAATCTCACCGCATCATACGACCGTCGGTGGCTTCATGATCTTCCCACTTATTATTGCTTTCGGATTTCACTGTCACGGTTTTTTGCGCCACACCAGGTTATATTCGTAATTCATGACAACGAAAAATACACATTGCTGACAAGGGAACTTTCAATTTGCGAGCGTATCTTTTCACTTTCTTGACTCCCCGTCAACATCCATTTGGGGCATCCTCTTCGCTTCGTCTGTCTCAAACTCAGACACATCAGCGTCCGCAGATTGATCCTCGATTGGCGTTAGGTGGTGCCTTTTAGCCTTGACGCTAGGCTCAGGGTCAGACTCTGGTGATGGGGGGATGTCTTTCTTCGACTTTCGGAGTTTGCGCTTCTCGACAGGATATCGGCTGATGTCGTACTGCTCTTGGTTCGACGAGGTGGGCGAGGACATAGCGAGGTACCTGCCGGCGGGTTGGCGCTACATGAAAGACGTTGTCAGCTTTGTGAAGAAAGCGAAGAAGCATGACTAACTGTGTTGCTGAAAGTGGCGGTCAGAGACATCACGGGGATGTGAATGGGGATGGCTTGCGATAGCACGCCTCTTATATAACCTGTCAAACAAAGCGACGTGACCATTGTTCCGGTGGTGGTCGCGAATGGTCATCAATGCACTGGGGTACTTTGACCAAAGGTCCGTTACGGGTGCCACTCCCGAAGACCGCTTGACGCTGCACGACTTTGTATCACTCAGATATCAATGATCTCGATCTTGGGTACATGGCTCATATCGAACAATTGTGCTGTGGACAATCAGTCTGTGTACGGGCTGTGAATGAAGAAAGCAGAGACTCACATCTATGCTGCCTGCGCCAGATGAATTCCTGCAACTCCCTGGCGTGATCTAGAAGGCTCTGCATGGCCTGTTGGTGTATATCTGAAGAGGCAAACTCGGAGAACTCTATGTATCAGAGATGGTTCGCCTCCGCCCAATCGCCTGCTATGAGGCCGCATACGAACTGCTCAAAGGACGCTTGATCCCACAGGAGCGCGTGTCGATATTGTATAGCGTGCATCCTCAGCACCAGAGTGGTTAGCTGCGGCTTGGGAGTGGTGATGGACGCGAGCACATCTGCAGGGTAGACGCCCTCGTCGATGGTGGTGTTCTCCAACCGCAGCTCCTTCAACGAAGGGCACTGAGCAATGACGCTAAAAAAGCTCCAGTCCAGTCCAACGCGGTCAAACGCTAAAGTTCGCAGCGCAGAGCAAATCACGAGCCGCTTCAGCCCGATGATGCGCGCGGTGGGGAGGTAATGCCAGGGCATGCCGTTGTCATCTTGGCTGTCCACGATCAGGCATTTGACGTTGACGAGGCGGGCGGCGATGTCCGTGAAGAAAGCGGTCCCGTCGGCGTAGCGCCTGCCTGTCGTGAGGCCGGCAAGGTCGGATACGCGGAGGGTGGTGACGAGTGGGGCGATGGATGGCCCTGCGGACGATTCCAGGAGCGCGAAGAAGGCGGGATAGAGGTTGCCCGTGCTGATACGGCGAACGCATCGTCCTGGGTGGAGGTGGATGGAGGCGAACAGGTGCTTGCGCGCTGTCGAGTGAAAACGGCGTGAGACAAGGGTGCAGGCCGTCAGCGACGCTGGATCACAAGCTGCCAGGGCATCGAGGATGTCGTCGATCAGCTCTTGCGGGAGGTCCGCCAAGGGCATTCCTAGGAAATAACGAGAGGGAAGAGGCTGGGAGTCGAGAGAGAGGAATCACATAGTCGCTGATGCGGTAAGAGACCGAAGTGCCCTGAGACACCAAATAACGCATAGCGCTTAGCTGTCAGTGGGCGTGCCGAGATATGCTCATTCTTCTATCGACAACCGAGACATCATCAAGGTAGTCTAAGGTAGGTAGCATAGTTTGTGTATGGTGCGAGACTCTGTGAGTAATTATGCAGTCCATTATTCTTCTTGGCCTTGACCGTGACCGCCATGATAGTCTGACCTCATTGTCTCGCTAGTAAAACTATGAGCTCGAGGCGTCTAGAGCGCCTCTGAAGCAACCAAACCATCTGTCTCCGTCGGCGCATCAGCAGAGTTCGTTTCGGGAGGAGGCGTGGGCCGCGAAAAATGTCCCATCGACTGCCTCCATTTCTTCAGAGCCGAATTGTCTCCCTTCAGCGGATGCGCCAAGGTCGGATCGATGGTAGCAGACTCTGAGACTGACTTGACTTCCGCTGTTTGCGAGCCCCGGCGGTCCGTGTTGATGGCAATGGACCAGACTGGCCACGAGCCATATCTGATGGTGAGAGTTGAGAGGGATACAAGACGCAGACAGTGTGGATAGCGTACACTTGAGTACTCATCAGCAGTGATGTGATGAAGACCACCACGAGACTCGTTCCAACGTCGATCGGAGTGTGGTATTTAGCCAGCTTCAGACCCCACCATATCATCAAGTCGCCCGCAAAGACCATCTTGCAGATACTAGAGATGGAGATCCAGTATCAGTACTTGCAAGCCCAAGGAAGCGCAAATAGACCTACAATGATTGTACAGCGGCAAATCTCAACAACGGCTTCACGATGTCCCTGGGGTATTTCAGCCTATACATCAACAACGAGACGAAGATGGATTGTTCCGTCGTGGCCTGGAAGAGCCATATCAGTCCTACTGTGAACATCGCCGGGTTCATAGAGATGTCGGCAGCGATTACGACGAATGATATCGAGAAGATTGTCTACAGAGCATGACCACAGTCAACGGGGACTCTCAAAGACATCTTCGGACGTACGTAGAAATGGTGCATGAGAAGCGGAATACGCATATGTGATCGATAGGTGAGTTCGTATAGATCTATACTGGCGTCAGCTGGGAGTCAGAGAGGACGGAAGAAACAGGAATCAGCTACGCACACAGACAAGTAACGATGGTACCTGCAGCGCGTAGTTGAGCCACACGGCCGACAGAGTATTTCTCTGCTAGCATTGGCGATGAAGTTATCTGGAGTATTAACGCGACCGTCGTGTAGAAAGTGTTCATTGCATCTACCGCATGTTCTATCGCTGCATTGACAAATCAATGAAAAAACGTACAAGTGGCAGTGTTCCGTTGGTTCTCAAATGAAAGCGTGCGGAACACCCCCGAGTATCGTTTCAGAACAAATTCTGTACCCTTGCCAGGGACGTAGAGAAGGAGGAGGTAGAAGATCGTCGGAACCGCATACTGCACGTCAACTCAGGTCCACACTGGACGCTACTAGACAAGGAAATGCACGTACAAATCCCACTGTAGTCGCGTAGTACTGCTCCATGTTTATCTTGAAGAGCTGCAGCTTCGTTCCTTCCGAAAGACTTGAAATACCCGGTGAAGAAACATTCGCAGCCACTAAATTGGTCTTGAAAGGGTACGCGGCGACGGTCTTCGCGTAGTCTTTGGACTCTGTGAAGACCGTCAGAGATCGTTAACAGCGACGATAAAGGATCCATACCGCATATCGCTCCGCCCGTGACCCACAGACTGGGACAATGGATATCTGGACGAGACTTAACAAGGTCTTTCTCCATGTAGCTGTCATCCAGTGTCATTCCAGTAGCGAAACGAAGATTGGCAGGACTCACCGACAAATTTGGATGTTCGAGTCGAACGACACACTCGACAGATGGTCGTAGCACGAGTCGTACCTAATCATGGTGCGGTGGGCAAGACGGGCATGGAGATTTATCATAGGCACTTACGACGGATACTGCTTATTTGACCCGGAGCAGTAATTTGTGGCCGCCTGACAAATGTCCGTAGCCGCCTTCTGCATAATCACATTCGTCGTGTTGCCCGTGCTGTTCATTTCTTTCGCAATCAGTGGGACCAAGCTAGGCTGGACATAATCCAAAGCATCGTTCAGACGTCGCATGTTGATGTCGTAAGAGGAAATCTGTAAGCCCTTGGTAAAGGATAGCCACATGTCGACCTGTAGGGGGACGGTGGACTGGAGGGCGTCGTAATAGATGGAGAAAACAACACTAGCGGCGATAACGGAGAGTTGGATGGAAAGCGATGCGACAACGGCATCGACTGGATAACCGATGAGCTGGGTGGTATTTGCTCGAGCCACCGAGCTAGAAATGCCATAGAGGAAGTCTGAGTATGTCAAGTCAACACAGGTACATGCATTGAGGAGAGCTGCGCTACGCACCAGTGTTATTCTCTCGGCCCAGCAACGCTACACACAAGAAAAGATTAACGCACGAACGACGAGTGGAGGACAAGTTACACACTCGTGGCGCCGTTGATACGGCCGACACAGTCTGTGGTTAACAGAGGGCTGTTGCCGGATGCTACAGTTGCAGCCGGAGCAATTAATCTGTTCAGAGGGTGCGCTGAGATTCGCCTCATGTATTAACATAAGGATGACTTACCCATCTATGAAAGTCTGGAAAGTGTCGAAGAGCTCTGCAGGCTGTCGAGCGTAGCAGGTGGACAGGGGGAAAACCAGAAAGTATAGATAGAGAAGGTGATACTGCATGGTGAGAGAAGAGGAAGGAAAGAAACAAGGAATGGACAAGAGGACTGGGAGAAGAAATATAGACTCGGATGTGGCTCCTGGGCTCCCTGAGCCATTCGATCATCAACAAGTTTGAGCGCTAACTACTCCGCGCCGTAGATCATCGATTCGGTGTTGGATTTGTTCATGATGAGGGATGCTTTTCCTCCTACAGTGTGTTGGAGTTGCATGTGTGTGGGCCCACCACCTAGAAGATGTCGGCTCAAACGTCAAGGTCGACACCAAGGAACTGAGCGAAAAAGTACACCCTTGTACTCGAGCAATACAGCGCTTCGCCCAGTGATTCATAATGGCCGCTGACACGCCGCCATAGGTACCGGTGCTGATCAACATGAATGACACACTGACCACTGCATTGAACTTTAAGTCGCTGGGCGGATTCTGGGGTCGTGCTTGTAAATTTGAAGTGGGTTCCGTGGTAGGCGCCATGGCCACGACTGGACTGCGAACTTCGTCAGTCTACCGGTGAATGAGGAAGCAAGTGTCGAATACATTTGTCTGTCCCATCAAGTCCTTACTCTCCGGAACAAATGCTTACCGCCGTGTTCGGGCGGCCAAAACGCCGTAGAACGAGGCGGTGATACACGGGAACACACAGAACACCGATGACTGGGACGCGTCGAACAGAATTGTCAATCTTGAGCCCGAAGAGACTCCACGCTGGCACTGACGCAGATGAGCTCCGCCAAACCCGCTGTGAGATGTATCAATAACTCTCGTCGGTGCGGAAATCAAAAACGTGGCGTACAGTAAATGCGGGTGCCTCGGCCATCGAGAGTGTCCCTTAGTGACTTTGAGTGAGCCTGTTTTCGTCAATTTGACGAGACACAACAATGCGGGGGCGCTCAAGCTTATATTTCCGCGCTACCTTGCTCGTTGGCAACACCCACTCCCACCAATGATAGGCCCCAAGGGTGCGCGATGGGCTAAGCCAACATGAGAATGCACTTTAAGTACTACCTGCGGATCAAGAAAACGACGCCCAAAACCTTCAAATCCGGCGACTCTCTCTGATTTCGAGTGTGACACACCTGGGGGAGCAAAGCTTGCTTCCCGGGGTGGGGGATCTGAGTCGTGATGGTGCCGCCATGGTGGTTGTGCCCAAGAAGACAATGCCGACAACCGTGAGCCGAAAGGCCGAAAGCGCCGCCTGCCAGATCCATACCTGATCGACGATCGTTCCCGTTCTCTCTTTCGTCTTTCCAAATTCCTCCCCGACACGTAAAGCAAGACATCGGAGGAGTGACAGCACCATGGATGAACCTAGCAATGAGGGCGTTTTGAAAAACATTCCCACATTCAGTGTCGTACCTGCCGGACGGGACGAGCATTTCAAAAGTCAAGCTTCAACGACGGAGGAGATCAAGACTGCGAGGAAGGATATCTCTACAACATGCTGGGAGTGTGCCAAACCCAAGTCTGCGGACTTTCCGTTGAAGCAGTGCAGTGGCGTAGGTTCCCAAGTCTCGCTTCATATCGATCTCACAGATATCTCCGCAGTGTAAAGTAGTATTATATTGCTCAAGCGCGGTATGTTGCCGATTTGTGTGCTGAAGTGCGCTACTGATTTTGCTGTATAGTGCCAGAAAAAGAACTGGTATGTAACACATCGTCTCTACCACTTCATTTCTAACCGTCAAGTCGACGGTAGGCCGTCTCACAAGGCCACATGCACTATTGATCCTCTGGACACCAGGGCTCACAAGTTTTCCAAAAACTTTATGGCGAACGACCAATTGAAGGCGTTTCTGGAAGTCGCTGTTATTCTGGACTTTGACCTTCTTGCTGCGCCACGGGCAGATGAAGCGCTGTTCGCGCGGGTCGAAATCAGACTGATGCCATCCGACTTGATGGGATACCTCACTGCAGACAATGAGGATCCGGAAGCGTCCATCGAGAGTGTTCTCCGCGTCCGCAACGTCAAGGCAGATAAAGCGCAAGAGCACGTCATTCGGCCCCAGCATGTAGAGGAATGGCAGCGCACGCGAGACGAGATCAAGACCAAGGGGTACGAGTACAACGACAATACGCCTGTGGTCATCGTCGAGTTCTATCGGCAGCTGTCGAACAATTCGGCCTACTTTCACTTGCCGATTCGACAGACTGCGTTCAGAAGGGCAAGAGAGGCGAAGCCGATGACCTACGTTTCGGGGATTTTGGGGGAAAGACAGATACCGCTTAGCGTTGATTCCTGTGTTGAGTGAGTTTTTTCTCCTTCTTGCCAAAAGTCCCACATCAACGCCGTCCGTATCAGCTCCATGAACTCGCATATCGCAGCAGACAAAAGGAACACTCTTCTCTTGCGAGCACCTGTTAAGATGCATGACATGAAGCGAGAGTCTGATGCCGAATAATCAGACGATAGATAGATGATAGATATACAAGTACGTACAAGTGCGCTATCAAGACAGGCGTTGAATATTTGAATTCGAAAGCGTTTTTGGGCATCGATGCCAAACATTGATTAGTCAGAATCCACTTTCGTCATTGTGCAAGCGAACACGTCGCCGCGACTTTGTCTCCGAACCGTTTGCTCGCTGTTGCGCACGACCACCAACCCCTCCCCGCCTTAGACAACCCTCAGACTTGGATTCCCTCATCACCCTCCGCCTGTCGACCTTCCAATTTGCGACCACAAGTTTTCCTCAATATGAATTTGTTCCGGCTGTTCGGTATACCACCGCTTCGCCGCCGCAGTGAGCGCTGCTGACGACACTCTGCAGGCGATTTGGCTCATTTGGCGTCCATCTTTATCCTGTTGCACAAAATAAAAACAACACGCTCGTGTCGAGGTGCGCCGTCCCGCTGAACACGCCCGCCGTGCCTTCTGACGTCCCAACAGGTATATCATTCAAAACGCAGGCCCTCTATGTCGGCATCTTCGTCACCCGCTACTTGGATCTGCTATACCGCTGGGTTTCGCTGTACAACTTCTTCATGAAGGTGTTTTTCATCGGAAGCAGCTGCTATATACTCTACCTTATGCGCTACCGGTATCGGTGAGTGTCGCCGCTTCCCCGGCGTGGGCTCTGTCTCACCCGCGTACAGACCAACCCACGACCCGTCCATAGACACATTCCGCATCGAGTACCTGCTCGGCCCATGCTTCGTGCTCTCCCTCATCTTCAATTACAAGTTTACGCCAACCGAAATCCTCTGGTCCTTTTCCATTTTTGTCGAAAGTGTCGCCATCCTTCCCCAGCTCTTCATGCTCCAGCGCACCGGGGAGGCCGAGACCATCACCACCCATTATTTGGCCGCGCTCGGCGTGTATCGCGCACTCTACATCCCCAACTGGATATACCGGTCCGTTGACGCGTCCCGCCTCTCCATATCATCTGACATGCTCATTAGTTACTTCACCGAAGGAGTCGTCGACCCAATAGCTGTTACCGCTGGACTCGTGCAGACTGGACTCTACCTCGACTTTTTCTACGTGTACTTCACAAAGTGAGTGCAAGGTCGCGTTTTCCTGACGGTTTCTGATTCTGCGCCAGGGTGTTGCAGGGCGAAAAGTTCGAACTTCCCGCATAAGCCGGCGATGGACATCTGTAGAAGGACAGGGCGGACGGCAGCTGGACGCCTCCCAATACCACCTTAATAACGAACCCTGTAATTGCGCCATGTATTCACGAATACATACGATACATGCCAGAACGCTTCTTCGTAGCCGGATGCTTCCACCGGTCTCTGCGGCATCATTCAATTTACGGAAGAGAAGAGTCCCCAGCAGCCCACAACGAAAGTCGGGCTCGGTGGTGAAATGAAGACCCCGCCAATTCAGTTAGCTGCTGTACATGTGCTCGCTACTTAGTCGCTCACCTTCTTCTCGTACAGCTGCTGCGTGGTCACTCCACTCGGACGCTGCATTTGGCAGCTTTCGGAGGTAATGTCTGTCAAATCCTATACGGGCGAAGCTTCGACGAAGCTCATGTTTTTGGCTGACGGGACAGAAGCCGACTGCAACCGCTTGGAGGGTTTTAAATTTACACCGGAAGACATATATATGGCGAGCGGTCCCTCATACTCCTTCCACTCATCTAAATTTCCCGTCCATGTCGAAAGGTCCTGCTGAGGTTGCGTGCGTACTAGGGTTCTCTTCTCGCAGAGACAGACACTGCTGACACTGAGCGGGTAGCCATGGACCCATACTGATTGGGTTTACATTCAATGTGCTGCTCTTTGGGATCATGATAACACAAGTACACCTGTACTCCACGACTTGTAAGACGTGTGTATCAGTTCTCTTGGTTGTTGAGATGCAGTTCTCACACCGAACAACAGTGATAAGACGTGGTTAAAACTTCTAGTAAGCATATTGCGTTCATTGTCGTCGTTTGTGAACTCACAGCGTTACTGAAGGTCTCTGTACTCTTCCTGGCTGACCTTGTCAACGTCGTTTTTGACTGGATATACGTTTATGATTGTCTGATCATCCATTTCGGTGCCCATTACTGCTTATCATATGGCGGTTGCCCGCCGCTACCTACAATTGAATTGACCCGCAGATGATGTCGAATATCTTGCCACTGCAACCTGGTGTATGCTCTTTTCGTCTTGTGCCCATCCTTACAGTATCTGACTCTTGTCTTCACGATACAGTATTCGCCACAGGTGCTTGTCATGACCCTCTCCCGTCACTGTTTGAATCACACTCACCCGAGAGTCTTCTAGATCCTGTTATGACCGTAAGAATCAAAGCGGTCGATTCGCAAACCCAACTCATCGCCATCAACTAGGCCCTTATAGCGTGCGCAGTGCAGTTGTTCTTCGCATGGCGGATACAAAGATTAACGCACGAGTACTTCTTTGCCGGCGTCATAATGCTGACCGCCCTGGCCGGTGGAGGTGAGCAAGGTTTCCGTCAGGTCTATCCGATGCTGATTGATGCGTCATAGTATCTGGGATAATCACCGCAGTGGAGGTGGGAAGAACACCGGCTTTCATCGACTTTCAGTCCTTCAAGGTCAGCTGCACTTCTGTAGCTGAAACACAGGCACTCATGTCTACAATAATCTCAAAGCCAGTGGTCATTGTGATGTCAGTCTCGCAGTGTGTATGCGATATCGCCATCGCCAGTGTTCTCATCTGGTACCTGTAAGTGTTCCCATCTTCTCGTGTCGCGAATTGAATACTGAAAAGTATGTGTATAGGGTACGCATATGGTCTCCCTGCTTCTCGCTTGAAGTTGACGTTGTTTCAGCGCAAGCAGAAGAGCGGCTTCAAAACTTCTGATGAGCTGGTGGATCGAATCATCAGAGGTCTGTCTCCCCCCTCGTCGAATGAAGCTCTCGAGATGACATCGACCAAGGAACTGTACAGACTGGCTTGTTCCCGGCCTTATTCGAGATCCTGCACCTGGTCTTCTTCCTAAGTTATGTAAGCCTTCGATTTCATTTCATACACGACATATCAACATGACGGTCTAAATACACCATTTGTGAAAACCAGACGGATGGAACGTAAGTCGTCAGAAATACGACGCTGATTCAGTGCTGAAGTTCGCTCCCAGGCATCTCATATTCAACCTCCCCCTCTCGAAGCTATACACGAACGCTCTTATGAGTAGTCTGAATGCTCGGAAGGGCTTGAGAATCGGCGAAAGATCTTCTGAAGGAGTACACCATACGTTCCGATTCGGTGGTATCACCGGCAATCCACGAGAGGTGTGTTTTCTAACTAGATCGACTCTGGATCAAACATAACTCAACATGGCTGCAGGTTGCTGATGCCCACAAGATGCACTCCCGCCCACAGGTCTTCGTGAACGTCGAGTCTCACGAAATGCGGGATACGGAGATCAATTTGGAGTTGTGTTCGGATATCAAAGTCGGCGATACGTTCGGTCATCGTGAGCCAGAGCAAGCCTCGGCGGTCTAAAAGTTACACAAAGAACACTCATGTAATAGACGTACTAGGATGAGTGTCCTCGTAATCTGCCTAATCAATACAATATATCAAACCATGTCGTGGTCGGACGTCTTCTCGCGCTCATGATTATTCGGACGATCATTATTACCTTCCTCCAGGGGCCGACTGCTAGTGATTTGGGAAGGATCTGATTGTGCCCTAATGAATTGGGGAACACCACTCCATCTCTTCCTCGGTCCATCCTCTGACGGCGGAGTCGGCGGCGAGTCCTGGTTAATGAGTTTGGGCAGATTCTTCTTGATGAATGTCCATTGCCTGCGCATGGGAGGTCGAGCCTATACATGAACGGCGTTTAGTGAAGTCAAGCTCGGGAATAGATATAGCATACAATATTGTCGGTAGAGGTGTTGAGTGGCATAGGCGTCCGGATCCTTGGCTCCGGTAGCGACTTGGTCGTTGCCTCCAGCGCCAACTCCGCCTTGGTACATGACAATGTACTCAGAGCGATCCATGTCTGCAAAAAGACGAATCCCTCCGGAGGCTTCCCGAGGTCGTTCATCATCCCGGCGACCAAGGCTTGCAGCTGTGACCGGCAATTGACCCATGGCTCATACTCAGAAGGACCGCCCATTTCCACCAACCTGGAGAGAATATCGGGCGCATCATGTATGGAGAGCGTCCTGGAGTCCTCCAGTTCGCGACTGCCGGCGATGACCGATGAGAGCCCAAGAAGGATGCAAACTGTGAGCCTTTCCTCGTGGAGATAACGAACAATTTTTGCATGTTCGACACTGTCCCGCTCACCAAGTGTCTTCGAGAATACGACAGCCCTGAGGTATATGCCAACCATGCGAAGGACAATCGGGTTCAGAGTGAATGGGTAGGTTTTCAAACGGGCCAGCGCGCTCTGCTCGCGGAAGATGGTGAAGGCCCAAGGAATACCCAGCTGGAAGGCTTTGGACAGAATGGAGAAAATCAGCTTCGCCGAGTCCGATTTCGGTAGATGCTGGTATTTGGGGTCCCCCGCATCCTGGGTTGAAAACTGTATGATCGTTTCACGGTGACTGTTCTGTCCAATCGTCGACTGTGAGGAGTCTAGCAAAACTGTCTCGATCAAGAAACGAAGGAGACGGGAAGGGCACCAAAGGTCGGCATTCGAGTCAATGAACGTGTCGGCGTTGCACGGCTGGTGCCATTGTGGCTGATCCAACTGACTAGAGATGTTCTGTGCAAGGTCAATCAGGGAATCGGGGCAGGCCTCGAGAAGAAGCGTCATGGGAGTGGTACAGAAAACACGGGCGAAAATATGAACAGCGATTTTGTAAACTTCCGGATCACTTGTGGTGGAAATGATATGTGGTAGGTGTCTGAACACATGTTCTGGTACGACTCGCTCGATGTGGGCTACTTCTCGCAGAGGATGTTCCTGGAGAGGTGTATCGTCAAAGCATTTGATAGCTTCAGCGACAGTTGAGAGACAGTATCGGAACAACCCAGAGTGTGCATCGGAGAAGATAAGGGGGACTGACGAATCGCACATACAGATCGTGTAATGGCGGATGATGGCAAGACACAGTGGAAGACGACCATGACGCCCAATATGGTGCTGGGATTGATTCTGTGGATCGACCAAGACATATCTTCGACCCATTACGCGTAGTATGAGGGAGAGTACCCAAGGAAGCTGTAGCTCTGTTTGGGTCTGGGCTCGACTCCTCCACGCGTTTACATCGGGCATGATCTTGGACGTAGACACATGGTCAAACCCCGTAACAACGATGTGGTGCTCTTTGAACAGCAGATGTAGAAGTTTCCAGAAAACCTCTCGAATCAGCTCGTCCTGATGAACGGCTTGGAAAACATTACAGTCGACGCAATCGACGAGCTTTTCAGTTGCATCGAGGCTCTGCAGGACCATAAGGCACCACTGCGGATCGAAGATGAAGGAAGAATGTGCAGTGCATTGTTCATCACTAAGCGAAGCACATTGAAGCGCTAGTTTCGTCCAAATGGTAGGGTGAAGACGACAAGTCTTGTTGAACAGGAAGCGGAAAATGTCGGTGCAGTCATCGGGTTGTGAGGAAACTGTTGCAGTGAACAATGCGTCGGACTCGATGGCGCGGTTTGGGGTGCGATTTGAAGGCCAAGATGTGAAGGGTAGTATAGGCAGATGTCGAATCGCGTTGACGCGAAGGTCAAGCGAGGTGGGGCCGACTGAGTCTGACGTGATAGGCTCCGTAACGAGTATGGAGCGCACGATGCGCTCCAAGCGCTCTTCGTTGTCCTGCGGTGCCTTGAGCACCACCGGAGGTGTTGTCCGCAGAGACCCATCTTCAGACTTAGGGGAATTCAGCACCGCTGTCGGATCCACATCTAGCATGTCGGTGAGGATCTTTTCCTGATCCTGCACAATTTCCGATGCCTGAGAACGAAATTTCGCATGGGCCAGCCCTGTCTGGACTTGAGATAGTCCGCCCAGACACTGCAACACTACGCTGTGTACGGTGGGATTCGAGGATTTCGTGTAGAGCCAATGCAGAGCGTCCACCACAACAGCCGGCTTCTGTTCAACGGGCACATCGTTCTCCTGCCCGCGAGACTTCAGGCACTTCGACATGGCGAAGAAACCCAGGCGCGAAAGCTGTGTTTTGTATGGGCACCTGGATATGAATATTGGGATCGCCTGTGAGCCAACGTACAACAGGTAAGTGAGAACGCCGATGGATGCTACGAGCCATGAGATAGTAGACTCGAGGTTGAAGAGGAATATGATGAGGCCGAAGAAGAACAGCATCAGCGCCAGATGGAGGATCAAGGGGAGGATGCCAACGATCAGAGGAACCTGCCATCCTTTGAGGCCGCAGTAATGATAGTGTCGCGTGATGGCGCGCTCTTCTGATGTGCCGGACTGGCGGAGCATGGCCTCGTATTGGTGAAACCATTGTTTGACAAGGACCGCAAAGAGCGCAACAGTGAGGCCGAGGGCGAGACTGATGAACCAAAGACCATTCACCCATATCATGACGAGGGATGGAGAAGCGGAAGAGGAGCTCGGGTTCAAGGGGGAGAAAGGAATGGTGTCAATGTTGGTGCCGTTAATCGCAGCACGAGCAATGTTGACGAGTTCGTAAAGCAACGACGTTGTTACGTCGGCTGGTTGGACCTGCAGATTTTGGTATGTCGAGGTGACAAACGTCGTAACCACAGACGAGAAGAGACCAGTCTACAATGCGTGATGATTAATTGACCATCGAGAAAAATGAGTTGAACGGAACTGACAAAGACCAGGAGAATATCGACATCAGCTTTAGCACCCTGCGTCAGGGCCCTATCGTATATCTGCGCCTCATCCAAGTACGTGTTCCACACCCTAGCATATGGCGCCAGCTCCTTGTACGGCGGATCTGGCTCATACTTTGTTTCGTAGTGGAATGGATTCTGGGCTGCAATAAGGCTATGAGAGCCGCGAAAATACCACTGGATTCCAGTACTCACTCTTTGCCATCGCTTTAGGTCGACACGGTGGCTCCTTCGTACTTTCCTGTTTGGCTACGTCCCTCTCGGCGTACCGTCGTGACGCGCTGCGGAATATGGATGGAGCAATGGACGCATTTGATTCGCGCCGTTTCTTTCTGTAACTGTGGTCGCGATGGAGCCCTCCCGCCGGCAGAGGTGGCACGGGCGGGACATTCATATCAGGTATTGCACGTTGATCTCCTTGTGATGTGTCAACAGTAGATGAAATTCCAGTATTGAATACAATGTCCGGGGTCCGAAGACGCTGAGGAGCAGGCGGACTACGGTGCCAATCTCGGCTGTCGTCGCCAAGTCTCATTGAAGAGGAGGCCTTTGAGTCGTATCCTTCCCGAGGCGGATTGGAGGTACTGGGGCGTGGCAAGTCAGACATCCAGACTTGCGAGAGAAGCAAAGTCAATAGGCGTCGAAGCTAGCCCTTCCATCGCAGAGTGTTATATAGATAAGATCGGAGACCTCCATCCACACATATGCGAGAGCTATCAATACACACAGATCTCAGAACATGAGACTTGTGACTGAATGAAATATCGCACCGGAGAGCTAAGCACCGGTTGGTAGGCGCTGGTCTAGGCGCCCACCTCAGCCGTTGTTGAACAATCTGGTGTGGCGCAACCTGGTCGTACCTCGGGTCCAAATCTGATAGCTGCCCATTTCAGCTGTAGGAGATGTCAGGACCACTTCGTAGAGTAACCAGGCACTGCTGGCCAAAGGTACGAGAAATTCTCTTTCAGCGAAGCAACTTGGAACACTGACATGGGAACCTTCTGCATGTCATGCCAGAGCACCGCAACAGGCAGGCTACTGCTTGGTGGCAATCAAGTGCCCCATGATGTCGCAACTGACGTGGAAAGACCAAGCCAGAAGAGGGCGAGTATCCGAGTGTTCCACACACCCAAAAAATAATAGTAAGGATTGCTCCAGACGTACTAGTAGTCATTGACACTTGCTCGTGTAATGTAGAAGACATATGCACGAGTCAAGATACTTGAATGCAGGGTCGCCGCTGGCCAAGCTTCTGGGGGTATTCGTCGATTCTGAAGGTGGCAGTTGGGTGACAAGTATAAGCCTCGTTTGTTGGTCAACAAGAGCAAACTGATTGGTCGAGATGCCGCCTGTCTTGCGATCGGCCGTGCGCGCCTTTTGTTCCGAACGATAACTATCTCACCATCACCGCTGTCTTGACGCGTCGGGATCGTGCAGCCTTCGGCGCAGTACTGTCTCCTATATGACTGACGCTCTCATCGAAGGCGATGATCATCTCGACGAAGACGAAATTCACTTTGAAGGAAATGCCACCGATGGTCCTTCCCTGGTTGGTCTGAACGGACACGCCAGCCGTGATGCTCTTGCACATATTCGGAAGGAATCGCTGGATATCTACAACCGCTTACATTCCATCGAGGAGGACACAAAATTCGTGGAGGCCATAGGCCGAACATACGCTAACTTGCCTCTCCTACGTACGTGATTCTGCCTCAGGGTATGTACCAGACTGATATTTGACTAGCCAATCTACGCTGTGGTGCATGGTACACCGATCCCAGAATCGTCGGTTGTTCTCTGTTTACTTATGCATCTGTATTAAATTTCGACAGGCAACAGAGGTGCCAGCCTACTTCAAATCTACAGACGGTCACTTCTCGAACTGGTCATTCAACCTACGCCGACCGAATCTTCATCTCCTTCCTTTAATCGCTGAAAGAAAGGGGTCGGCCACATTTCCTCACCCGATTTCGCAAGCTGACTCGGACAGTCTAGCATGATCCTAGTTGACTCGACCAGAGCCGGAAAAAAGATTCCAGACGCGCTCAGCAAGACGGTTCCTATCTGGTGCAGTGTTATCAACGCAGCTATCCGCATCAGATTCCCGGACTCACACCGTGTGGATTGGGATGCGAATTTATACACACCTCCGGCGTCAGTGAGCAGGCAAGAGCATTCTCAGATTGAAACGAAGATATGGGAATGGGCGGAGGATCTCTCTGTATGTCGTTCTCATTCCTCCAATTCCCACTTGAGTCTTACCATCGTCCAACTTAGAAATCATCGTATACCCTGCCAGATCTATCAAGACCATTACGACCGCTCTGGATAACACCTTCGACGGCCTACTTTCCCGAAATTGACAAGATGGATTATTACCCCGTTATATGTGTTTCTGCTTCAAAGCAGATTACGGACGGTGTAGAGCGTCGTACCTCTGGATTTTCATATATTCAAGGTTCGGCCGATGATCACGAAGCATGGGGAATGGTAGGCTCATACCCGTGGCATTGCTTGACTCTCTAATGATTATGCTGTCAGGGTCTGACGCCGAATGTTTTCTGGAAATTCCACGACCGTCTTATATCAAGCACACAAGAGGCTCTGCCTAGTTTTGTGGCATCGCTAGTTCTCACATCGAAACCTCTGCCAAAGCGCAATATCACCCCCATATCGAAATCATCGGGGCGTCTCTTTCTCTGTGCCAACGCCGACATCCCAACGCCGCTTCAGGCCGCACATCTCATCATCACCACCGACAATACACTTGCCCCAAATATTCCTGAACCTTACTTGCTGTTCACGACTGACGCAGGAAAGAAGGGCCAACATCACTTCGTGAAAACCATTCTTCCTCGATCGGCCTCCTTCATCCGCACGTCACTTTCCAAAGGACTTTCGGTTTGCGTCTCCTGTGACAGCGGCAACGACATCAGTACAGGTATCATCCTGGTAGCGCTTCAGATCTTCTTCGACGATAAAGGCATGTATGATGATAGCAAGCGTCCAGGTAAATATCCTTCCTTCCAGTATTCAAGATCGTTTGACATGATATACCCTTCCATTGTGCAGCTAGCAAGCGCACCCTCCACACCCGCCTTGAATGGATCATCTCCGACCGACCCGAGGCCAATCCATCAAGAAGTACGCTCAAGCGCGTCAACGAGTACCTGCTCACACCCTCCGCACTATCGTGACTTCCCGGTCATGACTCTCTCAAGGCCATCGTCACCGCCACCGAACTATAGAGAATCAGCTGAAACGGCGCCTCCACGCCCGGACTGTACGTCGATGGGACGACCCAGTACCTCCCTCTCTCCACACTTATCTGTGGTGTGACCACACCCGAAATTGCATCATCATATGGCCCAGACGTCGTTAGTGTCGCGGTCTTGGTGTCAGTATTGGCAGGTAGAGTGGCTGTTGCTGGCAGAATGGTCACGTTGAGCGGGGCAGATACTCCTGGGCGGATAAGCTGAAGTCGAACTCTGCCAGCTTCGTTAGAAGGAGTAAGGAGACAACAGCAGCTGTATGAACGCACTTGATCTGTGCAGCCGAGGGAGCGAGTAGTTCATAGATGGGGTTGCGGAGGTACTGCTTGAAGCTTGGGCCACCAACGGCCGTTTCTGCATCCCTGAGGAAGCGGCTTAGCCGGACAAAAACGAAAGGTAGAAAAGAAACGAACCATTCTCCTCGGACCACTTTGCTATACATACCTGCACCTTCCTGGGGTATCCGCGTCAACTCGAAACGGCTGGAGCTATCCACTGTCAGAGTGAAAGGACCTGTCTTCAGAGGCTCAAAAACCGATACGATTATGCTGTAATCTCCCGCTGTAAGCCCCGGTCGTGAACAGGACGACAATGAAGGGAGGCTTTGAAACCTACGCGATAGTTGTCTGTTGATTCGAGCCAAACCGTATCGATATGATCCAGAGGTTGCGACCATCTCCTTTCGAGACAGACTGTGATAATGTCAATTCTAGCTAGCCATTGGACACATGTCTGGACGTCTGCACGTACTCGAAGATCCGTTCGCCCTGGGACCATAAGGTGCTGATGTTGACGGGAAGGTTTTTGCCAGTCTGCAGCGTCATCGAGACTTTGACCTTAGTTCTTGGTTGACCATGTATGCGGAGGTGATATTGAGGATTGACCATGAAGGTCGGATACTCGGGATTTCCGCCGGCGCTTTTATGTGTCCACTTGCAATCCACCTGAGAGTGATCAGCAATGAAGAGGGGGGCCGGAGAAAACATACTTGGTGAGTGAACGGCGGAGTGATAATAGCGGTTTCCCAGGCGATGTCGACATCGAAAGGTGAGTATATTGTCAAAGTGAAGCCGACACTTTTGCACGGCCCGTCAAAGGAGGCAAGCATATCCATCAATCCACTCGGTTGATTCTGAGATATACGGCATTTGGTCTAGCAGATGCTTGATGTTGGTAGTGATAAGCATTGAACAGAGTGCTTACCAGAGCATGTGTACTGTTCGTGTACACACCCTAGATCGAAGATAAGTTGTAACTTCTATCTAGTTGTGTAATAAATACCTGATTATCAAGGATGTTCGATGCGCCTATTCGTTCATGTTCATCGTTTGTCTCGACTTTCAGCGCAATGTAACTGCTGGTTTTCCTGCTATCTCTGACATGGCGAGTGAGCAATACCCAGACTTCAATATCCTCGGCTGTCGGCTCCTTCCAGCGGAAGCGCGCTTTAGCTTCATGCGTGCAACCTGTTCATGAATCAGTGGACCATTTGCCGCGAGAGTTGAGTGTCCTCACCTGGAGCATGCTCCGTCTTCGTCCACATCCTATCGATGCGGTAGAATCAGCAAAAGTCGGGTATCGACAGAGACAAAACTCGCCCATGAAAGGTCAAAGCATCACTCCACAGTGCGGGGTCCCAGCTGAGATAGATGCCCTCGAACGTCGACAGAACGTCAGACCATGGTATTCGGAGTGTTCCTACATCAGGACTGGTAAGACTTGACAGTACCAACGGAAGTAGGCGAAAGTCGTATACGTGATTGACTCTGGTCGTCGTCTTGAGGAATTGTGGCCACCCACGAATCGAGGACAGTCAGGATGCGATCTTTCGCGTCTTGTTCGACATCTAACAGAATATGTTAGTACTTGACGAAGCGGCCTTCGTAACATACTGACTGATGACAGCATAGCTATGAGAAGAAAGGAGGCGCGCGGATCCCCACCGAATGTTCGGTTGTGGTCCTGTCCCGAGGGTAAGCATGCACTTGCCTGCATCCTTGCGTCAGCGCACATCCAGATCGCAACATGTCCGACACATACCAAGAGCAAATCCTTCGTATATCCGAGTCCACGTCCTCTCTCGTTCAAAGTTGCTACTACGAACCCAGATATCAGTATCCGAACATGTGGACGACTAAATAGCTGACCTTCTGATTTCCAGCTGTTCAGGTACCCAGCCACCGAAGGCGCTGTATGACAATCACCGTTCAATTCCACAAAGCACGTAGAACGAAGCGAAACCCTACTGTAAGTCGATGCAGGAGTTTCTGGGGGCGGGGATTATCCGGGATTACAGTGGGCGGTAGACGGAGGAAACTTACGAGCCAGGAAAGTCGTAGCCACCCATCAGTTTCATGTACTTTTGGAATGACATTAGATATCACGAAGAAAGGTTGCAGAGTTGACAACGCACGGCCTTTTCGAGATGACTGGGCCACACCACCGTGCGCAATGTGTTCTGGTCCTGGCAGGTCATACACATCAACATACCGCTGACAGGATGATACGGAAGCCTATCATCAATTACTATGAGAAGTGGTAGTGAGCAGCGGAGATACATGCGAGTTTGACGCAACCAACCTATCTATTTCGGTAACGATCAGATGTGTCCCTCGGATGTATATCGCCACTTACACGTCTCCAAGTACCGTTGAAGAGAAGTTTGACGTCGCATCGCCCGGAAGAAGAGTCACGATGCATAGTGCCGTGTCCGAGCTAATCGCTGGCCTGAGCTAAACGGTTCACGACAGTACTCGTCGATTTACCTTGGAATGAAATTTGCGGGCGTGTTCTAGGCAGACAGACAAAGATGCACACACGGAACAATCCGTCACGACATGCTGCACGATGTCCTCACTTCGAATTTGCCACGCTGTTTCACTAGAAGATGCAAATCAGATCTGCGGGCTTATGTGTTCTTGACAAAGATTACTTCTCAGTATCGGGACGCCGCCATATAGTTCCTGCCTCGGTCTGCTCAGGAGACAAGTCTGGCTGCCCGTCCGGGTCGCTAGAAGAAAATGAACTCGCGCAAGATTTGAGGTCGAAAGAGAGAACTACGAGAAATGCGACACAGAGTATCGTGTCTCTGCCAATGGCTCATCCCACATTGAGAAGGTTCGTCCATTGACTAAGCTCGCCTTCTGTAAGACATAATACTGTTGACCTGCAGATTGTGAGTCGTTCACCTTTCCGGGGACAGAAGCCACGAACGGTGAGAGAAGTGGTCGATCCCGACTGGGGTGAGGGTGTGGGCGACGCTGGATTGCGCATCACTTTGGGCCGACGCCTGATCGGACGATTTCTTGGTCACTGCCTTGATCTTTTCCGCCCGCTCGAGCGCCTGTGCTGCTCGGCTCTTCCACTTGGCTTTGTCGCGCTCGTTGTCGTCCGACGCTCGACTGAGATGGAGGAATATTTCCGCGGATTTGATGTACAGCCCAAAGGCGGTGTCGAAGTTCTTGCCTAGTTCAGCTTTAGCAGCCTTGGAATACGTGGTCTACGCGAAGGTCAGTGCCAGAATGGATGCGAAAAGCACTGTTCCACCTCTGCTTCATCGATTTCGGTGGATCGCCCTGGCCTATTCATTAAGCCGCCAAAGACACGATAGGATGGACGTATATAGGAAAGCTATTTTTGGCGTTGACCATGCAACGCGTCTCACGTGGGATATTTCCGATGTCGCAATCCTTAGCAGGTAAGCGAGCAGGCACGAAGTTCACTGCCACTTTAGTGCACTGCCTGCTTTGGAACTGTACCGCAGTGATGGTATATGGTACGGGCTACTACGCGTCAAATCAAAGACCAAGTTGTGGCCGCGTGACCGGCCCGCTCGGCCTATTTCAACAGATTTCGACGCATTGAGATGAGCAAATCGATACACAGACCAAGAATAGCGACTACAGAAACAAAGATAGCTTAGCTCAATTGCTTTGGACCCGTAGTTCGATGTCAAGAACACTGGCAGTCCCAGATGCGTCATCATGATTCATGGCGGGAGGCAAGGATCGACCGGGGTCCTTACTACATACATCTTGTACCCGGCGCGCCAGCATCCTCTTCAAACAATGTTGCTACTTATTACTTCAGAAAGTAACATGCGAAGAATGTCATCCTTGACATCGAGGGCCAAATCCCGGTCCTTCATAGCGGATGATGCCCTTTGCTGAAGTGCTCGCCTGTTCACTTTTGTGGATATGAATGATATTGAATGGTATCTCTTATACATGCCAGTGATGGCAGAATCCGGAAAGATCATACAATAAGCCGGGGACTGAGATCAACGAACCTCAAGTGGATCATTTGTACTAATTTGTAGCTTCGAGTGGGAGGCTCCTGATGGATGGACGCTGCCGCAGGTAAGTCAGTGCTTGGTTGGTCGACAGTATGATTTCATGCAGGAACTAAACTCTGCCTGGTGTTGCACTGTATACCGGTACCACGTCAAGTTAGAACTTCATTCCGCCGCTGTCCGAGGGTTTGAGAAAGTATCTCATTCACGATCAGGGTCAATCGGTGCCCAGGACAAGGCATAATTGGAACCGGGTCGGGAAGGGAAACCTCCGTTGAGGTATGTTCAAGCTTCAAGATACGTACTGTATGAGAGATCCTGTACTCTGAACACGCAACAGACTTGAGTAATGCCCTTCATAACCGACTGCAGCCATCAGAAATCGTCCTCTCGAGTTTGCAAACTAGAGTGCTCTTACAAAACGTAGTATCGAATCAGACAGACCGATCCATAGATCAATCGCAGACGAGCTGTTATAACCCATTGAGGTGGGAGGGAGGATGACCATTCTCCTCAGAAAGTTTCAAACGCTCAGGGCCCGATGAAGGTCGGACTCTCCGAGTGACGCGAGCTAGGAGCTGTCATCACATTGTCATGTGACTGCAGATTTGGTTGGCAATTGAATTGAATGGGTCTCTCGGAAACCTCCTTGCTCAGTACGAGTAATCACCCTCGGCCCAGCGGTATGTCAGCTGTATTGATCTCCCGCTACTTATCACTGTTAAGCTCTCATGTGCTACGGCGCAAGTTGCGCCCTACATATGCGCGCAAGTCAAGCCTAGCGTACTCCCTCCAAGTGACTCTTTTGGACATCTCGACCTACTGGCTTAGGGCATTCCTGAGCCGCAAACGCCATCCTCACAGGACCTCAAGAGATCCAACAGCAAGGGAATCAGGCTGCAGGTAACTTTCGTCCGCCAATATTTACTGTCACGTAGTCCCTAGGTCGCGGCTGCATCTCGATACACTGGACAGGGTCACGTAAGGCCTGAGGTCTTTGCGCGTCAGAAACACACTGCGGCTCTGGGACTACTTAGCACGATCGGGCTGTGCGCATACGCGTTTGGACGCCGCCGAAGTTTGGAGACTAATAATGACTTTGACAGGCGTGCGTGTCTGATTGACATTTCGTGTTCTCCGGCGTCATGGATGTCCAGATTCTTGTGATATGTAGCTCGACGCCCTTTTGTCCAGCGTTTTTGGCATAACTCACACTCGAAGCCTGAAGGGAAAGCCCATTGACCGCCGCTGGCATTCTGATCGCTTATTTCGGACGTCACCCACTGTCAGCGCATGAGCACCACGGCGCAGGGTCAGGAGGAGCTTCGATCCCGAGGGTCGACGATTTTCATGGCCGGCGGTAAGTTGTTGGGGCATTGCACTTCGCTTTCATCCGTGCGCAGTCGTGCGCTGGTTCTGTGTTTGATTGTCGTCCATGGGTACGTAGTTTTCTCATCAGGCACTCGAGGCTCATGGGAACTTTCACAGAGATGCAAGTACCATGGTCCATTCACTTGCGAGCTCAGTACATGACAGCGAATGCGAGGATGCATAACAGGGATGGAACATTTCGGCATGCGAATCTCACCGGATTCGCGTACTGATGTCCCTGCGGCTTCTGAGATTGAGTACGTCTGGCTTGCAGGAGAAGAGTTAGCGTGCCAGAACCGTAGGCTGTCGTGAGATTCTGGTCTGGTGAGCTATCGGGGTTCGAAGTCAGAGTCCTTCTGACGAACAAGAAGGTAGATTCCCTGGAGCGGCGAGACATCAGCGTTGTTCATGATCATACAGACAGTCGATGCGTTTCTATATCTACCTCGCTCACACTGATGGCGTTCATTTGTGCGTCACACACAAGTCGGACCGTGTGTGGTTCCTAGATATCGATGAGATCCTGCAAGATGCTATACTGGAGGTTGTTTCGCGCGCCGGCGGTGGTGATTCCAAATGACTGGAGGGTTTGTTACTCACGCAAATGACGCCGTTGCTAAGGAATGTCGTTGCGCGCTTTTTTGGTCGGGCTCAGCGTCACTACGCCCCGGTTTGCATTGGATTGATAGCGTCGCTGGACCTGAAGTATCCGCCTGTTTCTCGCGATGGAGTCTTACTCTCAGCCACGTGAGGTTTCATTCAGTCCTCAGCCTAACGTTTCGAATTTCAAAGGCAGAACAAGACATCGGGCTCTTTCTCGAAACCGAGAATTGACGGTCATATTTATACAGAATTGCATCCGTACTCACAGATATGCTATGCCACGGCGCGGGACCGGAAATTGATGAGACTGAATTGCACCTGCGCGCCCATTGCTTTATAGGTTGGGGATGACGCGTCGAAAGCATGCTGTATGTAAATATGCAGAGTTTCGTGAGCGGAAACTTATGCCAACGGCTGTAAATTAGTATTGTTAATGACATTGCTGGGTATTCAATGTCTAGATCCTTGTCATAAGAATAGCTGAAGTGACTCACGCAATGTCACCGGTATTCCACTGCTGGTACCCCTTCAAGACCTTCATCAGAGTTCATCTGATCTGGCCGAATCGTGTATCTGAATGTGGTACATATCGGCATCAGTCTAGCATCAGCGCGGAGAGCTTTTTGATGCGGCCCTGAGCTGTCAATACAGCGGGATCTATAGTAGGGCTGTATTCGTAAAGTTGATGAGGCGTCCGTGACGATATAAGTAATGGCTCGTCAAGGAGTGAGTTTCATTCTAACCTTTCTACACGCAATGCGAAAGTCGTATGACGATGCCGAATCGTCTAGCAAGAAAAGACGCCTGCCTCGCGCCTGTGACAATTGCAAAAGGAAGAAGAGTAAGCCATGACCTTCCCTTTGTAATTCGCGCTCTAATGATTTCAATCGCCGTTTCTGTCGCTCCTTGAATTCTCTGTAGTTCGATGTACGTTGCACTCATGCCGTTCAACCAAGATATCGACTAAGCCAGTCATGGTTTCCGACTCACAGGCGATAGTGATGAAATGCCTGGGAAACGTTGCTCCAATTGTATCAGTTTCAATGTCCAGTGCACTCATGTCGAAGCTCTAAATGTAAGGAACACATTCCTTCTTCGCTCTTGACTGATGCGGTCTCTCTAGAGTATGGGATCTGCCAAAGGGTGCCTTCTTTCTCAGCGTTCCGTGACAGCCTTTTGACACATTGCCAGGTATGTTCAACGGCTGGAGCAACGACTGGAGAAGATGGAACAAGTCTTCAAACGAGTATGTGCATCTCCGATCCTAGTGCGCGCCACCTCATGGACGCCGGCTTCAGCGACTTCCTGATGTCGACATGGAGCAAGAGCTGGATGATTCAGAGGTCTCAGAAGAGCCCTCTCCGAGACTAGCAAACAGAACCCATTTTGACCAGGCGGTCGCGCTTCTTAGCCACGATGTCAATAAACTCCTCCTCATCCCGCCCGAAAAACGGTTCTTCGGAAAGTCATGGTAAATGTCTGTCGAGCGTCTACACCATTCCGGGCACTGACCGCTTCCTAGCGGTCTCCATATCATTCCTTCAGTCTTGCAGCAGAAGAACACCTACCTCGGGAGAGAAGGCAACCCATTGCTACAAGCGCTGACATTAAAGAAGCGCAAGGAATATTGGGATATTGACCCGGTAAGAAGCACCCGTCCCCAAATCTTAATTTCTCAATTTCTCTCGCTGACCCCTCCCTAGGCGTTTCCACACAGAGCAGAGAGCCTGATACCCGAATATGCGTATCCCGAAGCCGGCCTCATGACGGCTCTGGTCGACCTGTATTTCCAGTTTCACAACTGCTACCTGCCTCTCTTGCACAGACCGACTTTCCAGAAGGGCATCGCAGACCGCCTTTACTGGACTGACCACAGGTTTGGCGCGACGGTACTTCTTGTATGCGCTCTCGGTGCTAGGTATTCGAATGATCCGAGAGTGTTCATCGAAGGACAGGGCGCTGCTGGTTGGAAGTGGTTCGATCAGGTCTCCGCGTATCGGACGACTCTTCGGAGTCGGGAGCTCACAACTTTGTACGAGCTCCAAGTTCATGCTGTAGGTCGCATTTACCGGGCGTGCTTCACTACAACATTCATGTCCCCGACAGCTCTCGGCACTATATCTCGAGGCGATTGGGCTATGGGAAAGCGTATGGACTCAAGTCGGCATCGCTTTGCGGATAGCGGAAGATGTCGGGGCACACATGCATCGTGCCAGCCCTCCAAATTCCCGCGACGAACATTGGAAGCGCGCCTTCTGGTGAGTGGTTCGCGAAGCATCCGAGTCGGCACTCAAATTTAGCTTCTAGGGTACTATTCTACATCGACGTATCGCTGGCCACTTTGTACGGCCGACCAATTTCCTTGAACTACGAAGAGTAATTGTTTTTTCTTCATATCGATCTTGTAGCTCATTCTCAACCCTGGGACAGCTTTGACGTAGACTTCCCCATCGACTGCGATGACATGTACTGGGACCACCCTGATGCCTCCCAGAACTTCACACAGCCATCTGGCCAGCCTTCAATGGTATCTTTCTTCGTATCCTTGTTGAAACTTATCAACATATTGACATACATCAAACGGGTCATCGTAAGTGGCGCATCTAAAGTTGAACTATTGTAGCTGATGTTTCTCTGTCAGTACCAAAGTCGCAGGCCGTTGATACTCCTCAGTGGCTTTCGACGACCGTCTGATCCCGAGATGCTGTCGAATTTTGACTCTATCCTCGATCAATGGGCACAGGCTGTACCCGACCATCGTATGTTTGATATCCTCTCCAAGTTGAGATCTTGGCTCTAATGAAGCCGTATCCAGTCAAGTGGACGGGTCGGTGTGAGAACGAAGATGTGTTCTTCAGGCAGTCCGCCTTTCTCAACATCACTTATGAGTATACTCGGATTCTGCTTCACCGACCATACTTCCTGGGAATCTCCGATCGCACACAGCTTTCGCAAACCCCAAGCGTCAAAGTATGTCTCCGGGCCGCTCATTCGTGCCTCGATAGTATGGCTGCGCTGGAATCCCATGGGTATCTCGATTCAGTGCATATCCTGGTAAGTTGCTTGCTTCATGATCCAACCCACCCTAACGGAGCTTCACACGCCCAGTCGTGTATCAATTCTACCACTTTGACACTGTTGTTCATCATGTACGGGATAGGGGACATGGGAGGGCCCGATCTCCAGAGAGTGCACTCGGTTCTGGATATGTTCAAGAGCGTGGAGACAAGGTAAAGTGCTGCTTCCGTATCTCGTTAGAACCATCACGCTGATTCCATTATGCTTTGACACTTTTAGGTTCCCATCTGCCGGCGCCTTCT
Organism: Strobilurus pachycystidiatus; assembly: GCA_019915135.1. NCBI lineage: Eukaryota > Fungi > Basidiomycota > Agaricomycetes > Agaricales > Physalacriaceae > Strobilurus > Strobilurus pachycystidiatus. The sequence continues at coordinate 1,182,323 of JAHLMK010000017.1, read as the reverse complement.
GGTCAGTATCAATCACATTCATCATCAAATGGCACGTCGAGTAATCATCCATCAGGGATGTGATATCAGAGCTCGTGTCCACTGACAGTCCTGAGAACACTCTCGTAGTGCCGTCCACGCTCGATGCGGAATCGCCACCTTTGACAGGATCTACTTCCTCATCTCCTGCTGATGCTTCTCCCCGAAGGAAGCGGGCGCGCGAGCTGGATCTTCCGCCTCCAGCCAGGACCTCCGTCAGCCGGACCTCATCGAGGCAGTCCGTGCGAAGGGGGTCGGACAGACGGGGCTCTGACGCCCAGAGGCACACTGGCAACGGCTCACGTCACACCCCACCCATAGATTCCAGAATGCAACCCATCTACCAATCCCAGCCCGGCCAACCGTCATTCTCGCATGATTTTACCTTTGCACATCATCCCACAGTTCTGACGGGGATGCCATACGGTCAGGTTGAATCTGATCGCGAAATTTTGTGGCGGCAACAAGCCGCCCAGAGGCGCATGTCCGAGCCCTTCTACACGGACCAGCTCGGTGCTTTCAGCGGACAGATGCAACACCCGGCCCACTCCTCCGCGTCGTCTCCGCATCTGTTCTCCGGTATGGTCGAACCCGATTTTGGGATCACGAACGTAACGGGCGCGGGTCCACCCCGTCCTCCTGCAATTGAAAACTGGCGCTTCGGGGGGAACATGGCGTACGTGTATTCGATCGATCATATACATGTGGTGGGATGCGCTGATTCCGCACGCCACAGACACGACGCCGATTCTGCCGACAATCGAGCCTTAAGGTACGTGCGGTGCCACCAGTACTGTCAATGACCAAGGCCTAATGATTGACGATGATTCGCTGTAGTTACGATTCTGACCCAGAATTCCAGCGCCAGCACGCATCGAGCGGCTCCAACTTCTACTACAGCGCTCACTGCCAATGAGTCCCCGAAGAGCCCAACCCGCCAACAAACGGCTCTCACGTAGAGGATAGACTGCTTTTATTTCCCTTCAATTCAATGAAAACCGAGCTACGTAGTCGAATGTATATGTAATGTGAACGAGAGACTATATACCTGTTTATAGATTTGGTTGGAATATTTGACAGAGACCCAGCAAAAAACGGCCGCATTATACTCGAGGTGGATGGATGAGGGAAAGGATAGTAGGTCTAAAACACAAAAAGTTACACACAATGATTCCCCGGAGGAATGGAAAACAATAAAATAAAGAGATAACGAGGGTGATACGCATGTCCGAACGCTAATGCTATGAGGTCCAAGGAATGCCCCCTTCAGGTATCTTTAACAAGGCAGTCTGCTTGTAGTCGGCGGCTGTGTACAAAGATCAGACTTGGGTCCGCGTAAGAAGAAAAAAATCACGGACTGTTCTCATAGACGTTATTTCCCCACCAGTTCACCGACACGCCGCCATTCGGGAACTAGAAAAGTACGATCAGCACCGCCTCTATATACGGGCATAACCTCCCACGTACCTGTAACGTAAAGAAGATGAAAATCAGACCCAGAACAGTTCCACAGTCGAGGGCTGCGCTCGTGACATAGTTGAACTTGCTCCACCACGCAAAGCGCCGTTTCCGGAGGAAGTACTGGAACACTACTCCAACCGCGAACCACGACGAGTAGTTGATACCCGTTGCAGGCGGTAGGAAAGAGACACCGTTGAGCACGATCGGGGTCGACACATACTTGATCCACGAATTGGGATACCGGCGCTGCCAGAACCAGAAGGGAATGGGGAGGAACAGTCCGATGATCAACGCGTATAGATGTGAATGATACAGCGACCCAGGCCCAAACTGCCTGGTTGGCCCGATAAGACCCCAGACTGCAGAAGCAGTGTAGAACACCTGATTATGTGGACATGTCAATCTGCTCTGCTGGTCAGAGTGGCAGATATGCGGGACATTGGCGAAGATCCAGGTTTTCACTCCGACCTGGACAAACGCCGCGAGTATAGTGCCTACGAGCTGCACAATGAATGTTGCACGCGGTGGCACCTTGATATAGTGCCCCAGTTTGAGATCTTGGACGAAAGATGTCGCCTCGGTAAGAGTCTGGACGGAGTAAGACTTGAAAACCATGTTCGCGATAGGGTTGCCCATGATGAGAGTTCCTGGAATGATTTGGGCGAGAATATTCAAGGTAATCTATTGTCAGAGTGTAAGGATAGCGCACGAAATGATGGTGCAGATTCACTCACCCCTTGACCAGTCATAGCGTAGATGAAACCACTCGGTAGTATGTAGAGCACGGGAAGAGTGACGGCGAGAAGCAACGCCCAAACAGGGACTTCTGTGTGCCAGACTTCCACGGCAACGATTGCCAGACAGAAGAATGTAACGAACGATAGGGCATACCACCAATCAGGTACTTCGGGATAGTTCCTCATCAGTTTAGCATGAATATCGTCCTGCTCCACACGCATCTTCTTGACCCCGTTGACCAGACTCTGCCCGTGATAAAGGATTGTATGTGTCAAGACACAAGTAGATAGGGCAAATGCGACCAGGTAACACATGGCATAAGTCGCTGGGAGATAGAGCTGGGAGTAGTTTTCGTAACTCTCGAGGTCGAAAGTGTCATCCTTTGTGAGGACGCGTGAAACGTTGTAGACATTTCCGAAGCGATCATATGGGACATTGGCTGAGATTGGGAAGTATGCGAGATCCCATTGCTGATGAGGCGTGAGCAAGAGATGTGGGAGAGACCGGGCCGATCTTACATTAGTGTAATACAGTATAGGCGTCAGAATCCAGTAGAAGAAGATAAAGCCGAACATGACGTGGACTTGGGCCCACCAGGGTACTGGAGTCGTGTCAGTGTGAGAGCAATGAGCGGAGGACAAGACAGACCCATGAGAGGACTGCCGATCCAGCTGATCTGAGTCCAATCGAAGGTTATGACGCTCATGCCGAGGCCAGTAGCAACTCCGAAAAGTTGGTTGACGGGGACGTTGTTGGGCGCGGCCCAGCAGATGAACGAAAAGACGGAGAGGGCCGAGAAGAGGAAGCCTGGAAAGCCGACTTTAGCACTAGCCGATGGATGGAGTCAAAGATCGAACTCACCTGGTAGGAACGCCCATAGGAAGGCACCCAGCGTCAAGAGCATGAAGAAGCGGTAGCGACTGGTGCCTTTGCGACGCGGCGCAGAGTCAGAATCGGGAACGACTTCGTCTGCGTCTTCTTCGGCGTGTAGCGTGTTGAGGAGAGTACACGCGACGAGATTCTGCGGCCAGACCATAGAGGCGGGCCAGACGAGGAAACGGCGGCACACACCAGCCAGGCCAAAGCCTGTAAGCTGAGTGGCGAGAACGAGGGTAAGACTGAACCAATAGCTGAGCTGTAGATCGTAGTAGATCTCCGAGACGACGACGGCATAGAGCGCATACGGGCTGCCGATGGCGACGTTGGCCATGATGAAGACAAGGACATGCTCCTTGATGTTCCACGGGCCGGGGTTGAACGAGAATTCATAGTAGGCGGGACCGGATGGGGAGAGGGGCGACAGGATGGCGTGGGAGATACGGCGGGGGTTGAGCATGTAGAGCAGACGCGCCATGAAGGTGGAGGGGGTGGCGGGGGGGATGGCGGGTTTTGGGACGAGGACGGAGGGGAGGGTGGGGAGGGGGAGGCGGTAGACGGTGATGGGGAGGGTGAGGGAGAGGAACTTGCCGCAGGGGTACGCGACGAGGAGGAGGGCGAGGGGGACGACGCTGGGGGCGGGGGAGCGGAAGTTGAAGAAGACGTTGAGGGCGCCGCTGATGAGGCAGAGGAAGAGGCCCACCAGCCACATGCGGAACGTCAGCGCCGGCATGTCCGGATCGTCGATGTTGGAGACGGATGCCCGGACCTCGGCAAAGGGCGAGTCCTCCTCGTCGATGGCGTCAAAGTCAAAGTCCATTCTGCGCGCCACTTGAGCTGCTGCTTTCCACGCGACTGGCAGAGCGACTCACTTGATGCTGGCTTCCCGCCCGTCGCCATCCTCGTATTCGCCCTCGATGAAGCTCCCGCCCATGCTCGTGCTCCCGCGGCTGTCCGACTTCGTGTGCAGCCGCCGCTGCAGTATGCTCTCCTGATCCTTCTCACTGGCCGGCGTTGCGCCGCCGCCGCTGGGCAGCGAGACGCGCACTTCGACCGACGACTGCGGGGTCTGCCCCAGTCGTGTCATCCGGATCGCAGAGTCTGTCGCCGTCCCCGAGTGCGACGACGTCGATGGCGGCGTTAATGGCTGCGATACCGGCTGGTGGAATGCAAAGTTGCCCGCCATGCCTGGGGCTTCAGAGGGAAAGCGCGAATACGGATCAAACGGATACGACGCCGCCGGGGCCGTCACTGGCGGCGCCGATAAGGGTGACGAGTACGTCTCTGCTGTCGACGGGGCTGGCTGGCTGCCTTGGAGCGGGTGGTGCTGTTCTGGCGTAGCAGGCGGCAGGAATGCAAAGACGTCGCCATCATCGCTGCTCTCGTCGTCGTCCACATCGTCGTAGTAGTCGCTGTACACGGCCGGCCCCACCGACGTCGTTGGTCGCGAAGTCGACGGGCGGTCGGAGGCGGTCGGTTGTCGCATGAGACGGCGGGGGAGGGGAAATTCAAGAGCTGAGAGATTCGACTGCCCGCTTAACCCAGACTTCCAGGCACTGTTCCTGTCACGTAATCAAAGGATCACGTGGAACGGCCCCCGAAACTCGTCCCATTTTCCTCGCAATCTCCCTCGAAAAGGGCACCTTTCTCCCCCAATGTCGCGGATTTCTCCGGGGTCCTTCCTGTGAATATCTTTCTCATGCCCTTCTCATAGCGTCGATCCCTGAGAGTCTCAGACAACTGGTCCAGACAGGTTTACCTTCTCGCCTGGGCAAAATGTTCACTTCGTACACTTACCGATACCAGAGACCCGGGCTACAGAGTGTTTTTCTTCTTCCCATCATCAATGAATTGTCTCGCCAGGCAGATACAGGAACCTGCCAAGCTGTCTGTGTTCTAACCAATGAACGCGTATCATTGTGACTATTTCTGGAGCGCAGCCTTTCGGACTATGCCTCACTGTCATCGATATCCTTAGTATCTCATGCAATGTCGTGCTCATACGGCGGCTCCCAGCTGTAAGTACTATCACAAAGTACAGCCTCCAGGGACATTGACTTCACCATGCCATCAAACCTTCACGGACACCTCCATCGTGCGCTTTCGCTCTGGTGAAAAGGTACGAACATGCTTACGTCCGGCCAAGTGTGTGGATTGGATCAGATGCGCGCACGTTCTTGAATTGACCGGTAAGTAACTGGACGAGAGCGACGAGACACACTCCCCACACTCGGCTACAACTACGCGATGTGCGATGATCCTACCTGCAGGGACCCGTATACGTAGGACGCCGTTCCCCCATCCGGATTTCCCCCAGGGCCATATTCATACAAGCGCGTATCACTAGCGTGAAAATCTACAGACGTCGGACCCTTGAAGCTTATACGACCATGGTCATTGAAGTGCCAGTGTTCACTGTTGGCCGCCGCCAAAGTCCCTGTCAGGTTCCCGTCACGCGAACTGTCGAGCATCTTTCACCCAACATCTTGAGATCACCGCAATCCCCTGCTGCCGATGCATGTCCTTCATCGACCGACGCGTCCGAGTCACTCTCCGCACATACAATTAGAGAACTTCCCGCATGCATCTTCCCCATGCTTAATCAACCGCTGCTTCTATACGCTAATGCGAAGTCCATGAGCATCCGCGACTTCTTGGTGTGTCCGAAATGCACCATACATCTTCAAGCGCGTGTCGTTCACAAAACCGAGATGCCCGAAGGCTCTCTTTACGGCGGAACGTACGCGACGTCGCGCGAGAAATCACCTCGTAAGTCTCTAGTATAGTACTCAACTTACTCGCGAGAAACTATCGTCGGGACTCGGCCCAATAGAAGTTTCACCGAGAAAGTACCCGTGCGCCACCGCAACTGTGACGCGACCTCGCGTGTACTCATGGATGCAACTGCTAGGATGAGTGCTACTTCTGTTGGCGGCGAAGCAAAAAAAATTCTCAAAAGGTAAATCTGCCGTTATTGTGAGTCTTCGCATAAGTATGTACTTATTGAGTAGCTTTATACCTGCTGCAATAACAGCTATCCTTACCTTGCGTTCCTAGTACTTCAAGCTTCGGAACTTCCTGGAACATCAATCGCTTGCGTGGAACATTCATTGCAACGCCTCCCTGCACAATGCATGCTTGCCTAGCTTTTGCCAAGTAGCGCCAAGTCCCCAACGCCGCGTTCGTTCGCCACATCCTCTACACGCCACCATGTCAATCCTCAGTGTCCACTGGACTTCATTTTCCGCCCATATCGATGTCAAGAACGCTGTGGCGGGGTCGACAATTGACAGACTGTCGAATCCGACATATGTGCGAAGCTGGTGCGAGGTAATCCTGAGGCTCCCAGGCTGTCATGCCCATTACTATTCCTCGAGAGACGGATAAAATCTCTGCAGCAACACGTCCAAGCGCGTCATCATGAATGACACGCAGCGTTGGCTGCGCCACGCCTTGTTTGTCCGCGAGAGTTCCTCCAGATACGCTCTGATGTTCAGCAAGGCACCGGAGTCAAGGTAGGCCCGCTCCCCTGGCGAAACGACGTTGTCTACATACACGTATGAGTCATATATCAAGCACCGACAGGGAAACGGACACTCACAGAAGTACCACTCCGTCCTCCGGTTCATCAACGGCTGGACGTACACCTCGAATGCTGTTTCAGCTGTCAGCGGAGAAGGGCCTGGCAACAGCCCACAGAGGACATCCCGCGCGAGCACCAGACGACCCGAGAACTCCGAGTTGTATACCTGTCGTTGATCTGCTGGAATGGCAGACTGGGATATGAAGCCTGTAGAGGTCTTGAAGCCGTTCCAGGTCATTCCCAGGAGGGCCAAGACGATGTCATAGATAAGAGCGCGTTCTTCGTCGCCGGACAGATATACGGGAGCTGAAGAGGGCTTTGCGTCATGAAGGGGAAGATGAGGAACCTCGAGGTAGGTCCTGATGCGGTTCACCATAGCGTGTGTGTCTGCGGCGCGGGGAATACCGCTAAGCTGCTGGTATATGAGACGAAGAAGATCGAAGAGACGTTGCGTCACGTCCTCTTTCGCACCTGCAACGCGCTCAGCAAATACCACAGATATGATCCATCGCAGATTGAACCTCTCTTCGTTCCCCTTCGTGCGATAGAGGCGCTTGAGCTCGAGCGGGGTCGCGTAGAGCGTTCTCTGTCTCAATACGACGAGTTCCCGCAGGGCCGTATACCTCATTGTCAACCCTTCTTTGTCCAACACCTCTTCGAATGCCTTTATGTCTTGAGCCGCAACATAGAGCGAGAGGTATCGATGCCGCTTGGCGAACAGGCTACCAGGGGTAACCCCTCGCCTAAGCTCGTCGACGAAGAGGTAGCAGTCATGCATCAACGCGAGGATAATAGGAATCGCGTTGACATCACTGGCCTCGGTGATGCGCCGAACTATTGGGCGCGGAGGCTCTGGTGGTTTGGGGATAGGCACGGGTCGTGCGACGGGTGGATTGGGAGCGGGGATTGACACAGGTTTGGAAGCCGGTGTTGATATAGAATGAGCATCCTGACCTTGTGGTTGCCTGACATTCGCTGGATCGGTGACAGGTAAAGGAGGGGCCGAGGAATATGGCGGGGGAGGGACAGGTGCTACATGAGGAGGAGCAGTGGCAGCCTGTGGCAATTTAAGAGCGTGTTTCCGCGCGTAGGCACTGGCGGTGGAGATTTGGGTCGAGGTGGCAGTGACTGTAGAGGAAGGCTTCGGACTGGTCACTATACTGGGCTGGTCTGTGATAACGTCCTTCTTGAGCTCCTCGACAGTAGCGGCTGGTACGACAGAAGTAATCGTCGATGGTGTCACCTGCGGAGCAGCACTGCTACCAACCTCGACAGCCTCTGGGACTAGGGCAGCCGAACTGGATGCTTCCAGCCCAGTCCTAGACGCCTTGTCGCCAGAAACGGAATGGTCTTGTAGAGTGCCCATTTCTGTATCTGGAGTCATATATCCCGGGCTTCCATTCGGCCGTTCGGACCAGGATGCGATGCTAGGAATACTGCTGCCTCGCTGTGACCAGCTCCCCTCGCTGATGGGTGGAAGAGTCGCTGGCGCTCTACTACTCGGAGTATCACGCATAGGGCGCTTACCGAGCGATTTGGCCGATTGATAGGGAACCTGAGAGCTAGAACTGAAAGAAGAGGAGGTGTGCATATCACTACTGGTCTCGCTGATGCTGAGTGTGTGTCCGTGTCCTTCCCAGCGTGTTTTAGATGATGCGAGGCTAGTAGTAGAAATGTGTCCATGATCTCTCTGGGACGAGGTAGGCAGAGACCACGTCACATTGCGAGAGGAAGTACTTTGCCTGGCGGCATGGCGCGCACCAGCTGGAGGACGGCGAAGGTGGAGAGGTATGGAGACATTAGGATCGATCCCGATGTTATTAGAGGCGCTCTTCGACAGCAGTTCCGCAGTACGGATACTGCTACCGTTTTTGAGAGCCCTGGAAGCCAGTTTCTTTCGGTTGTCTTTGTCTTGCGATGATTTCTTCGAGGAGGTCCGAAAGAGAGAAGGAAAGCGCGGCATTTTGGTGCTGTTGACGGCACAGTATAACAAGGCAGTGATAGTCCATCAGTGGCAACGACGTCCTTGTTTGGGCACATGAGACACTATCCCGGTTAGCAGTTACTAGATGAAGAAGTTAGCAACCTCTCTATGCCTCCGACTCGTGGTCAGCGGGTCAATGTCGACATATTAGGCTGAATTGGTTCCAAAGCTGTTCCGATCGTGTTGTGCAGGTAAGTAATCGAGAGTCGACTTGCTCCGTTTTAAAGTACTCTGCTGACGCGCGCGGCGCGCCAACCGCAAACAACGACATTGACGCGTCAATACTATATGGGCACGTCTGTGGTCATACTCAGCGGCTGCCTTCATGTGCGATGGGTCCGAGTCTGCGTGTCATACTAGTAGCGCCATTCGCGTAGAAAGGACGTGCGTCGTGCTTGCTAACGCGCTGACGACTTGAAATTTGATGGTTTTTCAGCAGAAGTTGGAATGCCTGGCGTTAATTCGAGAAATGCCTGTTGCAGTAGAGCCCATTGTGCTCACCTCTCATCGATGCAGGCCTACATAGGCACAAGGAACATGGGATAGACCTTCGGAGTTTTCGGACCGTAAAACATCCCGAGCCGCGACCCTTTCAGCTCTAGGCTCTATCATCTGTCAGCTGCTTGCCCTTTTACCTTCACCTCTTTCATGCATTGACTACTTGCGCGGTCAAATATACCCTTCCTTCACCCAAGGTGCGATTCTTCCTTGATCATACAGTGCGCCCTCTTACTTTTGCAACCCCAGATGTCCTGCATCCTCCCCCAAGAATTGATAGACCACATACTCGACGAGCTTCACTGGCAGGCGGAAGACGACCTCAGGGTATGCGCCTTCGTCTGCAGGGCGTGGCGCGACTCCTGCTACCGCCATCTATTCTCCGACCTACTTTTTGACTTCCCGTCGCATACGTCGGCAAGCGGCGCGAGGGGCGCATGCCATAGCTTTTTGGAGCTGCTCCACAAATCGCCGGATCTTGCTCGCCATGTCCGGCATGTCGAAGTCTGCGACGACCGCCCATGGTTCATCGATTCAGCGGACATTTTCCTCGACGCGGTGAGCCGCTTCGCAGGACTAGTTAGCCTCGACCTATCCTTTTGCGCCGTCAGCTGGAAGGACGTAGCTGTCACTTCCAACGTTCTCACCACTGTCTTCGCACTCCCGACGCTCATCCGAATATCCATCGACGATATATTTGATATACCTCTCAACGAGCTCTTTACTCTCTTCCGACATTCCCACGTCCGCGAATTGTCCTTGTCGAATCTGGAGATCGTGGCGTCCTCAGATTGTTCATGGGGCCATGAGCGATTTCCGATGAACCTTGAGGTGCTAACATTAGCTTTGAATGAGGACTACCACGCACGCGCGTTCTCAGAGTGGCTTTCGGATCCGGATAGTGTTGTGGACCTCTCCATCACGTCGAAGTTGTCTATCTCTGTTGCCAATTCTACAGAGGCGATTGCTGCAGGAACTCTACTGGAGAATCCCATCCTTCAGCGCGCCGGTACGCTAGAACTTCAGGCTCTAAACTGCTGTGAGTCTAATTATCGCCGCCTTACCCTCAACCCATTGATTTCATTTCCCAGTTGCCCATGTGGATAAACGCGACACCCCTCTCCCCGCGGTGCTCGCCTCTTTTCCTCATATCGCACTCACCATCTTCGAGACCTCTTCGTGCTACACTGAGCCCTACTTTTGCGGCTCGGCAATCGTCGACATCGTCCTCTGGTGGACTAGTTCGTTCGAGGCGCTCCAATTCCTCCCTGTACCCCTTGAGACCCCGAACCTCGTCGAAGAGGTCTCTCTGACCTTCTCTCAGAGCTCTGCCGCCAAATTTCATACCGTCCCCTCGCTGGTATGGCATAAATTCGACGCGGCATTGGCGCTGGGACTGCCAGGCCTGAAGAGCGTGTCCGTCAGCGTGGATGCGCTAGGGGAGGTGGACGGTAGCTTGATGTTGCGTGTCCTCATGGCATTTCCAATGCTGTACGAAAAGCACTTGTTGAGGTTTCCGGACAGTTGACTGTACTATAGTGGATACCCTTGCTGCGCTATCGATGTGTTTACCCGTTTTGCTTTGTCTGTTGTACTTACATTGTCCACTCACTATTCACGATTAGACCTGCCATATGTATATATATATAGTGTATCGGGATACTCACTGCCCGACTTTTACCTAGACTTTCATTTTTCACCGAGATCCAGCCAAAGAGAAAGAGGTCAAAGTCGTCCATCGAGACATAGAGTATCTCCACGCACGCGATTTGGACCTTTCGGATTTCTCGTGGCCGGCGATTTCCTCCTCACTCCATCCATTGACTTACGAGGATCATAGAAAAGGGGATCGCTCCCAGTTAAATGGCCTCTACATCTCCGTCTCAAACTTCAATGCACTGAGACTTGAGTCTTTGAAACCGCGCAAGTGCTATTGGCGAGCCCAAGCGGGCGACAAACTGCTGATTGATATCATGTGGCGTTGTATCGAGAGCTTGATGTCAAAGTTAGTATCGCGTTAATCTGGGAATACTTCACAAGGGGCCCGTGGTCGAGTAATTCGAACAATAAGGTGGGTGGGAGGGAAGAGGTGGGGAAGACCCCATGTACCAAGTAACGAGATTTGCAACGTCAAGCGAATGAGGTATGATTTTGATTCAAATTTCTGGATACGTGAAACTACTCGTTACTGTACATGTTGTTCTTCACAGAATTCCCTTTCCTTCTACTCGTTACTGATCGTTAGTGTATATGTTGTTCTTGACAAGCCTTCCTTTCCAGAGATTCTAAATGTTACCGCCCAGTACTGTACATGTTGCTTTTGACTTCTTGACACAATTTCCATTTCTTCAATTCGTGTATCTTCGCCTCCCGATTATTCAAAGCACATATCTGAAGTCGCGGTTCTGCATGTCGGTGAGATCCAAGAACGCCTGGCAAGGCGAGCATGTTAGTGTCGGGTGCATAACAGCGACCCGGATTCTGTACCTTATCGACCTGGATCGTCTCTGTGGTCCCGTCTTCTTTCTTCCATTCCATATAAATCGCCTCATCGTGGTCTAAGCCCTGATTCGAACGGCGGTCCATGTCCCGACGGCCGTTCTCTCGGGCGAGAAGGAGGCGAATCACGATCAAGATACACATGCAACCTACGAAACAACATCCAATTATAAGCCAGGGGACGTGGTTTCTGTCGGTGTCACAGAATCAGCATGTACACGAGCAAAGGGCGCGGCAAGTGTCGTATACCTCGGCTGGTATTTCTGCTGCCAGATGAACTGGCCCACGGCATACCCAACACTGTAGCCAAAAAGAACGAAGGCGTTCATGACAGTCTTCTTTGTATGCCCTGCCACAACGGTCGCAGCCCATGAGAGGAAGACAGCTACCATCGAAAGTCAATATCCGCAGAGAACATCTCAGTCAAAAAACTGCGTACGAAAAGCAGCAGTTGACGGCACTTCAGATTCGAGTCAGCAAGAATAACCAGGCCGAGCAAGGACAGTATCACCTGTAAGCCAGTACGAGAACAGTAGCCCAACGTCATTTCCCCACTTGAGCGTGTTGATCAGCACGATCCCAATGATAGAAACGATATAACACGCAAGGCACGCGTATGCGCGTCCATTGGGTATCCAAGCCGCCAAGGTTGTTGAGCCAATCATCGAAACAGTGATAATCACCCCGTCCACACAGCCGAGAAGGACGTTCTGCAGCTCCGTGAAACCAAAGGAAGACACGATGATCCACCGCTGGTTGGTGAGGGAACCAGAGATGAGGTGTAGCGCAGACAAGGCCGTAAATAGCCACATCTTTGGATCACGCGTGGCCTCCAGAAATCTGCCATGGCGGTGAGAATCAGTGTTGCGAATCTGGCGGAGAATACGGACTGGTCGGTCTTGAAGCGCTTATTCTCTATGCCAGTTTGCTCTGCCTATCGAAATCCGCCACAGTGAGTGAAACTGCGTACGCTATACTGCACGGAAAGCTTGCCTGTATACGTTTGACAGCAATGGACCGTTCGGTTGGAGTCAGAAAGAAAGCGGTCGTCGGCGAGTCAGGAAACAGGAACCTAGAAGTTGCTACATGAGCTGCTGTTACGGGCGAATAATGGACCGGTGGTGCACCAGAAGGCGATAGCACAGATAAGCGTTATAGATCCGGTGATGATCATCAGCCTTTGCGCCACATCAGTGAACAGAAGTTTGCGCGACGAAATTGTACCACCATTGCCAAGCCATGAGTACGGAGGTCCTGATGTGTAGGACACCAAAGTTGAGGAATCCCGATATTATCGAAGCTGGGTCGGAACATAAGCTTCGAGACACCGAGAATGGAGTCTACAACTGACCGACCCCGAGGCAGGAATCTTAGGTTCATATCGGCATTATGTTGGAACAGGAGGTGAACGTCACTCACACCATAATCCGACACGCGCGAGATGTTCAGCACGGGTGTAAAACATAGAGCTAACGATGATGAAGCCGGCGGTGATGGAGGCCTCCGCTGCGCCCAGGATGAGGCGGCAGATGAGCAACCCGTTGAAGCTCGTACAGGCGGCGTGGCAGCATAGCGCAATGCCCCAGACAAGAACGTTGAAGCTGACGGTTGCAGTAGTTCAGGAAGGGCGCCCGACAGGTAGTACTCGACGAACCTAATCCACTTCCCGACCGGAAGCCGCTGGAGGCAAAGATTTTGCGGAAAGTCAAATGCAAGGTAGCCGAGATAAAAGACCGTGCCGAGCCTGGACGACACCAATTAGCACCACTTCTGTATTATTAGGGACTGTTCACCAATTGAACCTGCCATCGTTGACTACATTAGCACAGTGGTACAAGTGGCAGATCAAGGGCACTTACTCATTGGTAGACAGATGATTCGATTCCCTGCAACGATGTATGTTAGACGAGTTATTTTTGACGGAGTGAAGCCGTTTACACAATACCCATTATTGCTGCACTTCCGAGGGTGGTTTTGTCCATGAATTGAACACTGAAAGAATGGTCAGGAAGGACCGGAGCCGAATCAAACGACTTGCGTGTAGAGAACTTCAGTAAGAGTGAGTGTCCGATACAAAGGAGGACAGGGTGACCTACTGCACATCAATGGCAGCACATACAAATCGACCTTTCGTCTGTAAGAAGGTCAGAAAGATGACTCTTCACAACGTCATGTAGACGTACCGAACGCGAGCGGCGTCTGCAGGATCGAGATGCAGCGTCTCGCGGCCCGCAAGATAGGCGGCGACATCGACATCCTCTGCCTTGACGATAAGACATTGAGGCTCGTCCTTCTCGTCAAGGGTGGCTACTGTTGGTGAAGGCATGACAGCAGCTGGAGGAAGGGATGCGACTAAGATGGTGCTATATATGTCTCGTAAAGGCGCCTAAGCGCCTAAAGGGAAGTTCGCAACATTGACACTGCGAGCTAGCCGGATGCGGCGTACGCCTGCGTCGAGTTCAGAGAGACGAGAAGTGCGGATCTTCCGTTCATTTCCTTGCAACGGATGCATACCTAGAAAGACTGCGATTTGGTGAAGGGGCTTCTGACAAGATTCAGGCTAAACGGACCCGAAACGAGGGAGTCCCGGACGCCACATACGAGCGCAAAAGACAGAAAGCCACGACCGTGACCGTCAAGACCTGGATGTTGTTTACTAATCTTGGTCAGAGGAAGTGCGTGACGGAAAGAAGTACTTAGTACGAACAAATTTTGTCGCGGCCTATGGCGTATTTCGGTTCCCTCCTACATACGACCCGTGTTGAAGCCGTTCAAAGACGATGCCAGTGGACACGGTAACGCGACTTGGCGGTAAGAAGGCAAGTCATTGCAACTCCGCTCCGAGGGTATATCTCGGCTGCTTTCACGTGCTTGTAGCCTTGGCCATCGCGTCTTCGCGTTCAAAATTTTGTCGTAATCTGAATTCAACCAACATCATGGGCTCGGAGATGCTGCAAGTCGACTGGATGGCTTGCAAAGCCTTATGCGTATCCCCATGCTCGAATCGAACGTGGAGCGGCGTCGAAAATCTAACGGTTCAACGAATTCTCTACAAGACAAACGACCTCAAACAACGGTCAACGATCAATGCCAATGGATCTGCTTTTGAGATGTTCTTCGACGTTATCACTCTCATGACTAGGGTTTCGGGCTCTTCCTAGTCCAGCGCCACACCATTCCGGGTTATTTATCCAGAACAGGTAGATCACCATAACTGAAGTCGAGTTCCTACTGCGGAGTACTGTGCAAATAATAACGGTTTTTGCAGCACTCTAAATCCCCGCCGTAGCCCAGAAGCTGCCGGTAAGTCAATTCAAAAAGAAGGAAACAGATGCGGGATTCTGATGCACGCTGAATCGTGTTGCGATGCGTATCAGGCTCAGCCGCTAAGGGACTTCTTTTCCAGAGCGGGTCGCGTCCAACTTACTTCGCAATTACGACGCGTAGTTCTTTCTAGGCAGGCATAATCTTCAACTATGGTGTTTGGGGGGCTGTTAACTGTGCTTTCAAGCGCGTTCAGGGACCATTTGCGCAGACAACTGTTCCGTCGTGTTTATTTAGGTTGTATGCTGCAGGTTGGGTCAAGTGAATGCCTTCGAAATTACTTCAAGGAATCCGGTACACAGCCTGGCAATTCAATTGTGGAATTTGCATCGATAGTAAAGACTCCCACGACGCTAAATTTTGGAAACGTTCCTCATAACGCATGTCACGAACTCGAGATCCTTCTCATGGGAGAAGATCATTAAAGACGTTCACCGTAACATCACCGCATCTCTGAAGGTTATAAGCAACATTGCAAAGTCTGTGACTGATTAAGCCCTCATGCCACCAACGCCGCATTGCAACTTCTGTAACCAAACCTTCCGCTCCTCGCGACGTCTGACTGTCGTATGTTACCCATGCCGGAGGCCCGAGAATATTGCCGCTGACTCCTTGATAGCACAACGAGGCCACACATGAGACGTGTCCCCTTTGTCCTAGGAAGATCTTTCGCGACCAGGACCGCCTCACAGAACACTACCGAGGATCGCCGGAATCCAAGCACCCAAATTGCCCCCAATGCGGAAAAGGATTTCTCGACCGAGACTCCGTGAACAGAGTATGTATCTGACTTGCTCCTTCCATGCCCCCCAACACCGTGTTGAGGCTGCCATCTAGCATCTCAATTCAACGGCCGAACATCCACGCTTCAACTGCGAGTCGTGTGGCATCCATAGAGCCTTCGAAAGAGAGATCAAGAACCACTATCTCGAGAGCCCTCGGCATCCCACCTGTCCAATCTGTAGCGAAGGTCTTGCCAATCGACTTGAACTTCAAACTGTACGGGTTGTTCTTAGCAATCACACTTGTTACTGGTCTCACTTCATTTCAGCATTACGCTCAGAAACATGCCGACCGTGTCTGCGTTGCATGCGGGGCAGTCTTCCAAAACATCGAGGAGTTACAGTCTCATCAGGCGTCGTCTCATGGCACGACTGTCTCTTCAAGTGTCCGTGGAGGGCTCGGCTCTACAGACACGCTGTTGTCGATGCCCTTATCGGTCGGAAATCAAACAGACATCGATGTATGTCTACTACTTGTATCAGGTCTTCAAGTTCTCCGCTGATACTGTCTGGGACGCACCAGGCAGAGCTCGCCGCACATTCAAAGTGGGTCGAAGCTCTCGTTTCTGAACATGAGGCCCATGCGCCGAGTCGTGTATGTTACCAGACAGAAGATTTGTGGCGAGTTATCCTAACTATCACGATCGAAAGGCTTCGGCGTATGCACACGCGTCTGCGAGTGCCAATGATCAGTGAGTCGTCGAGCACAAGTTCAATATCACTTACTTGACCGATCACTGTAAAGCTTCTTTCAGACGACGGCGTCTACGTCACGGATTGCAGCTGCAGGTCTACCACGAAACCAGCAATATCCTTCCCCGAGCTACCACTGCCGGCAGTGTGGGAGACAGCCCTGTCAAGACATGTCCGCCACGCTATGCGGGCATCTCTTTTGCCATAGGTTCGTTGACTTGCATGACCGCTCCATATAGATGCTGAGCCTCGGAATGCAGGTGTATTAGCAACCAACGCAGCTGTCCCACTTGCGGACGCGGAGTGGATTCGAGGTGGCCTTTTGTAGTGCTGGATATAAAGATGAGGGCCGTTCAATCCTCGACACAATGGGCGTAGTGATACGGGTGTCTTGCACGGAAAACATTGTTCCTGTAATCTGGCGCGAACGTTGGGTTTAGGACGGACAAAGACGATGAGCCGTGTTTGATTTGAGAATTGACGATCTAGCTTCGAAGTTGTGAACACAGTACTAACCTTTCAAAACGTCAATATGCAGACTCTCAGAATAAGAGCAAAATACGTACTTGAGACATCTACTTCCCCTTTGCTTGCTCCAGCCAATCAGAAATACTTCTTGAACCACTCAACGCTCGCCTCAAACGCTCCCTCCTTCCCCAGCTTGACCTTCGGATCCGACAAGTCTCCCCTAACCGCAAAGCCATGCGTGCACTCTTCAAAGTACTCCCTCTTATATCCCGGCTTGAAGTCGGCGAAAAGGGCATCCACCTTGTCGTGAATGTCCACAGGGAAAGTTTGGTCGAATTCACAGCTGTTGATAAGCAAGGGAGCGGCAGACTTGGTAATGTATTCCTGGAAAAGGTTAACAGATAACTGACTACGAGCAGGGGGACACAAACCTCGAAGTCAGTAGGAAAGACTAGCAGGGCCGGATGTGCTACAACGGCGACTTTGATGATCCCGTCGAATGCGAGATCAAAGACGTATCGGCCTGTGAAAGAAATCGGGCATGAATACCGAAAGATAGTTACGACGTATGAGGCTATGACTTGCCTCCAAAGCAGTACCCAGTGGCCCCAAAGTCCTTCACGCCTTGCTCCTTCAATGCCGCGATGACTTTGTCCAAGACAGGACGTGTCACATCGGGCTGATGCCTCACAAGCCATGCTGTCGAGTCAAAGTTCTGTCGAGTATGATATGTAAGCAAGTTCATGCAGCATGGGCCAGAAAGCATCATGACTAACACCGGATGACAGCGCTAGCGTCTCTGGGGAGACCCCATCTCCGTGCAGGTAGTCGATCGCGATGGTCTGGCGAGCCAGTCAATGTCTTTCAATGATACTACAGCAGTGTCAGTCGTACCTTGAATCCATTCTTGGCGAAGTCGTCAACGAGCAACTGGTGGGACCGAAGGTCAGAAGATGGAAGACCGAGCGAGGACGGCAGGTGGTGCACCTGATTGTTGACCAGGGTGATCCCATAGGCATCGAGGAGATAGAGGACAACCTTCTCGCGGTCGTAATCGCCTTCCGGAGTGGCGCTGTAACATTCAACACCGTCTATCTGCTCGAATTTGCCTACATATCAGATATGACCGTTAGCGCAAAGGCAATTTGAACAGCGACGAGAGCAAGTACCTGTAGGAGTCCCATCATGGGTAACACCTACCAAGGGCCACGGTTAGAAAGAGAATAAGGGAGAAGAGAAATCGCACCAGAGACACACTCCTTGCACATGGACATGGTAGTTGCTGATTGTGTGAGAGAACGGCAGCGTTTATATAGAGTACGCATCGTGAGAAGGTCGCGTAACATTGGGGCATCTAGTAAGATGTATTACCGGCGCGTAATTGCTCGCTAGGACTGGCTTGGGAATGTGGGGATGTGTGAATGTCATGGGACTTCGCCTACATCTATAAAATCTGAGCGCGGAAGTGGCAGCAGAAGGCGACGCACAGCAGCTAGAGAGGCGTGCATCCGCGATGGCCTGATGTCCGACGCGCCAGAGACGTGTCAGTCTCCGCCTGCCGTCTCCAATGCGGGCAACGGCGCTCCCGCCTCGGACTGGATGCTAAGCGTCAAATTGATATTGAGCACGAGAACATTGAAAAACCGACAAGGAGAGCGTACCGGCTACCGACAGTCTCGCGAGTAAAAGACTAGCGATGCCTTTCTAGTGTTTCCGCAAGTCAAATATCGACAAGCCAACGACATTCATTCCTTGGCTGATTACAAGACCTTGGATGTACCCCGGACGACCGTGATGAGGGAGGCAGAACTGGCGGAGCATGATAGGAGCATGAAGCTGATGGGAGTAAGAGGACAAGCCTGACCGAGGCTTTGTTTCCGACCACCATGATCACGAACATCTGCCAAACACTATGTCCTGCTGTGTCTTCGCCCTCAGCCCGCCCGTTGGCCTTGGAATGTCTCAATGGATGCGGCGGCGAAAGCAGCAGTTGCCTATGGCCCTATCCCACCTGCAAAAGACTTGACTCTGACACAAGACGTGATATCCCGACGCTACATGCCTCCAGCGGTCTTCCTCACCCACATGCCCGCTGAACGTCCGCTGTGTGCCGACATCACGAATGCTCTAATCGCGTCCCGACGTTCGCTCACCGCTAGACTTCTGGCCAAGAAAAAGCAACTCGATGCGCGTATCCGCGAAGAACGGATCAGGCGATAAAAGGTGCATGAACAGTATCATTTGGTACTGAATTGCTCAGTGAGTATATCCACAGACTGGAAGCAGGTCCCGATGACTTCGTTCTCGTTCATTTTTCCGTTAGCCCTGGCGACCCGAACCACATCTTCCTTCCTGGCGACGCGTACGCCGTCTCAAGAAGCTCATCTCCGCGCCGCACTCAGGCATCCTTATTCCCATCTTCCAGTATCCCCTCTACCGCCTCGCTCGCACAGCAAAACGGTGTCGCCATCTCCACAACGACGAACTGGTCACTTTCCGTAAAGGAGAACGAAGAGGGCATCCAGCGCGGGTTGAGCGAGGGTATCACGCCTGGAGGCTTGAATTCCGGAAACCCCGCCGGCGCGCTCCTAGACGAACACAGTCAACAGGAGATGTTCATCTCTGCCAATATCATTTCCTCGTGCTGTTGGCAGACGAAGTGGACCAGGACAACCTCCACACCCCCGATATTAATTACTTCGTCTCACCCAAAGGGGTCGTCCGCCAGATGAACTCCCCTATCCCCCTTGTTTCCTTCCACTCCATCTCCAAGGGCGTATCAGGCGAATGTGGCCGTCGCGGCGGGTACCTCGAGATTCCTTCCTTCCGTCAACCTCACCGGCAAAGTCCTCGCTCTTATCTACAAGTTGAGTTCGCTCCCAGACCAGATCGGCGTCGTCTGCATGCGTCCACCCAAGGTCGGCTAGGAGGGTTATGAGCTGTGAAAAAGGAGACCGACACGAACCATGCCGCGCTCAGGGCGCCCACGAAGATGATGTCGGAGCGGCTGAACGCGCTTGAGGGTGCTTCCTCTGTCGAGACACTGTCGAGAGGGAACGATTTGGTGCCACTCCAACTGGGACACCTCGTGTGTGGTCAGTCCAACCTTGTGCTTTTGTCAGTGCCAGTGCCTGACTTCGTAGCCTTCAGCCTATGCGACGGAATGGGGATTTTGATCAGTCCTACCATGTAATCACATTGACTGTGCTATACATCATTGTAATGGATTACTATGCGCCTGTCCAGCATAGTGACTATGTACACATTCTCACGTCTTCGTGTCATCGACTGAGTTGAGTTTGGGGCCACAAGTATCTTTGGCCCCAGACTTGATTCGACTCGTGTAGTCAGCTCGCCGTTGACCTCGCAGTGTAGGACCGCAAATAATTTCCAAAGCCCTGGACAGCCGCGGAACGACCGAGAAGGTCCAAAGAGTGAAGTAATCAACGCAATGACCGCAGACTTCAAAAGCTAACTTGCATCTAGCACATGAGCCGCGGCCGTGTTGTCATGCTAGTCTCCCCTAGGCAGACTCGATCAGCTCGTATATTGTCATGCACTAGATCAGACTTCGAGTCGAAAGTCGGACATTTAGTCTTGTATGCCAGCTTGATAGCGCAAGCCACAGCTCTCTGTAATGAACTGGAATAATCCTACCTTCGAGGCCCGCCAAAAAGATTATCTGGTCCCATTTGCTCATGCCTTCCAGACGAAACCCCTACTTGCCTTGCCTAGCGAATCTGTGCCTCTGCGCTAGCTTCCTTTACATCTTCTTGTCCAGTGTCCACCTGCTGAGTTTTACGTACCGAAGAATGCCAGTCTGTCAATCGACGCCACGTTACTTTTGCCCTCTTGCCTCTGTCCATCGTGGGCTTGTTGCATGATTGGCTTGATTTGAAGAATGTGTACGCTGCTCGCCGTGGTTAATTTGATGTGTGCTGATAACTTTTCATAGCGACGGAAACTAGTACTTCGTTGGACTCGATGTCTGCCGGGCTCACGAGTGCCACGGAGTCCGAGATCGTTTCTTCGACGTCCTTGGCATCATCAACATCGACCACCAGCGATGTCACCACATCTGCCACCAGCGATGTTACCCCACCTGCCACCACCACCTCTACGACAATGTCAACTTCAAAGTCGTCTCCGGATCTGTCTGCCATCACGACTAGTACCACCAGTCCCACGTCTCCAAGCACTATCACCACCGAGTCGACTTCGACGACGATTCTCTCCACCACCAGCACAGTCACCGCTACTTCCACATACTCGTCTTCAAACTCGAAGAGTGTTCCAGCCACGAGCCAAATTACAACCACCACTGACTCGGGAGGTGGCGTTGTTACGTTGACTCGTGTAATTCCCGTGCATCCGACAGGGAGCGGGAGCGTCTCCGCATCAACAAAGACAGACGATGGGTGAGCTTTTCCCCCCGCACCTCCTTCTGTTGAATGGGGATCACACGACGATCCCCTCCTCCCCTTACTGTCGATCTGCGCACATGAACTCATTGCGCGTCGCAGGTTCTTGAGAAATTCCGGTGCAGTCGCTGGCGTGTTTACCGTCGTCGGGCTTCTTCTCTGCGGTGTTATCTTTGTCTTCATACTCACCTACTACCGACGTCGGCGGGCCAAGAAATGGGATCGTGAGCTCACGGCGGCGGCGGCGACTCGCCCACACCACGCTTATGAAGATTACGGGGACAATGACAATCACAGCACCAAGTACGGCGGCGGGTATCCGGACATGCAGGAAGTTGGGATCGATTCCGGCTCCGCGGGCATCGGTATCCAGAGAACGTCCTCATGGCAAGGCAGCTTCGGACGAGCGGTGGCAATGCCGTATCCTGCTTTTGCTGCACCGCCAGAGCCGGGCCACCACTCTCAATATCCGTCTTACCACAGCAGCTACAACCTAGATAGGTATCAGCAGCCACTTCCCAAGGATCATGCATCTTCGCCACCGCCTGCCACGCCAGTACCTGGCACTCTCATTCAGGAGAGCCATCTGGGCACCCCCTCTCCGGACACAACAACCAATACCACATACGCTCCCTTGATTTCCCCGCGCCATTCTCAGCTTTTGCAGTGCCCCCTTCCCGCTGAGAGTTATGCCTCATACTACGATACTCGTGGTGGCGCCAGCGTCTCGCCCAACATCCCTGATCCTTTCGGCGAGGCGGATGACACGGATACCGAAGATGGAGTGTTTGGAGGGGGCGAGAAGGTCCTTAGAGTTGCAAACCAGTAAATCTAGTCAAACGTATTTTCAATCCGGAACGTGGCGTAACTAACAAAGTATGAAGCATCCTGTCGACTCTCCTGATTAGTCAGTGTTGGCCTAGACGGAAAAGGAGGAAGGAAACATACGCTGTCTCGCTAACGATCTTGAAAGAGCTCTGGCACGTCCTTCATCTCAAGAATGTGAACGCCCGCTTCTTCAAGCTCAGCCTCAATCTCAGAGGCGATAGTCGACGCAGGTGTGACGCCGCCTCCATACAATACTTCCAGGCGGTCATAAGTTCCGTGGGCTCCGTGAATAAGCAGCACCTCGTTCCCTCGATCAAGCGCAGCGCTGCACGCTAAAAACACGTCTTAGCAGAATACCCAACATTGCGAGGCGCACATACTAGCTCTCAGCGAGAAATCTGAATGCAGTCCAATAACGACTATCTCTGCTCGCGGATGAATGAGGTCGCCCAGGATCGTCCCGATAAATGCGTTATTTTTCCGCTTATCGATAACATGCTCGTCTGCCAGGGAGGGGTACTCGAGTTGCCAGCCAGGCGCATTGGGTTCGTCGGGCTCACCCGAGTCGCCTGTATTCCGAACGTGTATAATCAGAGGAGGGGGTTTAGCCTGACGAGCATGTTCGAGGACTCGTAGGATATTGGGACCGATGGTACTAGAGGCAGGGATTCCATCAGGAGGGGGAAGGAGACTAGCGACTTGGACGTCGAGTAATAAGAGCACTCGATGGTGGTGCATGGTGTTCTTCGACTCTGTCGATGGCGATGCTGTTAAATAGCAGGTGAAGAACGCGAGGTATCTGAGGTACATTTCGGCAACTGTTGTGGTCATACTACTGATCTGATCGAAATTTACAGCCCTTTGCGCCATTTGTTAAATTCTGACATGCCCTAAGACGCCTCGCGGCCACGAGACTGGACATGCCTCCAAACCTGGATGGTGATCAACAAGCAATATCCGAAACCTGGACTCGGAGTCCCATGAAGCAGAACCTACGCGTGTATCAAGTACTCAGGCTTGTATGGAGATTGAACCGAAGGATTGATCGACTGTATCCTCACGCAGCAGTCTCAGCAATGACAGTATGAGAGTACACGATGCATCATGCAGGGACCTTGCCGTTCAAAGCACTTACGTCACGAAAACATGAGCTTGAGAGCCTGCACTAGGTAGCCGTATGGGAAGACTTGAAGAAGAGTCGAGAGTTTGTGAGCCGACCAGAGGTATGGTGTCTGAGGGTGTCTGAACCTCAAGGAGTAGTTCAAGTTGTTTTGCGGGGCCGAAATTGTACTTGTCGCGTGGCGTGTGGCAAAGTCCGGCTTCGGCCCGGTTTGACCCACCATTTTCTCCATCCTCCATCGTGAAGTCATCTAAAATGACAAGATTATCTTCGTTCGAATTGTTGCTTCTGTTTTCGTCCTACCATCATGTCAAAGTCAGACACCTCTTCATCTGATGCCAGCGATATTCTCCTTCAGCCCCCTTTCGTTCAAGTGGAGGGAGTAATCAACATTCGCCATATCGGAGGGTACCCCACACATGTTCCGTCAACAGTAACGAAACCGAATGCAATCTTTCGCTCTGGAGAGCTCTCCAAGGTCACCAGTCAAGGAAAGGATCAGCTTGCGGCTCTTGGCATCAAATGGGTCTTTGATCTTCGCGCTCCAATCGAAATTGAATCGTACAAGAGCGCTACCCCCGATATACCTGGGGCGACCATCGTCCCAGTACCTGCTAGCGTGGAGGGATTCGACCCTCTCGCGTTGGTTACACGGTCAGTATCCCGCCCTGGACAAGGTTTCTCGGACGCTCATATGAATGTCCTCAGACTGAAAGCTTTTCAAACCGATACCTTAGAGGTTAGTGGACGTGACGTACCGAGCATGTGGCTAGCCTAACAAAACACCTATGCTGACGTCTTCTCAAAGACCTTCGTCAACTTGTACGACGAAATTCTGACCATCGGTGCCTCTTCTTTCGATATTATCTTTCGGCACATTATCGACAAGCCCCACGAGACTTGCCTCATACATTGTACAGGTGAACGCCGCCTGCTTTTCCTTGCGTAATTCGGCTGTGACTGAAGAGCATTCATCGGCAGCCGGCAAAGACCGAACGGGAGTGTTCTTCGCCTTACTTCTCATGGTAAGTAGGCATGGTTGCTGCAAAGATCCAGTGCTCCTACTGAGGCAATTGGTGGTCAGATTCTTGGAGTGGCTGACGAGGATATTGCGAAAGATTATTCGCTGACCACTGAAGGTCTGGCACCCGTCATGCCGATTTTGATCGAACGCTTCAAGAAGCAAGCTGTTTATGCTGAGAATCCTGAAGGGGCTATGGCTATGAGTACCTCTAGGCAAGCTCCAACCTCATTTGAGACTCTCGGTTGGCTAACTCGCTTTCAGGCCGGAGAGCATGATTGCCACGATCAAGATGATTCGAGAAAAGTATGGCAATGCAGAGGGCTACCTCAAGTCTAAAACTAGTCTGAAGGACGACGATTTTGTCAAATTGAGGGAGATCTTCATTGTAATGGCCTGAAAAGAGGAGTATCTAGACGTGAAGCAATATGTGATACGTTCTCAATAAACACATCGGAGGCTATGCTCAGGCTTGCGCTTGCTTGGCAAGGTCATCCGCATTTTGCAACCCTCTTTTTCATTGACTTGAATGATGATCAACCTTTCCTGCATCAATCCCCAGTTGCCAGCCGGAGGTCATCGAAGGCGAAGTTATGGGTGCCGACAATGGTTTTCTGTAAGAACTGACTCTTCCCCCATCATCATTGTCAAAACTACATATGGCATGCCGCATATGTTATGGATATCAGCATGCTTATGCCCAGAAATACATTCGACTTGCCTGGTCTAGGCAAGACACTCTCTCGGTTTAGTCTTCACGGTGAGTCGTTCCCGCCGCGTGTCCAAAGTGTAGGGATGAACCGTATTCTTATCCCGTCATAGCCCTGAAATACCTAGTGTGGTGTTCCGCAAGAAGCAGTTCACCGTGACGTTTGTAGTGCTGCATCTCCTTCTGCACACACTTACTGGCGAACCCAAAGCTGTGCTTATAGACGGCCGCTATGCATGATGTCTCCCCTTCTATTCGCGGTCAGCAATTCGTTAGAACTACCGGGCTTTGCCGCCAACGCTGATTGCCTCGGGCCCGTCAATCTGGGATCTGCAAGAGGGCAACGCGATCGATATCGCGAGGTGCGCCTTCAAGCAAGGTACATAGGCCGTTTGTCTCAGCCGTACATGTCGGGTGACTGACTTTATGGCCCTGCTTGATAATGGAGCCTTTGTACCTATCCATTTTCTGCCCGGCGTGAATCGGGCTTCCTTGATTGCCGTGTTGTATCGGGCGCTTGGGGGAGGGGAAGCCGCGATGGTTTACACACGTGAGGACAGCCGATCACACCACGATCGAGGAGGAATCTGTGTTTCTCCCCTGGCCTCCGACCTTTACTTCGCGAAACCCGAATGTCCCTAGGATCAACTGTGCCTCTTTCTTGTCTATAATCCTGACTTTTCACACAACAGAGTACCACCTTTTCGACTGTCATGGGCTCCTCTCCCTCTCGCCTCTGCGACACCCACACACGAACGCAACCTCTCTCTGAGAAACCGTCTTCATTCTGCCTAATCGCAGGCTGCAGCAGGATGAGCACAGAGACACTTACTTCTAGGCGATCAGATGCGCAACTCGTCGACGAGAAACGCAGCCGTCGCGACCCGTCCCATGTCGTCGACCGCCAGCCCCAACAACAGCAGGGCGCTTACCTATCATCTGCTCACAATCTCTTCCCCGACCAATGCGCCACAGAATATCAACGATTTCTTGATGCCTATCCTGGTATGTCGTCACTGGTTCAACTCCAAGCCATTGACTTCATTCGGTGTACAGAGTACCGAATGACATGGATTTTGGACGCTCTCCGCCGAAGCGATTTTGCCCGCTTGGAGTCCTCGGGCGAAACCTATGTCGACTATATGGGAGGCGCTATTTATCCAGAGACTCTCGTTCGCGTACACACCGAGTTCCTAAACAAAAGCGTGCTGGGCAATACCCACTCATTTAGCAACAGGTGTGTATCGTTTCTAGCTCGTTTGAGGCAGCTGTCTAACTCATCACAGCTCTAAATTATCCTTGAAACACGCCGACGAAGCTCGTGCCGCCGTGCTGGCTTTCTTCCATGCTCCTTCCGAGTATACAGTTGTGTTCACCCAGAATGCGACTGGCGCCCTCAAGCTCGTCGGCGAGTCGTTTTCTTTCGAAGAAGGCAGCTCGTATGTTCTCAGCGCCGATTCCCACAATTCTGTACATGGAATACGCCAATTCGCCTTGAATAAAGGTGCAGAAGTTGCTTACATACCGTGCTTGCCTCAGGGTGGTATCAATGTCAACACAGCGAAGGTGTGTAGCGCATACATTCGCACGATACAGCGCCTGATGAATTCTAGGACATTCTCCGCCACTACACTTCCGAGGCGCCGAGTCTTTTTGCGCTAACCGGGCAATCAAATATAACCAACTCCAAATCGTCACTCTCACTGCTCGCGTACGCGTCCTCACTAGAATACCACACACTCTTGGATGCTGCGGCATTGGCCCCAACCTCGGTCATCGATTTGACTGAGACGCCTGTGGACGCGATGGCGGTATCCTTTTACAAAATGTTCGGTTATCCAACTGGGATCGGCGCATTGGTCGTGAAAAAGTCCTTCCTCAGGTGCTTGAAGAGACCATGGTTCTCTGGCGGCTCCGTCGACGTCGTCCAGGTTCCTGGAATCATCGTAACGAGATCTCCAGACCTTCATGAACAGTTCGAGGTAGGCCGCTAATACATTACCTTCACCTGCTTACTCATCCACGGACAGGATGGCACTATAAACTATCTAACGCTACCGGCCATAACCGATGGGCTACGGTTCCTGTCCGCTTACCTCCCCTTCCTCCCTCTACGACTTTCGACATTATTGACCTATACAATCTCGTCACTCTCCTTACTGCGACACGACACTACCGGCGCACCCGTGGTCAAGATCCTGTCGCGAGTACCCTCCCGTCGCCTCAGAGCTCCCGGCGAACAAAGCGATACCGGCTCAACAATATCTTTCATATTCCTCTCTGTACGTTTCCCTTCTGTTTCCCTAGCACTTTCCATAACACTCTAATTGACCCCTTTCAAGCCTGCAGGTGAAATGATTCCCAACTCCTTCATCGAATATTCCGCATCACAATGTAACGTGTCCCTTCGCACGGGGTGTATGTGTAATCCCGGTGGCGCTGCGAGCCTGCTCGGCATACAGAAGGATATGCAAAAGTTGTATCCTGGGGTTACGCTGAAGGACTTCCAGCGCCATATGGGTCGGGAACTCGGGGTTGTGCGCGTCAGCCTTGGGCTGGCAAGCGACTTCCAGGATGTCTGGCGTCTGGTACAGTTTGCAAGTCGCGTTGGCTGCGAACGCTCACGCCTGGAGATGTGGGCGAGTTGGGTTGAGGCGAACATTGCTGCGGGCGGGGACTCTCACTGAAATCTTGCTATCATGACACTTCATCATCTCTCAGCATTTTCTACCATCTTATTGACGGGCGCTATCACTGGTACTATCATCAATGAATCCATCTCATTGTGTCCTTTGAATTTAGACTCTGCGGCAGCTTGCACTCCGTGCATGTCGACTCGGGCTTCTGTCATTGGCTTGTCAAAGTAGCAAGCAAAAGCGACCGGCTCAGATCACAGGCTTCACCCAGTCTTGCTTTGCTACCAAGTAACTCAAATTAAGTACTTCTAAGAGGTCGCCGATTTTGGGGTCCGCCGACGCCAACTTGACAAGCTTCATTTGGGATGGCTTCGTTACCCTCGGGGCCGAAGTGGAAGGATGAGCATTTTGTGAATCAGACATTCTTACTGCTCATTAGTACACGTCCAATGATCGATTAGTATCTCGCCAAAAGTGCTCAGCCCTCATAAATCGGATTACTTCTGAAGGTTCCGAGTCCGTCTGAACCACTTCAGCCGGTACTCCCTTCTTGCAGCTGCTCACTAATATATGGAGCAGTTATAAGCTTAGCTATGTCCGCGGTGCGGCGGTGCCTGCACTCTGTATCGGTGTCACTGTGGCGGCCCGCCGGCTTCTCGTGGTTTCGGTTTCGGTGTTACGTTCAGGAACGTGGGCACCACAGCAGAGACACTGCACGATGAGGGAATAGGAAGTACTCACCTCATTCAGTCCCTGAATGCAAATCAAGCCTCCTTGCTAAAATTGGAGGTGGCCTCAAGCGCGTTGATCTCTCTATCCAGTGACAGTCCATCGTGCCAGTGACAACGTGTAATCGCGCCAGGCTCGGACCCCGGCTCATGGTTATACCAAGAATCAGTCCCTAGAGCAGCAGTAGATATCGTCTTGCCCCTATCAAGCTATCAGTCCGAGAGGTAAGCCAGCCTGAGTGACCTTTGCGCCACTCAAGGGTCGTGCTTCCTGTGATCGATGGTTCCCACGGTGCGTGTTGCCTCTTTACTTCGATCTCGGCAAGCCTTCGAAGATAAATTTTAGACGAACCTCTAGATAATGGCCCATGCCCAGGAACAAAACGACCATGACTCTACATGATCGAGGTGGGGACGAGCGCTCAAGGAGCCTTGCCGGCGACAGGTATCGTAAACAGAACATAATCCAGATGCATGTGTACGAGCCCCGAATGGTTGACCTACTGACCAGGACTTTGAGCACTTTAGCGGTCCGCCGATTCCGCCGGTGCTCCCCGTGTCTCTTGCTCCTTCAGGGCTTTAGTCTGGTAGCCTTTCGTTGGCGAAAGCGTGGGGGGATCAACCGCAGGTCCTGTCCATGTTCCGTTCGGGCGAGGTCTCTGGCAGCTTTCTGTCGTTCTCAAATAAGTTCGAGAGGGCCTTATGCTGGGTTTTCTTTCTTCTTTCACGAAACTTCAGGGTGCGTCTTCTCTACCTTACGGCAAACTATCGCCACTGAGTCTGGGGGTCATTTGTCCGAGATCCCATGCCCCCTGCTCCGTAGATACTCCGAGGTCTTCATTGATGAGCACGATCCTTATAAGACCGCGATGCTTTCGACTGAATACGTCGTGGCCTTCCGCGCAACATCAGTACAACATGGGATTGTTCTATAACATCTTCATCGCCACTTTCTCGTCCATCGGTATGTTGACCGACCGTTCTCCCATTCGAACAAGACTGATATTGAACACAGGTTCATTTCTCTTTGGGTGAAGGCTATCACATTTTCGCTTTGGCGACGCTCTAACATCTGGCTCTCCTCTTCAGATATGACAGGTGCACTGTTTTTGACAGTCTCTGTGCATGTGGCGCAACTGACGACTCAACAGTGGTATCATTGCGTCCGTCATTACAATGGATCGTTACCTCGAGAAGTTTGGAGACAACGCAAATCTCAGAGGCGCCGTTGTTTCTACTTTCAATGGTGCGTCGAACAGTCGACTCAGGGAGAACCTGACTGATCTTGAAGATTCTTAGGTGGATGTTTCTTTGGAGCTGCGCTAGCTGGATGGTAAATGAATACTACACCGAGGAAAGGAGAGGCTGATGCAACCAAATCTTCAGGGTTTGCGATAAGTATGGTCGTAAACGAAGTATCCAGGTATGTAACAACGCATGTTTGGGGCACTCCAACTAACTCCGAGGCTAGCTAGGATGTATATTTGCTCTCTGGGGTTGTGCCATGCAAGCTGGGGCCAACAACGTTGCCACGTTGATAGTCGGCCGTATCATTGGTGGTCTCGCCATCGGGTAAGCATTCCGCACCATTCAATTGACCGAGGTCTCATGACTCTAAATAGAGAGCTCTCTATGACTGTACCACTCTACAATGCAGGTCAATGTTTCACTGTCTCTCTACCGCTTTTAATTCGGTTTTCTAGACCGAAATCGCACCACCAAAGATCCGTGGCTTCTTGGTCGGTATGACACAAGAAATGTTGGGTATTGGTGTCATTGTCGCAAACTGGGTTGGATATGGATGTCAGTTTATGAAAGGCGACGGTTCATGGCGTCTGCCTTTGGCCTTACAGGTGTGCATATTCGAATGTATGTCGCTGTCAGTCACTCAACGCATCACAGATGGTACCTGCTGCCTTGCTCCTTGTCGGAATCCAATTCCTTCCGTATAGTCCTGTACGACTTTATCTCAAAAATTGTCGAGATCGCCGACTGATTGCTTTCTAGCGTTGGTTGCTCGAGGTTGGCCGTGACGACGAAGCTCGCGCAGTTGTTCACAAACTTCACGGTGCTGAAACTCCAGAGGAGAAGGACCTTGCTGATACCGAATTTACGGAGATGTACGAGTCTATCAAGGCGGAGCAGGCTGTGAAGAGCACGCAGATCAGCGATCTCTGGGCTACACCCGCCATGATTCGTCGCACAATGGTCGCCTGCTGCGTGCAAATCTTCACTCAGTTCACCGGTATCAATGGTGCGTTTGGGCCTTGAGGTAGTGATGTGCATCCCGCTCACGATTTCGCAGTCCTCAACTACTTTGGGCCGCAGATGTATCAGAGCCTGGGTATTGAGGGGCATCAGAAACTACTCGTGCAAGGTATCTACGCCGCCGTCGGACCGATCGCTAACCTCTTGTGAGTTTCCTCGTCAATCCAGTTTGTGAGCTTTTGAATTGAATCATGCCTCTCAGCTTCATCATCTTCATCCTCGATCGCGTTGGCCGTAAGAAGCCGCTCATCTTCGGTGCCTCCAGTTTTATCGCCACATTTTCCATTCTCGCTGCAATCCTCGCCACGAATCCCCCGACTCCGGCAGACGACCCCGACGCATGGCCCGTCAATAGTACTGCCCAAAGGTGAATTACCTCATATCAGGGATGTACCAAGCGCTCATGTGGCCCTAGGGCTGGAATTGCGATGATCTTCTTGACGAGTATCAACTTCTCCCTCAGTTTTGGACCCATCAGTTGGGTATTGGCATCTGAGGTGTTCCCGACTTCTGTCCGATCCATGGGAACTGCTGTGGCGACGTGTTGTAACTGGGCTTTCAACGTGCTTATCGGCCAGGTCTCTCCGATCGGTATGCAGAACAGTGGATGGAAATTCTACATGCTCTTCGTAGCTTTGAACTTCTTCGACCTCATCGTCATTATCCTCCTGTTCCCGGAGACCAAAGGTACTTGGGTTTTCCCGACAAGCTTGATCGCCAAACTGATGTCTTCCAACAAGGCAAATCACTGGAAGAGATGAGTCAAGTCTTCGGCGACGACGTCGACAACCGACAAATACTGCAAGAACAGGGAAAGTTACCGGACGATCGTGGTAGCCATGAAAAGGTTGAGGTAGCTTGAGCATTCTTTGGATGCTCATCTTACGATACGCACGACACATATAACAGTAGAGCAGCGAGATCATCCAAATCGTCCGGGTTTACGGAAGTAATTATGGTCCAGTGAAACGGAGATCTACTCTTCTTCTCCATCTTCGTCGTCCTCGTCATCCGCTTCGTCCTCCGAGACATCTAGTCCCGCTGTCTTCATTCGCTCCTTGTCTCGTTTCCGCTTGCTACTTACTTCGTCGAGGAGAACAAGAAGGTCCTCTTGTTCCTTTTCCACATCTTTGCATTTCTCTTCAGCCGTCTCTAATTGTGACGTTAGCGAAGTAACTTGGGTCCTCAAAGCCGCCACCTAACAGGTTGGTCAGAACGATGTCTCGATGAGGGATGGGCATAATTACCTCGTCGGTACCGCTCGAGGCCTGCTTTAATTGTGTCTGCAGCGATGTGATCTCGTCTGACTGTTTCCGTATCACTTCCCTCAACGAGGCGATGAGCATGATGGTTTCGGCACTTTGAACTGCAAGATACGGTTATATCAATCCCAACACACCGTCATGAGGTGGATGGAGCATACCGGACGAAGAGGACAGCTGGTCTGGTTCAGTCGAGAACCCGCGCTGGACCGTGTCTATCTCTGGTAATCAGAAGACGCCAGCTGCACGACGATACAATGCTCACAATAGTTCGACTTCCAAAAGTCGACGAAAGCCCAATCAAACCATATCTCGCCTTCGCTCTCTTTCGATGTCGCAGCCGCCGAAGCGCCATTAGGCGCAATATGCGCCGAAGGCGGGTAGGGATAGACAACAGAATCCGGCCCGACAGACTTGAACCTCTCGTCTTCTCGTAAACGTGACACACACCCAACCAGCGCATCTACCCCCAAACGATGCAGAATAGAATGTATAGTCTGCCTATACCAAAATCAACCTCGAGTCAACGACATCCCACCAACAAGAACTTACCTGGTGATCTCCCCAGGCTCTCGATTGTATTCATAACAGACGCCCAGAAGGAATGCACATAGGCAGGGTACCACCGACTCAGAGTCGGTCATCTGGTTTATCGGTTCCACAAGCTTGGACAGGTGTCAGTCTTATCTCTGCATAAGATCGGGAGACTTACAACTGCTAGGCCTCCAGCGTTCAAGAAATCCCTCACCGCCGCGGGGTCGTCCCAGAGCCACTGCGACAGTAGCGTGAGGTATCCCACGATCAAACGGTCCCACTCGCGCGACTCCCTGTCCGAGTTGTTCGCGTGCGATCGAGACAAAAAGGCCAAGGATAGATTCTCGTTGATGATGTGTAGCAAGGTCTGTGGATCATCCTCGTCTTCAGAAGGAGTCTCCAGTTCGGGCGGTGGAGGGCCGTCTGCGGGAACAAAGAACCCACCACCTGCTGACTCTGCTGAGGGCCCAAGGCGAGGCATCACCGAACGGGCCGTCGTCTTGGATGTGGGAGAAGAGCGAATAAGGTGGGCGAAAAGGATTGAGGCAAGGTGCGTGCTTGTAATGCCAGCGGAGGGGGAGTTGTGAGAGGAAGCAAGGGCGCGTAACAATGGCGTTGGTGATGGCGGTTCCTCTCCATTGGTTGGAACCATGGCTTTGACGATAGCCTCCTTGACCTCGTCGTTCCTGACAAAGTTCTATGCTTCGTTAGTCGATAGTTCTAGGATGTGAGGCAAATGAACAGACCTCGAAGACACTAGCGGCCGCGGCTCTGAGCTCAAGGCCATCTTTCAACTTCTTGTCGTCGTGCAGTCCGTTGTACTCTCCGTGTAGCGCAAGTTCGACAAGAGCATCCAGGGCTGAAGCAGGCTCAAGGCGATCCCATTCTTCTCCATTTGTCTCGGGAACCGGCATATAGGGCGTCACCACCAGCTCCGGTAACGGGAATGTCAGATTGGGCGGCAGAAGATGTAAGGCCTGGGATTTGAGGGGAGTAGGCGCGTTGGATGCCAGCGCAAGTTCCACGAGAAAACGTGTAAAGGTTGCAGTTTCTTGTTCCTAGATCTATATCGATTCATGCGTGCCAACGGATGTGAGAGGAAGAGCTTACACTGCCCCCTTTGGATCCCAAAAGCATTCCAATGATGGCGACGGCATACGACGCGTTGCTGAGTTTCTGGTCGTCCCAGAATTGGAGGGCAAAGTCTTGAGGAGGAGGTTGCTGGTAGCTGATGTTGGGTGGAAATTGGAGAAGTGTGCATAGAGCGGGTGGAATGCCTGTTTCCCGAAAGTAACTCTGTACAGCATCAGAAGCCAGTAGAGAATGCATCGGTATCGCGCACCTGATTTGACGAATTGAAGCGCAGCAGGGTATCAACGCAGGCAAGCGCTTCGTGAGCGACTGCGCCACCTTCAACGCCGCCTTCTTGTCGGATGATGTTGAAGAGCTTCTCAAAGAC
Source organism: Strobilurus pachycystidiatus (assembly GCA_019915135.1). Classification (NCBI taxonomy): domain Eukaryota; kingdom Fungi; phylum Basidiomycota; class Agaricomycetes; order Agaricales; family Physalacriaceae; genus Strobilurus; species Strobilurus pachycystidiatus. The sequence goes on along the minus strand of JAHLMK010000017.1, from coordinate 1,148,413 downwards.
GCCCTGGAATGCGAGAATCTTTTGTATATCGGGACTTGAAGTGACGAGGGCCTGAACAACGCTGATCGCCTCTGTGTCATGTTCTGAATTAGCTTCCGTCCAAGTCCGCGTTCGACAAACACGCACCATTTCGTATGATCTCCCTCTGATCCTCCAGAACCGCCACTATGCTCGTCGGCCCGCTCGACGCCGTCAGGAAATAGCCCTGTACGACTTGGCGACGGCTCTGCAGCAACGTTGACAGATATTGGAGGGTCGCAAAGCGCACGTAGAAGGTGTTGTCGGCGAGCAGAGTCAATAGGCAGTGTACGGTGCGCTCCGTGGCCAGCACGGCATCACTGTGCTTGTATCCAAGCTCGGGGGTATCCTCGACGTCGCACAGTAGATTGAGCGTCTCCAGCACGGCCTTGCCAGTGTCGGCGTCGACTTCGGCGTCGTTGTAGAGGACCTCCAGAAGCCCTGTCAGCGCCCGCTCGCCGACCTCCTGCTTCCAGTCCCTTGCGAGCCCTTTGAGCGCTAGCACTGAGGCGCGTCTATCGGAGAGGAGAGTGGAAGGCGAAAGCCTATCGCTGAGGCGGCCGATAGTGTCTGCCGCCGACTGCGGCGCCCCCGTCGGCCCTCGCAACGCTGTGTATGTTTGCGATAGAAATTCCATGGTCGATGGACCAAAATGTAAGTCGTGGTCGAAACCCAAAAAGGAAATGCACAACGCGCCCACAGATGCAGACTCCTTCCCATTCGCTATAACACCTAGCAAAGTCACCTTGAATCCTATCACCACCGTTTGAATCAGATCTTGAATCAAGGTATGGTCTGGGAGGTTCCAAAAGAGTCGATCTGATGTCCTGGAATTCAGAGCTGACCTCGTTCTGAGACCAAACCCTCAAATCAATCTGAGGTCATAAAATAGCAACCTCCGTCTGATCTCCGAAAACAGGTATCTTTCTCAGCTCACGTTTGTCTGGACCTCCAGAGCAGGTTACTCACAGGATTGGCTTATCTGCTTTTCGGGTGGCACAAACAAAAATGCAAAAAACAATAAATTTATGATCTGAAATAGGGCAGTAAATACAGAGCGCATCACAAGTCGGTGTATGCTCGTCAACGTTCTCGGAACACTAATCCAGACGTCGTTTGAGGTGCTGATGATCACGGTTGACGAACAACCCGGGTTGCAATCCTGTAGTCGTCTCGGCTCGTGTCCTCGTTCAACTGCTTGTCATCGTCGGAGTCGTAGTAGTTTTGGCCTCGTCCTCGCCGAAGTCATAGTTGTAATCGTTGGAGGTCCTCGTCCTCGCTGGAGTCGTAGCTGTTCGGGGTCCTCGTCCCGTCGTAGGTGGCTCGTCCTTGTTCTTGTTGAAGTCGTCTCGTGTTCTTGCTTTCGTCGTGTTTGGCTTGCAGCCTCATCCTCGCTCGCAGGGTGTCTCGTCCGTGATATGCACGCTGGCTTGAAGGAGGCGAGATGCGTGTGTGGTTGGCTCCGCCCGGAGGATGCATAGCCGCTCTGTCTATCGTCCATCGTCCTCGGTGCGCGGTGCTCGGTAATTGCTTCGTCCGTCGTTTTGGCCTCGTCCTCGTAGGAGGCGTCCATTCAGCGGGTGACAAGAGTTGGTCGGACATTCGGTTGTCCACAGAAAGGACCTGCAGGACTCATGAGCGGCGAGCAGAAAGGCGAGATGAACGGAGGAGGGAAAGAGAGTCGGCTAAAATTTTCTTAATTAAGTCGAACCAACGTCACATGTTTGACGTGCTCGCCCAATGCTCGCCCCATTTCCTCCCGTTCCCCAGGGAAAAAAGAATGGAAATGCGAGGTCAGAACATTTGATCTCTTGCTGAGCTGTTGAAAGAGATAGACACAAGGTCGTATTTAGGGCAGGTCAAACGGAGATCATTTCCACATCACTGCCATATCTATCTACGGACATCCAGAAATTCGGCTTGCACGACCTCCGGAAAAGCTCAGACTGAATTGGTGGTGTAGAGCGAAATTTCGAACCTAGATAGTGATATGAACTCGAATTGAATATTGTTCTTGTCATGATTCGAACCCTCGTCTGATCAATTGATGGCATTATATAATCGAAACCTTAATGACTTTGCTAAGGTGTTATAGCGACTGGCATAACTTGTCGGACCTGTTGTGCCTTGTTTGGTCACCTTGCGCATTCCTCAGTGCTGCATCACTTGCTGTATTACCCGCTGCAGCATTCATCCGCCCTCTACCCGTGCATTGATTGACTTGTACACATGCCTCGGATCATACTTAGACTTATTCTCATTTTTTTGTTCGGCTCCGTGTGGATGAATGCCATAAACCGTTGCGACCGCCTTGCAAATGCACCAAGTTCCAAATTGGGTCCCGAGTCCCGACTTTTGTGTCCAGCATTCTACTCAACACAATAATTACACGGCCTAAGTATTTAATATGCAAGCACAGGATATGATTTCAGGTTACAATGTCATTGATAGAGGTTTGAGATACAAAAGTGGCAAGGAACAGGGAGTGCAGACGGGCGGGGGCCAGAGGGCCAGCCGCGACGATGCCAAACAAGCCAAGCGGAAGGGGACAAGTTATGCCAGTCGCTATAACACCTTTATGGAAGGCCGGAGTAGTATGCTCTCTGCCGAGTGATGGGCCATCATCGGCATGTCTAGGACCTCTAACACCGACTTCCTAAATAGTATATCTTGTGTTATTTTACCAATTATAATAATTTATTATCCAAGTAAACCTGCAGCGATCTCGGCCTCTTCAACTGCGTCTTGATACTCCTCCTCGTCAGAAAACCCATCGACGTAGACATCTACCATATCCACATCCAAACTCTCCATAACCTCAGAGTTGACTCCTCCTCTATAGAGTTCTTCCTCTTCCTCAGGTAGAGGCTGAAGCTTATCCAACTGCGCCTCAAGATCTGCAAGATATTCCTCATCTACTGTGTCATTGGCCTCTTCTTCCTCTTCAGGGAAACCCTCTAGATTAGTGATGTCTAGACTCCCCTCATTCTCCAGAGCAGTCAACAACTGCATGTAAATTGTCCAAACATTTGCACGATTGACTTCTGGAGAGCCAATATGGTGATAGTGAAACGTGATTCGTTGTTCAAACTCTGGCGGCACAAGTTCAAACGTAGGATGGTCGGAAGGGGCAAATATAGCTTCTGCATCTGATAGAACTTGAGAATCAGGATCAATCAAGATCTAGTATATCGTCTCAGCATTTTCCATTGTTGAAGATGGTAAAATACACACTTTGAAATTCATACAGCCATATTCTTCAGGAAACTCCTCGATATCGTCTGGACAGCCTCCTTGGGGAATCACTTTATCCTTTTGTCGGCGCTTTCTAGTCGTATTGATGCGTTGTTTGTATGCATCCAATTCAGCTTGAAGCCAAGGTATAAACAACCATTTGAAGATGTTACTAAACGTATGTGTCAGTATGTATCTTTCAAGCATAGATATTTGGCTTACTATTGGAGAGGATCAGCCCTATCATATCTTATTTCCTCAATGCGTTCAGGTGCACTTAGAATGTCCTCAAAACCTGGAGTAAATCGTCGTCGAAATCCAGACCAGAATATTTCAGGCGCTACATTCTTCTTCAGTCGACGCCATCGATGTTGTATGGTTTCCCATAGTGTAGGATCCAGATAGTGTCGAATGAAAGTATGACCTTTGGCCAAGCCCCAATTTTCAGAACCAGGATCTGACTGTGAGACAAGACAAGTGTCTGAAATAGAGTAGAATCAACAATACGAAAAATCTGAAATATATCAAACTCACATCCAAGACGGCGAACAGCCTCAATATAATAATGGAAGATCAATCGAGGATTACGATTGCCCCACCAGATTCTGAGCCATATAACTTGACCCGTAAAAGGATCCACACAAACATGAACACCTAAACCGTACTTTTTCCACTTATCATGTTGATCGCATGCCCAAATGTCATTACATCCTGCGGCATAAAAGTTTTTACGTCGCAGTTTTCCATTCTTGCGACTGCGAACAAGATCTGGTTCCCAAGTATGACACCATTCTTGAATGACACGTCTATATGATTTCATTAGTGTATACAATTCATGACAAGTGAAAGACTAACCTGGGTACACGTTTCTTATATTCTTTGAATAGCAGAGATCGAATATCTTCTCGACCAGCATGTGGATATTGTTGACGAATATTCATCATATCTGCATTGATGTTTTCAACCGTATGTCCTGAAACAATTAGTATATAAACAATGAAAGTTATAACATAAACTGACCTCCCCGACGGGCTGTTTCAAATCCCAACATTTGACGCATTCTTCTGAATTTACTTAATCTGAGAACCGAGACTTAAGACACTGTGATCATATAATTATAGAAACATACCCTAAGCCATATTCAGGCGGAATATGTCTTTTCAGAAGACGATCCAGGATTTGTTGATCAGTTAAGTTTGGACGCTCCCATAGTCGGGACAGAGGTTCCTCAATAAGATCGAGAGGAGGATTAGGAAGCCATTGATTAGGCATTGTTGTTAAGTAGGCGCTAATTTCTTCTCTCATTTAACAAACCAAGATACAAAAAATTTTAGCTATGAACACTCTATGTCTATCCAATCAGCGATCTCTATGTAATCTTGACTGTTCAGCTCATTTGCTCAGTAAGCACCAAGATGACACATGTTGAAAATCAGTCAGCGCCAAGATGAAGTGTGGCGAAAACCGGAGACTCAGTAGCGAATGAGATTTGTGCACAGTTGATTCAGGAAGTATTCGGAAAGTCAAAGTGGACATGAGGCGTGTGCATGGCTATGACTCAGGAAATAAATTGCCATGAGGCGTACTCATGACTTGGATTAGGGACATGAGGCGTACTCATGACTCTGACTCAGAGAAAAAAAAGCCTCATGTTTTTGACTCGGGAATGCAAAGACCCTTCTTATGATGTGTTATCACTGATTGGGTTGTGAATCAATTGATCCGCTGATTGATAAATATCTATGATATCATGCTAGATATCCGATCTTGACCGATGCCAAGAGTTACTTTCGCAACCAATGATACGCGTGGAATGGACTTCAAGTCTGTAATGGTTGACAGCACTTAAATAGAACAGTGAAAATACTCTTTTCTGTGTCCTGTTTCCTTTCATCATTCATTGTCTTCGACGTCCTTGTCCTCATCATGTCTACACAATTCACGTCCGATATGCGAGCTACAGAACCTACACCTTGCGGGCGTTCCAGTTGTACGACTGTTATTGGAGTTGGTGAGCCATTTGCCTATGTGGGCGATATGTCTGGCAAAACCAAGCTGGTGTGTCTCTCGTGTCAAACCCATTACTCCAACAGAGCCACATTACTTCGAAGTATATTTGATATTTTACTTATATCCCAATAACTGATTTCAATTCACCTTAGCGCTGTCTAAAACCACCACCAAAACAACCACAATGCCACCACCACCAATTCCACCATCTTCCCAAGTTTCCTCAAGTCGACATAATTCTACACCTGTCTCATCTTCACCCTCACGTGCACATATCGATGCAATACATAGAAATGTGGCGGGATCATTTCACAAGGGTATTCCTTTCTACTTGTTTGTCTTGATAATTTTTTGATTAATCGTCATTAGATACTCATCGGCAGTTTCAACAGAAAGTTACTGCTGTTGGACCGAGAGTTACTACACATTCAGCACCTCTCTCTGATGAAACTATACATCCTCACGCTCGACCACAAGCTAATGGATACACGTCCTCTCATTCAAGTTACGATTCAGAATTGAAAAAATATAGAGAACAGGCTTATGCTAAAAGTGGCAATTTGGTTCAGCTGAAAGTAACCATTGGTTGGACAGACGAGAAGGGTGGTTTTGTGGATTTGATTGTCAGTCTTATTCAATTTCTCTCGATAATAACTTATATTTTCCTAGAATCTGGCTACTGGATGGAAGGACTTTGACGCACATACTTCCATTGTCGAACTGCTACGCAAAGTTCGAGAAGTTGCTCTGGATCGCTTGCGTCTTTACGAGACCACCAACAATGCAGCGGGCCTCAACTATAAATGGAACTCAGCCTCTTTCATCGTTCGGGACATTACACAGGACAACAAAAAGTCGAGTAATTCTGGAATTGACTTAGAAGGACCTACTATGGGTGCGTATGGAGCAAAAAATCCATACTTATACTCGTATGGAACTTTGAAGTCCGAAAAGAAAAGTCTTTCGGTATGGAAGGCACCTTCGAAGCCTATTTTGATTAGAGTGGTCATTCCTCTGAACATATGGGAGCCCTTTGAATCTATTCTGGATAACATCGAGTCTAAAGTCAGTTTTTCAATCAGTAATATGTGAAACTTCTATTGATCATGGACAGAAGCCACTATCTCGTCCATCTCAATCTCTTTTCACCACACAGTCACAGACGCTTTCTCAGACTTATGAAGATACACCTTTTATGCCACCACCTGCACCTCAACTCTCCAAAGTTATCACGATTTCTCGAGAATCACTGTCAAGATCTTCTATCTCGTCTCAGAATCCAGAAATTTTTGAGAATACTTCTCATCCCACTATTGATAAACGAACTCGAAGTGTATGTATTAATTTTTTTGCTTGAAAGATAATTTCTGAATCATTTCTTACTAGGGTTCTTTAGCTGCGTCCCCAGATCGTATCCGGAAAAAACAAGCTACAGAACAGTGGACTTCTCCCAGCAAGTTTGACATTGCTCAAGCCATTGCCGAAGCAGGTGATAGTTCCCAGACCAAAAGTATGAGTTCTGAATGTATGTGAAAATATTTCAGATTGAATGAACGTGAATACTAAATATTCTTAGTACCTCAAATCACTCTTTCTGGCACATTGGCTCTGGTACCCAATTTGAAGATACAATTTGTCTTGGAGAACAAGAAGAATCTTCGATATAATCCCTTCGCCCATTTACTTCCTGGACAAGTTTCGGTCTTTGCAGACTTCCGTTTTGCAGCAGAGTTGGGTGTAGGTGGCTTCAAGACTTGCCATCCTGCTCAGCTTTTGGTCAATAGTCTGTTGGATACGAGTCAATATCCAGGATTGTCATATCTGGCACATATGCAGCATATCTGTATCAAACAGATTTACACCATGAAGAATAAGTAAGTTTTGACTTTTAACTATTAGTTTCACTAGGTTGATTCTCATTTCAGTAAACGAGGGCGGTACACAGGAGATTATGAGTTTCAAAAACTCCTCACGGAAGCCAATGTTCATTATTGGGCTAACATGCTCTTGTCTCTTGCCTACGATTATATTGATCGTATGCTCGAGGATCCTAGTGCGTATCTTCATATTCATCATGATAGCTATATTGATATCAGTTTAGAATGGCCGCAATGTCCTGAAAAGCTTCCGCGCTTGCGCTACGTTCAAACTGCCCTTTTTATGCAGGGTACGGCTACCAATGGACATGTCACAATGACTGCCAAGATACATCGTACATATCTCCTTGAGGAACGAATCGATATGCAAGATGGGGACTGCTTTGTGAAGTACATTCATAACGGTAGTCCGGTACCAACTTTACCTTCTTGGGATCCAGATTACAATAAGGCTCTCTTTCTCTCCGCCATACAGCATCTGTTGTATGAGAAGATGAAGCGTAATATTATCATATCAGATCTACAAGGATATGGCGACTTACTCACAGATGCTCAAATTTTAACCTCACCGTACGTTTCCCTGCTCTTTCACTTACTTTCTCTGCTAAAAGTTGGAACAGTACTCTTCGTGATGATGGAAATTCTCATCTCTTTGGTGATGGGAATATTGAGGAATCTTTTGTCAACTTTCCCAAAGAACATGAATGTAACATATGGTGCCAGTGGTTTGGTTTAGGATCTTTTACGTATCGTGTGGAGGATGGAAAGGAGGTACTTCAGGACTCTATACTTCGCACCACTAAATTTGAGTAGAACTTGTATTTATACTTCTACAAAACATCCTCGTTTTCCTGTACCGCGCATTGGCATAAGTGACATCCACTTCTCCACCTCTTTAACTAAATATAAGCGAGGAGGTACACCAGCAAATTCATCCTTAGAGGCAAAGATACGATACTGGGATGAACTTGGATCCGGATGCAAGTCGCCACCTTGAAGAAGATATTCTGCCCATCCTAAACAGTGTACACCGCAATCGTTATAGTTATTCTGTTGGGGGATCTAATTCCAATTAGTAAGAGAATTTTAGTATAACGAGAACGAACTGGTATAACTTCCAAGATAAAGTTTGGAACAGGCATGTGATTGATCTTCCAAAATTGTGATAAAAGACTCTTCACACGCTAAAGAACTCTCAGCACAATGTCTGAAGGAAAGGGAAAAACTGACCTGGAAAAGAGCCGAAGAATATGGATCACTAATCGAGAGACTGTCAAAAATTGCAATTGTACAGGGTGTTTGTTCCAAGTCGACACAAATAAGCATCCAGTGATTGGCGTCTTTATTCAAAATTATCACAATGCGCTTCCATTTGGCAACATCGCATCTCTGAGTGAATTGTCACGATGGAAACAAATATATGTAGGGTTAGGCAAACTTACCTCAATCTGAGGAAACAGCTTTCCCTTCTTCAATACTTGCTCCGTTGACGCTGTATTCTTCTGGCGAACATTACCCTTCTCGTCTAGTATGTGACTGGCACCCCAATAGGAATCCATGACCAAATAATCCTCACGACCGTGAAGAGTCCACAAGAGTACGAAGAAGTGCACCGTATCCCCTCGCAGCCACTTCTGATATTTCAGAGATTCTACTGCGAGCTGGTCCATTGGTACACCTCCTTCGATGAGAGGTGATTGCTCTTGAACGCTCTCCCAGAGCTACAGACAGCTGTATTAGTTACAAAGTTACAGGAGCGTCAGCTATACGCACGCGATCAACATAAGGATCTAGGATGAGAGTTCCTTCAAACACGCAGAAGGTGTTGAACAGGATGTCGGGAAGTTCGTCCGCAAACTCCAAAGACTTCGTCAAGATGAACTTGTGCTCTGGTGTGAAAGCACTCTGTAGTCTCCAAGACGCTACGCAGAATTCCATGCAAAGATCGCGGAAGTCGGTCATAGCATGATACAGATAGTATGAGATCTCTTCAGAGATGAGCTGCGCATGTAGCGATGTCATTAGATCCAGCAGAGAATACGAAGGTTCTGTCTTGTTGGGAAAGCGCTCCGTGAACCGCTGCAGAAAGACGTCCAGAAGAGTCTCGGAGGCTATAGTCCCTCAGCAATACACACAGAGTAGTGGCAAAGCAATTCACCGTCGAATGGCTCCATGCCCACGTTGGGCGGGTGGTCAGAAACTCGCTTTCTCTTGCCGGAAGACATATCGATCGTGATGGTCTCAAGTCAAGCAGGGTCAGCCCATGTGAAATCAAATCCCGTGCCGACGCGTCTCAGGTGTTTGGCACAGCGTGGACCGTTGACTGTATTTAAGTCAGCTTACACTGGACCGTCTCTCTCTTGACTACCGCCATCTCTACGCATTCTTCGTTCTACCCTCACTGGAAGTGGAGATCCCGGACACACGGGCCTCGGCTTCTCCTCCTCGGAGGGGCCCTCCTTAAGCTTCCAGCGGGTGCTCGTTGTCTGCCTCATTTCCACCTACGCGTCGCAGCTGTCGTCCAGACTTGGCCAGGAAGTGGAGATCCCGGACACACGGGCCTCGGCTTCTCCTCCTGGGAGGGGCCCTCCTTAAGCTTCCTGGCTGGTCGGCGCGTGCTTGCATGCCTTGCCATTCTGGCAGGCGCGTTTCGTTTCACCCCACTTTGTCTCTCAGACCCTCCTCCGTGCAGCGTGAACATGCTACGAGGGCTTACCTATGCTGCTGCCTGGGTTGCGGGTCTACAGTTTGATTCGTACTTGCGCGGAGGGTGTGGTCAATGAGATAATAAAGTATCATTGTTAGCAAGTAAGTAGGATAGAAGCTACGTAGAATAGAAGCTACGTAGGATAGAAGCTACGTAGTACAAACTACGTAGGCATGTGCGGCCTGACGTGGGCGGGTGCGGCGCCTGACCTGGGCAGGTGTGTACGTGTACGTGGGCGTGGGCGTGGACCGCGTCGGTCGACGCGGGCGTGGGCGACAGCTGCGGACATAGGCGTCGGTGGTGATGGCGAAGTTGGCGGCGTCGGTTGATGTGGGTGGGCGGGATCTCTGTCTGATGCAACAGACTGGTCAGAACAAGAAAAAGGATCAAGATCACTCACCTTGGCTGAACAGCCATCTCCACCTTCCACCCACTCCCCACTCTCTGTTCTGTTGAAGTCCGGCGTTGGAAGTCCGCGTCGTCCTGCGCCATCGTGCTCGTGCAGGCAGGAGCCGCAGAGCTGAGCTGAGCGGCGTGGGCGCTTTGAACAAGTCGGCGGCGCCGGCATCGGGTCCGAGAGCGCTGCAACGAAGTTTTCGTTGAGACAGTGCGAGTGTCGTCCATGGGCGTGAACCGGCGTCGTCCGTGGGTTTGGAGAGGGTGGTGGCCAGGTCAGGGCCAGGTCGAAGTCGGAAGTACAGATTGAATCTGCCGGCCGGTGCCTGGTTTGATGTGGCTGTGCGTGCTTGAGCACGCACAGCCACGCACCCGACTTGAGCCTGGACCATGACTTGCTTTGCAAGTCTGGTGGGTCTTCTCGTCATTTCTTTCTCGCCGCCGCCGCCTCCCGATGGACATCTGCGCGGCATCCATGGACGTCTGCGCGGCATCCATGGACGTCTGCGCGGCATCCATGGACGTCTGCGCGGCATCCATGGACGTCTGCGCGGCATCCATGGACGTCTGCGCGGCATCCATGGACGCGCAAACGTTACATGTCTGCGCCACCCGGCAACCCAAGCCGGTCTTGGGGTTGTAGGCCGGATTGAAGGACGACGCCGACGACCGATTGAAGGACGACGACGCCGACGGACAGGAGGACATCGCCGGCTGACTGGAGGACGACAACGCCCTGCCTCCACGCAGGCGGATAGGGATATGGGCGGGTTAATTGCCGCGGGTGTGCCGCCTGGGAGCGGGCACTCGTTCAGGTGTGTCTCAGATGTTTTTCTGAGTTGGATGAAGACTGATTCCAGATATATTCACTGTCAGATGAATGGTAATCGGGGTTGGGCAGCGAAAAGGCGGTCCCTGCCCACTCCACCCCGCGCGTCAATGCAGACCTCCCATCGTTCGCGGCCTCGTCAACACCCACAGCCTCTTCACCGACACGCATCGCCTGGTCACCGACATCCCGCCCACTGCCGATCCCCCCTCCCTTCCAACTTGAATTCCGCCGATGGTATGTGGCTCGCTCTCTTGAGCGTTCTGCGCCTCGTCGGAAATTGTCTTGTTGGAAGGTATCCGGGTTGCCGGTGACAGAAGGATCATACCGGCCCGTCAAGCACATGTTCGATGTATTCCATCGATGGACGCGCGATAAAGACCCTTGTCTTCCTACCACAATGTGGTTCGAAACAAATGACCCACCGAACGACTCCGGCAAGCTCTCTCCATATCTCGAGGAATTTCTGAGTTGCCTGGAATATACTCGAGGCGTTCAGCTCCCCGATCACGCTCCGCCTGACTACCTCCCTCTACCTCCTGGCGTCGTCCTCGGCGAGTCTGGGCTTACACGTCAGAAACTGCACGCGCAAAAACTGCAGCTCTTAGAATTTTACTCGCTTCCAGAGAATGTACGTGACATGTGAATCCCCATGTGACATGTAAACTGACGCCGTCAAGTGGCCACATCTGCGCCGTTGGGTTTTGGACACACTCGGTCTCCCTCGTGGAATGTTTGGGGTGGATCTCAAATGGGCCCTCAGTCTCTTCTCCTATGTTTATCTTCTGCGCCTGTTGGATGGCGATCAGAGCCTTGAGGCCAAATTTGATCAGCTCGATAACTTCGTGACAGAGGCTTTGAAACGGGTATGTGCTTTCATCTTGCATGCTGAAGGATTGATTGAAGGAGCCTCAGCACTATCATCTGGCCCAACTTATGCTCAACTCGCAAGTTAACGCGCTACCCAACTTGGACGCAGGGATTGCGCCAGACGTTCCAACCGCTGCGTCTGCAGAGGCGAATTTGGGTGAACTGGAATCAGAGGTCTCCTTCCGCGATGCAACTCAAGGTTGGGATCTCTCCATGGTGGACTATGCATCAGCGATGGATGAAAACCAGTTTCGTACCGTCACTCTCGCATCTCTCGCCTCGGAACCGCGCTCCCCATCGCCGGTGTCTCACTCTGAGTCTGCGGACTCCATGCACTCAGAATCATCGCCACCGCCTGTCATGTCCGAACAAGCGCCTCATCCGCATACTCCCAATCTTGAACCTCCGCTCCTGCCTGCTGCCGATCTACCCTCTTTTGATCGTTGCTGTCAGTACGCCCAAATTCTGACCTGTCTAATACCTTCCATCCAAACAGACAAATGGAAGTCTCCGGTAGGACCTGCACATTTTTGTTTTGCTCCAGTCTTACCGATCTTCAGCTTTTCACATACAAGCTGGAGGATTTGGAGAAGGGTCTCAATGCTGTACCTCATCCTCGCCGGCGCGATTGTTTTCTTTTGCCTGCAGATGCAAAGTTTCGTGCCGCTCAGTCTGGCATCGTAGGTTTATTAATTCAAGATCTTCGACGGGTACCAAAGACAACCTATCGCACTGAGGAATGGAGAAGTGCTCTGATAGTATGTTTCACTATGTCTCAGTGATTGACAACCTCATTGTATCTCTCAGACCTCTGGTCTATATGGTGTACTGAAGGTTATCGTCGCACCATCCTTTCTCACTGTATTCACATCGTCTGGTGATTCTACGTCGGAAGCTCTCTTTCGCGTGTCCCGACTACAAGACACTTTACTGTCTCTACTGTATACCTGGGCACCAGATGAGATCAGTGGTCAGTGGAAGTCCGACGAGCTGATCTTTGTACCCTCAAAGAAGGGGTCTTCGGTATGTGTGACGGTTCAGAGGATCAGTGCTTCTGCTGATGTGATGAAGGAAAAGACACTCACAAACTGTATCAACGGTGCTCAGGCAATGCTCCGCTTACTCATCCAGAAGCCGTCCTTGCTACCACGTCTCGCAATTCCCGACGTGGTCTATTTCCTACTGTCCACCGATAATTTCATCCGGACGTGGCGTTGGTTAGGTGAAGCTCTAGAAACTGATGGATATGATGTCCGCAGTATTGGGGCAAGTCTAGAAACGCTTGGTAATTTCTACCAGCACCTGAAAAAGGCGCTGGTAGGGTCCAACCAGGACCGTATTGCTTTGTGGGAAGGCATGGAGCGCCAGGGTAATGCTATGGCTGCAATCTATCTTCGCACCATTGCTCTCCATCGCAGCGAAAAAAAGCAAGACCGGTATATGAGAGCAAACTACATTTCAGCGGTACGAGTTTATGTTGATCTATATGTTTTATTTCCTTACCTTGTATTCAGAAAGACAAATTACGATTAAACACTCAAGGACCTGCATGTGATGCACAGGTGCGCTTAAGCATCATTTTCCGTCTTTTTACTGAAAGTTCCATGCAGATCTTATCGTGCAAGTTCTGTTATCACAAACCTCGTAACAGACAATGCTCTCAGATATATCATGCCTCCGTTCAGAATGTCGACCAATTAGAAGGATGCGGAATCAGTCTATCGCACGAGCAAGTCAAAGTAAGTCTTTTGCAGGATCTCTAGCTTCTAGACTGACAGAATTATAGAAACCTCAGATCTTTCACGCTCATAAAGACCTTCATCTCCACGAACTAGATGCGCATGATGAGATTTTGCGTGATTGCGGTCGAATGATCTGGTATATCACTGACGATCCTCCGGAGGTCCTACATTCTGCGAGGGACTCCGAAACTCAGTCAAACGGCTTTCTCACCATCAGAGACACAAAGGATGCTATCTTGGGCTACATCAAAATTGTACGTCAATCTTAGTTCGAGACGAGACAAAGATTTTAATATCTATTTCAGTATGATTGGGTCTATTACAATGCTTTTGAGAATGGGAACTATAACGAAATGATTGACCATGAACGCCACTCTTCAGGTACGTTCAAGTTTGGTGCATATTTCAGTATTTGATAGCCAATCTCAGTGATGGTGGAGCTAACGCGAGGCAAACAGTTTGGTTTGTTAGCTGACAAGCATTCGGGAATGTACGCTTCGGGACCACGTCAGGCTAAGGGCGGCTCACGTGGTGACGCCTATGGATTCTATGTTGACTTTGAGGTTGAGTCAATTTGTGGTATTCATCTTGCTTTTGACTACGCGGCGGTATGTGATGTGTCCGATGCTCAGACAAGGACTCATTGTACAACAGGATAATGCGTTCTTGTTCTTTGTGGCACGCTATGTGTGCGGGACAATGGCAAGGCGCATGAAGAGCAGTACGGAAGCAACAGATCGGCTTGGCCTCACGGGCCACAATTTGTTTCGATGTAAAAACTACTGTGCACCTCAGCATCGTGATGCTGACGTGGACTGGAGTCTATGCTGTCAGCTGCGCTGGTGGGCAAACTGTGAGACCCGAGAGTATTCCTTTTGTCAACCTAGCCGTGGATACTACATTCGAACTCGTCCGAATATGGCCTGGTGAGTGTTTCCAAACTCTGATATTTGTGGTCTAATTGGTATATTGAGGTCGTTCAACTCCAACGACATGCACGGTACTATGCTTCCGGGAACTGGTGCCTTTGATCCTCCTGTTTCCTTTTGTACTCCTTCTGGTCACCCACGTACGTCCGAATCCATGTTGGCTGGCGGAACCTGGGATGCTCAGGAATTTGCCTTTGGTCGGCGAGCATGGCAGGCAGAGCAACAACAGAACAACAATCCACCGCAGCAAGACCCGCCTCCTGCAGATGACGATGCTGAAAATCAACCTGTTCAGGATAATCGAAGGCGTCGGCGTCGAGTGCACACTCCTAATCGGGTTAGCACTGGAAGTCACGGTGCTGCTCCAAGGCGTAATGTTGCAGCAGCTCAACATGTTGACAGAGTTGTTCGCACACGGCGTGGTAATGTGAACTACTGGGATGGAGAGGCCGATAATCACAATAGGTAGTTGACTATGTAGGTGGCGGGACTGGTCTAGGTAGTTGACTATGTAGGCGACGGGACTGGTCTATCATCCCTGCAGTGACTTAAGACTTATACATCCATATATGGTGCGAGGTATTCGAGGTCCTAGACATGCCGATGAAGGTCCATCACTCGGCAAAGAGCATACCACTCCGGCCTTCCATACACCTTAGCAAAGTCATTAAGGTTTCGATTATATAATACCATCAATTGATCAGACGAGGGTTCGAATCATGACAGTGTCCGTATAGAATCTCATTTAGTGGATATTATCTAGGACTGAGTATTTCGCTACAGGATTTAGGATGACTTTGCTGGGTGTTATAGCGAATGGGAAGGAGTCTGCCACAGATGCCGACGGCTCCTTGCCATCGGACGACGACGGGACACGCTCAAGTTTCAACCTTCCCGCGACTAGCGTCACTGTGAAGGGACATACTTACTTTGCAACCTTTGCTTTGCATGTAACCTCATTGGGTCAGATTTCTGGCGACTAAGAGGTCACAATGAAGGTCAACGGTCCATGCTAGAATGTAGGCTCTCCTGACCCAGAATCTTCCTGCTTCTTACGGTCAACCAGCAGGCGCCTTAATATAAGTCAATGGCCTATGGGCATGATTCGCTCGGTGTTACAACACTCCGGTATGTTGCATTCAGTCACACGTCTCGCTACTTCATAGCTTACGGGACTGTTTTCACAGCTATTGGTATTAATAGACTGGATTCTGGAAGTAACTATTGGTTTATATGATGGACGGAAGAGCTTCTTCGCCTATCCTCTCTGCATCTCTCACAATTCTGGATGTCTGGCCCATCGAATCCCATCATCTTCACTCCGCCTCTAGGTTCAGGGGCATCTTCACTAAAGCATGGCGAAGACAGAAGAGAATGGCCCTTTCCTCAGCTATCTCATGTCAATAAGCGCGAAAATATAGCGGATGCGGCCTTTCCACCTTTGCCATCGCCAGGAATCCACCGCGAGCGCGCTCCACGCAGAAATAGGCGCGACTCCAATGTTTCCACTGCGCCATCCCAAAGCAGCTCGCGTCGGTTGCGCGAGGCCGCCAAGCAGGAAGGCCCGAAGGAACCACCGTGCCGTCCCAAAGCGATGCGGAAGAGTGAGTGAACTTTCATTGCTGAGAGTACTAAGCAATAAGCGTCTTACAGTGCAAGATGCATTCCACTACGAGAAGAAGTATGAAGCAGACCCGCCGTACAAAGAGCTGTCTCCCTACGCCAGGGTGTGGAACACATATTTGGACGAGGCGGAGTTATACGATAGAGCGATGAACCAGGGTGTAAAATCTGACGTCGATAACCTCCTGATTGTTGTAAGTCCTCATTTATATCCCCTCTTGTAGGACGTGACTGAAACTAGCGCCTTGTAGACCGGCCTCTTTTCATCCGTAGTGACTACCTTCGTTACCTCAACATACCCCAACTTGCAGGTCCAACCCGCCGACGTGACCTCTTCCTTGCTCTATGAGCTCGTTAATCTCGAACGTGCTGCGCTCAACGGCACCAACGTCAACACCGTTCCCTTCTCTCCTTTCACCCCAAGCTCCTCTACCATCGATGCTCCCTCTGTAGCCATGATCTGGGTGAATGGTCTATGGTTCGTCAGTCTCGCCCTCGGCCTCACGGTCGCTCTTTTTGCTGTCCTCGTCAAACAGTGGTATCACCAATACGAGACCACTCGTATGCTTCGCCAGTCTGGTACACCGAAAGCATGCGCTATTACGCGGCACTACCACTTTTGTGGCCTGAAACAATGGCAGGTCCCTCTGATTGTTGGCATCCTCCCCTTGATTCTTCATCTGGCGTTGATGTTGTTCTTCTTTGGCTTGATTATATTCCTATTCAACCTCCGAGTCGAATCTACCGCCTCTTGGATTGTTGCTTCGATTGGGGTGGTCACGTACCTGCTGTACATTGGCTCGCAGGTGATCCCCGTATTCATCTCCAGATGCCCATACAAAACACCGCTTTCGCGCCTAGGCTTCTTTGCCGTGTCAAAGTGCATGAACTCCCGTGGGAAGGAGTATGATGTCCCAACCGAAGAGAAGCCCAATGTTGTGGTGGACGCTCTGCACTGGCTTTACACAAAATCCTCCAATCCCACCGTACACAGCGTAGTGTTGCAGTGCCTAGGTGGACTGTCCCAAACAGAGACGACTCTGGCGCACGACAAATTTCGATCACATGCGTCGGAAATCATGCAAGATCAGGAAACGATTCTTTCCGAAATGCTGCAAGTGGATCAGACAGCAGTCGTGGGATCCCCCAAGCTTGACGACGACTCGTCGAGGACAGCCCTTCCCGTAATGCTCAAGAACCCCCAAGACGACGAAGAGCGCCTGGAGCGCATTGTGCGCTCCATACTCATTCTGGAACCTATCACCGAGAATGTGCCAGCCCTCGAAACCCTTGACGTTCGTGTCGGCACGCTCCGACATTTACCTGTGCTGCCATTCTCATCTTGGCCCACGAACCGGACCCGGACCCGCCCCATAGAGTCTGACGCATTACTCGGCGCCACACTATCCCCACAGCCTACCGACAGTCCTGACATCTTCCGCTTCCTGTTCAGCAGGACATGCCGTTCTCACACCACCATTTGGGTCAAACTGGCGCAGCAATGCGATTCAGTTAGCTATGAACAACGGATTGCTCGTCTGTCCTCAAGATTTGACCCCCAGTGGTGCGTCATGATGCTGCGCAGCATGGATGAATCGGAAAAGGATGAGAATTGCGTCGAGTGCAATGTCTTCCAAGCTATTCACCAGGATGACCTTATTAAAAAGGTCGTATGGGAACTGTTGCACCTGCTGTTCAAGGAGCACCGTGACCATGTTGTTGTGATGGGGCTCGACGATGAGTCGGATGACACCGTTCCCGATGCAGGTACGCGGAAGAGTCAAGCACAGCTTCCATGGGTGCTCTCTCTCGCCTTCCGCGTGATGGGTCGCAGATTGGTGGATCCCCAGTGCCCTTCAGACCAGGACTCTGAGAGCAATGGTCGTCTTCCTCTATGCCTTGCCATCATCCGCCAGTACACTCTCGGTATGCGCGAGTCGCCGGATCCGCTCACGATCCCCGATACATGGCACTCTGAACTCTTCCGATACTGCCTTTCGCGTGTTGCTGACTCCATCGATCAATTCGACGATACCCCTCTTCAGAGACATCCTCTTCGAGAAGTAGCTCGAATCGAAGGCGTCGTACCAGACCAAGTGTTCCGCCACCTTCCGCACGTTATCTCCACCACAGGCGACCCCGAAGTGTACCGGCTTGCTGTGCGCATCTTCGCGCGTATCTTCTGCACCACCCCCATGATGCTGGTTTTCGAAAGGCTCCCTGATACTGTGGTAGATTTTGTCCAGAATCTATCGAGCCAGTTCGATGAGCGACAATGGTACCTACGATGCAACGACGAAATGTTCACCAAGTCGAATGGCGACCTCTGGTGTCCTCCCCGTCTCGTTACTTTCTTGATCAAGAGGGTCCTATACAATACGGGCCCACGCGAAACGACTGTGACATTTTCGCAGACTGTGGAGAACTCGAAGCACGAGCATATGTCAAACCGGGAGCATCCTTCGGAATCAGACTCAGCGAAGTTGATTTTCTCTCTGCTTTCGAGGGCATTTAAGATAGGAATTCCTGATGCCTTCACTATTTTCAGAGAGCAGAACGTACTGGCCCGTCTCAAATCATATCCGTTCACTCTGGATCCCTCCGTCCTTGGCATGCTTGGGATTTACCTGAAGGCGGTTGTAGCTCAGAAGACGATTGCTGAACGGGATGGCGCTGAACAAGAGAGAACCGTCTCTTATCTGTACGAGGAGAGACTCACGATCTGCGTCCTCCTTGGTCTCTCATCGGTCATTGCCGGCAGTCCCGAATCGGAGGACTCAAAAACGCTCTCCATGCATGATGCTAGGGATATTCTCTCCGGCATGATGGTAATGGGCGAACACTCTGACAACGGCGACGGCTGGGTGAGATGTCATTCACAGTTGCGACTCTGGGTGGACGCTATGAGGAGCAGGTCTGGGAAGCCTCCAGATGGCTTCGATGTTATACAAAAGTGGATCGCCAAGAGCACTTTATCAGCCAGCAAAGTAATCCATGCTCTGGAGACTATAATCGAAGTTCTGCCGGAGTCAGCAAGTCAGCCAGCGAATCAGCCAAATTTGAGGTCGCCCACTGACCATACGGTACAGTACAGTCATTCTCCATCGAGGCATACTTCACTAACCATCAAACGTAGACACAGCTTCCAGTGCGGCGACAATGGACGTTCATCAAAGAGAATTTGGCTGATCTCGTTCATCACGAAGAACCAGAGGATGGTCCCAAGAAGGGATGGAGTATCATCACCCATTTCTTGAGGACGCGAACGCGACCACAGCCTGATTGCAATCCCCATGATTCTGGACCCTCATTGCAAGGAGACAGCTCTGACAATCCGAGTAGCCACGAGCGCGAGAAGACGTCTGACAGCGACATGGTCTAATAAGTATGGCATAGAGTACATCCATCTCTGTTTTACATCTGGAATTTTCAAGTTAACGAGATCTGAACCATATCGAAGTACAAACAAATCTCCAGTACAAATATATATATTGTACATTAGTAATTACAAGTGAATGGTCCGCAGAAAAAACACGTTGCTTCAGTCGAGAAGGCCCATCTCACTAAGCTTCTTCTCGACAAGATCAGCCACCTTTGCCCGGTCCAAGTATGCTTGAAGGTTGTTCTCCACCTCCCGTTTGACCTCTGCCATGACCAGCAGACCTTCGTAACCAATCTTTTGTGCGTCTCCCTTCGACATCGGCTGCTGGGGTTTCGGCGCCAATCCCTCGATGCTCAAATCGACAAAGCCCGGCAACATGAACTGCTTGAGGTTATACTTGGTTGCCAGCTCGATTCTCTCGACGGCACTCAGCTCCGTCACCTTCGACAGCGCCATTTCCCTAATGCTGGGCATGTCATATTCGCATGCGAATCGCAGTACCTTCGCCCAGTCAGCTGCTGTCTGAATGTCGTGCCCGCTGAATGGTGTCTTGGGGTAGAACACCGAAAGCACCAGCTCGAACGCTTCTTCATCGAGGTCACCGATGAAGTAGGGAATGATAGGATATACGTCCGGAAGCTGACCGAGTTTGGCTTTGAACACAGACGAGTTCTGTGTCAGGAAGTGGCGATGAACGCGGTATTCGGTGGCCTTTGTCTAAACAGTAGATGCATAAGCGACCGTGTGTCCGAGTTGATCATTTGTACTGACCCGAATGAAGCCTGTCCCATCAGTGAAATAGAATCGGCGACTCCGCCTATGATCGGTCCACGCACGTACCGGAGGCGGGGGGCTGGAGGTGTAGACTGGTACAGGCCCTGGTCCACCGTATAGAGCACGATAGCCAACGCCGGACTGCCGAATGTCGCAGTCCCACTATAGTTCGATTATGTGAGTCTCGTCGAAACAATTAGAAATGAATGGACATACACGTGTCACTGTGGCAGGATCACGTCCGAAACCAGGAATGGAGTGCGCTTCTGTGACTGGTGAACGCGGGCCAAACAGGCCCTACAGAATTGAGTCAGACAACAAAGCATGCGGGATCCACAATCGTAATCTTACTGGTGAAGAAGTAGATTCTTGGGGCGTGACGGGCACTGGCGCAGGGTCCGGGCCATTAGAGAAAGACGATTGATAGACAGGCTGCCAGGCGCTCCAATTGCGCTATGAAGCAACAATGAGTCTCGAAGACATTGAGCTCAAACATGGATCGACATACGCGCTGAACATAATGGGGATCCCTTGGCGGACGGTTTGTAAGAGGGATGTAAGGTTCCGCTGTACGTGGGCCAAACAGACTCTACAGAACCGAATCAGACGAACAAGCACGTAAGAGTGATGAATGTAATCTTACTTGGGAGGAAAGAGGCGTATCCGCGTCAACCATGCCAGATGGAAACCTCGTGTCCATGAGAGGCTGTGACTGCAGGTCAGTTCACTTATCATCAAAGATTTCCAAGCGATGCCCACCGTTTCATATTTGGGGCGAGGATAGCCACTGACATGAGGAGGAATAGTGACCTTCATTTTGCCCGCACTGTGCATAGGCGAAGGTTGGGTAGGCAACGGCGGACTTATAGATCCTGACCGGGACTACAAAACGTTCAACGAGATGTAAAACCAATTGTAATGTGTGCATACCATCAAGCTCACAGGAGACGGAACATACTAGGTCAACGAAAATCAGACATTAACTTGACATGGTAGGCAATTGCGTACCGAAGATAGAACTGGAGGTCCACCGATCCCAAAAGGCGACAAAACCTGTGGTCCTCGACCGTAATTCGGCCTGTACGGCAAAGGTTCGGGCGGGGGTGTGAGAGACCGGGAGCTTGCTCGGCTGTCCACACGCCGAGGCGAAATGCTACGAGAGCGCACAGAAGGTGAATACGATTGCACGGAGATTATGGGCCCGACGCGAACAGGCGGGGGCGGAGGTGGTGGGCTAATCTCCACCTGGGTAGGGACTCGATTGGTAAAAGCGGCAGGGTGATTCTGAAAAACATACCGAAGATTGGATCGGTGCAGGTGAAGGTCTGGGTGAGAGCTTGGGTGAAGGCGACAAGGGTGACAAGGACGGTGGGGGGCTCGGGGTACTACATCCCCATTCAGACCCAGATCGGCCCCCCGAGGGATCTACGAGCGGCGGTGGGGATACAGAACGCTCAGAGTCCACGCTGGGCAGTATGCAGGACGAGCGAATGCTATCGCTGGGATGAGCTCCATCAGTCGACTGCTCTGCCAATGGCTGTAGAAATCACCTTTTGTAGCTTAGAGCCGGCGACATGGGGCTGTAGTGAGGTGTAGGACTGACTGAAGCTGACGGTGACGGTGAGAGGATGAACATGTCGACGTCTATGGGAGCTGGGCTTGAAGTAGAAACCCAACAGTCGCTGCTGTGGAGGTTCCGAGCAGGCGTGTATTGATTACGTCCATGGGAGAGCCGCTTTATACACGCCTTCGGCGCCAATCATCCACGCCCGGTGCACAACAACCCAACACAGGTGATCCACCAATGAGGTTAGGCGCCTTGTGCCGCTAGCTGCGTGCAACACTGCAGATACGATGCGAAGCAGTGCCTACACAAGCGCTCATGATGGTGGAAGAAAAGATCGATCGAAAGCATTCTGACTCGTGACTCATCTACAGTGACTGTACGCGCCTGCAGCCTGCCAATTCTTGGATGAGCAATCGTATGTACGTCGAAGTAAACCTTCCCAGCTATATAACGTGAGAGGAGGTCCTTTCTCAGGAATTCATCAACCCCAACCGATCTGCCATTCGTGTAGAGTACTCCGACGCATCACTTTGACTCTTGGTAGCCTCTCAGTCTTATGACTTCCTCGAAGGAGTCCAATGTTCACAAGCAACCCCCCTTTCGCCTGAGAAGCCGACTGAGGAGATGCAAACACTGGAATCAACTTACGAGAACCGAAGAGAATCGAATTGTCCAAAGCGAAAGAGGTGCATGATGACGGGACAGTATCACAATTGCACAGTAGTAGTACGAAACATCATTCAACCAGCCTACAAACAAACGTCATCCGAGACCAACACTATACGAAACACCTAATGTGAATTCCTATTTCGCCTCCATGATCAATGAAGTGCGCGCTATTTTCGACGGCGTTCCGGGCAGTTTACAGTAGTCGACGTGCTCTTGTTGATTGGCCAAGTCGATATTGTGGCTTCCAATACAGGAAGTTTCGGTCAAGAAGTTTGTAGAGAGCAAAAGAAGCGACTCACATTACTCTAATATGAAACTGAATGTCGTCAAGGTCCGTTGGAAGCTTCTCGTGACAAGTATCGCGACAACGCATGCAAATCCAGTCCATTTCCCGACAAAGTGTAGCCAGCGGCCGGCGCGTCAGAGCGCTTTCCGGGATGACTTCAACTCTCGACTTCTTGAGCTTTCCAGTGAACCCGTTGAAGTACAGATGAGACACCTGTCAAAAGGCTTGAGCATGGGAGGAGTAGTGACGAGTGACACTCACATATTTGCGCCACCCAAACAGATACTGTCTCGGTTTCTTCGTCCTAGATGTAGGCATGGTTTTGTTGACCTTGAATCGATGCTTCACGATGGCGTCGACCCGACCTTCCGGTTCTAGGTGGTCTTCATGATCGCAATCAACACATCGAAAATAGACCTTTTGTTCGTCCATAGTCTCTGCCTTGGTTTTCGATGGATCTAGGCCGAGGAGTGATGCTACACCAGCGACGATTTTGGTCAGAATAGGATCTAGAGAGAAATCCTCTGCGGTCCATGCCCGGCGTACGTATGTCAGACCATACGGGTAAATCGATTCGAGGGTGGTGATATCCTGAGAAGAGACCTTGGACCACTCGACGCTAGTTGTAGTCGTGCAGAGATGGAAAAGGACTTCTGGGTAGAACAACACGGCGCCGCAGTTGCACGCCACAGCTGAGCAAATGAAGAAAAGCTTCTTGAACTGGAACCTTGGGGAAATGACCTTGAAAAGTCTCAAGTGAACGACATCTGACCAATCCTCAACCTCGACATTCAGTTGACGGATCAACTCTGCCCACATGCCAAAGTCAACATCTTCTTCGACTGGCCGTTCGATCAAGTCCTTGACACTGGGGAGATTGCACCAGTCAACAGTCGAAGGTTGCGCCTGAACGTAAGGGCCGTCGCGAGGAATGGGGGGGACAAGCACCGTGTTTTTGAGGACCTGGAGAACGGCTTCGGCTTGCGTTTTCCGTTCCGCGATTATCTCGTCCCGCTCCGCTTTGAGACGCTTCTCTCTCAAGGTTTCCATGAAGGCGAGCATTTCGTCTTTGTGACGAATCCAAGCTGCACGCCATATTCAGCAGAACCTCACATCGGAGCAAAGAGGACTTACTCTGCGGCGTCAGTACGCGGGGCTGTTTGACGAAAGGGTGTTCATCGAGAAGGTCGAGACAGTCGTCATCATCCAATTCTTCTTCGTACCCGTGGCGCAAGAGCATCCCAAAGATGCTATTTCGAGATTCAACGAGCAATCCTGAGGCATGAGACCACTCAGACTCACTTCACTTTACGCTGATGCTTGATCTTCTGGAGATCTTCCTCACGATTGTCCGCCATTTGAGCAAACCACAGAGATCCATCGGAGGCATGCTGAGGAAGAAAGGAGTGAGTATGGTGACGAAAGAAAGACTATAGAGCACGGTGCAATCACGTCTGAGAAAGCATCGCATTGTTCTTTGCATCGCTGTATATAGGCCGACTTTTCTTCGTTGGTAACGAGCCCATTGTGGTGCGATTTGGCTTGTTCGAGTTGTTGCCGCCTAACGACGCGTTGGTTTTTGAGTGATTTGTGGGGAGCTTAAAGCGAACGCGTATCAATGGTGGCCCAAAGAATCGAGGGAGCGAGATACCATTTCTAGAGGATGGTATCATGCAAGTAAACATCTTATCCTCCTCAGGAATGTCTTTCAAGGCAATCAGCCTAGGAATGCAGTTAGATGCAGACAATCGCTCAATTTCAGAATCGCGCACTCGCTGGGGGCGCACTTGGCACAAATCCGCATTCCGAGGTCGAAGTCCACGACGCGGCGAACTGTCGTAAGGCAGACCTAGGCAGATTTAGTTAATGGTCGGGCGACGGACGGCTCTGAATGCATACATGGCAGTAGTTGCGGAAGAGCAGATTGATCCAGGCCGGTTCCGACATCACGTCGCCCGGTGGAGGCATGCCGGGATAGTTAAGCTTGCGAGAACGTTGCCAGACGGTCAAGGACGCGCGACTCATTAGCGTACGGCGAAAAAGTCGGGCTGAGCGCGCCAAATGCAGCAGGTCGAGGGGCTCGACAAGGCTGAATATCTGCATTCCATAAGTTCGAGCCAGCAACAGACAGTCCGCCACGTACCTCATACCACACGTCCAATGGCAGATCGACCATCCCGCCTATCATTTTGGGCTTTTTCGGCGCGGCCTCCTTGCGCGCGCGCTTCGCGGGTACATTCTCCTTCTCCTCCGTGTCGGTCCTTGTACGCTTCTTCGCCGGCGCCATGATACGAATAGATAGTGTGCAACAATAGTAAAGGGCTGATGTCAGTGATGAGGGTCGTAAACAAGAGATGGCGCGCTCACGTGCTCGCCAGAGGAACGCCCTAACTACTGCCACTGACGCCCAATATGGTGGTAGAAATACACGGTGCAATATCGGCCAAGGCAAATAAATATGAATACAGTTATGCGATACGGTAGATACCAAATACAGTGGAAGACTGGACTCATATGTACAGCTCACTTTACATCTCAACGTAAATAGCGTCCCGCTTGCTGAGACGCCGCGTCTTCTTGAGCGCCCTCTTCACTGCCTCGTCCCACACTGCCTCGCGGTGCTCAACAACCTCAACTTCGACCATAACCTCCACCGCGTGTTTAGGGCATAGAAGCGCATCAACAGACTCCTCGAACGACCTCGATGAGCAGCCGCCAAAGACCTTGAAGTTGGGACGTGTAATGGTGCGCGTTACAGGCAGCTCCATGCCGTGGTGCTCGTAAGTGAATGAATGCTCTAAGGAGCCGTCCTCGAAATACACAAGTGTTGCAGGAGAATCGAATTCTCCTTGGTCCTAAAACCCAAGTCAGACTCAGACAGTCCGAGCAGAGAAATTGACATTCACATCAATTTCGGATGTGCTAAAACGCTGGGCCTCCAGATCAAGACCTTTTAGTTGCCTCGCCTGGAAGAGTGCAATGAAGTCGTCGTTGTCGTCACTACCGGAGGATGTAGTTGACGATGACGAGGCCGACGAAGCCAAACTATGGCGCGGGGAGGATAGCATAGCATGGAAGTCCCCCTCTTCAGAGATCATGGATTCCTTGACAACGTCGAAGAATAATGTCGAAGAGGGTGAGAGCGGCAACTACACTCAAAGTCAACACTGGACACAACCTAAGAGACAGGTGCGTACCTTCGTGCGGAGGTCGACATTAAATCGCTGGGCATCCAGTATCTCAATGTGTAGCGTGTTCATGTTGCAGCGGGATCTCCGAGTTCAGGTGCTAGTTGATGCTGAGGGCAAAAGAGCGCTTTCTGGGGAGCAGGTAGACGGTGCCAGACATGTTATATATATGCCGCACGCGACGCTGTCCACAGCGTGATCGAACTTGTGGCCATTGTTGTTGATTGTGGACGGACAATGCGAATTGATGGCCACTTGGGTGGCCCATGAAGGCCGTTATTGCCAAACCAGGCCATCTAAAGGGTTGACGCGTTGACGTCTTCACCGGCACCAACCAGGTAATATGGCCAATCCCGGGTCATAGGCCAAACCAAAGTTGCCTCATTATAGTAGACAGCGAAGACCTCCATGCTCTGGCCGACGGATCCTGGTTAGTCTGGCAACGGGTGGCTTCTGCGGACCATATCAGAGCAGTTCGTTGAAGACTGCTGCAATGAAATATACTCTAAGCTGAACGGTGAGCGTCGGGTTAGAGCAGGGCCGAGTCAGAGATACACGTTTTCAACAATCGATCGTGGCTGCTCAAGCCTCACGATCAGCTGTTTCCCACGATCAGCGGTTGATAGCCACGTATTAGTAACCTCTTTATACGCGACCGACATCTCTGTCACCGACATCTCCGCTCACGCTTGTTTCTTGCTATCTCCTGATCTATCTGCACTGGGTCTCTGCGGTTTCTGCTACTGTACCGAGTCACCGATGATCTTATGTATCATTTTTACCCTTCAATTGGGCAGTTCGCATTCAAGATGTCGTCCATACCTGTAAACAGGTATATTCCACACTCGTCAATCCAAGAGGTCTCATGCACAGGCCGCTGCCTCTCTCTTTATACCCTTTGCGACATGGTGCCGGTGGTACTTTGGCCTAATATTCATTCTGCAATCTGTTGTTAACGGCCCGAATGACTCAGACTAGATACAGACTCTGAGTGTCTGAGATTTCTCGGACCAAATTGACAACGACTCGAAGGCAATGCATTGCTCGATAGTCACGGTTGACGAACTCGCTTCACCGCGCTGTTGTCAACGTGCATCCATCGCCGTTTCATCTATCACTCCAGCGGCGTGAGAGCTGCCTTGGAGTCAAACCATACTGAGTGCCGAGTGAGTAGAGTCGTCAGGTGGTACGTATAGTGCTGACTTGACTCCATATTCAACCCAATGTATTTCCAAGGTATCTCCTCTGTCCAACTCACTAGCCTCACGGAAAGTGCCTCCGCGGGATCGTAGCGCCGAGCGGACGTGGTTTTGGGCTCAATTTGGTCAAGTGCCTTAATGTTGCGGCTCAGGGAAGATACTAACGGCAACTCAGTTCTCAAGCGTTACTAACTTATGACCGTCAACGATTACTCCAGGGTACGCAGTCAAGGAGGCCCACGCTTCGACGTTGTCATTCTGCGCATCGCTTTGTATATCTGATGTTTTTGCGAACAGTCGAGGTGTACAGCAAGACAGTGACGAGCCAACTTGAGTGTTTTATTATGGGATGAATACTTGAATACTTCACAGTTACGGGAAGTGTTGCCAGTGGGCATCAGAGGGCGCCATCTAGGTCGGTGTCTGGATCTGTCACTGATACTTACCTCTGCATGTGGCCGGTTTCATTGACGACGAGACGATAGCATCATGCTTAACGGCGCCTCGTCGGAGTCGTCGCACTATCTTGTCTTCGAAATTCGAATGACGATGCTCTTGCTGAGAAGAAAGTTCAAGCTCGTGCCTAGGCTGCGTTGGGCTGCGGCTCTACAAAGACTATCAGTTTGATTAGTGTAGCTGCCTGACTTCCATCATGACGGACGAGTGCCGTTGCAAGCCAACTGCGGACTCGCCAAGCCTCGATTCGGGTCCCGAAACTGCCCCGAATTCATTTTTCTCACGAAGCGCTATAGCAATCGAAGCCTTCAGAAGATTTACGGCTAGGAGGAGCTTTATACGTTGTCTGATCAATGCAACTCGTCTGAGCCATTGGACTCTGTTGAAACGCACTACAATGTACAGTAGGGGCCAATTATAAGTTTCAGACTTTCCGTCGTCATCTGCTAGTTACTACATTAGGAATCTAGGATCGGGACGCGATGTGCATTTCGCGACACGTGGCGACATCTGGGGCACCCATGGTCCCATCTGCACGCCGAGATCGCTCCCAGATTGGCCGAGTTTTGCCCTATAAAACTGGGCGCAGCAGAAATGCGCATTCCAGTCCCACCTTCGTCTCAGATCACGCTCAGCAGTGCTTTGCCTCTACAGCCTTCGCCTTCATTCATCCAACCTGTCTTCATTGTCAATGGCTCCTGCCTCGGCTCAACGGACTGGTCAACACCTTAAACAAACCCAGCGTCCGGGTTTAGCCATAAACTTGCCTCGCCACGACGATTACAAGGTCGGCCATTCTTTGACGCGTCAGAATAGCACGAACTGAAGCACTTGCAGCTTAACGTCGTCCTGGATGTTAACCTTGGGTCGCCTTTCAACATTGACGATGCTTTCGCCCCGACTCCGTCCCCATTTTCTTTGAATTTTACTGTCCCGTCTTTCGACGTGTCTACACCCCAAGCTGTCTTCACCGCATCATTCTACGATGACATCTTACAAGCCTACGCGGACTCCGACAACTCAGAGGACGAGAACATTGACGATTCTGAGGCACAGATCATCTCTATTCCTTCGACGAGCCGCTTTCACAGCCGCCCTTACCCTTCTCAGTCTGCTTTCTCTCCTTGGGAACAAGGGGAATTGGATGAAGAGAAGGTTCCCTCCATGTCATTTGCATGTGATGCCCTCGTACCGGAAGCCCGCGCTGAAACC
Organism: Strobilurus pachycystidiatus; assembly: GCA_019915135.1. Lineage (NCBI taxonomy): Eukaryota > Fungi > Basidiomycota > Agaricomycetes > Agaricales > Physalacriaceae > Strobilurus > Strobilurus pachycystidiatus. Next base: position 1,119,445 of record JAHLMK010000017.1, on the reverse strand, counting down.
AAGACTCCTGCAGAACTGTTCCACGAGGAGTTGGAACAGGTACTTCCTCTGCTGAGCGCCGGCATCTCGGTCAACGTCGAGTGTCTGCGCGAAGTTGACATTCAACTCTATCAAATTCCCGTTCAAGTCATCCAAGACTTGTGTTTGGATGGTCTGAAACCCGCCCCTCGCCCATTCACTCTGCACCCGCTGCAGAGGTTGTGTGGGCCGGATGTCCCTGTAGATTACGAGAGCGAGGACGACGCTGGTGAATCGGAACTGCATCCTGTTCCCGTAAGTCCTCCATTATTCCTTCCAGTGCAATGTCACTGACACTTGCAACAGCTCATCGTTACCGCACCACCTCCCATGCGGCCGACCGGCCTTGCTCCATTGTCTGACCGGCGCCTGGTTGCGCCTTTTGAAATTGAGGAGTCTTCCCCACGCAACGCCACTACCGCTGCTCGTGAAAGCGTCGTTCCCTCTCACCCGTTGTGCGGTCTTCGCGTCTTTACGAAATAGTTCCTTAGCCTCGCTCCCCTGCTTTTCTCGCTGTATTCACGTGGGGATATATACCCAGAGGCGAAAGTTTGATACCACTGTCGAGATAACTTGGACTCCCAGGCATATCTTCGACTTCACAAACTGTATATTAACATTTAACACGTACATAGTCACTCGCATATAAATTTATCTGTCTGTTTTATCAAGAACATTGTCTCGCAAACGCGGAACGCCCGTGGGTCCATTAGCATCTCGTGTTGCACATTTCTTGTACGAGGCTGAGTAGGCCTTCAACGGACCGATTGAGGTTGGAAGGATACCGAATAGCCTGTCGTACTTGCACGATATTGATAATATTCCGGACACCAAGCTTCTCGCCTTCTTCCAGCGTGAGGGCCTCCTTCCGCAGGCAGAGTTCGTTGAAAGCAGGTAAGAGCCACTCGGTAAGCTCAAAGCGATGTCCCAACACAATCCTATCAGCAGGAGACAACGTGATTTTGTCTATACTTAGGAGGCATCGTCGAATTCAACCTCGCAATGGCCAGTTCGCGAAGGGACAAGAACTCCCAGCGAGTTGCTAGGCTGAGAACAGAGATCCACTCATCTGCCGTCTCGATCTCGCAGGACTTGAAGCTTCTGAGAGTGCAAATAAGCGATAGTAAATCAATTTGGTGAGATGGCACTCACTCCGGGTACAGTAATGACAGCAACCGGTCAAAGTCTCTAGCCTCGATGCCTTCCAACATGATTGGGTTCTCATCGACCTGACCTTCCGGAATATAGCCCTCAGGACAGGGAAGAGAGAACATGGAGTCGAATACGGACGAATCACGTTCGAAAAAGTAGCGGTGCATTTTGTAGAGCCATCCCTCTACCTGAATTCAATGCGTAAGTTCGACGTTCGCAAACGATGCACGGCGTTCTCCTCACCTGGAAAATCACATTTCCATCCGCGAAATAGAAGCGAGGGTGTCTTCTGACAGTGTATATGGCGCCATTGGGTAAGGAGAGGGGGAAGGTGGTCTGTCCGTAAGTCATGGTGAAGATGAGACGTCAGATAGCTCCTGTTTAGAAAGTGCTCCTTTTCAGAGAACGGATCTTAGACATACCCAAGTTCAGGGTGTCAATATCACAACAGTCACCAAGCAGGCCAGTGCTGTCCAGTGTTATCGCCCAAGGGCAGATTCATGTCGCCTCAGGCTGATCCTCAAGACTCAAGACTCGAGTTCGGAGGCGAGCGGCGGTCGTACAGCCAAGATTGCCCCAGTCGTGCACCGCTCCTGCTATCGACTTCTTGAATCAGCGCCATACGACGGCGCCGATAAGCCTTACCGTGAAGTTTGACAACGCGAACTCTCGCGAACTTCGCAAATTGAAATGGTGAAACGTTCCACGTGCGCGTGAGGTCCAAATTAGGGCAGCAATGCTAATAGCCCCTGTGTCTTGTCTTTCGTCCTTCGATCACCGCTTTGAGACCACTGCCTGCACTGAGTTTCCGCGCATCGCATACAGTAAGGGTATCCACTGACTGATTCAGCCATGGGGTAAGATTGCGCTTCCCGTTCATTACTCGTACTCGACTCATCGTTTGCAATGTATCAGTTGCGTATTCTCTTGTATCGGTGGTCAGGATTATTCGCATCAAGCGGCGTAGCGACAAGCCGTGTTCAACCCTTTCACAGATACCTGGATCTGCCTCATCGATGCCTTGAAGTGGACAGTCATAGCCATCGCAGACGTTGCTGTCTGGCTTGTGAACTGTAAGTATCTATAGTGCAACTCTTTCCGGTGGCGTACTTCGTACTCATTTTCCATGTACAGCTGTCGCCGATCTCCTGGTGTGGACGCTCAACATGCTGGCCTGTGGATGTTGTCGCCATAGCAAACAGTTGCAAAGGTACACATTCATACTACAAAATGTTGGGCTATCTGATGCACTTTGAATCCAGTGGAGAATACAACGAAGGAAAGATCTCGCATTGACGACGACAAGACGTACTCGGTTGAGACAGCAGCGCAAGCTGATTACGACTCTTTACGAAATCCACGAATTATGAAGTTCATGCTATACTGTCACGGATCTACATCAGTCAGGCGCCCGGTACCACGACTGTCCCTCAAGAAGAGCTGCGCCTTCACGCTAATTCACTGCCAAGCGCCGCCGCACTGCGGATTTTCAAGCTGCGCTAGATTCCACAGTACCGAGTGTCGGCCTCCATTCACTCGCGGCGAGTGTCACGTTCAAGGACTCGCAGATTTCGAGAAAAGGTTGCAACAGTCTATACCTGTCGGCAAGCTTCACAATCATGCGAAAGCAAATCAGTCTGACGGAGAACGTACTTCTCTCCATACATGTCATTGCAAACAAACCTGGACCAACTTTGATTTTCGGGAATCGATACCCGGCACTATGCAGGTTGGAGTGGCAAGCTCTCGCGATTATCTGTTCACAGATTTTCGAATCCTTGACCAGACAGACTGAGACAGTGATATCGCTGGCACGCGTACGATGCACTGACCGTCCAGAGACCATCAATTACCGTCATAAAGGCGCCCACCACTTCATTGGTTGAGCTAGTTGCGCTCCCAGGGTTGCCACTCTGGTACTCAACGCCACCACCCACAGGGGAAATTGGCTGCCAGTCAAAGTCATGTATTGAGGCAATCTCGACAGATCGAATATGTCTGTTTACTCGTCGTCGTCGTCATCATTGTCAAAAAAGTCGTCGTCTTCCACCTCCTCAAAAGTCTTCGACGACGCCTTGGACTTCGTCGTCGTGGAAGGTGCTGTAGCAGGTTGCCGTTTGGGTTTAGCACCGCCGCTAGTGTCCAGCTCCAGTTCAGGTTCGGCAGGTAACTCGCCAGCGAGCATCTGCTGTCGTATTGATGTCCGTATCTCCTCGCGCTGAGCGTCTGTTTCTGAGGTTTGGGTAGCGGTGGGTGTCGGAGTGGACTCGTGATTGCGGACTTCAGGAGGGAAGAGGGAGATATATTTCTTCGTTTTGGGATAATGCTGTTGAGCCGGGGATCAACAAAGGAAGGTGCAAACACTTTTCGGGTGACAGACCAGAATATAGTTTAGGTCGACACGAGCATTGAGCAATGCATCGGCGTGTTTCGATTTTGATGAGCCTTCGGCGGAGTCGTGTAGCTTTTTGGCCTGTTTTATTTTTCGGGTCACTTTTTGTCGTTCTAAAGCGTATCAGAAACCAGGCCGTGATACTCTGAAGGGACTGACGCACCGAAGAATTTTACACCATGATACCGCGCTCCCAGGACTTTCTCTTTACGGTTCAGTTCTGCTTCTGCAAGCTCCGCTGAGAGGCCCTTCAGTCGCCTTTCAGTTGTTACTCGCACGTCAGCGGTAAGGTTGTCCTGCGCATTGTCATTGTTGAGGCAGGTGTTTTAATGCAACAAAACATTACGCACCTTTGCTAGTAAACGTTGCGTCTGCCGTATTGAGGCTTTGATCTTGGAGACGCCCGGTGTACTCCCCGACGCCTTTGGCTGAGAGTTATGCGATTTTGTCGTCGTTTTTTGCGTTCTTGTCGGCGCCATTGTGACGGAGGAAAGCAAAGATGAAGGAACCCTAACCTCAAAGTGATCGGCGCGATGTTACCGAAATGGAACTGACCCGCGGCAGATTATTTAATTTTCTCTCCTTACCATCTTCTCCCATCTGTATTCCATCAATCGACCCCATGCGAAACCTCTGCCTGGCGGCGTCGACGTCGCTGGTGCTGCCCGACATCCAGATTTCATGTTCGACGACCGACCTAGATCAAAATATCGACTACATAGCGTCGGAGAGATGCAATGCAGATGCGGACGTTGATGTGGAGATATACAAGGTGGAACGGGATAATTCGCAGGTGCATGTGGCGCATATATCTGCTGCTTACTGGAGCTGATGGACGCTAGGATCCAAAAGTATCATTATTCTCAATGTTCACATCTACCGCAAGAATTCCGATTGCTGGCTCACAAGTGATCTCTCTGCGTGTCCTGCTGGATACGCAGCAGCTTGTGGGTATCATGGCCAGTGGAGATATCACTGTCATTCCGCTAGATGAAGGCATGGTGCGTATATTCAAGACCGACTCTTCGTTGTCACTCAACAACTTTGCCTTAGTCTGATGTAGTGGGCACCGTGGATGGCGGAATCCTCGCCGCTTCATGGAGTTCCGATGACTCGACTCTTGCTCTTGTTACCGGCGACGAAAAACTCATATTGATGACCTCCACATTCGACGTGCTATCCGAGGCACCACTAAACATCTCTGATTTCGGTGAAGGTGCGTCCGAATCTTCCATCGTGTACGCCCATCCTCATAGCGCGTGCAGATGCGCCAATAAACGTTGGCTGGGGCTCAAAGCAAACTCAATTCCACGGATCTGTAGGCAAAGCAGCTGCCACCGCGCCAATGAAATTCAAGCATACCGTTAGCCCCGATGATGACCTCGCACCCCGCATATCATGGCGCGGAGACGGCGCGTACTTCTCTGTGTCATCCATATCGAAAGAGACCTTTCGCACTTTCCGTGTATACGACCGTCAAGCAGTCTTGCAATCCACCTCCGAGGACGTGCCAGGTCTCGAACATCCATTAGCTTGGCGTCCGTCTGGTAACCTCCTCGCTAGTACGCAGCGGTTTGGATACGAAGGCGGAGGAGCGGGCAAGGAGGGCCGACACGATATCGTCTTCTTCGAGAGGAATGGGCTGAGACATGGAGAGTTCGGGATCAGGGTTCCGGATTTAGACTTGGAGCGGAAGGGGGATTTGCGATGGGGGTATAAGGTCAAAGAGCTGAGGTGGAGTTCAGATTCAAATGTCCTTGCGGTTTGGATACGTCGTGAAGATGGGGATTTGGGTAGGTTTCCAATTTTGGTGATAGTGCTCGGACTGATGATTTGCTCAGTTCAATTGTGGACTATTGGAAACTACCACTGGTACCTTTTTGTTGTTCCGTGTAACAAATCATCTCACCGCTGTTTAGGTACCTCAAGCAAGAAATCGCTGCGCCCGATTCCTCGCTGAGATTTACTTCGGTTGAGTGGCATGTCGAAAAGGCCCTTAGTCTTATATTGACTACACCCAGTAGGTGCGCTCTTCTCGTGAACAGCCATGATTGTTCAATTTACGTCTTTAGAACATCTCATACAACGAACGTATGCTTGGGAGACTTGTTCCTCTCCGACTGCCCCACCTAACGATTCAGGCACTGTCTGTGTTATTGATGGATGTAAGCTCGCTCTGACGCGTCCGTCTTGTTTCGCCCAAGCTAACTTCTGGCAGCTAATCTTCTTCTAACTCCTTTCCGAACGCAGAACGTCCCTCCTCCCATGTCTTCCCATCAACTCTCTACACAGAGTGTAGCTATGAGCTCATCCAAGTCTCGGATACCCGTGCACACGTCCTTTGCGAAAGATGCAGATATCATCGCTGTTCTTTGGGAGAGCGGGCATGTTGAAACGCATTCACTCAATACACGTCTTGGTCCCGGCCGCAGCAAGGTTATGCAGCCCGTGTTCCTGCGGTCTTTTGATCTCCCAGCCGACTTGGGGCTGAGCGTTCGTCAAGTCTCGTTCCTGGATGCTTCGAAGATCTTGCTTTTGGGCAGTCAAGAGCAGGGTTCAGACATGTTGGTCATCGCCGACGCGACTGACGAGAAGAAAACGACGTTCGATTCGGTATCTCTCCCTTCAAGAAATGGACACCTCATCGCCGCTGATACAAGCATAACCTGGCAGTCACTGACAGGGGAAATTTTCTTGAGTAAGTCACTGGTAGTCACTCCCAGGCCACTCATAACATTCGGTATAGTCGACATCACTACGCAAACACCAAGATTGATAGCCAGATTCACGTCACCTTGTTGGAACACCAGAAGCGTCGTTTTAGACGACAGCGCTCATCTGTTCCTCGGCTACTCTGATTCTGGGAAGATGTTCGTTAGCTCTGGTCCCGACGCTACAGCACTCATAGTGACGAACGCTACATCTTTCGCAGTAGCGTCTGGCTTCCTCATCTTCACCACTGGTGCCCACGAGGCGCTCTTCGCGCCACTCGACTCCCTACTTCCGTATATTGAGAACGAAGAGCAGCGGGACTCGATCAAGGCCTGTTGGGAAAAACGTCGTGTTGAGCGGGGGTCAAAGATCGTCGTCCCGGTACCTAGTGCCATGAGCCTAGTTCTCCAGATGCCCCGTGGAAATCTGGAGACCATCAATCCGCGCCCGCTGGTCATGAAGGTTGTCGAGCAGGATCTCGACCAGTACGTTTTTCGAGTTAGAATTGAAGGCTCAGAATCTCAATTTGTTGTGCAGATGTCAGTTCCGCAAGGCGTTTACTGCGTGTCGGAAACATAGGATTGATCTGAACGTCTTGGTGGAGCATAACCGCGAGGCGTTCTTGAACAATGTGTCTGTTTTCGTGGACCAGGTATCCGAGGTGGATCATATCAATTTGTTTCTGGCGAACGTGGGGTGAGTGGGGCTGTTGTGTGTGCTTTTGGCGTACCTGACGCTGACGCCTTGAAAGACGTTCTTCTCAATCCCCCGAGACTATCGCCATGATATGCGATGCCGTGCGAGAGGAACTTGAAAAGAGGGATCTGACCAACTACGTGAACTCTATCCTGACTGCGCACGTCGTCAAGACTCCGCCAGATCACGAAGCGGGGCTCACGCTCTTACTGAAACTTCGGGGTACGTCCACACTTACTCTTCGGAATCCCACCTTATCGGATGTTGATGGGTTGGGCAGATGACAATTCCCATCTTGTCGAGGACGCTGTCAAGTATATCATTTTCTTGGTAGATGCTGACAAGCTGTACAATACCGCACTGGGGATGTACGATTTTTCCCTTGTACTGATGATCGCCCAACATGCCCAGAAGGTGAAATAGTACTCAGTCTTTATCATAGGCTGAATGACCTGATGTTGTCTTCTTAGGACCCTCGAGAATATCTGCCGTTCCTTCGGGAACTACGTGCTATGAAGCAATACATTCAGCGGTATCATATCGATGATCATCTCAAACGCTACGAGAGTGGACTTCGGAACCTCCGTCTTGCCGGTAGGGCGCTAGTCTCTGCTGTCTCGGAGTACACTTCATGACTCATTGCCGCTTTTAAGGAGATGAACATTTCGATGAAGCGATATCGTACATGGAGCGCCATCAGCTGTACGAGACGGCGTTATCCATATGGAGAGATACACCGCAGTACCAGGTAGGATGTCTGTCCATCCGGCTTCGAGATTTAAGTGCTGATAGTATCGGCGCTTGTAAGGCGGTCTTGTCGGTGTATGGCGACTGGCTGTTTGAGCGAAGGGAATTCCGCCAGGCGGCGTCAGGTAAGAAGATGTGAGAGTCTATGCATCTTGAGCTTTAATTTCCGTTTTGTAGTCTTCGTTGAAGCTTCAGCGCTGGCCAAGGCGATGGTAGCTTATGAAAAGGCATTGGATTGGCAGTGCCTCTTTGATCTGGCCATCAAGACCGAGATGGCAGATGAGGATGTCGAAGCTATGGCTTATAGAATCGCTGGTAAGTGTACAGTAACACAGCTTCCGATGTCCATCGTTTACTGACCCTGACGCAAAGAGGACTTGACCGCCAAGAAGCGCCATCCGGAGGCGGCGCGTGTCCTTCTGGATTACACTAGCGATGTTCGGGAAGCAGTCATAATTCTGACTCAAGGAAACGCTTTTTCTGAAGCTCGACGCGTTGTGAGTATAGTCACGCTAGATCAGCGCTCCTTCGGGACTCAAGATTTACATCACAGGCAACGTTGAAGCGCAAGCCCGAGCTTCTGGAAGAGGTCATCCACCCGGGTGCCCTGGACAGTCGAGCTCAGATTTCTGAGGATCTGAACGAGATGAGGGAGCAGCTTCAGAAGCAGTTTGATAGGTTGCTCGAATTGCGCATCAAAAGAGTGGAGGAGCCGGGTTCGTGTCAAATGATGGTTGCGTTGCTTGGTTTCTCATTGCTTGCTTAGACGCGTTTTTTGGCGTTGAGGATACAACGCTCCAAAACGTCGACGTTATGACAGATGTGTCAATGCCGTACACTGCCTTCACTCGGTACACCGTTGCTCCAACGGCCACTTCTCGAGCTTCATCCAAGTAATGCGCTTCGCCGCTGTCTTCTTCTTGCAGGTCTGAATGTTTTTCTTATCCAGGCGTTCTTCTCGTTCGAAGAGAAAGCAGGAGCGTAAAGTAGGCTCAGGGAGGAAGGGAACTGTCGATGAAGAGGAGTACCTTGTCAAGTCAATTGCCAAACTCGTAGTAAGATACACCACCTGTCGAAGTATGTGTCCCTCGATTGTCAAGTCCTCCACATTCTGACCAAATTTCTAGACGAGGCCAGGGCTCTCATCCCGCACCTTTTCCAGTTCACCGCCGAGCACCGCATCGAAGGGCTGGCTCTGCAGGAGGAAATGGGGACCTTCGATCGGCGACTCAGCGAGACTGTGGACGAGATTTGGAAAAAAGCCACGGAGGCTCCAGACGGCGCGGCCGAGCCCAGAGATTCGTGGGCTGCGAGGATGGAACAAGCTGAGAAAGCGAAACGCTTAAACCCTATTGACTCGGTACCCAAACCTGATCTCGACGGCAAAGCAGAGTGGCGGCTGAGATTACTGGATCTTGAAACTTGAAGTCTAAGCACTTGTTTGTGTATGTTCGATGTACTGAATGTCTTGTACTTTCTTCACTTTTGTGTCGCAGGCTGATCAATGATGTTGGAAGCGAGATGAGGATCGAGATCACTTGCTTGTGAACTTGCGGAAGTTGTACGGTAAGTGACCACGGCTAACCATGTCACGCCGCCATAGCCACATAAAATACTTAGCTGATGTCGTTATGTTGGACGTTGATGATGAGGCTAGTGGCCACAAGACTTGTTAACGTGGCATCAGAGGAAGTGAGGCCAAATCTTGTTTGTCATGAAGGTGGATTTATGGGTGGACGTCGACGTGGTTCATTTCCTTTGCAGCCACGCAACTGCTGCCCTAGGTCTGAAACAAGTTGAAGTCGGTCATGCCTCCGACGGCTGGGACTCAAAATCCATGCGCCTGAGGGAGGCTGATCAGACTTCATTCCTGCTCGTACGACGTACGTATTAGTGGTACTCAATTCCAGTTTATTTCGCCAGTTTATTTTTGATAACCCTGCGCGGGAGCTGTCAAAGCGCATGCTTGGCATGGGCCGAGAACGTGAGATCAGTCACAGTCAGGTACGTCTGACGAAAACGGCAAGGTGTCCTATCTGCCTCCCGCCGCCATCATCGCCGCCGTCCATGGCGCGCCAGGGCGGCGCGCACCATCGTACACGCCGCGCCAATCCGCCAAAGCCTTCCTCAACCCACAAACTTCTCTTCCGCATCGCGATTGTCTTACTTGCAGATGCACAGGACGACATCGAGGAACTGACGGCCCTCGCTGTGGCGCAGCTGGCATTCAGTGCCAGGCGGCGATCCCGCCGGAGTGGACGTTACGGGCGACGCGGCCTCTATGACTCGCCGCAATCCAAGGATTTCTTTGCCCTTCTTCTCGAGGGATTCTCAGACCGTTGGTTCAAGTCATGGATGAGGTGCGTAACTGCTGCCATCGATCGCATGTTCATGGGCTAACCCACTCACAGAGTCGACCGAGAATCATTCTGGTACCTTCACTCCCTCATATGTCACGATCCGATCTTTGTGAGCACCAGTGCGCGCCCCCAGAATCCCCCAAAACACCAACTCGCCGCCTTCCTCATCTATTGCGGAGCTGAGACCCCCATCAAGACAGCCAGTGTGCTCTCCATATCGGAAGGTAGTGTGCACAACTATATCTATCGCGTTGGCCGGGCGTTTCGCAACATTCGAGAGGATCATCTGGCCTGGCCTGGTCCCGAGCGCCGCGACTTTCTGTCATCACAGATGGACGAGTGGGGTTTTCCGGGGTGCTTGGGGTCGGCAGATGGCAGCTACGTTCGCCTTGCTGACAAGCCAATTCGCAACGGATTTGCATATTGGTGTCGTAAGAAGTTCTACGCCGTACGTCTGTATTGACACAAACATTTCTTCTCACTCACACAGGCCATAGCTCATCATTCAGGCAACGGTCGATCATCGTGCCATCTTTCACTCCTATGATTTTGGATGGCCCGGCTCCCTTCAAGACAGTCGCGTGTTCAAGAACTCGCATCTTTGGCATCATCGTGACGACTACTTCCGGGATCATGAATACATCCTCGTTGATAAAGGTGCGACGTTATTCATTTCTTTTGTCGATTACGGCCTTATACTCCCGCAGGTTACCCGCTCACGTCCTTCTCTATCCGCCCATTCAACGATGTTGATCTCACCAAGAATGCAGCAGAGGCTGCTCGCCGCAAAAAGTGGAACCAGCGCCTCTCTTCCCTGCGAATTTTTGTGGAGCATGCATTCGGGCGGTTGAAGGGTCGGTTTCCTATCCTGCGGTGCTTGCCTGGGAGGAATATACCTCGCATGTGTCGTTTGATAGAGGCCCTCATGATTGTTCACAACATTCTCGAGGCTCGGAACGATGATCCGACGACGATTGAAGGGTTTAACGGTAAGGAGGATGTGGACGTTGGTGCACTCTATAACGAGCATGATGTCGGATTCGAGGAAATGTCCGGCGATGAACTTTATGCAGCTGGTATATATCGACGGAAGCTACTTGTAGATCTAATGACCGAACGGCAACGTAATGAGTAGAACTATGTACGAATAACTAATGGATTAGAATTTGCTATAAGATATTGTGGCGCATTTGTTAGTCAGTTTCCCCCCATAAACGGCGCAGTATCGAGGCCATCTGCCTCTGCCAGTTTCGTCAGGATTGCTTGGCCCAGCTTCTGAATTGCCGCGACTGGGCTCTCCATCATCTTGATACCTCGGGCCCACTCTGTTTCACGAGCCTTGGCTGCTTCACGCTCCTCCTGCTTTTTTGCCAATTCCATGCGTTCAGCTCGTTCTGCCTCTTCACGAGCCTCGCGGCGCTGTTCAAGCTTCAACCTTTCCTCCTCGATATGCTTAGAGTTCTTTGTTCGCTCCTGAACCGTAGCGATGACCGACTTCATCATCAAGCGATCCTCCTCGTCGTCGGAACTCTCCTTTTTAGCCTTTACCTTCCTCTTGTCGGGCCTTCCCGTATCATCGTCGTCGGATTCATCCTCGCTTAGACAGCTATGTGCCGAGTTGCAGTCCAAGATTCGTTTGATGGTCTCATCGTCGTGTGCCCTGAATCCAGAGTGCAATCAGCGAGTGCACACAGGCTGAACAAGAAATCATACACTTCGTCAATCAGAGCAAAGATCGTAGACTGCTCAAAGGCATCAAGGACTGCAATAGAGAAATCTCCGGTTTTCGGCTTTGAGTTGACACGTTTGCGCTTCTTCTCGCCAGCGTCGTCACCCTCTTCGCCTCCATCAGCAGCTTTGCCATTCTCGTCACCCTCTATATAGCGGTCGTTATCACCATCACCACCACCTGTATGCTTCGAGCGTTGGATGCACGCCTTATACTTTGCCCATGCCTGATTCTCCCAATAGCCTTTAACCTGCTCCGCCGTTACTCGACCCTCGAGCACCACTTGGGCAATCTACAACTGCATGAGCTAAGTTGAGAACAGACTATAAGCTCAAACTCACATGTGTGAACATCTGGCCTTTCGTCAGGCGCCAAGTCGACCAGATGTCCGGCTTCGTGATATGTCGAACAGCCTTCTCCTTATCATCATCCGACAACCCTCTGGTAGACGCTGGGAGCTTGAGAGCCGTCTTCTCTTTAACGTCTGCAGGCAGCCTCGCGACCTCGCCATCAGAGCCACCGTCGTCACGACGATTCTTGCCAGACCGTGCCCCGGCCCCGCTGGCTGCCTTCTTCTTCCCGGTTTCCTTCTTCGACGAGGCTCTCTCAGGAGCGAAGTTCTCCTTCTGAGTGACGGGGATAGGTGTTGGGGTCGGCTGAGTGGTGTCGGAGCCCGGGTCAGAGGATTGAGGAGCCCGGGAAGGCGTTGAAGAGGGTAGATTCCGGGATGGCGCAGGCTTACAGACCTCACGCTGCATGAAGCGACCAGGTGCGGGTGATGGAGTAGGTGGTCCTTGTGCAGGAGAGTGGGGTGGGTAGGTCATTGTTCCCTGATAGCCTCCTCCGTGTGCTGGGGTTGGGCCGGGTGTAGGAAGGGCCTGGTGGGGAAAGACGGTATAGCCCATTTGGTACAGCTCCTCGGGGCTGAAAGAGGGTGTCGGCTGGAGGTCATGGTGTATCCTCTGGCTCTGGGGAGTATCGTAGTAATCATGGTATTGTGTTTGGGGCGGATTCTCGTTTATTTGAGAGTAATCATTGCGGTATATGGGTGCAGCTGAGGCGGGAGCATTGATGAGAAAATCAAGACTGTCGTCATCCGCCATGTCGGGCAGACCAACGTACGGTGTCAAGAAAAGCGGCGCGCTGTGTAGAGGCGACGCCCGCCTCCTAACGACACCTTGCCGTTTTCGTCAGACGTACCTGACTGTGACTGATCTCACGTTCTCGGCCCATGCCAAGCATGCGCTTTGACAGCTCCCGCGCAGGGTTATCAAAAATAAACTGGCGAAATAAACTGGAATTGAGTACCACTAATAATTGTTTCTGTCTGAAGTGTTCCCCTGGTGTTCCCCATTAGTTCCGTCACTGTTGGGATCCTGAATAGATTCAATTCTCGGCATCTATCGCCGAAAAACGGGGAGGCGTTAGGCGGCTGGCCGTGTTCCAAGTGTCAATCAACGTGCCGTAGAATGACCGAGAGCGGCCCGCGTTGTAGCTTTGCTAAAGTTGTCCGTCCGGCGTCGTTCGAGTGAGAAGGTCGCCCCCAAGTCGGGTGCCTGGTCGGAAGTGTCCGAATCAGGTTACAGGGCTGTATCAGCTTCTTTGAAGGGTCCTCCTTCATGACTTCCACCTTCTCCTTTCTCCCTTCACCAACTTCAAAACTGGCACCTTTCGCCATTCCACCCTTTTCTCTGGACCTTTCATGACCGCCGGATCTCCTCCAGCCTATTTGCTTTGGGCTATACTGGCATGCACTGCAAGTTATTCAACAATCATATCTTGTTCTCTGAAACCTTACGCTTTTCCTCGCAGTTCCAAATCTTTATGACCGTTCACCTTTGGGCCTACGATAGATTCCAATGCCTCAAATGGTCGTCTGGACGGCAGCCTGGCGCATTCAAGAGGGTTATGACGTTGGTGCTACTACTCGATCACGAATGTGCACCTTCCTGACAGGCTGGTTTATGCTAGATATTCCTATGTGGCCACCGTGCCGTTACTGGTGGTCTTCAGTGTCGCAATGGCATCGATCAAATACAAAGAAGGTGCAGGCCGTATCGGCCTCCTCCGTCGCGCTCGTACTTATCTTAATGTTCAAGGATATGTTGTCCTCGGGCAAGGGCCTTCCAGCACAAGTGAGCGCTCTCACCGGTATTGCGAACCACACTTGAGCCCTTTCCAGTTGTACCGCGTCCTCTCGTCTTCTGGAGCGAAACTAGTTTACGATGGGTACTTCCCCTCTATTTCGTTTTGAGCTTCGCTTGGGCCTTTGAACTGTGAGCGTTCATCCTCTCATGTTCTCTTTTGCAGTTCCTGAAACATCTCCAGCGTCACACATCTTGAAGGTTCGGCGCCTATCTCTTGGCAACGCTTGGGTCGCGGTGGCTGATGACATCGGTTGTAGAATTTACTTTCTGGCTCTTCCTCCTCCACCAAGGCCCAAGCAAGAGACTATGGTTCCATAGCTGGGAGTTCCGTGTATGGTACTTAGGTATCGACCATCGGTTTCCTCTCATGTTTGATTTTTTCCCCCAGCTAATCTCGCACCTCAACAGGGAGCATGGTAGCTGTCCTGGGTATGCCCCTCGTAACCCTAATTAAGCGACGGGACCTCGAATCGTGCTTGGCTTGGATATTTCTGAGCGGGTCTTCAGCAGGTGCTTTCACCACTGTTTGCTTCCTCTACGTCATCGCAACATTTCCGCGCTTCATCCGACAAGTCAAGAGTGAGGGCGCGGAGCCAGAAGTCGTGGTGAGACTCGGGACGTTCTACCACAAGAATGTGAGCGCAAACGAGAACTCGGCCTGCGTCACATCAAACTAACTCTACACTCTAGATCACCCGTGTCATTTTCCGCTTTTTCTTCAATATTCCCCTGCTCGTGTTAGGTGTGGATGGCATTCAGCCTCCGTATCCCGTTATCAAACATCCGTACGTGCTCTTCGGCCTTGCTCGCGGCTTGACTAAGCAATGATACTACACAGTTTCTGGGCTGGTAAGATTTCAATTCTTATCTCGTAAACGCCGTCCCGATCTATCTGGTTTAGATGTATTGTTAATGGTAGGAGGGATTGGGTGCTTTGTGTCTTCCGCGTTCACGCTACTGGTCAGGAGCCCACACCAGATTATGATTTCAACACTAACTGACCGGTAGCTATTCTTTCCGCTGCCTGAAGCTGCCCGCAAGATTGCGTCGCCTCCGGGTCCCAACCTCGTTCACCGTCCCACGACTTCGTCACTTCCGCGCTATCACATCCGGGATCCGTCCCCAAAGTTTCCCGTCACCGTTGTGAGCGACCCCTTTCGGATTGCCGGCGACAGCTCGCAGCACTCGCTGGACCTCCATCGTCACCATCCCCACCATCGGCAACTGTCTGACGACGAACTCGCGACAGCTGATCATGATGTAGGTCGCCCGCACGGGGAAGCAGCGGATTCCGTGCAGATTCATACTATGAAACCCGCTGCTCCTTTTGACTCGCCCGTGAGGGAGGAAATGTCTGGATTGCCTGCAAACGTCGTTCATCCATATGTGAGTTACATGGTGCTTTCACTGGCGTCGCTCACCTCTCACTCCAGGTCATGTCATTTACCTCGCCCATCGACCTCTGGGACGAGGACGATCTACCACGGGCCATCTAAAATTCTATCCTGTTTTTGTTCTGCGACTGCTACTAACATGGACCTTCCTTTGTATTACCATGATCTATATCCTGCTTTCTACACTATACCCACCCTCACTACCCGAATCTGTACTTTCATCTTGTATGTACATAACCGTTCGTTCTTCGTCTTCTTCAGGTCACTTAGTGGCGTAGGATATTGCTTTCCAAATCTCATACTTACCATGTACCAATAGGAATATTAGCGGAAATGTACTACGCGTTTCTTCCAGGGAAAAGGAGCAGTGTAGCCCAAGGGACCTGCTGGGAGGGGCCTGATGTGCCTTGCGTCGGAAAACTTGGCAGCTCCGACCAAGAAATGAAAAATGCCCCAGAAGTGTCGGCCGGGACTCAGGGAAGACTGTGGTCTCCTCAAATTCCCCGAACGGTGCAACGGCGGGTCACCTGGGCCACAAACCCTCCTATACTGAGTTACTTGTTCTCACACAAACCATGAAGCAGTCGAAAATGAGATGACCGTGGAGGGATCTAGATTTCTGAGACCAATAACGACACGAGAGGCTGACCTCGAGGCGTTATTGGTTTTCCTACGGCGGTTGGATAAGTAAGATGTGATATTTTACAGATGTCATTTGATGTGATATTTAGATACTACACATAACTTCACTTCTTCAACACAATACACCTCGACGCTTTACGCGCCCAACACAGGCTTGTGCTTCGCGGACGCCTCCTCGGGCTCGTCGAAGATATTGATGTCCCAGGTAGGCTTGGAATAGAGGTAGGGGATGTTGAAGCGAGTATGGTCCTTGGCTCCAATAGCAGTGATTTTCTCGTAGTCCTCGGGACTCAGAGTGACCTGCTTGAAGTTGGAGGTGATGCGCTCGGGCTGGACACTCTTGGGGATGACAGAGTAGCCGCGGTACACGCCCCACGCGACGAGGACCTGTGCGGTCGTCGCACCGAGCTTGGTGGCAATTTCGCTGACGACGGGGTGGTCGGTAAGTTTGGGCTTGTTCAACACTGAGAACTTCCTGTAAGTAATCGATGACGAGATCACATTGTAGACCACTTACTGTTGTTACCAAGAGGACTGTATGCGGTGATGTGGATGTTCTTGGATTTGCAGTACGCGACGAGATCATCCTGGGGGAGATACGGGTGGGCCTCGATCTGGTTCGCGACCTGGGGAAAGAATGCGGGGTAAGGAGAATTGCCTCCGGGATCATGGGATCGCACAAACCGGGACAACACCAGTGGCCTTGATAATGCCCTCAAGCTGGGCAATGTTGAAGTTGGATACACCAATCGCCTTGACCTAGAGCAAAATCAGTGACTGTCGTGACAAGGGCTGGAAGGTGAAGCAGACCTTCGATTTTGGGAGTTTGATCATGGCTTTCCAGGTTTCGACGATGGGAGTTTCGAGGTCAAGGTCGACGACGTTGGGGTCGGTAGGACTGGGAGGCTCGAGGCCTTTACCAGTGTCGTTAAAGGCGACAGGCCAATGGATGACTGCAAGTGTGTTATGGAAAGAAATGATACAAGTCGATAGAAACGCACGGTAGAGGTCAAGGTAGTCGGTACCGATCTGGGCGAGAGAGATATCGAGCTCCTTCTCGACTAGCTCAGGCTTGTGTGCGGTATTCCAGAGCTTGGAGGTGATGAACAGATCCTCGCGCTTGACAACGCCAGGAATGAGCTTCTTCAACGCAGCGCCGACCTCATCCTGGTTCTGGTAGATGTAGGCCAAGTCAAGGTGGCGATATCCCGCCTCCTTGACGGCATACTCAACCTATCGGTCACAATTGAGCGACTGCGCGATGAGTCCGAGACGAAGCGAGACTCGTACCGCGTTCTCGACCTCTTTGGGCTTGGAGAGCCATGTTCCCAGGCCGATTTGGGGAAGGGGCTGCCCGCTGGCGAGCTCAACTGTTTTTCCAAGAGACATCGATGGTAGATGGGAGTGGGTAGAAGACGATGGATCCCATGCAACATGACGCCTTAAATATCTGGAAATCAACGGCCCGCGATAGTGGATCCGGGCCGCATGCCGTCTCGGGGTTGTTCTTACTTTTTCCCGGGCCACAGCAATGCCTTACGCGCCCAGGATAGCTTGCTACGCGACATTGAGTGCACTGGCTAATAAGGAGCCTTGTTGAGGGAGTAATCAGGAGCCAAGATGTGAGAAAAGTCATTTCGTCCCTAGTGGCACGGGAATCGGTCCGATGACACGATACAAGATCAGTCGCCTTTCAAGCACAAGTTCCAATACAGCTATTCAGCGCCCGCTCACGCCACTCAGAGCACCCGACCTTTCAACCGAGTCCAATAGAATTCTGCCTCACAAAGGACATTCATCGCCAACCAAGCATATCGGGTTGGCGTCAGAGGAAGGTACTCACATTGAATGCCTGATATTAAGTCGATGGCCTTGAACCGTGAACGTGGGCTTCGCCCTTTGTCCAACAAGCAGTCTGCTTGGACCGAATGTAGCCAACGCCCCACTTGACGAGACTCAGTCCGATGAATGTAGTCTGTTCCCTATGAGATGCGAGCAAAACGAATCTCCTCAAGGGAGTGAGCACGAAGGGAAGAATTCAGGAGGGTCAAAATCCCGGCTCTTCAGCTGCCATTGGCCTCTACTTGAAGGCAGAAGGATGTCCCCGACGTGACGAGCATATCTGACAGCCCGCCACAACATGAAGTATTCGCTTCGGAATCCGCAAAGTTTCTGGTAGGGCAACATAATGTACCAGGGAACAAGAATGACAGTGGTATGTTTGATTCAAGAGACATTGTGGATCCGAGAAGTATTTGAATTTCAGCAAGAATTCCAGCGGGAGTCAAGCGCCAGTACTCGTCCCAGATCCGGTCACTCTGCAAGTTCGTTGAGATATGAATAAGATCAGGATGAAATCCTTGAGCGATAGAGGCTGGTAGAGGTATCTGCTCTTCTTGCCCGAAGGGACGAACGGCAGGCTCGTCTACGATGCATGATGGGCGAACAAAGCACACACGAAGATGACTGGCAGGGGTCAGCCGCGGCGCATGCCAGACATTGTTCCAAAAAGG
Organism: Strobilurus pachycystidiatus; assembly: GCA_019915135.1. Classification (NCBI taxonomy): domain Eukaryota; kingdom Fungi; phylum Basidiomycota; class Agaricomycetes; order Agaricales; family Physalacriaceae; genus Strobilurus; species Strobilurus pachycystidiatus. Next base: position 1,100,943 of record JAHLMK010000017.1, on the reverse strand, counting down.
GCAAGCGCGGGCCAGCCATGTTTTCTCCTCCCAACATGGCAGTCTTGTTCTGCCTCTGCGCTATAAATTCCGGCGAGCTTTGAGCCTCCTGTACCGTGTCGCAATGTTCCTTTCACCGCCACTTGCGTCCATTCCGGTCGAGCAGGACGAGAGCCTCGTCTCGGCTGGCCTCTTCCAGGCGACGCGCCATTTCGTGCTGATTGGCGTCGAGGCGCAGGGCCACTTATCGACGGAGGAGCTTATGCTGCGGCCTGGGGCCAGTGATATCCTGCGATGGGAGCTCGGCGCGCCAGAGAAGGGATGGCAGGCGATGCATATCCCGCTCATGGACAAGGAGGAGATTCTGGTTTTCAAGATGGACGAAAGCTCGCGTTTACTGGCCGTTTTGACCTGGTACGTTGACGTCTGTTTTTCATTTGAATTCTTTCAAATGAACAGACAGGTTCGACGAGCCGGAGCGTCAGGATATCAGACTAAAACTTCACTTGCTCAATTTTGACACCCTTGCGCCCATCCTGGCACGGCCAAGCCAAGAATTTCTTCTTCCATGGAAACGGGAACTGTGCCGCGAGGAGTCGCCCAACGCGTTCATTGACATCCACGGAGATCTGGTTGGCGTCTTCGTCCACGAGCTCATCTCAAAGTCTCACCTACGCGTACTGAACTGGAGAATGGGAACTTATGCATTAGTATGTCGAGTCAGTCTTTCACTCACACCCCATTCTTATCCTTGACACCCAGGAGCACGCCTGCAGCCGCGCAGATCAGGGCTCAAGCTTTTCCTTTATCAGCTCCAAGACCGTTGCCGTCGCTAACAGAGCCAGGGGCACAATAGATCTCATCCCGCTTTCCGCATCTTCAACGGAGCACGTCCATCGCCTGGAAATTCACCCAAGCCACCTCCCTACTGCACCCACCACTTTGTCCCTAAGCGTCTCTTCTCATCGGAGCTCTGAGGTCGTCCTTTTCAAATTTGGGGCACCTTTCGGACAACAACAATACCTTGTCATCGCTCGCGAGCAGCTCCGTCGTTTCTCTGCCGAATACCCTCCATCCTTCCCCGACCTCTCCACCAGTACGATGGCCAGTGGTCACGTTTCTGTGTCATGGTCGCAATGGGGCAAGTACGCGGAGGTGTATTCGACCCAGACGCTGCAATCAGACATGTTCATGCTGGACGGGTCGTGGTTCGCGATGAAGACGCGGACTCAGAATGGGAACCAGTTCGTGGTGAGGGATCAGGTCTCGCACAGGAAGCTTCTCGATGTGATCCTGGATTACCAGGATATCATTTTCCAAAGTGATTCGGGTAGGATTCTGGGTCTACGAGTGAGTGTTGCTTTGTCCACTCGCTCTACTTCTCGGCCTCACTGATTCGCAGAGCTTCGAACATGGAGTAGGAGACAGGACTCTCCAAAGTATCGATGTGTTTGAGCTTCGCTAAAGTACCGGCCGTATCGACGTATGGTATCATTCTATAATATCCTTTGTATCCTAAATCGACGCGGTCTGATTCCGGTCTTACCATAGACATATTACAGAGCAATGTTCATCGACCGTTTCCTGGCGAGTTCGAGTGTCCTACCTCTGCAATTCAAAGCACGGACAGCCTATTTCTTGAGCTCAGGATCAAGTCAGGATCTACGCCAAGCGAGTTTAACTGCGCGCATCGGTATATAGGCTCTTCCGCCTAACGGTGTCAAGTTAACGTATGATATAAAGGTGGCGTCACTGTCTGTTCTGCTCTTCTCATGCTAACAAATCCAATGCTATCTCAGTCTGATAGATTTGTTTCCCTGTTTTCTCGAGAGTGTTCGTCGAAATTCCCAAGGCATCTGATGCATCGGCATGCTCTGTATACCCAATTATCCAAGGCGTCTTTTTCCTGAGCCACGGCAGAACGTCGCATCATTTTGAGTTACTTTGAAGTTGCGCCACTTTGACTTCGAAATCGCCCATCCATTCGCGCATGTATGATTCGAAAACGATGATCATTCGTCGCTTTACGCATGTATGATTTCAAGGCTAGCGTCATAGACTCTACAGCGAAAAGCCATTGGTGGGTCAAGTCAGTGCTGCACGTGTGCGTGCTAGGAGTATAAAACCAGAGACTGAGAGGGTTTCTCTTCAACATCACCACCACCACATCACTCCACCTCTACTCTACTTGATCGTGAGACCCGCTCATATGTCCGCGTCTGGTGTGCCACTTTTTCACCTCGTCCGTTATAGCCAGTCGGTCTGAATCTCAATGTGCGCCGCTTTAGACAACAAGGAACCCTCTCGCGTCGCCGGTGGACTGAAGGCTGCCATTCATAACCCCCGAGTCTCTGAAGAGGCCAAAGCCAGCGCTACCGCTCGTCTCGAAGAGATGCAGTCCGACGCAGGTGGAACCGAAGCCGGTCAGTAACATTCTGCCAGTCTCGGGACCGTGTACTGATATATCGCGCCAGACGCCGGTGACAAGGCTGAAATCGTCGAGGCTGAATACGAGGAAGAGGAGGAAGAGGCTGAAACTGGCAATGACAGGCGCGACGAACATGAGGTTCGCGTCAATGCTGGATACAAGGCCACCCTGAAGAGTGTGTACATTTTCGGTGCTCCTGTGATCGTTTCTTTGACACTTTCGCTCTCTAGATCCACGGGTCTCTGACGAGGCTAAGGAGCATGCAAAGGAATACTTGGAAGCTCACGACGCTCTTTGAGCGCAGTCTTGTTGATCGTACTCATCGTGAAGGCTGTAATTCTCGGGTCTTCTCATCTATTCAAGAAACCATAATGTATACATACTCTATACCTGTACAATACTAGTTGCTTCCTTTCTTGTGATCACTGCAGAGTACCGCCTAAATTGTCACGACTCTATCCTTCTTCGCCTGCTGTCCCCCCTTCCCGAAGTACCGTTCGCTCTCGAAAGACCATTCGATCATGCCGGAGATACCCAGCTCAATGCCCTCCAAGAATTCTTCAACAATTGCAGTGACATCACTTCCAAAAGACTTTGGAATCTCAGATGAACGAAGGGAGCGAAACTCATCGGCAGCCCTTTTGAACATTACGCCAATCTCGTCCAGCGCGCCCTGCACGGTCAGTCCCTTCTCCTTCATCACGACCGTGACGAAATTGTGGAAAGGATCGTTCGAACGGAATTCGTTCGGGAAGGAATAGATATCCTGCGTGAGCTGTATTCAGTTGAGCTCAAGCGGTGTAGGAGGGATTGACGGACGTTCATTAAGAGTACCAAGTCAATCCCTAACCTCACGGCCTTCTGCACAAACTCCCCTTCGTAAATCTCGTCGGGAAGATCGTGCTTCACCAGGATAAGGTCTATTGATGGCTGGGCACCTGAACCTGGCCGGCGCACAGCAAAATATTCGTCCTGGGAACGGGTGTACCGGTTTCCTCTGTCCAGGGCTTGTGCACACGTGGCATCCAGATATTCCTCGAAGTGCTGTATATAGCGTGCCGCGGTTGAGGTGGTGCACTTGGCGTCGTTGAGAGTGCGTGACCAGAACCTAGTAGACGCGTCGTCAGGATTTGGGTGATAACAAAAGTAGGAGGCATACTCTCGTGTCATCCTTCCGAGGCACGTCTCATTTTCAGCTGGCTTATCTGGGTTCCTAAAAGCAAGATTCTCTTCAGCGCCACTGTAGTACTTGTCACAACGAAGGCATCATACCTGAAGGCGTACACAACCTCGTCGCATTTCCGCCTCACGGTAGGCGCATCCTCTTCATCTGTGAGATGGTCGATGACAAAAAACAGATGCATTTCCTCGATCGTCGCTCGGATGTGGGCTGGATCTTGTAGTTTGGGGTAGAACAGAGACGCGAAGAGTCCGAACTTGCACTTTAGGAACCTCGAGATGGCCCGGGGATCCTCAAAGGGCGCGTTTGACTTGACCCACTCATCACCTTGAAGGATCAAAGCGGCGGCAAGGGGATTTTCTTCCCATGGAACCCCCCAGATGGAAGGAAGGTCTGGGAGGGTTATGGAGATGGAGTCGGGGGACTGCAGGCTAGTCATGTCTGGTAAGCTGGGGCTACCTAGCTGAGAATTAGGGCCTTATATCCCTTGCCCGCGGTACTTACATACTCCGGTGCCATGTCGATTCATACGCGTTCTATAACACCGACCCTTCGAAATGTGGGCCCGACATTCAGCAATCTTCCCAAGGAGATAAGACTCACGCGGAGGGTAAGTGTGCGCTAACTCGTGGACTAATTGCGCATCTGTTCAGTCAGACGGTACCAACACCTCCGTTGGCTGAAGTTTGCAGTTGCTAACAGTGTAGATCAGAAGATTTACGTGACAGAGGTGACAGGCCAATATTCACCACTGCATCGAACGACAATCAATACATTTCATCTGTCAGGCAAGGACGTGAGTGCGAACAATGATACACAAGATAATCGCCTCGAGGTTTCAATCTCCGAGAATCAGATTGGAGGTATCCTCTCTCAGCAAGAGCGCCTGATTTTTCGTGTTCCGTTTGCTTTTTCTTTTTTTTTCTGATGTGTACGTCGAAAAATCTCTGTTGTTGCGATTAGTCGACGACGCAATATACTCATAAACATACGACAGAATGCCACAGATAGACCATCCGGTAGTTCATAACTCGAAGACTCGGACTCAGGCAGACAAGGGAAGCGAAGACATGCTTCGTATGTTTGTTCCGTTGGTGTCGCTTGAGGGCTCAAGGCGAGCCTGGGAGCTGCACTGAAGAGCCCGTAGACTTGCAGTGCCGATGACTTCACTACATAGCTCGAGTTCGCACCTGCGTCCTGATGACTTTCGCAGACTCCGCCTATTCGTCGAGCTCCAGTAGATGGAGAGAGGTATTCTATAGTCGCATCTTCCGGGATCGACTCGGATCCGATGAGAGGGAAGGCAAATATAGATGCCTTCTCTCGCTCCCGCTACTACTCTGTAGTCTATACTGACCGACGGTGAGTGATTCGATATCAGACACGAAGTTCACGGACCTAGGTTCGAACAGTATGTCATCGCTCAGCGGCCTCAGCCCGACATATGGCCGAAATGGAAATTCCCGACTTAATGGCAACGAGACTCCACCCATTATACCGTGACCCACCCAGGGCCACCCTCGACGACGATTCGACGTAGCATGTCTCGTCATCCACACCACCGCCCCACCGTCGTACCCTTCACGTGTGCGCGCAGTATAAATGCACGCCTTCAACCAGCATTCAATTTGAAACTGCACCACGACGTCTCTCAAAGCATCTCGACTAATTTTCAACCTTGCACGCCGCAACATGTCTGCTTCTGGTACGTCGCGCTCTCTGAGGCCCTGTGGCCGTGCTGAGTGTGAGCGCAGCCAATATGAACAAAGACCCCGCCCACGTCGCCGGTGGCCTCAAGGCCGCGATACATAACCCCAACGTATCCGAAGAGGCGAAAGCCCAAGCTAGCGCCCGTCTGCAAGAGATGTCTGGCGAGACCACAGAGACTGGCACACGAGACGAACACACCAACAGAGTCCTCGGTGAGTGGCCTTAGGTGTTGTGGCGCGTCAAGTATGAACAACTATCTTAGGAGGCTATAAGGCAACGATCAACAGTGAGCATTCTACGCGGGGAACATCAAGGTATTTGAAAACTGACGCATTGCATGCAGACGACTACACTTCCGAGGCTGCCAAACAGCATGCACAGGAAGTACTCGAAGCCGCTGGTATTGCAGTCGAACGTCCGACAAACGAGGCCGAACGCGACGAGCATGATGTTCGTGTCCTGGCTGGGTACAAGGCTGCTCTCCACAGTAAGTACATCCCCTGAGTGCTTGGATACACCGTCTGAAAGACTACTTTAGACCCACGGGTTTCGGAAGATGCTAAAGCGCACGCCAGAGAATACCTGCAGGCCCATAATGCTCTCTAAGTGTGGTTTGCCAATTTGTGCCGCTAGCTTTCGAACTGTTTTCAACCCTAATGTATGTATGTGACCACGGAGACGATGTACCTGTATATACTTGCTTTACAGCGCGTTGCAATGATATGAAGAGGCTCCACAGGACTTTCCACTCAGTATTTCACTCAGGGTGCCTGCACTCCACCGTTCCTCGACGCGTAGAGGCTCGCGTCGAGGTCGTGTTTGTGATCAGATCTCCGGTACACAGACAATCTATGTGACAGTGAGAACTTACCGCACAACATCTGATGGATTTCTGTGTGTTCTGTGTCTCTCAGATGAAGACAACAGCGACAAAAGTGGCCAGGATCACACCTGCCCTGAGTGAATTCCTGAGTGGAAAAAAGTGTGGAGCCTCTTCATATCATTGCAACGCGCTGTAATGTTTTCAATTTCTGTTTTGCTACAGTGTCATGGTGCCCTGGTGACGCTTGGTTAGTGATGAGCGTTGCAATTTGCAAGTGCCCAAAAAGGCAACCGTTTCTTTCTTCTTGACCGTGACGGTTCTCCAAACTCCAGGCACCGCCATGTCGCCTCTCTCTGCATAAGTGGTCGTTCAACGGCGAACACCTAAACACTGATGGAGACCACGGCGGAAACGGCGCCTCTGCTCGCCACCAGCACTTCTCTCGACCGCGTCGGACTGAGAACCCTGATTGTGCAGCATCTATCAAGGTGTGTAGGCTCGTTCCCCCGCTTCACGGATGCTGACATTGCACAGCGCTTGGGGCGACCGCACTGCAGAATTCGCGCTATATCTCTATCTTATCACTTACTTCCAAGATACCCTGCTCCCATCTTCGATATTCGGATTCTCATTAACACGTACGAAGTCCACCCTCACAACCTTTCTCAAACTGATTTCGGTCAGTTACCGGTATCGTCTTGTCACATCGGGCAGGAGCACTTGTGGATAGAGTTGACAAACTCCGTCTCGTTCGCGCCTGCATACTCGTCCAGAAGCTCTCTGCCTTAGGCGCCTACATCTCCCTTGCCGCCCTCTTCGAATTAGGCGACTCCCTGAGCCTTCTCAGGCCCCTCAACGCCGGTCTCTTTGCATGCATCGTCTTTTCTGGCTGTGTCCTCCACCTCGCAACCGTAACCATATCCATTGCTGTCGAGCGTGATTGGGCGACCTGTATCTCGCGCGACAGGTCTCCCAGTGCCGACGTAACCTCATCAAATTTGTCTCGCCTTAATACCTGGCTACGCCAGACAAATCTACTTTGTAAACTTGTCGCTCCACTGTTCGTGTCCTATTTGACCGTCACGTTGGACACCGACCGGACAAAACTTCTCTCCGTGCGCATTTTGAGCGTGATAACACTATCTTCCATGCTATTCGAGCTGTATTGGATCGAAATCGTGTATCGACGTTTTCCAGTTCTTGCGGCAGAGCAGGCACAAAGGAACGAGGAGATCAGGGTCAGGACAACCCAGCAAGATTCGCCTGGACCAGGCTTGGGAGACTGGCTCGAGTTATTTCGTCTGCCGGTCTTCTACTCGTCGCTGGCGATATCGCTTCTCTACCTCACTGTTCTATCGTACGACCACTGCTCCCTCTTCCTCCATATCTGGCTGACGTCTTTCATCCAGCTTTGACGGCACTATGTTGGGCTATCTCAAGACCCTCGGCTTTTCGGACGCACTCATCGCCCTTATGCGGGGACTATGTGTTGTCACTGGTCTCCTTGGGACCGTGATCGCGTTTCCTCTCGAGAAGAGATTGCACAGTGACGTTCGCGCCGGGAACTGGAGCATTTGGTCGATGGTCATCACTTTGTTCCCCGCCTTGCTGTCTTTTACCATGCATCGCAATGCTGGCACGGACCATGAAAGTTTAGGACCTGTAGGTTCCATATTCTTGTTCGGCGGTGAGCGTCTACATGTCAACCGTGTTGCCTACGACTCAGTGGAATCCATAGGCATGGCGCTATCCCGTGTCGGACTGTGGTCCTTTGACCTCATACAGACAAAGCAACTGCAAAATGCCCTGCAGGCCCATCCAAAGCGAAACACTTTGACAGCGCTGCAATACACCATGCAGAATGTTGCTGATCTCGCCAAGTATGTATCAGCTATCTCTCGCGGTCTTCCTGTTATTGACATCGACAAAGATATGTACTGACCATGGCACTCTGGAGACCCTCGCAGTTCCGGTTTGCTGCACTCACGTCGTACATGAGTATAACTACCGCAGCGTTCGTCTACGCGTGGTATGTCAAGAAGGAACGTGGGCACGTCGTGCATATCAATTTAAACTGGTTGAAGAAGATACTCTAAATCTATGGACCTTATCATATCGCTTATCTGATACGTCCAACTTCTTGCGACAGTCGGGAACCGGTTGAATCTGTCACCACAACCAGCACACAACAGTCATTAAGGCAATTGTCCATCAAACGAAGCCGTGGGCTCGGATACGGGGGCTCGGATATTGGACGAATACTTGCGTCCCGCAAGTGGCATCCAGAGTCATACGTTGCCCACATCTGCTCGAAAAACACGTCACAATCTCGATTGTGAGTCGTGGTGTGATTTTTCGACGGCGAACTGAACATCCACAAGTAGATGGCCAGATGAAGGTCGTTTATGCCACCGGTGATTCAAAATATCCGCTTTTCTTGAAGTCTTGGCTTTTGGAAGTCTGTCCTCGATGCCAGCATCCAGGCATCTCGGGGTGTACCTCGAAGCCGGTTCATACAGGTGTAAACATCAGTCGAAGTCACCTTTCGAGGAACTGTTCTGCGATGATCGCGGGCGGCGTATAGCATCTCGATAGTCTGAGAACAAAGATAAGCCGGAACAAGACAGGCCGGTTATGTATTTGGGAGCTCTGCATGCTGGCCGTCATCACCCGGGCGGTGAGCCGTCATTAACTCGGGCAGTGACAGAAGAAATCTGACACGCGAATAACGTAGTTCGAACGATACAGCTGAAGCCGACGTGTCAGACGCTTTCAAAGACATTTCGGTGCTGCGAAGCCAGTTCAAATAACGGTCTGACAGCTAGAACGCGGCCGTTATCGATTCTGCTGGAGTCAACACTCGCCGGGCCGCGTCGAAGTCTTGCCTTCATCTGCTCCATCGCCTCCGCACTTGCTCGTATATATTGTAGGCGTAGGGCGACGACATTATCATTGACAGGCGGCGAGTCGGCGATTGAAAGCACCCGTAGGCTCAAGAGGAGACCGATTCAGAGGTATTCTGAAAGTAGGCCTCTATTGCACGGGGAATGATTTTCTCCTCCGGGGTTGCAACGGGTGCCTGTTTCGATACTGCTAAGTTAAGATGCAGAGGATGGAGCGTGAAGTTGTCCAGTAAGCCGTCGGCGTTTGACACAAGGATGAAGGGTCTAAACACTCTTATTCAGCTCTTATTAAAAGCTCGAGGAGGCTGGCAACATCTCAAGCAACTGACAGAGAATGTCTGCACTCAATGCTCTCCCCTCGCTCTCCATTGTCCTCCCCGATTTACCTTCCTTGTGGGGAACCCTGTGGGAAGAGAATCCCTTGGCGGACGAGCTCATCGACACGGCCGACGAATGGGTCAAATCGCACAAGCCATTCGAAGACCCACACGCACTGAAAAATTTCGCGAGGTGCAACTTCGGACTCTTCGCGTCCTTGTGCTATCCAAGGCTCCGAGATCCTGCCCATGTTCGGGCTACGATTGAACAAATGCATCTGTATTTCGTCATCGACCATCTTACAGATGAGGAGGACGCGCCGACTGTGAGGCGGAAATGCGACGAGGTGATGTACGCCATGAGGTAGCTTCTTCCACTCCATCGGAAGTGTGCTGTCGAACTGAACATTGAAATCTATTCAGAAATCCGACCCGAGCTCCTCACAGCGAAACATGCCTAGGAAATATGACTCGAGAGTACGTCCACTTCTTTGTACTGGTCTCTAGCTACTGACCAAGGCGTGCAGGTTCTGGTCGCGCGCAATAGACGACGCCAAATGTACTCCTTCCACGGCTGCACGCTATATCAAACACTTTGAAGAGTACCTGGACGCTACGCATGCACAAGCTGTCGACAGAGGCCGCCGTCACATTCGGCCAGTGGACGAATATTTCGAACTTCGCCGGCCTGGATCTGGTGCACATCCCTCAATTGACCTGATCATCGCGAAGCATGATCTTCCAGACGCTGTGTATGACGGGGAATTTGTGCAGACGGCATTGAGGCTGGCAATCAATTTGGTGCTCATGGTCAATGTATGTTCGACGATCTTGCCTCTCACGACTCTGAGCTAGACTGAAGCGCTGTGCTTGTAGGATGTTTACTCATTCCCTATGGAAGTTCAGTCCAGCGACCCATTCCACAATCTCGTCACCGTCGTTATGAGAGAGAAAGGTTTGACGGTCCAGGGTGCTTTGAATGAGATTGGGACCTTGTTTGAGGATACCGCGAAGCAGTGGCGCAACCACCGTTCGAAACTCCCAACAGCCATGAAGCCAAGTGACGCTGCTATTGTCAATGAGCTGATGGAAAGCATTGACATATGTATCGCTGGCATGATTGAATGGTCTTTCCGAACGGAGCGTTACTTCCAGAAGAGCGGGATGGAAGTGAAGGAGAAGCGTACTGTGAAGTTATAGGCCAGAAACCAATACTATTATTACCAGCGTACTATTGAAGTCATGTGTGGGCCACCTGTCCGGGCTCAAATGTGTCACAAAGTCGTCGAGATGCCATGCCGAGCCATGGCAATAACCTCTTTCGCAAATGAAGGAAAAGTCGGTGTTCAGCATAGCGTAGACAGTCAGGATTTGAATTCTGATTGACCAATCCTATCAAACTAATCCGCCGAAGAATGAAGGTATAAAGCAATAGCTTAGTCCATAGTATAGAATAGATCGACGATACATCTAACGCGGAGAATATCTATGTATGTCGGGGTGGTAACGAGCGGCACTTCTGTGTAGAATAGAGGTAGTCATATAACGTCATAATGTTCATGGCTGAAAGCCTGAACTTTCCGTCTATGAGAGGAAGATGGCGCTGAAGACAACGCCAACCAAAGAGAAGCTGCCAACGGCGACATTGACGGCGCTGTTGCCACTGCTGGTGGAAGATGCGCCGCTAGAAGTGGCAGTGGCAGTACCAGATGAACTGCTCTTGCTGCTGGTTCCGCTTGAGCCAGTGGTGGTGGCGGCGCTTGCGCTCGCCGCGCTGCCAGTCGCAGAGACGGAGTCGAGCTGGGCGAAGAGCTGACTGGAAGCGTACGTCGTGCACTCGCTGTAAGGAGGAACAGTAGCAGTGTAGGGCATGGTGCTGATTGCGCCGAGAGATTCGTCGGGCTGGGTGTAGGTCATGGTGGTGGTGCCTTCGACGTAGATACCAGGAGGCAGACCGACATCACCCTTGCAGGACGTGAATTCACCATCCTTGGCGTCAGAGGGATCGTTGTAGGAGCAGCCAATACGATCGTAGATATGTTGGCAGTAGGAGGCGTCGTTCTCGGAGGTTGGCTTGCAGATACGGAAGCAGAAGGTATCAGCGCCAATGAATCTGGATTGAGGTTAGCATTCAAGGCCGAAGATGGTGAAGCGGCTGAGACAGACTGATGCCATTCGAAGATCTGGTCGTAGGTGTCTTTGCTGCTGCTCCACGCGTTTGAGAACATGAGACCGCCTAGAGGGTTACCGCGCTAATGGCAATGTGTGACATGAGGGGAAAGACCGGAACGCAGGGCCAAGAAGAGCGTACCAAGTCGGCACCGTGAGGATCTAATTCACCGCCGAAATCTCCAGCCTCAATGTTGATGTTGGGGCCGTTGATGAAGCCAGTGAGCTGGTAGTACTCGTCGGTTTCGATGAGCTGGAGACCGGTGATGGTACCCGCAGGAATCAGACGACCGCCGTGCTCCTGAGTACACCATGCAACCTCCTCGCCCTCGGTGTTGGCGATAATGTCGAGCTCCGGGGGAGCCCAAAGACAGAAATCTGGAAAAGGTGAAACACCCCAAGACAATCAAGATATTAGAAGACAAACCACCAATGTCGTTAAACACCGACGTTTGGCACATGGCATCCTGTCCCTCGGTAGTCGAGTTGCACTGGTTGTATCCGGACTGAGATCCCCGGATGAGCAGAGTGTCTGTGTCGGCCTGGTAGGGCTTAAAGAGAGGTGAGATATGTTCAGACACTCCAAGAAATGACGCGAGCAGAAGAAACGTACGAGGTCGGTGTATGCAAAGGTTTTTTCTGCGAGCGGCGTGGCAGGGTAGGTTCCAGTCGCAGCCTGGGCGCGCACCTGGGTGCCGACAGCGAGGATGGTAGAGAAAAGAGCGACGGAAGTGGAGAACGACATTATTTGTGGAATGGTTACGGAGTATTGGCGACGGATTAGCGAAATGGAGAACTGGCCGCTCCGCCGGAAGAAGGAGGGGAAGATAGAGCACAATTTCCATTCTGTGTGCAGTTTTGACCAAAGGACCGGGGTTTGGGCTCTTGGCAAAGTGATCACCGCATGTCAACGTGTTACGCCCAGACTTTTTCCCGAGCTCAAGGAAGGAATCTCTCTCGCGTTCTGCCAGCGGTTTTGCGATGGTAGATGACTGGAGAAACGAGTAGTGGCCATGTGATCGTGCTCATTGACCAAAAATAACTTCATGATGATGATGGCTCCGCGAATTCAATGGAATCGATACTGTAGCCCTGACATTCATGGCGACTAAGTATAATACTCTACTAGCTAGACAGCGCCGATACTTACCCCAGCACATCTGTACGCGTCGCTTGCCACCATTTGTACTACTCCTTGTCTCTCGCACCGAGTCGCACGCTAAAAGTCGTCAACAAAACTTATCACTCGTCCTGAATAGTCGTCTTCTGCATTCACACCACGCCCTATAGCTAAGTCTGAGCTAAGTTGCCTCGACAAACAACGGCTGGGACATATCCCGATCTCCCGATGGCTAAGTTTTTGGGGCCACATCTTATAGCTATACAGAAACTATCTCATTACACTAGCCTGCATGTTGTTGGAAATTGAGCCTCGTAGGTCTCACGCCATCGCAATCTAGTACGACAATTCAAGATAACTTGACCTCATACTGCACATTGCAATCTGTGGCGTCGGAGGTCTGCCATTAGTTAAGACCCCGGTCCCAGGTCCACTCTCCTACACCCAATGGTACACAGTTTGAAAGTTTCGATTTTCAATAGCGTCAGGCCGAGAACTAAGCTGTCTAAGTTGCGCCACGATACTCAGACATAGAGTTGCATTGCAACCATATCTGGATCCGTATCGCTGTCACTGACTGGCCTAACAACGTACTCAGTGATCATCCTGAGTTGTCTCACCTTCGCTCACCTGGGTGACGCCCCTCGGATATGATTCGGAAAGTACATTCAACTTGGGAAGGTGGCGCGCAAAGTGGCGTTTCATATTTGACTTGACGTTGAATACGCGTCCGCACCCTGGTTGCGGACATTGAAAGGCTACACGCGTGGTGAGCTTCTCTACGTGGATCTGAAGAGAGGCTCTTACGAGTTGCACCCGTGTGGATGCGCATGTGAACTCGAAGCAGGCTGGGGCGATCGCACCGCCGCTGGCAGTAGATACAGACGTGGGCTCCCTCGTCGTTCCCTTGGCTGGGCGCGGGTGGGGACCCATCATCAGCCGGGAAGTCATCAGCTTCGGACGGGCTGGACTTCTCGGAAGTTCCTGGCGGAGGGAAGTTGAACGGCGGAGCATCTCCTCGACTGGAGAGCGACGTGCTGGAGTTGCGGGTGTTCGGGCTCGCGTGATTAAGTTGCTGGAATACGTGGTCTGAACACTGAAATCAGAGAAAGAGAGTCAACAAGGGCACTGAGTCAGGACGCACCAGGGAGAAGACTCTGGATACCTGGGAGACGTGTGTCCATCGCAGATGAGACTGACGGAGAGGCAAGATGGCATACTTGCATTTATAGGACTCAAAGCGCAATAAGAGCGGTACGAGAAACGGTCTGGATTGCATCCGATGCACTCTGTAGTACTCGAGTTCGGTATCAAGTATACAATGGTTTGTTTGTTGAGTTGGGCTTGTCGGGCTTCACATGCCCCGGTCTACAATGCAAAAGTCAGCGAATGAATAACGGAGTTAGCGACGAAGAGCTTATCTCTGTGGTATTCAGTTCCAGGGGCCGCGGTTGTGGTTGATTGACACAACGAATCATCTCACGCGACGGGAGACGCCACTGCTGATATTATTTCTCCGAGTACACCTTTTCCGAGACGAAGAGCTGGAGAGGGCCGGGCGAAACACGACCTCGTGTCTTCCTTTTTTCTTAACCTGCGCTTCGAGAATGACTGTACGCGCATCTATCATTTAGCATGACTCAGTGACTGAACTTGACTAGACTCTTACCCTCTGAAACTCCCTTGACTTTGCAGGGCAAGGCGGTATCCCGGATGCCTCTCTGAAGCAGACTCGTAACGGCTACTGTACCGAGCCTGTGATTCACAGGATAATCCCGCCCATCTGTCTCCGCTGACAGTTGCAGGAACTCGAACTCTGGTCAGGTAAATTGACTTTGTGCGCAAGTAGACAAACAGCGACGTTCCTGTTCGCCGATGATGAGACGATGACTGACAATGAAACCATGAGACAGTGGGAGTCATGAAAGAGGCTTCTTCGTACATTCAAGAGGTCGTTGTGGGTCCATGCGGGTGACTATATCGGATTAGGGGAATATGGTGGATATGTGCTGAGAGCGCATATGTAACAGGTGGAACAGGGGAAGCAAATGGAGAGGAGAGGAAACCACAGATTCTACAGGGATCATGACTCCAGGTTGATTGGAACGTACGGGAAAGTGCGGAGTTTAACGCAGAACGCCTGTTGAGTACAATTTCGATTTTACGAGGCCTGGATTTTAGGTTGGCTTGACTGAATACCAATGGAGTCAGCCTGGAACAGCACCGAGTTGTGATTCTAGTCCCCGAGACCGAATACCATCCCAATTCCGTGCAATCATCAGGAGACAGGCAAGCAGATGCACATTTGCTGTCTTCAGAGCCATGCAGAATAAGGAGCTCAGAACTCGTCGACGTTGGATGGGAACCGTGAAACGACAAGTACAACGTTCGGTCCATGCCACTTTTGATGGTTGCCAAATGGGGCGGACCTGGTGGCTGTACAATTAACACGTCGAATCGCTGCGCACTCAAGTGCGTACCACTACCATCAAGAATGGAAAGGAAACGGGCCGGCTATGCTCCCGCTTTCTCATCCAACACAACGAGCTCGTCGTTCGCGCGCCCCAACATGAGCCAGCGGCCGCCCTCTCCCCCCGCATCGACGTACTTTCCATCGCTAGCCGACGAGCGCAACAGCATTGCCTTACGGCCGGTACCGGAAGCAGAATCGCACTTTGCCTATAGCACGACATTACGGCGGCACAACGTGGATGGCAGCCTGACCTCTCCGACAGATTTGGTGGGCGTGGTCAATGCCGAGGCATCCAGTCTATGGTCGCGGGTGCTCAGAACAGTCACCGGGAAACCAGAGGAAAATCTGGAAAGCGGGAGGACCACCCCGCAGCGCTTTGACAGAATACCCCCAAAAGATACATCATCAGCGCGCTTTGCGCATTGTTCAATCGAAGTAAGTTCTCCGTCTTGACTCGGTCAATCCGGCATATTGAATCATCCAGGATACCATTGCACACTATCATACTTCACCTACTGGCCTTCTACACACGGATATCGCTACCCTACGTCTTACCCATGGATACAACGAATTCTCCGTCGCCACGCCCGAATCCATGTTCCTTAAATTCGCCAAGACCATATACGAATCCCCACTGATCCTCTTACTATGCGCCAGCGCTACCATCTCTGCCATTATGGGCAACATCGATGACGCTGTCAGCATCACCGTCGCAGTCCTCATCGTCCTCACCGTTGGCTTCGTGCAGGAGCAGCGGTCCGAGAAGAGTCTGGAAGCGCTCAACAAGCTTGTTCCCCATCATTGTCACGTCATCCGCGCGAACGAAACTCTTCATGTCCTCGCCAACGAGCTCGTTCCTGGCGATATTGTCACCTTTTCCACGGGCGACCGCATACCGGCCGACTTGCGCGTTGTTGAAGCCGTAGACTTGGAAATCGATGAAAGCAGTCTCACCGGCGAAACAGTTGCTAGACGGAAGGACGCAGCTACATGCACAGGTTCCTATCCAGCCCCGTTGGCTGAACGCACATGTGTTGCGTATATGGGCACGCTAGTCCGTAGCGGGCGTGGCACGGGCGTGGTCATTGCAATTGGCACTTCTACGGAATTCGGAGTGGTCTTCTCCATGA
This sequence comes from Strobilurus pachycystidiatus, assembly GCA_019915135.1. NCBI lineage: Eukaryota > Fungi > Basidiomycota > Agaricomycetes > Agaricales > Physalacriaceae > Strobilurus > Strobilurus pachycystidiatus. The sequence continues at coordinate 1,084,711 of JAHLMK010000017.1, read as the reverse complement.
TGCAGGAGGTTGAAGAGAAGCGCTCGCCTCTCCAGCTTAGCATGGACGAACTGGCACAGAAACTTTCGTTCATGTCCTTTGGTATAATTGGGGTCATCTGTCTCATTGGCGTATTACAACGACGCTCATGGCTCGAAATGTTCACCATTGGAGGTGAGTATTAAAACTCGTTATATCCGCACTTGCTCAACCGCATCTATCAGTCTCTCTCGCGGTCGCTGCTATTCCAGAGGGTCTACCCATTGTAACCACGGTCACATTGGCTCTCGGTGTTCAACGGATGGCACACCGGAAGGCAATAGTCAAGAAACTACCATCAGTCGAAGCCCTTGGGTCCGTTTCGGTGATTTGTTCAGACAAGACTGGTACTCTGACCAGGAACGAGCAGACGGTAACCGAAGCGTATTCGGTGGATGAAGTTGCCCATCTGGATCCCGATTCGAGACCTACGGCCGCCGGATTGTCCCCTGCTGTTCTGAAGGCCATCGAAATTGGAGCTATATGCAACAATGCCACCCTGCACCGCAATGGTGACGGTATCTTTGTGGGACAGTCCACAGACGTCGCTTTGTTGAACGTTCTATATCAGATCGGTCTACCTGACCGTCGCGCGGTATGTTCACAAATCATACACTCTTGCTTTTCTTAATGCTGCGTCGCAGGCTTTCAATCGTCTGTCAGAACAACCGTTCAATTCCGAACAGAAATTCATGTCCGTCAGTGGCATACACACGGACGTTTCCTCGTCAGGACCAGAGATGTACTACATGAAGGGCTCCATCGATGCTGTCTTAGACCGGTGCAAGTTCTATCATGTCGATGATGATTCGACACCTGGGCTGGATCAGAAGGCACGGAGTGTTATCCAGGAGATGGCGAAGAAGACGGCAGCCAGAGGATTGCGAGTTGTGGCTATGGCGTATGGATACGGAAATGGGCAGGATCCAATGGCAAGTGGGACGCGTACTTCGTCCCCAGCGCCGGCGGTAGGTGGCAACCTAGTGTTCGCTGGCTTCCAGGCTATGTACGATCCTCCACGAAAAGGCGTTGCCGATTCCATAGCACTGCTGCAGGCTGGCGGTGTCCAGGTAGTCATGATTACGGGCGACGCGGAGGAGACTGCTCTATCGATAGCTAAGTCGCTGGGGATACATTCAGGCTCAGATTCGTTAGGGTGCTTGACTGGAGCGGCGATCGACCAAATGTCACAAGTACAGCTACAAGAGCGGGTGGGAAGTGTGACTGTATTTGCGAGGACGACCCCCCGACACAAAATGGCTATCGTTGGGGCATTCCAGGCGCGAGGGAGGGTTGTGGCTATGACCGGGGATGGTGTCAACGACGCACCTGCGTTGAAGATGGCTGACATCGGGGTATCAATGGGCAAGAGCGGGACGGATGTGGCGAAAGAAGCCGCTGATGTGATTCTGGTCGACGACAACTTCAGCACTATATTACCGGCGGTCGAAGAGGGTGAGTGCAACGCATCAGTCCAATGAATGCAGCCTGACTGAGATTGAAGGAAAATCCATTTTCCACAACATCCAGAACTTTTTGTCGTTCCAGCTTAGCACGGCTGCTGCTGCTTTGACGCTGATAACTTTGAGCACCATGCTTGGCCTCAGTAATCCACTCAATGCCATGCAGATTCTCTTCATCAATATTCTCATGGACGGTGCGTATACAAACCTTGATTGACTCTAGAGATACTTATTGAGTGCAGGTCCTCCAAGTCAAAGTCTCGGTGTCGATCCCGTTGACCCGGCTGTCATGCGGCGTCCTCCACGGAAAAAGGATGCCTCGATCATCACCAAACGCGTGCTTTACCGTGTGATGTTCTCCGCCTCTATCATCGTTATCGGTACTCTGTTTGTCTACATCTTCGCTCTTGAAGACGATAAGATGTCGCGGAGAGAGCAGACTATGGTACGACGCTTCCCCCGACAACTCTGACATATGAAGACTGAAACAACCCCAGACCTTCACTGCCTTCGTGTTCCTCGACCTTGTTTCGGCGGTGCAAAATCGGGGATTAGGATGCGGCCTCACACAGAACAAAATGCTCGTCACAACTGTGAGCATATCAGCACTGGTCCAATTGGGATTGGTCTATGTTCCGGTCATGCAGTCCGTATTCCAGACGGAGGGCTTGAGGATGGGCGATCTGACGGTCATCCTGATACTCGCGGGATGCAGTATTACCTTGCACGAGCTGAGGCGGAAATACGAGAGGCAATGGAGCGCAGAGGAGACTTGGGGCAGGGTGGGCGAGATAGTATGAGTTACATTCCTGGATGGGATTAGATCATTATATTGGAAGCAACAGAAGTTTGGAATCCTCGAGGAGTCCGCATGATTAGACCATGGTCGGTGAATCAGCTAAGTATGAGCTGACACAATTATTATTTGTGCCACCGACTGATTCTGGTTTTTGTCCCGAAGGAACATCTGTAAACACTCGCAGTTGTGCTCCTCGAAACCTGCTACTTCACAATTCCCTGAGATAAAAAAACAAATATAGTACAGGACGTTCAACTACTTCCTTGGCCGAACCCGACAGAGCACAAATTTGAATTCCTCTTTACTTATTCTCGCGCCAATCCTTCAAGAAGCAATAGCATTGGCATTGAACTCCGCCTCGGTCTGATCGGCAGTAGGGTTGATAGACAGCGTCATACCCAAGCGGCAGTGCGCTCCCGCAGCTTGCTTGCACGAGACCCAGTGAGGCTCGGTATCGAGGATGGTAGTGGTGAAAGTGCTTCCCGGCTCGGAGACGGCGTCAATACTAGAAGAAAGGGGAACGCGGTTCTAAGCAAGCGACGCGTCGTCGACATGGAAGACAGCTTACAATCCACTGTCGAACGCGTTCGGGCCTACACCGCCCAGGGGCGGCGGGCAGGGATCAGTGAACGTTGTGGTCGTGGCCGAATCTATAGGCATATGTGAGGTGAGTGACACAGGGAGAGGGAAGCATCTGAGCACGTACGGTTCCTGGTGAGGAATGTGAACGTGACAGTGTCTCCGACGGCGGGGGAGATCTGGTCCGGGGTGAACGTGAAACCATTATCGAGGCCAACCTGAATGGCCCAGTCCACGCTCATGACGAGTGGCGCGGAGACAAGAGCAGTAAAGATGAGAGAAAGTCGAAGCTGCATTTTGTTGAGGGTTTAGTCTGGATTAGTCTTGGAGTACGCGATTCTTATACTCTCGAGCTCCTCCGAGTCGTCCGGCTTGACTTTACGCTCTAGTCACCAGACAGCTCAATCACTGAATTATATGGGTACGGGTGAGCGTATGCCGATTGCTTTGGCGTGCAGTGACTTGACAGGCACGATGAAGCATTTCCATAAGTAACTTGAAGAAAGTACTTATAGTCCTCCCGTGGGGGTCATTATGAGCCAAGAACAACAATCAATGCCACACGTTCCGTAAAGCCAAGGTCGTACTTCATTCATAACCCTTTCCAGAGAACGTCGCTGGTGAGATAATTCACATATGTAGAAGGGTTTCCGAAAGAAGACAAGGTCCCGAGCTGCCGGTAATTCAGATTTCCTCAGGCTGAAGAATCGTGACGGTATTCTTGGGTACAGCACAGTCATGAGGCATGCTTACATAGGAGCACGAAAGGTAGATGGGACACTCAGAGAGTTGACATGAGAGGGTCATCACAGAGAATGACAGTCAGCGAAAGACCGACGATACCATGAAGCCACACAGGCAGTACTATAAGTGGCTTTGCCCTCACCTGTGTAGTAGATGCGTACTCGCGGTCGAGACATACTGTTATATGTGGATAGGTGCCGTCTCCGCGTACAGTCCCCCGCTTGCGTGCCGGTGAAAAGGAGGAGCACTTGAGGTTGACCGTGACAAACTATGAGTGGGACGTCGTGCTCAAGTTGTCAGTGTGGTCGGTATCCTGAAGTTCGAGCTCCGAGTCTGATAGGATAGACATTGCCGCAGCACATGCTGGTATCCAATGTTCATGCTGCTGGTGTAGACGGTCATTTGTCTCACTAAGCAGACGGTGAGATCCGAAGACGATTTAGGCTCGATAAAATCCGTGATCTCTCTGATACAACGCTTCAAGAGCTAGCCGTTCTGTATGCCGCCAAGGGGGGGGATCAGACGTTGACTATCTCCTTAGCTAAATTCCCATAAATTCCAAACCCGAGAGTGTACACACATATATATACATACTTATCTCCGTTACTTATTCTCGCACCACTTCTTCAAGATGCAATAGCATTGGCATTGAACTCCGCCTCGGTCTGATCGGCAGTAGGGTTGATAGACAGCGTCATACCCAAGCGACAGTGCGCTCCCGCAGCTTGCTTGCACGAAACCCAGTGAGGCTCGGTATCGAGGATGGTGGTGGTGAAAGTGCTTCCCGGCTGGGAGACGGCATCAATGCTAGTGAAAAGGAAAGCGCGTATCTTAGCAAATGAGGCGTCGGCGACAAAGAAAATGCAGCTTACAATCCACTATCGAACGCGTTTGGACCTACTCCGCCCAGGGGTGGAGGGCAGGGATCGGTGAACGTTGTGGTCGTCGCCGAATCTGCCATAGGCATTGGTGAGGTGACTGCGACACAGAGACGGAAGCATCTGAGCACGTACGGTTTCTGGTGAGGAATGTGAACGTGACAGTGTCCCCGATGGCGGGAAAGATCTGGTTTGGAGTGAACGTGAATCCATTACTGAGGCCGACTTGGACGGCCCAGTCCACGCCCATGACCAGCGGCGCGGAAATGAGAGCAGCAGAGATGAGAGAAGAGAGCAGGGAGTGCATCGTAACTGGTTTGGATTAGAATTAGTCTTGTATCATCATGCTGCTTAAATACTCTTGAGCTCCTGCTCTTCCAGCTTGAGCTGTGGACCCCTCGTGGAAATATATATGCGCTCTTCGTCACTAGGCTGTTAATGCATTGAATTATGAGCGTACGGGTGAGGGTATGCCGAGGTAATGACTTGACAGGCGCGATAAAGCACCCACTATTATCTCATGGGCGGATTGGCGAGGATATGCCTTACCTCGCAAAAAGCCCAGCGAAGAACAAAAGCTGGTGAGAAACTTCACACAGATTCCTCGAAAGCAAGCTTTCTGAGCGATGGTAAGATCCCGAGCTGCCGGTGGTCCGAGAAGATCGTATTTGTCCAGGCCATAGAAGGTGTTTTTGGATGGAGGAAAATCAGTACAATCTCGAGGCAGCTGCTTGCTGATATGGGAACAAAGAGAGTAGATTGGGACATTGACATGAGAGGATCAATGGCTTACAGCGAACGACAGCCAGAGAGCTTGTGGACGTGTACTCGCGGTCGATACCGGTACCGTGTAGGTGGGTAAGTGCAGTCGCGGTGACCGGGCTGCTTGCACGAGGAGAATGAGCGCATCGAAAGGACTCAGAGCTGGTGAGCATTGCTTTAGCTCTTGAACAGTATGATCCCAGGCTGCGAACCTCGATGTCTTGTATGTCTGACGTTGCAAGCCTAAGAAAGGAAGTATCGCAAGATGATCCCAGCTGACAGTCTCTTGTCGAAGTTGCGTGTGAGACTCTGTGACCATCACAAGATTACCGTGGGCATCATTATGGTTGATCGTGGGAGGTGGCCCGGTGGCCGTGCTCCTGTGGTCGGTACCGTGATCGTCGAGTTCCCAGTCGATCTTGCCTCCCTGCTGCTGGCGTTCGTACTTTGTCTGCGTAGAGAGCGAGAAGAGTCGACGTTCTGAGAGGTCCATACTCTTTGTTTGATAACCTATAACCTCAAAAAGTTGGAAGCAGTTGGCAGTCGAAAGCGAGAAAGGCGGCCGATTGATGATCGGCGCATTATCCGTTCATTTCCTCATTAGGGCACCGCCTCTTGGCACTGTACCACGATGTCCAAACACGTATTTGCTCAGTGCGTTCGTCAATGGCTGGCCAACAGATAGATCAACTCACGCCGAAACAGCTTTATGGTTGGAAACACCTATGTCAGCAACCTCCGACTGTTGTCTAAACTGCCTGCTTAACCAGGAGGTTAGCCTTACACTGTGGCCGACTGGGAGGAAGACATCATTTTGGCTAGTGAACATGCATTGTGCGGGAATCTTGTGGCATTTATCTCATCAATTGACTTACTCTGCCAGGGATGGATTCGTCCTCAACGTCGGCTGCGAAGACTGGCAGAAGGATCGTGTCGCAGATTGCTTCGACGCGCTGTCAAGGTCTGGCCGCGACTTCAAGTTGTTCATGAGCTTTGACATGCAGTTTGTGGCCTCTCCTCTGTCTTAATAGGCGTAATCAATTCGTTGCAGCTCGATCCCAGGACATACAGTCGAGGACGTACAATTTATTGTCGATTATATCTCTTCCTTCGGCAATCATGCTGGGATGTATCGACGTGACGGAAAAGTGGTGGTATCGACATTCTCTGGGGAGCAACACACGTTTGGACAAGCAACGCTAGAACACGGATGGAGTTTGCTAAAACGCTCCATCGAGAGAGTCACGCAGGTTAGTGACTATTTTCGTCGCCATACTTTCCTCTTGACCGTCGCCGCAGATTCACTTCATCCCTTCATTTTTCTTAGACCCAGCAGTTTATGTCCGTATGTCTTGTGTCGATGGTGACTTTAATGCAAGTTTCCTCGAATGTCTGGGACCGGCCTGCTTACCCCCCTTGTACTGTGTAGTGGAACGGAGGTTGGCCTTTGCATCTGACAGCAGACTCCCCTCGAAACGAGATGGAGCTGCCGTCACTGAAGTCGGATGATCATCACTTACGCCACTTGGGCGGCAAGACATTCATGGCTGCAGTTTCGCCTTGGTTCTTTACGGTACTCTATCCATCGAGCTCTGTCAGGTATACACCCACTGATACTCTCATTCTCGTAGCATTATGGGCCGGATACGTGGAACAAGAACGTCAGTGTGCCTCCAGCGACTGACGAGGTTTAGGGAACTAATCGTATCAAATAGTGGATATACCGGGGTGACGATTGGCTCTTTGTTCGCCGCTGGGAGCAGCTCATCCTCCAGCGCAATCGGATCGATATTGTACAAGTCATTTCGTGGAATGGTGGGTCCTTTTCGTAAGATGTTTTCCTTTTGCCTAATTCTTTTTCCAGATTATGGTGAATCTCATTACGTTGGTCCCATAAAAGGCGCGCAGCCCAACTCCCAGGCCTGGGTCGACGGGTTTCCGCATCTGGCATGGCTGGCACTCAATGCGTATTACGCCAGGGCCTTCAAGGAGGGACGATACCCTGAACTAGATACTGATCGGATTTTCGCTTGGGCACGTCCACATCTCAAAACGGCTCACGCGAAAAACGATAGTGTTGATCGGCCTCAGCATTGGCAAGTTGTAAGACACTTGATTCTCTCAAGTTGACGGCGTTGATGAGCTTGTCTCAAGACGGATGACAAGATATGGGTCGTCGTGTTCGCCACCACCTCTGCCATCTTGTCGCTCCAGGACCGTGATTATACCGTTCCGGCGGGAGTCACGAAGACGTGGATGCCATTAGAACCTGGACGTGGCATGAGTGTCGTACTGAGACGGCAGAGAGACGGCGTGGTTTTGGCTCGCTGTACACCCTCGCTCGAGGAGTTTTCTTGCGAGGCGATGCCTGCGGTGTACAACTTCAATGCATTTACGGCAATGTCGAACTGAAAAAGGATGACCGTCTTGTTTGAGCTCATGAGAGAGCGAGGGACATGTTCAATTTGTTTGCGGATGTCGCGACTCGCCGGAAACGTAGAGCAAGGGCTGAAGAACTTGAAAGAAAATCCCAGACCGAGGAGCAGGAAAAGGCGGCACTGGCGGAAAAGATGGCCGCAGTCTCGAGATCAGACCACATTACTCTCCTACCCATACCTCTACGGACAGCGAAAACAATACCCTGTATCTCTAAATACTATAGTGCAACTACCTAGTAAATGCGCTCTTCTAGCAACCAACACAGAATAGTCTGTTCGGGTATGATAGTATTACTATATCTATGACTAGATTCCCTACATATCATGAACATCTCACTCGTCGACTAGCGTTCTCGTCTCAATCCGTGATATGGCATCAGCCACATTTGCCTGAACAGCATCCGGTCCGACGATATCCAGAATGCCTGCAGACGCAAACATTTCCCGAGGCCCATGCCGCAGATGCGTGAGGAACAGACCGACGCCACGATTCTGGAAGGACATTAATAAACGCTTAGGGCGAAGGGGGAGCAACTGACATGGTATTCTTCGATGATTTCGTAAAATATCTCAACAGCCCTACAAAACCAGTTCAGTGCGTACATGGAGTACAGTGAGGAACACATACGAAGCATCACAGCTCTCTACATCGGCCATATGGAAGACAAGCACCGTCGCCTGTTGCCTGCGAGGCTCCTCAGACGGATGACTGGGAGCAATGCCATACAGCTCAAGACGTCGCAAACGGTCTGCTCGATGCTTAGCTGGAGATCATGCAACGACACAGCAAATTCAGTACCTTTCAATTGAGCAGTGTTCGCTGAGAAGGAATGTGAATACGGGACATCAAGACCAAAGATTCGAAAGCTTACCGAAATCGAGGTTGTCTCGGATGCGGACGATGAGAGCACCCGCGACATCCTCCTCAGCATCGGGATTTTCTGATAGGGGTTTCCAGGTGTGTGTACCAGGCATACGACCCAAGATAGTCATGCGAGCTTTCGAGGAACGATGTACGACAAGAAGCAAAGAGATAATCATGCTGACGACGATGCCGACTTCGACGTTCCAAATGACGGACAACGCGAATGTCAACCCCATCAATGTAAGGTCTATATAAGAGCGCATCCTGTGGCGCGGTCAGCTCAAGTCTGCAAACAAGAACTCGACTGACTTGATGTAATACTTCAATTCATGAGGTGTTTCGCTCAGAAGGGAAATGACCACGAGGCAGATTCTGAAATGGTGTCAGCGATTATTCAGTGTAAGAACATAAGCCGACTTACATCGAGGCCAAGACACATTTTGGCAAATAATGAAGGAGGGGAAGGAGGTAGAATGTTGCAAGAAGAATAACACCGGAGCAGACCAAAGACGCCATTTGTGTCCTTCCGCCTACATCGCCATTGATCCTCGTCCTAAAACCCGTTTAAACAAGACGTGATCAAGATGGAGACTCATAAGTACCTCGTTATCGACCCATACGCCGGTAGAGTCCCAGGAATGAACGACCCGACAATGTTACTTGCCCCGAGGGCCACCAATTCACGGTTAGGACTGACGGAATAGCCAAAACGAGCGGCACTCTGTTTCGCCGCGACGATGCTGTCCAGGTATCCAATGACCGATATCATCACGGCGGTCGATGTAGTGCGTCTCAGGAAACGCACATTTGACGAGTGGAACGGGAAGCGCAAGAAGGATTCGCCGAGGTTGACTTTGACTTCGCCGAGGATGTCGACGCCGTCGGTGTCCCATTCAAAGTGGGAAGATAGGAAGGTGGACAATACAACGACCACCAGAACCTCAGGCATGCGATATATCCACCAGTACTTGACGAATCTGCGCTTCGCTGTTCGGAGGAAAATCAATAGGAACAAAGCTCCGAAGCTAATGCTAGCTGTCGTCAAGTTGGTGTGATGCAGGTTCTCCACAATGAACAGAAACTTTGCCCAGGTAGTTTCTGGATGCACAGCGTGTTCCAGAGCTGTCAGCCCTAGCATGGGTATCGCTTGTTCTCTTAAGGCGAATCAGAAATGGTCATTGGAGGGTGATATGACTTACATGGATATAACGATAGCAATGGCTGTAATGAAGCCTCTCAAAAGCGCACGGCTGAGAACAACATCTATAAAACCCAAACGAAAGAGCCCGAGAAGAAAGGTAAACAGGCCAGCCTGCGAATGTTAGCACGCTATCAATGATCGGGCGTCGATCCTACCTGTACTGTGATGATGGTAGCGACATGAAGCCCAAGAGAGTCTCCGTCCTCGCCATGGGGGTCATTGATATCGTGGCGGATATCGTCTACGGCTTGACCTAGCAGCAGGCTTAAAGCGGCTTCGGGAGCGACGTTCAATTGGCGAGAGGTTCCGAGGAACGCGTAGATGATTCCAGGAATAGACGCGGCGAACTACGAAAGGATAAGTCTAGTGCATGGCAAGCAGGACATTGGCGCGCGCACCAAACCCGTCGTCGGAGTAAGCTTGGCCAAGGACGATGCGTAGCTGACGGATTGCGGTATAAGCATGCTTGCTACGGTCAGTCCTGCGAGAACATCGCCTCCAAGGCTACCAGAACGCCGTCAAGAATCCGCCGCCGTGCACGACTTGGGAACGCACGATTGTATTGAGTAGTTGGGGATCCAGGACGTCCCGGGAACATAGTACTTGACCCGTTTCTTGAACTTGTTTCGCCTAAGGGGTTTCCCTGCTGGGCGCACAGTCTGAGCGCCAATCTGGACATAAGGAAAGGCGCGCACATACCTTCGGGAAGAGCTCCATACTGAGTGTCGTTCCTCTCTACATCCAGCAGCACCTCGCTTTCCGAACGTGGGGTCATGGCTCCGCTGCGCATACCGCGAAGAGAGCTGAGCGACGCTGTAGAGGCGACTGTGTCAAAGCGCGGTCGAACGGTATGTTCCGACGACGGCGACGACATGGTGGTCCGAAGGGAAAAGGCGGTTCGCCTGAGGCGAGCCGACACAGTAATGGATAAGCGGAGCCAGGATGCGATATGCCCGTCAGCCAATCAGATCGTCCATAATTCCGGCATTCAATTGCCGGCGGCGGCGCATCTTCCGCGAATCTGATCAATCAGTTTTTATTCGCACAAGGTCATTTTAGAGTGATAAGAACAGCTACTGTAGATAGCGACTAGATAGACAAGATAATTACAGCACACCTGATTACCAAAGTTCAACAGTTAAGTACAGGTACATACACTTCCGGAATATCCAAAAACTGTGCACTTTAGGGCGGAGGAGTAGCAGGCTCGCGCACAGCCGGGTTGCCTGAAGACGCCAAAGGCCACAAATTGTTACAAAAGATGTTCTCCGGATCGTACTTCTTTTTGATTTCCTTGAGACGGTCGAAGTTCTTCTCCCCATAGCACGACATGATTCGCTCGGGGGCTTCATGTCGGCCGAGGAACTATACGGATAGACAGACGCGTTAACCGGTGGAGCCATTGGTCACAACATTCTGCAAAAACTCACGCTAGGGAAAGGTCCACCCGTTTGGTACGGCAGCAAAGTGCCCGCAATCCACTAAGAATGACTGTAAGTGCGTGAATTTCGCTAGAATCAAAGAATTCTTACCTCTTCGGCAGACGCAATGCATCGTGGGTCGTCCACTCCCATCTCCCACTGGTGCAGTGCAGCAATTGTGAACTGCGACTCCCTTTGACACTTCGGAATGCAAGATCCCTCGATTTCAGCGATGCGACCACCGGCCAACTCGAATAGCCAGGCTGAGTCAATGAATAAGACTTCATAGTAAAAGGGCTGGATAGTACGTACTGCAGCCAGTCGGCGTGTTTGCGAATTGGACAACTGTGTCATGAACCACATCATCCGGTAACGAGCTGATGAGGGCCGAGCGAATGAACCATTGGCGTCCGCCTGAAGTCTGTTCGTCAGATTGAAGTGTACGGCGCAAGCCTAGAAGACCCACGTTTTCCTCGAAGAACCTGAGCAACACTGTCCTGCTGATGCAAGAAGCTTTTCTCGTCGACTTCGTTCAAGAGGCAAGTGTCGCCTGTCCAAGAAGATATGGCGGCGAGGAATTCTTGACCCTTCTCCTTGGTACCGACATAGCACATCTGGATAACGACCAAGGAGTCCTTGCCTTCCGGACCAGCTGTAAGAATGACATTGGCATAGAGCTCGGGCGGAGCACCCTTGACGCAGTCGCGGAAATGTTTGATGAGGGAGGCTGCCGTCGCTCGGTGGAATCGGCTGCAGGAGACATAAGTAGGAGTCGCCTTCCAGTCATGGAAGAATTACTAAATGATATTCCCTGCGAATACTTGTGGCACAGGGAACGCCTTGGCCTTGTATCTGGTCGCAATACCAAAGACAGGACCGGCTCCCCGGACTGCCCACCACAGGTCTAATAAGTGAAAGTGAGGAATGACGGCGGGAAAAGTAACGGATGATTACTCTACCAGGATGAGAGTCCTTGTTGACGATGACAATACTTCCATCGGCGAGGACCATTTCCACTTCAACAAGGTTATCGACACTCAATCCATGGAGACGACTCAAAAACCCAAAGCCGCCCAAAAGCATGATGGAAGATCCGACGGGATGAGCAGAACTATCACCGAGTGAGCACTGACTGCAAAGAATGAGAGTGTAGAACATACAACGGCACATGGTACGGAATTCTGCATCGATCTCCGGAAGCCGACTTGGCTTCGATAGGATTCTCCGCAGTGTAAATGTCGATTTGCTTCTGCAGCATCCCAGAGCCAAAGGTCACGAACGCGTGCTCGTGGATGGGCGTCGGAGGCGCCATAGAGTTGACCTGAGTGGGGGACAGAGTCATCTGAGTTCCCATCGAGAAGGGGGTCGGCATGGGGACACCGGACGACCAGGACGTTATTGCCGATGACGGAGTATGAACTGGGAGAACGTCTTGGACAGGTGCAGGGCCGCTGGTTATGTAGCCAAACGGGTCCGCATCGGACGGTGGTGGCATGCTGGGCGCCAATGGAAGACTGTGGGCGCTTGACGATCCTCCGCTTGACAATCCATTGGAGGAGGAGCCATTGAAGGTAGAGCTGCCGGATGTGCTGTTGCTGGGCGTCGAGCCGTTGGAGCTCGTCGATCCATTCTGCAAGGGCGGTGAAGGATTGATACTGGGTCTGTCCGAAGACACCGATGACCCAGTTGCATCGATCTTCCGCCGGATCGCTGACGGTCCCTTCAGGAAACTCTCCACAGCCTCCGAAGCAAGATGGTACGACCCGAGCTCGGGTTCTTCCCTGCGACGTTTGCCGTTCATGGCGGCCTTGCCCTTGCTGGCGGGCCCGCACATGTCCGCGAGTCCGACATACGATCCGTCGGCACCTGGGGTCTCGAGCTCTACGTTGACAAGCTGGCTGAGGTCGATAACAATGTCGCCGCCGACAGCCCACCCAGCAGTACCATAGCCACCAGCCTTGACCGAGGGCGATAGGTCGTGCTTGAGGCAGAATGAAACGACACTGTGCGACTATTGATAGACGTCTGAGAGACTATAACTGAAACGTACGAGCTAACGTCCTTGGCATCCACAGGTTGCACGACCGCGCTCGCCGCCGTCAGTACGTTGCCATTGAACATAAGCACCAGGTCCATGAATCTGCGCAGAACAAGAAGCGTCAAGCTTGCGGCAAGGAAACGCAAATGCCGAGGCACGCACCTGGCGGAGCCTCTGAAGATGACGGTGCCCTTGACCGCGCTGGCCAATTCGTCCTGGAGCTTGGCGTCGAGCCAGCTGCTCGCGCCCATTTCTGCGCTTGACTCGTGGAGGGCAACACTAGCCATGGTGGAGAGCAGCAGAGAGGGTCCCGGGCCACTAGAAATAGGAAGGGCGGGCCGAAGACTGGCGCAAGGAGGCCCCTTTTGTCAGTAGCAGAAGTATATAGAGCAGTGAATGCCACGCTGTGGCGCCCCGTATTTTTGATATAGGCCGCACGCCGCACTAGCCACTGATATCGGGCAGGTCCGACCAACAACTGATTCACTTACTGGTTACTTATAGAAACGTGAAATGATCGTAGCTTCTGCATGGGGATTGCCGTCACCCCGCGGACTTTGAAAGCTTCCAAGTTCAGACCTCCAAGCTTGTGTGAGGCATTTGCGACTGCATGTGGCCAGCCCCCATACGTTTCTTTTCTGATACCATTCACTACGCCAAGCTCGCGGCATCTCCCACTCACTCAATTCGATATCTGATGGCCGCGTCCGAAGGTTGGAGCCAATCCTATTGCTTACATTCGCATCCTCATCTGCTCCAAGACTCGATGCGAATTGGCGTCACGGACTCGTGATCTTGTCGACTCGGACGAAGGCCACATCGAAAGATACGTACTCGCCACGCATTCATCGCCGTTCAGGCAGATGCCTTCTTTGACCGTGACACTCCGCAGGCTCGCCATTCAGCGCGCACAAACCGGTGACCCTATCCAAACCCGGATAACTCGCCCCAGCGCCATACAAGTTTTCTTTCAAGAATGACAATTGATTGCGTACGCCAGTCTTTGCACCCAGCTGTGTTATCATCTCCAATACAGTTGTCTTGACGGATCAAGGCGAAGGCGACTTCGAAGATCAGTAGCTTGGCTTTGGCCGGTTCAGTCTTGATGTCTGAATTGTCATCTTTTGACCTGTTCCGTCATCCTTGTCTAGCAGTGCCTTGTCTGATCCCCGCTGTTTGGTTCATGTACCATTCGGCTGGAGTGTCTGGGTCATAACGCGCACTCAACCATTCTCGTGCTCTTACGAGCCACAGCTATCATCGGAAGCGGCAGCAAGAGGAAGAAGCAACATTTCGTGCTCTCAGTGGTGCCCCGGCTAACACAAAATAGTGGATCCAGGATACTGTCTCTTACCTGTGATATGGAAAGAGACTCCACCCATCTCACTAACCAAGTTGATATCAACTCGGCAGTATCAAGATGAACTGTTTTGCTCCTTGAGGCGGTGACCATGAGCGGCCACCTGGCCATCAAAGGGGTTTGACCAAGTGGTCGAATTTCGACGCCACACTTCAGCCACCATGTGGATTTTGGCGCCACACCTCTCCAGCTGCCGGATGGACGTGTACTGCGCTAGCGAAAAACTCGGTGTACAAATGAGTTCTTACCCGGTGCGTCCAACAAAAGCAGGACAAGTCCAACTTGAAAACCTCACCGGTTACCGCGCGACGTATGATGCATGATGCTTGGACCTTGCTTGGACCGGCTCCTGACCGACTCGAAGTCCTCCCTGCAGTGGCTTAATGATCAAGTGCAGGCGGGTGCAGTCCGTGCAGACAATGTAATAACCCCTTTTGTGCACATTGCGGCGAAGCGCGTGATACTCTTCTCACCTTCGGATAAGTATCAGAGTTAAGCTTCCCGGATGAGGCGGGTCCTATTTCCCCACGTCCAGCGGAGGTACTTATCAACTTCACGCACCGGACATAACCTTCATTGTGCCAAAAGCCAAGGGTCGGCCTATTCCGCCTCTTGGTACTGTATATACATACGTACGAATAGGTGTGGCGAGTCTGACGATTGGGGTTGGGACGTGTCGATTAGCATTCACCACACACTAAATGCATATATGCAGGATGCGAACCGGATCTATATCAACACGGACAGCACGGTCTGACAGCCTTCCTTGGTGGTCGAAAGTTGCAAGTAAATAGTTATAGATATGCATAGCCAATTGAATGCCACCAATGCAAAGACAAAGTAGCATTGTGCGACAGGCGGTGTTCCATAAGTGATATATATGTTAGCAGAAAAGAATGTGGAGTAAGAACGAATGTGTTTCTAGTCAAAGGGTGTAGGGTATGTGGTGGCGGATTAGATCAGAGAACACTCGAAGCGGAGATACTGAGCATACGGGGTCAGATACGGGCCACTTTGAAGCGAATACAATACAACGTACCACATCGTGGTTTACTCCAGAGGGACATACAGAGGCCATCTGCGAGGAAGTAGCCGACAAGGGGTCCTTGACCCACTGCACGCTGATAGCATTGTTCTTGCCGAAGCAAGCGATAGGGCTCAAGTCTGTCTCGACATCGTCATCCTCCCAGCATTGCGTAATCTTGTGAGTCAAGGACGAGATCTTGAACGCGCTGGTCTGCACGTAGGCCGAGTCGACCTTTGTCTTGCTGGCGTCTGTAGCGAAGCAGTTTCGGTGACGAGCAACAAGGGACCTCGTCGACGACGTACAGAGTTGGGACACGACCTTTGATCCAGTGAAGCAGAACTCGGAAGAACTCGAGCGACGTGAGATACAAACAAGGCTTCTAGATCGGCAGACGACTTACGAGGAGCGGCTGATGAGCTTAGAGACAGAGGAGACGACTGAGTTTACGATAGAGCGAGCATAAGCAGCGAGGTATGAGTTCTGTTGATTGGCATTCGTATCGTGATCTTAGGGAAATGGTAGAGAAGCACATACAGATCCATAGGTCTTGATGAAAGTCTTGGTGTCTAAGCCTCCGGGATATTCGAATTTGGCAGCGCTGCTCGAGGACGTGCAAGAGCTGCCGTCGTGGTTGAAGTATCCGAGGAGACCGTCGCCGTTGGTGTAGCGGAGAGCGATGTATCCCTCATGGGCGTTGTTGGGGCTTCAATAAGAATAAGTTGGTGCGCAGCAGCATGGCGAAAAATCAAACCAAGCAACACCGGAGGGAGAAGTCCTCGCTGGAAGGACAATCAGGTATGGCGTGGAGGTGTAAAGGGCTTTTACCCACCGACATGGCTGTTGGACGAATGAAGACGGCGAGGGCGCAGCGGGCTCAGACCCCGAGCGAAGCGGTCAGCGTTGGTCTCGTGAGCGAACACGGACGCAGCAAGGACTGCAAAGAGCGAGAAAACGAGTGTGTGCGAGAACATGGCGCAAGGATGGGGATGGCGGGACAGAGGTTGGAAGGGAGAAGGGAGAAGAACGAAGGGTTGGAGATTACTGTGCGCACTGCGATTTTCATGATGATTTTGAGGAATTTGAAATCTTGAAATCCTGCAGGATGAAACATATTTAGAAGCTGACCCGATCGCGAACCTTCGCGGACGACCCTCCGCGTAGTCTGCGACCACGCGCCTTCGTCAAGCATACCAGTCATTTCAGATGTTTTCACAGTATCCTCAACGTGTCAAAGTAAAAGCTGTATCATCTTTTGGTGCTACAAATGAGCGAAAGGCAGGTTTCGCCGCTGGGCACGACATACCGGGTGCGCAGGGTCGATGGTCGTAGAAGCAGCGTAAGTAGAAGCTGAGTAGAAGCGAGCCTTAGCGAGGTATCGGTTCATCCTTTCCCGATTTTCGCCCCTGTGACTCCCGGCAAGGATCGCTTGAGCCTGGAAAGTTGAGATGATGAGATCCTATCAGAAAGGCCGACGCCAAGTTCATGCACTAACACTATTATTGCTAGTCGTCACTGGCAGACTGGGCCTGTACTACATCTTCCTCTACAACACGACGATACTTACTTACAGGATTGCTGAAATATGATATCAAGACGAAGGTTTCTGTCTGCGTAAGTACATGTTGACAACGGCCTGCTCAATCCTGTCGATAGAACAACAATTGTCATCAGTTATACGGACGTCACAGGCGGAACAGAGTTGCACATACCTTTCCTTGATTAGGAACGTAACGCCTTGACTTAGGAAACCCTTCATAATCTGCATGTCCAGGCCGTGATACAACGTGCTCGATTTTGACGCGTCTTTGAGTACAGATGATAAGGTAGCGCTTCCTCTTCGAGCCTGTAATCTTGTCTTGGCTAGGATTAGAGGATATAATATGGCGACGGCTATCGTGGATCTGAGTCAGCACTCGGTCATGTTCATATGGGGGAACATTACCTATCGAATTCGAGATGGCACCGCCTACAAAAGCTTCTCTGGACGACGGCTTGTTTGAGTTGGATTGCATTAGGCGACGAATGAACTGGAAGAAAGCCAATGTGATTGACGGATTGAGTGAGAGGAGGAGTGTCGTCTCGAATCCTGTCAAATATATATATACACAAGTCAAATGATGTGAGAAGGAGACGACGACATACCGCGCCAAAATCCTAGCAGACCTCGCTCAGAGTAGATGAGTTCGATGACAGACAAGACGTCTGTAGCAGGAGCAGGACCACCGTCACTAGTAGCGACCTCCGGGTCGTCTTCCATATCTTCCTTCTCTGTCTGGAGGCGAAGAGTGACAAGGTTCAAGGGCATGGAGACAGCACGAGACGCAACACCGGCAACAAAGCCAAGAAGGAGTTCGTGTCCCAGTGAGAGAGTTGATCTGGCGTGCTTGTAGCGCATTAATGTGTTACGCAAGTACGAATAGAAGTAGAAGTAGAAAAAGCTGGACAAGTCAGTGGGTTATGCCCATTCGGGGTTCGAGGATTGTCTCACTTTGAGAGCAATGTGGCAGATGTGTCCGTGGAGAGGCCATCATAGAGAGATGTTAGTCCATATCTGTGTATTGTCTGGTGTAATATATGTCTAGCGGCCTCTATTCCAGATGTTTTTCTGCGCGGCGAATGCTGGAGCTGGATGCGAGTATTGACCAGATCAAGAGGGTACACCAGCGCGTTGGCGGAGGCGCTACCGATGGCGCCGGACACTGCCTGCAGGAGGGGCGGGAGATTGCTCGTCATGGTGCAGAGGAAAGAGTCGCTAAGAGGGTGATGTCATTTGACCCCAGATCCGGCATTTGAGGCGGGGCAGTCGTTTACACGTGAATTCAAGCATTTCTTCGACCACAACGATGATCAGCCATGGCATACGGACACTCGGTGTACTGGGCGCAGGCCAGATGGGCACCGGCATAGCTCTTGTGTCCGCTCTGCGTGCCAAGGTGCCTGTTCTTCTGCACGACCGGTCGCCAGAGCAAGTCACAAACGGTCTCGCCTTTGCCGACAAACTGCTACAAAAGGACGTGTCAAAAGGCCGTCTCTCGAGCGAGGAGGCAAAGGAGGCGAGAGACAGGATCACCCCCGTCGACGACATCAAGGGCTTCCGCGACGTCGACATGGTCATCGAGGTGACTTTCTCCCGGCATGGATCATGCTTGGGCTGACCAGTGCAGGCAGTATCCGAAAACCTGGCTCTCAAGCAGTCGATATTTGCCTCTTTCACCAAGGAGCTCTCTCCCAGTGCCATCCTGGCATCCAACACGAGCTCCATCAGCATCACCAAGATTGCAGCTTCGGCTATTCCGGAAGGATCTACCGCTGCAAGCGAGGAGGGAAAGAAGAGCGCCGGACGCGTCGTAGGTCAGACTGGTGCTCCCTCTAGTCTCCAGCCCTTCTAAACGTGCCTTCCAGGACTCCATTTTTTCAACCCGGTACCGGTCATGAAGCTTGTCGAACTGATTTCTGGACTACAAACATCACAAGATACCCTTGACCGCTCCCGAGCCTTCGCTGTTGCAGCTGGCAAGACTGTCACGGTTTCCAAAGACGTGCCAGGCTTTGTCGCTAATGCCCTCCTGATGCCATTCATAAATGAGGTAAATACTTGACTTGAAAGTGTCAGTCGTTCTCCATGGCTAACGCATCTGTAGGCTATTATGTGCTTAGAGAATGTTCGTCTTCCTGTTGCTCTCGTTGATGTTTATCCTACGAATATGACAGGGCACTGCGACGCGAGATGATATCGACACGACCCTCAAACTTGGCATGAATCATCCAATGGGCCCTCTCCAACTCGCTGACTTGTGAGTCGCTTTTCTGTCGCGACAGCTTACCCATTCTGTCCGCTCACATCAAATCCCTTGTAGTATTGGGCTCGACACTTGTTTAGCCATCCAGCAAACTCTGTACAGTGGTACACGAGACTCCAAATATCGTCCGAGCGTGCTTCTAGGAAGGATGGTGGACGCGGGATGGTACGGAAAGAAGAGTGGGAAAGGGTTCTACGACTACTGAGCGCGTCGTTCAGCTTGTGGGGCGAAAACATCCAGTAATATATTAACTTTATCTAACATGGAGTATCTGACAGTATAGCTGTGATCAATCAAAGATGCAATCCGATATGGTGTAACGGCTAACATTGCCGCCTTTCACGCGGCAGCTCGGGGTTCGATTCCCCGTATCGGAATGCAAATAACCCCGCTAAACGCAGATATTTTTTGTTACGTTTACGGCGCACGCCACATAATGTGCATTGTGCACTCAGCACTGTGCACTGAGCACTCTGCAGTGACGAGTCTAGGGTCCAGTGTGGACTCTGGAGCGGGCCGTGCGCCGTGGAGCAAGTAGTACACACTACAGACTCTGCAGCGCTGCTGACTTCAATAGAGCGCGCCACGCGGGTGATTCGGGAGTCGGGACGGCGGCGGGCGCAGCTACTGTCAAGGGCCAAGGTAGCAACTCGCCACCTTAAGCTACCTGGTTACTGCCCTGGTTGTAAGAATACTGGTCCCTCAAACTGGTACAATCTCCACTTTGCGGCCACGTCAGAACGGGCACAAATTTGCTCTATTATATCTGAATTGAAGTCGTCGACCTCCTTTCGAACGAACGAAACCGCATGCATTTGTAACGATGTGGTGATAAAAGTTCTACGGTATCCATGCATATGCACGCACCGGGGAACCATCACCACCTGTCAAGTTGAGAGGTGCAAAGCTGATCATTGCGTTTCCGGTTGCAGGGATACGCGACAGATTGCACAGATTCTCGATGATGAGACCCCCAGATGCTAGAATTTTTTCGTGAACACCATAGTCACCACTCGCGCCCTCGGTTTCATCTGGACTGAGTGCATCGATGCCAATTCTCTGGACACCGAGGTCGACGAGCCGAGACGCGACGTCCTTGTCGAGGAAGGGATGATTGAGATAGCCCGGGGTCTTCCAATATTTGTGCCAATCTGTTCGAAACAAGACCACCAAATCCGAATGCAGATGTGTGGCGTATGGCAGAACGTCGTCGTTCCATGTTATCCTCTCCCTTTCCTGCTTGTGAGAGACATCGATGACCAGCGCTTGACCGACGAAGGACGAAAGGGGAATTTTGTCGATGGACATGCCGGATGAGAAGAAATGCGAGGGAGCATCGACGTGCGTGCCAGTATGAGACCCAAGAGTGATAGATTGGACGCTGTAGCCATCTTTCTCGATATGCGAATGAGAGCAAATGGTGAATGTGGGGTCGCCGGGATAGATTGACATATCCGAGTCCAGCGGCTGAGTGAGATCGATGATGGATGCGGGGTTGTTCATCTCTGACTTGGTACGACTTGAATATGCGTGAAGGGGAGAGAATACTTTCTGCGACTTGCCTTGGTCTGCGTTTGATGTCAAAGTGTCACAACTGAGAACGGCGATGAAATGCCGCCGGCACGTCGCAGCTTGACCGCATTCCACCATCATCAACTTGCACCTTTGCCTGCCTTGACCGGGGGAATATCGTTTCGGTGTTCACGAGCAGACCGATATCTGGTCAACGTACGACATGCATGCGGTAGAAGGATTCCGTGATAAACTCGGCTGCAATTAGGGCTTCATCACTACCTGATCACTACCTCGCGTGCCAATGGGTTTCTCCATCTCATTCGGCATATGTCATGGATTGCTATTGCCGCCCTTTCGGTAGCGAATAACCTCCCAATCTCGGGCTTCGATCCGCAATGCCCGTACCATGTCTATCGAATTACGGCCGCAGGATGCGAGTCACCTGGAAAGATTTTTGCGCTTTTATTTCTGCATATTCTTTTCCGCCACGTTCTATACATGGCGTCCTTCTCCCTTCATTCCTGCTCATCGTGATTCAAAGAGCAACTCTGTCTCTGGTCTGACAGCAGCGGTTTTTGCTAGCCAATCCCAACGTATAACGACGACAATGGCAAAACACTCGCCGCCACTGTCTTTCTCCTGCCGTGTATCGAAGCATTCCCCATGTCATCTGGCTCGAACTACTGGAGGCCATCTTCACTCTTGGGCCTGGACAAACGCAAGCAAGCAAAGTTCTGCAGCTTCGAAGCGGGATTCTTCCTTCCTTCATTTCCTCTAGAGTACAGTCCACGGACAAACAGCGCGAGGTACTCCACTTCTATCGTCCTCTCCCCTCATCCGAACTGGAGCAATTCGTCTCATTAGCGCCACTGGCTGTCAAACACATCGTTCATCGATATCAACTAGCGTGCGATACCCTTCTGCCGCCTGCGCAAGCCGGACCATGACATTGTCGCCATGCTCGACCATACCAAGATCCCAACTGTTATCTCTGATCGAGGACTCGCATATGTTTTCGTGGGTGGTACTTCTATTACACGTTCGGAGCATGTTAAATGCCGCCACGCTGTCAGTGGGTTTGTTACCTTGTGTGGGATAATGTCACTCCATGCCCCCTAACTTGGCTTCCGTTGACATGACTGCTGGAGTCTATGCGTCTTTCGTCCTCGAAGTCTCTTCACTTGCGCGGTGTGAGGGAGACAGAATGAGCACGAACTCAACAGATGCATGAGTTCTTTTCACTTTCCCTTTGCTGCGACTCGCCTCTCAAGAAGGGACAGAAGGGACAGAGGAATTTCGTCACGTTGAGGAGGCACCTTTCAGAAATCTGGCCAACGTTCATAATCATATGCATATCACCTCCATTGACGGACACGATTATGTATCTTTTCGCGTCTATGAATTCTCGGAGGATCGCCCTTTGTCAAGAAGCACGTCGAGTATCTGTCCAGGTCATTCCATCCCGGCAACATCGTTCGACCGAACCTTAGTTCCTTTCTCTCAATTCCGCAATGAAGACCCCAGATAGTGTGCGGCTGTGAATGCTCTGGGACCTACACAATTGAGTCATATCGTCCCGTCAGTGTCACTTCGATTGTGAATGACTGTCACGAGCGACTTGCGAGCCTGGTAAACGGGGAAAGCAACGATTATTCAATGGTCGCCCAAGGAGCCTGTTTTCAAAGCGAAAAGAAGAACACACAAGGAGGGGCGGCCGGCTATGGTTGTTTGCCAGTACCTTGAGGTGATAGATATCGAGGCGTACCTTGACAAATCCGCAATAAATATTGTCGGTGTGTATACCATAGATCTGGATTGCCAGGCTTGTAGTGGAACATTGCAGTTCGAATTATGAGAGGACTTCAGCCGCAGAGGTTTGAAATTCTTCACCCCCTAACTTCGATCGCGGGTCCGCACACGTGTTCAACGCCTCTTGCCCTTCAAGTTCTACTTACGTTCAATCAGTAGGAAAGCGTGGCGCTCACCTTCTACAATGATTGATAGCGTAGGACTCCGCATTTCTTCCCATATAGCCTCTCGTTGTATTTGGCTTTTCGGCCAGAATCTGGTGTCAAGGACACTACATAATCCGCCTCCCAGCTTCGTCCGTTTTGCCTCCTCCGACGACCAGGGAGCCGCATAATAGAAGGCTGCCGTCTCGATGCGCGGATTTGAGGAAAATATGTCTACTGGCAGTGTGTAAATTCCGGTTCGAAGACGCCCCCGCGAGGTATGGTCCGTTCCTTTGATGTCGGCGTATTGTCCTCTCCCTGATCGGCGCCTTCAGTGAAAATTTCTTACCCGATACTGCTGTGCCAAGGTAAGCACAGTCTAGTCTTGATTGTGTCAGAACTCCAGACTCACGCGCCATCCAATACCAGTCGAATGAACATCACTAGTACCGTCGGCTGCGCAACTTGCATTGTCATTTCCGTTGATTCTAGGCCGACCCACAAAGGGACACACACCGTCGACATATTGGATTCTAAGGCGATGATGATATCGGCAGGAACTTTGCTATACACGAGAAACTGGGCTCTGTCCGAGTCTGCCATGCAGGTTTGCCGCTTGACTGAACTCAATTCTGCTCTACAATGCCAGGATTGCTTGCCCCCTTCTTTCCCGTGCCGTAGTAAGGATCCTTCCATCTGACAAACTTCCATGCACGCAGGGGAAGAAATCGGCCGACATTGGAGGACGTGTTTTGGGTGGAGTTGACACCACAGGCACGATTTCTATTCGACCGCAGTGGGGTGGCGTCGTTGTGTAAAAAAGGTCTGCGCGTTTTGGGATCAAGACTTCCTGTCTTTATTCTGGGTCTGTGGCGGAAGTACTAGTGCTGCGAGAGTCCTCCTTGCTATTATTCCCCAATGTCACAGGCGGTTTGGATGTGGCCCAAGATATCAAGTCATTCAAACGTGATTGTTCTTCGTAGGGAAAACCCTGGTATCGCTGGATCATGAGCCATGCAAAGAGTGAGCGTGTCATTTCGCCTCTCTCATATTCAATGTAGTAACGGAAGGTTCCCATAGTCCGCAAGAAGAAACCAGCTTCTCTATAACGACAGTACAACGAGACAACGATATGTGTCAGGATTCAAGAGGAGCGGAAATTAACATGTCCTCTTTTGTATCAGTGGCAAAGGACAATGTGTGCGTATGAATTGATTCCAGATGGCGATACTTTGTACCCTTGGGCCTCAAGACTCTATTCATTGGGGCTTGACGATGTTTCCGCCGTCCGTCCAGACAATGCGAGTATACTCGGGGCGCTAAACCTCAACTTGGAGACCACCGTTGCCCCGAGTCGAGTCGAGACATCTGTTTGTCTTGACTCGACGATAATAGCAGGTTTGTGTTGCTACCGACTAAGGAAGTCCACAGGAACGAGGACCACTGTACTAGTAGCCTGCCCTCGCTCACTCCGCTGGGCCAGGGTCAAGTCAATTCAAAGTCGATCCTTTCCTGTTGAGTGGCTAACAGTTTGATGTCAGACTAGCAGCGAAGGTCGTTGATATACTTGTGGAGCTACCCACACAACGAGCGAATACCTCGACACTGTGAGGTAAATTTAAGGGATGGTCCCGATCGAAGGTACTCGTTACGACATGAGCTGATAAAGTGATCTTTCGGACTCGTCGTGATGGATCATCGACTCTGGGGAGATGTCTCTGTCGATTGCCGCCTACACTTTGGTAAGTGTATAGTACATTTCTGTGCCGAAACCCGCTCAACATATCTACAGGCCGGTATGGCCTTCCCGTCCCAGGATCGCTGGGACGTACCACAAGTTTGTATTCCCGCGACATGGCTGTCCGTAACTCAGGATCGCTCATAATTGAGTTGCGAGCCATCGCGCAACACTCCATGGAAGTCTATGTACCATCGGACCGCCTGAAAGGCTTGAAGGGCCAACTTATATGGATGGTGGCATACCTCGTCTGGCTCAGACATACCATGTTAGCATCTGGTCGTCCTCGCGATCTCACACTCACTGTCAGATCACTACTCGGGATTCTCAGGTTCGTGGAAAGAACACCTGCCATCTGAGATCTCAACTGAGCTCTAGGTACATAATGGACATATATGGACGACCCTCGTCCTCAGCCAGCCTCAAGGGTCGCAACAGGACTATGTAGATCTCGCAACAGTCGGTTTTCAACTCCTTTTCTGCGTTGTTTTTACGTCAGGACACAATCCGTCAGAATAATCAGAAGGGTGGCATCAAACTTTATTGCTCACAAGTACGACGAGTGCTGTCCAACCGACGAGCTTCTTGACCTCGATCCACAAGCTGGCGTGACGTGGGTATGCGCATATCTGGTCTTCCCCTAGTTCTGGGCCTAACGCGTTCGGTTCTTCTAGTTAGAACACTGCTCGTGAACATATGGGGATATGTCGGCCACATATGTACTCTTGGAAGCGTTGTCGAGACTTCCTGCTGAACAATCTCCTTACCTCCAGCAGTGTGGACTACGGCTGAAATGGCGAGCGCCCATTTCCCATCGACGATGTCCTGGGTGCCCCCCGCCATTCCGTCGCGCAAGCTCCAGGTCCTACTCGCCTACATCAAAGGACGAAATTCGCTTGACTTATCCGTCCTCCGCTTATTCCACAGCTCTCTAGAGCACCGTTATCTTCCCAAGTCCCTGGGGCGTCCTGTGCTGAACAAGAGTCAGTTCAGAGAGTATCTTGAACAGCTATTTCCCATGTTCATCTCGTATACGGTGAGTGGCTCTTGAGGCCGTTGTGTCGACGAGCTCTTCATGGTGCCACAGATGACACTACATGATGTGATTGAGTCAGACGATTCTATTGTTTTCCATGTACGTGATTCACCGTGGCGCAGCCGCCCACCTGACAGCGGTGGCAACAGGCGACAGCAAAAGGTGTCTCCACGATGGGTGTCATATACAGCGACGAGTATATGACAACCTTAAAATTCACCAGCGGCGACTGGGATGCACCCCAGATATGCTTCATGAAAGAATACGTGGATAGTGCGAAAAGCTTGGAGTTTTTCAAGGAACACCAAGCGAGGATATCGGCACAGCTGGAGAGAGGACGGATACAGAATGCAAGATGACTATTGCGAGTATGTTGTTACACGACTATCTAGATTCCCCTCCACGATGTATACTTACACAGATATTGTTATCCAAAGAGGACAATTATAGCCTACATATCTTCCTCTAAACAAGAGCAGGCGAGCATTGGAACAGAGAACTTACGTTCAATCAAACAATAAACACATTCTCCTTCGATATCTCGTACGATTTTAGTCTCTGAAAATAAGCGATGCGCTCTTCTCGTTCTTTGACGAATTTCTATAGGCACGACGTGAGAAAAACAAGAGATTGCTGAGATGTAAGAAACGCACCTCGTCATCTTCGTCCGCTTGGTCATTCTTCTTGACCGCCCGAGGTCTGCCTGCCGCTTTCCTCTTCACCCTTCTTCGAGACGGCAGCTCATCCTCATTTTCGGAATCAGTAGCCACTGTTTGTTTGCGTGTCCTTCGTGAGCGCTTCGGCAAGACGACCTCCCACTCCTTCTGGATCTCAGCAGGGGTGAGACTACGCTTCCCTGCCGCCCGCGTCCCCTTCCTCAAACGTTTTGGCGGGAGATCGTCGATGTCCGCGTCAGAATCTGGTTGGCCTGGTTCATCAAGCGACGGCAGGCCGTCAGAGGACGGAACATTGAGGTGGTCTAGCCGTTGAGAGGAAGGTTTGACCGGGGAAGGCGTGCTAGGCATAAAAGTAACGTGATCTGAAGGCCCCGCAGAGGATGATTGTGGGTGGCGCTGACGTCGTGGCGTTGAAGGAGTCGACAAGGTGTTTCCGTCAGGTTCTGGCGTCGGATATACCGGAACGTCGCTGGTTCCTCTATCCTGCTTCAACGCCCGTTCCACGCGGAAGAAGCCGAATGGGTCACTCGCAGTGGAGATGTTGGCATCTTCAACGGGGACGCCGTCGCTGGCGTCGCAGGAATCGAAGTCTTGGCGCAGAATTTCCTGCTCGTCAAAGACAAACGGGGTATATGCGCCAAACGTCGGGAATGGTGCGTCGTCGGAGGTGGCGACGGGGATTGAATCAGGCTCGACCCAGCGGGAAGATGCAGAGTGGGTGGGCGACGATGGGGGCAGAGGACTGGCAGCTTTAGCTTTTGACTTTAGTTTCGCTGCCAGGGCGCCTTTCGGCGCTCTTGTCCTGCGCTTCGGTCGCGTGTTGGTGCTGCTCTGCAGTGTGGCGTCCTCTGCACTGCCAGTTCGCTTCGGACGAGCATTTCGGGCCATGGTTGGAAATAGAGTTGTTCAACTTGATCGTGACACATTGAATCGCTGCTCACGTGGGCCCGCGGTACCTTGATCGGCACGATGAGTGCGCATCAGATTATCATTCATGAGAGCCTCAGTCCAGCCTCAGTCTGCCTCAGTATACATGGATATCTGAGAATACTTCTGAATACACAACAGCTTTGAAATTGCTGTACCAAGTAGGCCGAGCATTCGTCGACCGCCATCAGACTGATCAGTGGCACGGAGTCAGAGGGGCATTCTTCATCTTCCCAACACACACCATGACCATAGGTACAGGAGCCTCGCGGCCTGTCAATGATGCCAGAACGTGAAGTGAAGCAAGGCCTAACTACACCGATTAGACCGTGTCAAACAGGACAACCTGCGAGGTTTTCCCCACTTTGACGCGTGTAGATCGAAGAAACCAAGTCATGCGACGCGCTCCAAGTCCGCTACACATTCAGAACACGGTACAAAATCGGAAGCGAATAGCGATATGTCGAATCTGCAGACCTGCTGCAGGCTGGCTGCAGGCTCAGGCTCAGCGCGCAGGCCTCAGGAACTACCTGTCCACCTGGCTTCGGCGTTGCTTCGGCGCCAAAGCGCGAGTTACGCGGTCGACATCTCCGATCCCAGGAATGTCATCGAGCGCTCCTCAACCGTGATACGCCACGACCCACCAGACCTGACACATCCCCAAGAAAGGACCTCAATACTCAAATAATGATGGCCAGAGGCAGCCATACAATCGGTGGCAGGTAACTGTTACCTGCCTGGACATATCGGCGACGTTCTGTAAGGTTAATGCGCTTGATGCGAACCATGTCAGGCTAGATAACGAGTCTTTAGAGACACACCGAGCACTCGCGCCCTATGTCTCCGGTCTGAGTTCCAATCTGATACCATCCATACACCATCAGCCTGCAGGCTACACTGCTTGACGCTGCTTGTAGGACTCATTTCGTGTCAAAGGGTCTATACTGCCCGAGGATTGGTTGTACTGCCGCGACCGCTTGGACAGCTCAAAGTCCATCTGGAAGAGTCGGGAATCTGCCTCTATGATCCTCTCTTTCCACAGTCAGACTTCAAAATCTTGGGATAAAACCTTGTCGGTAAACCAACTCTTCGAGTTGTCAATGTATTATACAGGGAAGCTGCAAGAAAATCATTATAAGCAGCTGTGAAGCGTCACCCGCATGGTAGGCACCGGAATATGAGTATCTCGCATTAGTCTTAGAAAGTAGCGTAAATATACAGAGAACTGATTGACACATGACGGACAACAGCGGAAAACATCTTCAAGATGATTTAGAAAGAGTCGACAGGGAAGAAAGAAAGGAACCAACCATTCTACTGCGTTCTACCCACCCTAGTCAGATAATCAGTCATCTTAGCCTCGTAAGGTGCGAATCGAGCGAGGAATTCGTCTCGTGTCAGGGTTTGCGTAGGAGGATACACCTCGACCTCATCCATGCTGCGCGCAATATCAAAGAGCAGATCCGTGGTTTCCTGATCCGGTGGATCTGCCTGAGGAGGTAGGTGCTGCTCCACAAATACGAGCTGTGGTTCTGGTTCCGATTCTGGCCTAACGGTTGGATTCTGTGCAAGCACTAACGGTCACTATCGAGCCTTGAAAAGCTCGAGAGACACGTACCGTAGTCGCGTACCCGACTTCCGTCTGCACAGTTGGCGCCACAAAGTGTGACTGCTCGTTCACTGGCGTTGCCTCGTCTGCCTCTTCATCTTCGGGAGTAGGGAGTCGCCCCACTCTATGTCTCTCAATCCAATCCGTGACGATCTCCGCTGTCGATTTGAGTGCTCGGGCCCAGGCGGCGACTAGTTGTTGCGAAGGGTTCGGCGTCTCGCGTAGGAATATTGCAAGATTGTGTTCCGACGCCGACGAAAGTGACACTCTCGCTGCGGCTTTGTGGTCGAACTTGCCATCAAGACCTCTAGCCTTCTTCCATTCCTGTACCCGCTGCTGGTGATGACTGCGCCTCATATTGAACCAGCCTGCGAGCTTGTCGAGATCGTAGAACTCGTTGCCGGAGATGGCGGTCACTTGTGCTAAAAGGGATCGCTTTTCCGAAGATGTGGGGTACGGAGAGATATTGTCGAAGAAACCTACAGGAAATCAGATGGCGTCTAAGGGGAGAATGAGAGGGTAGACGAACTCTTGAGTATCTGGGCACCCCCTGCGTTCAAACGTTTGGGTTTCATCTCCTGTTGCAAAGGTGTTCCGGGTGGAGGATGAGGAGTAGGCGTAGAGGGAACAGATGAGCTCCCGGCTGATGCATTGTAGTTTCGATTGTTGTTGAACCATAGTGTCACCTTGTCGAACGAATAATGGTTGTCACCGAGATCCTACGCCGTCTTTCAGTGTGTTTTGCGGATGGGAAAAGCCTTGAGAGCGGACGTACGTGGAGCTGCTGCAACAGTTCGTGTTTTTGTTTAGGGGTGGGCCATGAAGTAACGTTCGAGAGAAAATCTGTTGGGAGATGATGAGAGTCCGAATTGTGTTTTGCTGAACGGTACTCGCTTCGCAGAAGCTGCGTTCCGGCAGACGATAGCCTTGGGCGCGGCAGTGGCGGAACCGAAGGCACGATAACTTGATTTTCGCCAAAGTGGGTCATGGTGGTCACGGTACAACATACAAGTTGGGTTTAGGTGCAGATCGAGGCACAGTCATTGTTGACTGGCCCTCCGCCATATGACCAAGGACACTGGTGGCACTGGCGGACGATGTTGGTGGTGGTGGGCTGGTGGCAGTGGTGATGGCCATGGGCAAGACTCAAGAGGACCACGACGGAATTGATCCCCGAGGTCGGCCGTTCGATCCGTGATTTCATCTCATCTTACACCGTCACTTGCACGTTGCTGATTTCTCTCAAACACTTCTGCGACAAGTTCATGGTCACCGATTTGACACTAAACGACTTGCTAGGTCTTGCAAGTCGGCCTACGCACTTCCATATGCATACTTTTCGGGCTACATTGGCTGCTCCTCTACAGATTGATCTTCTTCCCGCTCTGGCTGCTAGCCATGATCGCATCCAACACTTCGTGAATCTTCACCGCATCATCAATGGTCGCGTAGTTCCCTTCTTTACCCTTCGAAAATTCCTCCCAATTCTGCGCGAGCATTCCTAGCAGCCCAAATGACTCAACAGCCACAGGCTCTCCGTTCAATGACAACTTCGGGTCGACGATATGGATGAACGCAGAGTTTGGCTCGTCGCCGGTAAGACGAATGGATCCCTCTTCGCCATCAATCTCCCAAATGAAGTTCAGTCGTCCTGGGGTGGTCTTGATACCTCCACGCCACACTTCGTTCACCAGTACACCGGACTCTAATTGGCCTGTGAAAGAGATATGATCAGGTGCGAGATTTGTGAGCTCTCTCACGACGCTTCCATCAGCGGCGATGATTTTTGCGGTGGGATAGACGATGGAGCTGGTGGCGGTTACGGAAGTAAAGTTACCCAGGAGATCAATGAAGACAGCCAAGTGATGTCCGACAGCGATGCTGAGCATTGTAGATCCTGTCTTCCGTGTCAAAGTCTTACGTTACAGGATGTATTCCGAGGGACGTACCACACGCACACGCCGGATCGTACGTGGTATGAGCATTAGATTCGTTGATCTCGGGTCCCCAGAAACGCAAGTCTCTAGAGACCGTGGCTACCACCGTGGTCGACAGAATTTTCCCAATTTTCCCTGAAGAAATGATCTCCTTGGCCTATTTGAGATCTTTCGTCAATCTTCACCGAAGTATGGTCTGGGAGGGAAGACGCGACTTACCTTCTTAAGAAAAGGAGATTGTCTGCCCTGGCATCCAATCAAGGTGTGCAATCCTTTTGCTTTGGCCCCATGCGCGAATTCTCTAGTCTCCGCTGTTGACCTGCCCGCAGGCCACTCGACGAAGAAGTCCTTGCCGGCCTCTATGACGGGAAGAAGGGCGTCGCGTTGATACATACCCTTGACCGCAACAGCGACGAAGTCCACCTGAGGATCATTTGCAATCTTTTGTGTAGACCCGTGGTACGCTTCTACGTGGTGACCGACGGTAGCGCTCTGCTTCTCCGCTGACGCCTTGGCTGATTCTTCATTGGTAGTCGATACCGCGTTCAAGATGAACTTGTCATTCTGCATCAGAGTGGGCCCTAGCAGAAGGGACGCCCACCCCGATGCTGAGAGCCCAACGAAGCCCGTACGGATAGGAGAGGACATGACAATTGTGTGATGAGCTTTCGAAGGTTGGCTGCTAATCAGCTGTTGAGCGTTGTTTCGCGTAGACAGAAGTTGAATGTCTCACATTGTACGGCAGGAGACGCAAGAGGGTGCGCACACGAACGACGATGGAGGTGGAAGAGATGATGATGATAATGGATAGAATATCTAGTAGATGCTCTGTTATAAGTGTTGGGATGATGAGCATGCTGTTCTCGTCCGATTATGAGACGTGTTCCGTCTCATGTAGTGACAGGTGTAGTATCTGAGACATAGGTATTTTTGTACTTGTAACATAGTACCAAACGAGACATAGTACCAAACGAGATGTCGATCATGCCAATCTTACGTGTTTTCCTCTAACAATACGTTCACGGTCACTATCTTGTGTGGGAACTCGGGTTGAGCAGTCAAAAGGCAACGGTAGAGACACTGAGGTGTAGATATTTCTGCAACAAATTCATGGTTTGAAGAAGAACATAATCTATCAAATGCCTCCATACTTTCTGGGCTACCTTGGCTGCTTCCTCACAAAACAACCGTCTTCCTGTTCTCACTGCTAGCCGTGATCGCATCCAATACTTCGTGAATCTTCACCGCATCGTCAATGGTCGCGTAATCCCCTTCCTTTCCCTTTGAAAATTCTTCCCAATTCTGCGCAAGCATTCCTAGCAGCCCAGATGGCTCAACAGCCACAGGCTCTCCGTTCAATGACAACTTCGGGTCAACGATATGGATGAACGCAGAGTTCGGCTCGTCGCCGGTAAGACGAATGGAACCCTCTTCGCCATCAATCTCCCAAATGAAGTTCAGTCGTCCTGGGGTGTTCTTGATACCTCCACGCCACACTTCGTTCACCAATACACCGGTGTCTAGTTCGCCTGTGAAGGAAACATGATCAGGTGCGAGATTTGGGAGCTCTTTCACGACGCTTCCATCAGCGGCAATGATTTTTGCGGTGGGATAGACGATGGAACTGGTGGCGGTCACGGACGTGAAGTTGCCCAGGAGATCAATGAAGGCAGCTAGGTGATGTCCGATAGCTATGCTGAGCATCGAAGAGCCTGTCTTCCGCTTCAGAGTTTTGTTCTACAGGAGATTTTATGAGGACGTACCACAGGCTGGATCATAGGTGGTATGAGCATTCGATTCGTTGATCTCAGGTCCCCAGAAGCGCAAATCTCTAGGAACCGTAGCTATCACCGTGGTCGACAGAACTTTCCCAATTTTCCCTGAAGAAATGATTTCCTTGACCTATTATTTAAAGATTATTCATCTGAACCTAACATGTGGTGTGGCAGGGAGTCGCGACTTGCCTTTCTGACAAAGGGAGATTGTCTACCCTGGCATCCAACCAAGGTGCGCAATCGTTTTGCGTGAGCGGCTTGCGCGAATTCTCTAGTCTCCGCCGTTGACTTGCCCGCAGGCCACTCGACGAAAAAGTCCTTGCCGGCCTCTATGACAGGCAGAAGGGCGTCGCGGTGATACATACCCTTAACTGCAACAGCGACGAAGTCGACCTGAGGATCGTTTGCGATTTTCTGTGTAGAGCCATGGTACGCTTCTACGTGGTGACCGACGACAGCGCCCTGCTTCTCCGCTGACGCCTTGGCTGATTCTTCATTCGTAGTCGATACCGCGTTCAAGATGAATTTGTCATTCTGCATCAAAGTGGGCCCTAGCAGAAGGGACGCCCACCCCGAAGCTGAGAGCCCAACGAAACCTGTCCGGATAGGAGAGGACATGACAATTGTGTGTTGAGCTTTTGGAGATTGGCTGCTTAAGCGCTTATCAGCTGTTCAACGTGGGTATCGAAATGACAACTAAATGCCTCACCTTGAACAGGAGCGACGCAAGAGAGTACGCACTCGAGGGGCGAAGAAGACGGCGATGATGGCGTGAGATAGAAAGGGCAATTCTATTATAAGTTCACGGTCTCTATCTTGTGCGGGAAATCGGGCCGAGCAGGTCAAAAGGCAATGGCGGAGACTCTGAGGTGTAGATATTTCGGCAAGAACGTATCAGATTGAGAACAACGAAAGTCATTCTCGCGAATGAATTATAAATTTGAGTGGCGTTATTGATGATGAACTATCCCCTAAACTCCAAACGCTTTCTGATCACTTTCACCGACCTTGTACTCCAGGACACCATCTTTCTCCTCGTACCCAATATTCGGATCAGCCAGCTTGAGCGCCTCAAGACGATTAGCGGAAGGCGGATAGATGAGTCTACTGTTGATCTGCTGTTTATAATTCTTGGCGTCGGCTCCGGTTTTGATCACCTGTCTATCCCAGCCAGCAGTGATAACAGCGCCGAAACCACCTAGGTCCAGGCAGGTAACATACAGAGGCTGCCTGTACGTGTGGAGAGGTAGGCCGAGAAGATCCTGTGCTGCATTGTGCCCTGAAGAGCGGCTGTAGACTTTTATCAGCATATCTAAGTCGAAGAGTCATGAGATTCTCCTTACCCAAGGATCTGCGCGTGCTGGCAGGACATCATGGCAAAATGTCCCTCGTCGTCAGTGCGAGCGCGACAAGTATCTCCAGTAGCGTACACATCATGCACGCCTACCACCTTGAGATTGTCGTCCACAATGAGCCGGCCACTCTGATCGCGCTCCGCCCCAGTAATCTGCTGGGTTAGCGTCGAAGCCCGTACACCGACGGTCCAGATGACAGTCTTGGAGTCAATTCTATTGCCGGATGAGAGCGTAACACCCTCAGCATCAACGGAGGCGACGCTGTCCCCAGTGTATGCCGTGACACCAAGCTGTTTAAGCGCCTCAAGGATAACTGGACGAGGTCCCGGGCCCAGTTCAGGCCCGACGGCATCATTCTTCTCGACCAAAATGACCTTGGCGGCGTCACCAATGAGGGGGCGCAGGCGCCCTGGGAGCTCGGTGGCGGCTTCGATACCAGTGAAGCCTCCGCCAGCGACCACGACGGTGTTACGTGCCTCAGACTCGGGAAGGGTGGGGAGGGAAAGCAGGTGTTTCTCGAGCTTGAGTGCATCGGCCTGAGTGTCCACTGTGAACGCATGCTCTCGAAGACCTTGCACGGCTGGAGGCATGAAGACGCTGCTCCCGCTCGCAAGGATGAGGCGGCTATATCCGATGGTTGTGGAAGGGGTAGCAGAAGAGGAGTACTCGACAGTGTGCGCATCGGTGGAGATACGCGTAACGTATCCTTTGATGTAGCGAACGCCAACCACCTCGAGAAGCTTGTCAACGGAAGGTCCGACCGCTGAGATGTCGGTCTCGTAAAGACGAGGACGCATGACCATGGTCGGCTCGGGAGCGATGAGAGCAACCTCGACGTCCTTTCGCCCTGCAATTTCGAGGGCGCGAATAGCACTTAGGGCAGACCACAGTCCGCCGAACCCAGCACCGATGATCAAGATTCGCTGGGACATTGAGTATCTAAAAGATTTAGTATGGCAACTGGCTGAATAGTCACGAAGGCCTACTTCTAGATGTTGAAGACGCGAAAATGAATAGCAGTTTTTGTGAGTGTATTACTATCAGGCATCGCGAAGAGGTTATATACTGTGGCAAGGCAAGTCACGCGTCCGCATCGCAAATCGCATCATGACTTGCTGCTCACCTAAGTGTATTCCCGTTACTCGCCATAGGACGGAACGCAAGCGCAACGAATGGCATTCTTGCCATTCCCTAGTGGAAGCATGACTTGCTTGCTCACCTGTCCTGTCGTTACTCGCTGTAATGGTACCGGACAACCGAGTGAATAGGCCACTTCCCATTTCCAAGCAGCTTGAGTAATTCTGCTGATGCCTCGGCTATTCGACAAGAGGAACTACCCGTCAGCAATCGCTTGGCAGACGACCCAAGTCGCAGGATGACGAGATGTGGCCAGTACCCAGACCCAGGATGTGCCTGCGACATAGACGGAGGAGACGTGATATTAGATGAATCGGAGGTAGCAAGCCATAGTCAGAGTCAGGCCTTGAGCGGGAGACATGGCGATTTACTGGACTGTGAGTGAGGCAGACAGATTTTATGCCTGCAGATGGTGGACAAGACCAAACGCTGATTGCGTTTAGAAGCGGAGATCAACCCGGGGATCGACCTTCGACACAGATCATTTGCGTACCATAAGTACGTGCAAACAACGGTATGCGGTTGTGCAGCCTCTGGCCTTTGACAACTATACTCACCAACAGGTCTCTTTTTCTCTGCCAATGCACACCGCCCGGACCACCTATGACGCATAGTTGTGGTGGAGACCGTTGCTGCCACGCAACCAATCGGACCAGGCTGTCCAGGTAAAAGCACAGTATATAGAGTTCAAGACGAGAGAAATAATGCCACCAGTATACAGCGTGTGTAGTAAATATAATAAAACAAATCATCAGAATGGTAAAGATTGTAGAAACTACCTAAACAATCTCATAAATGTCTGTGCGCAGGCAACCAAGTACTCAGAGTCTCTTGAGAGCCTTCTTGCGCTTCTCTGCACCTGTGACGCCAGCGGTGGCAGCGCGCTTGACTGCCTTGGTGCCAGATGACGGTGGTACCACGGTACTCTTGGCCGCAACGTTCGCGTCCGCTGTGCCTAGCGGCGAGGGCGAGGTGTGCCGCTCCTTTGCCACAGTGAGACCCTCCTTCTCGAGAGAGAGATTTGAGGGCGACGATGTGAGGGGTCGCGGCTGTGGCTGCTGTTGCTGTTGCTGTGGCGCGGGCGACTTGCGAGAGATGATGGGGAGTGTTGGGACGGGTGGCACTGAGACACTGGGCGGTTTGGATGATGGAGCATCCTCCGAGTCGGGCGATGGCTCGTCAAACTCGGCTGGCCGGACGCGGGGTGTGGCATGCACGCTGGTGATGAGCTTGGCTCGGTCGCAATAGCTCTGGTAGTTCTCGAGAAGTAGTTTGCCTGCCTCCTCGTCGAGCGCCGACTCGGGATTCGGGTAGATGAGCAGGCATTTGACGGTGACTAGTATGTGTGCAATTCCGTATGTCGACTTCCAGTCCTTCTTGAGCGTGTTGACACAGATTTCGCCTTGCGCGGACACATTTGGATGAAATATCTTGGTGGCAAATCGACCTACGAGGATGAGCATTTGGCATCGGATTGAGCGTATTGCACGGCCTACATTTGGGCGGTGCTGCGGGAAACTCTTCCGTGAATTTGAAGCGGACGTTGAAGTAGCCGCCAGCATAGGGCGTGCCCTCTGTCGGACGTCATGTAAGCTTCCATAGCATGGTCAGCGGATGTGAGCAATGGAGCGCACCAGGACCCTGTATTATACCGACGACGTCTAGCATATCATCATCGCTCGTCTGGACGCGAATGCCCTCGGGCGGCGTCTTCTTGAGTTCCGCGATTTCTCGCATCAGACGGCGCATGGCGGCAGGCGACACGGACTGCACAGA
This sequence comes from Strobilurus pachycystidiatus, assembly GCA_019915135.1. Lineage (NCBI taxonomy): Eukaryota > Fungi > Basidiomycota > Agaricomycetes > Agaricales > Physalacriaceae > Strobilurus > Strobilurus pachycystidiatus. The sequence continues at coordinate 1,047,884 of JAHLMK010000017.1, read as the reverse complement.
GCAACGCGGGGTCAGTCAGTTCCCAGTCAGTTGTCGGACCAGAACGCGTACCATAGTGAAGGGGCTGGTGGAGGTTGAATAAGAGAAAAGCGAGGCGGAGAACAATGAGGGACGAGTTCAAGTTGGAGGACAAACATTTCCAAAACAGGCTGCTGACCTGGTCTAGGGTTAGGGTTCCTCATGTGAAAGCGGAGAAGTGCCGGCCTTGGAATTGGAAATCTTATGCTTTAAGTTTTACATTCTCGACGATGAGCTGATATACCGGAGTCTTTCTGCTGCCTTTATAATCTGGTTCACATCCTTCTAATCTTCGGTCATCCACACTATGCTTTCTCTTCGTGCACGCTCGGTACCAGTAGGGGCCCTCCACCGCCGCTGGATGAGCGTACGACCAAAGGAGGCGATCGATACCCTCGCCAAAAGTAGGTTTTCAGCCTCGGAAATGACTCGGACTCATGCCACAAAGGCCTTCCACGCAAAAAGGTCACCCCACAGACACTGCAGACTCTCAGGGCGGCGGGAACTCGCATCGCGATGCTCACAGCTTACGACTACCCATCCGGACTGGCCTGCTCCTCGAATCCACTCATCGACATCACACTCGTGGGCGACTCTCTCGCCCAGGTCTGTCTTGGCTACGCTTCCACCACCCAGCTATCGCTATCCGAGATGATCCACCATGCGCAAGCTGTGGCTCGCGCGACCACCCATCCTCTCTTGATCGCCGACATGCCCTTTGGCACGTACCACACCTCCGCCGACGATGCTGTCTCCAATGCCATACGCCTCGTTCGTGAAGCACGCGTCGAAGGTGTCAAAATCGAGGGAGGGGAAGAGCTAGGCCCCATCGTACGACGGTTGACCCAAGCCGGGATCCCGGTGATGGCACATGTGGGTCTCCTTCCCCAAAGGCACCTTGCCACGTCGGGATACAGGGTACAAGGACGTGATGCCTCCGGCGCCACACGCGTGCTCAATGACGCGTTGGCTCTTGAGGCCGCTGGTGCATTCTCTGTCGTTGTGGAAGGGGTGCCCAAAGAGCTTGGAAGACATGTGACCGAGAAGCTGTCTATTCCCACCATTGGCATAGGCGCTGGCCCTTGGACAAGCGGCCAAGTAAGTCTCGACGTCGTACTCGCCGTATCGCCGCTGATCCATTCATAGGTCTTGGTCTGGGACGATATCATGGGCACTTGGTCCGGTCACAAGGCAAAGTTTGTCCGGAGGTTTGGGGATCTCAAATCACAACGCGACTCTGCTGTCGACAGTTACGCAAGAGCGGTCCGTGATGGAACTTTCCCTTCCGAAGACACAGAGAGCTACACTATGGATCCATCGGAGCTAGCAAAACTATCATCGTAATACACATACTTTACTTACATTATCTCCTATTTATTTCCCTTTCGCTGCCGCTTGTCCTGCTAGCCGTCCAAATACTACGGCTTCAAGAAGCGAAGAACCACCGAGACGGTTCGCGCCGTGGACACCACCAATAGCTTCACCCGCAGCGTATAAACCGGGGATTACAGTTCCATCTGCCCTCAGCACATGGGCTTGGGCATCAACCGTTATACCACCCATGGTCTAGAGAACGGTTAGCAAAGATATCACAATGAGGCAAAAGCATACATAATGTACGACCGGTGTCATGAGTGCCACAAGTATTGGCTCCTCGGGATGGAAGTTGGGGTTATGGAAATATTCTAAACGTGATGAGGAAGGAAGTGCATCCGATATGTACAACAGACTCACTCTTTCCGAAGGGATCCTGTTCTTCCTGTTTGGCGTATCTTCCGTGGCTTTCGAACGTCTTCGTCAACGCGCTTTCATCCAAACTCATATCCCACGCCAGCTCCTTACTCCCATCAAACTTCTTCATCAAGCCCTTCGACACATAAAAGTCCACATGCGCCTTCAACTCCTCAACCGCCTCCTTGTTCAGGACCAACCTCACAGGCCCGTTCCCAGCTGCGATTACTTCTTGCATCTTCTCCGTCACATAATCCCTCCGCTCGACCTCGTTCACGAATCGATTGCCCTTGTTGTCGATGAGGATTCCACCAACACCGCGGAGAGCTTCGGCAGCGAGGAACTTCGTTTTCGCGTCCGGGTCGAATGGGTCCACGAAGCCAGTGGGGTGAACTTGGATCTGATCCATGTCACAGAGAGCAGCGGGAGATGCAAGGGAAGTGGCCAGACGGTGTCCGTCACCCGTCGCGTGGTCTCCATTAGTGGTAGGAAGCGCAAGAAGATCGGAGCGATATGAGGAGAGGTATCCAGACGAAGAGAAGTCAGCGGCGTATCCGCTGCAAAGACCGATAAGTAAATGAACAAGGTTAGTTGAATGGAACACATACCCGGTTGCAATGATGACAGGACCCTCTTCCTTGACAGTCTTTCCGCCAGACTCGTACTCGACACCAGTAACTTTACCGGATTCCTCCAAGAGCCGTAGTACTTTGGCAGATTTGATGACAGTCGCGTTCGGTTCTTTGTCGAGCTGCTTGATGAGCGCAGAGGTGATGGCCCAGCCGGGCGCGCCTCCCTTGCCACGGTGCGTACGGGGGATGGCGTGTCCGCCGAGACGCGCAACAAGGGACAGATCAATCCCAAACTTTGACGTGAGCCATTCAAGTGATGGCGCAGAGTTCGAGGTAAGGGCATTTATGAGGTTAGGACGGGCCAATGTCCCCGCTGATTTAGTTGTGTCATCGACACTGGCTGCTGCATAAGCATACGGGCTTGAGAGATGGGCGAGAGATGGCTCACAAATCCTCCACGGTGTCTTTGATATCGTGTTTGGCCTGTGCGTCAGTCCCGGCACCATTGATTCCCGAACTAGCTTTGACTGAATTGCCTCCCAAGCTGTGCTGCAATCAATACAAGGTTTTCCCAGAAGCCTGAGCACTCACAAGGGCTTCTTGTCCAGCAACAAAACACTGGCTCCATTTTCCAAGACGGTATGTGCTGCACTGAGGCCGGCCAAGCCGCCTCCAACAACGATGGCTCGGGGGCCTGACATGACAGTGCGACGGACGAGGTACGTTGCGAAGAGAATGGTTACTAGAAAGAAGAACAGATGACTTCGTCTTATAGCCATGAGCATATGAACGCCGGTCCTTTATTATAAGCAATATTGTATGCCTAGGCGTCATCTGGGACAGCTCTGGAAGGCCTGGACCCACTGGGCAGGTATCAGGGAGCATCGAGCTAGCGTCAAGGGCGAGCATAGTATTGCAGTCATCGCATAGACCTTCAGAGAATGGTCAGAAGAGCCGTCAGCTGGCATGGTGAAGGCAGAAAGAAAGGAGAAGTCGCGCCTTGTCCATATTTGGATGTCGGTACCGACGGTACGAGACTTGAGAGGCGGTAATTACATAATCTTCACGAAGAACCGCGATTGCCTTTCTTGGCATCTACCGCTTGCTCCGAAACCCGATCAACCATGTAGTTCTTCACCTCGCCACTACTGGCCCGCATTCTCAAACAATGCTCGAATCACGAACAATGTATCTTGCCTTAAATGGTGGTTTTCTTGCACAACCGGATGTCTTTGAATCATACAGCGCTTTGTGGTTCTGGCACATTGTCATGAACGGCGGTGCGTGGACCAGTCTTGCACAGGACATTGTCCTTTGCGTGAGGGATTATAAAATGTAGCCACTTCTATGGATGCTGGATATCGCATCTCTGCATCACCTTCTTTGCACCCTAGCTATTGAAACGACGAACATGCCTTATCTCGTACCGCTCGGTGTGGACGGCCTTAATCGGTGCGCCTACTATTCAAATTTACTCAATCTTGATGAACAAATGGATCCCAGGATGCGCTATCGGTGCCCATATGCAGAGAACCAGCCAGAATGTGTCCGTCGAGTCTCCACCAACATACAGGAAATTCGCACCCATATCGATAAAGCGCAGTATGTTGTGCTCTCTGGAGTATTATCCACATTCTGATCCAACAAAGCTTCAACAATGTCGAGTCGCCTTATACATGTCCAGAACTAGGCTGTGGCGCCACTTTCGCCACAACGTCTACATACCGCCTTCACTGCGTGTATCATCATTCTGGCAGATGCCCCATTGAAGGCTGCTACGTAGCTATTCATTTAGCGCCCAATCATCCTCAGTAAGTCTCCCTCGACAATATTGTATCCGTCTAACCGAAATTCTCTAGCGAACTGGAAAGTCAGCGTTTGCATAAAATGATACAAGACTCCAAGAATGCTGCCAACAAGGACTTCCTCGGGGCGATGATGACCAGCGACCCGAACGTGTTCTTTGCGGGTGTCATCGGCCACCAGTACTAGATCTGTGAAGTCTGAGAATATAAACTGTACTGCATTACCTGACAGTGTAAATCAATTTCAAGCGTCTTTAGCATCAGCTAGAATCAATATACATATTCTTCTGGCAGTTCTGGAATAAGACCTTCATCTCGCGAGCAACCGCTTCGAATGTGACATTTTCCTCTTCCTCAAAATCAGACTCCGTCTGCGGAAAATTCGCCTCAAGGAGCGGGCCATCATTTGTACCTCGGAGTCGTTGTGGTACATAGATGATCTGCCAACTATCGTGAAGCCGCATGAGCATATAGACGCCGCGCATCCCGACTCTCTCTAACTGAACTGGGCAATTGACGAGCGACTGAAGGGCCTTGTTATTATACGGCAGCGATTGGATTATATCCTGGTCCATAATGAACCCCTGCCCCGTGAGCTGCCTCAACATCGGTTCGCGAGGTGAAAGACCCGTGTTGGCAGTGTTCTTCGGCTTCCACGGTGATATCAACTCGAATAGCCCGTGAGGTGGTCTGGGACCTATATCTGCAAGGACAATGCTGAGCGCTCTCGAAACTACCACAGGCATATATACCCTTCTTGCATTTATCGAACAATGTTCGGAGCCTGGCGCCTAAATCGTCATGCATCCCAAGTTGCGAGCCATGACAGTATCTGCGCCTCGGCGTAGATACGGTGAAGACTCAGAAATATAATCGCTCCGCCCATCTCCCGCTCCATGGGCCAACGAAAATCCACTGCACACAATATTGGTCATTGAGGGTCTGGAAAGTGCGACCGCTGCCCCAGACCTGATGTTGCAGCTGCTAAGGAACATTGGGGTCTCTTTGATAAATCTGACCATACCCAGAGGGTACCAGATGTTTATATAGCTCATAGGTACCTACCTACAGTCAAGTCAGATCTATCCATGTATCCAAACCAGCATAGAAATGTAGCGTCTAGTATCAATAAATCCTCTTTCCATCCTTTGGCCCAGCCAGGTGACTGACGATCTCGAACTTGCCCGTCTTGTTCAGCCGGTCTACAAGGACGTCCCCGAACGCCGTCGCCGTTGTGAGGATACCACCGCGTTGCGCAAGTTTGGGCAGCTTCTCGGGTTGGAGAAGGGAGAGGGCACATTCTGCGATCATTATGCACGAGAGGTAATATCCGGGATCACCCTTCGCCTTGAAAGTAGTGACGGCTTGCACGTCTTTCGAGGCAGAGTTGGTGACATTGACGATGTCAAGAAAACCCTTATGTACGTCGCTGGGAGGTGTGTTAGATTGATTGATCAAAGTGTGCGACGAGGATACGCACGCGTCTGTGGGACCGGCGCCTGCTGCAGGTAATACAAACTTCTTGATGACGTACCGAAGCTAGAACGCGTATTAGGACACTCGAATAACAAGTTGGAATATCTTACAGGCGGAATCCAGAGACAAACCACACTCAAGAATAGCCCCAATGACAACGCGTATGCTTTGAGCTTCGAGGGCACGACCATGAACTCGTCGTAAGTGAATTCAGGCCCGTAGCGGGCGCGCTCCGCCTCTTTGGTCTTCGAAGAGATGGCGTCATATTCCAATAATCCCCAGGACCGTTCAACGATAGCGCGATCGACGCTGGCCATGAAGTGGATGCCGCCAATGAGTGTCCGGTTTGTATAGGGTATTGTCAAGCTATAAAACAACTTGAAGGGACTACGCGGAATCCCTAAAACTATTTCGCCTCATCAGCAATGTGCAAGTAGGCAAAATCTGGACATACTGGGACTAAGGGCATGGCTACCTTTCGCCCAGCGGCGGTCGTTGTAGGGTACAGTCTCGAATAAAGTAATCAGAGTTGCCGCTGTACCACCCGACAAAGCCCCAGACATGCGGGACGCCATTGTCGATTGGCCGATGGGAACGAAGCCATTTGGGTCAGTGGAGGCAATAGTCCTGCTGCCGAGGTACGTGGTGATGTCGCTTGGTATGCAATCCATGCCGCAGCATGGGACGATGATGGAGCCACTTTTGGTAGCAGAATAATCGTGCCTATGCAATGGTAAGAGGTAAGAAAAGCAACGAGACGGATTATGAGCACTCGTTGATTATTTTGCGCAGCCACGCTGTTTCGCCTGTGAGGTCGGTGTAGTGCTTTCCAGCGCGTATGCAGGCCCTGACGAGAAAGGAGTCAACCGTAGTCCCATGGTGTACTTCGCGTAACGCACTTTACCACCGGGGTGCCGTACAACCAATACGGACCGACCGTGTTCAGCACAACGCGTGTCGTGTTCACCGCGGCCTGTATCTGCTCCTCGTTCTGAACATCGACAATGTGGACCAAGACATCCTTGGGAAGGGCAAGCTCGTTGACGAGCGCAGTCAGCTTGGCTTGGGACCGTCCAGCGATGGCAAAAGTGAAAGAGGCACGGTCAGGGTGACCTTGCAGGTATCGGATGGTCTGTCTTCCCGAGACCCCTGGGAAAATGGCTTAGGAAGCGAGGAGGATGAGTCGGGCAGCTGTCCGAACCTGTCCCGAGAACGAGTAAGTCGGTTGTCATCGTGGTAGGAGGCAATGCCAGTTGATGACGCACATAGTGCCACACGCTCGCACTTCCCAAACCGGTCTTCGAAGTAGCCGAGTCCCGCAGCGGCGTGCATCTGCGGCGACAGGAGCGCAAAAGAGTAAATGAACACGGTATGCACAGTCTGACTTGAATCAGTCAAGTCGACTCAATAATTGGCGATGACCGAGATGTATCCCTGTGTATCCTGGTTGGACCGTTCAGAAATGCCACCTCACTTGGAATTCGATATTGGAATTTTGATCATACTCCCTGCATAACCACCTCTCATTTGAACCACAACCTGTGTCGGGCATGCAGCGTTACTTTATGGTCCTCCAGGCTGCAATTGGTAATCAGGACGCACTAAGGGCGTGTCCGCTCGGTACCGACAAGAGTCATCGCGCTAATGGGCCCGCGCGCTTAAGGACATTCAGCATTTCGAGAAGGTGCAGCATTTTGTTCGGCGAAGGCATTCAGTGGGCTAAACATCGCTCTCTTCAGCGCGAAGCTGATGCTCCAAGTTTTTGACCTCTAGGTGCAGCTTGCGAATCGCGCGCAGATCCCTGATGGACGTGGAACAATGAGTTCCTAAATAAAGAAGGCCAACTTTAAAGTGCAAGCCTCTGTCTTTGTCCGCCCACACAGGCGCTCTTTTCTTTCACAGCTCCAGGTACTTCAGTTTTCTACTACGCGCACTCCAGTACTTCCATCCATCCGCTTCCCGCAATCTTTCGCCCATCATGTCTGGGAAAGACGAATCAGAGTCTCCAATGGACATTGCCATGGTCGATATTCACCACATCGAGGATTTCGGCTCAAGCTGGACCGAATACATTCCATCCTTTCGCCACACACAGAGACATTCCCGCGTCGTGGCCCATCAGTGGCCTCGCGACCCCAATGGCGGACCTCTCACCGAGCTCCAAGTCGACGGCAAGTCCGTTGATGGCGGTGTGACAATGTGGGCTGCGACGCTTGCAGACTTTTTCTACACACGGCCTATACCGCGCTTCTGCAACGTCGTCACGATATCGACCAGCAGCAAAATGCTTCAGTTCTCCAAAGAGATGAACGAGCGCCGATACGCTGCCCATCTAATCACAGAGGCACGACGCGAAGCAAATCCTGTCGAAATCCTCCCATTCGACATGGCAAAGATCATCAGGAATTTCGACGCGCGACGAATCACACTCGGAGTGGGTGCTTGTAGTCTTTCTTGCTTGGCAGCAGGTCTCACCCGTTTCACAGCCATACACTCACAAGTTCCACGGAAGGGTCCCGCTGCATCTTTTACCGGAGACATTGGTTGTCCATGATCCCGACAGCACGTTGAACGCCGTCGATCGTACTCGTCAACCTCCAAAGACACGTCGCTTGGCACCGCTCACATACCAGCTCTGCCTCACGCAGGGTAGCCGGCTGATGGCCCTCCAAACTCGAGAGGAGCTTGCCCTTCAGAAACGAAAACATGGGATTCTCCTGGTCCCCACTTCTCAGCCAGGCTCACCGGTGTTGGTAGAATATCCCCCACGGCCTCAGGCACTCTCTCATACACCCGAGGCGCATCTTTCTTTGTCTGCCACATCTCGTCTCGGTACTGGCCATCATTCCTTTGTCTACACCGGCGAATGGGAGGTTCCCAGGTCATGGTTTGTGGAACCATCTGTCTGCGAAGAGTGCGCATTGGAAGTTCTGTTGAGGACTCTCAGAAGGGATGCACAAGTCAGTCTCAACAGTGCCGGCGCCGATCAGACGCTACAGCAAGAAATTGCGCTTCTACTTGGTTTCACGCTCCCTTTGGACGACACGGAGGAGCCCTTTGACGTTATAGTGATAAACGACACCGAGGAGGAGTTTCAGAAGCGTCATTCCGAACCACTCAGGACTATCCACATCGAAATCGCCTGGTCCGGTTACGGTCACTTCTACCAATGCAAGCACCTCCCTCCCACCCTCGACATGTCTATTTGCGGCGAAGAACGCGTACCAGCAGGCCAGCATCCTCCCCCGTCTTCTCATATAACCCCTCCCTCGACGTTCAAACTTTCGGTTGCCGCCAAGCTCTCACTTGAAGACGACCACCATCTTGACAGGGAAGCACGTAACTACCAGCGCTTCCCAGAGCATTTCTTTCAGCACTGGAGTGGATATGGACTCGTGCCGCCGTTCCAGGACCCAACGCCCTGTGGAACAATCGTACCTCAGTTCTATGGATATTATGTGCCTGTGAGGGAGACGGGGGAAGAGCGGCAGTATCTGAGTCCTATCTTGTTGATGGAGAATTGCGGGAAACCCATTGAGTCTGCAATGCTGTCGTTGGAAGACCGGTACGTCCAAGATTTAATACGCGTTGTCCACCAAACTAAACTCAAAATCAAACCTACAGAATAGAATGTGCGTCGCTCTTCAGGCGCATGACGCTCAACGGGTGGCCGCACAACTCCATCTACCAGCGCAACGTTGTCGTCGACTTCGGCCACATATCCGAGGACCCCAGGACGCATGACTTAAGCTCCCATAGGCGGTTCCGTGTCATCGACTTCGGGCGCACAGAGCAGTCCTGGAATAAGACCTCTGTGGACTTCAACGATGAGCAAATCTGGGAGCAGTGCATGATTCCAAGAGAGTATCGCCTGATATTGAGGCGAGGCTATCGATTCGAGCCACAGACGGAGTTGGATTTGCTAAAGAAGAAGACGAGCTTGGGACCGGTAGTGGTTGGACGTTTGCCGGTGTTGTATCCTGAGATTGAGTTATGTGAGTCATTCGACTGACTGATATTAAGACCTCGCTCATCCAGGCCTGTTAGACCAACCTGTCTATCCATACTTCGACCTCTACCCTCGGATTCCGGAACCTGCGCTGGGTGATGTCGACCTTCACATTCCAGTCGTGTATCCCTCTTTCGATCTATGTACGTGGCTTCTACATCTATAGTATTCAAAGCGCTGGAACATTCTTTCAGATCGGCCTGTCTACCCATTCTTCGAAATCTATCCAGTCATACCTCGAGACGTCGCATCGCGACCAGGCCGTCCTCCGATCATTGTCGTAATCGCCAACCAGGAGCGCAAGGGCATATCCGCATGCACTATTGATGTTGCAGACGCATGCTCTCAAGGCGGGCTGCTGCCTGCAATTGACGAAAATACCGAGGCAACGAAGCCGATTCCGTGGCAGGTCAGCTACTATCCAGTGTTCAACCTCTGTAAGCCAAAGCTCGCCCTCTGTGACATTCATAAACCTAACATACTACCCTCAGATCCTGCGTTGTATCCTCACATCGAGCCCTACCCTTCTCTCCCTGTTGATCTTATTCCAGACCATTTGTCAAAGGCTCCTGCATGCATACCACCACTATTATCCCGGAATTCATCAGAGAGTCTCTTCACTTCATCCGAATCCGAGGGCGAGGGACTCCTAGTGGTGTTGAGAATGGGATACGAATCTGGAAGTCATTGCGAGACGCCCAGCATGAGTTTGGACTCGAAATTTACGACCGAGTCTTCGTTGCATGCGTTTCCGCCACGGGTGCAATGGACCTTGTGAACGTTGTCTGCTCTGTGATGTTGCTCCTGTTGGACTTGTTCCGAATATTCTTGCTATGCAAACGTCAAATTACAATACTTGTATGTACAAATAGATAGATACGGGTTGAGAACAATATCCTTACCACAACTGGACTATTCGTCGAACATACTTCCGTCCATCCTGACACCCATGTTTGTTTTGATATCCATACCCAGTAACTTCATCTTGCCCGCCTGTTCGGTGTCAGTTCAGTATCCAAGGCACTGGATCAACGATAGAACAAACCTCGACGCGCTCATTCTGGACTCGTCTGAGCTCCATGAGCTGCTCCTTGGACATGTACGAGTCGCCTTCTCTCGGTTTCTTCTTGTGCGCGTTGTTGATTGCCTTCATGTCCGCGCGCGCGTCATACGAATCATTAGCTGGAGGCACGAATTCGCCGGAGCGCATCGCTTCCATGCGCCGCTCATAGAGGCCCATGTCGTAGTACTTTTCGTGCGGGAGTGTGCCTACGTATGGCCCATTAGGCTTGCAACTCCGGAACAGCAGCGAATAGGCGCACCAGTGTTGAAATCCTCTACGAAGCGTGCGAATTGTTTCCTGCTCTGGTCCTTGGAGATAGTCTCCGGGTTGATTTTCTGCTCCTCAACCAGCCACGTATGGAACTCGGACCCCTTTGAGAATATACTTGACGAAATTAGCGGGAATACAGTATGGCAGATTGGGACAACGCACTCGGTCTCGGTGATGACGCCGTACTTGCCCCACTGCGAAGCGCCGGATTTCTTTTTCTGAGAAGGCGTGGGGATTGTGAGCAGAGTGGTCTTGGAAAAGGGTCGTGGCGCACTTTCTCCTTCCGTTCGCGCTTCTCCCTCTTCCGCTCCTTCCGCTCTCTGCGTTCCTTGCTGTCTCGTCGCTTCCTCCTTCTTTTCCTGTCGTGCGAGGACGCACTCGACACCGACTCTGATCGAGACCGGTCTCTTCGCCTGTCTCTTGACCGTGATCTGTGCCGTTCATGATCGTGTCGCCGTCTTGAAGGCGAGATTGAGCGCGACCGCCGACGTTGCGAGGGAGACTGCCGCCCCAAAGGAGATGGTGACCGACGTCGTTCCCGGTCGCGAGAATGCGCCCGTGGTGGAGGTGACCGCGAATATCTGCGTCGTTTATGAACAGGACTCCGAGACCGTGATCTTGAGCGCCGTCGGTCGCGCTCTTCGGTACGGTGGCCGACGCCATCCTTGGCTTCCCGACGCCCTGGAGAACGGCTGAGAGAGCGACCGCGAGGCATTGCCAGCTGTCGATACAATTTGAATGAGTGTTGGAATGAGAGACTCAATCGACGTCATTTGTCACACTTTACCAAACGGTCTCACGATCGGGCGGGGATTGCCAGCACGCGATCGCAATGGCGAAGTAGAACTACTGTAGAAGTGTAGAACATCAACTTGAATCATCACAGCTTCGTTAGTGGAGCACGACTCAAAGTCCCAGGGTGCACTTTGTGTTGATTGCTTTTCCAAATACATCTCTGCCGGAAATTGCCAGTACGCCACATCAACGATAGACAGCAAGTTGAAGTCATTCCACTGTCTGACGTCGTTCTGCACAAGAAAAGGTAAATGACACAATAGCATACTGACTCCACTGATTATTATCACCGGAACCAAAGGGTGAAAACCTAAGAAAAACATGGTCCAAGATCGGAGAGCGTAATATAGCAACAGAAGCGACAATTGGCGTCACGCGAGAATCAATAAAGCTGTCCATCGAATAGCATATGCATGATTCTCAAACCACTGGTCTAATACGCTCGGCCAAGGGCAAAGGCGATGAAAAGACACCACCCATCTCGCGCAAGTACGTGGGAGGGTGGACAAAGACAAACAGCAGTACCACAAGCGTCATCAAGACAGCATCAAAGAGGTAGAGATACTGAAAGTCATGTTAGAGGTCCAGTAATTTAAGGAAATGACAGACATGTGCTCACAAGTTCGTGAGATGACAAGTAACCATCTCTTCCGCCTGCGAATTCAACCGCACGAAAGATGCATCGAATGAGGATCGAAGCGTTTGCAGCATAGAGATTCCACATGAGACGAGTCCAGCACTCTTTCTCCTTCGGGGGCTTGTAGTTGCGCATGCGGTAGTGGAAGACCGAAGAGACAAAGATGAATCCACCGAACCATACGATCTGGACGCCCAGCCCGAACAAAACTATGCCCGTGGCTAAGTTGGTGTGGTCCTTGTAAAGGCCTCCACCTGGGTACAATGAGAGTGATGCTGCGATACGTCGAGGTTCACCTACCGGCGCCTTGAAGTAGAAAACTCAAGACATCCCCGCACACGAAGAAGGCGGTCAGCCAGCGGACACGAATCAGGGAGAACTCCTCCGCATCGAGCGCTGAAATTATGCGACCGAGGACGACATAGATGCTTCCAGCCTTTCAAACATTTTAGCAAGCATATTGCAAGTGCAATGAACACATACAAAGAGAGATGGTGCGAGTAGGATCATGAGAGTTTGCAGAATGTACCATGACACGGAATCAGGGTGGTAGTGGCCGAAGATTCGTCCTATATATCCAAGGACCTCCACTGGAGGCATCGAAGATTAATAATTTCTTTTGGGACAAGAAAAAGAGCAGCATACTCAACGCGCCGATGGCCAGAGCCGCAAAGTACCATCCTTTGGTGCGTTTTATTAGAAAAGCATGCCTCATGAAGAGACCCGCAAAGATGACAATGAATATGGCAGCAGCAGGGACGGAAGGTTTGTAGTGGCTATCAGCTCATGGTAAGTTTTGAAGAGATTCGAAGGAAGAAGTACACACCTGTATAACTTTTCTGGCTTTGACATGCTGGATGGAAGATGAGCTGGCGTATTGGAGGGGGAGTTGTTGATGATACATCTTCAGGTCGCGCGCCTATAAACTTGAAAGGAGGGCCGTCCCTATCGACGAGATGGAAGGGTGAGCGTCAATATGCCCGTGCAGCCGTTCAAGCTTCCGTTTCTGACAGACAACAGCCAATCGCAGACACAGAACCAGGTGATTTGAGGGGCTTTATTATCAATGCTGTATCTTTTCGGCGAGCAATGCCCACGAAGACCATCGGTCTCTTGGTAAAAGCGGCACCTGGTGCCGACAAACATGGAGCCATCCTCGGGCGTTGAAGACGCATTTTGAGGGATCACAGAAGCGTCAACAGGGTGAGAGAAAATCGTTGCAGAGGCTAAGCATGAAGGAGATGGCCATCAAGAGAAGAGAAGTATAAGCAGATTTCGAGGTGGTCCTAGATTTGCTGGCCCGCGTTCAGTGGGCAGACGGCGTGCTGATCAATAATCAATAGATACACGGTACCTCCTTCCGGACCCACAGGATCTCCGGACGCAGCGTAGAGTACAGATGAGTGCAGTATCTTCAATGTACCTGCTCAATGGCAGCATCGCCATATAATGTGATTGTCGTTGAGTATCATCCAGTCGTGATGATGCGGTCATGGCCCTATCCTGTCGACCAAAATCTTGTGAAGATACAAGATGGTCAGAGAAGTGGAGGCTGTACTCGCCCAGAACATCTACCACCGTGGCAGCGTTCGATTGAAAGCGCGCTCACTGTACCTCTCTTAGACAAACATCGGGATGGCTCGGAAATTGGCCCACATTGCGGTTTGTAGAACATTGCTGGGCGCGGTCGTCGTTGGCGGTCGCAAAATGCGTCTTGTCCCGATCCTTCTCAAATCGGCGACTGGCAAACTGCCGGCGGCCTGCCTGGGGACTGCCGGAACCTTTAGGCTTTACTCACCTTTCCTTGTTACCACCACCTCTTCCACTTTTCCTCTCTTTTTCTTCCTGACCTATGGCGAAAATACTCTCTCGATTCGCAAAGTCCTTCTTTGTTGTTATAGCCGCTCTTGTACGTCCCAATACGGAGATTCTTTGTGCCAACTCAACGGGAAATGACATGTAGTTCCTTGTCGGGATGGTCGCGTTTTTACATCCGCCGACGAGATCGTATATTGACCCATGGACCGGGGACGTATTTGGAGAGGGCGGACTTGAGGGCATGCTCCATCGCTACGACGCTGCGGAGAAACCACTTCCAGGCGCGGGCGCGTCGAGTCCAGAAGCACCTGGACATGTTATTATGCCCGAGCTGGGTAATGCAACCGCGAAGTGCGTAGAGCTAGTTACTCACAACACTTAGGTTTACTGAAGAAGTTTACAGAGCAGCGCTAGGTCGTGCGACCTGGAAATTACTGTGCGCTCCGATTTCGTGACGTGAGGAATGCAGACTCAAGGTAGCCTTCCATCAGACATACCATGACTCTGAGATACCCCGATGTGTGTGTTGTATTATTCAAGGATCTCCTTTGTACTGATTGCCGTTTGTAGAATCCAACACCCGATGAACGAGAAGCGCTGAGCTCTTTCTTCCACCTCCTCTCAAGGCTATATCCTTGCGGTGAATGTGCCGCGAATTTTCAGAAAGAGTTGGAGCGGTTACCGCCTCAGGTGTGTCCCGATAATCAAGCTCTCATTCAGTCATTGATGCGTTCTTTGTACCAGACATCATCCCGCAGAGCAGCAGCTCTTTGGTGAGTCTTTCCATCCGGTTGCTCGAGTTTTCTCTCATCCGGTTTTCAAGGTTATGTTCTCTTCATAATGACGTGAATGCTCGCCTACATAAACCAGAATTCGACTGCGCTAATCTGGACTCCGAGTACGACTGTGGTTGTGGAGATGAACCTGTAGCTATTGCCAAACTCGTCGGAGGAGACGATGATTTGGAGCGCGATCTGAGCAAGGACGAGCTGACAGGTGTCGGATTGATCAAAGGCGGCAGATGATCACGGAAGGAGGACTGATGCGATGTAAATTATATCTATTGGGTTCTTGTAGTATACTCGGAATAATGATGTCTCGATACAGATTCATCGTCAGTCCTTTCAATCTCACATCTAATATTTGAGGAGCGGTACGGATACATAGGTTGAGCTGGCGAAAGTACTGTCTCCGGTCCTCGAATTTCGGGAGTTCTTCGAATGGAGGCGCTCAATTTGAAGTGACCTCGAAGATGTACGATAATGTTTTCGATGGTTGTTGTACTCTGCCTCGAAATGAAGTGTGAACCATGCTCAAAATAGTAGAGTGCTTTCAAGAAGACATTTGCATCGCCGGAAGTGAGAATGTGAGTATGTTGTGAAAGTGGTCGTCAGGCCGTCGGGCGGGAGCGCCCTTTCCATCTTGAGCGTAGAGCGTAGTGATCGGTGACGCTTTCGATCGGAGGCCCTGCCAAATCGGGCTCCATATTTTCTCTTTTACTCTTTCCTTCAGTCATCCATCATTTGCCCCAGACTCGGGTTGCCCCTACAAGAGGTAATATTACCATGTCGCTGTCTCAACAATCTCCTAGATAACGGCAACTCGCAGACGAAAATATCAAACCACTAACAACGGAAATCATGGGCTGCTGGCTAAAAAGGAAGCTTGAAGAGGACAGCCTTCCGTACGTTCCCCAGATTCGTCTCTCAAAATTGACCTGCTGATGATGGTACAGCCCCTTTTTGATCTCGACCCTCTCAACGCGATTGATACAATCTCGCTATCTTCTCACGCGCATAGCCTTTGCCGTCCTTACAATCATCTCGGTATATTGAGATGATGGTTCACTCTGGTGACTTCCTTCCACCTCGCCAGGATGTCGTCCGACGACCAGTGCTCAGGCGAGTCGCTGTCCGAGCGCAGCCATTCGGGTCGGCGCTCCAGACGCGACCGGAGGCATCAGGGCATGTTTGGGTTGAAGAATCGTAATCACAGACGGTACAGAGGAGGTGCGCTTGCCTGGGAACAAATCCGTATCTCTCTGAACTGTCGTAGGAAGTGACCCACACAACTATGAGGACAAGTACCCGGAAGATTTGGCCTACGAAGAGCTCAATCCCAACGCGAGGCTCTGGCGCATGTATCTGGACGAAAGCGCAATTTTCGACGCCGACATGGTCAATGAAAGCACAGACAGTGTTGATGTCCTCCTCGTATTCGTACGAACTCACACACACTAGTTTATCGCGTCTTACGTTTGTTTGGCTGGCCTATTCTCCGCCGTCGTCAGCACATTTGTGGTCCAGGCAGCAGAATACATGCAGATTGACTTTACCCAAGTCTCTGCGACCTTGGCCTACGAATCAGTCCTCCTCCAGCGTGCCTTCATGGATGGGATCTCATCAAACACGGTCCCTGCATCCCCAGACCCAGCCACTCTGGTGACATCGGTGTCCTCGTCAACATTGTGGGTAACCGCCCTCTGGTACGCGAGCCTCGTCGCCAGTCTTAGTACTGCACTCGTCGCCGTTCTCGTCAAGCAGTGGCTACATCAGTACATGAATCTCCCCTCCGGAACAGCCAAACATCGAAGCCATGTTCGACAGCTTCGCTACTCAGGCTTTGAAGCTTGGAAGGTGCTGCTCATAGTCGGGTTACTCCCTGTTCTTATGCACGTCTCCCTTGCCCTCTTCCTCGTTGGACTGGTCATTTTCCTATCAAGTATGGCATCTCCCATAGCATGGATGATTGGAGTCATTCTGATTATCGTCTATGTCGCGTATGTGGTGTCCCTCATCCTGCCCATGGTGTATCCCAAGTGTCCTTACCGGACACCCTTGTCCGACATGGTGTTTGCGGCGTGTAGCTATGACATTCGGTTGTTCCGAAGGACCGTTCATCGCTTTGGCAGGAAGGAGTCAGAGGACGCGCAATCGCACCATATCACCAAACCTCTCCGGTCAACGTCATTGCTTAAAGACGTTGAAGCTAGGGTTGTGAAACGTGACTCCAGCGATTTGACTCTGGATTCTCTGCATTGGCTATATTGCATGTCTTCCAATCCAACAGTGCAGTCCATTGTCGTTGAGTCGGTTGGCGCTCTCCCTATGTCCTCTCGCTCCAATCCTAAAGTGGAGGCGCTATTTGGCGCGCACTCGGACATGTACACCACTTTCCTGCAGTTGCTGAAGACGACTCTTCATCCAACCGAGCTCGGGCGTAGACCAAACAATGGTCTGGAAGGAAAGGCGGCTCGTCTGCTTCGCTATGATCTGCATGTGGACTGCCCGCAGATGCGCGTTCGAGTCCGGGTTGAGAGATCGGATTCTCTGGAGTTTGCGGCATCGGCGTTGTCCAGTCGAAGCGGTTCCTGGAAGGGATCAACTGATACTTTCTGGGTCATCCCATTTCTGGCGGAAGTGCTCAACACCTCATCTCCACCCGCATTTCCCCTGGCCATCTGGTTACGCCTCATCGAGAATGCCACCAGAGGTCGCTATTTCCTCTATGATCGCGCGTTTTCTATACTTCTGGGGAACGCTGTCGTAACGGCCTTGAGTCAGGCCATGCAATCACCTGCATCCCGCGACGAGAATATAAGTGTCGTCTTTGCTGACGCTGTGGCACTCCATCCCAACTTTCGCTCTCAGTTGATCTCAACTTTGTTGCCACTCTTCGAGGAGCACAACAAGGTCATTTATAACCCACTCGTCACTCCTCATCTCCGCTTGTCCCTTGCTATGGTTGACTATTCCGTCCTCACTCTCCTCCCACGGAGAGGCGCCGATACTCATCGTTCCGATTCGACCATGGTGTGTGACGGGCCGCGCAACTCTGCATTTACTTTGGCATATGATCAGTCCGACGCATACTCCTTGATCAACCATGGCATGCAAAACATCTACCTCTACTTGAAGTTCAACGACATCTCTGATCGCAATATTGGCGCCATTTTGTCGTTCATCGCCCGTTTCATCTATTGGACACAGCTGTTCAGCGACGATGCTGATCCAGACGAACGTATTGTTGCCAATCGTAGCATCATTATCCAGTCATACGCTCGTGTGGTCATGCATGCCTTCCGGGCAGTTGATATCCCTCCTTCAACCTTCACCGCTTTGTGGCATCCTCTTTCCGTCGTCTTGGATTACATGTTTGGCAGCAATAAAGACGTGGCTTCTCGGTCTGACGATCCTCAGAGGGGAATCGACTTTAATGACCTCCACCCCGTCCTAGTCATTGGCCTACAGAATACTACGCGAGCTGCTTATGATGTCTTCATTCGCAACGGATGCTTCGAGCGTATAGCGCTTGAACCCGTGAAAGACATCTGGACGGACGTCGTATGGGCGTATATTTCTGGTCTGGTAAAGGCGGCGGCTCGCGTCAAGGAAATCGGCACCATCCCGGGTATGGGCATGGCGAATTTCCGACAATACATCGATTACCTGCATCAACCTGATAATCTCCTCATTGCTTGCATCTCGGTGGCGTGCACACCTTCGGGTTCGAGTTGTCATGCTGACGGTGATGGCATTGAACAGCGCATAGCGGATTTGGCCAGTTTGTGTCCTGGACATGGTGGATGGGACAGGTGTCGAGAGCGATTGCGATTGTGCCCTGTTTTGCGAGACGAGTTGGGTGATGTTTACATCCGGGACGACTCAGCGTCGTCATTGCCGACCGATGACCCCATGCGAGTCAACCTTGCGGCTATTCAGGACCTTCTGGACGGTATATTTGATACTAGGCATGAAGATCATGTACTGTTGCCCGCGCCCGACACAGTGAGGGCTCCTCATTTTCAACTGGGTCTTCACTCAAAAGTTCTTCTAGGTACCGTCGGGCTTGATTACGCGGGAAACAGGAAGTGGGCATGTTGATCGTCACTCGATAGCGCATCGTATGCGCCGCATGCTCAACTTGTCCTGCAAATCAGACTCGCGAGACTTACATGTTTGAATAGAGAAGTAAACGAGAAATCTACAAGATGTGAAGTCAACATAACTTAGTGTATCTCCAGCTGTATCTTACGAGCCTGACGAAAGAAAATGGGGACAAAGAGGAACTGGTGTATTTCATGTCACGACGACCATAAATTACCTATGGGCTGTTGAACGCCGTTTATCAGTGGTTTTATTGACTGCCAAAGTTCTTCTTCAACAATGTCTCTCTCCCGGCCCGCATCGACTGTCTTCCATGATACTTCGTCCTTCTCGTCGCGTAGGGTAATGAAGACGTCCCTCACCCTCCTTTGCAGCTCCTCCTTCTCATACCGCTCCCCACCGTAACCCCCGCGCTCACGAGCTGCTTCGGTCGATATATCCAAGAAAAGCACGAGATCTGGCTGTGGCAATCCAATGTCGGGTGCACGACACCAAGGGAGAGGAAGGCCTTTCGCCGCGCTGAATGCGATCCCTGAAAAGGCATAGCGATCGCAGAGGACAGTTTTCCCTGCGTTGAGGTGGGCTTTCAGAGTAGATCTGCAAAGACATGAGAGTCAGACGGGGAGGTTGTATCAGACACGCACGCAAGCTCCCAACGGTTCGCCGAGAACAGCAGATGAATAGCGCGATCATCGAGCTCCGCTTCGCTCTGCAAGTACGCGTTTATCATGCCTCCAATCTTTGTGCTTCGATCTTTTGGTGGTCGCGCATCAAGAACGCGTTACACCGAATGAAAGCATGATGAGAACTGACCAGGAAATTTAGCCATCTCCACTTGTTTGCCCTCCTTGACGAGACGCGCGGCAAGATTGGCGATTTGCGTCGATTTGCCTGAGCGGTCAAGTCCCTCGATTACAATAAACGCGCCTCGGGTCATGGTGGTGGTGCTCGTGGAAGAGGCAACTTTGCCTAATCGAGGTTCAGTTCCCATAAAGCAGATTGTCCATCAAAGACGCTCTAAGAGCATAGGATCAGTCCCGGGGAGGAATCCGAACAACTTCCAAACGCCGCTGATGATAGAGAGAGAGTAAGAGTAAGAGCCAATTTGGGGCGCCAATTGGAAATTTTGGCGAGGCGCAGCCCGCCACGAATTCCCAAATATGGTGATGGACGCGATCAGTGGCTCACAGACACTTCGCTTGTTCACACCATCACAATGGTCAACCAAATACACTGAAAACGATGGTGAATGCAAATTATTGAGTATTGTTGAAACACATGTATCGCAGAAACATAAAGGATGTATGTAGCGACTGGAAGACGTCCCAGTGTGTGCGCATAAATAAGTTACTTCATACAAAACGATACAAATCCTGGAAGATCACCGGATGGAGAGCACATTAGAGCGCGTGGAGTTGAGTTGGGGACGGTCGGCGTAGTCGTGGACCTTCTTCTTCTTCGTGGCAGCACTAGGTACATCCCATATCTTCCAGAACTTCAACGATTCATCCCCTCCACCCGTGAGGACCATGTCTCCAGCGGGACTGACGCAGCTGAAAAGAACGCGGGAGTCGTGTGCGTCCCGGATTTCTGCGACACGCTCCATGCTTGGGTAGGCGTGAATCATAATGGAATTGGTCGGGTAACCGTGCGTCGTCAGGATTTCCTTCTTGTGTGGCGACCATTGGATGGTGCTGATTTGGGCTGGTGTCTTCTGCGTATGCACACGGGCACCGGTGTTGACATTCCAGACGTTAATCGATGCGTCATTCGTTCCGCCACCGGTCGCAAGTAGAGAGCTTTGCCAGGGGCACCAGGCTACGGCCTGGTGAAAACTCAAGTTAGACATATACACAAAGAAAGACCCAGGCACTGACTTTGACAGCAGCGGTATGGTTTCGTTTGACCCACTTGGCTTTGCCTTGAGCGTTCTCCCCAACGTCACCAACTCGACCATCCCAGACGTTGACAACATTGTCGTTCCCACCACTAGCCAGTAGCTCGCCATCGCTTCTCCACTTCAACCCACAGACCTCACCACTATGTCCAAGAAGTTCCATGACCTTGTGTCTGGGCACTCGGACATCGTGGTGCCAAATACTTCCATCTGCGCAACCCGAACTGAGGATGTGCTCGTTCCAAGACAACGTCGCGACTTGTGCCTGATGCCCACTCATCGTCCTCAGCTTCTGCGCAGTCTCCGCATCGTAAAGCTCGACGTCGCCGTTACAAAGACCGATGCCGATGAACGAACCATCGTTCGACATCTCGACGCTAGATGGATACAGACCCTCTCCGGCCTCCGCGATGGTGTTCACATCGCCAGTCTCGGCGTACCAGAGGTATGTTCCCTGTCCGAGAGCGACCGCGACGGTGTTCTGGGACGACCAGCTGACGAGGTTGAGGTAGAAATCGTCCATCAGATTGACGGCTGCAAGGACTCGTTCTGGCTGGGAGGGGATCTTGCGAGACTTGTTGGTCACCGCACCTGTCGACGAGGGTAGCGTTCCGGGGCGGGACGCATAGAGGGGTTTCGCGTATTCTCTTTGGAGAGCGAGGAATTTGTCGGAGGATGCAGCAGGGGGTGGCTCGTGGTATCCAAGAATGCGTCGGTTCAAAGGAACACCAGTGGCTTCTGCGAGCCGAGCGGTATGTCCGGGCGATGCCGTCTGAGACTGGATGTGCATCTTCTCGAAGCCTGCGACGATGTCAGATTCGATATCGCGCGTCGTAATGAAGCGGTCCTGGTGGTCGAACCCGGCACGGTTCTAGACGAATCGTAAGAAAGCTCAAAGAAGACTCAAAGGGAATTTACCGGCGTGGACTTGGAGCGCTTCAGCTCGCTCTTTGGCGGAGGAACATAGTCCATTTTCACCACATCGAACTTGCTCTCTATGCCACCCTTCCTGATGACGCCCGACGCCGCCTGACGCTGCAAGTCTGCTGCGCTGGGAAACTTGACAGGCGATGCCGGCCTCGAGCGAGACGACCCCGCCGCCGAAGCGAACGGATTTGACATGTCATACGGGGCGGTCACCGACTTGGATTTCGTCCTCCGTTTGGAGGGCGACGAGTTCAAGGATACGCCATTGAGACCGGAGACAATAGACGGCGTCAAAGGCGTCTTGGCCTCTGAGCGAGTGCGGTGACGACTGGGTGTCTTGGGTTGCGGGTGCATACTGATAGTGGAGAAGATGTTGGATGAAAAGAAAGAGATGAACCACACGTGATCGTGATCGTTTGACATTTGTTGGACCCTTGAAGTTGTATGCACGGTCGACCCGCCCTCGATTGACCACACTGTAGTTCATATTTATGAGGCCTTTACCCAGCAATAAGCAAAGCTGGCCGGCAGAGCCGACTTCTGTAATCATGACCTGAACGCGACTCTCCATTCCGTTCAATATATCAAAAGCACAGCAAAGAATGAGATGGCATAAGGCATAGGGTGGGCATACAGGCGTGAGCATAGGTAAGTGGGTAGCATATAGGAAGAAAGAGGTCTGCATAATTCAATTGAAGCCGATGGGAACGTGGCGTTTGAGGTGGCGAAGCCCAATTCGAATCCCAAAGGATAACTCCTCGCCCGGGAAAGTGAAGTATCCGTGATACCAGGCTAATGTAGCGAAACAGAGGAGCATGAAGAGAATGATCTTCTCGAAGACGTCTCGTCTTCGGTCTGAATCGCGTGGGAGGGGCAGTACGAGGACGGCTGCTCGTAAACGTCGTTGGTAGGTCGTAAGACGAGACACAGTGGGTTCTGATGAATGTCATCAGTGGATACTTGTAGAAGCGCTTCACTGTAATGACTGACCTGTGAACTTGATACATTGGACGCGATGGTCCGTGTTGTTGTAGACGGCAATGGGGGACAACATATCAGGATCGGAAGGATATTCGACTTTCCATCTCATCGGTCCGATGAGATGGATGGGCTAGTGGTCGTTGAATACAGCTATTCGTCTCGGACTGATATAAGACTTACCACACATGACTCAAGGCCCCATTGGTGACGCAGTTTGCGCAGGTCCAAAGCGCCTGAGGGAGGTAGCTTCACAAGGGACTCGAGGTCAGGTTCAATATCGCAATATAGCTTCGTTATATCGTCGTAGAATGCCAAGCGGATATATCTAAAGGCAACCAGAGCATCAAGTCGGGCAAGCACAAAGGTCGAAGAGACATTTACCCTAGCGGAGGAGCTCGGTCTTTATACTCGTTCTGTCTTATGCGCCAGATGGGATCTTCGTCGAGGGCGCGCGAGCGCAATGCGGAGCGCTCTTGGGGAGAGGGAGTGAGGAGAAGGAACTTGTCCTCAAAGAGGCACACGATCCGGGAATAAAGACTCTGCTGCGATGATGGAGTGCTCGTGCCCTTGGATGGCTTTGGCGACGAGGTCGAGGGAAGTGTAGCGGCAACGCGCTGGCCTACAAAAACACTCAGTAGGAACTCCATGACAGAGAATGAGAGACAGAGCTGACCCGCTGCATCCCAGGAAACCACTGTTATAAAGGAGGATCCGACTTGAGTACAAGGGCAGGATTCTCGCCCTCGTTACAGAGAACAAAGTTGCCAGGCGAGAAAAGGAAATAGAACATTCCCCGGGTCAGGCATGACCGCGATAGTACAAGAGCCAGAGGCGCCTTTCATACGAAAACGAACAAGGGAATCCGAACGAGCTGCAACGCGTCGATGCTGCCAAAAAAGGACAAGGGCATGACTAATCCAAGTTCCCACGCCATCACCGCGTTGTGTGAGGTTGTGTGGCACAAACGTGCATGTACACTTTCTGTTTCTTAAAGCTTCGTCACGGAAGGGGAGAATTCGGCACTGCAAGACACCATGAGACTGCGCCGATGTAAATGAGGGAATGTGGAGCCTGACGATGAGAACAGAAATAGTAAAAGACTGCTTCTAAGTTCTGTCTTAGTACTGCGCCGACCTGCGACCGGAAACTCCTAGGTTTGAATTTCAAACACTGAACAGTGGCTAAACCTCGTCTCTTCTCAGCTTGGAGTCCGGGGCAGGACTATGATTGGTGAGCTGCGGTGGCGAACCTGTTGTGGCGAGCCACGTCGGCAAGTCGTCAATTGAAGGAATTCAAGCTTCCTCAGCATCATCATCATCCTGTGATGCCCTAGTAGCTGTAGCAAAGCCTCGAAATGCGGTTTAGTGAATAACACCGTCGTCGTCGTCACATCGACTTACGACCTGCTCATTTCCCTACCATCATCTAGTCATCATCGAAGATACTTCCCATCTCACGGCGTGAGGCGCGATGCCTATGAAGGATCATAATGACGCCTCTCGGTGATCATGAGTAACGGCTATAACAGGACGACGCTTAGGCGTGTGTGGACCTTGAGCTCGAGGACAGCAATGCGATGGCCGTGATAGATCTAATATTGAACTAGCGCCGCAGAATTCAGTCGTGTGATGTGTCGAGCAGAGAGCTTGATAACTATGCCGAGCAGCCCGAGCTCAGTGTCGACCATTTTGATTGGCCACACACATACATTACCGGTAACCCAGAACCCGAAGAAAGGAGGCGCGCACCCCATCGCCGGATGGGAGTGGTGATCATCAGCAGATGTGGAGAGTCTGAAAGAAGTCCGCGACCTGAAGCCTATTGTCATGAGTGGCAGTTAACGCTAGCATGGAAGAGGCACTTGACAGCTTGAATAGACTGAAAAAAGACATGAGGATGTGTGAAGACCAAGTAAACCAACGTTTTCAGTGAAGTCGGCGAGAGCTGGCGCTGTACCCAAACCTAACGCAAGCGATCAGGATGTGGCGCTATAGTGTAGTGGCATCACATGGGATTCTGACCATACTGCAGTCTTAGTATTCCCATAACCCAGGTTCGACCCCTGGTAGTGCCTTTGCTTTTACGTCTTATGGCGAACCGCGATGGCTCGCATTTAGGGTGGCGCAGTAAACCTACCTGGTAGGTTTGAAACCGTTACTAACCTACCCACATTTTGGCCTAGGTTTCAATAGGGAGTATCAGCAGCACGCCTCGAAAAGTCAGACGCCTCAATAAGAAAAAGATTTCGCTCAGAAATGGCTCAAATCAAGTGCTCCACACAACCTAAAAATAAGTCTGAGTGATGTCACATGCGAGGACACGATAACGTGCCTACACTCTCTTTCGCAAGAACTACCCATGCCTTCGCCAATTTGGCGGTTAATATGCATGGTGTTGGGCCCAGTTATGGCCCTGAATACCATGTCGGAGAGCGGCAACGACACCGACCCCTCTGCCAATGCTTATGCCGCTGCACACGCTGCTCTTGAAAGACGCGCAAAACCTCGTCCACAACAAGCTGGACAGAGGATAAGCGAGGAATGGCTTCGAGAATTACCTGATTCAGAGAGTGTCTATCACTTCCGGTCAGTCATAAGTGAAGTCTAGATATCAGAAGACTGAACAAGCCAACAGTATGACAGGTGACGAGATTTGCCGGCTTGCATGCGTCCTTTGCATCCCGGACCCCTTCCGCACCGAACGTCGCAACAAGTTTGCTGCTGTAGAGGCACTGGGACTGCTTCTTGCTCGCTATCGATCCAGTGGTGACATGTTTGACCTCACTGTACGCTATGATCGTGCCCAGTCTGCCATCTCGGAGGTTGTCAACGAACTAACTGAGTTCCTTGACGACACCTGGCAACATCTACTGGACTGCAGCAACCGGAATCCTCTTCTTACACCAGAGAGACTTGCAGAGTATGCACAGGCCATTTACGATGCAGGTGCACCACTCGCCACAGTATGGTGTTTCATCGATTGCACCATTCGACAAATTTGCCGTCCCTCGCTTTATCAGAGACAGGCCTATAACGGCTACTACTGTGGTCATGCACTCAAGTATCAAGCTGTGCGACTCCCAAACGGCATGACGGGGATGCTGTATGGCCCTGTTGAAGGACGCCGCAACGACAATCATCTTCTCGCTGCCTCTGGATTGTTGGAATGGTGTCAAGACCATGCGTTCCGTCCAGGCACCTCCCCCGCTACCCCGCTCCATCAACGCTACTTCCAAATCTTTGGCGATCCTGCATACGGTGTAAGCCCAATCATGCTGAGTCCCTTTGCTGGAAGGGGACAGCGAACCGATGCCGAGAAGGCCTGGAACGAAGCCATGGCTTCAGTCCGGATCGAGGTTGAACACGGCTTTGGGGAGATATCAAACTTGTGGCCTTTTCTCAATTCGTGGTGGAAGCACAAGGTTTATCACTCACCAATCGGACGGTATTATCGGGTAGCCGTTCTTCTCACCAATGCTTTGAACTGTGTACAACCTAACCAGACTGCTCAGAGGCTTCAGTGTATGCCCCCAAGTCTAGAAGAATATTTCGTAGCATAGTTAAAGCACTTCATATAGACAATATACGTGATATACTGTATAGGTCTTTCTACTTAGTATCTAATTTTGCTCGGAAGCTAGACGAGTCTTTTCGATGTTCAGAAAACCACCCAAGAACCCCATAAACTCGCCCATACGCTGGTCAGATTTCTTGTGATACTCAAGGACCTTCTTCTGATGCTCCTGACGGTCCCGACTATCCTGCTGAATGGCCTGCAGCAGGGCTGTCCCGGCCCCGGAATCCTCGCGACGTATGCCACCAGTGCGACGACGCTTCTTAGAGTCACCTTTGTCATCGTCCAAGTCAGAACTCGAGTCCTCGTCGCCATCACGGTCGTCTCCCTGACGCCGCTTCTTCGAGGGGCCTGCCTTCATCGATGCGTTACGGATGTGTTCGCCACCAGCTTCGTCGTCCTGTTCTTTCTGAGATACAATGAGTAAAGCCTCTCGATGTACCAGTATCCACTCACTTTCAGTTTCTCGGCCTTCTTTGCATCACTGAGCTGTGCCGCATCGTCGTACTGCTTCTCGATCTTCTCAAGTTGAGCAGCAATAGAGATCTTGTGCGAGCTGTCCACCAGAAGGTTGTAAATCGAGCGGACTTCTTTGTGTGAACTCGTCGGGTTCTATGGTCTGCATGAGAGGAAATCAAATAATATCAGGTCGAAGAGACGTACCTTTTTATACTTGATCAATCCTTCACCCTTGAGACGAACAGTATCAGGTTTCAAGTTGTCCAAACGCTGGCCAACAATGCGACGAAGCTCATCGCAAATCTTGACCCATGTCACCGTCCTCGCCCCACGTCCCGTATAGAAAACCTTGAAGTCTCCGCAGAGGCGAGCAAGTTCAACGAGATCGGTAGCGATGAACCCAGGAATCGCAACCGACGACCTAACAACAGCACCAGGGGCATCGCGCCTCGCAACGGTAAGGTTGTCCGCCTCGCTGGCAGGTACATCGGTGACAGCAGCCTTCTTCTTGCGACCAGGCTTGGCCTTGGCCGGTGCCTGAGCACCGCTGTTGGCGAGCAGCTGACGGACTTTGGATTTATCGAGAGCCGCAGTGGAAGGCGATGGGCGAGTCGGCGAGTTTGTGAGGTCGTGCGCCAGAGGAGAGTTCACATTTGGGGGCTGATATACAGCAGGCCGACGTGGGGTAGAAGGTGTGATCAATGGACGAGGCGTTTTCGAGGGTGTCCCCGCAAAGGCCTGCGCAGACGGACGACCGGCATTGCACTCGTCGATGAGCTCTTGGACCGAGGGAAGATGCAAGTCATCGTCGGCCTGAGAGGGGCGCGGGGATGGAGGGATGACCGTGTATGGTAGACCGCGCCAAGAGTCATCCAACTCCTCGTTGGGCAAGTACATCTCGCGACTGCGAGGAGAAAGTCCGGGCGGGTTGAGAATATTCTCGCGATGAGCATCCCAGTATCCGCGCGACTGGTTACGGCCGCTACAGGAAATTATGGTGAGATCGGACGATGGTAGACATGGGAAAGAGGACGAACTCAAGATCGTACCACTGAGGTGTGTAGCCCGTGGTTGACTGTTGGTTCTGATTGGGAAACATGATTTTTCGATGTGCTGGATGGAGAGATGAGATGAGAGAGAAGTGAGGATGATAGACGCACACCTAGTCTTCATTTATACCAGATCCAGCACCACAATGACGCTAGAGGTCGGCACAAATCAGGCGCGCTGGCAAACGGTCAGCATATCGCGTCTTGGAGTATTGGTTGGTGAGTTGGTTTGAATGGCGTCATGGAAGAGGCACTGCGCACCATTGACGTATCTTACTCCAGCTCTGCACGGTCCAGGACAGTCCTGAGGGGGCGGGATCGGAAGAACACAAGAACCGTCGTCCGAGGCGGCCAGATTAGTGCGGAAGGAAGAGAGCAAGGAAGCGTGGGACGTTCGGCGCCTGTGCGGACTTAGTCAATCATGGGTTTGATGGCTCGAATCAGAATTGATGGCTCGACTTTCGCTCAAAAAGAATTCATTTTGGCTCACAAAAACCGAAGTTGAGCCGTGTTGCTGATACTCCCTAATACTGTTACTAACGGTTTCAATACCGGCACGTGATGCGCACACGTGATGGGCGCGCCGCCCTCCCGCCCCTTCCCCGCCCTCTTGTTGCCGCCCTCAGGCTTGCCTAGCAACGCCGCGGCCGTCACGTGTAGGCATCACGTGCCGGTATCGAAACTACCAAACCTACTGGTCGACCTTTCAAAACCGTATCAATACCGTTATAAACCGCAGTAAACCCGAGGTGTATCAAAACCAAGGGTTTACTGCGCCACCCTACTCGCATTGCGCAAACGCGCGACATTGAAATTTTTAGTACCTGATTGACAATTGTTGAACATTGGACAATGTTTCTTGAATGGAGCCAGGAGTCTTTGGATAGACAACGCCACAGTTGTGTCCAAGATCATCAGCCGCTTCATCGTCCCTGAGTTCCGCCGCGATCTCAGGCTTCAGCATCATAAGTACAGCCTCATGCTCGGTTAGCTCATGCATCGTGAGGTGCATGGTGTTCATTTCTTTTTCTTCTGATTGAGCTAAAATTGTCCATCAAACGAGAGGCGGAGAGTGTCTGTGGTGCTGGAAAGGCCAGCAATAGACTGATCCTTTACAGTACGTTGTCTATAGCTAGCTCGCAGCCTCGCACGACGCACGATGCATGATGATAGTGATCGGAATGAGTCGGACAGCGATTCCAGCGTCTGTCATTGCCGTGACACACTAGAGTATGATATCATGATTATCCGGAAATAGGAATGGGCTGCCGGGCATGGGCTCTCTTTGACCCTCACCTCATCATCAACCGCGACCCCGCCATCAGCTCGCACTTTGAACCGGTTTTCTCTCCGCCATTCCGACACGCACCGGCCACAAGGCGGACACGGCTGCACCGGGGGCAGAAAGGCGTTCACTATCATCGATTCATTGACAGAGGCGTCATAGCTACTTACCTCGCCTTACACCGCGACGCACACAAAGCTGGAGCACGAGCAAATCAGCAGCGACCACAGCATTCAAAAGCGCAGGCGGCGTTCGAGGTCTGTCTTTCATCCGCCGGATGATTCTGTAAGGACCGGGTACGAATTGACGCACTACATTTAGACCACTTCACGGCAGAGACCCGAGCATAAGCGCTACCATCGCCTGCAAACAGCTGTCCACGGCTAGAACTGTCGGCGAACACGGCACCCACGCTCTCGCCACCTCCGACCACGAACAATAACGCATATATACGACACCGCCACGCTGACGACCGGACCACCACTCGCTTGCCTGCCATGATTGAAGCCCAGCCGCGCGCGCAGAGTGTTATGAGCTTCGAGGTGCGTTGCTCATCGTGTTCCGGCGTGACTGCCCCGCATTTTTAGCCCTGAGAAATTGACGCAGCCCCACAGACTCGATCCTCCTTTTTCTCCAAAACTTTTTCCAGACTCCGGCGGAAAAAAGGCTCAGTGTCTGCTGTTCGTGGCGGTGGCACTGATCCATATTCGCATGGCATGGATTCCTCAGCATCACCCTACTCTGGCAAACGCTTCATGTCCCAGCCGATGCTTCCCTTCGGATTACGAGACGCTGGTGGGGCTGAAGGTGAAACCAGCTCTACCAGCACAGCCGATGCACGGGAAAGGCAGAACGCAGATCTTTCGGGTTCCCATAGTCCTGCTGATCAGAGGCTGCCCGTACCA
Source organism: Strobilurus pachycystidiatus (assembly GCA_019915135.1). Lineage (NCBI taxonomy): Eukaryota > Fungi > Basidiomycota > Agaricomycetes > Agaricales > Physalacriaceae > Strobilurus > Strobilurus pachycystidiatus. Next base: position 1,017,728 of record JAHLMK010000017.1, on the reverse strand, counting down.
GCGCCGTCTCTTGGCCGCCGGAGTGTCGATGGTCGGCGAAGTGTCGATAGCCGACAAATCTCACCATCTGTCACAGCTGCTCCAACGCGGCCCACGGCAGTACAGACCACAGGGCCTCTGCAAAGCAAACACGCACCTTCACATTCCATAACTACCGCTCTCTTTGCAGGCGCAAACGTCGGTGTATCGGTTGTCGATGGTTTACCGCCGTCGTCTCCCGGTGCTGGGTTCGTATTCCCTGGTACCCCACCGAGGCCCGCAAGCGCAGTAACGCCGACGACGATAATCAATGCCTCCACTGTTCCTCGCCCTGCCACTGCCACTACACCGCGCCCCCATCCGCCTTTTGTTCGCATGCCCTCCTCTGAATATCCTTACGCGTCAGTGCGTCTCAGTCCCACACTCATTACGCGTGCCCCTTTGCCCATCCTCAACCTCCCTCCACTTCCAGCCCTACCTTTGCCAACGGCCTCATCCTCTTCCACAACCCCGAGTACTGGACGCAGTGGTGGTCTCAGAAACATGCCCGCTCTTCCTCGACAAGGAACGTTTGATGAGAACGATAATGATGGGGATGATTCATCCGACTCGGACGGAGAGACTGATGGCGACGACGGGTTTGCAGACGCGGACGACGGAGAGGGCGAGTCAGAAGAAGGTCATATCCAGCAAGTCCCGCCATCTGGGGAGCAGACGCCTCGGAGAAGGATGGAACTTCCCTCTATGGACCTCGGTTTCGGTGGTTGGGGAAGTCTTTTGGGCAATGCAACGGTGCAGACGCCGACGCAGCACGAGCAGGCACAAACGCCGACAGACTACTTTTCGACTTCCTCGAGAATGTCGCGTGGCTCCTCAATTCGAACAGCAGGATCTCCCAGAATCTCACAGGCGCAGACACCACGAATACCCCAAACTCCTGGTTCTGCAAGGATACCCGCGACGCCTTCATCGTCAACCTCGATACCCCAAACACCTAAGCCAATAATCTACAAACATGCATCGCGAAGTATGATCAACATCTTGGGACCTGCTATCACAAGAAGAGAAGGGGCGGATGACTCAGAGGAGCAGGAGCAAGCGACACAACCACAGCTGTCCACACCAAAGGCTGCACCGCCAGCTTTGATTGCACAGTCGCCCGCCACCCCGACGCCCGCCACTCCCACCATCTCTCCCGCTCCTCAGCTGCAATCGAAACCAGCGCGAAAGCAGTCTACTGCTACTCTATCTCGCCGTCGTAGTCTGCCCACGTTCACAGCGCCTGGATCCCCTCCACCACCATATCCCGCCTTTGCCCCTCATTGGCGCGGAAATGCCGCCCCGGGATTGACCTTGGATCCTCCCACTTTTGACGCGGTACATCGGCACGTTATGACAGCGCAAGAACATGAAGACGATAATGGCATATCTGTAGTCCCTCGAGAACCTGGAGAAAGGGAGAGGGATCACCCCGAAGCCGTCGACGTCTTGCCTCATTATACAAATGACATCTACCTGAAGGCGGTCATGCCGCGGAAGATGGAGTTTAGTGCGCCGGGAGTACAGTCTCGGGATCGCAAATGGAGGAGAGTGGTCTGTGAATTGGAGGGAACAGTGCTTAGGGTGTTTGAAGGTTCGTTTACTATATGTCTGCTGATGTCTTTGCTCACTTCTCGATAGATGTATCTGCATCCTCCGGCATCGGGGCGTGGTGGGAGAGGCGAGTTGGTGTGGGTGATGTGGCTACTAGCACGGCCGTGCCGAGTACGACCAACGCGGCTTCGCGGGCATCGACTTCCAATAACACGACAAATGATGTTGGTCAAGAGAATGAACCCAAGTCGGGTGAAGTTGGTGTAGGAGGAAGAGGCACGACTGAACTGGCTCTGTGAGTACTTGTATCTCTGGGTCCGTCAGATCTCTTACTTGCATTATAGGCCTCCACCAACACCGAGACCTGCACCGACAACCCAATCACCTCAATCCTCACCGCCTCAGACGCGCTCTATCCTTGGGCGGATTCTGACACACGGACGGAGTACGAGCGATATACCTTCTCCTACCTCTGCCGTTCCACCTTCTCCGGGACGTGCATCCCTCAGTGTCATGGAGGATGGACGCAGAAGACGCAGTGGCGACAGTCGTAATCGTTACAGCGTCGGGCGGCCCAACGCCTCCAACCCGTTGTCGGCGCCATCTTTGAGTCCATCCACATCAACAAACTCGTCTTCCCCACCGAGTCATAACTCTTCCCCATCCATAGCCTCGTCTGTGTCTTCGACGGCTCCCAATCTCAAACTCTTGCGAGCGTACACACTTCAACACGCAGAGTCTGGCTTGGGTAACGATTATTTGAAGCGGAAGAATGTTATCAGGGTGCGGATGGAAGGGGAACAGTTTCTTTTGCAGGCGGAGGATGTAGCGAGTGTGGTCGCCTGGATCGAGGGGCTGCACGCGGCGACCAATGTAGCGCTGGACTTGGATGAACGACCAATGCCCAGAGGGCCGTTGTTCCCCAGGCGGAGGAGGAGGAGACGGCAGGCGACGACGACAGCGACGACCACGACGACGACCAGAGCTAATGCAGCTAATACGGACTCATGACAATTTGTTTGTAACTTTACCCTGTACATGTTTCAATACAATGTTGTAAACATGAATATTTGCGTCGTGAGTTGTTACCTTCTAATTACATATAACCAGCTCGTTCTCAGCACGACGCATCAAATGGAGACAGTCGTATACACTGCGAGATCGTCATCCAGGTATAGTAGTTCTCCTTGACTGAGTGTAACGTATGTGTACCTCTAGTCAACCTCTGGTCAATTATGATATATATGAGCCTTTCAATAGTCTGATTATTCGGTTCATGGCAGAGAGGACATAAAGTATGAATCATACCCTATGTACCAGTGCCAATACGAATCAAACGCCCATTATTCATGCATGCTCCGGGCAACAGGATCAGGGGACGAGGGGCAAAGGTCCCACATATTGCGAAGTCAACTCGCAATTCTGTACGCTCACCATTCACAAAAGACATCGGCAGAGTGGCTGAGTGGTCTATAGCGTGTGACTCAAGCGAAAGCTTACCTGCAAACAGGTTTCTCATCCTCGTATGAGGGCATGGGTTCGAATCCCATCTCTGTCATCTTTTTGGTGTATCTGAACATTAATTGCGCCACACTGCAGATCAGGATTCAAGCTGCTGGACTCAGTGAATTTGTATCATTGAACTTCGCCTTGCAGAACTACGATCGTCGATCGTACTCGATCAAAAACTTTGGAGGCATGTCCTAATCGAGCGAGAGCTTCTTTGGTCGCATGGTTTTCAGCACGACATATAATCAAAGTGAGAAGGCCACCGAGCATGAATGACGGTCAATTAGCTCTGGCAGGATACTTCATAGATCATGGCCCCCTCCGCCTTCAACCATTCCAAAACCATTCTGAATCGCTGTCAGGCCACATAGGGTCGTTGTGGTCCTGAGAGGGTTTCGTTACACATTTGGAAGGCTCATATTTTATATACATAAGTACACGTTACACCTTACAGTAGTGAGACACGACGGCGCCCATGATAAACGAGATAGCAAATATGGTAAGATAGATTGTTTCAGTATGAAAGAATGCGAAAGCAATTCAATTGCCTAAACGTTCCTCTCGCGTGCAACTTCATCGAAAAGCTCCCAGAGTGAAGGGCCTTCAGCCGCTTGATATCCGTCACAGTAAAATTGAAATGAAACCCAGGAGCAACAACAGCGACCGACTTGAGCGTTGGTCTCGCGGCTGATCGCCGATGCACCAGCATATCCACGAACGCCGTATTCATCTCCTGTATGACAGGAAAACTACCAGAGTTGTCGTGCTTCCTGATGAAAGTGAGGGAAAATTCTTCCAATAGCGGGGTCGTGACGTTCCCAGAATCGTTCAAAACACGCATGGCGTCGAAGAGGAGGAGAAGGAAGGGGAAGTTGTGCATGTCACGGACGGTGAGGGAGAGGGATTTGAGTTTCGGGTTCACAGCGAGAAGAATGGCCAATGATGGGTGCAAGAGATGGTGCAAATCGAGCGCTAGGTGTGTGAGAAAGCACGTAGATCGCACGACGAAGAGAAGGACGTGAACGATTGCGGCTTTGTGGTATATCTTGCAATTGCCGATGGATATCGTTAGACTAGTGAGTGAGGGGATAGTGACGTTATGGAGGAGGAAGTAGCCATTGCCGCGCAAGGCCATAGTGGTGATGGTTTCGTTGAGAAGTTCATCGTCGTCATTCGGTAGAAACGATTGCGCATCTTGGGAGAAGATGAAATTGAGCAGACCATGGCTGGACGCAATGACGTTGCGAATAAAGAGGCTGCGGTCCTCTCCACAATTGTGGTAAACGGCTCGTAGGTCCTGAAGAGTTGCAGGAATCTGGATGTCGCAGCTTGGTTCGGTGTAGTAGTTCTCCAGGCCGAGGTGGCATAAAGAGGGAAGGTTATTGAAAGCTTCGAGAGTTGCAGGAGCAACTAAGCCATCGGGGGGTTTCTGCGAGGACGTGCGGACGAGGCCGAGATATGCGACTTTGAGATTCACGAAGCATGATTGGTTTAAGAGGCGTAGTAGGTAGTGCGGTGCAAAGACGAAGAGGTGGGTGCAGCGCGAAGAGGACTTTACGATCAATGGCATGACCTTGGATATGGCTTTGATGTTCGGGTCTTTGGCTTTACATTCGATCAGGAGCTTGAGGCTTGTGCAGCGTGTACCACGTAGCAGTGCTTCCCTAAAGACATCCTCGGCGGAGTCGCTCGTTGCCCATCGGATTCCTTTCTTTGTGTTATCGAAATCCAGCAGCATTTTAGACCAGAACGAGGAGTTGTCGAGCATGATTGACCGCCATCTTGTGCAGACAGTTGCCAATGCCCATGGGCCTTGAGACAAGGAGAACACGCTGTACGGTCGAAGACACACGAGCGAGAATATGATATGCAGAATTTCGTATGGAAGGTGGCGCATGGGAGAGAGAAGTTTGTCGAGGATGGAGATGAGTTCTTGTGCGGATTGTTGATTCGACTTGGCAGCGGCAGACTGTGGATACCCACTGAACGACTCTGTGGTGCATTGGGCGACAAGACGCAGAGCTTTGCGAAGATCAACGAGCTCGCCTTTATGAGGCTCATCAAGAGGATGGTTTGTGCTCGTATAGTAGGAAAGGGCGGGGTCGGTGTTCAGAAGGCGAAGCATTGCAGAGGGATCCATGCTTGCAACAGTCAGTACCAAGATATGCGGTGGATACGAGTCTGGGTCGGTGTAAGCAGCCGGTGAGAAGGCCGCAGGGATATCGCGTGTTATCCGAGGTTACGAACAGGTTACGAAGCTCAACCGTCTCGGTTGGTGTCAATGGGCATGGAGCTAAGTTGCTTCGGCATGGCATTCGGCCGCAATTCCTGGTGGCGGCGAAGTCTCAAAAAGGAAATGTACTCATGTCTGTCCGCTACCCCAACCAGCCTCTTCACTTGGACGAGATGATTGCATACTCAGACCTGAATTACAGGGCCGTAGCCTCAAATTTACCCTCAAATGTACTCATGAATCGACGGCCCCTGGCCGGGTGAAGGGGAGAAGCAACAATGAAGGGACGCTTTCAATTGCCCATGTCTACACGACATCGGGATGTTTTCATGGACCGATTTTCCAGTGAGTCTCACCGCCAATCATCATGTTTGGACACTGTGCTCTCAGCGCGCGACGCTGACTTTCTGTGTACTCAGATCGTACACACAGTTCTGGTATATCCTGGGTATATCATGCCCATCTGCCCTCCCAATACATTCACGCGACCCCAATTTCCACCTTCCTTCCTTCCTTTCCATCAGACGTGCGTCAAGGGAATCATTCCCTGCCGTAACGAGTCGAACATATAATATAGATAACTGCGATGTACACGCGTGGCTGTCTTGCTCCACCATCGCTAGTCGCGACAACTCAGGCTGCAACGCTCGTCGGACGACCTTCAGTCGTGATGGCAATTCTCATACCATTGTCTCCCTCACACACCGTCACCCTCATTCAAAACCCTCTGAATTGGGTCTTGTTCTACGTCGCGTATATCCTCCTCCGCATCATCTACCGCCTCTCACCGTTGCATCCTCTGTACAAATTTCCTGGACCGAGGGGTGCTGCAGCAAGCGGGATGTATCAGGCATATTATGAGATTGTTGGCGATGGCGCATGGGTAGGGGAGCTGGGAAATTTACATGAACGTTATGGTGAGATCGTCTTTCCCTTGACAGCACCTGTTGTGTGTCCTTCGATGGGCCGAGATCTAGGCTCTTAATAACCGTCTTCTCAGGTCCGGTAGTTCGCACCCGTCCCAACGAGCTACATTTCAGCACTCCCAAAGCATATTTCGACATCTACCCAAGTTACACCAAGTTCAAGAAGGAACCCACTTTCTACAAGTGCTTTGGCGAAGATGAGAGCAGTTTTGGTTTCATTGACAAAGTGAGGAGCCGCTAGAAGTCACAGTGTTTTGGGATTGTTTCTTGACGAACTCTCAGGCAGACCACAAACGCCGACGTGAGTTGTTAAATCCGTTATTCTCGAGGAAGGCGATATTCGGCGTCGAGAGACTAGTTCAAGAGAAGGTCGATCTTTTCATCGAACGTCTTCTCAATGATTACCCCTACCCATCGTCTGCCGCCAACCTCCTCCATGGTCTACGCTGCGTCACAATGGACATCGTCACCGCCTACTGCTACGCGTCCTCATTCTCCGCGTGCACCTATCCCGACTTCGCGCACCCCATCCTCCTGAGTATAGAAGCTGCCATGCCCATTATGACTGCGACGAAGCACTTCCCCTTCCTGTCTTACATGAACGAACTACCAGACTCAGTCATGGAGTGGTTAAACCCCGATATCGGGGGCGTCGTACACTTAAAGGCTTTCTTGCGCAAACAGGTCGAGACCGTTGTCAAGGATCCTACCGTTCTAGGACGCGGAGAAATGGGTGGACACGAGACAGTATACCACCACCTCCTCGGGTTGGCGGCGTCTTCTGAAAAGAATGGGAAGGAGTGGGAGGTACCAAGTAACAAGTCTCTGATGGAAGAGGCTCTTGCCTTTCTCCTCGCCGGTACGGACACCACGAGCAACGCCATGGTCGTTGGGTTCTTCCACGTTTTGAGGAATCCGGAGGTGCGGAAGAAGTTGGAGGCCGAGCTGAAGGGTGTGTGGCCGGATGTGGACGGGAAGATGAACTGGGAGGCGTTGGAGAAGCTGGAGTATTTGACCGGGGTTATCAAGGAGTCGCTCAGGCTGAGTCTGGGAGTGACAGTCCCGCTTCCTCGTGTCAACGAAGCGCCTGTCATCATCGATGGCATGCACGTCCCAGCCAACGTACGACTCGTCGTTCACGCCCTGGTTCACTTAGATCCTGACTGATTTACAGAGCGTTGTGTCCTCCGGCGTCTCGTTTGTCCTTCTCAACCCCGAAATCTTCCCCGATCCGCGTGCCTTCAAGCCCGAACGCTGGGTGGGGGAAGATGCGAAGGGCCTGGATAAATATCTGGTGGTGTTCTCGAAGGGTCCGAGGTCATGTGTCGCCATCAAGTCGGTGCAGCTTTCTGGCATCTTGCATGCAGAGACTGATTTTTTCGCAGCCTCGCCTGGGCGGAACTATACCTTATGTTCGGACATGTGTTCCGGAAAGTCGACTTGGAACTCTATCAGACATCGGAAGAGGATATCGCGTTCAGATATCATACTGTGCCTGTCTGGAGGGGGCGGCCCTTGAAGGCGCTTGTGAAAGGTCCTAGAGCGTAGATCACGACAACATTTACGGGCGGGGTAAATCGGTTTTGGCGCCGCCAATTTAAGTACCAAGATGAGGTTTGCTGCAACGCGGACGAGCAGATCCATTCTTCGATTCGGGGACAAGTAACGTTCAAGATCTATAATACATGCTTTGTACTGAACAATATACAGGCTATGAGGAATTACATATCTGTTGTATCCATATGGTATTCAGTCAAGATCGAGTATCTGGATGTCACTGGGATATTTAGGTTTAAAATCAAGTATTGCATGCCGAAGTGAAGACATACCTAGATAGATTGTGTGCTGAGGATTTAGACTTCCGATTACCTCCACTTGGCGCCTCAGTAGATCTACTCTCCGCAACATCCTGCCTGGCACGTTCATCTACCTGGCGGTCGATCAACAAGCGCGAGTATTCCGCGACGGAGTCGAAGCTCATCGGTTTTCCACATATCGGCTTATGGCTCTTCCAGTCCTCTTTCTGGCATTTCCTATAGGAAAGATCAGAAGAGATGGATATGCGAGGAGAATGTACAGACGGAGAACAATAACAAATATATCGGTTCATCTTTGCCTTGCACGCAGAACATTGCATGAACTTCTGCCCATTCTCCTCGCTCTTGAAACATCCCTGGCAAACCCTCCTACGTTCGCTCTGTCGCTCCTTTAGAGCCTTCCGATCATCATGCACGGCCTCCTTGGCCTCTTTCTTCCCAACAAACATCTCCCGGATTGCCTGGTTGGTGCGCATGTCGGGTTTCTCCTTCTCCTTCGAATTCTTGTTTTTCATGACGGTGAGTTCTGGGAGTGGTAAGCCGAGTAAGGAGTAGTAGGTGAATTCGACGACAAGATCTACGGGCCAGGACTGTCAGTTCTACACGAAGATAATGGGGAGGAATGCCTACAAATGAGTTTGGTGCGCAGCAAAAGCATCGACGCCAGCGTGACCTTTTCCATCTCGGTGACACTGCCATTCGACTCCTGCTTCTTGCTGAAGGCGTCCCAAGCAGCGTTTGGGATGTAGTATGGCGTCTGCGGTGGTTTGGAGATGAACTCCTCTCCAGGCGTGATGGATCGTATGAGGTCCAAAAGAACGTTAGGGTCCTCGCTCAGCCGTCCAAGCCTCAGCTCGCTGATGCAATACGCGCGAGCCTCATTGAGGTTCTTCGCTATGGCGCAGACGGAGGACAGAGCGATCAGAGCGTGTTTCTCGCGTTCTGCGACGCCCACTTCGGTCCATCCTCTCGCAATCAACGAGTAAAATCGACGGCCCCCCATGACGCCGATCCGCTGTTGGATGGTGCATGTCGAGATCAGAAATGTTCTGTACTCCTCGAAGACGGAATCCATTCCCATGAAGGGGTTGTAGATTCGAGCCTGCATATAAAAGAGGACCTCGAGATCGCACATATGACTCTTCCTTTGGAAGAGACTCTCCCAAGCGCTGTTCCACTGTTTAGGGTCAGACCGAGCAAGCTGCGTTTTTGGGAACTCGAAGATCATAGCATCTTGGATGGAAAATTTTGGAAGTGCCATCTTCACTGTCGTACCCAAGGAAGTCGGTGGATGTAAGATAAGTCGCAATGTGTGAGAAAGTCTGACTTTGAATTGAATAAGCTTTCAGAGCACGTAATGGATGAATAGGTGAATGTCCGTCATTACTTACAAGACTTGCTGTGGTGGGCGCGTGTTCCAGCCCTGCTTGTCGGTAGACGGCAGATACGAGGGGGAAGACGCTACGAATACACTGCCATTCTTATTCTACACTGCTATATCACACTCGCCGAAATTTACAATGATCGCAGTTTCCTTAGCCTCCAGCCTTCCAGTAGGCAATGTCACCGTCAATCACTGCATATAATTCATCAGCACCAGGCAAATGGAACCGCAAATATACTTACTCTCGTAGGGTTTCCCTTGTTGCCTTAGCTTGCCCGCAGATTTGACAGCAGCCTCAGTTCCGTGTTCCTTCAGGTCGTTGTACGCCATGATTTCACCACACACGAACTTATTCTCGAAGTCAGAGCTAAACGAGTGTCAGGGACGTCCAAACAGCGGCGAATGAGACGTACTGGATCACACCAGCAGCTTGGGGCGCCTTGGTGCCTTTGCGGATAGTCCAAGCACGAACTTCGTCAGGTCCGCAAGTGAAGTACCGGATAAGCTGACATGCAAGTCAGTGATGGCGAGATTCATGTTCGGCACGTCACCAACCTCAAGGCTGCTGTAACCAGCCTGAGTGATTTTGGGTAGAACACTGAGAGCGCCGACCTTCTCCTCCTCTGCCTTCTTCTCCTCGGGGGTCTCCATGGCAGAGAGACGCTCTTCGAAGGCGACAGAGAAAGGAATCAGCGGGTCGCCAGGGTTGTTCTCGTCGATCCAAGCCTTGATCTTTGCTAGCCTGGATTACGATTGGGTCAAGTGTTAGACCAGAAGTTGATATCGACCCACCACTTGTTCTTTTTCCGTACGTAGTCCTTCTCGCTGAGATTGACGAGATACGTGACAGACTTGGCGGTGAGGAGTTGAAGACTATTGACGACGTCAATCTAGGGGACTAGAGTAAGTCATCGTTAAAGGTTGGAAAGGCGGTGGATAGTCAGAAAAAGATTTGTTCTCAGAGGCACAATGGGGCGTTACTCCCGCCTCGACGAGCTGGGTTATCGAGCTTCAAGCTCTTTGTCGTCATGCAAAACAGTGTGGCGAGATCAATATTACCTAGGGAAGCCATTAGTACTCGAGTATTTCTATGGAGAAAGGAAAAAAGGCAGGATAGTCAGAGGGATAAATGATCTCATAGGAATAAATGGGGCGTTACTCCCTCCTCAACGAGCTGGGTTATCGAGCGCAAGGCTCTTTTTCATCACAAGGGAACAAAGCAATAGAAGGGAAGAAAAAAGAAGGAACCGGTGCCGCACCTCTTTGTTGGTCCAGTCTTGCTTGCGAACGTCCTTCTCGTCAACAGTCAGAACCTTGAGAACCTTCTCGACGGTTGCGATCTCCTCCTTCTTTGCCTTGTCAGCGAGGCTGTTGCTACCCAAACTCCTACCAGTCCTCTTGAGGCCATCAAGATGCTTTTCCGTCCATTCGATGTCCTTGAGACGCAGTTCGGTTTGTATAATGCTCATGTCACGACACGGGTCGACATCGCCCTCGACGTGGGTGACCTCGGCGTCGTCGAAAGCCCGAACGACCTGGAAGATACCATCGACAGCACGAACGTGTGACAAGAAGGCGTTTCCGAGACCGGCGCCAGTCGAGGCACCCTGGAGGTACGTGAGCATGCTTGCCTCGACCTGTAAGGGTGACAACATACAGCTGTGAGACCGGCAATATCTATGCAGGTAAGGAAGGCGGGTATCTTGGAAGCGGGCTTGTAGGTGTCGCAGAGCCAGTTGAAGCGTTCATCTGGGACGGGGATGCGTGCTTCCTGTTGGGAAGATGAGCGCAAGGACAATGGTAATTGATGGGGCCGCACTTCTGGGTTAATCGTGGCGTAGGGATAATTTGCCGCTAGTGCCAGACCTGTGCTGTCCGTTCATATCAAACGACATCGCTGCGAATCGAGCGATGCTGCGTACTGGTGTTGGACAGCGCATTGAAAAAGGAGGATTTGCCCACGTTGGGGACACCTGGCCGTCGCCGTCAGCAGATAAAAAAAACCTCGTTCAAGCGAACCAACCTACGATGCCAATCTTCAAGTTATTGCCTGGCCGTCCCAGCAGCACCTTCTTCTCAACGGCGGCTTTTTTGGGAGGCATTTTCTTGGCAGGACGAGTGGTGGTGGTAGAAAAGAAGGAAGCAGAAAACGAGAATGGTAGTCGTCGGTGGAAGACAACGGGTAGAAGACGATCTGCCATTTCCGAAGAAGAAAAAATGGCAAAAAGGGCAAGAGGAAGAGGAAATAATTTCCTACGAATTTATGCCGGCTGAAGCCAGGGCTGCCGCAGGGCTGCCGTCCATCGGGCGTCTGGGCCGGCAGATAGCCGAAAACATTCATTCGCTTCACAGAGTAGAAGACATTCAGCGTGTATTGGTACGTATGCAAAAGGAGAGAGAACATGACAGCACAGGTAAGCTAAGCATTCGATGGCGAGTCCTGCCTTCCAAGAAGGAAGGACAGGGTGGAGAATGCAGCCCACGGCACAAATTCTATCTTGGTCAGAAAGAGCTAAGGCTCTGGCAAACTGCTCACGAGGCGTCATATGGCCACTGTAGGAGAATTCGACATCTACAACGAGTCTCCTCAATACCAACTTCCCAGTAAACTGCCGACTTACATGTCAAGCCGCGCTCCGTGTGTTGACTTCCGAAGATGCCGAAGTCTTCTACGGCAAAGCTTTCCGGCTCGATGGGCGTTTGGAAGCCTTGAGCGCCATTCCAGGTCATATTTCTGAGAAGTTACGGGAATCATCGTCTCGCGGATAGGGTGGAAAGTCGACGAACTGGATAGCAATCCGCGTCCCCTCGGCAACGAGAATAAAGTCCTACGGACGGTTCGTCCGAGTCGTGAGTGAATACGACACAAAGTAGCTGCAGGAAGCGCACCGCAAGGCCATGCACAATTACTGTCCTCACCGACTTTTCAATCACGTTTGGTAGTACGCTCAGAGTTGAGGCCACCGAGTTATCTCGTCCATTACCACCATACACTGCGTTATTGGCGCAGTCAGTCCACTCCATCGATGGCGCATGAATAGCATTCTGAACCTAGAAAGTAGTTGAGAAGCAACTTGCTGAGGCTACGACTATGACCTACATCCGAGCTGGGAGTAGAACAGGACCAACCACAAGTGAGTCAGTGACACCTCAAGATATTGATCAGCGTACCGGTTGAAGTAGATAAACTCCTGCGTCGACCTCGGAAAACCAAGCACACTCCCTGTCATAGTTGGAAGTCAGACTCTGTAAGGCCGCTGGCCCCTTCGGACGCACAAAGATTGGGAAACGTGTCGGAGACTCTGCGGCCAACTCAGATAAGCATCGCCACTACCTAGAAGGCTGAGCATACCGGTAAACATCGAACACTGGGTTGAGCCTGTAAAATCATATATCAGCAGCGACATATGCCCTTGGTCACTGCACTCACACTCCTACAGCCCGCTGGATGGGACTGTGGATCCTACATCCCGCCGACACTGTTCCGAGCGTTCCGTTCACGACGCCAGCAGGGAACGGCAACTGACCAGCAGGAGGATAGGTGACAAATTTGTCCAGATAGTCGGTGTAGCCACACGTGTCGGAAATGGTCTGCAGTTGATTCCAAAAGGAGGAGTTGAACGGGAAAAGGTTTGCGTTCGCCTACATAAACGTTGTATATCCCCCTCACGAGGCGATTTCTGAAGAGAAGAAAATCTCACTTGTGCAAAGCGAAGCGCTGGGATCTCTTGTTGGACAACACCATATGAGAGCGATGGATCAGCGATCCAGATTCCCTTGAGATTGAGGTCGAGTCCGGGATGCTCGTAAATCCAATTGGCGATGTAAGGTACATCTAGCACAGGTCAACCGTCATTGACATCCCCAACTGCGCTATGAATGCATGTAACACATACAAAAGCCGGCATACTATAAATCGATGATTATCAATGATGTTGAAAGCGAACGACTGTCGCACTTACACTTTCTCCGGACAGGTAGAAGTCCTTTCCTTTCAGTTCAGAGAAGACCTCCAAGAATTGTTCAAGGAACCCCGTGAGCTGCTCCGCGAGTTCAATGGTCGTCGTTGGTGATGTTTGGCGTGCCTTGGCTGAAACCAGTCTGTTATGTGCCGTTAGCATAAAGGCGTCCGCGAGGGATGACAGCATCGCTTACACCGACGGGCTGTTCCACCCACAGCGTATGTGCCAGTCTCGTCCAAGCAAACGGGTTACTATGAGTAACAGACTCTGTTGAATGATAATATCAGAGCCACATGAGCATGTGTACGTACGGAGTTGGCTCAGCCTGTCCCCAAGACCAGGCTAGTGTGGCTTCAACCGAGGGCGAACACGGCATCAACAAAAGAACTTACAGATAGGGCCGTTCTCTTGGAGAAATCCCTCTAACGAAGAGCAGCCTGGTCCACCTATACGTATCATCTAGGTTCAATCATATGATGCTAGCGGTGGATATTCACCGTTGGTCCAGAACAGCAAGTCGTTATCCGACGCTGGATCCGTGGTGGGCCAAAACCTATAACATTGAATATGCGACATCACCTTCTCTGTGCCCGAAGAACGCACCAGAAGAACAACTTGCGCGTCTCGTTGGGATCAGCAGAAATAGGCAGCAGGCCGGCCCAGGACGGGCCAGCGTCGAAATTGACTAAAGGATGAACGTAAGCTTGAAACCTTTCTGATACAACACAAAGATACCATCAGGAATCGTAGTTCCATCTACGAAGAATTGGTCCGCAGCGGGATTCGAGAAAGTGATGGTCGGAGCAGCTCGGGCCTGTACTTGAGACTCAGAGAATTCGGGCCCCAGGAACGTGCGGAGGCGTTCGAGCTGTTCCCTTTGAATTTCCATGGCATCTTCCATACCTTGCATCGCGCCGCCTATGGCCAGGATACCGGGAATGCTGAGAAGAAGACTCGCGAGTATCATCAGACAACTAGGGGAGAGCATCATTGACGAGACTTCAGAAGTAATGGAAGGTGTCGAGATACTAACGTGCTTATAAGACAGAGAAGGGCGCGTATTTTTGGCGGAGCTTGTCATCTGTGCTATCAATCCAGGTGGACAGCCGCATGGTCAACAGAAGCTGAGAGAGTTAGTATGTACGATTTGGAGCTTTCGACAGCGAACCCAAGAAGCAATCTGCTCGCGTCAATGTGTTTCTGACGTTGACGCCATACATAGCTGAGCCTTCCAAGCTTAAATTTGGATGGATAAGTTCTAACTCACTTGCTCTTATGGCAGGGCTACAAGATAGCGTACTTGGACGGCTTCATAATCAACTTCCCACAGAGTAGAAACTCCATGCGGTCGCAAGAGGAAGAGAAGAATTCAGAGCGTGTCTTGAGAAAAAGTCGGGCCGAGGAGGGCGTCATCATTGCTGCTAGCCGGTACTGTACTGCAAAGCACGAAGCGTGATATTAGCGTATTGATACGATGTTGTGCCGCTCGCTGATGCTGGAGTGTTCATCTCCTGAACGGCACTGAAATGAGAGTAACAGATAGAGGACAATGTTCTCACGACAGTCCGCGTGCTCTCTTCCTGGGAGAACTGTCGAGTTTTGGGAGCGACAATTGTGGAAACGACGCGACAATGGGCGTCTAAAACGGACTTCGAAGATTGTCATAGGCAGGGGTGTCAACGATGTTGATAGAGCCTGAGAGCCAATGTCGAGTTCGGCTCTCGGCCGTGCGGGACGTGGGAATTTACACGTGCGTGTTTTCCAGGCTGCCACTGCCACTGCCAGTGGCAGTGTCACTCAGACTGTAATTGTTACTTGGCGAGCCACGATTACTAGTTGGATTAAGCCTTCGCTAAAGCACTGATATAGTAGGCCCCGTTTCTTACTACTGGCCTTCTTCATCGTATCTCATGCCATCTAGAAATGTCAACCATTGATATCAACGAGCTCTTGAATGCAAAGGGTTACGCTTTTGACGCGACGGATTTGTCCACTCTCGAAGACTCCCTTGCGAAAAGCGAGCAGCAGTTGGAAGACACACGCCAGCAGAGGAAAGATCTTGAGCAACGCCTGGCGGACACTATTGCTCAGGAAGCGAGACTCCGCGCCGTCATCGCCAATTACAAGGTCGCACTGAAAAGCAATCCCATACGCCTCCTACCATCAGAGATGCTCTCGAACATCTTCTCCCAATGTTGCGGTGCCAGGGAGAGAGATTCTCCGTCCTATATCTCATCGGGATCCTCCTGGGTCGCAGATTTTGCGCTTGTAGCCAAGCAGCGGAGAACTCTGTTGCACGTTTGTCGTCGTTGGCGACATATCATCATTCATACGCCCTCACTCTGGTCCACTCTATTTCTACGTTCCCCATCATACTCTGCATACTACAGCGGACGCGACGACCCGACAGCTTTTTGGACGGAACTTGACGAGCGCATCAAGCGTACAGGAAACGTCTCCCTCTCCTTGGTCGTGCATATCTCAGGTAGCGATCTTCCTGGCGTAGTCCGAAGATTTGTCAACCTTCTGCCACGAGCTCAGATTGTGCAGCTCCAGTTTGAGTCTTATGGGTCCACACGGACATTCCTTGTAGACGCGACGCTGCCCGAATACTTGCCAACACTTCCAGCGAAGCGGCTACAGATGTTACAAGTTTTGCATTTTACACTTGAACTTGGGTCTTCGGAAGAGGGGCAGCAGCTAATGAAGTGGATGCGGCGCGTTTGGTCTTCAGTACCAACGGGACAACTCACTCATGTTGACATCTCGAGGATGGGGGAGACACTATCGGGGAGGATGTCTTGCATGGCGAACGTCAAGACGTTATCGATGGCACTTGGTACACCCTCTGGGTGTATTGCAGCTCTGGAGAGTGTGCCAAACCTGGAGAAACTCTCGCTCACTATTGATACTACACGAAACGCGACAAACAGCAGCGGAACTACTTGCATTACCCTTTCACGATTGACGTCGTTGTTGATCTTCAATACTTCCTGGACGTCGAACGGTGCTTCAGGCATCGAGCAATCTTTGGATATTCTTGTTGCGCCCGCTCTTGAATGCCTCGAGTTACACTCAACAGCGCCAGCGACCGATGAGCCACGTCCAGCCCCTCCACTTGCCACTTTTCTTCGTCGGTCACACGCATCACTGAAGTCGCTGGTCGTGCGAGCTAACATTCATTCGGATATACTGCAGGGAGTTTTTACCCTACAAGAGCATTCGCTCGTTTCACTTCGACTCGCCGCGCCGCTTGCCCAATCTGTGCTCGACTACCTGACGGGTAAACCCAAGCAGATGTCTCTGTCCCAGCTCGAATCCTTGCAGATCACGGTGATGTCTAAGCAACTGCCCAGCATCACTCGCCTCCTTCAGAACCGTTACCAGCATGCCAAACGGAACTCGGTGACTCCGTTGAATCACTGTCGCATTGTGGTCTTTTTGAAACGGAGGTTGGCCGAGGACTTGAAGCAAAAGCACCGAGACGTGATTCTACCTTTCAAGAAAGGAGGACTGGACGTGACCCTACTACACAACGATCCAGGTTACACAAGGACGTTCTATTAAAGCTTTGGCCCGATCTCATACAAATGCATTGTACGCGCAAACTCACATGGCTCTATACGACACTTACTGACGATCAGTCTGTCATCAGATAATACTATATCCTCAGGCTATCATGGCGTGTAGAGCTGCACAGCTAGGCACGATCTTTGGGCAGTCTAAGTACTACAATTAGTGCACATGTCGTGTAATCAATCATTCACTATAATTCTGAAGTCTATCCAAGTTCTTGGTAGAATACGCGCTTCGCGCCTACCAGGAGTTCGTCGATCCGGGTTCGAGAGTGCGCACTGCGCAGTCTCCGGGAGACGACGCGTTGTAGACGTGGGAATTCCCGCCCCAAATTCCTAAATCGGAACCTGGGCCAACCCAGGGCCAACCATTGTCATATCGCTCTTTCTCCTACGATCACGAGATGCGTAGCTCTACTTTCTCCGCGACCCACCATGTCCCGACTCTCAAAGAATCTGCGAAAATATGCTGCCCAATCTATAACCTCGTCGCTTTCATGCACCTCGAGGCGTCCGCTGTCCACTTCTCCTGGATATGCTCATCTGTCTATCAATGCTGACCGTCTGAACACTACGCTTCACGAGACATGCGAATTTGGGAAGGCGCATCGGTTTGGTCAGTAAGTGTACTGACAATCACTTGTACTGTCTGTGGCCAACGTTTGCCAGAGGTGCAACAGAAACAGGGATGGCTCGACTGACTCTCAGCGATGCCGATGCCCAAGTGCGGAGATGGTTCGTCTCGGAGATGACCCGTCTCCAATGCAAAGTTGTTGTGGATCAGATGGGGAACATCTTCGCGACGCGGGCAGGTAGAAACTCAACCGGTGCGTCTTCTCAATTCTGTGCCGAACTCAATCATCATGTCCGAATCTATGTATAATGTAGCCCCGCCCACCGCCATGGGCTCACACCTCGACACGCAGCCCACAGGCGGCCGCTACGATGGCATATTGGGCGTTATGGCTGCGGTAGAGGCGATGAGAACCCTCGTCGAGAATAACATAGAAACCAACTACCCTGTCGCTGTCGTCAACTGGACAAAGTGCGGTTTCCATTGTATCAACTTCGTCACATATTCCAATCTCTTCCTCCAGCGAAGAAGGCGCACGGTTCCCAAGATCTCTGATAGGATCGCAAGTATGGGCTGGGCTTTCACCTCTAGACGCCGGATGGAACCTACAGGACGTTCAAAATCCCAATCTGACGATGAAGTCGGAACTTGAACGGATCGGATTTTTGGGTCAAATGGAATGCAGTCACAAAGCAAATCCCTTAGCGGCTCACTTCGAACTGCATATCGGTAAGCATGTTCAGGCAGGTATATGTCGGTTCATGCCCATCCCTTCCCAGAACAGGGGCCCATTCTTGAAGAGAAAGAACTTAAAGTAGGAGTCGTTCAAGGTGGTCAAGCCTGCAAATGGTTGACTTTGAACATCGATGGCCACGCCGCTCATACGGGAACTACCCCGTTTTACGCGCGCTCCGACGCGTTGCTCCTTGCCGCAAAGATCATGGTCGCCAACAATGTCTTAGCAAAGAAGCACAATGGGCTGGCATCGACGGTTTGGCCCACTTACTCGTCTGCATGTGACTGGCACTGACGAGCTTACCTCCAGGGAATACTCACTCTCCAACCCGGGAGCGTCAATGTGACACCCTCTAACGTACGGTTGACGCTGGACATCCGGCATCCTAGCAATGAGGCGTTAGAGAGTATGGAAGCCGATATACGTAGTGAAGCTGAACGGCTTGCACGAGATGAAAGTGAAAAGGTACGCGGAGCAGGCCTCTTCGAATACTGATAGTACTCATGTCACACATACAGGGTTGTCAGGTATCATGGACGACTGACCTCGTCTCTCCCAGGGTAGATTTTGCGGCTGCATGTATTGACTGTGTGAGAGAAGCGGCGGTAGCCACTGTCGGAGAGGAGGCAGTAATGGACATGCACTCTGGCGCAGGGCATGACAGGTGATTACATCCGAGGTTTATTTTTCTCCGGTATTTTGACGATGGACGCGATAGTTGCTCGACATCAGCAGTTTGTCCGACGTCTATGATTTTTGTTCCATCGAAGGACGGCGTGTCTCATAATCCGAGAGAATACACGTCTCCCGAGGATTGGTGAGTGGCGATGACATTCAACTTTCTTCTAGTCCCGGTCTTACGAAATTTTGTACAGCGCAAATGGTGCTCAGGTCCTTCTTCAAGCCGCACTCAGATACGACGCCCTGCGCTCCTGAGAGATCAGACATGTTGGAATATGTACATGGTCGCTTGTGCTTTATGGAAACGCAGGGCCAGATCAGTACTTGGACAAAATGCCACGATGCTCGCGCTAGTAGCGGCTACCCTACCGCCGCTCTTCTTCATAGTCGAGCCCTCATATTTGCCGAGAATAGTCATCATGTATCATGCATCAACTTGACATCGACGCGGCGATGCTTGTTCACCTTAATTTGACTCGGGCGCAGCGGAGGAATGAACGGAGACTCGAACTGCCATTGAGAAGAACGGAGCGCTGTGCGCGGGTAATTGCTATGCACACTGGTAGATGAGCACAGACTGAGCGCTTGAGCGCTGAGCTTCTCTTCTTTGGCTGAATTCAATGACAGCCGAGATGATGGAAATATCAGCCCTTCCATTAACCGAAAACCGTTCATCTTCAGAATAGCTCAGAACTTCGTGAAAGATTTGATACTCTTTGATGTTGTGTTTGATTTCGGAAGCTGAATGAAGCAGGGATGAGGCATTGGTAACACGGTACCACTCGATGCGTCGAGATGGCAGCGCATCTAAAAAACCTCCACATCGACGGGTAACCAGTACCAGTGTTCGTATCAGAGTCGGATGCTCACACACAACATGACAATTGCGGATGTCCTCGTTTCAATTACGAAACGATTGAGCACAATGAACACGCGACTGCAAGCACGACCGAGAATGCTTGCGTCAAGCGAATACAGAAATGTCGCATGCTATGAACCGGCAAACGCATGTTCTAGATATCACAAAAACGCGGGTTTTGATCGTTTTGGCGTCCACGACTGCGATAGCGGACATCTGCATGGGAGATCTGACAATAGTTCGGATTCGGAGCGGGTGGAGAGGGGAAATAATGAAAGACTTCGGTCGAGCTCCATGCCAAGTTCCGGCATGAGGCCTGAGACTTGAAGCGTCAACGTTGCGCTGGCCTCGAACGTAACATTTGAATGGAACCGTACGTGGATCGGGGTTGGCGGGCGTTCGAGCGGATGTACACGGGCTCAGAGGATTGAAACCGAGATAGTCATTACACAGCAGAAAAACTTGGCATGCGTGGGATCTAGTGGCGGACAGGGCTTCATGCACATGCATCATGGCTCTGTGTCGTCTGGGCAAGGTCCTATCTTCTCCTTACTGCAGCCTTACTGGCACCGTCGGTCAGATTTGTCTCTCCTGCATTTGCCATGACAAGCATCGCTCCTGGATTGGGGCTCCCGACGGAGTGACGGGCGACGCCGCGACAGACGGGGGCTGGGCGCGTGTTTCAAAAGAATGATTGAAAGATAGTGCACAAAACTACTGTACTAGAAACTGGAGAGATGGTCAGATCACACGGAAACCGCACTAAACGGTCGGTTATCACACTCACCTTGTGCCGTTCCCGGTTCGAGATTGTGGATGCAAAACTATCTGGAAACTATCTGGAGGACACGCATGGTAACGCATCTAATAAAGAACAGCTAAGAGCCGGTGCTGTATGGTCGACAGCTACGATACCCACACTCTCCACGGCAGGGCTCCAACGCGTCAGAATCCCCTCTCTACAAGCCATTCCATTACGCTGTGCTTGCATCTTCCGCCCTGGATGACCACATGTCGGCTGCGAGTAGTGGTGATTCTGGCCGAGTTATTTGGGAAGAGATTGGCCTGCAGGTCCTCCTTCAGAGCCTGGGAGGAAAAGGGTTGAGGAGCAGAAAAAGGAGCACGGATGGAGGGGCGCGCACGGAGACATTGCCGTCTACGTTTCGGATGTAGACGAGGTAGCGCGAGCCCGCGTTACGGACGTCGGAGTAGACGGGCAGGGAGCCACGGGAGTTTCTGGCGACGTGGTACAGCAATTGCGGTCGCAGCATCAGAGAAGAGATGTGACGGGTGACGTAAATCCCAAAAGAGATGGCAGGGGCAACCCTGAGTGCCTCATTTGGCAATCTATATGGAATGCGCAGAATATATAAAGTGACACCAATCCACACGCTACGGAATGTTTAGATCCCCACCACCGCTCCTCTCACCATGAACATGAACATGATGTGCTGGTCGCAGACCCCCCAGCCCTTCTTCAGCTACTCGCGTCCTAACAGTATGTCCTTTCATCTCTCACACGCCACTTGCTGACGGGTATGTTCCTCCAGCGACAACATACGTCGTGTGCACTGCACCACTTGTGGCGCCCAAGCCGCTGCCCTACCACTCCCCGACGTTCCTACAGTTCACCCATCTGCCCGAACTCGATCAGGATCTGTCCCATCCGCCGTACACCTACAGGGAGCCGTCCCACAAAGCCATCCGCACAACGATCAAGAAATCCCGTGCTTTGCCCTATCCCCATCCTGCTTCTAGGCCAAGAAAGGCTTCCGCATGAGCGTCCGCCTGCCCTTACTCCGCACCACTATCTTATTCACTTCGTGAGTACTCTTGTCCTTCCCATGTCAGCATGACAGCTTACACCCTGTCTGTCCATAGTGTCCGACGGGCCCATTATTGCATCAATCACAATCATCTGTACCATAGTCAACCATTGCATTCGTAGCTTACAACTGTTCGATTCATCACATTCTTGCATATCAATCATCTATAGCATCACTAGTTGCCAAGCCCCTTGTTCCATGGAATCTCTCGCTCATCAGTGACAACAATAGCGAATTCGCGGCTGCCGAGTCTCCAAGAGGGTTTTCCCAAGACCAAGACCCCGCGGGTCGCGAACCTGGCCGGGCCTTGACATTGACGTTGCCTCCACGTATAGCGCCCTGCATCGCAGGCCCTCAAACAACGATGGCACCATCACCGTCGGACCTTCGCAAAAGAATCTCCATACAGCCCCACTGCGTTCACAGAAACTCGCACTATCCGAGACAGGGTACATAATTGAAACACGCTGGACCGAGTTTCGGATGGGGTTCTTTCAACGCCTCCTCCAAGTCATGTTCTATTCTGGCGAGAGGCATTCAGTTTTGGTGGTGACATACATATGCTGCATAGACAGGGAAGGGGTAATCTATGTGGGCATTCACCGTGACTCCATGGCGCGCTCGGTCTACTCCAACCGTTCGCCGTTCTGGAAATGTCATTGGAGATCTATTGGCGGCGGATAGTGGCTATTATTATGAACCTACCCTTCGTGTCCCAGGAACCTGTAGGACCTCGGAGGCCTTTCGCCGTATAGGTATTTGACTGTGTCACAGAAACGGGAGGAGTATGCAGTTGGAACACACGGACGGATTTTTTCAGGCAATGCTATCGCAGTATCATCATTTCCGAGCCTACGGCGATGCTTTGCAGTTGATCATCCGGAGTCACGTATACATACGCCAATGTGGTGTAGACCAAGATGATTGAATTTGTGAGCGTTACACATGTCTGTGGGTACGTTCCCAGCCAGGCGCAGAGAATTATAGTCCTGTCGCAACAATGGTGAGCAGTTGATCGCAATAAAGATTGATGTGAACTTCTTACACTTCTGTTTACGCAACTTCTGATCTCAAGACAGTAGTTGCGCCCAGCGTGCAGCAACCAGCAAGAGAGCAGCTGAAGCGAAAGAAATCTTCGACAACGACGAGCTTTCCGACGGTTCAAGAACACCGAGAGGATCTTGAGGCTTGGAGTCAGAATTGCCAAGCCGGAGGCATCAAGAATGAATAGTAGTATCAGCGAGAACATAGCCTTGCAATGCCGCAGTCTGTACGGGCAATCCGCAAGGCGCGTTAGGGGTCCGAACCGCGCCTCAGTTGTATAAAACACGGCACCTCCGAGCTCCGTGTTCCAGCGTCAAGTTGCATCCTTACATCCACCCACGTCGCAAACGTTTGCACGGACTTGATGACGTTTCACGCTGTCGCCAGCCAGTCAATTGAGCCGGACGGTTGGTAGGATATGCGTCGGCGCCGTGTTGGCGCTTCACGGTCTGTGCCCAGACAAGGGGACGAGCGCGCCCTGAGCCCGGCAATCGTGGAACGAGAAGCGGTAATCTCTGAGACCAATTTATTTGGCACTGATCGTGTGCTACTGTAGATGATCAGTCAGTCCCAAGACACGTATCTGGGGATCATCTCAGTTCAAGAATGATAACAAAAGATGTACATCGTGATAAGTTACCTGCTTAGTGCTAGCTGTTGCGGGCGGAACATTTGAGTGGCATGTTGTCGGGATCAGATTCATATGGACGCCCACAAGTTGGACCCTGATCAATGACATGTGCCTGTCAGGACAGGCACCAAGTCTTAGTACTTGAGGGACGTCCTCTGTCGCATAAGTTGATATTGTTCATGAGTTCTAACCTGGTTCTGACACCTTGAGGCGAGGTCGAGACGCGGTCGGACAAGGCGCACCTGAAGCCCACTAGCGATGATTCGACTTCGCTGTAGGAGTCAGTTTCAACTTTAAATCGCGAAGCCGAGTAGCCTACATAAAGTTCGAACTCGATTCTGGACACCGGTGCAGTTCCAGCAGCAGCTCCGGCTGCTGCGTGAGTTGGATCTGCGCTCTAGCTTTCCGCCAAATACCCAATGGGGACTTGCTATTGGCATTATTAAGAGACTACCTTCCAGTAGATATGCGGAAGAGCTTACATGGTCGCACTATGGTCGGTAACTCTATCTCGTTAAGTGCCTATTAGCGCGGCAAGAGAAAGGCAGCTGACGTTCGGATCGAAGACTGAGCTCCAGAAGGTGCATGGTTTGTTTATCGAAGGCTCGGAGGTACGCGCGTTTGCAATATAATGCTGCAGTTCGTGAGAACACTCAACGGGTAATCGCTACTGTAGTCTGTTGGGGCCGGAGTTCGTTCACGATGCCAGTAATGAATGCAAAGGAGGGACTCCCCTGTGTAAGCGAATACCACCGCCCTTTGATTTAGATAGGCAATGGATTTGGAAACCGACACGTCGATATCTGGTCACTGTTGAAGCGAGCCCTCGGCTTCACGGTCCAGATACAGAGGATAGCGTGTGATCCAAGCCTTCAGAAAGGACAGCGAGGTATCATGTGAGGTGGTTGCCTTGGTCTGGAGCTGGGTATCATAAAGGAGCGAACAGCTCTCGCGGAAATGGAGAGTTGCTATTCCTGGTGCGTCGAGCTAGGCTTGAGTATAAGCAGAACATAGATGTGAAGCCGTTGGACGTTCATCGATAGACTTTGTAAATTCAAATGGCACCAAGTGCTATGAACTAGATTCATTTGTTGCGTGAGGCAGTGTATACGAGGACCACTTACCTGTCCACTGTTGGTACGTAGCAGATCCAAAAGTCCACATGCTATCACCTACTTCGCAGCGCCATTGTCTTGTCCAGCCCTCAAAGTCGTCTGAATGTTGGCTCTGTTCGTCGTGGACGTTCGTTGGCAAGTGCCGACACAGTGCCGAGAACGGCACGTCCTTGTCACACTACGATACGCAACGTCACACCACGCCAACCTTCTTTGTCCAGTCGCCAGTGCCACTAAAGTTCTGTTTTCCTGGAATACACACCATTCGTCAAATTGAACCGCCCCTTCTCCTCAAATCTCATATTTACGCGTCTGCAATGAGTTCAGATCATGTTCTGTTCGTGTGTCCTCCCGAGGTACTTGCAGACGCCCCAGGCAAGAGCTTCGAGGTACGCCTCACCCGATTTGATTATATCTTCGTTGATTGCTCAGTATATCTTCGGCTACCCCTCTTTTTTGCCTTGCAGGAGATTCGCGTTGCCGATTATCTGAAAGCTTACACCACGACTGGCCAGCCGCCTGCACCAGTCCCCGCTGTTCCCACAGGCGCGGCTGCCCGCGCAGCACTCAATCTACCACCACTATTTGAGCCCTCACGAGTATCCCCCGAGGGAGACGATGACAATATACAACTGTGGGAGGCAACCGCAAACGGAGATGAGCTGTATCAGTCCCTCACGGCCAAGCCCAAGTGGTCATCATTATCGTTCGAGGTGCGTAAGACTTGATACCGATACCGAAACGATTTCTAACGTGGGCTCAGGAGCTCCGAGTGAAAGCGTACGTCAAAGGTGTCAAAACGTTACCTCCGGAATATGCCAACCATCCTTCGGTCACTGCTGCTGCTCCTGTTGCTGCGCCACTGAACCTTGGAAGCAGCAGTACTTCGAGTAACCTTGGAATCTCAACAAATTCGAACGGTGAACAAATGCAAAGTTTCACGGACTTGCCTGACAAGAGAGGCCATAGTTTCGAAGTGAGCTTTCAGAGTCCAATTACCGTGTCCAGCGGGGCTTACTTGTTGTTGCAGGAACACCGTGTCGCGTACCTATTCGCACGCAGAGAGCTAACTTCCTCTGAGATTACAACAATGCAAGCCACAAATCCGATGGTTTCTCCACGACCACCACCAGTGACACCTGGACCAAGTACCGCGCCCAGCCTAGGTTTATTTGGCACGACTACTCCAACGACGTCGCCCTGGGCTCCCGTGCGGCCACCGCTCTTCAAGCCATTCTAAGTTCACTCTCATCTCGGACAAGACATCTAATTCCAAACGTTACAAATGTATTCCTAATCTTCGGTTCCTCACATCCTGAAATCTATCTTTCCCAAAATCAACTCCTTCATCAGCGACACATCTTCTTCCTCCGGCTCAGACGTATCTTCGTCATCATCAAATTCCCGCGGAGGGAAAAGGGTGTCGAGGGCCAGAGGCTCTTCCTCTCTTAGTGGCCCTGCTACGGGATACCGAGAGGGGATGGAAGATTCGCGGTGGAAGGAAAAATACGGCCCGTCGTCATCGTGCGATAGTGCCAATTCGGGGGTGTATATGTCGCGAGTCTTCCTGGATGCAAGGGGACAGTTCAGTGGCGAAGAATGTTCTGCCAGCTCCTTTAGTTCTTCCAGTTCCTCCTCCGTCTCCAGGCTATCAACCGTGTTTCTCCTCGCCATCCCCTTCCTTTGCCGTCCAGTGATTATTGAACGGATATTCATCTTGGACATGCGCGGAAACGAGCCGGAGAAGGATTTGGTGGGGGATACGGGTGGGGTTGGCGTCGATGAGGATGCGTTCGAAGGGATTCTGCAAAGAGGACTAGGCGGCGCGATCATGGGTTTCGGGCTGCGGTGGCGGCTCAGCGACAGTGTGCGCCGGACGTGCAGCGCGAGGATAGGAAGGGTATTGGCGCGAACGGGGAAAAGGGAGCGAATCTTGTCGACGTCTTTGGTGACAGAATTCGTTTGGACGACAGCGGAACTCGACGCAGTTCGTTTGTCCATTGCCGGCGCTTTGAGGCGGTTGATAAAAGCGGGGAAAGACATCTTCGACTCTGGGATCTCTAGGAGACGTGCGCCTTTACCACTCTTATACTCGGTTGGAGAAGAGTGGCCTCTGTCCATTTTCTTCCATATACTTCCGTGTATAGAGGGGTGGAAAGGCAGTCTTTCCCCGCTTCTTGCGCGTTGAGGGGCGGCTTCGCTTGTTCATAATCCTCCGTTGCCGCGACCTGTGGAGTCAGCGCTGCCCACTGTTTGTAGATCATGTCCGGTCCGGAACGAGAGCTTGGTTAGGCTGTTGGCTTCAGCGGTGCAGCCCCGTCCTACTTTGGCGTCGTCATGCAGTCTACCGCTTGCAGCTGTGACATCCCACAAAACTCCTGGTGTTCATTACTCTCTTCCACTGTTGGCATTGCATTCTAGTCCCTCTGCCTCATTCCTGCCTCGTGCTAAAAAGAATCCGCACTGCCAGGACAATCTCGATACGGACTCTTCGGTGATTCTTCATCACGCATACTTTCCACGATGTATGTATAGGCCTAAGGGGAATACGAGTAGATTTTCGGAGTTCAATGGCTACTGCCACCGCTCGATCGTGAAGCTTCTTACTTACGCCACAAACAGTAGGTGACGGTCCGCAATCTCCGTGTAACCCTGATGCTACCCTGCTATCTGGCTTCTATTGATCTCTCCGCCGGCGTTTATCTTGACGTCGGTAGGAGCTTACTTATCGATGCGCCCTTGGCTCTCAGCTCGAGCTGTCCTTTCAGATTCGCCAATGGCTTACCCTTGCCTGCAACCATGGCCTCAGGCGCTTGTGCCACCCACAAGCGCTTGTTTCTTTCCGCAGGGAATCTTATTCGGAAGGACCACGAGTCTTCCTGTGACACACTCGGCCTCGAGGTGCGAACTTTTCGATATTTCAATGTCTGTGTCTGTGTCGACTGTCTGGATTCAAAGTTCCGAGATGCATTGATGTATCACTGCAGGCCGACACACATCAACACAGTCAGCACTGTATCATGCAAGCCATACATCTGACACTATTCTGTTCCTATTGAACTAGGCCGTGTACACGTTTTCGAGAACGTGTGAATGTATAATGTGCCAGCAGGCTGCCGCCGTACTTCCTAAGCGCCTTCCATCTCTTCTCAAGCTTCGGCCACGTTACCTTTAAGTATCGTTCGGTCCTTGTGGTGCGATACTGTCTTTCTCCTTCCTCCCGTCGCACTACCTTTGCCATGTCATCAACCTCGTCGACATCCAGTCGCTTGGGGCAGCTGAAGCGCTCTGCTAATTATTTCCTGAGAGGAGGAGATCTGTATTTCTTGGTACATCACCTACCCATTTTCTACGAGAACTTCGATCTAATTAGACAAAACATAGGTCGGCGAGATCTATTATCGGGTCAATTCTGTCTTCTTCGACCGTGAATCGGTCACTTTCCAGAAGCTGTTGAATCGACCATCGGAGCCTGGGGAGACTAAACTTGGCTCGTCGCTGAGCTCAGCTATCATGGTGGACGATGAGACTACTTCAACGGAGTTTGAGCGGTTCTTATGGGTGTTTTATAATCCGTATGTGACACATCTCTGTAAACAATCCAACCCGCTTTGACGACTTTGTCTCAGCCGGTTTTCCGACTATTCGGACGCCACCTTTGAGGATTGGTCGGTCATCTTGCGCCTGGCGCATAGGTGGAGGTTCCCAGAAGTCAAGAAGCTCGCCGTCCGAGAGCTCCAGGCTGTCAAGAACATCGACCTGGTCGACCGAATCTTGCTGTACAAAACGTACGACGTCGATCAAGAGTTACTATCGCCACTATACGTTAAACTTTGTTCCCGTGACGAGCCTCTCACACAAGCTGAATCGCTGAAGCTTGGGGTGGAAACGACAGTCCATATCTTCCAAGCGAGGGAGCGTCTCCGGGCACGCAATAGCGATGGCCTCAGGAGTCCCTTACCTGGAGACGTGGATCACCAAGATGTTCTCAAGGTCGTTGACGAGATTCTTGGAGACACATCTACTAGAGATGATGCTTCAGGTGTTTGGGTGGTCGTTTCGCTCCTGCTTACTGTTACTTACTCATGATTTATCCAGAGCATTCCCTTCGCAAGACCATCGCGTCCCAGAAGAAAGGTGCAACCACAAGCAGCCTTGCCGGACGACCCAAACACAACCGGCTGGAATAGACGGGCGACAATTCAGAATGGGCATGCTCGACCGAAGATTGTACATGGTGTGTCCACGGTCCATTCTACATGACTGTCGTCTGAAAGCACTGATGCCAGATGCTTCCGGTCGTTCACAGACTGTGGGGAGGCGTTGGACTCTCAGGCTGAAGAGAATGTTTCCATCGATGAGACAATAAATCCCGAGCCATCTCAGGAGGAGGGGAAAGGCCATTCCAAGACGAGGAAATGTCAGAAGATCCGTTTGCTTCGTTCAGATCCAAAACTACCTGGTGCTTGGATCGGGTGATCGTGTATATCTATCATGAACTCGTATTTTAAGTGTATTGTAGATCAGTCAGCTTGTCCGGAGCTCAGAGCAAATTTTTTCTATATGTTAGAGGCCGAGGCAAAGCAGAGATATGTAGACTGAGATAGAGACACTAATTTTTTTCTGCCTGACCTGAGGCTCACCCCTGAAAATCGAACATTATACTGATGGATCGATCATCTTTCCGTATGTCTCCGTGGAATGACAGAAGAGATGCAGGGTTAACAACAGTGGATGTCAGCGGCCTTCCATCCAGTGGTCCTTTCTCTACCTGTCTTGTGGCGTGGGCGATGCTTGAAGGACGGCGAACACGATGTTTTCAAGCTGTCGCATATCGTACCCAAGGGCGGAAAGCATTGTAAAAGTGGATGTTGATATGCTCAGCGCCGATGTGGCATGTGTCGTACACGTGTAGGTAGGGCGATTCTGAATTCAAAAGGCGTCGTGTCCAGCCCTGGTCACCCCATTCCTTTCCTCCCTCCTCCCATCTTTTGGACAGCGGGGCGCCAACCTCCTCCAAATGTCCAAGCACACATCCGATGGAAGCGAGAGCTTCAAGGCTCTTAGGCATCATGACGAATATTATCTCTCTGGTGGAGATCTTTTCTTCCTTGTGAGTTATCGCCGTTGCACGACGAATGCGTCGCTAAACATGTCTCACGGTATAGGTACAACAATACCTTTTCCGCGTCCATAGATATTTTTTCGAACGAGAGTCGACCTTTTTCAAGGCCGAATTAACGACACCTGCTTCTCCTGGGGAGACACGACGAGGTACCTCGGAGGGAAACGCGATTGTTCTTGACGGAGTCACTCCCCAAGAATTTGCGAAGTTTTTGTGGGTTTTCTACAATCCGTGAGTATATGTCTATCTTTCCGTCTTCTGTCTCTCATGTAGCTTGCAGCAAATACTCCCTCTACTATGCTACCTCAGAAGACTGGTCGACCATTCTCATGCTTGCTCATCGATGGTCCTTCCCCGAGGTCAAGAAGCTTGCCATCCGCGAACTCGAAAAACTTGAAATGGCCGATATCCAACGTATCCACGTTTATCAGACCTACGACGTCAGCAGGCGACTCCTTGTTACTCGTTACGCTGCGCTCTGCGAGCGCCAGGAACCCTTGACACTCGAAGAGGGTATCAAGCTCGGCATGGCGACGTCTCTCATGATTGCCCGTGCGCGTGAGTGCGTACGTTCGCCTTCAGTCGGCGGATTGCGCAGTCCTTCCTCGGTGTCGATTCCCTCTGAGGAGTTGCTGGGCATCATCAAGGATCTTTTCAGCATCCCCGGCGACCCTCCTGCTTCCCCATCCACGGCCGAGGGACCAAAGAAGCAGGAGAACGGCACGTCAGCTAAACCCTCAGGTGGATTGGTGATACCATCTTTTCTTTGATTCGTTCCAGACGTTCTGACTTCATTCCCCAAGAGCTACCTAAGCAGCCTGACTCGGCCGTCCCCAACGGAAAAGGCACCGCTACAGGCACAACACCTCCCGATGTCACCCCGTCTCCCACCGCCAACGGCGGAGCAGCAGCCGGTGCAGCGGCCACCGACAGCACTGACGCCGACGCAGCCGATAGT
Organism: Strobilurus pachycystidiatus; assembly: GCA_019915135.1. Lineage (NCBI taxonomy): Eukaryota > Fungi > Basidiomycota > Agaricomycetes > Agaricales > Physalacriaceae > Strobilurus > Strobilurus pachycystidiatus. The sequence goes on along the minus strand of JAHLMK010000017.1, from coordinate 987,201 downwards.
TCAAAGACAAACGGAACCGACACCCCAATCAGCGGTATCGGCAAGTTCAATGACAAGGACAACAAGCCCAGTGGGCGAAACAGTCCCAACACCGGCCGCAGAGGCGGCAAAGGTGGAAAAAACGTCTGAGATGAGCAACGTTCTCGACGTGGGTGTGGGTGGCGCAGAGAATGATGACGAAGAAGCCGATGCGGACTCAGATACTCACGTCGATAGCAATGATGGTTCGAAAGACAAGTACTCCGAGGTTGGCGACAGCCCCGATGATGACTTTAATGGAACTGTTGTAGACCCGCACGACAATGATGAAGGACCCAGTGACGAAATTAAGGTGGACGACGCCCAAGCTGGCTTGGGACGTGCGGACACTGGAAACGAATCTAATTTACGTAAAGTGGAGGGCAGCGAGCAGGAGGGAATAGATGTGGATGGGAGCTCTTCGAAACCTGGGGTCGAAGAAGTTGACGGTTTGGACGTGAAGGGGAGAGCGGGCGGAGATGAAGGCGACGCTGAAACGACTGGTACGTGAACAATCTAGCAATGAGAAAGTTATGGCAACTTACTTATATATTTGAACAACAGGTGGGGAGTCATCACCACACGTCGACCTCGGACTTCCGATTTCTTCTCCAGGCCAGTCCACACGCCAGAGTTCACTAGTTGCGGATGGATCTCCTTCTCCGACGGTGAATCTGGCCGTCGAATCGACGCCATCGCCGTCATCCACTCAACCAGACTCCGTATCCACAAACTCCAAGCAACCTTCACCCATAGCAGTGCAAGTGCAATCGCCTACATCGGTACCCAGTTCTCCTGCAGTGCAAGTTGAGGTTGTCACGCCTTCTGCCCACTCTCCCCCTGACTCCGGAACTTCGACGCCCACTGCCACTGAAGCTTCCAACCTTACATCGGATGCCACGCGTTCAGCGGTCGAGAAGGTGGGGGCTGGGGTCCCTTCCACTACTGCATCCTCTCCACCATCTCCCAATACCAATGCCAGCAACACCAGACCAATCTCGGTTGCGATTCCCACCTCACCACTGACATCGGCCTCGCCCAAGGATGCGCAAAGCTCGCGTTCCGTTTCTTCTCCCAGAGCACCTCCGGCTGTTGAATCCCCTTCGCAGACCAGTACGCCTTCTGTAGCTTTGGAACCTTCGACGGCGGTTCCGGACGCAGCAAATGTCACCACTCAGCCAGACGACACTTCGACGGTCATTTCCCCAGTTGCAGCTTCTCCTTCAACCCGCGCCGCGAGTCCGAAGGCGGGAGCATCCCCTTCAAAGGCTGTTCGTGGCAGAAATTCGAGGGCAACTTCGCCTGTGACTTCCGCCTCACCCAGCCCAGTCGCCCTTAGCTCTGGCAAGACATCTTCTACTCCCGCCAGTCCGAACAAAGATGAGAGTACAGTCGACTGCAAGTCACCGCTCGACCCCAGTGGGATTCCATTGCCCGACTCTCCTCTCGTGGACATCACGACTACGCCCATTCCACTCAGTCCCGTCAAATCTTCACTTTCCAAAGTGACGTCTCCAGGACTCAATGCGACCGTGGAAGACTCGGCTGGCAGCGACTTGCCCCCACTCCCTTCCGTTCCTCTCACCCCCATCGCGACTGTATCCCCATCGACGGCAGCGAACCCTGTGTCTGCTACTACAGCGGATGCACCGGAGGTCAAGTCAGATGCACCAGAGGCAGTCGCAGATGCACTCCCCGCAGGAATAGACGAGACGAAGACGGATGCGCCCGGGACTTCTGACATCTCAACTGCCCAAGAGGATACGAAGACCGATGCTACGTCGACGGCAGATGCTTCGACAGCGCCTCCCGAAACAGCAAAGGCCGCTTCTGACGGTGTCGTTCCGTCTCCCAAAGGTAAGCCCCAAATGTCAGAAGTCTTGAATTTTCATTGATATGCGCGGCCGTTGTCAGCTCTTCCGAAGAACAACCCCTTCCTCGACGTCCTTGCGCCACCGCTGGTGTCTCCTGTCAAGTCCAAGTCTCCGACCGGCAAAGCAGCTTCCGCGAAAGCAAATTCTGCGAAGGCGTCGCCAGTTACATCTCCAGCCGTTGAATCGGCAACCGTTGAACCTCAACCTCCCCTGTCTGCCGCGTCATCTACTGCAAAGCCAGATGACAGCAAATCTCCTAACAAGGTGCCAAAGTCTTCGCCCGCCAAAGGATCTTCCGCGAAGTCATCGCCGGTCAAATCTCCAGCGCCAGCTGTCGAACCCCCACCTCCCCGGTCCGCCTCAAAGTCGGCCATGGTCAAGTCAGACGACAAGCCTGCTAAAACGGAGTCTCCAGCGCCCCAAACAGAATCGTCCGCCGCGAAGTCCCCAGCTATCAAACTTCCCCCGCCGCCGTCTGAGATGACATCTCCTATGAGCACCAAACCTCATTCATCCCTAGATCCAGTTTCCGCGGCGCAATCCCCAGCGCCTCTGCTCGATTTGAACTTCTGGGGCAAGCGCTCGAGTAACCAGAGCGGAGGAGGGTTCTCCTTGGGCTTGGGCAGTCTGCTGGGCAGTTTGGGTGCGAGTTCGCCGGCTGAGAAGGAGAAGGAAAAGCCCCACATAGAACAGCGGCCGAATCCGTTCGAGAGGAAGGCCAATGCGGAGAGGGCAGCAGCGGCAGCAGCTGGAGGACACGGTGCTGGGATGAAGCCTATCGTTCCAACCAAGAAAGGGGATGAGGCGCCGGCCAATGGAGGGAAGACACCGGCACAAGGCGTTTGGGGGAAGCCTCCTGTACCGAAGAAGGAGGACGGGGGGACGACGAATGGAGGGAAAGGCCCTGTGCTAGGCGCTTGGGGGAAGCCTCCTGTACCGAAGAAGGAAGACGGGGGAACGACGAATGGAGGGAAAGGCCCTGCGCTAGGTGTTTGGGGAAAACCAATGAAGAAGGATGAAGCAGCGCCTGCAAAGACGGTCGGGCAAGCTGGTGCTAAGGGCGCATGGGGGAAACCGCTGGTACCTAAGGAGGAACAACGTGCAGCGGCGACCGGTGCGAAGCCAAACGGTTCGGGAGCACCTCTTCCCCAGAAGGACGACGCGACAAAAGAAGGCGAGCATGCAACCCCTCCCATAACTCCGCTAGGCGAAGGCAAAGACGATGACGCTACTCCTCCTGCCAACGCTACTGCAAGCGGACCATCGCAGGTCCCCAAATTGACTGTCGATACCAGTGACATGTGGCCGAATAATCTCTTGGACGTCTTCGTGCCGAGCGTCAGTGACTCCCAGGCTGCGTCAGCGCTACCCGATGCAGAGGCAGGAAAGAGTGCAGCAGAACTAGAGGGGGGAACACCACCCAAGCCAATCGCGCCTGAGGATTTCAGTCTCACTTCGTCAGAGTCGGATTCGGACAACGACAGTGATGACTCTGGATTCCACTCCATCCGTTCCGATGTCCGTTCGGTACGTTCAGGTGTATAGATCCATTTCGGATTCTTGTACATATTGTAGACCTATAATTTATACGTTACAGCCACAGTAGTGAGTATGTCATAAATGCATTGATGATTTTGGGTGTCCTACCGAGATCGTAAAGTTCAACCTGTCCGTAGGCGTTCAATGTTTAGTCAACACTGGAAGCTGACTGGGAGCAGTGACGCACACAACTATAAATCTAAAGACCAGAACCGAGCGTGAGCCGTCGTGAGCGAATGACTGCTAGCCCGGGATGGGGAGTCAGAATCAGCCGTCTGATGATCATGTCTGCGATTTGCAGCCTCTGCAGCGGTGAACTCCTGTGCAAAGACCAGCTCGACATCACGTCGTATGTCATTGTTGGATAGCGTTCCAGTATACTTCACGTAGCCTCGGTTCCCCGCGTGTTTGACCAAGGCAGTCTCGCGGATCTGGTAGATCTGAATGGCAGTCTGCCATCCGATGCGCTCAGCCTCGGTGACAGAGAGAGGTTCCGCGCGCTTGATGAGATGGAGGTAGCCATCCTTGAGCCATGATGATACGTCATACTCTTTTCCCAGAGCGACGATTTCTACGGCGTCTGAGGGAAAGTGTTTGCTGATATGATCTATAGCGAGACGCCGGACGGCTGTCATTGACCACATCGTCGACAGTTTGAGAATGGATCTCCACTCGGTGAATGTGATTGAAGAGAGATAGTTATTGTGCATGTCTCTAAGGGGATGTTAGTGATAGACAAGGGGATCTGCGGCGGCGTACGGACAAAGGATATATAACGCGAAGCAAGCAATCGAACTCAGAGCACGTCAAGCCGCCTAGGATAAAAGGATGTTCATCGGTTTGCCCCTCTGGTGACGCGTCTCCTTGAGGCAAGCTGAAGATGGAACCAAATATTTCGGAATGGGTCACAAAGTAGTGGCGAGGTATCTTGTATAAACGATTTTCGACCTGGACGTAGAATGACATAAGACAGCTCAACGATGATCATAGAGGTCTTACCTGAAACACAACATTCTCCCAGTAATAGGTCGTGTCTCTTTGCACTTCATCAGAATTGGGCGCCATGGATGAGGAAAGCAAGCACTGAAGGTGCACGTGCCTGATCTCAGCTCTTCCCAAATTGAAAACGATCATGGTCTCTCAACGCAAGCCGCAATCGTCTACAACCGTCCAGGCCTGTTCAGGCCTGTCGCGTGTCTCGGAATGCCCGCGACATTGCTAATGACATCCTTCGCTACTTCATCAATGATGTTTAGTCTGCGGCGCCCTAAAAAACCTACCGCTGCGACTGGGTCCGTGCCCGACCTCTCACAGCTTCATTCACGTCGGCTCGAACATTTTACGGATTCTTTCGACTCCGACTATCAGCTTCATGTCTGATGTCTCCTCGCATTCCCTTTAAGCTGTCTGTAGGCTTTCCAATAGGACGAGATATCCAATTCGAGCGTCGAGGCTGTGACTTTGCTCTACCACTGGCACGGAGGTCTTAGACTCTTCACAGCGACTCAGACCTCACTATCTATCATCGTATTCTCTCTGCAGTAGCGCTACATCTTTTCTTTCCTTTGGACTTATTAAATCAAGCGAGCCATGGTTCATTTGGACTCATCTGTCTTCGGTCATCGAATACCCGTATGTGTTATGTATGTGCTATCTAGTATTTGTGTGGATTTGACTTCGTCAATTAAACTGTTTACTTACGCAAAAACTCACGATTCCACTCTCTAGCGGCTGGAACATTGAGCGCAGTATATGGTAATATAGGCGAATGTGGTTCCTGGTGCATCTTTATGTGCGATGCTGCGCTCCTCGTAAAGTAAGTCCCTCACCTTGCAGATCCGTTTGCTTACAAGTTTACCAGTTCATACCGCTTTAGCTGCTATTTTGACAATGATGATGAGCATGATCACGTCGCACCTCGTGCTGAGAAACCCCGCACTGGATGGTTTACGTTCACATCGATAGCATCTCTCTTCGTTTCCTCGACCCTCCTCGCGAGTCGCCGCATCGATGGCCGCGCCTGAGATAGTCGACGTCATGCCCTCACGAAGCCCCGACTTCTACTGGGAGTTTGTCGTGTTTCAGGTGGCCTGTCTACTTTCTCTCGCTGTGACCCTCGTTAATATCTGCTTGGCGATCTTGTAGGTCCAGGGGAAGCTGTACAAGGTCCCCAGACACGCATTCGAGAACTCCTCCGAGATATTCAAATCGATGTTCGATCTTCCGGTACCCGAAGATAGTGCTCTGAGGGAGGGTTTGTCAGATGAGAAACCTATAATCCTTCCTGTCAAAAGCGATTATTTCGATGCGCTCTTGATCGCGCTTTTGACTGACACACGATAGTACGTGAAATGAACCTTGAAACATCTATATGGTCCGACATACCTTGTAGCGTCTCTTACACCAACGCCGGTCTCTCTGCGCAGGAGCAGTGGTTATCGGTGCTGGATCTTGCCAATATGTGGCATATGGTGAACATGAGGCAGCTCGCCATCACGCAACTATCGACCCCAAAGATGTCTGACGTCGACCGGATAGTGCATGGACAACAGTATGCTGTCGTCGACTGGGTGTTGAGTGGATACAGGGACATTGCGTCGAGGGCGGTCGTCATTACGCCGAAGGACATGGAGCGCCTAGGGAACGAGACTTGTTTGCAGATCTGGCAGGTGCAGCTCAAGGCATGGAGCCAGTCGATACATTACGGGAGCTATCAGACCAGCCTCAAAAGACTCCTGACTGAGGTGTTCAGCGCAGTTGTTAACGACGCATACCAAAGAGGTGTCAATCTTGGAGATGATGAACAGGCCCGTCCCAGCTTCTGAGTTCATTGTATACAATATGTAAATTGGGTTTCGACAACAGAAGTACATGCAGTATTCAAACGCAGATATTTAGTCTGGATTACATTACTTATGGTTCTTCTTTCCACGTCGTATTGTGGAGTCATCAAGGGGGAATGCGCGTCAAAACTTTCTTCGAGGCAATGTACCCAAAATCGAGTATTCTCGAAAGTCGGGGAATGAGCCAGTTCTTCTCGTAACACTGAAAGATAGGCTCTATCAGATTTCATCCATCAGGTAGCGGGAGATGTACACACCGTGGGGCATAGGTAGCGAGGCAATGTCGCCTTCTGCACCCTGAACCATCTGGACCGCCTTGCCTCCGCCGCCGCCGCTTCCCAGGTGTCGCATCCGCTACAAAAATGCAAAAGGCGATGTTCGGGGATGAGAACTTCCACCTCCGTTGCAGCCCCGCCGCTTCCGCTGGCGCCCCAATTACGCAGAATAGCAGGCTGCGTGGGACCAAGATCGAGGAGGAAGTCCAAGAGCGTCTGTCCCTGGCTCTCCCACCCAGAGACAGTCCTGAGATCGAATATGAAGTGTCGATTCCCTCGCTTCAGCGCACACTCTGCATGGCCCCGACGCCTATTTAGGCGCGTGATTTCTCGCGAGTCCGCAGTGGGATATGGGTGCGCGAGCAACAGGTACCAATCGCCGCGCTTGTGCCCCAACGCAAGGTCTAGCGTCAATGAGGGGGGTGTGAACGTGTAGATCTCAGGCGTGTAGGCTTCAATGGAGGGCATGTCATCGACAAGGAGAGCAAGAGCTTCATCGCCGTAAATCGCTAGCGAAATGTGGAGCGGAGTAAGGTGCGCTAGAACGCCGCAGCGGTGGACGTCATTGGGTCTACAATAGAGCGGTACAGGTTTACAATTCGGCGGCCATTCTAGGGTACATATAGAAGCATCCGAGATCCTAGTAGTCCATACACATCGAGTACATATAGAGCCTAAATGCCCGGGTTAAGTGGGTAAATATACAGTGCGCAGTGCGTAAAGTTCATGCGCGCTTCAGGCGCGGCGCAAGCCCGGAGATTCTGGAATACAAGTTTGACAGTCGACGAGAAAAGGTCAGCTGTTTAGGGCGCAGCGCCACAAGCGTAGGAAAGCTGCCAATGCTCTGCGCTACATCGCATGGCGCACAAGATATCTTCGATGGGTCAAATAACAGAAATGATCCCTGATCATCACTGCCATCGATGAGGGCAGGAGGCTCGGTAAAAGTCTATGGGCACGATCTAGGTGTTAGATCAGGCGCAGCAAGGGCGGTAGCGCCTCACTTACCTCGCAGTCGGATAGGCCATTCATGTAGCTCCAGGAATTGCCGTGCGGATAGGGTTTCGCGCCGGAGATGCAAGTATCAGTGGAGGAAGTATCGTCGTCGTCATTCATGAATGACTTGATCAAGGAAGTCTTGGGTTCGTATAAGAGTTCGGCGTCCAGCGAATAGAGACAGAGGTGGTCAAAGGTGACAGACAGTGTCGTGGGGTCAAGAACCTCGTGGAGAATGGTCTGAGGGTTCTTCTCCGAGGAGTCAGAAATGTGAGAGTTCAGGCCTAGGGACTCCGACCAGGGAGGGATGGCAGACACCACTGAATCATCAAAGCTTGGTCCCTCATCATTCTACATCAGAGATCAGTCGTGAATCTCGCAAACACAAGGCAAGCTTGTACTTACATAGAATGCAACCTTCTTGTAAGATTCGACTCTACCCGACAGCGTGTTCATAGAAGAAGACAATTCAGAACGAGAGTACATGTGAGAGACGCAAAAGAATGAAAGGGATGGGGCAGTTGGCAGCCTCTCGTCCTGGCCAAATTCCGCCCATCTTATACGATTGGATGTAGCGGACCATGCTCGGGTCTTTGACAGTCCTTTTTGTTACCTTCCTGATCGTAGCTTGCAAGCGTTAAGACGACCAGCGAGTTAATTGTCTAGAGCTACAAGATCGCCGAGATGGGCGGCACATGTGGTCTGCAATCATTGTTGCCCTGGTGAAGCTCTCTGCGGAAAATGAAATCTATATGAAGCATTTGTGAAGCATATAAGGTAACCATGTAAGACAATGTGCGCGTCCGTGGCGCTCAATTGGTTAGTTAGTGAAACATTCCTAGAATGAGTGGTTTGTCGATGGAATCGACACCGCCGCCGCCTTGCGGCGGCTGACCCGGATTGATGAAGAGCGGGAGGGACAACTGGATGTTCCCTTCGCGACACTTCCTAGTGGGTGAGTGCCGAAACCAGTACACAAGGAGAATGGGTTCCAGGAAGGTTCCACGGAAAGCCCAAGCATACCAAGCGTGCTAAACTTAAACTGAAGGGATGGTGGGTGGGGCAGAGAAATTTTCTGCAGCAGCAGAGTGTCGTGCTTCGCGGGCGCTCTGTCGACCGAGGTGATGGACGCGACGAGAGAAGAAGTTCTCGGACGCGCACGCGATCTCGCTCAATGTGGCAATCGGCACCGGCAACTCTTGCGCCGTGCTCACTATCGACTTGCCCCCGCGAGATCTAATGTCTCGTTGTTCTGGTTACCTTATCTAACGCTTATCCTAGCCGTTCGCAAGCTCACGTAGTCTCAGCTAACAATAAGGTAACCATGTAAGACAATGTGCGCGTCCGTGGCGCTCAATTGGTTAGTTAGTGAAACATTCCTAGAATGAGTGGTTTGTCGATGGAATCGACACCGCCGCCGCCTTGCGGCGGCTGACCCGGATTGATGAAGAGCGGGAGGGACAACTGGATGTTCCCTTCGCGACACTTCCTAGTGGGTGAGTGCCGAAACCAGTACACAAGGAGAATGGGTTCCAGGAAGGTTCCACGGAAAGCCCAAGCATACCACACAGAGCATAGCTCCCAGAGCGCCTTGGTGCTCGCTGAAGGGCTTTTGATGGAACTGCGCTGACTGAAACCCGCCCGAAACCCCACATAGAGCAATGCGAAGGAAATAATCTGACGTGCTCCCTCTGAAGCACGTCTGAGGGAAGTTGGACATGCCCCCTCTGGAGCATGTCCGGTAATACAGAACGTGCTCCCTCTGGAGCACGCCTGATGATGCAGAACGTGAACCCTCTGGAACACGTCTGGTAGAACAGAACATGCTCCCTCTGGAACATGCCCGCTGAAACAGAACGTGCTCCCTCTGGAACACGCCTGGAAAAGATGTAGAACATGTCCCCTCTGGAACATGCTCAAATGTGTCTGAAGAATGGTGGACAAAACCCAAACCATTGAAAACGACATAGTGGAAGTGGAGGGGTAAAAAGAACAAGAACGGAATGAAAACTCACAAAATTCTTTGCGCTTAGAAATTTGAAACGTCCTAAAAATGAACCAATTGGTATCAACGCTGAATTTGGATATAGTAATGTAACGAAGGCTCTCAAATTTATGCAGCGGCAAAACGGGGGCAAGGAGGATTTCTAGACAGCGCTGCATGCTCCTGTCCACAGAAGCTGCAAACATGTGCAATGTTCCTGTCATGCCGAGTCTGGCAACCGGCAACAAGATTAAAGCCTACACAAATCCTCTGGTGCTCGGGGGTGTTCAACGACCTTGTAACAAAGAGAAGCCCGTCACGAAGGACTGCGAAGCAAGGTTTCCCGTCGAGGAAGATGGTTGCGCCACTAGGATGGTCCTTGAGCATATGAGGCCCACCACAGGCGACACAGATCATTTGCTTGGGGATTGATGGGGTATGACCAGAAGAGAGATGGGCGGAGGAGGCAGACGGGGAATGTATAGTACCGCCACTACCAATGCGAGGTGCTTTGGTCGCAGTGTCCCGAAGATCAGAATCCGACGACCGTTTGTATGGGCTCGAGACGCCCAAGTACGGCTCCGAAAGCCTCCCAAAAGAAACTGCTGCCTCCTTCGCACGTAGGATTGAGTCAACCTTTGAAGCGTAAATATCGCGATCAAACAAAAACTTGCGTAAGATGTCCTTGCGAGCCTCTAGCTCGAACGCGTACCAATGAGGGTAGTTCTCTTCAAAATCCCCATAACAGAGGAAAAAGTTGAGGTGCAGACCGAACTGCTCTGCCATATTCTCTCTCCCCGCTGCCCGCAATTTCGCAATGGGTTCAGACACCAGCGCAAGTGCTTCCTGCATGTTGCGCATAGCGCCCTGCCAGCCAAGTGGCGACAGACAGGAGTGGTGCTCGTCCCCACCCCATCCTGCGCGCTCAAACATCTTCGCCATGTCAAAGACAAAGATGCTGCTTGGCTTCGGGTCCTCGGCGGTAGGCTCGGGTTTGAACGATTTTGTGTCGAGTTCATGCAGGTGATATGAGATGAAGTCGAGGTGCTTGTCTGAGAAGTAAGGGAGGGGGATGTGGAGGTCGTGGAAGAGTGAGACAAGGATGATACGAGGGATGGTGACGGCCACTTTCTGTCCTGCAATGCGAAGGATAGGTGTGTCGAGGACTTTGGAGCCCAGGAAGGACTTGGCTTTGGTGGTGGTATCGCTGGCGGCTCCCGCTACAGTCAATGCGGCCGCTCGGATGGTGCGACGGCGTTCTATCTCCATGAGCATGAAGAGCGGGAGTGGTCCGACCATGTCCAGCACAGCCTGACTGGTAACCATGCTCTCGACATCGCTCTCCGTGTAGGCATAGCAGGCCCGCAATTTCTGCCCAACGTCCGGATTCGCGCTTCTGAAATCGCGGCAGAGGAGAGTCTGGTCGATGCTCGTCTGGTTGTGAAGCTCTACCAGGACGTTGTGCTTGTTGCGAGTCCTGAGGTCGCGCTGAGCCGGGTCCATTATTGGTGGAGGGGTCACCCAGTTGTCAAATGGGAAGGAGTCAGGGATAGGAGCAGCGATTCCGGCATTGGGAAGAAGAGACATAGAAGACAGATGAAAGCAAAGAAAGCAGAGAAATTTTCTGCAGCAGCAGAGTGTCGTGCTTCGCGGGCGCTCTGTCGACCGAGGTGATGGACGCGACGAGAGAAGAAGTTCTCGGACGCGCACGCGATCTCGCTCAATGTGGCAATCGGCACCGGCAACTCTTGCGCCGTGCTCACTATCGACTTGCCCCCGCGAGATCTAATGTCTCGTTGTTCTGGTTACCTTATCTAACGCTTATCCTAGCCGTTCGCAAGCTCACGTAGTCTCAGCTAACAACAAGACTGACCTTGGATGCATGAGATATGAAATTGCCCGGAATTGTTCTAGACATTGAGGCTCTTCTCGACAGGCGTTGTAGAATCTTGGGGACTAGATTGCGAATCTGGAGCTACACTCGACTGCCCACAAGGTCCGACGCGTCCCCCTGTCGGCGCGTTATCTGGACGTCCACCGGGCTTCGAACGCCTTTCCGCAGGTACCTCATTGAGGACAAGAGGGCTTCCCTAAAGCCAAAGTAACGAACACTTGTAACGCAATGATGAATTCGGACCTATTCGGACTATATGAAGACAAATAAGTGACAGATCTTGAACCCATGGACAACCGCAGAGATGAAAGGCTAATATACAGATGAGAGCAAACAAGCAACAAAGCACGAGCGAGACTATGATGGAGAAGGTGTCAACGAGGTGATTTTACTCTTCCTGCGAAGCTTTTTGGTCAGACCGAACGCACGGTCGATCAAGGAGTCCGTGCGAGACAGCGAGGACGTCGAGCGCTGTGTCCTGAGGGTGTGAACAACCGTCGACGGAACAGATGGAGCATCATCGCCCAGAGCATGTTCTGTCGTCGCCTCGACCACCGAAACACCGATGACCATGTTTGAGTTATCCTGTGCGACGACACTACCAGACCGCGCGCGGCTCAATCGCCTGGGAAGGAGACCGCCGACCGCGCGAGAGAGTGTATTCTGCCTACCGACAATCTGGTGCATCTGGGTGACGTGGTGGGCGTCCTCCGTGTGAGCATCGTCATCAGACAGATTGTCAGATGCCAGAGAGTCGGCGCTGTGATTCTAAGATGCCGGATCAATACAGGACTGTATGTGACATTGAGCGGGGAGGACAGACCTGATACGGCGTGGAGTAAGGCGCAAGGGATGTCATCCGCCTGGGGCCATTTGCTGTGGCTCGAGGGTGGATTACTTCGGTAAGATGGTCAGAGAGCTGCCGTAGTCGCTGTCAGTTAAATGTGTTTCGGGTGGCCAGCAGGGTGCATACCTGTCCAAAACGAGATATAGACACGCTTCCCCTGCGGCGCGCCTTTATTCTCAAGGAAGCCTCTGTCGAGCCGGGTTCGGATGAATCGTCAGCCGCGTCGGTTTGTTTGACGGCCTGATACGCCTCGTCCCGGACGCGCCTCTCGGTTTCCTCTTCGACCTTTTGGAATATCTGTAGGTACATGAGCGAATTGAGGTAAGCTAGGCAGCAATTCGACTGGCCTTTTCGAGGGATTCTGGGCAGGCAGCCATCTCTGAGCGTTGGGGTCGTCTGACGCGTCGCTGGGCAAAGTCTGCTTGGGAAAGGCAGAGACGACACGGAGAGATGGTGGAGGTTGGATGGCGGAAAGGAAGGAGGTGGGAAGATGATGCCGCAACTGTTCAGCTTTCCATTATTGTTGCATTCCTGAAGGTACCCCCGTACTTTTCAAAAAGGGTGTGGCTTACCTAACAAAGCCCACACGTGGAAGCGGCCCGAACGGCGCATCTGATGGCAATATTCGGATACGCCTTGCACAATGCAGCGTGCGCAAATCAATTGTCCTGCCCCTGACCCCAATCAAGCCTGCAGGCATGTCTACATATGCGCGAGGCGACGAGTATTCAATAAGAGGGAGAGGCATTCGGGGCGCGCCCCTCAGAATTTTACTGGAAATCGCAAGACAACCGCTCATGAGGTTGCTCTCCTACTGGAGGTTTGTCGATTTTGAAATCCCTGACCACCGCCACAGATCGCCACAGGACCGCAACTGTCTTCCGCTCTGAAATTCCGCGTCAACACGTCGAACCTTAATTTCTGAGCTTGTCTTCTGGATCTTCCTACATTCTTCCCGAAGCGCAACATCAAGGGTACATATTGAGTTGAGCGGCATCAAATTGACGATAAGACATCTTATACAAAGTGTGATCTAAAAAGTTGACTCGAAGCACAGTCCTTTGTGACTGGACCACGCCTCCTTCTGATGTGAAGCGCCACACTGTTGAAGGTTTAATTGATACCCAGGCTTGCCACCGGAAATGTCTTACATAGACAGCGGTCTTACATCTAGGGAAAGTGTAACAAATGGTCAGTGCCAAACGGCCTGTGATCGAAGAACCTCTTACTTGGAACATTGGAGCATAGCAGTTCCGTCAGTCTGAGCCTTACGAGTACAACGCGGGGCACCACACTCCTTCAGAACCTTTTCTAGATTGGCACGGACACCCGCCATCATCTGGCGTGTATCTCTATAAGCGTGGCGTAAGAGTTATTTTCGCGCCGAACGTTAACGAGATGACCGTACGGGACATCCTCCAAAGCCATCAGGCATCGTTCGCATGTGTCGACTGCAAACCCGTCGGGCATAGTCTGTACCCACTGCAGGATTTGCTTGAATAAGTTCTTCCGATCACCGACATCGATCCCTTCAAGCCCTTGGAGAACGAGAAGTGTCGAGAAAAATTGACCAAATTCCGCCATGTCGGTTACGCTCTTCGTCCGAGGATTGAACGTGTCTTTCGTATCTAGGGTCAGCTTGGCCTGCAACGCAGCCAATCCAGCACCGGCGGCGGTGTGACTGAAACGAACAAAATACGGCCTGCAGATTTGATGAATACGCGTTTACAGTGTCGCAATCGTACAGTAAGGAGGTGGCACTCACGTAAAAGTAATGGAGTTGAGCATGACGGCGGAGACTTCGAGGGGGTCGTTGCTGGCCCTGTATTTCTCCACCAAAACGGGCAGATACTTCGCGGCGAACTCGCTGAACGTTTCGGTGTTTACCATTCATATATGCCAGCGTGACGAGAGCAAACTAACTGATAAATCGCGTACTGTGATGCACGGGGCATAGCTTGCACCACGCCAAGCTGAATTGTCTGTGAGTAAATAGCATTATGATGGCCAGAAGGAAGGACGCAATGTCACTCTTTGTTACCTGCATTCTGAGTATTTGTGTGGATCCTTCTTTTCCCTCTACAAGACCAGATGAAGCGGCCAAGTCTTCTACGGAGACGTTCATGTTCAAGTTGATGGTTCTGGTGAGAGCCCGAAGATTGAAATTCAATCGCGCTCATAACATACTGACACATGATGTGACGCGGCGGTGCAGCCTCCGCTGAGCGCGTGCTTAGGCTAATTTGAGGCACTGAACGTTGGCATACTACTGAATATTGAGCATCAAGCCCAGTATCACAGAACAAAGCATTTGATCGTCTTACAGAATGTCATTTCTCATGATACAGAAAATACTGCTACTGAGAGAAGAACTACGGAACTCGGACTTGCTATATACTTGAAACTTTCACATCAGTGTGGAGACCTGAGTACTGAGTATCTAGCACTGGGTGTTGGCGTAAACTTGGGTGGAGAAGCACTTTTCAAGATGTCAGCCCATGACAATCCTGTATGTCACAACGAAAACATACGTTGTAGTTGTCGGCGTTCTTGACCTGGTTGGCAGCCGTCAAGGCCTGGTCAGCACTGCACCCGTACGTAACATCCGCTGCAAAGGCTAGGGTTCAGAGAGTGTTTTCTCTTGAGAGAAACGGTACTCACAGGTGCTCGAAACGGCGTGAGTAAGCTTTGTAAAGAAATGTCAGAGCACAATCTATCGTGAAACATCCAGTACACACCTCGTGAAGGGTAGTTCCACCACGAACGTTGCGAGAAGCAACTGTGGTTCCAGAGCAGAGGTTAGTCGACGCAACCTCGTTGAAGAAGATGCTGCAGAAGTAGATCTGAGCGCAAAGTTAACATGTGTGAACGATTCATATTGGCAACATGGACTGACGTTGGTAGTCGCGATGACAGTGTAGGCAATGACACCGCTGGAGCAGGCGCTGTAAGAATCGGTGCAGCTCAACCTTCAAATACGTGAGATGATTGGAAAACGAGAACCCTCAAATTGGAGAGACATACGTGCGGCTGGAAGAAGACTCGGAGGCGACGGTGTTGAAAACACCGCGGACAGTGCTCTGGGAGTTGGTTTTCCAGTAAGCCGTGTACAGAGAGTTGGCACCGTTTGTGGAGATGTAGCTGGAAGCCAGAGACGCCAAAGTCTTGGCCTCAGTGTAACTGTCCTGAATTCAGTAATACATTCCGAGTGCATCTGATGGTGTCCATACTAACCTAGCATCAATGAAGGTCTTCTTGGACGCGGTGGTACAGATATCAGTAGCGCGCTTCCGTTGCATCTCGCGCTTCTCCAAATCACCCGAGATGTTAACCTCCACGGAGTTGGTAGAGGCACCAACTGTGTCCAAAGCGACCTCGCTGGTGACGCGTGCGGCGGCTGGGGCAATGTGGAAGTTGGTAATGGGCTCGAAGGTGTACGTTCCCTCTCCAGCGGAGCTAAAATCGAACAGGCTGGACACTGCGGAAGCGGGTCAGAGAGAATCCAGAATCCAGAAAAGATAACTTCTCACCATCGTGGCTGAAAGTGACGGTTTCACCGGCAGCAATGAAGGCGTAGGCAGAATCATCGGTGTCCTCAAGAGAGACGGAGATCTAAGTGAGTGGGATGAACAAAACGGCGCGTCATAATGAAGGAGGAAATCCCTGACCTTGATACCAGTGAAGGGCACGGTCTCGCCGTCTTTGGTGACGGTGAAGGACCTCGTAGGCAGACTGTCGTCCAAGATGGTGCCGTACTTGAGAATCTTCACGTCTTCCGATCCAGTGTTCGTGACGGATGCCGTGAACTTGAGGTCATCGACTGAGCTGGCATCGGCCGGTCCTGTAACGGACACGGTGAGGCCATCGAAGCGTTTCAGCGGACCTGCGAAGGCAGAGGCAGCGAAGCCGAGAACGACGAAAGGTGTGAACATCTTGGAGCGAATACTGCGAGAGAAGTCGACGAGAAGGAATGCCTTGGGTTTCGACCAGCTCAGCCAGACGCTTTAAATATGTTTTTCTTATCTGTCCTCCCCCCACTTCACCTCATGGAAAGAAGTCACGTACTCAGACGCGGGGGGGAGCACGGGGAGGAGAAAATACGGAGAGCGCATGGACGTTCTGGAATAGATACCGCTGGCCAAAGTCAGGATGAATGTTCTTCGCCACGAGATGGTTACATCAGTCACCTATGTAGGCCTTTACAACTACTGCGCTCGGTTGATCTGGCAGCTTTTAGGTCGGTAAACTGTCGTAATGGAATTGTCGGGTCGGTCGCTGTCTGCGAGAGATTGTCCCGAGGCATTGTTTAGAGAGTTCATAGCCAAGCCACAGAGTTCGTTCATGGACCTCGAATTGCTTGGCATCTAAAATGCGCACCAAAATGAGGACGATGTCTAGTGAATACCATGAGGAGACTTTCTTGATTTCTTGCCATCGACGTTCCTGAGGAGAGTCCCACATGTAGCTTCATCAGATAGATGTAGAGCTTCGGTAAGTAATAGAGTCATGATGCTTGTCGGTAATCGGAGTCTATTACCGAGGTCACTGTTGGAAGAACGTGAGGCAGTCAATGAAAGAACACGTCTGTCTCGGCATTAGATAAACAGTAGTGATTGGTGATTGTGCACCGTCGCAGTACTGCCGGGTCCGTACGCGAATCAGGTCGACGAGCTACGCGGTTAATGACACGTAAAGATATGGGAGTGCATGTTCATACTAGGAAGTTGAAAGACCTTCACTTCGATATGCGTAGAATATGTTACATACTTTCGTTGCCCAGTGACATAGAAAGGCTTGGCAGAGAGCATCAAGAGTATCTCCCCCGTATCTCATCAGTGCGCATCGTGGTACTTGATAGAGTTCCGAGACCGACTTCAATCTTCCGGAACTTGGGGCGTAAAGAAGCATTGATAGCAATAATCTAATCCGTGACATGATAGAGCTTAGGCGGCGGTGATGCAGCGCAGTGAACATGACGGTGCGCAGCACCGATGAGGCGCACTGGCAGGAACACTCACCGTCGTGATAGGTGTGACTCTGGAGAGTGTATAAAAGCACAATTCCTATCAATATCAATAAACGTGATCGATAAGTTCAAGCAGGTTCAAGCACTGTTGGAGCACCTTCTAGGGTTCTCGTCATTGGATGCGTTGTAACCTCGCGGTGCGAGAGATAATGCCCCATTGCATTCAAAATTCCATGTGGCAGTCACCTTCGACCATATCATCTGGATACCATGAACGTCTTGGCGCAAAAAGACCTGGAACTTGAAGGTTGATGGAAGCGGGATGGAAGCAGTGAAGAAACCGAACGATCAAACTATAATGTTCCGAATCTTCGCCCGCTGGAAGGAGCCCGGCCCGGATGCCGCACATGACCGCACCATTGACCTGCCATTGACTGTGCTAAGTGACTTTAGAGTGGGTCAGTATCGAGGAAGGCAAATAGTCTCGGGTCGAGGACGACCGAAGGGAGCTCTTGATGACGTGCCGCACCCATCGCGATGTCAGCCCGTGCATGAGTCTAGCGCGTCGCCATGACCTGTAAGTATGTGTCCCCAATCAATCTTGAATTACTCATACCCGACAAGCTGTAATGAACTCTCCCCTCATAGTGCTTGGGTGCCTAGATGGTTCAGTCTTCTCTGCCTATTTCTCGGTCAGACTGGTATGGCAGTGACGCTTCTGACTCGTCGGATATTGAAGAAAGACGCCTTTTGGGTCTAGTCCGAGTCGACCATTCAAACGACCTACTTATTAAAGGTGGTGCGTGATTCTTTTCAAGTGTAGGTGACCATGACTTGACGCTAGTACAGGCAACGGCCCATTCGATCATGAGGATACGAAGAGCTGAGCCTACTAGCTGAGCCCGATGCAAGGGTCTTGCGACATACTCCGACTAGACCGCCGTCCATCACCGCAGCTGTGGGACGTTCAATGACAGCTTCGAGGACTGCTATTTGAACCCAGAACGATATATACTATGGCTCTCTCATCAACGAATGTAACATTGCAAGTCCAGTGTGCTTTCAACTTATTGTGGATGCACACTTATCTCATCAGTAAGCTGCTGTGCCAGTCTTCGTCTCTACCACGTATCCTGCCTTCGAAAGAGCCCCGATCAAATCCAATAGCATGCCTTCACAGCCAGGATGCGCCACCATTTGCACCGACACTGGCAACTTCTCTGACCTGCTCGATAGACGGCTTTCATAGTCGACTTGGCCGAGTGGGACTGTTAAATCCGGACAGCCCGCTGCTGAGGCGAGATAATTGCTGGGCAAACCTCCGTCGGGTATCGTGATACTGATAGATGTGGAACCATCCAGATGGTTCAGCGCCTCCTCGCGATACGAAGGAAGACCGCCCGTACCGATGTCGTAAATCATGACGGCGTTCGAGCAGGTGTCAGTGTCGGCAACAAGAACGTTTGTTGTGAAGAATCCGGCGAATGCCATCTGGGCAGCAATAGCCTCCCGGTATTCGTCTTCAGTCATCGCCTGGGCACGCTGAAAGGCGGCCCGCGGCTTAGGGTCGAACACAAGATCCCTGCCATATCTGTTTTTCCATAGGTCTACCAGAGGTTTACCGACCCTATGCCAGGAATGGTACTCTGCGAGCTTGTTCGAATTCAACTGGAACGCAGTGAAGTTGGTCATGTCAGGGATGGAGGAAGCTCGAACGATGTCCGAGATGTTGACCGAAACAGCCGTCATATTGAAGTTTCTGGTGAGAACAGCGATAAAATTATCGTAGATAGCCTGGGCTTGTTCATTTTGAACTGGGAAATAGTCCGAGGGCACGTAGACGGATGATGGGAAGCGATTGTATGTTGATTCAGAAACTGTCGGCGAATATTCAGAATACCTAAGTGTATGAGATGTCAAAGAACGGTCGGAAACATTGAAGCCAACGTACCACAATCTCGCCAGCTCGCAGAAGAACTGCGGGTCGCGAGCGAAGAGTCCAAGCGTATCCAGCTCAGGTGCTAGAGGTACGACACCTGTAAGGTCCATCCCACCCCACGTTGGCCGAATACCATAGACACCGACAATTGCTGCTGGCTTCCTCACACTCCCTCTGGTATCACTACCAACAGCGAAATCGATCCATTCATACCCGGCAATTGCACAAGCCGAACCTGAGCTTGAACTTGCAGCGTTCAAGTGACCATCACCCCGGGGGTTCCACGGATATTGAAAGTCAATGAACTCCCAAGGATCGGCACCGTGTGCAAACTGCGAAGTCTTCGTCTTTCCGACGAGAACAGCCCCAAGATCCAGTAGTGTTTGTAGTGCTGGGCCGTTGGCCACCGCAGGAGGATATGCCTCTAGATATGCGCGCGACCCGGCGCCTGTTTTCAGGCCCTTGACGTCGTAGATGTCCTTCAATGCAAACCTCCTGTCGGCAAGGGGCCGACTATCATGTAGAGAATAGAGACGGGAGGGAACGGGAATGCGATAGGCCTGATTGTGTGCATCAACCGGTCTGAAGGCATTCGAAGTGCTTTCATCTGGAATGCAACCGAAGAGGAAAGCTTCGAGGTCGTCACTGTAGAGGCGATACACCGGAGAAGCTTGCCCCGACGGCGCAAGGACGTAAGGGCCAGGCGCTAGGCCGCTATGATCATATCCATCGCCCTGGTAGAGTGCAATGCCGTTGTCCTGCATCCACATGTAGGCAGAGGAGTCAATCATGGCGCTGCCTGGCCCAGTATACGCGATGGAGAGAGCCGAATTGGATGCCGAAATGAAGTTCCAAGTCCAAACATCGTCCATAGACGCATACTGATTCAAGGTATCGACGATAGTGGTAGAGGTTATTATGGAGTCATTGGCGTATAGGACGGTCAGAGGCGTAACATCAAGCACGCGGGCTGGTGTCATGTAGGTCAAATTGCCAAGCAGGAACACACTTGAAGAGGACATGACGGCGATATTGGACGACCATGCGCTGGGCAAGAGGAATACCGCGACAAGGACACCACGATTGAGGGCAGGGAGCATGGAGTTCATTTCTACGCGCAAGAAGTGGTTAGCCTTCCCGAATGGGCGAGTATCGAGATTTTTGACCTTGTTCACCTCGGAAAATCTTGGGTGTTTAGCGTCGAGGGCAGACTATCGTCAGGTTGGCATTCGAATAAATTCAAGTCTGAATCGTGAAGAAAGGGCGAGTGTTGATTGAGGTTGGAAGGAAAGAAGGCTGGCGGGCTGATCGGATCTCATTTGCCGAGAGCGATTTCGGTGCAGAAGCGTAACTCAGTCAATTATCTCCTTGATACTTCATGATTCCTCGCTAAAAGCCCGCTTGATACCTACCCTTAACTGTGTGTTTATACATCGCAATCTCCAAAGACACCCTTCGTCTTCGTCCTCATTTGGCTTCACCCTCAAAGCAGCATCCTGTCCAATGAGCACCTTTAGTTCACCTACAAGATGTTTGATAAGCCCGGCACCCTTGAATAATGGAGCAGCTACACACCTTTGAAAGGCTCCTCCTCCATTGTAATCGTTCTAATCTCCGCCTGGTCCAACTCCTTCACGCCCTTGAGCCGCTCTAACAGCTGATCGACCGACGCCCCAAACCAACCTCTTGACGCTGCCCCGTCAAAGCTATTCCAGAGGGCTTCAAATTGCTCTTTATCGCTGATATCAGACGGACCGGATGAAACTGGATCCGAGAGGAATGGGGTGTCAAAGGCAATGAGATCCACTTTCGTGGCCTGCGTTCTGATGTCAATAAGGCTCAACCTTCTTCGTGGGTGACGACCGACCTGACTGGGACTCGACTCATCTGTGAGTGCTCTTTGATTTCGATTCGGCAACTATAGAGAAGAGCGCGTCAGCCTCAATCTTCTTCGGTGACAATTCGAAAGTAAGGTACCAAAGACATCGCTTCCAAGTCCTTTGTCGCCAGCGCTAGTTCTCCGGGAGTCATCGTCCTTGACATGAC
Organism: Strobilurus pachycystidiatus; assembly: GCA_019915135.1. Lineage (NCBI taxonomy): Eukaryota > Fungi > Basidiomycota > Agaricomycetes > Agaricales > Physalacriaceae > Strobilurus > Strobilurus pachycystidiatus. The sequence goes on along the minus strand of JAHLMK010000017.1, from coordinate 965,980 downwards.
GGAGTCCAAACTGTCAGTTTCGCTCCGAGTCACTGAGGGCCGACGTGGGTGTATTCGAGGCTTCGGTACAGTCGGCGCGTCATATGCTGCGTATCGCAATTTGCTACCAGACAAAGAGGGAGACCCAGGTGACCTGGGGGAAGCAGTACTGAATGATGTTCTTCCTTCCGCTTGATCATTCGACAAGGCCTCCAGAACGTGTGGGAGCTTAAACGGTCATGAGCCTTCGAAGAACCATCTCCAAGAGAAGCGTACCGAGTATGATTTCGCCGTACCCAGGAGTTTGACAAGGCGGGTCCTATCTCTCGATAATCGTAGGAACTCCTCACATCTCTGGAAGGTTCATACCTCAGTGCACGTGCCACAATACATAACAAGAATAGTCATGTACCTTCCTGAGGTACTTCATTGAAACCCCAGCCAAATGCTCGATAACCGTCCGCACATCTTCTTGTACCTCCTCACATTCCACCGAGACCCTCAACATCGCTATGAGACATACATCTTGGATCGATGCTGTATACGAGGTGAGTACGCCAGTTAATCACACTTATACCTGCAAGTACACACCAGGTAGGAGCAAGAGCCTAGTTGCGAGTCCGCTCAAAATGTCTCCAGCTGGGAACGATAGGTCCCCACAATATTCGGTGGCCAGAGCGATGACGATAACCATCAATGTAGGTCCGACCTCGTTCCCGTCGAGCATGTATCCGATCAGAATTGTCGACGAGGCAATCTTGAACATAGGTACATCTAGAGTATCAGTTCAGGACCACCACCATCACGGCACTAGGTCAGGTAAACGTACTATCCCGTATACGCCCCAAAATCATCTCAACAGCCACCTCCAAAATGCGAGATCCAGGACTGTCCAGCTTCTTGAAGAGCTCCAAGATCTGACGAGCGTAAGCCTCTCCATCCTGCGCGTACTGGATCTCCACCACTTCCAGTAATCGGCACGTGTATTCCAGCTTGTCAGCATACGTCAACACATCGGGAACGTTCTCGACAGATTGCACGTAGTAGGTCGACACGATGGCGGAATCGACGTTATTGAGGATAGTGATCGCCTGCGAGCGTGTAGGTGAGATAACCTCCTTTGAAGTACGAGCAATGCCTGAAGTACCTTCCGCCTTATGAGAGAGTCTGTCGAGTCCAGCAGCCGCATGAATCGACCTACGTCCCGTTCTTCTAAGATCGCTGTTGAGTCCGGGGTGCCAGCCCAGTACTTGGTATCTATACATGCGATACAGGATAGGAAGACGTATTGGTTGCGGGGCTTGTCAGAAGATAAAAGCCCTCGGATATCTTGTACAGTTGCGCGTATGAGGGAGAATGATGAGGAATTCTGACTCCGGTATGGAAATGATTGCAGAAGGAGGAAAGCCTGGAACAGTATTGCTACGAAAAGGTCAGAAATTGCATCCGGAATATCAATGGAAGGATGCTCGCCATAGTCCTTGTGTGTGGCAGCTACGTGTATAATGTTAGTTACTATGCGTAGATGAACATCTTTAAGCCTGAAATATTAGAAGCAATGAGGCATTCTAGAATTGTCATGTCGCGGAAAGCCTACCCAATGATTTGCAGGGAGCCTAGAGCAATTAGTAGCCAATATCTAGAGCGATGATGGGGACTAGAAGCGAAAAGATCGTTGACGCGTTGCAGCACTTCGTCGCTCTACCAGAAGTGAGACGCGCGATGAGACCGAAGCCGCGAACACGAACCTTCCCAGAAGCCGTAGCCGCCAGAAAAGCGGCAGCCGAAATGTTGGCGTCCTCGTCTCTGAGCCTTTTCACCAACGTGTACGTCAACGTCTGCATGAGTCCATGGTCATGCCTCGACAGAGCTCTAAACGCTAAGAGTACGCGGCGCCGGACATGGTCTCTATCATGCAAGAAATCACTCAATGGAAATGTTTTGGGAAGAAAAGACACATACTAACGATGGATGGCCCAGGAGGTCGTGTAAGCGTGGCTGAACAGCAGGGATCATGATCAGGTCGTCTATGGAGGCAGATATAAGGTTGTCCAGTGCCAGACAGATACGGTCAGTAGAGAAGCTTTCGAGGTCCTGAGTCGTGTTGTAGGTACGGCTGATTATGAGGGAGACGAGGCCTGATTCACCTTGCGCAACGTGTTCACAAGCATAAGCTGCAGTTCGTGGTCGGGAGGCATGATTTCCGTGCAAAAGAGATAGCCTGAGATTGGTGAGAAGGTATATTACTACCATATCGTAACCGTTACGCACCCAGTCGCTTGTCTCGTACATTGACGCCAGCTTCAGCTAGATTGAGCGCGTGGGGTATCGCGAAGTACAGGGCATCAGGTCGGAGGACGGGAGATGTAACGGCATTATGGCAGTATAGCAGAAGTATGAGGAGCTCTCTGCACCTCATCTACGGCGAGACTTGAGCCATGTTCGCGTGCAGCAACGAGAGGACACACCAACGTCAGCCCTGGGTCACTGATCTGTCCTCTGACCGCCTCCACCTCGTCCAAAATGCAGCGGTCTGCATGTTGTATAGACAGAGCCTCCTCTACTTTGCGTGCTAGCGCGTAGTGTTGTCTACTTGATGCACCAGAGGAGCGGTATGGAACATCCATAGGTGATGGGAGAGGGCAAGCTAGTCTCGCTTACCATACGGCTACATCCACCCTAAAAGGGAACCCGTCTGTAGCCGTCTGGGAGCCAATCAGCCAAATAACCGTGATACTGACTTCGGGTTTTCCCGAAGTCACTGTCACTTTTTATGCGTGTCTGCACAGTAGTGTCCTCCAGGTACAGCCATACGATGGCGGAGTGAAGTGTTCATAAACCAATGTCAGTACGATATATAGCAAGAGTGCAGCTAAAATTTGGCCGATGCAAGTCAACGCAAAGGTGCCATTTGGCAGAGATCACTCCCTTCCCGATTCGGCGTTGGGCTCCGTAACATCACGCGAATAAGAGACCAGCTGTCGCACACGCCATCTCATCGATTTTGCTATTATAGGCCTTCATATGCTTTTATTACATCAATGAGAAAGTAAACACTTGATAAAGAGTGTGAGTAAATGCAGTTTGAAGACCACAGTACGTCGACAAAAGTGACAGTGACTTCGGGAAAACCCGAAGTCAGTATCACGGTTATTTGGCTGATTGGCTCCCAGAGGACCCCCCGGCAATAGGGTTCGACCTTCGATCCGGTCGAGGGCCATTTTTGGCGGTCGCTATTTTTCACGATTTTGGCCTTTTTGGCAGTCTAAATCGGACATTTGAGGCTCTCGGGCTGATTTTTCGGGCCCGCTACGCGAGCGGGGTCCATATATGGCAATATGTCGGGCCCGACGCGTCGTCGGGCGCAGCTGAGCCACAATTTGGGCTAGATTTGGCTGTCTGGCACAAGTCTTTGAGCCCGCTCGGGTCCCAAAATTGGCACCAGAGATCGAACATCGGGCTCAAAATTTGTCAAAATTGGCACTGAGAGATCGAAGATGTTGGCGTATTGCCGGGGGTCCTGCTCCCAGACGGCTACAGACGGGTTCCCTTTTAGGGTGGATGTAGCCGTATGGTAAGCGAGACTAAGGGCAAGCTGTAGAGTGCAGATGTCCAAACTGGGACGACCAAATTCGGCAATTAGTCGGCCGTCGGGTTGTCAAATGGCGCTCATTGAGCTTGAGCAATTGAGCGCTTGAGCCTTGTTCACTGTACTTACTTGATTGATTGATTATCATCTCAGAATTTGTCTTACTTACAATTGTTCATTACAACGTTGTGCACACTACCTGTAGGCGGGAAGAGGGCTCTCAATCGTTGCTGTTGTGGAGGCTCCGAACTTCAAGCCTGTCCCTCGCCCGCCCACCGCTCCCTGAAACTCACGGAAACCTGCATGAATGCTCGATAACAAAATCGCTGTGATGGAGATTCGTGGACCAACATGGACACACTACCTCTAGGGTTAGGGCTTGTACAACAACTCGAATAAGGAAGTGTCAGAGCTCTTGGCGTCTGCCCTCCACCTCATGATTATCCGCCTCTAGCCTCTCCCACAAACATGGCACCAAGCGTCCCCGTACACGCGCAATTTGCGAAAATACTCAGCCAGCCCAAATTCTCCTCAAAATCCCGCGCATCTGGCGAGTACGACGATGGAACCAAGAAGCTTCGCCGCATGATCCTTACCGAAGGCATACCTTCTGACGCGGTGAGCCTTGCTGCACCCATAAATGATATTCCACTGAATCAGGCTCAGGATCCAAGCCTGCGGCCTCGAATATGGAAAATACTCCTTCGCATCAATGACCTCAAGGCGGACACCTACCTGGATTATGTCGCCCGAGGGCCTTGCGATGTCCGCGAAAAGATCAGAAACGATACATTCCGGTACGCTTCACGATGCGGCTCCCATCTGCCCAATTCACATGCCTCCCAGAACACTGGCAACTGACCGGGGTTTCAAAGAACGGGTGCGGGAAGACATGCTCGTCCGTCTGCTCGATGCGTTCGTCTGGCGAAACCATGGTACTTCAACGCCTTACGACACGCAATACATGCCCGTTGCTCATGTCGACATTCTCTAGATCGACAAGAGAAACATCAACTCGGTTTTACTTACGTGCAGGGAATGAATGTGCTTGCGGCCCCGTTTCTATACACTATGCCCTCGGAGCTCGAGGCGTTCTACTGCTTCTCAAAATTCATCGAAGAGTCCTGCCCGTTATATGTCCAGCCCACCCTCGACGGCGTTCATAGAGGACTGAAGGTGTGTAAACGGTTCTCGTGCTCCAACGTCGTACTTACCCTGCCAGCTGTTGGACAGATGTCTGAAGATTGTAGACCCGGAGTTGTTTGATTTCCTAAGGAAGAAGAAGCTGTCAGCCGAAATCTACGCTTTCCCATGTACTTTGCTTCGTCTCTCCTGTGTTCACTCTCCCTGAGCAGTCTCTTACAGCTGTCTTGACTCTCTGCGCCTGTACACCACCTCTAAATCAAGTTCTCCGTCTATGGGACTTCCTTCTGGCATTCGGCGTCCATCTGAACGTACTCTGTGTCATCGCGCAGTTATTGCTCATGCGCGAGGAGGTCATGAAAGAGGCCAGGTAAAACCCCGAATACAGTACTGCCGTATACTGACTTGTGTCATAGTCCCATGAAGCGGCTTCGGGTGTTCCCCGACCTCGACGCAATACAAGTTATTGGTGTCACCGTGACCCTTGTACGAGATTTACCCGCAGAACTATATGACGAGCTGGTCAGGCATCCGTTCGAACCTTAGGCTGCCTATGGTATCATTACTTCCCCGTGTCTATGCCGATATGTACGCTCTGACTGGCTCTGAGATACCCATGTACTCATTCTGTATGGACATTATTGCAATTCAAGACTGTAATACTTAGTAAATGATGAATGTAAAGATAGATATATATGTGGAGAGCGTGGTATCGGTACAAGCAAGCTATGCAAAAATGTCCCATAATCATTGGTCGGAGTCATGGACGATCCTGCGGGGTCGGCGAGAATGGATTATGTCTGGGAGGCTGTGGCGCATCTGCGTCCTCGCTCTCAGAGTCTTCATGCTCATCGTGATATGAATACCTGGTAATGATGTAGTTCAGGTATGCGACGCGGGCATTTCGGTGACAATCAGACCCACCGCATGTTCTTAGCGCCACATAGAATATCTCTCGGGAATCGTGGGGCCGCATGCCCTCGGTTGTCTGCAGGAGCGGTTGAAGAATAAGGGCCTGGTGGAGGCGACGCTGTCGATACAGGCGATGGCATGCCGCCGTGTGAAATATGATTAGGTATCGGAGGCGGAGGTGGAAATGTGTTGCTCTCAGCGAAGACGAGGTGTTGGAACCGTGACAGCGTCTGTGTGACGGCGGACAGATCGTTCAACAGCTGCGTTGATGTTTCGACCTGATGGTATCGATTGACATGATTTTCGGAAGGGGCAAGAGTAGCGGACTGGACATACGACGGCGGGGTTATGCGCTGTGGCGGCTGGGAGTCGTGTGCGGAGCGCAGCGACCTCTTGTCTGAGGCAGGTGTTCTCTGCTTCTAGAGCGTGACACTTGTCCTCTAGGTCAGAGACGTACTGTGCGCGACGGGCTCGGTAGTCGCGTTGTTGCGTCAACGCACGGGTCGGTGGGATGGTCATGTCCTTTTTACGCCCACGAGTCATTTGGGGAAGTAAATCTCGACGGTGCTGGAGGAAATGACAGATGGGCGTGATCTCCGCCTAGAAACATGGCCCAGTTATAAAGTCCACAAACTTCCCACAAGGTCGCAATTCAAAATCACGGATGCTCAGATCACCTCCGGCTGACAGAATGGGTCAAGTTCCTCCTCGGAGGCATTCTGTGGGTCGATGGAAGTGAACCGGATTCCATAAAAGGCATACGGCTTTCAACAAGCTTCGACGTTCCTTCGAAGAATTGCACCTCGGTCATCGTTGGCATGTCAATTTTAAGGGTGGAGTCCGCCTATTGGGCTCGGGCGGGGTGGGCGGCAGATAGACCGAGGCAGGCCGAGGGATGAGTTGACTGCAGCCTAGGGTTGTTAGATTAGCTGATGACTGCAAGCGTCCAGGAAGAGATAGTGAGGCTTTTCTGGCGTTTGGAGACCGCATTCAAGTTATCATCAGCAACTGAACGTAACGATGGGTTGTTTTGAGAAGAGCTGCGGGTAACCTCCGAGAATCGGAAACAGCTGAAAATCATATCCTGTTTGATGGTCAGTCTACTGTCCTTTGACGCCCAGGTCTGTTCAAGAACGAGACGTTGAATGTGAACGACGAGGCACTTGGCATCAACAGTCAAAATCTAGTCTCATACCCGACGGTCATAGCCGGGTTCCCTTTTAGGGTGTCTGGGATCCGGGTTCCCTTTTAGGGTCGTCGGGTATGAGACTAGTCAAAATCATGATCAAATCGAATTCCAATTTGGGGTTCGGATTGTAACCAATGGATGAGTCGAGACGTCGAATGTATTGACTGTCTGCCAGTGGGTTATATCATGATGCTCTAAGTGTCCTCGTTAGTGTAGACATGAGCAAAATATACGATAACTCAATTGGCGAGGCACATCAAATTGGGAGGTCATTCATTACACCGCAACTTGATATTCTGTGAGGCTCGCGCAAGAGTTCATCTCGTTTCAGTCTCAAGATTGACGGTGACATCTCCGTGAATGCTCAGGACCCTCGTGTCAACGCTATTGCCATTCAACGTCTAGCCTGTCAAGGTTGGAGAGGTGCCGAGAGCCTACAGGTAATTATTGGTGACAGGACCATACACGCTCCAGAAGCAGTTCAAGCAACTCCGAAGGACCTGGCGTTCTCGTAACGCACGAGACGCTGGATCCGTCTGACTTGTGAGTACCAGGACCCTCTTCTACTTCGACCTCAGCTGGGACAGCGGTCGACTCCCACGGTCCATGCTTCATGTTTTGACCGTCCATCTCGGCCTGAACTTGCGCGCGGTTGGCCCCGGGGGCGTATGCAGATTCATCCTCGCGTCGATCTATAATCAGCATCCCCCGAGTTAATTCCCCCGTTCTGAAAGAACAGGAATGAAGCAGAGTGTTATTCTGGTTCCATTCAACAAACAAGTGTACATACCGTTCGATTTGGAAAACCCGCTTGTTCGCCTTCCATCCTGGAGAGAGCGCCGGATAAAGCCATGGAGGATTGGCGATGGCACACCATACGGCGACGATATCATGTAATTCCATCGCATCTTTGCCGAATTGAAGCATGACTGAACGCGTGTGCTCGAGGAAAGACGACGTAAAATGAGTGATGAGGTCCTTCCCATCCGCCGAGGACGGCTTCATCAGTCCCTCGAAGTGAGGATCGACACGATCAATGTACACCGGGAACGGCAACTCATGCGGTGTTGTGATATCCAGTGGGAGGAGTAAGAATCTATCCAGAGGCAGGCCCAGATGCGGCTCGGTGGGTGTGAGAAGTTCCTTGACAGCATACGGGTCTGCGAAAAAGTTGACTACAAGAGGAGGTGAGCGGCGGCGAGTGCGGGATACACACATGCTGACATTCTGCGACGGGGCTTGTATTGCCGGGCACATCGAGCGCGCCGCCCATGCAGACCACACGGCCAATGTGGGAGCGCACGAGGACCCTGTCATGTCGCATCAGACGTGCGAGATTGGTCAATGGACCGAGAGCGATATATGTTATGCTACGTTCTGGCATCTCGCGGAGGAGGTCAAGCGAGGTTTGGAGAGCCGACTTGTTGGATAGCCGTAGATACGGATGCTCCTCTTCCTTTGTGGCCTGAATTTCTGGGTGACGTTCAGAGATCCCACCAAGACCATCTCTGCAGTGATCATAAGGATGGCAGTAGAGAATTGCCGAGCAGCGAGGAACAGTTCACCTGCCATGGAAATACTGCGCACTGTGAAGGTCTCCTTCTAACGGTTCTTCGCTTCCAGCGACCAGAATGGGTCTGGATGATGTCGAGAAGTTTGGGAACCGCTTTCTATCTTCAGGATGGGCACTCAAGTGCTTATCAAGCACGGCATACATCTTCAATATGTTGTCACTGGAATGAATGTCAGGAACAAGTGAATGAATGGAGCGAGATGTGAGAGAAAACTCACTAGGACGATCGAATGTCAGTGTTTCCTATAACGTATGCTGATGATTATGACGGCCATAGAGAGGTGCAAGAGGTGCCCACCAAATGAAACATTGATGGACAAGATTTCGAGCTCGGGGGACGCAAGGGCAAAGAGACTGTAGGAAGATGTTGGCCGTGAACGGGTGAAGGCAACAAGGCTTACATTGCGATGATATCATCAACACCGGGGTCAGTATCGACTGCGTTACATAGTCGGTTAGTGGTACTGCCGCTGCAGATGAACTGGGGCGACACTGGCACGTACTTATGACTGGTATCTTCCTTGCTGAATCGGACATGACGATGAGGAGGGAAGATAAGCGATTAGCTGAGATCAGAGGCGGCCGATAAGATGCGATCGCATATCGGACCTTCGAGAGGTCGAGAACGCTAGCTCAAAAGCGACTTGTTTACGACTCGAGCGATGCCACTGACTGGCGCGAATTGCAGTCAAAGACTGCGCCTTGTGGCAAGTTGTATTACTACATTTGGACAGGGCGCGTTCAGTCGATCGATCGGGGAGGATACGGCGGTGCGCTCTTTGCCTGTCTTGAGTACATGGGTCAGAATCGCATCAGGGTTATTCAACTGAGAATCTGAAGAGCTGCAGCTCTGAGCTCATGGACACGAAGGAGCGACTCGCGAAAACACGTGACATTCGGCATGTGCCGAGCAACTATACAGGACCAGCATGCCGGCTCGGCAGAAAACCCTAATTAGGCATTCTGCTCTTGCGACGTGCGACCCGCTTACCACCGACTCTACACAAAATGGCCGACCAGTTACGGTTCCTTGGATCTTTGGAGGGGCACAAAGGATGGGTCACCGCCATCGCGACCTCGCAGGAGAACCCGGACATGATCCTCACCGCTTCCCGGGGTGCGCGTCGGCTTTTCGAAAAAAATCCACGCCAAACTAATCGAATCTCGCAGACAAGACCATCATCGTCTGGCAGCTTACCCGCGAGGAGGACTCGTACGGCTACCCAAAACGCATCCTGCACGGCCACAACCACTTTGTCTCCGACGTTGTCATCTCCTCTGACGGCCAGTTCGCCCTCTCCTCATCCTGGGACCACACCCTGCGCCTCTGGGACCTGAACACCGGTGCCACCACCCGCCGCTTCGTCGGCCACACCTCCGATGTCCTCTCCGTCAGCTTCAGCGCCGACAACAGGCAGATCGTCTCGGGCTCCCGCGACAAGACCATCAAACTCTGGAATACGTTGGGAGAGTGCAAGTACGACATCAAGGAGGAGGGTCACAGCGAGTGGTGAGTGCGGCGGCGTTTTGCTAGAAGCATCATCTCAGTCTCGTCCAGGGTGTCCTGCGTGCGCTTCTCGCCCAATGTGTCCAACCCCGTTATCGTGTCGTGTGGCTGGGACCGTGTAGTCAAGGTAGGCATCCACTTTTGCAATCTGATATCTCCTCTCGCTATGATGCATTATCTTTATATTTGCTACTTCAGAGGACTTCGTCCAATGAGACAATCTTTTCCACCAAGATCTCTGAGCCCACTTGACCAAACTTTTCTCAACAATCCGCTAACGATACTCTCCAGGTCTGGGAACTTTCCAAGTTCAAGCTCAAGACCAACCACTACGGACACACTGGATACATTAACACCGTCTCCGTCTCTCCCGACGGTTCTCTCGCCGCCTCCGGTGGCAAGGACGGTATCACTATGCTCTGGGACCTGAACGAGGGCAAGCACCTCTACTCCCTTGAAGCCGGCGACATTGTCAACGCCCTCGTCTTCTCTCCCAACCGATACTGGCTCTGCGCTGCCACCGCCAGCTGTGTCAAAATCTTCGACCTCGAGAGCAAGTAAGTCGTGTAGCATCTTTGGTCCCACTTCTCTCCTAACAAAACCCCCAGGTCCATCGTCGACGAGCTCAAGCCTGCCTACACTGATGTCCAGGATGAGGGCCGTCAGCCAGAGTGTGTCTCCATCGCCTGGTCCGCTGATGGTCAGACCCTCTTCGCCGGTTTCACCGACAACCAGCTCCGCGTCTGGACCGTTATCTCATAAACGTGTCCTCGAGCGGCGGCGGTACTTTATGATTGTTGTAGTGCAAAAAAATTCAAAAGCTTTGCCTCGCAGCCTCTGATTCTCTGAGTCTCCGTCCTGTCGCGACTCCCATGCGCAGCGGCTTCGTTCCAAAATAATATACACGTCGTCCGGTGCAAGTTATCGAGCGCATTCGTCAACAATAACGTCTTGCTCACTAATAGTAATATCAATACCGTCGAATGTACAAGCTGTGAGATCCGCGCGACTGCACACTCCAATTGTCTTGTCGAACCGGACATCCAAAAAAAACTGATTCGTTGAAGTAGCTGCGCCGGTTTGGCCAGCTAGACTTTTCAGTATCACAGTGATGTGCCGTCTATTTACCATCCGTTTTTACAACCGATGTCGGATGACGCGCGGATAGCCAGGATACACTGAAAGTCATCTGCTGATTTTTGTCGCGTTTTACATTTATCACGACCACCGACAGGCATACACCTGTGCCGCATGGTAGTTGGCATCATGAGATGCAGAAAGGACGTGGATCAGACGTGACTACACCTCTGGTCTGATGGTCTTGCCATCGTTCAACCCAGATGTCGCTAAGCTGAGATAGATTCAGCCTCCTGCAGATTCCTGCTCCGTTCGCCAAAGTCCCATCGATCCATCCCTCCAAAATTGATCTTCATTCCCAAGAAGCTCATGTTGAATTGGAGGTCGTAAACGTGTGAGACTTGAGCGCGCCAGCTGTCACCTCTGCACAGACCTGTGAGTACGCTTCTCCGAAACGTCGGATGAAGAAGAGACAAACTCACGTCGCTGTACCATAAACATCTCCCTCTGGATTTATCAAGCGAAGACACTGATCGGTATTGGATCTCGCGTCGTAAACCCACAAGCTGATTCCTGTGTACACTTCCTGCCATCCCCCACGGTCGACGAGGCGATTCGGCGGAGTAGCTCGTGATGTGCCGGTCGGAAGAGGAGGCGCGGGACGCACGTCGACATCATTGAACAGACGCAGGGCCCTCAAATTCGATATACCCTCGAACAGGGCTTGTTCTTCGGGTACGGACGCGTCGATGACTTTGATGAGATGTCCCGGACTGTCTTCTCCATCGGAACCTTCCTCCTCCCCCTCTTCCCCCGTTTGCCCAACCTCCTCAGGGCCCGAATTTTCCTTGTGTTCCAGCTCGGCGGTCTTGAGTTTCTGCAAGAAAGTCTGCCATGCCTCTTCATTCGAAAAGTCAGTCCTCAGGACAAGTCCGCCATCGACGTCGTCGATAACTTCGTCCATGGGATCGTCGTCATCTGCAGATGTGTCGTCCTAAAAAGGTTCTATGAATTATCGAAGCAATCAATTTGTTCGACAAGAGCATACCTGAGCCTCTGCGCCCGCGGAAGGAAGCGGTCTTGGGATATTTGAAGACCAAAATTGGTTTGCGGCACGTAAGAGCCACATTCGACGTCCCTCGAGTGGATTTTGGGAGCGGATGTCATCGTATATAGGCTGGATCAATTCAGATTAAGCCTAGCGGACGTTGTCGCAGACATACAGCCAGAAAGTGTGCAAATTCGGCCCTCATGGTGGTCGAGCTGACGATCTTGGGTCGCGGCCACGTGCTCACTTTCCTAATCGAGTTATTGAAGTTTTACTCACGTCCCAAGATGAATTTGAAATAGGGTTTGGCTTTGCCGCTTTGCGCTGCTCACCGTTTCTAGTGCGCTTCCACTTGCATCCCGTTGAATTGTACCACCTTCCAAAATCGTATCGGCCTGCATTCCTTCTGTTGTGGCCCGGTGGTCCCGTCTCGGGTCAGCTGCTACCCCACCCATCACGCGGGGTGGGGGACGTACCATCGCAGAAGCATCTCCTCGTATAGTTCTTCTCTGTGCCTATTTGATGATGCGACTTTGGGGAAGTATAAAGGCTTTTGGAGGATTTCAATTCGGACGGCAACCCAGCGTCTGTCCTTCTGACCAACTTCCTCCTGGACCACCATGCCACCTCAAGGAGTCACCGGTATGTACCTGCGCTGTTTTCTTTCAAAAGGATATCATGACCCTATTTTCCTAGGCTCTCAGCTCTCAACTGGTCGATGGGCATTCGCCTTCGGCCTCGTCACGTCGCTGTTCTTCACATGTGGGCCTCCATCACTCGAAATCAGCTGCATTCACTAACGTTCCATCGCAGGGGGTTTTGCGTATGGGGTCAGTCGCCCTCTCGCCGCAATGTTGTACTCCCTCTAACCAGCGCATAATCTAGCTCCTTGACGTGCTAAACGCCCACTTCCAAACGGTCTTCGGCATTACCAAGACGCAGAGTACTCTCCTCCAACTCGCCTACTTCGGAGCTTATCTCGTCTTTGCCCCATTTGCCAGTATCTTCGTGTGTTTCACTCTCCTTATCGCGTTCAAATCGAGTTCTGATCGCGGCCCTCTTACTCAGATGAGAAAGAAGGGCTACAAAGCCGGTATTCACTTGGGTTTGACTCTGTACAGTCTCGGTGAGCGTGTATTCGGATTCGCCGAAAATACACCGTTTGTAATGTTGCACGGCAGGCGCGATCTTCTTTTGGCCCTCCGCAAAGTACCAGAAATATGGCGGTTTTGTGGGCTGCACATTCGTCATCGGTCAGTCGACAACGTCTCTGTTGTTGCCTCGTATTTTGTGGCCGTTGATGCTGATTGGTTGGAATGCAGGATGTGGCCTCGCCTGTTTGGAAGTCGCCGCCAACTCCTATATTTCCGTGCTGGGTACCCCGAAATACGCGTCTGTTCGTCTGAACTTCAGCCAAGGATTCCAGGGTGTCGCTTCTTTCACTGGACCGCTTATCGCTGCGAGATGGTTCTTTACCGGGAAGAATGCCAACTCGCTTGACACTGTACAATGGTTCGTCGTGCTCGCCGAGGTTTGTCGACAAGTGTGAATTGTTTCCTGCAGGGTTTACCTGGCAGTTGCTGGTCTAGGCGTTGCGCTCAACATCATGTTCTAGTAAGATGATACACCAAATGTCCCTTGAAGACACGCTTACGATCGCCTTCAGCTTCTGCGATCTACCCGAAATCACCGAAGAAGCACTTTCTGAAGAGATCCACGAGGTTGGAATACAGGCTGACCAGGGCCCGTTCTGGAAACAATATCGCTGCATATTTGGATTCGTGGCGCAGACTTGCTACGTGGGCGCACAGGTCGGTGTGGCATCCTTCGTCGTCAACTTCCTTGTCGACCAGGGCATTGGTATCAAACACTCTAAAGCGAGTAATATGTTCTCTTTCTGCCAAATCACGTTCACGGTTGGACGGTATGTCCCAGTAATCCTGTAGATTGTGAGAGACTTATCCTCTCGAACAGCTTCGTCGGCGTAGTCATTTTAAGATATGTCGACCCCGCGTTGATTCTGACAATATGGGCCTTTTGTTGCAGTCTCTTCTGTCTCCTGGTAACCCAGTTGACCGGTGTATCTGGGGTGGTATGCTTGTACTTCTTGTTCTTCTTCGAGTCCATCTGTTATCCAGTACGTTTCGCTATTTCGCCGCACAAAGTGCACTGACGACAGCTCCACAGTGTATCTTCACTTTGGGTACCAAAAACCTCGGCAAACACACAAAGAGGGGATCTGGTCTCATCGTAATGGGCGTCGGAGGTGGCGCGTGGTACCCACCTGCTCAAGGAGCATTGGCCGACGCCACATTCACGCGTCACTCCTACCTTGTTCCTCTCTCAGGATACTTGGTGATGATGCTTTATGCTGGGTGAGTATACAATGCCAGGTCCTCATCGGGAATCGTGACTGAAAACGTGATTCAGTGGACTTGTCATTGACCAGGCGCGCAAGGATGGATTCCGCTTCCGTAACGTCGACGAGCTTACAGAGAGAATACAAGAAAAGCCTAATCCTGGTCCCTTGGACGCAGAGAGGGTGGTGTCGTCGTCAAAGGAGGATTTGGATAAGTCGAGTTCGGAGTTTGTCGAGAAGGCCTAGCGGCGAGGTTGTTCTTGTGTTTTTTCTGGTCACGTAACTTCACGAGACACGCTTTGAGAAGATCGGTTTCATTGTATATTAGGATATGACGAGCTTCATACAGCAGAGGTCCTTGAGCCCGCGATACGATCCACGACCTGTTGCATGCGTTAGAGACAAGTGGTGTCGTTCACATGGGCGGAGTGCGTACATTTCTAATGTATGGTAATGACAGCGCGGTTCCGATGAAGGGGAGTTGACGCATGAAAGTGATGATGACCGGGAAGAAATCACTACATGGACGTGAGGAAGACGCGAGGAAGGGGAGCATTAGGCAACGCACCCGAATAGATTGAGGAACCCAAACGTCTCAACCACCATGCCGACAAATGGCCATTTCAGGAAAACCAGGATAATGCCGCCCAGGAAACAGATGGTTCCGCGTATTTTCTGCTTGCGAGCGAAGAAGTAGAATGTTTTCTGAGGGCCGATAATGAGGGTGAGACCAGAAACGAAGAGGATCTGGATGGGAGTCAAATTCAGTGTCTATAGTGAAGTGTTGGCCACACACGTTTCCCAGAGCTAGCAGGGCGCCGTCGAAGAAGAGCATAACACCTAGCAGCATGAATAGGCCGCCGAAAGTCGTGAGGGCCACGCCAATTTCTGTGGATCCATCGTGTAAGATGGCGCGGGCGTTATCGAGATCAAACACACACTTTGTCCATCTGAAAGCCACATGTTGACCGCGGACGCGCTAATTAGCAGGAAGGGGGAGTGAAGAAGGAGTGACCACCGAAAAGGGAATGTGTCGTGTTCAGCTTCCACGTGGCGTCAATTACGTAGCGCAACGTTGACCTATAATTTAAATAAGTCTCAGTGCTGGCCTCAGTTACGCATCGTTGGACGTGATTAATTCAAAACTAACTCTTCATATAAACACTTTTGAGTCTCCATTTATTTGAGAAATGTCCACCAAAAGGCGATATGTGCAGTTGACTCACCGCTTTGACAGGTCATCATGATGCTTGACCGAAGTAAGCTTATGCTTGTACCACGACCACGACCTCCTCCACATCACTTCGAGTTCTCCGCTGCATCTGCAGAAACCGTACACGTATGTCCCTATCCTCGTATTGGGCCAAGAAAGACAGCCCTAAGAAGGAGGGCGCTCGCTCATCGCGAAAGGAAATCGCCGACGACACTTTGAAGGCCATCGACACCGGCTGCTTCGTGTTAAATGGCGTCAAACACGACCTAAAGGACTGTACTGAACGTGCATGCCGTGCTACGCGCTACTATGCCCCCAATTCCCTGCTCTCTACTTGGCAGCGTACTCCTGCCACACCTACCAATGTCGGTACCGAGATCTCTATTCTCGAGATGACAACGCTCAAGGGCGCGCGATATTTTGCTACTCTCCATTCGGATCCAGGGAAAATAGTCGTGCTAAACTTTGCATCTGCAAAGAAGCCAGGCGGGGGATTTCTGAGCGGTGCGAGTGCTCAAGAGGAGAGTATCGCCCGATCCTCGAATCTGTACCCCAGTCTCATGACGGACACTGGCCAGGAGTTCTACAGATTCCACAAGAGGGACCCGAAGGAGGGTTTCTATTCGCACGCCATCGTCTACTCGCCCGGGATATCACTGTTTCGTGATGACGGCGGGGCATGGCTGGAGCCCATCCAGGTCGACGTCGTAACGAGTGCTGCTGTCAACGCTGGGACGCTCAGGGATCACTACCACGGAATCAACGATGGAAAGGGGAAGGGAAAGCGTCTGGAGGTGGCAGAAATCGATTTGAACGACGACGATCTCCTAGCCCTTGAGGCGCAGATTGAGGCGGAGATGAGAGAACGCATGGGCCGTATTCTCTTCATGTGCGAAACCTTGCGGGCGAAGAACCTCGTGCTAGGCAGCTTTGGGACAGGCGTCTTTCGGAATAAGGTCGAGGTGGTCGCACGACTTTGGGCGGATTTGTTGACTGTACCCGGAGCGCGGTTCAAGGACTCATTCAGTCGTGTGGTTTTCGCGATTATAGACCAGAGGACAGTCGACAAGTTCCAGAACGCGTTCGATGCCCGTATCGCCGAGATGGAGGCGAAGGAGACGCCAAGTGGAACTCAGGAAAAAGAGACGATAGATCTTACCTGACAGTATCCTGCATCTACGGTCGACCGCGCTATGGCCATTGTACGATATGCTATGTACACCAGTGCGTCCTTGTACTCATAGTCCACAACGTGTAGCGCCTAACCTACACCCTTGAGAATTTCTCATGTCATGCCGACACAATTATCAAAACACGATTGACACACGAGGCGGGAATTGGTGTGGGAAGACGCCACCGACACACTGTAAGCTCGCTATCTATTCATCAACCTCAATGCTACACGCCTAACAGTGATAGGTTGCATATCTTATTGAGCGCAAAGTACGTATCTGGGCGCAGACGTAACACTCTTAGACCGGGCGCTTGTTCGAAGCCTATGCCTCCGCTTCGAAATTCTCACCAGCCAGGTGACTCCTCAGCAGCTATATAGTTCAAGGATCGCGAATTCGACTGCTGGTCCCTGCTTCTAGTAGACATGTCAGCCAACTCCGCAACAACTTCGCAGCCAACCAGGCGGTCAAAGCGGTACTTCATCAGCGGAGGCGACCTTTACTTTCTTGTCAGTGTTTGGATCGATTCTCATTGTTTCAGGCTGCGCTGACGAATGTTGCATCGAAAGGTCGAAGAGGTCTACTTCAGAGTTCACCGCCACTTTTTCGAGCGGGAGTCACCAAAATTCAAACGGCACTTCAGTAACAGCGGGGATACAGAACACGATGGCAGCAGCCTGCAAAAAGCAATCCAGGTGGATGTTTTCCCCGCTGAGAATTTTGAGAAGTTCCTCTGGGTGTTCTACAATCCGTACGCCTTCCACTTACATCCCACGAGCATTGGTGGTAACGATCATGTCCACAGCCAGCACTCAATCTACTCTGCTCCCCTCAAAGACTGGCTAGCCATCCTCGAGATCGCCCACCTGTGGTCTTTTCCGGAGGTCAAGGCCCTTGCACTCCGAGAGCTTGACGATCTAGAGATGGACCTCGTCGAGCGCATCACCCTTTATCGGGAGAACGGTGTTGACCCCGCCATCCTTGCCCCATTGTATGCAATGTTATGCGAAAGAGATGAGATGCTGGACCTGTACGAGTCGGAGAAGCTAGGACTTGAGACAGTCCTTCGGGTATTCCAGGCTAGGGAAAGATTGAGGAACAGTGCAAGGGACTCGATGGACATGAAGAGTCCGTTGCCTGACGGTGTAAATCAGGATAGGGTGATGGAGGTTGTGGAGGAAGTGTTCGGAGAGAAAGGGAAAGGGAAAGCAAGTAAGCAACGTGCCCGTTCTAGCGAATCGTCACTCACATCCTGCTAGATTAATCGAGCTTTCGAGCTTTGGATTCGTGAATGTCTATTCTAGACTTCTTGAGTCGCAGAACAGGAAACTGGGAAAGGTTAAACGTTTTGTGCACCATTTAGTCCATCACTTTCTTCTTCCTCAGAAGATGCAAATGTCCGACGGCTGCAAGCAGCCCCTATGCATCGTTGGTACTTCTCCCTCGACTGCAGCCGCCAGCTTATGAACGTCTTCGGCCCAAGAGGCATCGACAAGCCAGCGTGAAAGGAGTGGAGCAAGGCAACCACTTGTATTTACTGTATTATATATCGTCGGACTCGTAACTTTACTATTTGTGCTTCTTGAGGGACGGCCGTACGCTGGGGACTTGTGAGCTCGGTGTCGGTCACCGTACCGAAACAAACAAAGCTAGAAGCATAGCGAAGAAGAGGAAGCCGTAGTAAATGGCCATGAAAGATGGACCGGAGCGCAAGACACTGCAGACCGCAAGAAATCGAAAGGACTCCTGTGATATACGAGTCCCAATTTGGCGCAGTAAAAAAATGCAACTCGACGTGAAGAGAAGACCTATACTTACGCCACACGATCGCGACCTCAAAAACGGTGACCGTGATTGCCGGCGGCAAGCACATCTCGTCCTCGCTCCTCCATCTCTTTGGCAAGTCTGATCACTGTCTTACTCTTGGCAAAAATGAATGACATGATTTGTGGCAGATGCAGGCATTTAGACGCGTTTTCAATGTTCTAAGACCAGCTGCGACTACCAATGTCCGCGCGGCACCTCAAAACCAGTTGATGGTGCTGCTGCCGCGCACAGACCCGACGCCTCTGCTCTATCAGCGAACCAAATTGCCCTGGTGGATCAACTGGATGTACGGGCTGGTTGGACTAAACATTTTAATGACGTGTGTTGTCAGTCTCATCGTCATGAAAACACCCTAACTCGTTGAATAAAGCGCGTCGAGCATGGACCTCGTATGGAACCATTGGACAGAGCGAACGACGGAAAAGAGGCCTTACGCGACCGACAACGACGAGGACGAGGAACGGCAAGTCCTGCGTTCCACATACCAGAGATTCTCCGCTGCGTCCATGCTGTTCATCGCCGGTTGCTTTGGGACCGCCACTGGTCTCTTCATGCGCTCGCAGTATGTCCTCGCCATGGGCGTACTGCCAAAATCATCTGGCGTGGAGCGTTCCGTCTTCCTACAGACGTACCGGACTGGCCAGCATCAGGGCTTCCGAATACCCATGCGTAATACGCAGCTCGGCCCAGGTAAAAAACCACGGGAGCTGGTTCTTACGGTGCAGGGGAAGGCGTATCCCTGGTATTTGCCTTTTGAAAAGGACGTACTCATAAATGGAACGAAGATGTCGCCCCACGAAGCGACAAGGACGATCACCGAGACTTGGGGTACCAAGCATATAGATCGAAAGCTACTTAAAGTGCCAAACGCAAAGCCACAGCGCAACACCGCTCAATAAAGTCATTGAAACGAAAGAACCGTCCGGGCTCTTGTACAGTGGGAAGAATCATTGGCCTGAAGTTCTTGTTCGTCTGCTTCGGTGTGTCAATCTTCATGGTTATGTGTCGTGACTACGACAGGCTTCGCAATAGGCGTTCAATTCTGCAGAAGCCGTCAGACTTACTCGCTCACCCACTTGTTCTCATCCGAGATAACCCAGGTAACAATTGTTGAGTCATCCCGCCATTGCATGTGGCGCAGTTAGTTTGACCTGGAAACTCGATTCAACTGACAGTTGTAGGTCGATTGACTTGAGTTTTAGTAGGAGTGTGAGCGGATAACTTTTAAGTGATCCTGCATAGGTTGACAATCGTAGACAACTTCCACTTGAGGTAAGAAACATGTCTTGGGCTTCCAACAACTGAACTACCTCCTGACTTGACTTTATAAGACAAGACCTGACAAGACGGTACCAGCATCAGGGACATCCCTATACGCACAAAGAAACCACGTTTTGGATATTAATTTCGCTCCTGATCGATTGTGTGACATGGCGGCTAGGAGTCGATATAAAACGGAGCGTCAGATTTCTAGACCGCCCACCCTCTTTCATCCACCCGGCATGCTTCTAAAATTCGTGGCTATCGCCGCGCTCGCTGTGTCTTCGGTGGTCGCGAGAAAGTCATTGAACCCGGATCCTTCGCTGTTGGGGAGAGCAGTCATCCCTGACGTGTCTCGGCCCACTCGCGCCCTCAACGCAAGGATCAGCAATGCTGAACGTTTGGCAAGAGGTCTTCCCTTGAAGGCACCACGTCGTCGTAAGAACGTCAAAGGTACTGGAACCCTTCCTACGCTCGACCCAGAATTCATACTCTTTTGCAGGTCGAGATACGGTGCCATCCCCAATCCCGAAGCTGTAAGTCACTTACGTATCTCGCAGGTGCATGACATCTGAGACTTTTCCCTTCAGTACGAAGACCGGCTACATACAGGTTCTCAACGCCGGCTCGGGCGCTGTGCTAGGTTACGCTTCGTCCACGCTGAACGATTTCGGCGAGCTGCGTATCACGACCGACCCCACCTCCGATGCTCCCCTCTTTGTTCAGATCGAGTACATTCCTGGTACAGTGACGGCCCAAACTGATCTTAGCTTACCTGTGAGTTTGGATCGTTTCTGTCTGGATGACTGCTTGACTTTAGCAGCTGGACAATACGTATGGACATCTCGGTGCCATCTCCGGCTTCGCCAATACTGATGATAACTTATCGTTCGGATCATCCAAGTATGTGGACCTATTTCTTTGCGGTATATCCTGCTAATCGTCATGCAGCTACGTGTACATTGGTGAAGTCTCTCAGACCGACCCCGGCTCTTTACCTACGGTGCAAGCGAACTCATTTACTGGCGCAACCGGGTTGGACGAAGCGATTGAGAGTGCCATCGTATGTCATGCTCACATAACGTCTGTGTTACGCCAGTCAACTAAAATGCCATTTTTAGTGGGTTGTTAATCCTACCAACTTCTTCTTGACAACACAGTGGATCAATAGTGACGGTTCTGTCCTGGCTTCACAGGAACTCATATACGAGGCAGCTAATGGTGCGCCTTTGTCATCTCTTCGTGCTCATGTTTGACCTGGTGTAGATGCGATTTGTGTCATCGGAGACTATAACGCGTTCGAGGCGGATTTCGAGCTTGCTTCCACGACCACGTTTATCGTGAGTGTTTTCTCAGTCTTTTCTTCCTCCGCGCTTTCCACTAATATTGCCCGAGGCTTTGAAATTCGTGGAGAACATCTCTTGATCTGCTGAACTTTCCAAGCTCTCACGAACTTTCCTACATATGGACTACAGTACAGGTTTTTCTTGGTTATACGGTGTCCTGTCTTTTCTCGTGTCAATCATACTTTACCTTCCTACATTATTTTGATTTGTCGGCGCGTCCGTCTTGTCTTGGGAGTCGCACGAGAAACCCAACGCCGAGGTTGGCCGAGTTTTGTTGAAGAATATGACATACAGTAGCAATGTCAAAGCAGCAGCGAAACGGTTCAAGATAAGTAATTCATTGGAGGAAGTGCCTTTGATGGTGTATGAAGAACGACTGTGTCAGAAATGTCCTCTTCGGGATCCTCAAGTTCACCAAAGTCCTCGAGTAGATCCTGCATATCCTGGAGCGCAAGCTTGACTCCGATATCTGTGCCTAGATTGTAATTCGTGAATTTCTCCAACAGGCCAACTAGAGCGCCAGGGGCTTTGTGAGGGTAGAGGTCGTCATGCTCGTATACGAAGCGCATCCACGGTGAGGCTGACGAGAATGAGTGTACGACTTGGGTGAAACAGGATCGCGTACTTTTTGGATAGATTGCCGACGCTCGACGGTCGTTGACTGGTGATATTCGTCCTCTTCCACGATTTATCGCTACTCTGATAAGCGTGCCAGTGAGTTTTGGAGATTTGAGACCGCCTTTGACTGTAAACCTACATATAATTGGCTTGACTAGCCGTATTAGTATCCGGAAATTTCTCCTGAATTTCAGCTGCTGTCCCGAAGCAAACATTGTATTCAGCCATCAAAGAGTCCTGTGGGTGTTCATGAGTGTAAACGCAAGGTAGAACCTAATTAGCTAACTTACAGGACGTCGAGCGCCGCTGTATTCATTGGGGTCCGGGGATATGCATATGAAAGCGGGGACACGGGCGCGCACAGGACGCTTAGAGATCCACTGGAGTGCTCGTGGAAGAGGTTTTGAAGGGCGAGCGAGTGAACCCCGAGAGAAAGGCGTTAGAGCCCATGACATCCTGTGTTGAAGCGGAGATTAGTAACCGGAAACTAGTTTTTGCAATTTGATCGCCGGACCATCTCTTCCTTCCTCCATCATCCCGATCAGCTTCAATGGCTACGCCATCTATCCTCCAGAAAATCTACGCGCAGAGGGGAAAAGATGTAGAGCTATCCTCTTCCACGCCCGGGACGAGCTTTGACGAACTGAATATCTATCTCGCAATGGGTCTCGCGCCCCCGCTCATCTCCTTCGTGGACCGGTTGAAACAGAATCCAGGCTCTTCCCCTTCCATCTCCCTCATGGCAGAAATAAAACGTGCAAGCCCTTCCAAGGGGACCATAGCTATGACCATCAATCCCGCGCAACAAGCCCGGACATACGCGCAGGCCGGCGCATCTGTAATCTCGGTCCTTACTGAACCGACATGGTTCAAGGGCTCTCTTCTTGATATGCGATTGGCGAGGCAGGCCGTAGATTCACTGCCACAAAGACCCGCCGTGCTCAGGAAGGACTTTATCTTCGACAAATACCAGATCGCGGAAGCGCGTCTCTGGGGTGCAGATACCGTCCTTCTGATCGTCGCGATGTTGACGGAGGAGCAGTTGACTTCGCTGTATCAGTATGCGCTCTCTCTCGGGATGGAGCCTCTGGTTGAGGTCAACAACGCGAAGGAAATGCAAGTTGCACTAGGGCTCGGAGCGAAGGTGGTCGGCGTGAATAACCGCAACCTGCACGACTTTCAGGTCGATATGGGGACGACGAGTAGGCTCGTGGAGATGGTGAAGGAAAGGGACGTGATTCTCTGTGCCCTGAGTGGCATCTCCAATCCAAAGGACGTACAGACGTACAAGGATGAGGGGGTCCGGGCCGTGTTGATTGGAGAGGCGTTGATGAAAGCTGGAGACACAGCTGAGTTCATTCGAGAGTTATTAGATTGGTAAATTCGGGAATGGCACGATGTCGGAATGTCCCTGTATTCACTCTATCAGTGTCGACAAAGTAAAGCGCGAATAACTGATCACAACCCAAGATGTGCTATCAAGAAGGGTTGGTGCCGGACTCTCTTGGTGTGATTTTAGAGCAGGGTGAGCGGGTATTGCTCTGTATAAAACTGCTCAAACAAACGCCGTTGTAATCACGCGTGTTACAGTACTACGGCATTAAGGTTGTAATATAATATATACAATACGGAATGGAAAGACGATGTGCAACTAGTGCGGTATATTTAGCTAACAAAGCAAGTTCGGTTCATTCCAGCAAATCAATGGATAGTCCGCTTCCCAGGTTCAAAAACAACAGCGTGTCCACTACTCAACGCCGTGCGGCAAGTTTCGTCAAGTCGCCGATAGGTGGCAGTTTCAGACTCGACGTGTCTTGCCCTCCTGACGGAGGATTACGGGCTCCATGGTACCATTCGAAGGAGCGAATAGAGGGCAGCATTGGTGTGGAATTAGAGGGCATGCCAGAAGCCTCGCTCGAATCCTGTATCGGAGGAAGAGACGACGCCATTGCTGCTGAGGCAACGTTGGTGGAGGAAATATATGTGACCGTACTCCGACTGGGAGTGACTTTGGAAGTGGCCTTTCGTGAGGGTATACCGTCAGGTGTCGGCGTGTTGGTGGAAGATGAGGTTGTATCGGGCCTCTTGGAGGATTTCCGCCCGACTTGCGCCTCTGGCAGCTTCTTCTTCTTGGCCTTCTCATATTTTTCGCTAACGGAGATGTTCAGAGCTCAACCAATGGCGCAGAGAAGACACTTACTGGTCCTCTGCGTGGCGTGTGTTCTCTCCTGAAAGCGGGGTCTCGAATGGACAGAGCGGGCAGTGATATATTCTGGCGCTCCAATGGTCAGTGTCCGAAAGAGAGTCGAAGACAACGGTGCACACCCATCTACACGCTTGTTGTGCTCGAGAATATGTGCCCTAAGCTGGACAACTCTTCGATTGCACATGGGGCACGTCTTGTAGTCTGGATCGTGCCGGGATGCATACTTGGATGCTGGGCTTTAGCGGAAAGGCGCTGAGCGGGAAGCATAAGACTCACGTTAGATGGCATTGTCGGGTACGCTGAAACGCCGGACGAAGACCCCCACGTCCGGGCCACATTCGAGGCGCCAACTGCAGGACTCTGCACCATGTCGACGGACATGTAGAACGGAAGAGACTGAGATTGCGGGTTGGATGAGGTAGTCATGGTTCAAGTGTAGCGCTGTGGTCGGTTGGGATGGAGAGCGGTTCAGTGATCAGTTTTATAGGCGGACTCATGGCAGGTCATAGACAAAGGAAGGCCACCTGTATTTGTCAATATATTGGAGGGCCATTGATCGCTGCATTGCACCGGTCTTACCGCGGCCGATGGCCCATGACGGTCCAACTATTTGTAGACGGAGTTTACGGTGGACCAAAGGGCGACAAGAGCATGACCATCGGTATGATGCAGCCAGGTATTGGAACGAATGGTAGGAAGAAAAGGGGGGACCGTAGGGCCAGTACTGGAAAGTTCAAGGACAATAAGACAAAAGATTCCAGTTATTTTCTGCGACCAAGCAGTGCCACTGTACACAGCGCAGAGAGTTGGCATGGAAGCTGAGAGGACGGTCTTTATCGATCAGAAATGGCGCATCAAGATGCCACGTGTCCGATCACACTCGTTTATGGTGGGACGGAGTGGCGGGCCGCCTCTCCCCGTGTCTCCTTCGCAGGAAGCAGCTTGGAAGAGAAAAACACAATGTTTTCGCTAGTAATAAAAATGTGCATGAACACATGTTCAGAATCCCTATGCATCCTTTCCTATTTCGATGCTTTCCATTCGTCGTATATCCAGCTCACAACGTCAGCAGCCCACTCCTCGCCCTCCCCAGTTCCAAGGCAGTAATTCACACTGATGTGATTATGCCCTTTCGCAATGAAAGCATCGTAAGGAACATTAAAAGTCGCTAGAGTTTCCTCAAATATCCTTGATACGGCCAAGAAGGAAGGTGGGTCCTTTTCTGATACCCCCAGCAGAATTCTGGGAAGCGAGGAGACGTCGAACGACTTCAAGAGCGCGAGAGGAAGTTTCGCCTTGGCAGCTTCGTCTCCACCATAATATTCTTTGACAACGGCGGGAAGGACCGTTGGAAGATCCGGGGGGTCGTAGGTGTACGCCCCAGAAAACAGGACGATACCCGCGATTCTCGACTGAAGGACCTCCGACTTTAACGCAAGGTGTGTGAGCATCGTGAAGACGTTGCAAGCACCAGCAGAATGCCCCATGACATAAATTGAATCGACGTCGGGGTGGACCATTCCTAGGCGAAGAGAATGAGGGTTATCAAGAATCCATTCTACGGCATCGCGCACATCACGAGCCGCCTCGGGATGTTTGACCTCGGGAGAGAGCCTGTAGTCGGGAACGACTGTCACGATCCCTTGCTGTGAGAAATACATCCCAAGATTGCCGTACGAGAGTTCTGCTGGCGCAGGAAGCGTGCGAGAGCCGGAATTTAGCCCACCACCGTAGCAGAAGACCAAAACTTTGGGGGTGCGCGCCTCCGAGGAAGCAGCTGGGTAGTAAACGTCAAGCTAGATGACGGCATTACGATTTAGAACGTGGAATTGCTAGACAAGTCGAGTTCTCAACCTTATGCCGATTGTGTGGCCCGTAAGAAAAGGTGCGCTTGGGAGTTCTCATTATCGCCTCTCTCTTCGCCTCGAGGAGAGGCAGAAAGATCCCCACCGCTGAGCAGATCTTCAGATCCGGTCTGAAGAGATGAAAGTGGGTGCTCACTGGGATACAGGACTTTGTAGATTTCCCGCTCTTGGAGCTGAGCGACCCTCTGCATTGCTAGGAGAGTTGGTAGAGGAACAACGATAGACGTGAGAGAACGATATCATGTCTACTCACTTGGTGGGAGAGCGGTTTGAAGTTTGCCACGTTTGGACGTGATCATTGATTCGGCATCGGGGCGGCATGATGGCTAAAATTGTCAGTTTCCTTTCCTGCGCATAACTTGAACTTCTACTACGACAAACTACTGCGAAAAGATCATGCATGTGCTTCAATAATGATACTACCCAATCGGCGCCATCACATTCGGGTGATCAGGCAGGTGAGCAGAAACTCAAAACAACGTATCACCGACAACTCTTGCCTGGACGTACTACTACTTAGTCGCGACCAAGAGTAAGATCGCTCCGAGATGCTTGACGACGATATAGCTCAGATTTCTCACTTAGCTCGGCGACTGACGTTCATGTTAGCAATTCTCCGGTTTGGCTATGTTCGAGGGTCCACTCCGCCATTCGAGCGCTCCTCCGAGTCCCAGTTCCACAGACAACGGAACTCGGGACAAGGAGCACGCATAGGATCCACTCTGTGGCTATCTCTACAACTCCACCTATAGCAATGATCAATCGCCATCTTTCGAGACGCCTTAGAGCCTTTCTATATGATCAACATACTTCTCTATCGTGAATTGTATGCGCCAGAACGACAGTTCAGTGACGATGTCAGCCAGCAGTTGGCCGTTCGCCAGGTAGCTCATCGCTGATATGACTTGGATTGGCTTCCAGGCTACTTCTTGGCGTCGACTCTCGAGGTCTCGCACTCTGGTTACGATGTCAGAGGAGCTACGTCCAGCGTATAGCATATATGGACGTGCTCGACATATGCACCGCAATATGTTTGGAGTCCTTTCAAGAACTGAAGGTGATGGGATCTCTATTCTCCGCGCGCTCAAAGCCAACGACACATATCACAGATGCCATCAAGAGAATCACTGGTGGTAAAGTCGCTGCACAAGACCTCGTACGTCTACGTCGAGGTTTCACGCCTATGGCCTATGAAGTCTTGATCCGGACCAGCCCAGCTTACGGCGAATACTCAGCCACCATTCAATCTGTTGCTGCAGGCTGTAGACGCTTGTTACCTAGGACTCTAAATCTGGTGACTGCTGGAAAGTCGACGTGGCAATCTATCACGAACTACGAAAACCTCGGGAAGGCAAATTGGTAGTGATTTGGCGTCGATTCATGAAACCTACGGTGGCACTGCGTACTAAGTTCTTCGCTGCCTTGACGATTACAATGCTCCTTACACCCAGACTGTCTCGAGACGCGTTGTCGTCGACTCATCCCCAAGGGACAGAGCCATGTCTACGCCAGAAAGCTTTCCTTATAGTCGTCGAATTGGATATTCTGCATACATAGGAGCCGTCGCGCGAGTTCTCGAGGGAATGGTGAGTATTTCGCGTTGTGATTCGAGACTTTCGGATGCATACTCGTTACAGCATCTCATCATTCATGTCCAAATGTGGGGTAGTAGTACACTCAGGACAGTATCGGTTCGGATGCAATTCCTATATACTTACATGCATAGATACCTTCGCAACAAATGCAACGGGTCTCTTTACCTCCCCGACGATTTACTGAGGAGAGAGCTGTCATAGCAGTTGATGTGCTCGTCATGTTCTAATTGTTGATCATGATTGAATCTGGGCACGATCAGCGCCCAGCGCCCAACGCCTCTCTTTGAGTGGTCGTCAGGCGGTCGTCAGCGTCTGTGATACACAGGATGATCCATTGAGACTCCTGTCAGCAAAGTGTGTTCGAGTCTTCGAGATGACATGCAGTACCTACTAAGCATCGGGCAGTGCGGCAATTTCAGATTCAATCTTGTTCAGGCTTCCCCTTTCGCGGGGTTAATCCCCCTGATCTGACACGGGTCGCGGCACAGTGGTAGCAGAAGTGTAGCGTCACTACTGTGGGCCATCCTGGCATCCTCGCTACCTATTTGCCCAGTGCCAATTGGCATTCCGATGCACTGCCTTTCGACTCATATGACTCGGTCTCAGTATCCACCGAGCAGGATTGAAGGATTCCCAATTATCCGACAACGTCGGGACCAAGGTCTCAAAGCATTGTGCCATTTACGTAGAGGACCCTACCCTCATCAAGCCGAAACTGATGGGTTTAGGACACGGAAATAGATCACAACACGAGTAACGACGCCTTTAAAAGCTCGGCAATAAATGTAATGCGGCCCTCTTTCTTTCTAACGCCAATCCACTCTCTGTTCTTAGCACAGATCCCTCTCTATAGCTCTATCGTGTGAGTGTCCCGTCATTCGGCTGCGAATGAGGAACCCTGACTCACAGATTGGCATGTTTTTAGCGCGTCTGTGATATAGACGCCCGCCAACCTCGCAAGCGCGTCTCCCTCTTCAGCACTCGCCCACCACGCCGTACCCAAGTCTCTTCGCTCAAGCCTATGCGCTGGACATGTACCCCAATCTGAATCATCTGCTGTACACTGGCGATGAGGAGTTTGACCCCGCTTTTGAATCTGCCGCGAACTTGACCAGCATGTACCAGGGCAATACAGCTCAAGATCATTGGTCATTCAGTAAGGGAAATCCTGCTGCTGCCGTCTCATTAGCTGAAGAGATGCTCCATCCAACAGACCATAACTTAACAAACACATCGTCAACGTCAATGTCTTCCTCAGTCCATCGTCGTCCGCCCAGCGGTATCGACCTGACTCTTCCTTGGTCCTCCGGTAGCGGTTATCGGTCTGATGACACGCTTAATTCCGAGTTCCCACTCTATCCGCGTCGATATTCAGAGTCTTCAGTGCGGAATGACTCTGGAAGCGATTGGGGCGTTCCGAGTTCCGAAACTGTCAGTCCCTCCCAGTGGTCTTCGATGCCGGAACAAACATTCTGGGACCCGACGCTATCGCTAAACGAAATGGCGGAAGAGTCCAAGCCAAACATTGCCCAGCTTTCCGGCTCTAGAAGCCCATCCACATCCTCGACGTCCGAATCCTCCACTCATTCACGTCTGCCACCTTCGAAACGGCCCTCCCCTGACACCGATGCACGCAAAAAGTCCTGCTCCCATTGCCACGCCACCTCGACGCCGCTGTGGAGACGCGAGCCAGGCACACTTAAGCCACTGTGCAACGCATGTGGCCTCTATCTGCAGCAAAGGAACAAGCTGCGTCCGCAGGAGCTCATTGACGCAGATCTCGATAACGACGAAGAGGAGGGTGACAGGCCGGAAGGTGGTCCGGAATGCAGTCATTGCCACACGCGGAACACAAGCGTCTGGCGGCGAAGCAAGACCGGCGCGCAGTTGTGTAACGCCTGTGGGGTTTATGCCAGGCTGCGGGGAAGGGACAGACCGTTGAGCTTGAAGAGGAACAAGATCAAGCCACGGTCAAAACATGCCGCCAAGTGACACGCTCACAAATTACTATTCAAAGAGAACGAGAAGGTCCATTTCCGATTTGTTTCCCTTGTTTTCTCATGATGATTTCGCCTGGATTGGAGAACCATCTCCAACGTTTTGTATATCCTCTCCCATTAGTGTATCACCTGTATTCTACGATGGGCCTCTTTCATTCCGTTTGGGGTCCATGGTAGCGTACGACGATCATTCCGATGCTTTACGATTCCCCCATACTATCCATACCCTTCACCTACTCGGTGTCCTGTACGAAAATCTATTGTATTGTGACTCAGGATTCCCGCGCCGTCAATGTCAGGGCTTCGCCTCCCTCCCACAGCCTCATGTTCAAGCAGTATATTTCAATTTACTCGCGAACTGCACATCGCTCTGCACATGCACAGCCTGTCTAAGTAATTGCAAAGACACAAATGGGTCTGCACCCGACTAGACTGAATACGCACCACATTTGCGGGCTCTGCGGTCGAATGAAGGGAGTTGATTGGCTTTGATGATCTTGCAGTTTCCTTTGATGCCGCCTGAACCGTGGAACTACTGTACATGCATGGATATTGGGATCAAGGCACTGATACGGGGACAAGTATTTCGGCACGGACTCGTACAACGACCGTCAATGCGAGAAACGTGCGAAGCTTAGTCTAGCTTAGTTCAGTCCCAAGAGGGTAAGTACGGTTAGTGAAAGGTCTCCACGTAGGGACGACTATCTAGCTTGACAGGGGGGATGCATCAAAGTCTGTAGCTATGAAACACGATAACAAGCTGACAACGCGTCCTTGGATAATGTCACGACATGGACGCCAGTCAAACGGGGAGTCGCAACATTGCCAACAGCCGTTCGAAAGGTGTTGTTTGTCAGCGAACACGTCAGAGGCTAGAACCTCCAGCGGTCGCACTCAGCGGTCGGAACATTATCAAGTTCGCGCTTGCGTGCGAAAATACGCGGAGAAGCGGGATTGACCGTCGATCTTTCCTGATCTGTAACTTGAAGTACGCGGTGCAGCCAGGCAACCATTTAGGAAATGAGATGTCGAGTAGACGAGGGTACGTGGGCACACTAGGCAGTGCTTGTGGGCGCTAATTTCAAGGCCGTGTGAATGTATTGGGCCGTAAAGCATTGAATCGAATCGAATCGCGACATCCCAGTGCTGTGAAAGGACGTCATCCTTATAAGTATAGCGGTGTCAGTACCGTCAAATGTGCAGGCACCGATAAACACGATACACTTACGACGGACAGTGACTCATTCAGTCGCACCGGCATCCGATTCCTCGAGTGAATACCGAAGGGCACGCAGCATCAGGCTCACTTGATGACAGCTCAGACATGACAAGCGTGAAATCGGTCTCGACTCTAATTAAGGGCATCGCCACGATCACGTGGAATGATCGTCCGTTCTTTGAGCCTACCAAAAAAGGCACCCCCGCCCTGGTCGAAACCTTCATGTCGCCCCGACTCTCCGGTAACTCAATCCTCGGCAATCTCAGCCTGCACCGGCCGTCTTCGTGAGCCAATGAGAAGTGAGCAAGAAAGTCGACCGCTTTGTGACAGCCGTCCTGGCGTTCTCCTCCTCAAAGAATCCTCAATTCTGCCATCGTAATCAAGTTCGAACGCCATCGACGGCTGATTTATGACTACCACCTGGGGCTATCCACGATCTTCGAACGAGGTTCATCATGGTCTGACCGCAGGAGATGATGTCGCCACCAGCGGACGCCACAGAGTGTTAGTTCTCCCTGTCAGGCAACAATCAAACAGATGATTCAAGCACTTGTCTCTTCAACTTCGGTGCTCTGGACAAGCCTCTGCGCAGCTTACTCAGGAAGATTGCACTTCTGGACCTGGCACTCGGAAAACCTCCGCTCTCTCAAAGTATCGCCAGCAGGAACCTCTTGTTCCTTCCGGCGAGAAGCTATGAAACTTTTTGTCAATGGCCTCGGCAAGCCTCGTTGCCAGGATTTGCCTCTGTGCCGCCGAAGATCTCGAGGATTGGTCCCAGGAATTGACAATGATAGAATCTGTCGACAGTCGACGTCTGCTCTCCGGTAGAAGGAAAACGACGAGGTCACACGAATCTTGCAGGGGAAAAATTCCAGACTCAAGTCCGCTGACCCTTGGCTCGACGAAATCGCGGGTCACGTCAGGCGTGCGCACGCCAGTGCAGTGAGTCCCGCATTCCTTATACAGTCGACTTCGATACTTGCCCGGACCAGGTTCAGATTGCACGCCTCGTGTAGATAGGCGCCTACATCACACGACACGCCCGTGGACGGAGCTCAACAGTCTCCGACTCATCCTAAAATCTTGATTGACTGCTGCCTACCTGGGCTAATAGATACGAGTACCTCTGGAGCTCTGGAGTCCGCCTGGTGTAGTCTGATAGATGGACCTTTGCGATGGACCTTTGCTCATCAGATTCTTAGATGGTCTCACCATCGAGGATCACTGGCACCTCTCGCGGGAGCAGCGCGGGAGTCACATGTGGCTAGTTTTGATGAGACTCGAGCGGATTGTGGCGGGGCCTACAATCGAGACCCGCGGATACAGCGTTTCTATCGTCTGCTGAGCATGATTTACTCCATGTCATCTCATACAGTCCATGCCCCACCGCATACATATGACGTTTAGAACACCACGCATCACCGGCCATGTTTCTTTTAGCTGTCAATCATGATAATGGGTATGAGGCCGACGCTTGAGACGGATCAACTAATCGAGTAGCGGCGCTGATCTGGCTAGCGTCCCGCCCACCATTATAAGTAACTGTTGGTTGTTAGTGTGCAGTAGATTTGGTTTCCATGTCGCCTATAAGAAACAGATGGTCGTTCTGAGGGCAGTGTAGCCCACACAGGAATGTGCCGAGCACGTGTTCGGAGGTAGTATCGCAGGCTGATAGCAAACACGAGGATTCAGCATGCTGTCGCCATTGTCTTGAGCGACAAGGCGACGCTGGTCCTCCACCCTCCGCACTCCCACCACCAGCATGAAGCGCTCGCAGTCGAGAGCAGCGTCGCCGACGCCGACCGCATTCTCAGGAATATCCAACTATCGCACCGAATCCTACCGTCCCATCCGAGACAAAAATGTTCCTGCAGTGCCGACCATCGACTATCGGCAAATCTCGAAGATCCATTACGATGAACTGAGCAAGTACCTCGCTGCTTATCTTGCGAAAGGTGCGAGCTTGTTTGACACCGCTCAAGGGAGGGACACTTGACGCCGGCTGTATGCAGCACCGCCCAATGCACGGTCCTCCGCGAGGGAGAAGCTGACCCGCCTTACGATCCAACAATTCCACGAGCTGTCGACCGACGTCTACGACGAGCTCATCCGACGGCAGAACGAGAAAGAAGGCAAGCAGCGCACACCACACGCAGTGGCCTTAGTGACGTTGACGGCTAATTGTCCATTTTACGTCTGCAGTGCCCTTCTTGCCAGTTCGCGAGGAATTCCACCCCAAACGCAACCAGGCCAGGCAGAAGCTGGCGACGCTGCCCACGCTGCGCTTCGAGGATCTGTCCAGCGACGTCTATTACGAGCTGCTCAGGCGGTATCCAGAGTTCAAAGAGGATGTGAGCGTCGACTTGGCTGCTCTGTGGCCGCTCGCTAACTCGCAGACAGCCATCTGGCAGGGCCTCCAATGGATCCAACTACGATGACTACCCAGCCCCAGACTTCAACCCCGCCGCCTCCCCTCCCCGCACCTCGACTTCCCGCACATCCGGTCGACCCTCGCTCTCGGATAATGCCCAGCGGCCGTCAGAGGACAGCAGGCGACGGCCCAGCGAAGACATATATTCAGCGCGTGTCAGCGAAGACAACTATGCCTCGAGCTTAGCCTCCCTCTCCTCTCGACGCAAACCCTCCCAGGACTCCCGGCGGCAAATGTCCACGGATACCACGTCACGGCGACAGCCATCGCAAGACACAACCGGCCGTCGGTCAGAGGACCGCGAGCGCGAACGGGAATATCCCATGCGACGGCCGAGCGCCCCCAGCGTTTCCGGCACCAGCGACAGCGGTACCGTTAATACTATACAAAGTGCCACGGCAACCAGCGGAATGGTCATTCCCAACAAGAGCACCATCGAGGAGGAATACATCGAGGTTCCGTACGGACGCGATGGCCGAGAAAGCGGCAGCACGACCATGGAAGACAGCAAGAGCAGAAATGCTAGCCAGGATGTCACTTACATGGGCGGGATCAATCAAGAGGAGCTGGACAGCGCAAGCGACTATCCGATGAGTCCTAGGAGTCCAGCTGTCGGCTTGAGCGCCCTTTCAGCTCGACTGAAGACCGTCGATGATGAAGAGGAGGATACAGGCCGGCGGAGTGGAGATGATTATTTTGAAAAGTCCTCGAATTACGGTCGCTCGTCGGTCAACTCGGAGCGCTCAGTCGGAGGGATGGCCTCGAGGTTCAATGGTCGTCAGAGTGTCCAGGAGGACAGCGAGAGGATGCGGCGGGATTATGAGTATAAGATTGCTACGATGCAAAGCCAGATCAGCACGATGCAGCGGGATTTGGATGATGCTGGTCGGCAGGCGAAACAATTGCAGGACAGCGAGGCGAGGGTGAGACTGATGGAGGAAGAGCTTCAGGGAGTACGGCGAGTGAGTATATCCTCAGTTTCCTCTCTTATAGTTTACTCATGAGCCCATCATCCAGCGAGCTGAAGAGCAGACTTCCACAATGCGCGCGATGCAGAAGGAACTTGATGATCTTCGTGAGACGCGCCAACGCGAAAAGGAGCGTGAAGCACGTCGTGCCCAACAGGATGAAGATGAGCTTCAAATCCTACGCGATCGCTGTGAAGTCCTCGAACAGGAACGAGAAAACCGCGGTAGTGGTGGGGTAAGTCTTCCTTGTCATTATGTTCAAGACGCCATACTTATGAATCATAGGCGGATCCTGAAGAAATCGAGCAACTCAATGCAGATATGCAAGGTCTTCTCACTGAGCTTGATCAACTGTCGCGTCGCAATGAGGAGTTGATGACTGCGAAGGATTCGGATCTCATTGTCATACGAGATTTGGATGGTCAACTCAAGGAGTATAAGCGCAAATACGAGCAGGCTAAGACGGAGCTGCGTAGCGTCAAAGGTCAGCGATCAGTTCGGGTTCACTGACCTATCTAATACCCAATCACTCTAGCAACGTCACAGTTATACTTGCAAGCACCCAAACTCGAAAGGATCGACGACCAGGTGCCTGTGACCGCGGACGGCGGAGTGCTCGATATCCACCTTACCGCGTTCATGTCGGCCATTGACAGTCTGCTTACTGCTGCTCGCTCCAATGCACCGACAAGAGTGTTAACTCCGATGAAGGCTGTCGTAAACTCTGTCACGTCCATCACTGACGATGTTCGGAATTATGAGCGTCGACCACAGCGTGAACGTGCTGAGGTTGACCAGGACGTGCTCCGGTCTCTGCGGGACAGGGCCGAAGCCACACTTGGGAATCTTGTCGCAGCTTCGAAGACGCATGCTACGAGCTCGGGTATGTCACCTGTCAGCTTGTTGGACGCTGCTGCCAGCCACGTCTCTGCCACTATCACCGAAATCACCAAGATGGTCATGGTCAGGAAGGCGACGAAGGCGGAGCAGGATCAGTTCACACCGCCGCCGTACACACCCAGCGCGACTGCCACGAATGGGTTCTCGCCTTCGTTGAGGTCTGTGACGGAGAAGGAGGCGCATCACCGAAAAAATAGCTCTGCGTTCAGTGGGAGTGGGAGATTTGTTGAGAGCCCGGCCTCGAATACAAGGCCGCTTATGTTCGACGGGCACAGGCAGAGGACGCCGTCGGACAATTCCAGTTCGGAGAATACGAGTTCGCCACCTCCAATTTTTGATAGGCCGTCTGGAGTCATGAGCGATGACTCCGCTACAGGCGGCGAAACTGCCGAGGACAATTGGAACGAGCTCAAGGTCAGATTGCATGTGCAGCGTCTCAGTGTAAACTTACCCGCGAATTCTAGCCTTACATCGAGACGCAAAATGCTACTGTTATCGACTGCATCCAAATTGTGTTATCAGGCGTCCGGAGTCCAACACCCTCTCCCAACCTGATGGACAATGTGACGCAGATCATCACGATTGTGTCGAGTATTGTTGCTGTTTGCACGGACAACCTCCCTCCAGCGCACATCAAGCAGGGAACGGAGATTTTGCAAGAGCTTTCAGAGCATGCGACGAGGCTGAGCGACGCGCAGGCCTTACCAGAGGTGACAAAGGAGTCGCGGCAGATTATGGCGCGGTCGAGCTTTGCAGTCGCCAATGCGATGAAAGCTCTTTCAAAGCTATGACAGGTACCTTCACACTCTTTTGCGTGCTAGCATCCTTTTCGTATACTTTACTTTGTCTGAAAGTCGAACACTATACATGCATACCCCCAGCTGCTTTTAATCACCGCTCTGTGTAATCCACTTTCGACTATGGTATCGCTTGTTATATAATTCCTCTTGTGGATATTCCAATAGACATGTAATACTTGGGGGCGGAATGCGACGGCTTTGTAGATGCAGGCTTGAGGTGGTGGAAGGAGATGAGGTAATCCACGCGACTTGTTCTTTGACCATCATGACCTCCGAGGTCCCCCTCTTCGCCGTCAACGAGAAAGTCCTATGCTATCATGGGCCACTGCTATACGAGGCGAAGATCATCCAAGTGGGGACCGACGACGAAAAGAAGTACAAGGTGCACTACAAGGGCTGGAAGCAGACATGGGACGAATGGGTGCCCGCCGACAATCGCGTGCTCAAATGGAACGACAATAATCTGGAGGAGCAGAAAATGCTGCAGCAGAGGGCTGGCCAGGCAGCGGGCAAGGCGCAGGTGAAAGGTGCGCGTGTAGTCAGGTGAAGGGTGACGTGCTCAAGTGTCTGCAGTGCCGACAGCTAGCACCAGCGCGCGAACTGTACGGGAAAAGGGTGGCCAACGTGGACAGAAACGAGCGCATGATGTTCGGTTGTGTGTTTGGCGTTTCCTCCACCGCGCTGATGCTTTTCCTAGGAGGACAATGGACCGCGACCCGCGCAGATGAAACTGACTGTTCCCGAATCCCTGAAATGCCAACTCGTCGATGACTGGGAGGCTGTCACGAAGAATCAATCAGTGCGCGAGCCCAAGTGTAGCATAACTCATCCTTCTAATGAGCCGTCAGACAGTCAAGTTAGAACGCGACCCAACCGTGCAGAAAATCCTTGCCGATTTCGAGAAATATGTCATCGAGAAGAAACCTGCTGGGTCGGTCCATGTCTATATCTTCGTTTCATTGCTGACCTTTACTTAGTCTGAAAGACCCTGAACTGCTCGCGCACACAGTTGTCAGCGGGATACAAATCTACTTTGATCGTTCTTTGGGTACTCAGCTGTTATATCGTTTCGAGCGGCCACAGTATTCGCTCGTTCGCGAAAAGTACTTCACTGGCCAGCACGTCAAGGTCGAGAACAGTCCTGAGCTGAGCGGGATATATGGCGCGGAGCATCTGCTGCGAATGCTGGGTATGACTGTTCTGTTGTTGACCTAGCGTCACGTCCTGACTTTTTTTCTTACAGTAGCATTACCGCAGATGGTCTCTCAGTCAAAGCTGGACACAGAATCGACCGACCTCCTTCGCGATTACATCAATGAACTCCTAATGTAAGTCGTTATAAGGGCGTGAACTCCAGCTGACTGGGACGGTAGATATATGGCGGATAACAAGGACTCTCTATTCCAGAAGGACTACGAAACGCATGGTATTCAATACCAAAATTCATCGCGCTCATAGGTTTCACCGCGACTCTTCCAGGTAGCGGTCTGCTTCAGCACACCTGCATGTATGTATATTGTGGTCACGGTATTGTATGTATTATGAATTTTCCAGCCGGCTTTGTTAACAAGAAAAGGCATGGCGACTTTGCAATGTACGTATCTTATAATCTCCCGACTTACTACTGGTGTTCGCGTTGTGAATCCTCGTCTGCGGCCCTCTACGCGC
This sequence comes from Strobilurus pachycystidiatus, assembly GCA_019915135.1. Lineage (NCBI taxonomy): Eukaryota > Fungi > Basidiomycota > Agaricomycetes > Agaricales > Physalacriaceae > Strobilurus > Strobilurus pachycystidiatus. The sequence goes on along the minus strand of JAHLMK010000017.1, from coordinate 928,516 downwards.
GTAGAGATCGCTCGTATTGATTTCTTCAATACTTCACGAAGGCTCTGCGCAATCTTCACCACTGTCAAATCAAGTTGCGGAACGGTCTTCGAACTCTGGAAGGACATGAGTCGTGGACCGTGAAGTATCGACGAGCCGTCAAGCTCTGTCAGCAATCTCCTCTCTGGTGACGGTGTCTTCTATTCATGCTTTTACATCTTTCTTCCAGTCGCGATCTTATGCATCGTGACCATATGCGTCGCCAAGGGATACGTATGATTTGAGAGAATGTTGATATGTGTGAACCACCACAGTGCCTCCTACTAACTATACAAAGTTCATTGTCGGTTCTAGGGCTCGTGCAACGCAGTGGACACACCGCAAAGTCACAGAAGTGTCGTTCAGATCACAGGTTCTTCTCACAGAGAGACCTCAAGGCCGATTCACTGTTCGAACAAAGCACACACCAGGAGGTAAGCCTATCAAAGGCAAGCATAACGATTCATTCTATTGCTTACATTCAAGAACCTTCATCTATCAACCTAAATTGGCTCTGGTACCTTCCACGTCTCAATCGCCAGCTGCGCCTCCTTCTGAATAATGTCGAAGGCTGTCCTGATATCCTGCTCCTCAGTCCAAGCCGATCCAACGGCAAACCGCACGCAATAAACATCGTTGAGCATAGTCTGCGTCAGATAAATGTCTGTCCTCGCGGAGACACGGCCAAAGAACGTCCTGTTCAGATTGTTGAGTGCCTCAAGCGAGATCGGCGCGTCGGTGTCTGCGGACGGATTTAGGCGGAAGACCGTCAACGAAAAGGACGGCGGGGTGACGAGGGAGAGGATCGGGGACTTTTCGACAAGGGAAACAAAGGTGTCATTGAGCGCGATGCCTTTGCGAATGTGCTTCTGGAAGCCCTCCACGCCGTAGCTGCGAAGTACGAACCAGAACTTGAGCGAGCGGAAGCGACGGCCCAGCGCGAGTTGCCAGTTGCGGTAGTCGATGACCGTGCCCGCGTCGCCCTGCTTGGTGCGCAGGAACGGCGGGGTGATGTCAAGTGCCTCAGTGAGGTACTTGCGGTCGCGCACCCAGAGGGTCGACGCGTCGAAGTTGATGAGGCCCCACTTGTGAAAGTTGGTGCAGAAGGAGTCGGCGATCTCGTTTATTTCGTCTAGGAAGCACGTTTGACGGTATTCGGGGCAGCTGAGGGCAACACCTGCCCATGCGGCGTCGATGTGAATACGAAGATATGGATGATCCTTGACTATACTTCGTTGAGAATCAGGGAATGAAGAAGGAAAAGATAGCTTACCAACTTGCTTTATCTCGGGCAAATTATCGATGGCTCCAGAAGATGTGGTACCAAGAGTTGCGACTGCACCATATCAGAAGTGCCCAGTAGAAGATTGCAGGACATGGCGTACTTAGAATGAACGGCTTCTTGCCCGATTTCGCGTCTTGCTCTAGCGCGTCCCTCAGAGTATCTCCACGCAAGGAGAACTTGTCTTCTGCAGTGACCGGAAGGATGCGGCACGCCAGTCCAAGCACCATAGCAGCTTTCACGCCAAGAGAGTGGGTCTGTGAGGTCGCGTAAAGTACCAGATCCTCCGTCTTAGCATCTGGATAGGTCCTTTGGTAGGAGGAACGTGCGGCGACACAGGCGGTGAGGGCAGAGTCTGATGCAGTGCCTTGGATGCAACCTCCGCCTACTCCAGAAGAATTTAGGAAGTCTGGCGAGAGTCCGAGCAGCTTGGCGGACCAGTCCATGACGATCATTTCTAGTTCGGTGCATGCCGGGCTAGCTGCCCACTGATGGGGGGTTTACTAGACATCGTAGAGGAGTTTGGTAGAGACGCACGTTGAATCCAGGATTGGTTACGGAGGTTGAATACAGATCAGCTAGAATGCCCTCGAAGGTGCAAGACGTGGGGAAGTAGGCGAAGAAGGATGGATGGGTCCAGTGAGTAAGGCCGGGCACGATGTACTTTTGATAGTCGTCGGCGATGACTTGGAAGTCTTCTCCAGTGTTCGGCGCGGACGCTGCGGTGGATGATGATGAGATGGAGGCCAAGCAAGGTGAACGGGACGCTCACAGGGAACCAAGGCCTGCAGATAGCCTGGCTCAACGCCGGGAAGGACAGGTTTCTCCCTCAGAGAGTAGTAGTAGTCGCATATCCTATCGATGGCCTGGTAGCCGGCCTTGCGGAACCTGTGCAGCAATGGTGAATGGGCGGAATGGGCGTAGCGAGGGCGGACCGCACTGTTCGATGTCCATCGCGATGTCAGGGATGAAGAGCAGATGATGGTGTTGGAATCAGTCCGGTCATTGTCATGATAGTTCGCATCGCCGCTGCGATGTGTGTCTGTGTTGGTTTGAATCCTGATCCAGAACCAATGCTCCAATGCGCTTCATGATTGAAGTTCATCAACTGATGAAACGACGCGCCGGTAGGAAAAAAAATTAGAAAACCCTAAAACGGAAGTCGCGTTACCGACTTGGCCGACTCCCGTGGCGCATGCCCAAAACCAAGCTCTTACTGTAACTTAGCTTGCATTCATTTATTCAACCTCACGCGTCCAGCCCAAGCGAGTGGCTCTGAAGTAAATCTAATCTTGTTTCCCATGTCATGCTACGACTTGACGCGCTGATGATGATGGCGCTTTATATGGGTACGCGTTCTGGGGAAGACATTGGCCAAGGTACGACCCTTCGGCATCACACCGGCCAATGCTAGCGTCGATCCGAACCATATCATCCCACCCTCCCCCCAAATTGCCCTTTATATAACAGCTTCTCCTCATGGCCTAAATGGTAAGCATGCTTTGGAAAGCGAGGCCAGACTGCTCCGTTTACGCTTACGAATGGTTCCAATGACTCTCCATTGGCTGAATCATTGCGACGAGTCCGAACGAGAAGATTGTTGAATGAATGTCCGAGTTCAGCGGCGATGAGACCAGGACCTCCATGAATAACTTCCGTCTTATCAATCTCAGTGGCTGGAAATTTCTCGGCGACTCGAGACTAGACTCTATATATCCAGGCGCACATACTTCCCACCTGTCCAAACCACTCTCCGAGATGGCTATCTTGTTAGCCAAGCTGCACATTTCTTACTATGTCGTTTGTGCGACCATGTTTTTGCAAAGGTTGGCCTTTGCGAGCTCAGCTCTAGAGTACAGCCTGAGGGTCTTCAACTTCCCACCACCCCCATTCCAGCCGCCTGGTTTTCTTTGGCTCTGGCTCGATCCTGCTCGATCTCTGACAGCCTCTCACGCACCCGGACCTATTGAAGAAACATCCCGAACTGTCGCGCTCTTCGACGAGGACGGTCGTCGGAGAAGAGCCTGCCAGTGATCAGAAAAAGGATTCCAGCTTGGAGGCCTCCTCCTCGCCTCAAACAGCTGAGGGTTGACTGCAGTGCTACAGTAACGACACTGGCTTGCACGGCTGGATTGAAATTGACGATCCCTCTATACATATCTTTGACTTTCATTTAGCATCGACTATGTACATTTTCCATCATGTACAACAGTCAGTTTTCATTTGGGTCGGGCATCACATACATACCAGAAGTGATATTACAATAGTTTCAGTAAGCAATACAATAAAGCACGTCCGTCGACTTTCCTCTCGTTTCCATATCTTTTGTTCATGCCGCGTCCACGAGAGTACAATATTTCCTGTTATGGTAGGACGGGGGTCCAAATTTGGAAACCCCGCCTCTCATTTGTCCCGCTTCCCGACCCGATTGTCCAACAGTTGTCCACATCTCAAGAGCGTGGAATGTTTCTGGCATAGAGAGCGGTACATTATACTGGTTGGTCTGAGACTGCTTGCACGCAGTGACGGACAGCGCGCTCTGTTGTTGTCCGCCTTGAATGCCAAATTGAGTTCGGCATTTCCCTCTCGACTTTGACCACGACCACTATCAGCATGGACGTCCTCCAAAATGTTGCCCAGAAGGGCCTCGATATCGGTGGGAATTCAACTCGTACGCGTCGTTGCCAATGTTGACAACGACTAGCTCGCAGCCAGCCCATACCGGTCACCGTCCTCGCCGGGCTCGGTGCACTCAGCATCTTCCGCACAATACTCCAGGGAACCGTTTTCTTCCTGCAAACGTTCATTCTCTCGGGTCAGAACGTATGCTCAAAGCCTTCAATTTGTTACAAGTCGCTCAAGGGTGGATAGATCCAACGGTTCGGCGCGAAAAAGGGCGCATGGGCGGTCGTCACCGGCGCGTCAGACGGCATTGGCAAGGAATTCGCGTTGCAGCTCGCCAAAGCTGGATACAACATTCTTCTCATTGCAAGGAACCAGACAGTGTTGGACTCCACAGCGTCGGAAATTAGTGCGTTGTCATTCTTTGCTGCTGGATAAATGCTGACTTTGGTTCAGCTGGCAAATATGCCTCGGTTCAAGCCAAAACTCTCGCCATGGACTTTGCGCAGAATGATGACGCGGCCTATGCTCGTCTTGCTGCCGAAGTATCCGCTCTGGATGTCGGTGTCTTGGGTGTGTATCACTGTCCACGGGACCCTCCTCGTTCACTCACGAAACCTCAGTCAACAATGTCGGCAGATCGCACAATATGCCAGTCTACTTCGTCGACACACCCAAGGACGAGATGGAGAGCATTGTTGCCATAAATGTTAACGCGACTCTACGCGTCACGTACACCGTTCTCCCTGGCATGATTCAAAGGTGAGGATACCTCTCTATTCCGCCAGGAGCATGCCCATATTCTTGCAGGAAACGCGGTCTGATCCTCAACATTGGCTCTTTCGCTGGTGCCATCCCTTCCCCCATGCTCGCCACCTACTCTGGCACCAAAGCTTTCCTCGCCACCTTCACGAGCGCCCTTGCCGAAGAAGTCAAGTCTCAAAACATTGTAGTCGAGCACGTCAACACCTACTTTGTTGTACGTCTCTCCAGTTCTTCATACGTTATCCATCGTTATCCTCACCCATTTTTCTCTCAGGTATCCAAGCTTTCCAAGATTCGCAAACCAAACATGTTCACGCCCCTTCCGTCACCCTTTGTCCGCTCCGTCCTTTCCAAGATCGGCTCTGCATGCGGTGCGCTCGGTAGTGGGCGTCCAGGCACATCCACGCCGTATTGGTCTCATGCAGTCATGGACTACGCCATGACGCTGGTCGGCGCCCCGAAGTTGTTCATATCGTATACGCACAATCTCCACAAAGATATCAGGCGCCGCGCCCTGCGGAAGGCGGAGAGGGAGGCCAAAAAACTTTGATTGATGTTGTTGGGTAGATACTGCTACAGTGCAAATTAATACGTGCTAATTATTTAGAGCTTGTTTATTTCGTGTGATCAGATTTGCTTAACGCAACTTCGACGGTGTGCAGATACAGCAACCCCAACCTGATGTGCTGGGGTGCAAGTTACTCTTACCCGCGAGTGTTCATTGACAATTTTACAATCTATGTTGTATTCCCTGTTCAGTCTATCAACGATCTCAAACCAAAAGCACCTAGATAATGATAGTCGTGTATACCAAAGAAAGCAGGAAGCGTCCGTTACAATAAAAAACGCGTACTGCAAAGTCCTTCAAAGCATGATGCTGAGTACATAGTGACGAGTCGTTCGCGATAGTAAATAGTAGATGGAGCCATGTGTCATGAAGAATGTGGAATCCGTGGAGAAGGACTGAACAACGACAGCACCTTTTCCGCACCTTCCTTATATTTCTTCTTCAGCCTCTTCGTCCTTTTTCCGTCCGGCTGCTTCTCCCGTACCTCTGAGCCACTGAGTGCATCCCGGGGAGGAGGGGAGTCCGACTGCTCCGACAAGCTCCGCGCAGCACTCATCGACACGGCTGACTGCTTCGACTTGAGGGAGGGTGAAGGAGCGGTATCAGACGTCGACGGCGTCAACAACCCGGTAGTGGAAAACTTCGCAGACGCCGAGCGCGTCAACGAACGTGCAGTCAAAGCACTGGTCTTGCTCGACGAATATGAAGACGGCGGGCTGGTAGGTTTCAAGTGCTTCCTGAACGTGCCGTAATTTCGCCCTCTCCGCTGCGACGGATTCGTGGAGCTTCCTGACTCGGACGGTGCTCTAGATGAACTCGATGGTGTGCGGGACGTCTGTATTGAGGTTTTCCTGAAGACCGCCAGCCTATAGCGATCCACGACACCACGGGCAAACAGCGTTGTTCCTCTGGCACCATTGCGCTCCTCCCCATCACCTGCTTCGATGAAGTCCCACTCATCGTCTTCTTCGTCATGCTCGGCGAGGGCATTGTCCTCGCCACCGTCGGACAAGTATCGGTCCAGAGCCGGCACACCGGACTTCTCCCGTCGGGGCGGTTTTGTTGGGCGGTTGACAGCTTTGGCCGGGGCAGGTTGCTGGACAATGTCTTCGCTCTTCGGGGATTGTGTCTCTTTGGGAGGTAGTGGAGGAACCTCTTCAACAGGAAGAGTTGGTTCATCGACGGTGGCAGTCGCGGGGGGCTCTGGTGTTTCTGGAAGAGGCGGCAAGGAAGCATCCGGCGCCAGAGACACTGGTCGGGCCTCTGGCGGTGTGGGCTGTTTCTCCACCGTCGGTGTCAACTCTTCGGGCTGCATTTCCACATCCTTCGCGGCCAGGACCTCCTCCTGCTCCTCCTCCGTCTCTGACTCCTCCGTACTCTCCTCTCCGTCATCGTCATCATTGTCTTCTTCAACAAGTATGGATTGACGTCCTTTGAAAGAGTACCCGTCGAATAAATCTACGTCAGGATCTTCGGGTGGCGAATTGCGACGTCCTGCAACAGAAGAGCTTCTTGACTGAGCTGGAGTAGATTTGGCGTCCTCGCCGTCAGTTGCTTCCGCATCGGGCTTCTCGTTATTCTCTTGCTCGTCAGCCGTTTCCTCGTCTTCCTCGAACTCGTCGAGGACAGGCTCCATGTCGAGAAACGTGTCGTCAAAGTTCTGAGTATCACTCTTATTCGACGGATCGATCGGAGGAATGTAGGGCGCTTCCAATTTGTTAGCAATGACCCCAAGCTACAGGACATAGGACTCACGAATGTAGCGCTTGTAGTACACATGGGACCAATCAATCATGGAGAAATAGGGATGACGCTTGACGCGTGGCTCGCATATCCGCAGAGTTGGGTCTCGTTGCAATAACTGTTGAATGATCAGTACCAGAAAACGTCTAGAGGGCTGACTGAAAACATACACCACGCAAAAGACTCTTAGTATCTTGGTCGATAGCTCTATCATCTGGGAAATGAAGGTCGTCTTGTAACACGCGAACGTACATTTCCGCATGCGTTCCAGCCCAGAAAGGCGTCTAGAGGTGAAACCATGAATAAGGTAGAACACGACTGCAATATAGGATCGACTTACGATCCCGGCCAACATCTCAAACAACAACGTTCCAAAGCTCCACCAATCAACCTCATATGAATATGACAGTCCCTGAATAACCTCAGGCGCCAGATACTCCGCCGTCCCGCAGAAAGTAGCCGTCGAATCACTCTGTCCCACAGGCTGCCCAGGCCATCCCGCGAGAAGCTCCCCCGCCTGATCAGTCTGCATCCACGGCGGTGTTACGGCAGTTGCGCTACCACGGGGTGTCGAGGGTGCAGCCGCAGCTGACGGCAGGCGCGGAAACTCCTTCGACAACCCAAAATCTGTCAACACGATGTGTCCATCCGCGCCAATAAGAATGTTCTCTGGCTTCAAATCCCGGTATATCACCCCAGCCGCATGGAGGCCCTCAACCCCTTCGACTATTTCCGCCGCATAGAAGCGACATCGGTCCCGCCCGAGCCGGCCCCACCTTGCTAGCTGGGTGGCTAGATCTCCTCCCGGGTGGAAGTCCTATGAAAACGTCAGGTTGTGAACTTGGAGGAGATAGAGAGGAGAGGGCAACTGACCATGACTAAGAACAGATTCTCTTTATCGTGGAAGCTCCACCAAAGTTTGACGACAAAGGGATCCTTCGACTCTGCCGCCATTCTCTTCAACACCGCCTGCTCTGTCAGGGTATGCTGGAGCTCTTGATGCGCCAGGACATGCCGCTTTGTGATGGCCTTGAGCGCATACAAATCCGCAGACGACCTGTGTCGCACAAGCAAGACCTTCCCTGCACATCCCTTCCCCAACACGCGCAACATCTCAAAGTCGTCGATGACCACCTTTCGGCTCTTCTTGCTCGGATTCACGGACATCGAGCGCTTCTTCTTGGGCTTTTTGATGCCAGAGATAGAAGACTCGTAGCCTGTTTCGACGTCGGTTTGCGAGGAGGCGCCATCCTGCATGATAGAGGAAGACGTGAATGCACGAGATAGGCGACCAGAACTTTCTGGGTCTGCGGAGCGGGAGCGATGTATCCTGTGAGGTGTCTCTGGAAGGAGCGTCTTTGAAGCCTGTTCCTTCGTTGGTGCAGGTGGTGCTGGCGTGAGCTCCTCAGTGACAGATGAAGGGGCGTCTGGCGTAGCCTCTGGCTTGTGTTCCTCGGGCCCTAGCTTCGGGTTCACCGCAGTTTGAATGTCCTCTGACGGCTGCTCCACCTTTTCTGCGTGTTCATCCTCCACCGCTTCATCCTTGGTGGGGACTTCGGAAACCTCCTCTCGCCGCTCTTCTGCGTCCTGTCCTTTCCTCGACATACCGGTATGCCCTGCGAGGTCGGACCTTACGCGCTTTATGGCCCGCTCCACGCGAACACTCTCGAGATCGTCGGGCCGAACGCGAACGAAACGCTTCCAGACGCGTGTAGTCCGCAAGGTAGCAGTGTTGGAGATGGTTGTGAAATAAGCGGCAAGTGAGGTGCTGTTCGCGGTTGTGGTGAGAGTGGCGGTTATGGCACTGGGCGTAAAGGTGTTGGAGGACTCGGATGCACCGTTGGTGGGTGATGTAAATGGAGGGGACACTGCGCTTGCGCTACTGCTAGGGCGCCGTGTCTTGTTGGCACTGGGGGATGCGAGCCGGGAGAGGGTATTCAGGAAGCTCGACTTTCGTTTAGGAGGGGGGTGCATGGTGGTAGTGACTTCGATAGGGAGAGAGGGAATTTTTGAGGTGGAGTGTGCGTCGCGCAGCTTTGCGTCAAGCTCTACGATCTCCACAGCCGTTCTGGTCAGTGTCAGGTTGTGTGTCGGCGCTGTCATGGGATGTCAATGAAATGAACGACTAGCACAACACGAGGAAAAGGCGTACTCTTAATGTACAGGCTGTAGGCGCGGGCATCATGAGGTGACTCGGCCACGCTGACGCTCCATGGGCCGTCCTCTGCATCGAAGCGTATTGGTGCGCGTCGAGTCTGAGGCAGATCAGACATCATGGTGAGGTTGATAGGGGATACAACGGCCGAGCTGCAAGTAGCAACCAGATGGTGGAAATTCGGCCGAGTACGTCGTTGATGACGGTTGTGGCGTCGTGCGGATGTGCGCGTCGAATGAGCGGCCGGGTTGAGAGGTGGGAGTATTTGTTTGCCGATGCTGGATACGCTGTGGGCACCGCTCAGATACCCTAGCCGTCGTCGCCAGCGACGGGGACGCACCTGGTAACAGTCTTCTACCAGGATACAGCGGCTGAGCGACGAGTTGTGCAACGGTGTTCAACAAGCGTATCGAAGTGTTTGCTGTGGCTGCCTAAAAGTTCTCAAGGTAGTTTGCCGCAGTTGTCGTGGGCGTCAATGCGAGGCCAACGTCGCCATTGCCAGCCTACTCGAAGGACGAGAAAGAGTGATTTCCACCGGCGGTGATGGGCGTACGGAACAGTGACACGGATGCAATACTTGTATGTTGATCATTTGCTCTCACGTAGCGACACCGGCTCTCCGTCTTTCTGTTCTACTAATACTCTACTTACTTGCTGCAGTACATTTGCTTCCCGGGCTTTCTGGGACTCTGAGACACTGGCAACTGTTATCTCGGAAAAACACGAGCTTTCGCGCTCACGTATGTCTATCACGGCAGAGCTCCCCAACGTATTACTATCAACAACGCTTCACCCGAATGCGCTAAATACTGTTGCGCGCGCCATCATCTGTCATGCAACCAGCCCAGGCGGATGGTATCTTTGAACTGTCTTGATTATCTCCATCCTCGGATGCCTCTGATAGATGCAGGTCCGTTCTTGAAGATGCCAGCAGCACTGCCTTACCCTCCCAATCTGGAGAATTGACTTCTGGGGCTTAGTTTATACGCTGCCCGTCAGATTGGACAGGGCCTCGGTGTTGACTCGGGGGTCTACCGCTCTCTTGCCATAATTGGAGATGTTGCGCCTCACACCAAGCGGCCCAAGCCCAGTCAAAATGCCTTGGCAAGCCTTGAACGCGAGATAAAGAATGCAAGTCAATCGTCAGCAATATGAGACTTTGAACCTATTCATGACTGTTCCACAGGGATGAAGCGCCAACCTTCAGAACATCTTTACTGGGCGCCAAATCAGGCCTCAATATCACGGAAAGCAGTGGATATCGACACCGCTACCGCGCCGCTAAGTCGTTGGGGGTGGGTTGACGGTGACTCAACTGGAGCAGCCGCACCCCCGGTACAAAAAAGTGCGTCGGGCGTAAAGATGGAGACAAGAGAGTACAGTCAGACATCACCGAGGGAATCAAATACCGAACACTAGGGGTGCTGATAGACGATAGGCCTCATGTTGACAGTGCAGAACAAAAGGAAGCGAGCGGAGACCCGAATGAGTGCAGATTTAGATGGGAGAAAGTGAAGTTTGGAACGTGCAATGACGTTGGGAACTGTGAAGTTCTCCGAGCTGGACTGGACAACAGTCTAGGGCACGTTCATGGTCGTCGTGATAGAAGTCTGCGATAACGTGGCCAAAGTTTCAGTCATAGATAAGTAAGTTTTACGTTCCACCACAAGCCTTCAGGTAGCCAACAAGGCCGAGATACACGAGCGATCACTGTGGAGACAATGAGGATTCCATAAGGACTCAGCCGGGAACGTGATATGGTGACAAAGTTGGCCGCCCCTTGCCTGACATTGGGAGAGATATGGACAGTGTTACAGTAAGCGTAAGCGAAGCGAGAAAGCAATGTAATTGAGATCTAAAAGTGCTGATAACGACATCTATGAGTAACGATACATACGAGTAATTACAGTCTAATGTGCGTGATTTGCTGTTTTACATGAGAGGAGCATCTATCTAATCTAAAGCGAAGCGTGAATCTATTGTGGCGTTGGTGTAAATCAAACCTCAGCCGTCAGAGGGGAGGTCGGTACCTCAAGTCCATCTTTTTTCTCAAGCTCTTCGCCGACGACCGTTCTCGAGGTCGAACGACGCGACATACCGGGACGCTTCTCCAATTGGTCCTTCAGCCACCCAACTTTCACGTCCAAGGCGAGGTTCTGCTCCTCCCCGTCAATACTCTGACCCTTGGTTTCGGGAAGGAAGACGGCGAAGACAACAACAGAGACCCATATACATGCCCCCCACAAGAAGTACGGACCGGATGGGGAGGCCTCGAGGAAGATGGGTGTGGTGAAAGCGATGACAAAGTTGCATCCCCAGTTGACTGTAAGTGCAAGCGAGGACACCGAGGCACGTGTGTGGAGGGGTTGAGACTCGGAAACCCAGATGCGCATGAGGATGGCCCAGGTGAGGATAAAGGCGATGAAGTAGACGAAGATTAGCACGATGACAACCCATTGGCCAGCGGAGCTGAGGCTGGGCAGAGAGTACAGGATACCAATGAGCGTCATAGCGGTTCCCATGACTATACCGCCGAACACCAATGCAGGACGACGACCCCTACATACCCCCGTCAGTTAAAGCTGATATCTGCATGACCTGGCACGCACCAACGGTCGGAAAGGAGCTGTCCAACGATGGTGAACACAACGTTCACAATGCCAGTGACGCCACTGGCTAGGAAGGAGGCATTCTGAGAGCCCAAGCCGGCTTGTTTGAACAGAGTTGGGGCATAGAATAGCACTCCATCAATGCCCCCGAGCTGCTGTACTCCAAGCATGAATAGAGCAAGAAGGGTTCGCCCTCTCAAGCCAGGGGCAAAAGCCGCCTTGAAGTGTTCAACGTTCTTCCTCCAACCCTTCGTCTCCGCTTTTGACGCCACCTTGACGTCGGTCCCCGCAGGCTTATACTCAGTCAGCGCCAACTCTTGCTCATCAAGTCCCAGCTTCCGCATAGCCGCCTTCGCATCGTCGATCCGCCCAACATGCACAAGCCACCTCGGAGAATGGGGCAAGAACAACACAGCAATTGCAAGCAGCGCACAACTCGCAACCTGCATGATCCACGGCAGCCTCCATGATAGCGAATTCAAGATATTGACGGAGCCGTAGCACGTGAAGTAGCCGACCATGATGCCTATGCAGATGCACAGCTGAATAATGCATCCGACGCGTCCGCGAGCCTGGTGCGGGGCAACTTCGATACCATAGACAGTCGCAGCGCTGAGGAAGATACCTTCGCCCACACCGGATATGCAGCGTCCCAAGAACACCATGACGAGGGCCGACTTTTGGGATTGGCCATTCAAGCCGGCGAGACTGGAGATGAGGGAGCCGACTCCGTAGATGATACATCCTAGTGACGTAGCGCGGGTTCGCGAGAGGCGGTCAGAGATCGAGCCAGAGCCGAAGGAAACGATGGCGGCTGGGATGAGGATGATGGAAACTAGCAGCCCTTGTATTATGGAACTGAGCTCGCCAAAGGTCTGCAGGAAATCGTCCATTGATATGATGGAACCTAGAGTTGTAAAGCTTCAGTCTTTTGAGGTAGCTTCTCGGACGGAGCACCCACCAATGGATCCCGTATCGAATCTACATTGAGCGGAATGCGTGGTTCAGCCAGGTGAATGAGCTTCGGATGGCAGGACACGCACCCATAGATGTAGCCCGCAAGGGAAATCACGGACGCGCAGACCACATAGAAAGGAACGTGCACCTTGACTGGCAGAACAGTCATCTTGGGGGAGTGGTGGAGAGGGTCCCTCACGTCGCCTCTAGATATGACATGGTATGTACCCACCTGCGCTGAGGAAAATTTTTCAGCATTTGCGATTACATACTGATAAGATGATCATGGATTAATTTAGATAGCGGTGTCACATAATTCCGGATTTCACGCGGAGTAGCATCGGAAAAATAATCAACACGACGCGACGCGTCGTTCACTCCACCAGAAACCTGGATGTGCAGGTCAAAGTAACCGTTCTGCACGATACCTGCAAGAATAAGAAGACACACCGAGTGACGATTCTCAGCGGAAGGCAGTATTGTTGGGCGCGACCCGACACACTGAGTCACTCGCTTGACAGAGTCGGCGCCAGCATGCAGCATGTCTCTCAAGAAAGCGCAAGGTCGGAGAGAATACAGTAGTTCATTTCAGCTCTGACAATACAGTAAAAACGTTAACCAGTGGAACAACGTTCTCCTCCAAACGTACAAGAACGTACATGAGCTGTTGACCCTTCCATGCATGAGTAAAGTAATTTAAATAGAGGTGCCGACCAAAATATGAAGTGGAGTCAACGTCGTCGTGATCGACATCAATCGCTGTAGTTCTAGACTAGTACGTACCACTACCACTACTAGTACTACCAGAGTGCTGGCTTGCGAACTCTTGCGACCTTCGTCAAGGACGCGGCGAGAAGAGGGAAGTCAAGATGACATAAGGGGTTTTGCATCTTGGTCCCGGTCTGCCGAAGACCGTTGCAGCAACCAGTTGACGGCCCTTGTCCTCCCTTGTCGACCCGCATCATGCCGCTCCGTTACACATAGTGACTGGTAATCACTCGGCGTACAAGTCTGCCCAACACTGGTGCTCTGCGTACTACGCGTCTAGGTCAGCATGGAGGAGGTACAGGAGAATTTTGAAAGGGTGAGCAGGCGGCTTGCACTCAATCCACTGTCTCAATGTCATATAGATGTTTCGGAGGATCGAGGAGGAGAACGAGCGACGCGCTGCAAGGGAGCAGCGCCGACGCGACCGTGCTCCGAAGGACGACCAAGACGAGCTGGTTGATGTTGAGACCAAGGACATGCGCAGGAGGAGCGTCCCGACAACTAACTTGGCATTGGTGAGAATTTTTCGATTGAAAGAGGTATGACTCTCGCTAATCTTTTCTTTGAGCTCTCCGACGAGCTCACAGAATCAATAGATGTTAACGGCAGACAAGTCCGCATGCTCTCTGCCATTCCGCCACAGTTCAGACGGGTAAACATCCTTCAAACTGCTCAGTCACGCTGTATTTACGTCATTACCACAGAGAAGCCTCGATTCCCTCGCCTCCTCGCGCTGCCAGTTGGAGGAATTAGACACACTGGGCCAGCTCCGTGCGGCCTCCCCAGCTGGCGTCAAGCGCCGAACGTCCTCCATTTCACGCGCCGTCGGGCAGTTGATACCGCGTCGCCTGGGCCGCTCTCGCTCCTCGAGCTCGGCCGACATCCTGAGCACCCAGTCACACGCATCCCAACTGGTCATCGACGTCTCAGTCCAGAAAGCCACGTCTACCAACCTCCACCAACCCGTCCCTCCACCTTCCGTCTTCGCTGGTCCCATGCTCCAATCAAAGAAATCGAAAAGCTCCCTGACCTCCCCCGACTCGTTGGTGAATAGAATCTCCAAAAGCGTCCGCAGGAAGAGCAAATCTGTGCTGAACAATTTCACCTGTTGAGCAGGTGCACTACCTTTCGTCCCCGGCTTTCTGTTTGGGCCAAGCATCATGCAGACCGCATACTTGTCTGTTCATTTCCTACCTATCTTCATTCGTCTGCTTGTCGCCCTACTAACTTATATGACCGAGGTTCCTCGCATTTTTTCTGATCATTATTCAATCGTTTCTTACTCATGTGCATATCTCTCTGACCATTATTTATCAGCCTTCGCATTCATTCCCTCTCGGCCCCCTGTCGTGCTCTGCATGTATCTATATAGATTTCTCTCTGGGACGGTATCAATCTTGTTGGTGTCGATTTGTTTCTTGGCGGATAACCCTGCAGGCCATGAGATCTTAGACCGGATTTCGACTATGAAGGACTAATAACTTAACCTCGTCGATTCAACGAGACTCCGAGTCGCAAGGTTGAACGATGACAGTCTTTACACCTCACCAATCCTGACCAATGAGACTACTTGCAAGGAAGACATAGCCCGCCACAGCTGGAAGACCATTGGCTCGCTTGGTGCTCGTCTATGCTCTGTCCCTGCTCCTCTATAACCTCAGTCTGATTGATTGATTTTGATGATGATATTCCGACACATGGATACAAGGAGTCAACGGGAATCCGGACGCGCAGATCAGAGCTTATGTTGGCTGGGGTGTACTGAGAGACTACTGAAAGCTCTCCGATGCATGCAAATATGTAAGTTATGTTGAACATGCAGTAACGGTGGCGCACTGGCGGCAGGTCCCGGAACCCGGACCGAAGTGATCTCCAGGGGTTGCACCCTTCACGGTCTCTGCCAACAGTGCCCATCACTCATCTCTGACGGTCTGTAGCTGGGGAAACGAAATCTCCACACTAAGGCTTAGTTCAGCAACAATTCCGGACTGGAAAATCCGGACCCGGGTGGAATCCGAATTCCCTGTTCTGGTAGGTGAGTCATCACCTCGTCGTCACGGACTGCTCGGAACGTTGTGCACGCTGCCGGAAGCTTCGCGTTCTCCCGTACAATGCCCGCACCCTAAGGCGGGGCATCCTTATCAGCTCTAAAACAACTCAAATATGTGGCACATGCAAAGCAAATGTAATTGTAATTACAGTACAGTAATAGCAGTGTTTGAAAACAATCAGAAAATCACCCGCCAGCTGAGGCGGGATAGGCGGGAAGTTGTTCGGGCCATGCGGTATTGCTCGGAATTGCGGGGACGAGGGCCGGCGAGCGCCTTTACAAGGTGCTCATGACTCACCTACCAGAACAGGGAATTCGGATTCCACCCGGGTCCGGATTTTCCAGTCCGGAATTGTTGCTGAACTAAGCCTAATACTCATCACCTCATTTCTCTGCCGGTGCCGCGGTTGGTACGGATTCGTATCCGAAGTAACCCCAAGCTCAATCGCGTTCCGCGCACCGACCAATGGCCTACAAGTGTTATGCTCCTCGCGCCGCGCGATCATGAACCGGCCCTCATGTTTGAGAGACCTCGATGGAAGCTCTTCAAAGTAGGATTGACACGCTTCCATCCCGTGCAGGTAAAACAGCGCTAGAAAGACACGCTCAACGCGATCTTGCACCATAGCCTAGGCTATGGCTTGAAACCACTATGCGCTCAACCCTGATGCGATCCCCCTTCAAACCCCAAGGCAAATGAAGGGGTACCTCTTCGTGCGGTCTTGAAGCTTACTACTCGGCTATGTCAAAGGAGATAGGTTCTTACTGTTCGTAGTCTCCCCAGTCGGACTGAATATAAAACTTTTCAAGAAGAGGGAGGTTAAATTTCGGATACGTTACTAGGTTCGGTGCACCGTGCACCCCTGGTGCACTCTGGACTTATAAATACGCGCCTTCATGTCCACTGCTACTCATTCGACCCCCATCATGTTCTTATTCTCTGGCTTCTTGCACATCCTCGTCGCGTCGTTTGCTCTCCGGGCCCTTGCTCATCCGTCATCGATACACATCGAAGAGCGAGCCACTGCGAAAGTTATCACTTCTTGTACAGTGCCGAACACCGCTGCAATTACCTTCGTGAGGCTTCGGCGCGTTTTGTATGTTCTAATGCTCACCGTTCAGGATGACGGACCTTATAAATACACGAAGGAAATTGTCCGAACACTGGACGATGCTGGGGCCAAAGGCACTTTCTTCTTTAGTACGTTGTGTCTACAATTTCGCAACAGTTGTGTCCTGACTTTTCTGCAGATGGAAATAACTGTGAGCTCCGACTGGACCCTCTAACCTTCTAGACTTGACCATACATATTAGACGCATGCATATACCACAAGAAGCCTGCTTCTCGCGTCAAGTTCGCTTTCGATCACGGACATCAAGTGGCATCTCATACGTGGAGCCATGCGCATTTACCGGAGCTCACCAAGTCGCAAGTACGATCGGAGTTTTCAAAAACCGAAGGTGTTTTGAACCTCCAGTCGTCGCATGCCCAGGGCCTGACCACATAGAGCAGATGCCATCCAGAAGATCACTGGTGCTCAAGTTGCATTCACTAGACCTCGTATGTTGACATTCTCCCTGTCAAGTCTTACTCTGAGCTTTTCTAGCCTATGGCGAATACTCGCTGAAGGTTCGAAATGTGGCTGAAGAGCGTGGCCAGACACTTGTGACATGGGACTTCGACTCTGGTGATTCCGTTGGAGAGTCGACGTCGCAATCTATCAAGGATTACAAGAGCATTGCCAAGTCCAAACCCGCTAGCGTCTTGGCGTTGAACCATGAGACCTTCAAAGGCACTGCGTAAGTTCGTCACTGCCTTGACAGATATCGTACGCCTTACTCGCAATTTTCAGCCAGGTCGTCCTCCCTGAAGCCATAGCTACGCTCCAGAAGGCTGGATACAAGCTCGTCACGCTCGCGGAATGTCTCGGGCAATCTCCATACATCACCGTCGGGAGTCCTTCCTCGCGCGACTCGTCATGGGAGTGTTGATTCCTCTCTGAATCTCAAGATACTAATAGGCAAGGCGGGCAACCCCACGTGGCGAATTGTGACATCCATTTTCGGACAGTTGAACAGCACACTCCCATTTGACGCGTATTGATTCTAACATTCCATTCTAATTTTCAAAAATACCAGCCGCTCGTTTATACCCATGACAGTCTCAAGTTGACCTATATTATAACACGCTCACAATGAGTGTGATGACGATGCCTGGTCCCGGATCCCGGACCGAAGTGGCTTTCAGGGGTGGACCGTTGCACACCCTTCATGGTCTTTGCCATCTTCAATCTTGCTGCCATCACTCGTTTCTGGAGTTCGGTGGAGCGAATTGTCCACACTCATCACCTCACCTCTCTATGTATCCGGCGAAAACTACGAGCATCCAAGCTCAATAATCGAGCTTAGTGTTTACGCGCATTGACGGATGACGATGCCAAGGCTGTAAGTGAAATGCTCCTCATGAACAGGCCTTTATCTGTGCGAGACCTCGGAGGAGCCTTTTTAACAGTTTTACACGCCTTTGAGTTTAACTCGTGCAGTATAGCCAGGACGACACGCTCAACGCGTCTTACACCCAGCTTGCACCAGTGCATGCTACTTGTGAACCATGCATGCTCGAAGCTTAGGCAGCCGTCCCTGACGATCTCCTTAAAACCCAGGGCCAGGTGGGCCTCTTGGAGGGGTCTTACTCTCGAGTCTCAGTCTGCATGTCATTATTGATTGTCAAGAGTGGGCTCAGTCTCTGGGGCGGGGGTCACGGGGGATTTTTTTGGTATATAAATACGTGCCTGTATGTCCACTGCTGCTCAGTCGACGTCCATCATGTTCTTACTCACTGGGCTCTCCCAGGTCATTGTCGCGTCGCTTGCTCTCAGGACCCTTGCTTCCCCGGTGTCTGGCGTACCCCTCGAAGAGCGAGCCACTACGAAAGTCATCACTTCTTGTACAGTACCGAACACCGCTGCACTTACCTTCGTGAGTCGTAGCTTCCAACGACTTGTACGCTCTAATGCTCGCCGCTCAGGATGACGGACCTTACAAATACATGGAGGACATTGTCCAAACACTGAACGATGCGGGTGCCAAAGGCACTTTCTTCTTTAGTAAGTTACGTTGTGTCTACAATTTCGCAACAGTTCTATCCTGACTTTACTGCAGATGGAAATAACTGTGAGCCCAGACTGGACCCTCTAACCTTCTAGACTTGACCATACATATCAGACGCATGCATATACCACAAGAAGCCTGCTTCTCGCGTCAAGCTCGCTTACAATAATGGCCATCAAGTGGCATCTCACACGTGGAGCCATGCGCATTTGCCAGAGCTCACCAAGTCGGAAGTACGATCGGAGTTCTCAAGAACCGAAGGCGAATTGCATCCTCAGTCTTCGCATGCCCAAGGCCTAACCACATCTAGCAGAGGCCATCAAGAAGATCACTGGTGCTCAGGTTGCATTCACTAGGCCTCGTATGTGCTATTTCCCTCTACTTATCAAGTCTTACTCTGAGCTTTTCTAGCTTATGGCGAACAATCGCTGAAGGTTCGAAATGTGGCCGAAGAGCGTGGACAGACGCTCGTGAATTGGGACTTCGACTCCGGTGACTCTGCTGGAGTGTCGACGTCGCAATCTATCAAGGATTACAAGAGCCTTGCCAAGTCTAAACCCACCAACATCTTGGCGTTGAACCATGAGACCCTCAAAGGCACTGCGTAAGTTTGTTACTGCCTTGACAGATATCATTTTCCTCACTCGCAACTTTCAGCCAAGTCGTCCTCCCTGAAGCCATAGCTACGCTCCAGAAGGCTGGATACAAGCTCGTCACGCTCGCGGAATGTCTCGGGCAATCTCCATACATCAGCGTTGGGAGTCCTTCCTCGCGCGACTCGTCATGGGAGTGCTAATTCCTCTCTTCTATCATGTTATCTTCCATGTTCATACGGACTAGCTCGTTCATACCATGACAATTTTCAATTGACATATATGCACCCTCGCAATGAGTGTAGCAATATTCGTTCTTGTCATGATTGCCCTTTATACTTCTCCCATCCTAGCGAAGACGAGGAGGCTTTCCGAGGTTATTTGGATCTCTTGCTCTATTTAAAGAAATGAGCAACGATACTGTTAATCTTGGGTCAGGTTGCATGAGTCTGCCGGAAGAGTCTCTACCATGAGGCGTTGCATAAGTGGATGCACTGCCGTTAGCATCCAACGACTCCACACGGTGACATTGAGAGGATCTCTGCACACATACGCTAGATGGTGTCATTGTTTCATTCTTCACACCTACGCCAACGAAGCCCTGATCCCCACGCCACTACCTTCTGGAGGCAAAGGTAACTCCCCCGTCCTGTCAGCCGTAAATTCACGATAACTAAATCTCTCAATGAGATTGCGCAAATAAAAGATCACGGGGACGTACATTCTGTCCAATCTCGTCCTTTCATCGAGAGGCACCGATGGCCTCGTCGTCTTCAGTACGTTTTGAAGGTGTCCTGGAAGTATGACATGCTGCAACGACTGAGTCGATGGTTTGGGGGAGAAATTGAATGTCGGAATCACCTTCTTCTGAGGCTGCGCCGCTGCCTGTCCAGAAACGGATTTGGGCGAAAGTCTTTGCTGCATCGACGTTTGTATCAAACGGAGCTGAAAAAGAACATTAGGCAATCTCAAAGTGAAATGTTCTTGATATCCTACGCGTTTCTGCAATGCCATCTGGTCAGCCTTGCTACTGACGGCCCTTGAATTCGATCCGCCGAAAGTGGTGAATTCTACAGGTTCCTCCTCGTCGCGCGATGAAGTACCCGCGATATCAATGGAGATGGAGGCATGTACAGCTTCGAGATTTGCGTTGTATATCAAAGCTTGCAGATCGGCGCCAGAAAAGCCATCCGTAGAGCGAGCCACGTTATCGAGGTCGACAGCTTCATCTAGGGTGACTTTACGCGTCACTGCAAACAGGATCTGCAGGAAAGGTCAGCAATGCTCTCATGTAAGGTCCCTGAAAGTCCTCACGTCCTTGCGCTCCTCGTAATCGGGCATGTTGCAGAGCAAAGACTTGTCTAGACGCCCTGGTCGAAGCAACGCCGAATCGATAAGATCCGGTCGACTAAACACAAAATTCATAAACTTTCCTCGAAGGGGTAGGGATATGGCGATGTACCTGGTGGCAGCGAGGACATACACGCCGTCCAGCCCCTCGGCACCATCCATTTGAGTAAGCATCTGGTTAACAACACGATCTGTAACGCCAGTACTGTCGTGCCCTCTCTTCGGCGCGATCGAGTCGAACTCGTCAAAGAACAGTACACATGGCTTGGCAGCGCTCGCTCGCTCGAAGAGGTCCCGGACCTGGTGACGCATTCATTCAAGAACAGCCAGCATTGATGCAAAGAGAAGAACTCACGGTCTTCTCACTGGCACCGATGTACTTATTCAAGACCTCCGGTCCTTTGACGCTGATGAAGTTGAGCCCGCACTCTTTCGCGACGGCAGAGGCGAGCAAAGTTTTCCCACAACCGGGATAGCCATACAGCAACAGTCTTGAGATACGGACTCATTACAGAACACAAGGATGGAATAGAAACCACGCACCCTGACCGCAAGCGCAACGGTGATTGGGCGAAAATAGGACCATACTTCGTTGGCCACTCAAGAGTCTCCCGTAGAATCCGTTTCGTCTCCTTCAACCCTAGACGAAGAGTTGAGCGCAAACGAAGGAAGCAAGGGTTTAGCACACCTCCAATATCCGACCACGTTATGTCAGACTTCTGCATCTTCACCTCTCTCAATGAGAGAGGAACGAAGTCGACTTGGGCAGCCTCGAAGTCTCTTTGAGTCAGAAGTGCCTTGAAAATTAGGTCAGGACTTAGTCAACGGTAGGTAAGTAGACGAACGGGTTGACCACGCGTTGCTACTCTGACAGCCGCTTGGTGCATGGCACGAGCTACAAGATCCTGCAGATCTGTCGCCGAGTAACCTTCTGTCTGCGTAGCAATGAACGTAACGTTGAGCGGCGATTCCGGATCCTCTTCCATGTCTTCGGAGTCGTCCAAGCGATCGTTCACGATCTGTGATAGTATCTGGGGGAAGACTTTAGCATCCTCTGGACAAGAGAGTGTGAGATCATACATCACGTCTGGCGTCTTTGTTCGGCGCCTTCACATGTACAGTCTCCCTGAACACATGCTTGCTATTCAAGAGAGGATGAAGAGCACTAGCCGACGGCGCGGTCGCAATCAGAATGACACCGCGCGCGTTCGGGGCTTCCGACCGGGCAGACGAAGAGTAGAGATACACGAATAGCTCGACAATTTGACGTGTCCGGAACGAGTCAGTCTGCTGTACCGGGGATTCAGCATGAGGTCAAATCTGACGCCAAGTGTTATACCTCTTCTTCGGCCTTCAGCAGATGTTCGATATTATCCAAAATCAGGATCGCTGGCTTATGCCATGCTGCTTTGTCGAACCAGTATTTGAAGAGCGATTTGATAGTACTGATGGGCTTCTCAGCATATGGAGAGACGTCGACGTAATGGACGACTGGAGCTGCAATCAGTATTGAAGAGCCAAAGTTCCAAGTAAACTGACAAGCATGAACCGAAGGATGTTCCTGGAGCCGTTTAGCGACAGTTTGGACTATCGATGTTTTGCCTGCTCCGGATCGTCCTGTCACGAGAAGGGAAGTCACTACGAAGTTCTGTCAGCGTTGTGCAACTGAATGGAACGCCAAGTCGTTCTTACCACCGCGCACCGATTGTTTGGTAGATTGCAGGATCATTGTTTTCAGGCAAAAATCGACGCATTTTGAGAGAATGTCATCGACACCGGCTAGAAAATGAGTCTCCCTACGCGAGATCAGCAATGCATTGGAACTCTACTGAGATGAGACGCACGCATGACCGACAATACCATTCGTCATGGTGCCGACCTCAATGGCTCGTTGTTCGGATTCGAGAAGGAGATTGACTATGTCCCACTCCTCGATGTCCAATACCGCAGTGGGAAATACGATATGGCCAGACGGGACTCCGTCCAGCTGGCCGATATAAACCGTGCCCGGCGGACTGGAATTTACTGGGCTGGAGGTTTCGCCAGGTTTGAGTATTTTGGGCATTGGATCGCTCTCACCCTCCCTTGGAGCCGAAGTGGGATCGAAGGGAGGTGGAACTCGCTTCACTTGAGCCTTGACGAAAACGCCTTCTACCAATGGAGTTTCTGAACGCAAAAGCTTCGCTAGAGTCGAAGGCGCCAAGAATGCGAGCATTTCGGGATCAGAGTGTGTGGGAGGTGGATGGGAAAGTATGCGCGGAGGAAAGACGCGAAGAGTATGAGTTTGAGAAGATGATGGCAGAGGTGGTTGGGATGTGACCTGAGCTTTCGTAGCATCACTACCCGAAGGAAGCGCAGTATTCGGCGGAAGCTTGGAGGAGCTTGCAGTGGGTCGCTTATGCAATTTTGGCGCGATGCTGACTTCGGTATTCGTCGTCAAAAGGAGGGCTCCCTTGCCTTGTGGATTCAGAGACACTAAGGGAACGATGAAATGGACAACCAGACGGAACTGCTGTATTTCAAACCTATTGTCAGCCTGACTCTTGTTCGACCAAGAACCCAGACATCTATCTCCTGGCCAATGTGGGCCACGCGGACCTGGGATAGTAATGTTGATTCGACGTGTGAGGCATGGATTTCCTTTGACATCGTTCAGCAAAAGGGTGTCGCTCCGTAGGAAAATGGCGGCTCACGATGATTTCCCAGTCATCAGAGGATACAGGCTCGGTGCCAATGGATGTAGCATAGGCCAAGTCGTGCAAGAGACCAATCTCCACCTTGGAAGTATGCGTAAGAGCGCGTCATCGACGTGTAGCAAGACGCACCAGGTCTCCTTGCGTGAATCCCAGTCCCATCGCGTATTGCGGATCGATCTCGACGGTCCCCGTGCTTTCCCCAGCATCGCCGGCGTTGAAGTTGGCCAACGACGAGGCGGAGGCCATGCCCGTCCACCCCACGTACGCCTCCCTCTTTTTGCGTCCTTCTGAGGCAACTAGCGAGAGGTGTATCCCGAGTCCTTGCGGTCGCTGGACCTGGTCAGCGAGAAGGAAAGACGGTCGACGCATATTCCACGTACGACTCCGCGTTCAAGAAGGGGTCCATATATCGATATTGGCAGGTTGACCAGCGATGACCGGAGAGAAACAAAGTGTATGCGGGCCCGTCGAGGCATAATTGAGGGTGGCTGCCAAGGAACGCTCGTTACTCGTCATTGGAAGCGATGAACTCCGGGTCAATCACATGTGCACGTCTATGCCGGCGCCGTGGAACTGGAAGGATGTCTAGGCCTTGGTGAAGGCGCTTTCTTTGATAATCAAGCTCTGGTTTATGAAGATGATGGCACTGAGAAGAGTGGCGGAAAGTCGCGCCGGCGACATCCAAAACAGTACGAGTGGCTGTGTACCTATGTGGCGTACTCTAACTCGCGTTTACCGTACAAATTTAACAGTGGATAAGTGTTTTTAATTTGTTTGGATTTCTTATTTTATCCATACAAGAAGATACAGTAATTACGTAGTGTGAGTGGTTTTACATATGTGCATAAGTAATGATAAGTACGGTCAAAGAGGTATACATGGAGGCTTAGAAACTTATTTCAGATACTGTTGACTCTTCCGAGTCGAAGGAAGGCAACAGCTCAAAAAGAGCATCGGTCGAAACACCCGTCTTGCACGCCACGGCACAAATGTAGACACCCCAGGCCACGTCCAGGATTTCCCACAGGCCCTCGTCGTGTATCTGTAGCGCGTACACATCCTTCCACAGGAAGTGTATCGAGCTGATGGACTGGAGAAGCTTGTGCTCTGTGTACGTCTCCGACAGTTCACGAGCAAACTTGAGCATGTCATCCTTCGAGATGGACGGCAGCGGCGAGCTGGTGCTGTGCGGCGTGGTAGGGAAGAACTTTGGCGGGGGTATTGGCGCGCAGAGACTGGCAAAGAGCAGGTCCTGGCGGTGGGTGTAGAGGTATTGCGATAGTGCAGCATATGATTGAACATGGGGGATGCAGAAAGGCTGCACTGGGAGATGATCGGGTGGAAGCGGTTCTGTGGGAGGGGCGAGTGGAGGGAAGTTGTGGCAGTGCGCCGCAAGGACGATGCTGTGGACTGGGAAGAGCGTCACGTTCTGGCAATTTGGGGCGTACGCCGCAAGGACGTGTGTCGGCCGGTCCTCCGAGTACGAGTCTGGGATGGTGATTTTCACGGACGGGGGGAGTGCACGGGCCGCGTTCGAGTCTACTATCGTACGCGTCTGGGCGAGGGCGCGGAACAGGGCTACACCATAGATCCCGAAGCTGTCGCGAACAAATGCAGGGGGCACGTCCAGGCCGGGAACAGTCACGTCGGACTCTTTCGACTCTGGACGATTTAGGTGGCGAGGAAGGATGACGGGAACGGTGGCCTCCTGCTTGGGAGCATTGTCGACCTTGCAGGAGATGAACGTTTTGAGTCTGAGAGTGATGGGGTCCTCCGTTTTCTTCAGCTGCTGAGCCTTCAGCTGCTTGCGCTTGGGGGACAGGTTGCCGGGCGCGATGGTGGGATGGGCCTTGTAGGAGTTGTAGCGCCGCTTGACGCGGGTGGAGAAGTTGCGGCGGCGGAAAGGCATGTTTTCGTGGTCGAGCATTGTTGGGAAGGAAAGTGCAGTGGTACAGTCATGGCAATCAGCCCCTTTATAGCAAGCCCGCAAATGACGATTGGCAAGTGATTGCTTTTCCATGTAGCCAGATCCGGAAGGTCCTGGATTGCGTAAGGGCCAATTGATGAGTGGCTGCCTGTTGAGTCCCCTCCTAATGCGGCTATTCCTCCCAACCCATTGATCCCATTCACCAATTGCTTTGAGGTCCCCGGTCCGCCAATTCCACGCATGACGCCACACAGAGAGCGGATCATAGTCGGCCCCGACTACACAATGGCGGTCCTTGTCGGTGGAGATTAGCAGCCCTTGAAAATGTCAATAAAGGGCATGCAAGTAGTCAATGAATTCAGCTTACAATGTCGAAAAAGCGGATGACCGATATTAGCACAATGGGATGGAAAGCTCAGGAATAAGCCAGAGACAATGACAAGGATATGACTCAGTGCATCTGGCCGCATTGGGTGGCACACGAGTCATGAGAGGGCCTTGTGTGCGGATAGTGCGTTCTGGAAAGGGCGCTAGTTATACTAAAGTCTAGCGGAAAGTTTTGAGTAACAAAGCGTACACGAGGACGTCCAAGGATTTGGTGCCCCATTTACACCGTAGCATGAACGTTGCGTCCATTGTGTGGTCACCAGTATTCGACTGGCTTGGAAAGAACTTTAGCAATGAAACCGAAAGAGATTTGAAAGGGTACACGAGGTGACCTACAATGGTTCGATGCAATCTCGCTCTATAAGCCGTCGACTGTACTATGTGTCCGTCAAGAAGAGCTGCAATCTCGCGGTAGCATGAGCTGTGTTGCATTCGTGAAGTAGTAGTGTCCTTCAGGAAGACTTCGGTCGATAAGGTTATGGAACATTTGACTCGGAACAACCTAACGCTCGACTCGTAGATAGAACTCTGCTTCTGGTAGACTTGCGACCTTGATTCCAAAGCGTGATATCTCGTTATTCTCTGGTCTTGACAACTGTCAAGCGTATATGCTGGAGTGGGACGATGTAAGGTCAGCGACAAAGGAGTGCATCCAAGGCACGCACCAGACTGAGTTGTATGAAGGACGTTCTCGAATGACCGCGACTCGCGGAAGTCCGAGCGTTCCCCACTAGCAAATAATGCTCATACCAAATTCAAGTCTTCTCGGAAGAGATCGTTCGTTCCCGGAAAGTGCATGGCTACATTGAAAGATCATTCATACCGAAGAAAGGGTAGTGATCAGTCACAGAGCTACGAGTCAAAGACGAAAGAGGTTGGTTGTCTAGCAATCTGCCCAAGATGCCCTTTGATCAAGAGGGTCGCCAAGACCGGGCTTCGTCATGGTGGTAGAATGAACACAAGTTGAAAGGGCAAAGAACTTAGAACAAAGGAAAGATGCCGCGAGATATGCCGGCTTGTATCGGCCCGACAGATCCGATCATCACATGTCGATGTGCACTGTGGCGCGCATTTCATCATCATGGCCATGCCAATGGCCTGAGAGCCTCTTCAGAGCTCTAGAGTATTGTCACGCAAAGCATAGAAAGAGGGCTGGTATTAACGGGCAAAGTTGATTAAAGAAGGACCATAGTACATATGGCTAGCTAGATATGAAGGGAAAGTATAGTATTCGCATGTCAACAAAGGCAACAAAGAGCGGCGCATACTGATCACAGCATGTCAAGTACGCAAGGGGATACAGATACTTGTTCTGTCTGTTGATGATGCCCAGAAAACCGTTCGAGAACCAGCGAAGCTGATTGAAACGATGCGGATACTATACAAGAAATGGGTCGAGTGTCCGTGCAATGGAAGATTGCTCATAGTTAGGATTTGTACGTGCGGAAAACTTAATAAAGAGCAGCAACAATGCCACCTATGACACCGGCAAAGTAGAACGGCGGCCACAGGGATATGGCACCGCTGGAGGAGGAAGTGGACGAGCTGGAGGCAGAGGCAGCCGTCGATGATCCCGATGACCTGGAAGAGCCAGTGCTGATGGTACCAGTGGTTGTCGCCGCAGTTGTTGTCGCGTCGGATCTGTAGACAACCCAATTCAGTCAGAGCACAAGACTTGGCTCGCTTTACGTACGCAGCAGTGATCGACTTAGCAGCAGTGTCGGTCGAGCCGAAGCTATAGGATAAAGAAGAGCTCAAGCAGCTAGACAGATAATAAAACTTGTCACAAGTCGGCTCCCAGAAAAAGGCACAGTATACATACCTGGTATCAGTGTTGTTTGTTACCGTGACCTCGCCAGAGTAGGCGATGGAACCAGTACTGTCTTTACAGCTGAGGGTGCTGTTGGGTATTGATGAACAAACAAGACAATGTGGAAGATAACAAGTCAACATACATGCTGGTGCCGTAGGCCAGGTCAACAACCCAAGTGACCTCGGTAGCCGACGTTTCATCGAAGGAAACGTACTGGAAGATTATCAGTATCCGCTTCCTGAAGAGCAGAAAATATGCATACTGCGCTTCCAGACGTTTCCCCACCTGTGAGAAGGGTCAGCCTCGTTCTGGGTCTAGCGCGGAAGCAAGCCACATACCGGGAAGGACGTCGACATAGTAAGGCCCGGTTCCGCCGCTCCATTGAAGGAGTTGAGGCTCTGTAGAGACAAATCACCTCAGCTCGGTGTTTAAATGGGCGAAAAGTCTTCCCTACCACAGACAGTGACACCTGACCTGCACAAGTCTGTCAGTAACATCAGAACGCCACAAGCTACATGAAAGCTACTCACGGAGTGTTGATTGTCAGAGCGACGAGGCGAGGGATGAAAGACACAAGAGCGGCAAAACCAGCAGTAAGCTTCATGGTGAGAGAAGAGTCAGAGGCGAAGTATCGGCACGCAGCTGCAGGCGTCAAGGTTTTATAGACTGCAGCGCAGCACGGCGTCACGGATAATCTTAATGGGTTGGCCCGCGCCCTAGGAATCAGATCGGCCTGTCATCAATCCAGCAGTTAGTTAGAGAACGCAGCGTGCCAAGGCTGGGGTTACTAGAGGGTGTTCAGTGTTGGAAATGGTAGCGTCGCCTTGAGCTGTCGTCTATTCGTTGCCCGTTATGGGAAATATCCCGAAACTCAGCCTGCGGAAGTCCAGGATGTTATATAAATGGTTCCCCGTGTTTTTGAGAAGTTCGCACGGCGCACGCAGCTGTAGTCGACAGTTCTCTGTGTTGTCTGATGCGCAGTATGTTTCTCTGGGCTATCCCGGCATTTGCTGTGGCGTTCCTTTCGGCCGTTGAGGTCGAGCCAAGTTACGTTGACGCGGGTACTATGCAGTACGGGGATGATTCTGTGGCGCACAGACCTCGAGCTCGAGTAAGTTGACCTTGATGGTTCGACAAGAAGTAACGTCAGTTGCAAAATGGGCAAAGGTATCTTGACGTCACAGACAAACTTTCTCTCTGAAAAAATTGTAGTACAGTACTAGACACCGGCTAGAGTAGGTACATAGCGTGTCCTTGAGTGACATGATGCGACAACTGAAGTACATAAGAAGCTTTCTACAGATCATACACCACCCGTCCAGCAACCCAAGCATAAGGATAATTATGTTGGTAGAAGTTACGCACAGTCCGTCTGCACAAACGAGGTAAGGTGGCATACGAAGCACCCAACTGGAGAGTAAATGAGACTTCAGATGATGAAGAGAAGGGGAGGAGATGTACCACGACCTGATGCTTGGTATCGAAGAAGTCCGCCGAATATCCGGTGAAGAGCTTAGTGGGGACTAGTCCATCGTGATCATCGAAGACAGTGGATGTCCATTCCCAAACGCCGCCGTTTGACCCACGGCCGTCGTTGCCCAAGCCCATAGTGGCCCTGAAAAGGTTGTTTGAGCCAAATGTCTCGGCCAGAAGATGAAAACTTACGGAATGGGATGCCAATTCCTGAAGCCGACGTTCGCGCCGCCTTCGTGACCAACATCGTACGTGTCCAGCAAGAGCCTCAACTCCGGCTCAGTCGGTAGCCTGCCACCCATCGACTTGGCGTAGATTTGCAGATCATCGTACGCGGTGAGAACTGGCCAGTTCTTTGTGATTGCCATAGGTACAGGACCGTACATCGTCTTTACCTGGAGGAATGCATCAGAGCCATCCCCGAAAATAACATGAGGTATGCACAAACTTACTTCGTCTTCATTGTCCCAAGTTTTCGGCATGGACACGAGCCCCTTGCCCTTTCCGTGCATAAACTCCAAGAACTGTGCATTCGTCACAGGCCGCCACTCCGCCCTAAAGGCCTCCACATGCACGCTCCTTTGGGGACTCTCGTTATCCCAGCCAAATTCGTGGTCATCGACGTCGTGCTCGTACTTGGGATCAAAGTCATCTCCTTCAGAATCGTCGTGGCCCATGATGAGCGTCGCTGGGCCGACTACCACCGAAGAGCTGGCGGGCAGAGGGGTGTTGTTCCATTGCTGGCTGAGGAGCTCCCATGGAGGGACAGCGAATCCCGGGGGAGGGAGAGTGCCCGTGCCAGCGCGCTGGATGAGCATGTAGAGCAGTGTCTATAAGTCAAGAATCAGCAAGGTGACTCGCTTAAAACTGGGAGGATTATGCGAACCTCGACGTGGAAACCTTCGTGCTCGAGCGTCATCAACAGTGTACGCGCGATGTTGCGCGTCAAGCGCCGTTCACCGCTCTGCATTTCGCCGTATAGGCGCACAAGCCTGGCGCGGACCCCGTCTCTGAAACTCATGACAGTTTCCAGGACAGGCCAGTCTTCGTCTTTCTCTGGAACGTCAGAGTGATTCTGTAGGATGGTGTCAGTGAAATATCCTCAAAGTTGAAGACAAAGACGGACATGACAGTGATCTGGGTCATCTACGTGGGGATCAATTCCTCGCTGGGATTGAAAGTCAACGAATTATTCTATCATTCGGGCCTTCGATCACCAACCTCAAAAATATTCCAGAAGTGTTTCGGTTCTGTAGGTTGGCCGCCCACCGCCTTGGAGAGCAGCATGTCCAAGAAACTGTAGCGCCCAACGATGAGACCCATTCTAACCAAAGACAACCGATACTCACGTTGGGATGTGGCCAATGTAGAAGAGACACTTGTGTCTTAGGTCAATAGGCTTCTGATGTAACATCTCCTGGGGTATCATCTTCAATGTCACCAGGTCCCATATCTTCCACAGCGTGCGCCATTCCTCTAGGGTCGGTATATTGGCGGGATGGAGACAGTGCTCGGCTGGGGTAGCGGATAGGTAGGTGATGGACCGGACAGGAGGGAAGACGACCTCGGGTTGTTCGACAACGTAGGCTAAGCACTTGCTAGTGGCGTCGACTCTGCCCATGATAGGTCGAAGTCCGGCGACAGCAAACGCTGCCAAGTGGGCGGCTGGAGCATCGAAGAAATCCTGGAATGGATGAGCGGTGAAGAACGAATGAGGATGAGAGTATTCACCAAGTCAGACGTGATGTCGAAGTCGACCTTGGGAGAGGTGGAGAAACGGACGGTGTCAAGGGAGCAGTCACCGGAGACTGTGCCCTCAGTGAAGCACAGACCAAGCATTCTCGAGTCGGCGTGCTTGGAGAATATGTGTCTCAAGACCTTGCCCGAGACATCAGACGATTGGAGTTGAATCCAAGTCGTAGGCTTGGGAAGTGCCGGTCTCCTCAAAGCGAGGGATGATGTCGAACTGGAAGCAGAAGAGGAGGAGGATGGTCGTGAATCGTCAGAGTCCGAGTCATCACTGGCATGGGAATGGATAGCGGGAAGCGCTTGGGACAAAGTGGAGAGCATGTTGAGAGGAGTGGATGGAGGAGATCACACAGATGCAGAAAAGGGGAAATTTGGGCTTTTTATAGAGCAATAATACGTACTAAAGTGTATGCACGAGCTTGGCAGACTCTGCGCGGCATGAACACCTGCTTATCCGAAATATTGGTCCCCTCGAACGTGATCAGGCGTCTATTAACAACGTTACCGTCCAAGATTCGGAATTCGCGATAAATGAAGGCCATCGTAAGTCCTGTGGCATTTTTCCCGTCACTATAAGGGACACAAGGCGGGGTTCCGAGACGATATAAGCGTTTCAGAACATATAGAAATGATAAACGGAGAGGACACGAGGAAGAAGGATGAGCGTGTCGCTTTGTGATAGGTCGATAGAAGTCGATAGATCCGGCTGGGGTGACACGCGGTGACAGGGGGCTGCCATGGCCAACGATAACCACGGCTAAGATGGTGCGAGGGTGGATGAGATTGGGTAAAGCAATGGCCAAGCGTGTCGCTAGAACATTCCGCGGGAAAAGAGGGTACAACGATAACGTCCCGGTGATGTGGTGGTGGTGAGAGAAGCGGTGTTCATCTGACGTTCATTGTAGACGTCGACGAGGTGCTGGAAGGAAATCTTGTAGAAATGGAGGCTTTGGAGGGCGAAGCATTACGAAGATAACCTTGACGATTGAAGAGACCGGAGGGGCGGCTGGATAAGGGCCGCATTGAGCACGATGTAGACCAAGACGGTGGGGAAGGAGGAGAAGGGAATGGAAGAGCGAAGGAATGGCAGCGAGGAGAGGGAATGGCAGAAGGCAAGCAATGCAAGCTGCATTTGATCTATATACTGCCCGAGCGATGGCGTGCTGGACGCGCTCGATGGCGTGCTTGTTCCAACACGTGCCACCATTGCGGACATCGGACCGACCTCCCGAGTGGTATTGTCTGTCTCTGAGTCTGACTTGCTCTGGACTTGCTTACTTAGTCTGATGCTCGTCCAATGTATTTCTGCGCTGTAATATCCTCTAGAATGCTTTTTTATCTCCCTTTTGACTGCCTTGCATGTATGACTGCCTGCGATTTCTGACAGCCCACAGCACGTGGCTAGTTCATCCTTTCACAAGCACCACCATGTTGCGAGTTCGACCGGAACGCTGGAGGGTACGCGTGTGCCCGTATACACATCCCAAGCATACAAGAGCTCAGTGGCGAAAAGACGGTGTGCCTTCATGTGTATTTGGTTCCATTTCGCAACTCAATGTCAGTATTTACGCCACAGCGCACACTCACTTTCCGGCCCTGCGTCCACACCGATCCCTTCCTTATACGGCTACTATGGCTCGAAAAGGGTCGTAAAGTCTGCCAAATATGTACTCGGACGCAGCAAGACCATCAGTTACCTAGTGGCAGTGGCCTGCGCATCGACCATCGCCTAATCCGCCAAAGCATCGTTCGTCACGGGATAAATGCGCCAAGCAGGTGCAAACTGAGCAGCAGGCTTTGTTCAAAAGCGCGCCTGGACGCTTAGAACTATCATTTACGACCACCATCGACCGTGCTCCATCAGCGCGAATATCGAGCAAGTCTGTGCCAACCGTTATCGGCCTTACGCGACTAGCGCGTACCTATCGTACCGACCACGACTACGAGTGACTGCAGCACTTAACACCAACGATACCCTCACTCTGCTCCAAGCAATCTCGCCGAACATGAGCATCAATGACCTCCGTGAAATCGGTGCGTCCCCATCTCTCATATCATCATCTCTCCAGCTACTCGCGCCTTCTCAAGTTAACGTCTGCCCTCCCTTAGAAATACAAACTGTCTTTCCGAACGTCTCCACGCGATGTCATTTTATGACATCCTCTCTAGGAGGGGTACCTGTGCGAGAGTTCATGGAGTACTACAGGGAGGATTTGGTGAGTTTTTTTTCGATTGGAATATGACTATTGATACTAACATCGTCGGCTCAACAGGACATACACGAGGAGTTTGAGGCAGCTGTTCGGAACGGACAACTCTTTCCTGATTATGACTCTGATGGTACCGTGCGTGTCTGCGGCTGTTATTCTCCCGTACGGCCTTGCTGACGGCGGTGCGGTGTATTTAGGAGAGCGACGGCGCTCACTCACTCAGGACCCTCGTGGAGGATCTTCAAGATATGCGTGTGCGCGTGCATGGCGAGGATCAAGAGCCTTATCATCGCGAAGAGTTGGAGCCAAGTACGAAGAAGGACACGGCCCTGGTGGATATCTCTGCCGCTTTCTACACCAATACGGTCTCCCAACCTATTCCACTGCCAGCTCCTCGCAGTTCTTTTCTCCCTCATGCACCGTACATGCCTGTGAAGTCGGATCCAATGCAGCCAAACTGGTTTGTGGAAATGGAATATTTTGCTATGCCCACTCCCTTGGAGTCGCTGGACGTTACGGGGGATCTCGCTGTCAATGACTTACC
This sequence comes from Strobilurus pachycystidiatus, assembly GCA_019915135.1. Lineage (NCBI taxonomy): Eukaryota > Fungi > Basidiomycota > Agaricomycetes > Agaricales > Physalacriaceae > Strobilurus > Strobilurus pachycystidiatus. The sequence goes on along the minus strand of JAHLMK010000017.1, from coordinate 895,126 downwards.
CGAAGATGTCATGGACGTTCGCCGTCGCGACCTCGAGCAAGACATTGCTCGTGCCCATTCGACGGCGTCGGATCTGCGCGTCGAACGCGATTGGCTTCTCGCACGTCTCAATGAGCTTACCACACGGCGATCGGACATTGTCGCGGACATCTCCTCTGTTCAAGAATCCGTACGACACCTCGCAGTCTCCAAAGCCGAGGCCATCAAACTTCTTTACACGATCCAGCACGCCTTGTCGAATACTCTCCAACTCTTATTATGGGATTCGTACACACAGCTCTACGAGGAACAGCAGGTCTGCCTCGCCCACATGCACGCGCAAATGCGCCAGATGATCAGCTTTGGCTTGTTCGTTGATTGGCTGAGGGCGGAGGTCGCCGCAACCTCCAGACGGATCGCTGCCAGGGAGGACGAGGTATGGGCCATTGATTGGCGACTTTGGGAGATCTGTCGGGAGAGAGCCAGAGTGGATACGAGGAGTGAGGAAGAAAGGAAGAAGAGAGGCAAGGGCAAGAGAGCGTGGGCCCGAGACGCAAGGGGTGTTGGGTCTCTCCGGGACGAGATCAACAAAGTCAAGCTCACGGTTAACAAACTGAGAGTGCAGGCATCTCAGGGAGGCACCGAGCGCTACCTCCGCGCGTTGTTCGACACGCGTCTCCGGTCACGTCGCGCTCTGAAGGACGAACTCGTAGAGACGGAAGACGAGTGCAAGGAGTATAGAGAGATATACTGGAGCAATTTGGCAAGGTATAAAGATGATCAGAGCGAGATGGGAACGTTGGAGAAGGAGGTAAAGGAGATGGAGGAGGTTTTGGGCGCCATCATGAAGGAGAAAGGGGAAGTGTTGGAGACGATCAAGGCGTTGCAGGAATCGACAACACCTGCCGTCACGACCACACTAGCTACTGGATCTTACCCTGCTGCGCCCTCCTCGTCAACCACTGTGCCTGTTGAATCTTCTTCAGCTGCATCGTCATCCCCACCCGCAGATCCAAATGCTGCTGACGCGAAACGTCTGCTCGAAACGCGCGACATGCTCATCCATATGCAGCCCTATGACATCGTGGCATTGAAGAAGGAGGTGGAGGCTGTGAAGGCGAAGGTTGCAGAGGCGAGGCGAAAGGTGTATTTTGGCGGACAATAATTCTCATACTGGAAGACCACGTAAATCTCAAATATGTATTTCATGCCCTGTTGTTTATTTAATTCTTCTACTTGAGTAGCACATGAGCCAGCCTCAGCCAGGCAATGCAGAGGAAAGCTAGCGGGCCGTCGGACTCGCTGTCGCTCTCTCTTTCGTTTAGATCATAAATATTTTGTGGCCTGTCTTGACCGAGCTCAAATCTTGTATCTCAGGGCTTCTGTGTATAAAGCAATGTCTGCTCTTTCAATCACTGTACGCTGAGCATCCATGGCCGCGGACGAAGTCTTGTCTATTCCAATACTGGAGCAGAGCAATCCTGTCTACGATATAATCCTTTCTGCTGGTTTCATCGTCGGAGGACGCTTGGATCCTGCTGTACTTCGAGATGCTTTGACGGAGCTGGTCAATCGTTGGCGCATCCTGGGGTCGCGTGTGGCCCGTAACAACCAGGTAAATATCAGAAACTCGGGCGAGGACACGGAGGGCTGACATTACATCTATAGGGCCGCTTTGAGCTACGTCTGCCTGAGGTCTTCTCGGATGCTCGACCTCCTTTCATCTTCACTACTCAAGAGTCTCCCAATCCCTATCCATCCATGCCATCACGCGAAGTCCTCATCACCACAGCGTTCGCAGAAACGCTTGACTTCTTCCGTACTTCTGAAACTCCGCGCATAGTCCCAGACCTACTGAAGCTGAACGACTCGCCGATGCTCTATGTTCACATCCATCGCTTCTCAGACGTCACCTGCGTAGGCTTCCATATACCCCATCTCTTTTGCGACGTGCCCGGGATGGGCATAATCCTTCGCGCGTGGTGTTCGCTCGTGTCAGCGTCGAATGACATGGACAGTGTCGAGTTACCTCCGCTAATCGAAGGGGACCCGCTGGAAGAGTTTGGGAAGCCCTATCCCACTACCAAGGCTGGTCGTGAGGCCTTCAAGAGGAGCATGCTGTCGAGCTTTACCATTCTGGGCAGGTTGGACACGCTGAAATACTATGGGAGGATGACGCTGGATCTCATGACGCATAAGGAAGAGTGCCGAATGGTGTTCATCCCCCAGAAGGTCGTCAGGAGGATGAAGGAAGAGACGATGTCAGCTTTGACGGAGAAAGATAGAGGGAAATTCGTGAGCGAGAACGACATAGTCACAGCGCTCCTGACCAAGGTTGTACCGTCGTCACACAGTCTTCATGTCTAACCACTGAAGATGATTTCATCAGATACATATCTATAATCGGGACAGCCCTACCCAACCGCTTACCCTCGCATTCGCAGCCAATCTCCGTGGTCAGATTCCTACCCTTCCTTCCGAGTCCTCCCCATCTTCTCCAGTTCACATACGCAACGCCCTTACATCACTGGCCGCCCCAGCCCTCCCGGTTTCTGACTTTCGCGAAATGCCCATCTCCCGCATAGCTCTCTACGTCCGCGAGACGATTAACGCCCAGCGGACACTCGAGCAGATGTCCATGTCTGTGTCAGCCTCTCGCGAGATGGCGCAATTAAGAAAGCTGCCTGTGTTCCATGGTGCGGAGGGGACGAGCTTCTATGTGACGAGCTGGGTAGCGGCGAAGTGGAGTGAGCTGGACTTCAGTCGAGCGGTGGTACATGGGGAGACCGAGAAGGATGATGCTATGGCGGGTCGTGTGATCCTTGCTGGCGGTACGGCAATGAATCCGACATTTGGATCGTCGGGTCAGTGCAGGTGGTCGGTCATTATGAGCAAGGTGGCGGAAGATGAGAGCGGGCAGGCAGGGTACTGGTGTCAAGTTGGTGCTAGGTTGACCGCATGGCCGGAGATTGAAAAGTTTGTTGCATCCTGGTCAAAGTGATACCTTACATTCGAGTTGTTTGCAAATGATCAGGCCTTTTGTACCTGCCTCCGCTGGGGGGTAGAGTCCCGCCCAGAACTAGTAGAGGCTGCCCACATCGAGTGAGCACAAGGAATGGACAGTGACATAGTCCATCAGTCGCGCCCGTTGTGGTTTGTTGGTCGAGAAGATTCATTAGAACGATGGCCACCTGAATGGAGCCCCGAGCGGAGGGACTACTTCGACATCAGCGGGCCGAAAAGGACGTCCGCGATATCGAACGTGGTGAGATTCGTTTGAGCCATCAAGATTCGTCTAGTGTAAGAGATATGTGAGTGGATTTGTATAGTGGAAGGTTCCTACGAAATGGTGAGAAACTCTCGGAGGCAATGAATGTACGTTCTCTCAATAGGTAAGGTGGGCCACAGCTTGTGATAAGATTTCATTAGTATAGCAGATAACGTTTATGAAGTATCCAAGAAAAATCTCCAAAGACCGAACATGATGTTCGCGATGAAGCCGATGACAAGACCCAGTTGCGTCGCCCTGGAGAAGATGACGCTTTCCGGTGGTTCGTAATCAGTGCCATCCTCCCAGAAGACGGGCGGGGCGGGCTTTCGGATAAAGAAGAGAGGTAGGATGGGAAAGAAGAAGCCAATTACTAGACCTTGGATAATAGAGGAATTGGCGTTGGAAGACTGGGATAGTGAGGCTGTCCCGGCATTATCCATAGAGTCGATCCATTGCTCTTCTAGTGCTCGTGCATGTTCATCGTCTAGATCATCGTTAATGGACGAAGTCAACAAAGATCAAACATCTTACATTCTTCTTCCGTCTCAAAGTGCTGCTCATCGAGGAAGTTCGTCGACGATTGACTGTGGAACTGGCGGCGAAAATTGGCAATGTCTGCTTCTGAGAAACCAACAGAAACTAAACGGTCGAACCCTCTGGCAGGTTGCATCTGAGTTGCCTGTTGGCCAATGAGTAAGGGATATATACGTCATGAAAGGAGCGGTTTACCTGTAGACCCTCATCACTCTCCCCTTCACCCTCCTCAATCTGAGCGCCGACAGAGCAATGTAGCCACGTTGTCGTTGTCGCTGCTATACGCGCCTCCTGCGCCTCATCCTCCACGCTGTTCGCGACCTTTTTCGATCTTCCCTCCTGCGTGTCCAGCCAAGAGAAAAGAGGAATCGCATCCGTCAGAAGGCGCCCAGAATGAATGAGGCGAAGCTTGCGATCCTGCAAGTCGATCCTCTCAGTGCGAATCTGCCACGTTGTCAATCTCCACAGTGCCAACAGCAGGCGCAGACTGTACCATATTCTTCACATCCTTGACCGTGTTTTGCTTCTCGATAGCGAGATGCAGGTCAGGCAGACCCTCCGTGAACCGAATGACAAGCTGTCGGGTGATGGGTTCATTGACGTGGAGGCTGCCTGACGCCTCGCCCACGACGTCGTCCGCGGGCTCTACCGCGCGCCGCTTCCCTTTTGCTTTCTCGCTGAGGATAGACATGGCTATGTCGAAAGTTGGTGGTGGGAGTCAGGGAGAGCTCTAAACGGGTATTGCTTCCGCTTGCCTGTCTCCTTTCGGTCTTCCGGGGAATTCGACCGGCGATCGCGACGAGATTCCCTCTCTCTGTCTGAGTCTCTTATGGGTCTCAACCTCGCATGCTTCCGCGCAAAGGTAGTCTTAGAAAACTATTAATGTAAGACATTGAGCTGTACTGTCATTGTCACTGCTATTATCATCGGCCGAATAGTCCAAAATTGCTATTGCAGTCCCCACTTTTCGTATGCTGCATGCTGGTCTTTGCGCCCGCTCAGACAGTTCTGATATTGGTTTGAAGAGTGGGAGTCCCCTGTTCAAACTTCGACCCGCTATCCGAGATGCCCACATCCTCCCGGACTCGAGCGGTTAACGTCGGTCGCGCATTCTCACTCGCTCTCGTACGCGAAAAGCCTGCGCGACAATACGGAATCATGAATGCGTCACAAAGAGTGTTCGTAGCTTGCAGTCTGTGCGACGTGATCTCGCATGTTGATTCGAGGGAGCGACGCAATTTGAATCGATGAGAAGCAAGGGTACACAGTAGCGATGTCTTGAACGATCTGCATTGACGACGTGCTGTATAGCCTGTGGAGCAAGCACGGATCGGCAAGTCTTGTATGGACTCTGGTAATTCGAGCTCGTCTCGTAGAGAGTGCTGGATGGAAAAAAGGAAGAAGGTTGGCATTCAACGTCATGGTGGTCGGCAACGAGCCAAATGCCATCCAAGAGTCACCAGCCCAGCTATCCTTGGAGACCGAGAGAAGCCTGTATCCTCCGTGCTACACTCATCATGGACTCATTCCAGCTTTCCCCATTGCTATCCTTGTCCGCAACGAGCGCATACGGAACACCGCTGTCTCCACCGGTGCTAACGCCAGGAACCAAGGGCAGCTCAGCCAGAACGTCGACACCTAAGCGCCCAGCAGCCGCGCGGAATCCATCCGGGGGTCCAAAGAGGTAGTGTGGCGTAGAACAATTCCCACAGACGAAGTGAGATTGGTTGAGAACTATGCCCGAAATGGGCACGTTCACTTTGCGGAACATAGCAACACCTTTGTTGACGTCGGTGAGAGCTACGTCTTGGGGAGTTGATACAATGACAGAGCCTGAGAGACGTGAGCATAGATGCGAGAGAACCTGGGAGCATAAGCACCATCGACGTTAACGAGTTGGCCTAACGTCAGTTGGACATCGCCAGTACCAGGTGGCATGTCTAGGACGAGAATATCGAGTTCGCCCCAGTCAACGTCGAAGAGCAGCTGTTGAACGGCTTTTTGTACCATGAGACCGCGCCAGACGATCGCTGTGTCTGGTTTGTTGGGGACGAGGTAGCCCATTGACATGGTAGGTAGACCGTGATTCGTAATGGGGAGTAGGGCACCGCCTGAATGGGTGTTACTAAGAGTAGAAGGAACGAATTGTTATGCGCACTGTCTGTGAGATGCGGCTCTAGGCTGTTCGCCAGTCCCATGAGTGTCGGCACAGATGGTCCAAAGATATCGAGATCCAATATACCGACGCGTAGACGCAGTTTTGCAAGAGAAAACGCGAGATTGACTGCATGGAAGAGTGAGCATGAGGTGTACCGAGTGAATGACGGGGAGCACGTACCAGCCACGGTACTCTTGCCTACTCCGCCTTTGCCGCTTGCTACAGCCAGGACCTTTTTGACATTGGGGATACCGCGTTTACCAGGCAGAGAACGTCGCGGCATTTCCGGAGGAGCAGGACGTCTGGGAAGGCCCTTCGAAATCAGACAAAGTGAATGAACAGGGAGTGGTCCGCCTCACTAGCGGGTTTTCATGGAGAGCGCAGGCCGTACGGCTGAACCGCCTCCGCGCGAGTTGAAGCATGATGGTGGTGGTCGAGCGGTAAGATGAAATTGTTGACAGTTATTGACACTGCCTCCTTCTCTGACGTTATATCTTCATCGTCTTGCCACAATCTTGCCATGAGATGTACGCGTAAAGTATGCGTACATACCGGTCATATATCAGATGCCAGGCTATCGGCGATGAGTAAGACTGGACATCACAATATCACCCCGCCCTTTCCATCGACCTCACAATCAGACTGGTGACTAGGCCGCCCTCGGCCGCCTCGGGTCAGCATCACGAAGATGCATTCATTCATTCATTGTTGCCAGGCGCGGACCATTCCTAATCTTTGTAAACTTCATGATGTCCTTCCGAGGCCGAGGGAGACACTATAAAAGTCACTCCTGGCCGCTCCTTCTGGATTGTGTCTTCGAAGATGTTTGCCCTCCGCCTCGTCTCGTTCATAACACTGCTCCTATGCCTCAGCTACGCGTCCTCCGTTCCGCATGGACTAGACGCGCTTTCGCAGACAAACTTCAATGTCTCGCGTGGATTGAACTACCACTACTACTCCACGCCACCTCGTGATGCTGACAAGCCGTACCTCATATTCCTGCACGGTTGGCCCAGCAGCGCGTACGACTGGCGCTACCAGATCGACTACTTCTCCTCCCGCGGATTCGGGATCATCGTCCCGGACATGCTGGGCTACGGCGGTACAGCCAAACCTCTGGAAACTGAAGCCTACAGGAGCAGTCTGCTTACCAAGGATATAGTCGACATATTGGAGCATGAACAAGTCGAGGATGTCATTGCCGTCGGACACGACTGGTGACTGCCCTACTGAGATTCGAGTGACCTCGACGCTGACTATCAGTAGGGGAGCCAAAATAACTAGTCGTCTAGCGAACTATTATGAAAACCGTTTCCTTGGCTTTGCCTTATATGCCGTCGGATATCTTCCTCCCGTTCCTTTGATCTACGAGGAGTTTGAAGCGCAAGTGAATTCTCAGTCCGAGTATCCTTTTCATTCCGTTTACTTACGCCTTTCCTTCCAGTCCAAAGCTGCCGTAGGCTACGACGAATGGGGCTACTGGGAATTCCTCTCGCACGACAACGCGACACAACTCATCCAAGCCAATCCCGATTCCTTCTGGTCACTTTTGTTTTCTGCGGATCCTCGATTGTCAATCCCACATTTCTCGCCCCACGGTGCTCTGCAAGCGTGGCTTGAGGCTGGCTCAAAGACGGACAGCTTCTTATCCAAGAAGGTTGGTCTCACTCGTTGGTCGATTCTTCTTCAACACCTTTACTGACTTGTCGTCGTTGCACATCAGGAATATGACACCAGCAAGAAGGACTTCTTCTCATCAGACATCACGGCTACCCTCAACTGGTACAAAACTATGACGTCCGGCATCGACTCTCTCGATAACCAAGGTGCGCTGGATTTTGCGCTTACCTATTCTCCTTCTGACCTGAACACACAGGCATACCTCTTTCCGCATACAACATCACCAAACCCGTCTTCTACGGAGGCGGTTCGCGCGACTATGTTTGTGTTCCCGCGACACAGCGTGCATCACTCTTCGGATACGCCGCAAATTACACCTTCCAAGATTACGACGCGGGACATTGGTTGATCGTACAGAAACCGCGGGAGGTGAACAACGACTTATTGGAGTGGATTGAGGGTATCATTGAGAATTGAATTAGATGAATTTACTAGTATACACACAAGCCGTTCTTCTTAATGACATGTATAGAACCGGGTTCAATCCTAATACCGCTTTAGTTGTGTTTGATTGTTGCAACGGTTTACTGCAGTACAGAGGAGAGGCTAAACCGAAAGCTGAAGTGCATGTCGAAAGCATAGAGTAGAGGCAATCACTTCTGTGCGCAATTGCAATTGATTTGTCTAGACCTGGGGAGCTTCGAGTACAATCCGAAAGCATCGATAATTCGTCAAAGCAATAAGGAATATTACAACTAAATTTACATCAAGCAGCCACTAAACAGGGTCTGCACCTGCTCCGCCAGCTGGACCGGGTCGAACTGATGATCCAGAATCCCGTCAACCGGCTCATCATGCTCGAGAGTGCCAAACCCAAAGTCCAATCCCCCTTCCTGCTCCGAGTCCCCACCAACACCAATAAGCGGCTTCCCACCAACAGACGCCCAAAACTCCTCCGTGAAATCCAAGTCACTCAGCGCGTTGACGTTCTCGGCAGGCGAAAAGTTGTCGCTCCCCATCGAGTTCAAATTGGTGAACATGTCTAGGACGTCCATTTCAGAACTGGGCTCGGCTACGTCCATCCCCATCTCCTCGTCGTCTAGCAGCGTGTCGAAGCCTGCGTCGGATGTGGCGATGGGAATGTCATCTTCGTCTACGTCTGGTAACCCCAGGTCTGGAAGGAGTGGACTGCTGGCTTGCATGGGGGAAGATGGCGGGAGACCAGCCCAGAACTCCTTGCGATCTGATTCCAACGTCGAGTCCTCTTCAGACGCGTTCTCCGGTCTAGTACTGCTCGTCGGCACGTCTTCGTCATCACTTGCAACGGGTATACTGGATGGGGTGCCATTTGTCTCCGTCATCTTATCGTCGTCCTCCTCCGCCTCTGTATTAGGTTTGATGATCGTGAGTGTCTTCGTCGATAAAGGTGAGAATATAGCATCTCCTCCTCCTCCAAGTGGCGTCCCCCAGCCGAGCGGAGTGAAAAGAGAAGACGACAAAGGCGTCGAGGAGCTCTGTGGATTGTCTCTCCTCCTTGGCGGTGTGCAGGGAACTGGTGTGGCGGGGGATATACGAGAAGATCGAGCTCTTTTTGGAGTGCTGAAGATGCTCGAAATTGCATGGTTGCCACATGCAGACACAACAGACGCGCGTGGCGAAGCGGGTGGTGTTTGAGGCGCAGGAGTAGCAGCTACCGCGGGAGTGGAAGCGGATGGAGTGGAAGCGGATGGAGAGGGAGACGCGTCTTCAGAGTTTGCAGTCACATCACTACTCAACGGGTCCCCTTTCTTCCTGCGCATCTCCCTCCTTTTTTCTCGCGCCTTTTGCTCCTTCTCCGTTCTCTGCTTCTCCTGTTCCATGCGCTTTTTCTCCTCCAACTGACTTGCATCATTTGAGAGGCGGGGTTTGAGAGCGGTTTCGGTTCGTGCCCACGCGGGAAGGACATATCTCTTGGGTTTGGAAGCCGGTGGCTTGACAGGCGATGATGCAGAGATCCGGGACGATTGTGGGGAATCCGGGATGAAGATTGGTTGCCCTATAGAGCCGCCTGTATCGACGCGTCTCGAAGGTGGGGGGCGGACAGGTGATGTAAAAGGCTCTTGGCCAAGACGTGGAGTATTTCTCTCCAGAAAGTCGCTTAATGTTCGCTTTCTTCCGGTGCCATCAGTGCTGCCAACTGCGGTATCCGCGGCTGGTGCTGAGGAAGCTGTAGAGCTGAGAGGCGTTGATTTTCCCTCCGAGGATCTTCTATTTACAGTGGGATTAACATTCTCTTTGTCAGTGGGAGTTGGTTCGGATGCGGGGGGAGGAGGCGGAGGCGGAGAAGATTGCGAGGATTCCACGGGGGGAGGGGAGGTTAGAAGAACTTGCAAAGCTCGTAAGAGGGCTGGATTGCCATCTCCCGAGGTATTTGCATCAATGGAACCCAGGGCTGCAAGCAAGGCTGCATTTTGGGGAAGATGGGCCTCGGAAGCTGGAGTCCCCGTCAGGATAGAAAGCAGCTGGGGGAGAACCGAAGGATCTATAGGTTGAGGTGGTGGAGTGGCAGGCTTTGGCCATAGATGTGGAGCGGGCGCTCGGCGCAGTGGCTTATTCGTGAAGGCTGCATGAGTTCGCTTTGGAATCTCAGACACTATAGGCGGAGCAGCAGCGGCTGTTGATGTCGATGCAGAGGAAGTAGCCGGATCAGATGCGAGTTCAGCCGGGCCCTCTAAGCGGGATGTGGACGCTTGAGGCATTGGCGCCACGGCAACGGGGAGACTGATGGAGCGCGTTGTGAAAGATGACCTGGTGGCTGGGACAGACGGCCAGGGCCTGCTTCCAGAAGCCGCTGATTTCTTGGATGGGTCGATACGGATGTTTGCGTTGTAGTATATCTTGTCCGCCTCAGTTCGTATCTTAGGCAGTGGTTCAGGTTTGTGCTGGGGTTTAGGCTTCGGAGGAGGAAGGGAGGCTTCGCGTGCCTGCCGGGCGCGGATGGCTTCAATGGTGGCCAGAGTTTCAGGATCCTTGGCTACTCCTGGAAAAGATGAGGGAAGAGAAGCTGTGGTCTCGGCTGGACATACGTTTCGGCGCTTGTTTCTTTGCACCAGGAAGCGACTTCTTCGACATTCTGACTGTCTTCAGATAGCTTAGATATGAGAACGTTGACATTTACGCGCGACTCACTTCTCGAAGAGCCAATACGACTTCCAACGCGACAGACCCATTCGGCAGCTTCGTCAAGGTTCCGTTCGCACAAGCTTCCTCGCTTTCCTCCGACTCCAGACCCCAGGACATCAGCCCCATGCCCACCGCCACACCGCGCCCCTGCGTCACCGCTGCCCGACTCGATTCGCCATTGTCCGCGATATTGACCTGCTCTGGTGCTGTGTCTGCCTCCAATGGATCCAGTAGGTACACCGAGAAATCGCGTGTGCTGTTCTGGTACAGGTCCTGGAATATCTCGGGGCTGGACTGGCAGATGATGCCGAGACAGCGCTTCAACGAGACCGAGCCATATCGTGCGTCTCCGCTGCCGTCTGGGCTGGTGTTGATGAGGGTGATTTCGATGGGAGATGGCGACCGCGCAAGAATGTAGTGTCCGGCGTTGACGGTGTACAGAATGCGCAGGATTCGTTTTTCCATGGGCCACACCGGGGAACGGAAGCAAAAGGTCAACAAAGGCGTGATCGTCACACTGTGACTCACTCGCGCTCGCATGCATGACACGTGGTCGAGGTTGGTGGCGGGATCCGCGATGTACCCGCTCTAAGACAGCTATTCATCATTGTTGAGGCCATGATAATATCGGTTAATACCTTTCATGCAATTTTCATGAGCACCGGAGGGGCCACAGCCTAGTACGGCATTGGTCCTTTTATTAGACGACGCGTTTCTACACGTACCATTATTTGAGAATCATTGAGATGATATGCCTCCAAAAACTCAATCTGAACACTGCAGGCTAAAGGAGCTGGAAAGACGAGTATATGTGTCTGTCTGCGTTGCCGTCCTGACGTCACGCGTTTCTTGGTCAGCATTCACTTCTTTCGCTCAAACCACGACCATCTACGACTACCCACGCTCGCTCTCTACGCATTCACGCTCGCTTTCGCTATGTTCATTCTATTCAAACACTTTCGCAGGCTTGCTCTAGGTCTGAACTATACCTCGTCACTCAGTCGTGTTTTCAACTCGAACTTAGGCTTGATTTCTCTCATCTGCTTGGCTTGCATCGCTCTCTCGATTCCTGTTCATCGCAGCTTTCTGCACAGTAGCGGCACGGTCCTGATGATAGTTGTTCAAGCTGTCATCTTGATCCACTCTGTCGCCTCGTATGTTGTCCTAGCGGTCATTCTGATCCAAATTCATCAAACAGCACAGTGCGTATCAGAAAGAACTCTTCGGAAGACATCAAACTGTCGGCTGGGAGATCATGGGCCTCCTTCTGCTATTCCCTTTCATTGCTAGTAAGCACACACCAGATTTTCCCCACAATACTCACCTGGATGCCAAACTCAGTCTTGAGTCTATACATCCTCGGCGTCGACCTCAAATCGAAAAATGAGACAATTATCAAATCTTTCTTTGCTCTCCAAATGCTAATACTTGCAAACACGATCATCAGTAAGTGTGATCTTCCGGCGCCTTGTTCTTGTCTTGACCAACACCATCGCAGTGGCTGCTTACAGTCTCGGTCTTGTTCTCATCACTCTGGTCACACTGTTCATGTTTGACGGAAAGGTCTGGACGCGGGAAATCGATGCATCTCCCTCGCCGTTCCCAGCCCGCTTTCTGCTGCGCCGTATCATCCATGGAAGGGTTCCAGATTCTCAGCGTCCCGAGGTCGAAAGGAAAGCATCGCATGTGTGTCTCCCTGGTTGTGCTTGCAACGAAAAGCCGTGCCCTGCTTTGATCCAGCCCTCGCTCAACGAACACGACCGTACTTCCGTGCACTCCATGCCAGCTCTCCCTAGTTCGCGAACCTCGATGTCCCTGCCCATGACCCTCGTCCGGGTTCCAGATGACGTGGAAAGGCGGTCCTCTATTGCACTTAGTTTCGAGGTGTAAGCTAGACCGATGTATATGTTCTTTCGACGATAAACTATGATGGCTTTTACGATTCAGATTCGGCCAACACTTGCGCTAAATATTCGTTGTCGGCCTTTTGGGTCTGTGTAAGAGAAAAATCTTCAAGTGAAAACGGGGAATCTGAGGTGCATCATCATGGTAGCGTTCTATTCGTCTATTTGTTGGTCTTCCATACCAGGTTTCGCCTGGTTTCGAAGTATGGGACTCTCACTTGCGACCATTTACGTGTTTGTTGACTGCCAGTGTGTACGTCTTCTCAACTACAGTGTGCTCTCAGCGCTAACAATTCAATCTTCGATACCCTTTTGTGCTTGTGCTTCCGTTGCTAAGCTGAGACGCGTCGACTGAAGAGCGCGTTAGTCGTCATTGCATACCGAATGCTAGTTTAGCTCACTATCCGACACCGTGTGTCATGGTCATCATACCAACACCGCCACGTCCCAGTGCCACTTCTCTGTATCCTTCTATGGAATTGCAAAGTAGACCACAGAAAGGGCACTATTAGAATTATTCAAATCGGGATCCACGAGCAATATGTAAGTACGATGTAGGTAGGGTGTTGAAAACGAGTGGTACCAGTCCCTTCAAAGCATAAGATAATAAAATGGAGATGCATACAAGATTGATCAGCAAAATGATAGCGCTAGAAGTCTAATAAGAAAACAATATCGATATCTTTATGGTTGTTGCGAGGATGATGGCAGCCGCGGTGTGGGGGAGAACAGCGAGAAGACCTTCTCCGCGCCCTCCTTGTACTTCTTCAGCTTCTTGGTCTTCTTCTCCTGGTTCTCAGGATCTGTGCTCTTCGCCAATTCCGAGGGGCTCGCGACGTTCACTGTATCGGACTGGTCCGAAAGGCTAAGCGCGCCGCTGACAGATGTCGTAGACTGCTTGGATTTGAGAGATGGCGATCCCGGGGGCAAAGTCCCGCTTATGGACGGAGATGGCGTCAACAAGCCTGCACTCGACGTCGTGGAGTACTTGCTCGAGGTCGAGGCAGCAGACTGGACGGTGATACTGCTAGACTTGCTCGAGTACGATGACGGCGGTGACTTTGGCTTCAAGAACTGTCGGGGGTTCTTCCTGAACGTCAACCCTTGGTTACGACCGCGGCGCTGCGTAGGGCTCGAAGTTGGCGAGTTGGATGTAACAGAAGGCGCGCGCTGCGAGGTTCCAGAGACCGACCGGTGGGTCGGGGTCGACACTTTGCGGAAGACCGCTAATCTGTACCGATCGACAACACCACGAGCGAAAAGACTTGTGGCTTTGTTGTTGCCATTGCGGTCTTCCCCATCCCCAGCCTCGACAAAGTCCCAATCGTCATCTTCGTCGTCGTGCTCCGTGATAGCACCGTCGTCTCCGCCATCGGAGAGATACTGATCCAGCGCGTGAACACCAGACTTCTCGCGGCGAACAGGTCGCACAACACGAGTGACGTTCTTGTTGACAGCTGGTTTCCCGTTGATGTTGGCAGGTCGCTTGGACTCCTCGTCGAGATCTGCGCTCTTCCTCTCTTCCTCGGCGGCAATGGTAACGGTCTTGACCGGCTTGCTCGGACGCTCCGTTACCGCAGGCAGCTCCGGTACCGCAGGCAGTTCGGCCGGGGTGGACACGACTGGGGAATCGGGCAAAGGAGGTAATACATCGTCTGGCGGCAACGTGGCCGGGCGCGCCTCGGGTGTCTTGGGCTCTGCCAGATCCATGTCTGGGGCTTCTGGAGTCGATGGTATCTCTGGTGTCTCCGGCGCAACCTTCTCTTCCACTGCTCTAGGTGTGATAGGCTCCAAGCCAAGACCTTTGAGCGCCAATGCCTCCTCCTCGTCCTCGTCGGTACCGTCTTCACTGCTCTCGTCATCATCGTCGTCGTTGTCGTCGATGAGAACGGAGTGACGACCCTTGAAGGAATAACCGTCGAAGACATCGACAGAATCCTCCTCGAGCATTCGACTACGAGAGTTTGGCGCCACTGACGAGCTACGCGACTGAGAGGGCGTCGTATTGGTTTCGTCGCCGTCAGTCCGATCAGTATCCGTGTGGTCGTTATCCTGGTCTGTATCTGTCTGTCCATTCTCTTCGACAAACTCATCAAGGACAGGTTCCATGTCGAGGAAAGTGTCATCGAAGTTCTGAGTATCACTGGCATTATTTGTTGGAGGAATGTACGGGGCTAGCCAACACAACATGAATGGAAGAAGTATAGCATCAAGAGATTCAACGTACGTATATAGCGCTTGTAGTAGACATGCGACCAGTCGATCATGGAGAAATAGGGATGGCGCTTTATCCGAGGCTCGCAAATCCTCAATCCAGGATTGCGTTGTAAGAGCTACAAAATACATTGAGAAGACAATTGGCAAACGAAGGGAATGTTACTTACGCCTCGGATCAAACTCTTCGTGTCTTGATCAAGTGCCCTGTCATCCGGGAAAACAAGTTCATCCTGGAGAACACGAACATACATGTCCGAATGGTTGCCGGCATAGAATGGCGTCTAATACCGGTATCTCATCAGTAGAGCGTACCGAAATGAAGAAGAGACTGAGCGACGTACGATCCCCGTGAGCATCTCGAACAGCATAGTGCCAAAGCTCCACCAATCAACCTCGTACGAATACGACAAGCCTTGGATCACCTCTGGGGCAAGATATTCTGCGGTTCCGCAGAACGTGGTGGTTGCATCGCTGTGGCCGACAGGCTGTCCAGGCCAGCCCGCTGCGAGCTCGCCACCCTTCTCGACCTTCATCCAGGGAGGCGAGACAGGTGTCGACGGGGCCTCGAAGCCATTCCGACTAGCGGAGGGAGTTGACGGGGCAGTCACCGCGGCGGGCCGCCTCGGGAACTCTTTCGACAGCCCAAAGTCGGTCAGGACGATATGTCCATCCTGACCAATCAAAATGTTCTCCGGCTTGAGATCCCTGTAAATGACACCAGCAGCATGGAGACCTTCTACACCCTCGACGATTTCAGCCGCGTAAAATCTCGCCCGGTCTCGCCCAAGACGTCCCCAACGAGCCAGTTGAGTTGCTAGATCACCTCCGGGATGGAAATCCTAGGGATGCGCACAGTATAAGTGTCACTCCTAGAAGAGTGTCGTAAAGCAACTTGCCATGACTAAAAACAAATTCTCCTTGTCGTGGAAACTCCACCAAAGCTTCACCACGAAGGGATCTTTCGACTCCGCGGCCATCCGCTTGAGAACTGCTTGCTCTGTCAACGTATGCTGCAGCTCCTGGTGGGCCAATACGTGGCGCTTGGTGATAGCTTTCAGCGCATAGAGGTCGGCCGTCGACTTGTGTTTGACGAGCAGAACCTTCCCAGCACATCCCTTGCCCAGTACCCGCATCATCTCAAAGTCGTCGATGACGACCTTGCGACTCTTTTTCTTCGGGTCGACAGACATGGAGCGCTTCTTCTTCGGTTTCGTAGCGCCAGAGACAGACGACTCATCACCAGTCTCCCTGTCAGTCTGAGACGAGGCACCGTCTTGATTGATGGAGGAAGAAGTGAAGGCTCGCGAGAGGCGTACCGAAGTGTCTGCGTCCGCGGAGCGCGAGCGGTGAAGGCGATTCGAAGGAGCTTCCGACGTGACTGGCGTCTTGGGTGTTTCCTCCTCCGCTGGCGGAGGTGGTTGCTCAGCGACCGGCGGCAGAGTTTCTTTAGATGAGGGCTCGATCTCTTCAGGCTTCTCGACGTCCGTCTCCTTCACTTCCTCTTCTGTGTCCATCTCTGATCCAGTCTGAGTGTCCGGCGGGGCTGGCTTCGATTTCTCATCGGCCGGTTCGTGCATTTCCGCCTCGTGCAGACTAGCATCCTCGCGTTGGGTCTTTTCTTTGTCCTTCTCGGCAATTGCCTGACCGGTGTGGGCCGCAAGATCAGACCTCACGCGCTTGATTGCCCGCTCCACGCGAACACTCTCGAGATCGTCGGTGCGCACCCTGACAAAACGTTTCCATACGCGTGCCTGGCGCAGTGCAGGGATGTTGGATATGGTCGTGAGATAGGATGCAAGGGCGGTGCTGTTGACGGTCGTGGGGAGAGTAGCGGTGATGGCACTCGGCGAAAACGTTTGGAAGGGATCGGATTGTTCCTTGGATGGTGACGCGAGCGGTGAGGTAACGGTGGACGGTGTGCTGGTGTTGTTCAAGCGCCGCGTTTTGCTGGCATGGGGGGACGCCAACCGCGAGAGGGTATTGAGGAAGGTGGACTTGCGCTTGGGAGGCATGCTCATGATGGCCTGGGCATCGAGCGGAAGGGCGGGCAGCTTGATGGACGGGTGGTTCTCGCGTAGTTTGGCATCGAGCTCGACAATCTCCACCGCTGTCCGGGTCAGTGTCAGATTGTGCGTCGGGGCTGTCGGGAGATAAATGGGGGAATTTGAATAAAACGATGCTGGACAACGCACTCTTGATGTAAAGACTGTAGGAGCGGGTATCGTGGGGTGACTCGGCGACGCTGACGCTCCAAGGGCCATCCTCAGCGTCAATGCGGACGGGCGCGCGTCGGTTCTGGGGGAGATCGGGTATCATGGCAGATTTGGGCAACGATTAGGCGGGCGTCTATCAAAGAAAGCTGACGCAGTGCAGGCGCTGTGATGGGCTGGAACACCGTTGGAGGGGCAGCCACTTGTTTGTTGGATGGTTGTTAGCCGGGGCCAAGGCTAATTGAAAGCTTGTGCTTTGTGGGCTGGACGGACAGTCCGCGATTAGATTCGGACAAAAAGGCGGCGGGATACACACCAGAGCGCGCTGAAAATGTGCAATCTGCCGTGGATCCTGTCTGACGGGCGACGGGAAAAGCCAACAAGGAGGGTAATAAAGAAAAGGGCTGTGATTGCGACGGAACAACCGTAGAAAACGTGTTCAGCCACCAGGCTCAGGCTGGCCGTTGCCTCGAGGCGATCGCCTGCTTGTGGTTACAGTGTCCGTCGACGGGGATACGAAATGGATGGGAATGAGTGGAAGTGTTGGAGGCAATGTCGCGACGGTAAGAAAACAAAGGTCGGCGACTGGCGATGTGCTGACTTGTGAATGCTCAGAGTCACTGGAGCCTCTCAGCGCAGCGCGACATGCCGGGCATCGGCATCAATCAAACTCCCACCATGATGGCATCCGAGTCTGCTTCCGACGTCCGTTGCGGTCTTCCCTCATTTCGTGGACAAATTCAATCCCAAATTCCTCCCCAGACTTATGAGTGGAATACTGTGAACTACAGTAGTCAACGCTCTTGCATAACACCGTGCGGGGACTTGTCGGTCAGGGTATCAGTATCAGTGGGTATCCAAGCACACGACCTGCACACGACCTACTTCAACTTTTTTCTGTTGGAATTTCATCGTTCATCGTTCATCCCTCCATCATGACTGCGCTCCTCATTGTCCCCCTTTACAAGTTCAACGATGAGCGGATTGAGACCGATTTGGAACCTCTCGTGTACGAGGAATGGTCTTTAACCGAACGAGACCAACCGGAAGACGCCCGATGGTTTACAGCCATCAAACGCGCGAGCTCGCTTCTCGGTGGGCTCCCCATCGCTGCCAAGACGCGCAAGCCATTTCAAGAAAGGGATGCAGTAGGTCGTTTCGAATTTACACTTCTAAGCTCCCTGATGTTGGCCTCGTGTAGGTCATGGATATCCAGTTGGCCGACGGACGGACAGCGTTTGTACGCGTCCTGTCGCGTCGTGACCAAGATCCCTCAACCGAACGGTGGAATCAAGCAAGGCTCTTTGCCGAACTTTCCGTCCTTCGTTGGTTCAAGGCCAACGCGCCTGACCTACCCGTGCCACGCGTTCTCGCATTTGACGACGCCACCGACTTGCTCGTCACAACGCTCATGCCTGGACTTGACGCTGCCCATGCATACCCTCTTTTGAGCACTGCCGCGAGGGTTCGTTTGCACATCCATGTTGCTCCAAGTCTCTGGCTCACTCTGGCTACTAGGAATGCTCTGTTACCAGTTGGGCTCGTGTATCTCTTCGTATGTTTCGCCTCTCAGGGCCCCAACGGTTTGGCATGATCCACAGCGTCGAAGAGTCTCATGTCCCGGCCGCCTCGTACCTCTCTATATCTCCAGGACATACATTCGACATTGACGAAGGAGCCACCCTACTCTCTTTCTTCACGAGCGCAATCTCCTGTCGGCGCACCCGTGCAGTCACACAAGTTGACAGTGCCGAAGATCATGGCTTGCTATGCAAACGGCTAGATCGCCTCTTCGAAGGCTTGCAGCCTCTTATTGCTCTCGCGCAGGATACACCGTACATGTCGCGCTTTGTGCTCACGCACAGCGACCTTCGGCCTAGCAATATCATGCTCGATGAAGTCTCCGGTAAAGTTGTGGGGATCGTCGACTGGGAGTTCAACACAAGCATGCCCGCTTGTATGTCTGTTGGGTATCCTAGCTGGATCAGACCGACTATCACTGGTTCATATCGCAATCCCAAGGACAAGTTTCTCGTATTCCAGAATGATCCAAAAGGAGAGAGGAATCGGCTCTGTGACCTGTACGAACAGGTCAGTTATGGTGCTATGCAGTATGATGGTGATCATGTACTGAGCGCTGCAATATGTAGACTGTGAAGCAGCTAGATGAGGAGTATCACAATTGCCTCATCTTGGGGACTAGGCTGCGTGATGCGTTAGCCTGGATCGAAACCTCTTACTGTGACCTCGACGGCGCTGCCATGGAGAAATGGACCGAAGAACACCTGTTCGACGCTTCAGTCACGAATCATCGATGCGCATAACGGGGTCTAGACCTGGTCTTGACGATATCATGGCTTCGCACGAGCAATGAGGGCCGGTTTCAGAGAGTTCTGCCGAATCTACCCTTAGTCGAGTAGCGAAGACAATCCGTGCGAATACTTGAATACACATATACTTAGTGGAATGTAGCAATAGCATAGAATATACACACAGGCAAAGGAAACATGCTACCAGGTTCTGCCAGTGAACTCGGGGCCTCACGTAGTAGCGCTCAAGCATCAGTTCCAGAGTCTTCTCTGGTGCAGCCATTTGTCTAACAACCCGCTTCTTTCAATATCCATCGAAAGATCTATGACCGTCAATCTCAAATCCGGTGCCGTAGCGACACATATCTTCCCGCTCACTTCATCCCACGTAATAGACTTCATCTGCTCCTCGAACTGCCCAAATACCGTATCCGGAATCAACCCAATCGAGCTGAGCAGATAACTTGGGCGCCACGTTTGGTTCCAGTCCCGCGGTAGAAGCGGCGTGCGCTCGAAGCCGTATCTGCCATCGTACAGGCATCGATCCA
Organism: Strobilurus pachycystidiatus; assembly: GCA_019915135.1. Lineage (NCBI taxonomy): Eukaryota > Fungi > Basidiomycota > Agaricomycetes > Agaricales > Physalacriaceae > Strobilurus > Strobilurus pachycystidiatus. The sequence continues at coordinate 875,214 of JAHLMK010000017.1, read as the reverse complement.
ACGTACGCGTCTTTGCGGTGTATCGCCGCAGGTCAGTCAGGCCTTCAGCTCGGATGTTGCAAACGATGGAGCGGTGTACTCCTGGAAGGAGAGCGATTCCATACTCAAAAGTATCGTAGATGTAGCGGGAGGTTGGCAGGAAGGTGTCTGGCAACAACTCATATGATGGAGAGCGGGTGTAAGCGACATCAGCCCAAACCTGGATGTGCTCGAGGGTGCGGGGATTCTGGCGCAGCGCGAATATGGATATTGGTGGATGGAGGTGATGGGAAGGGAGATCTCCAGAGGAGGGCTGGCTTCCGCGGGGGAATTCAGTCATTGAGGTAGGCTCGGTTATTGTGAAAGATTCGTAGGGAGAGAGAGTTTGAAGTCGGCAACAGCCTGCTGGCGACTGCCGAGTTGAAGTGTTGACATAGTCATACACTTCGAAATAATGCTTCTCTCCGCCTTGCACTTTCCAAGTCCGGACGACAAGGAAACGGTTTTGACATGTCAGAAGTCTGAGAGCACGAACCGCGGACTGAAATAGGGTGATTTGGTTAGTCAAGCGAGCTGAGACAGACATCGTACATACATCACGATGTGGAGAATGGAAGGGCATGCCTTCGGATTCAGAAGTGTTCAGATTGTAGAGTATGAGTCTGTATGGCTGCACAATGAAACCTGCCATCGGTTTGTCTTTTCGCATGTATAGCACAAGGCAATCGATGCGCCGGCTGTGAGCATGGCTGGCGATCCCGTTCCAAACTTCTAACACCGTCCCGTTATTCGTTGCAACGTCCAAGTCTGCCAGCGGGATACGCCCTGAGTGCCACGAATAGTCAATGGGAGCCTCGAAGTCGGTCTCATAAGGGTGCTGGGAGATATCCAAGCTTAAAGAAGGTCAGTGGTCCATACGTGCATGGGAGGTCAAAGACTGAAGATCCCACCTATTGGCATGTCCACGACTATACTGTCGTGTCACGAACGCGATTACCAGTGTCGGTTCGCCAAGGCACTCCATAAACCGCGCCTGTATGCGATATGCACGTCCAGATGCATAGGTTTGCATGCAAAACAACAATCGGTTGGTTTGGCGTCCGGGTGGCCCACATAACCGTAGAATGAGGACTGCATAATTGCCGGAAGCTTGTCGGGCAGATGCGACGATGTAGTCGCCTCCGGGAAGCAGTTTCATGTCCAGTATCTCAAAGCCTAGCGCAAAGGTATCGACGCGGCGCGCTACTGTGGAGACCCTCCGCCAATTGTCCTCCAGAGTAAGCGCCCGAGCAACAAGCTGTTCACATCGGTAAGAGAGGGGTTCGAAAGTGAACCGAGATGGCGATTCGTGGAAGAATGGCATCGGGAGGTCCAGCTGCCAGTAGAAATGCTGCCATATTTTGGCATCATGCGTAAGGATGAAGAAGGCTCTATCGACCTGATACAAGAGAGTGAGACAGACAAACAGACAAAGGTAAGAATGGGATTACACGTCTCAAGGTGACTATATCCAGAAGGGAGAGTAGAAGGAGGATATGATCCACCAGAATGGGAAGAGGTAGCCTCCGAAGATGACAAGGCGAATATCGATGAAAGGAGTCGCTAAGAAACCTCGGAAGTGCCATGGATAATTCTCCTGAGATGCTGGTAGCGGTTGAAGACGAACATCACCGTCCTTCATGTAAACTTGGTATGCGTTGTTCCATGTAAGGAGCGTCTTGTTGAATGTCAACATGGCTGTTCGAGCTGTGGAGACGGCTTGTAAAGCATCTAGGTTATTACACGGCCGGATGACGGAACGTCGTGCGCGAGTTTTCCTCCTGCGACAGCCGTATGAGTGAGAGACGAAGGTGAGACGCAGGAGAACTGTAACAAGCCCGCCAAACAGGATCGGCCCGAATCCGCCCGATGGGGGAATCAGTCGGAGAAAGCCGAAAAGCCGTTTTGTAAGGGGAGCCATTGGGAGGCCCAACCAAGCAAACCATGTAGAGGAGCTCACGGACTGATAACGAAGTATCTTGGATGCCTTCAACTGTAACTTGACAGCTTTTTCGAATTACCCCGAGCGCGCGACTGGCGTACAGTTGTGGGCATGTCGGGAGGCGCATGGCCGAAAAGGGATGTGCCGTCTGATTTGAAATTATTTTCCCTTCGCATTTGACGATCATAATGGCCGCGACGACTGTCTTGGAGCCGGGGACGGTACTGGGCAAGCGCAAAACTAGAGAGCTTGTCCTTCATCTTGCTTCCAGCCCCGAGCCCAACGAGTCCGACTCGGACTGCATCCAGCAAGCATCGTCGAGCAAGCACATCATCGTCAACGGCGAGCTCGTCAGTGCTACCAAAAAGCGATATAGATGCACCTTTTCCGGCTGCGAAAAGGCATATACCAAGCCGTCTAGACTAGATGAGCACGAACGGTCCCATACTGGCCTGGTGTGTGCATCGCCGTGCTGCACCCGGAAACTATGCTGACCGCCTCGACAGCGGCCTTTCGTGTGCAGCACCTGCAGCAAGTCCTATCTACGCGAATCGCATCTCCTTGCCCACGCTCGCAGTCATCTCCCGGAATCCGAACGCCCGCTCGCGTGCGACCGTCCAAGCTGCCAGAAGCGGTTTTGGACGAATCAGCATCTGAAAGCGCACTTGAGCTGGCACGACTCAGCCAAGCCTTTTGAGGTGAGTGCTATGTCTGCATTGACACTTGCAGGTCACTTATGTCTTGCCAGTGCACTGAACCGGGCTGTTCAGTCGCGTTTTCGAAACATAATCAACTGCGAACGCATGTATGCGCTGAACACGCTCCTCCGGGCACTAAACCATTCCAATGCAATTTTGAAGGCTGCACAAAGTCCTTCTCGACCAACCAGCATCTCAAGACCCACTCCAAAGTACACAATGGTATGCCGAAACCTTTCTCTCTACTGTAGTATTGATGGCCATTCAGACAAACGATATACCTGCGTCCATTTGAACTGTATACCCCAACCGGGGAACCAGCCGACATTCTTTTCAACCTGGTCTTCCCTCCAGCACCACATCCGCACTGCCCATCCGCCAACATGTCCGCATCCATCCTGTAACGGAAAGACGTTCACCACTCAAAAGGGATTGCGTGCACACGAGAAGTTGCACGAGGAACGCGACGTCGAGACGCTCCTTGATCCCGAGCCGCCCCGGAAAAAGCGCAGAGGCGGCGAGGTGGGCCGCAATTGGGTTTGCATCGTTGAGAAATGTGGCAAGGATTTCAAATCCGTAAGTCTATGCCTTTCCAACTAGGTTTGATTCTGACGTGATTTCGACAGAAAAAGGCCCTCAATACGCATAACAACGTTACCCATCTCGGGCGAAGAGACCATGTCTGCCCACACGAAGACTGCCAACGTGCATTTGGGTACAAACAGCTTCTGCAGCGCCATGTTGCAGCTGTCCATGTTCAATCGTCGTCTGCCCACTCTTCCTACGATGAAGAAGAAGAAGAATCGTCTGCTAGTGTGTCGGAGGACGACCGTGATGAAGGTTTCGACTTTGGTCTGGACGCGATTACAGGCAACCTCTACAAGCAACAGGCAAACGAGAAACTCGCTTCTTCTAGCAAGGTTTTGCGTTGCCCGTTCCCGAATCTGCCTTTTGGCAATGCGGAGACGCATGGGCCTCCTTGCGACTATGTCTTTTGTCGTGCCTATGACCTGCGCCGGCATCTTGGGACGACACATGGCGTTGTGGTGGGAAAGGAGGATGTCGAGGCTTGGGTCGTCAAGCACAGGGTAGGGCAGTAGATGAGCTAGAGTAGATAATTTATTGCATGGTAGTTGTTCATTCCATGGAAGTTGTTCATCGCGTTGGTACAAACAAGCTGATTGTGCAACTCTCAACTGCAACGCGCAATAATCACACTGGTATCTACTTGAAAGAGTAGTATTCTGCATTTTCGGGGTTGGGCGCGTCGTATAGAGCATCAATCTCAAAGCCTCGTGATCTCAGCATGACTTGCTCATGACCTCCATGTACCCTCTGGCGTCGCTGCAGCAAATTTCGCAGTCGCCCTCCGCCATTCCACCCTCCCTGGAGGCTGCTTTGCGAGCACACGGCTGCAAACTCATCCACACGGCGACCACTCTCTTGCGCCTACCCCACGTCGCTTGCGCTACCGCCCAAATCCTATTCCAGCGCTTCTGGGTCGTGTCCTCCCTCTTGACATTCAGCGTCAGCGATATCGCGTTCGGCGCTCTCTACCTCTCTAGCAAGCTGGAAGAATGCGCTGTGCGTATCCGGGACCTGATCAACATCTTCCATGTACTTTTGCAGCAGAAGGAGGGAAAAGGGAAAACCAAGATAGAGCCGATGTCCTACTTCGGGAACACGTTCTACGATCTCAAGGACCGGGTGGTGGTTGCGGAGATGCAGATATTGAAGAGGCTCGGCTTCAACACGAACGTCGTACTGCCGTTCGGATCCCTGATCAACTACCTTCGTCTTTTGGGCCAGGACAGTAAAGATGTCATCCAGAAGGCATGGGGATTCTTGAACGACGCGTCAGTGTACTAGTTCTTCCGTCATTCGCTTGCTCATAATGGATCAGGATGCAAACACCTGTCTACACGCTCTACCAGGTTCCAACTATCGTCAGCGCGGCAATCCTTTTGGCGTCTCGACATATGCAAATTGCTCTGCCGGACAAGTGGTGGATCCTTTTTGACGCTGAGTGGGAGGACGTCTGGAGCGTTTGCGGCTTCATAATGCGTTTGTACCATACCGAGTCTTCGAAGGAATGGCAAGTCGAGGATCTTATGGATAAAAAGGATGTCCGCAAATGGGTTGAGGAACACTCGCAGTCATGATTGTATATCTGTACTAGTACTAATCGAGCTTGATGGTTTGAACAGCCAAGAATTAGGTCGTGGCTTCCGCCGACGTATCAGACCAGGCGAGGGCAATAGTGTGATGCTCGGTGCGCACATCCCATCACATGCTTCATACGAAACACAACCAGACTTACAGTTCACAGAAATGGACAGAAGTGCTATAGCGAAGACATCCTCCCTGGGACTTTGTATGCCTATGAGCTTTCAGGTTTGACCGGCGAACTTCTCCCTCCGCGATGGAGTCAGGCGTTACTCATGATCATCTCGAGCTAGAAGATCTAAATTTCTCACTCCCGGTTGGGAGACGTTAATTTCCTAGGGGAAGAGCTTTTCAGCTAACTATAAAGTCGCTGTCGTGAGTGCTGTTCCATAGGATCCGATGCTCCTCTTCGTCTCAGTCCTATATTTCTTTGCCCAGTGTCTGGCCTTTGACATAGATTCTTATATTCGCCAGGAATCTATCGTCGCCAAAGGCAATATTATGGCAAACATCGGTGCCTCTGGCTCCAACGCCCGCGATGCGAAACCTGGTGTAGTCATTGCCTCCCCGTCGCGAGATCTGGGGTATTTTTTCACTTGGACTCGGGATTCTTCCCTTGTCTTCAAATATCTCATTGGCGAGTGAGTGACTAGGTATTGCTTTCGAGACTGATGCTCACCCCCTTGTAGATTTACGTCAGGAAGAGATGCATCGCTGGAATGCCTCATACAAGAGTATGTAGCATCCCAAGGCCGCATACAAGCGCTCCCTAGCCTTGCTGGCCTCGGAGAACCCAGGTTTTACGTCAACGAAACCGTATTCAGCGAGCCTTGGAGGTGAGTCTCAAGCAAGCTTCCCGCTCTTTAGCTGACGAGTCCTGAAAGTCGTCCTCAACGAGGTAAGAGCACGCCCAGAATCCGCGAGACTCACCCATCGATACAATATCCGCACATCATTCTTAGACGGTCCGGCCTTACGTGCTATTGCTCTGATCGACTTGGCCAACCATTACACCGCCCACGACCTGCCTTACGTTGAAAGAGTTCTCTGGCCCATTCTCAAGCTCGACCTGGAGTATGTTTCCCAGAGCTGGAATCTCACCACCTTCGATCTATGGGAAGAACTCTCGTCGTCGTCATTTTGGACTGCATCTGTCCAACACCGAGCTCTAAGACAAGGTATAACCTTGGGAAGATCCCTGGGGCGACTGGACGACGCTACCATCGGAGAGTACACGACCCAAGCAGAGCGCGTTCTTTGCTTCATGCAGGTGCCGTGATTTTTGTTCATGAAGGTTGCGGCGCTGACGCCTTTCAAGAGCTTCTGGAACAACAAAGGAGGATACATGTCGGCGAATACTGGTGGCGGCCGGACTGGCATGGATGGGAATACAGTCCTAACTTCCATACACACCTTCGATCCAACGGCTGGTTGTGATGATAAGACTTTCCAACCGTGCTCCAGTCGGGCCCTCGCGAATCTTCATGCGTATGTCAGATCCTTCACGGTCTACCAGCACAACTACGGTATACAAGAGGGCCAGGCCATGGCCACTGGCCGGTACGCAGAGGACTTGTCGTTCGGCGGTAACGTACGTCACTCTGAAAACAATGAGGCGTCTTGTGCTCATAAGTCTTCAGCCGTGGTTTCTTACAACCCTCGCTGTGGCTGAGCAGCTGTACGATGCCCTGTACGTCTGGCACCGCCAGGCTTTCTTGGTCATAGACGCCATTTCCCTCCCTTTTTTCCGCGCCTTTTCGCCCAGCATCTCCCCTGGTAGATACCCATCGAACACAGCGATATATCAAAATATCTCGCATCAAGTCAAGTCTTATGCTGATGGGTTCATTGCCGTCGTTGCCAACGCAACCCCGCCTACTGGGAATCTGTCTGAACAGTTCAGTCGATTGAATGGCGTGTCGCATATTGGCGCGGTGGACCTGACGTGGAGCTATGCTGCCGCGCTCACGGCTTTCAACAGTCGTGCAGGGAACGTCCCTCATACATGGCATGCCCAAAAGCTGGGCCAGTCTTGCATGAGCAGCGTTGACCAACGAAATGGGAATGTCTCGGTGACATTTTATCTGCATGCGGACTTGTACTTTGGCGGCAAGTGCTTCATTGATAGTGAGACGTCGTCGGACTGACTTGCCAGCTCGAACAGTTATTCCACACGTTTCTGGATCTCTGGATGCTCTCGGTCAATGGTCAACCTCAAATGCAATTGCTCTGACTCCGCCTCAGTACTCGCTGGGAATTTGGAGTGGTATGTTATCGTATAATATTCAGATGTGTGTCGTTAATTTTTTTGATAGTGTCTGTAAATCTGACTGGGAATGCGACGTTCGAGTATGGGTATTTCACAACCTGGCAATCCTCGACGACTTGGGATCCGCGCCCCAATCACACCATTTCGTTGCCTGCATCGGGCTACGTGTATCTGAACGATACTTGGTGAAAGTAGTTCAGTTGCACTACGACGAACCTTGTGTTGTATTCTACTTATCTGTTACTCGAATGTTTACGAAATGTCGAAAGGGCTTCCACCACGAAAGATCAGGTGCCGTATCTCAGCGAAGAGTGTTATATCTAGGTGTCTCGTGGTCATCATATGTCTCGAAACTCCGAGCTTAGAGTTCGGAGAGGTTGTGCAATAGATGTGTTCTTGGTTCATTTGCGCCAACGGATGTGCGTTTGTGAACATGTTGCGGACTAAAGAATACAGATACATAATGATGATAATAGACTATGGGTACAATACATAAATTACGCATTCTAGTATACAGATACATCTACGATTGGTCGAGAATGAAATTTGCAAGTAATACGTCCCCGACATAAATGTGTACATCATGCATTTCTTCGGTGACAAGGCTCTTTGGAAAAGTATGGATATGTAGCGTCTAATCCATGCTTCCCACAGCCTCCACGATCCCTCTGGCCTTCAGTGCCGCCTGGTTGCGCTCGACCTCATCCTGAACACGTTCGATGGAGGCGAAGTATTTCACTGTTTTCACGTGGAGTTCTGCAGCGAGAACGAGTAAATATATGGTTCGGTGAGTGATAGATGGATCGACTAACCGGCAGTGGCGTCCTCGTCAACAACGATAAGGGCCCAAGGATGAAGCTGCAAAGCAGAGAGGGTCCAGAGGTGATTGACGCCCTCCTCTGTTGCATGGGTCAGCCTCGATTCATGGAATGGACATTGCAGGCGCACCAATAGCCTTGCTTAGAGCGAGAGCCTTCCTGAGACCGGTCACAACGACAATAACTTCACGACTGTCCATCACGGTGGCCACACCGACAGTCAAAGCCATACGAGGCACAGCTGAGATGTCGTTGTTAAAGAACCGAGCATTCGCTAGGATGGTGTCATATGCCAGAGTCTTGATACGGGTCCTCGATGCGAGCGACGAGCCGGGTTCCTAGAGTCAATTGTCAGCGCAAGGTAAGCGGATCAAGGAGGAGAACGTGCATTGAAAGCAATATGACCATCCTCTCCGATTCCTCCCAGGAAGAGCTCTATGCCACCGTAAGCCTTGATCTTCTCCTCGTATGACTTGCACTCGGCGATGAGGTCTTCAGCGTTTCCATCGAGTATGTGAACTTGGGAAGGAGGAATATCGACTGGAAGAGAAGCCATCAGCGATATGTGCAGTCATACATGACGAGTCTGAGTACTCACCGTGAGAGAAGAACTCTCGGAACATGAAAGTATGGTAGGACTCGGAGTGGTCCTTAGGAAGACCGACATACTCGTCCATGTTGAATGTGACTACGTTTTTGAATCTAGGTCAATGTCAACCACCTTAACACATACAGCAGAATGAGATACATACGTGAGCTCTTTAGCCTTGACGAGCTGTATCAGAGCCTTGTAGGTAGGGATAGGCGAAGACCCAGTGGGCAAACCGAGGACGAAGGGCTTCTCGGCCGTAGGAGCAAAGTCATTGATCCTGAAGACGCGTCAACGTTCGCCTCAATACACAGAACGAAGCTGGTCTACCTCTTGCAGATATAGTTGGCAATGTAGTCACCAACAGCCGGGGGATCGTCGCGGATGATCAGACCTGCGAGGGAGGGGTTTTCAGTCGACGGACGATAGATAGTAGATAAGGATGCATACGCATTTCAAAGTGGGACTGAGGGAAACCTTGCCACGGTATCCACCTCTGCCCTTTTTATAGCTTTCGGCCTGTATGCCGAAAACGCATACTCTTGAAATCGATTGAGGAGAGCATGCGAACAGATGCGAACCGAGTGGTAGATTTGATGAAATCGGATCAAGAAGCAGCTGCTTTGATTTCAGCTGCTCTCTGGCCTTGAAACACGCAAAGATGGCAATTACGGCGCTTCCAGCACCTGTCCAGGACAGACTGAGCGTGCTCATCGCCATTGGCTGGCGATAGCTGAACGTTGGTGATTCAGTCGCAAGTTGGTTCTCCTCTGGGAAAGGCCTCGTCACGGTTACATATTCGCAGCTTAATTATGTAGTCCGGAAATTACCGACGCTTGTTTCCGCCCGCCCATGTTGAGGCGCGCACTAGCGCCCAGGACAAACCCGTGCACAGCGTGTTATTCTATCGCTCACGCGAGAACAACAGGTAGGTCTCAATTGGATTTCAATTGGCTTAGCTCAACGCTCTTCGACTGGCAGATCCGGTGGGGACATGGCCGCATACCATTTACACATCTGAGCGGATTCAGGCCCACAAGTCGGTCTTCCTCGCCCATGCTACCAGTCTCACAAATAGCAAACTTCTGCCTGATTTCATCGACCACCTGATAGGTCTACCTCAGCTGAAGCTGAAACGTGCTACACACTGCATGTATGCTTTTCGCGTCAGAGACGCGTCACAAGGCTCGTCTCCGTACAGCCTGGGCCAAAGCGATGGTGGCGAGCACGGATCTGGAGATCTCCTGGCACGTCTTCTCGAACTGTCCGACAGCGAAGACGTGGTGATTGTTGTATGGCGGTGGTACGGCGGAGTCCAGCTTGGTTCAGAAAGATGGAGAAAGATCTCGGAGGTTGCGAGGGATGCGTTGAACCAAGGCTTTTATTCCAAGAAAAGGGAACGAGAAACGGAGGAAACCAAGAAGAAAAAAGGAAAGAGGAAGTGATAGTTTAATTCATGATTACAGTATTTGACCTAAAGCGTTTATGAAATGCTGCAGCAGGGCTTTGCCTGACTTGCTGTCATAAATCGGATTCCAACACTCTCGCTTTGATGTTTGGTCTGAGGGAGCATGGTCGGCGAGAGGCATAAAGACGATCCCGTAGAAAGGGAGAAGCCTTGGGAGAATGTAATTGTGCATGTAGACTGTTCAAATAGTCGATCAGTGCTGATTGTCGAAACACATGCCAATAGACGTCCACCTTGTGCATTATAGTACAAGGTCCACATGTCTGGGTCATCTGCTGGCAACTGTTCGCGCTCGGAGCTGAGGCAGGGGTTGGTTTGGTAGACGCTATTGTGCCAGATCCATGAAACTTTCTGGCTACCAACACCTGAATCAACGTTTCTCGCCAAGAGGGTTTGCTTCAACGAAGGCAGGAATTGTGACAGCGTAGCGTACAGAGCAGCATTGATGACACGTAATGCAGTTGTTCCCTGAGCGTTGGGCATCAACGAGTTCTGGGCGAAGATGGACTCTGCGAAAGACCAGTTTCCATGGCGCGAACCATCGTGGGTCCAGGCAGGCGCGGGAATCGGGCCCCGATTGAGGATGACGACCTCTGATTTACGAGCCTGATGCAACCATGGCATGTCGCGATCTCGTACGCCAGTAAACGGGTCAATATGAGGGATGGAGTAACGCGAAGCATGTTGGTCGGCGGAGACGTACAAGGTCGAAGACATGATGTATCGAAGAAGAGAGGAATTGGAAGCAGCGAGTTCTTCAGTCGTAGGGGTTTTTTGCATGCGTTGGTCTTCTACTGGTTCAGGTCCTGTAGATGAAGGCTGGCAAATATGATGGAAGGTACAAAACGCGGTGCCGCGACAAGAATGCTCCCGTTCTTCAGATGTTGATAGAGCAGCCAGCCACAGTAAGTGAAGGTTATAGGTTGCTTCAGAACCGACAAGAAGAATCCTTTTCTGAGCATGTACAGTGCAGAGCTCATGAATAGACAGGTCCGGTAGTGGCGCACAGTCAGCTGATGGAAGTATGGCTTGATGTCGGCGGAGGTCTTTAGCGATGCGCTTGATAGGGAGATGGGACGTGCAAGTCAAGGAATTCTGAACAAGGCGGAGCGTGGTGTGATCGTCAAAATGAGGCGGAAGGTAGTCCGGCAGCGCGTTCAGTAAGACAGCGTGGATGGTCTCTAGGACATCGACCGAGGGAGCTCTGCCGACGACAGATACGAGAAGACGGACAGAACAGAGCAGGGCGGCGATGATGATGGTAAGTCTAATGTCAAAGCGAATTCGGCTCGCCATTCTGCATGGAGTTGAGAACAAAGCGAGTGCCGTAGAGAGACCACACTGTACCTGAAGCCCTGATGTGGCGTAAGGGGAATTGGCTTAGATCACCTGACCCTGCCGCGTACTCCAAGGTGCCGCCCCGCCGGCAGTCGCCCATGACTAAATAGAGCTAACGAGTCGGGCTTCTTCGCATCCCTGCTCAGGTCCTCCCAGGTCGCGGGTATTCGTTGATCAGAATTAATGCCATTAAGTACGGTCCGCCCACATGTATATCCATCGTGCCGGCTATAAGACCGTGAGCTACGGTTCGAACCTGTCCCCCCTGCTGCTTGCCTGCTGCCACCCATAATGTGGGGTCGACGCGCTCTCTTCCTTGGCTTCGCCGCCATCAGTGCTTCTGGCAAGCTGGTCTACTCACCGGCGGACCTCTCGGAGACAGAGTACGACTTCATCATTGTCGGTGGTATGTCCTCCATCGTCGATCCTTGACCAACATCCTGAAGATATTTTGCAGCCGGAACAGCTGGGAGTGTGCTGGCTTCACGTCTGTCAGAGAACTCGGATGTCAAGGTCCTCGCTATTGAAGCCGGAGGAAGGTGCGCAATCTCGGACTCCCTCGTTGTGCACCGGCAAACACCAGTCAATCAGCAATGAAGGTATTCTTGCCGTCACAGCGCCTTTCTTAGGTGTAGCGCTGCCTGGGACATCAGTCGACTGGAACTACACGACCGTGCCTCTAGAGGGATACGACAACCGAACTCTCGGATTTACCAGAGGTTTCGGTCTCGGCGGAAGCAGTGTCATTAGTGAGTAGCTGCTACATATCTCCATCGGTCAGGGATCTTCATGCTTTCGTAGACCTCCTCACATGGAACAGAGGCTCTATTGACCTTTGGGACAGTTGGGCAAATCTCACACAGGACGACGGATGGTCCTGGGATAACATGGAGGATTTCTGGCTCAAAGTAGGCACTTCCTTGCCTTTCAAATGGATCGACTCTAACGAGTTCAACAGACCAACACGCTGGTAGCCCCTGCAGACGGCCATAACACGACCGGTCAAGTTGACCCTGCCGTTCATGGTACAGACGGGAACGTCTTGACAAGTGTACCTGGCTATCCTACAGAGCTTGACCCAATTGTTGTCAATGCAAGCTTGGAGCTCGGAGGACGTTTTGCCTACACTGCGGATCACAATGCTGGTGTCATGGTTGGAATCAGTCAGTCATCCTGCCTTTCCTCCGAGATCTCACTACTAGTACTAAGAGGTTCGCAGGTTACATGCAGTCAGCCGTCGGAAACGGTGAGCGCAGCAGCGCCGCCACGGCATATTTGTACCCTGTCATGGATCGAGACAATCTGGACGTCCTTGTGAACACTCGCGTCACCAAGCTCGTCCAGACCGGAGGCATACTGGGTAAACCTGAGCTTCGTGGGGTGCTTCTACAGCAGAGCAGCGACGGTGAGTTGCTCCGACAAACTCGAACTTTCTTTCAACTGAACTCCCATGACAAGACGAGCCTGTATACATCACGGCCTCCAAGGAAGTGATCATGAGTGCTGGTGTAATTGGTACACCGCAGATTTTGTTGCTTTCGGGTATTGGCGATAGAAATGACCTGCAGGCCCTCGGTATCAGCCCGATTGCTGACCTTCCAGACGTCGGCCAATACTTGACGGACCACCCAGCTGTCCCCGCATACTACACTGTCAACAGCAACGGCACCTTCGACGGTCTGCTTCGCAACAGTACTTTGTTTGGAGAGGAGATTGGTCATTGGAGCGAAACACGTCAAGGACGTCTCGTCGACTCGCCAGCCAACACTTACGCCTTCGTGCGGCTGCCTGATAATTCTTCCATCTACGACACTTTCGATGACCCGTCCTCAGGACCGACTTCAGGGCACATGGAGATCATATTCGTGGTTAGTACTGACTAGGTTCGGTTCTGGTACAGCGAACCTAGACTGACATGCCGACGTACAGGATGGTTTCGCTGCCTTCGGACCTCTGTCGCAGCCTGACACTGGCTCGTTTTTGACCGTCCTTGCCGCCGTTGTCTCGCCCATGTCACGTACGTGCCTACAGACGATTCTACTACGCTGGGCTGCTGACTCTTTCCTCATCTCGTAGGTGGATCGGTCTCTATCAACTCCACCGACGCGTTTGCCGATCCTCTTATCGACACCGCTCTTCTTACCCATGGCTTTGATGAGTTCACGATTGCCCAAGTCATCAAAGATACGGAGACCGTTCTCAGTGCCTCATCCTGGGACGGCTTCATCATTGAACCGTACGGCGACCTCGCGAACGCGACGACGGACGACTTGAAGCTGGCGTATACGAGGAAGTATGGGGCCAGCATGAATCACCCCGTCGGCACTGCGCGCATGTCGCCGAAAGAAGCGATTTGGGGAGTTGTCGATTCGGAACTCTTACTCAAAGCCGCAGACGGTGTTCGCGTTGTTGACGCGTCGGTCTTTGTGAGTCCCTTTCGATGATTGCTGTTATCTCTGTTAAACTCACGCCTTCCTTCAGCCGTCCATCCCGGAGTGCCACACACAAGCGCCTGTCTACATGGTCGCCGAGCGCGCTGCGGCGCTCATCAAAGATAAATACTCTCTCTAAATTAAACAGTATGTATACCACTTGCTATCGATGAACGCTTTCCACCGCATCACACACTGGGATTACCGCATGACACATTGGGATATTATTTCTTCGTTACTGTACATACATATGTTGGATGTTGTGAATGAGGGTGATACAGGAGTCTGAGGGAAACCTCCAGCCTTCGTATGTGCTTTCCAGTTAGTATCATTACTAGCGTAACTATTCCGATGGAGGTCAATAATTTCCTTGCGTATTAGCATGGACATTCCCATACGTCGAAATAAAGAAATTCTGTGATCCGGTACTATGCCGTGTGATGCCGTCCCGAAGCCGAATATCAAACGAAATCTGCTCCTATCTTTCCACGCCGGCTTGGACGATGAACGCAATGGCAGACGCCCTCCGACGGCGGCACGTACCGGAAGGTAATTGCTCGCACCAGCGCCCTACCTCTATCTTCTCAATATTCACGATCATCTGCGCTGTAAGTTATTCATTCCCAAGCACGTAGAACACTCCCACCAAAGGCGGTCTCACAGTGCTTGACAATGTCTCGCATCCAAGTTGACCAACAACCTCGCCATGTGCGCTTTTCGCTTTTCAATAGCTCACATCCAGGGTCGTATATAACAAACATATTGCGCCCACTTATTTATTGTAGATAGTAGCAGTCCCGGCTTGTACGATACATGCCATGTGAGTTAGTGCCCATGCCCATTTGTATGGCATTGGTTTGTAAGACATGGTTCCCATATGTACGTTAATAACGTGGCTGTGGCCAGCAGGCTGGAAGAAGAAAGAACAACCACGACGCAAGGTTCAGTCCCTACGGGACCTCTAGTCAAAAAGGTATCTTCATTGATCTTCACCTTGAGAGTTAGACACATTTCGGCCAGTCCGGCCCGAGGAGGTTCGGATATTGATCGCCAGGCGCCTCTTTACTTCTCCAACTTACCATGCTCGACGTCGAGCGAAACGGCGACCACACCTCCACGCACTGTCTCAAAGCATCTAGTGAGAAGTCGGGGCCCTTACCGTCTCCCGGCAACAATCACAAAGAGCCGCGTTGGGCCGTACAGAGCAAATGGGCGTTCATCGTCGCGTTATCTTTCCTGCTTGTGCTAGCACACCGCTCCTACAACGGTGAATCGCAGAAGCCAGGTCATGCATATGAACCCGTCCCCCAACTACACACCACGGAATGGGACAGGGACCAGGTGACATTCGACAATTACAGCCTCATCTTGCGAGGACAGCGGATATTCCTCAAGTGCGTGTTTTTCTTTCCCATCTTCCTCGCCTCTCACATGAAATCAAGCTCTGGAGAGTTCCACACGTTCCGTCTCCCAGTGCCCGATCTTTGGTCTGACATTCTGCAGAAATTCAAAGCGGCAGGAATGAATTCTGTTAGCCTATACACTCATATGGGCATCATTAATCCTTCGCGTGGCGTTCTGGATTTTGATGACTGGCGTGCACTGAGGCCCTTCTACGAGGCCGCGGCAGCTGCTGGCATTTGGGTCGTTCTCCGTCCTGGTACGTGATTAGGCCTGCCAGCTTACGTCGCCTTCAACGTTAGTAGGTCCGGTGAGTGCTGTCCCGGGCCTCCTCCTTGCAGCAGCACCCAATAAGTCTGGAACTGCTAGTATATCAACGCGGAGACGACTGCCGGCGGCATCGCGCACTGGGCCACATCGGAGGTAGCTGGAAAATTGCGAACAGATGCGGCCGACTGGAGAGAAGCTTGGAAAGATTACATTGTTGGCGTCATCAAAGAGTCCGCCCCCTACCAGATCAACCATGGCGGCCCCATCATCGGTTCGTCGCGTTTTGTAAGGTGACATTGCACACATTCTTATGAGCTGTTCCACAGCCATTCAGCTAGGTAAATACTCCCAGGATTTGAACTCACAGATGATTGACAGCTTCTAGATAATGAGTACGAGCAGTGGCTGGGCGGCGATTACTTTGAAGACTTAAAGGCCGTCTACCACGAATACTCCGAGATCGTTGTCCCTTTGACCTACAATGATCCGGGGCAGCGTAAGAACTTCATAAATGGCACTGTACGTCGCATTCCTTGCAAGACACACTTGTGCATTTGCTGAAACGGACAATTCGAAGGGGGCTGTCGATCTTTATGGGTACGGTCTGTCGCCTGATAACGCAGTTCATGATTTCGTGAATTCATCAACGTTAGACTCGACGGATATCCTCAACGCTTCGATTGCTCTAATCCACTCGTCTGGAAACCGCTGGTATTGAACTACCATCAGTATCACATGGAGGTGAATCCTTCTCAACCGTGGTACATCCCTGGTATGCGGCATTTCTCTTCTCCAGTCTGACAGCGTTTTGAACGCGTCTTAGAATTCCAAGCTGGCTCCTTCGATGCATGGGGACCTGGCGCGCCTGGTATACTCTAACTTCCTCCTCCAAACCGAACTCCTCTCACGCGGAAAATCAGGATACGCGCCTTGTGCGGTGTTGACTGGACCTGACTTCATGTCTGTCTTCAACTTGCAATTGTGGGCGAGTAATGCGAAGCTAATCAATTACTACATGCTCTATGGGTACGCCTCAACTCTCTTACATTCTACGACAGCCTGAAGAGTTTTTCTCTAGTGGCACGTCATGGGGTGCAATCCCGTTCCCGTGAGTAATCCGGCCTGCTCTGTGTTCTAAGGCATTGACAAATGATACTTCTCCACTGTAGAGGTGTACGCTTTGGTTCGTACTCCGAAAGCATGACACTGAAGACAGCATCACCAGGTCTACACATCCTACGACTACGGGGCAGCTGTATGTGGATCGTTGGTCTCTTTTCCGCCACATTGAACCTCAATCACTACATAGATCGACGAACAACGGGCCCTGACGACCAAGTACGATGAGCTCAAGTTAGAAAGCGTCTTCATACGAAGCACTCCCGACTTCTATAAGACCGATTGGGTTGGGGATACCTCGACTGGAGACATCTCCACGTCTTCTCCCGACATTTATGTCACTTTACTACGCAACCCCGAGACACAGTCGTGCTTTTACATCTTACGCCACAACGACTCTTCATCCACGTGAGTTACCTCTCCCTCTTGACTACACGCCAACCTGAATTCCGCCTCTTAGTGCGCAGAAGACATTCAAGCTCAAGGTAGACACCAGAGACGGTCAACTGGAGCTACCCCAAGTTGCATCTTCGCTGACCTTAGGCGGGCGACAGTCGAAAGTCTTTGTGACTAATTATGCCTTCGGATCATCGCAATTGCTGTACTCAACGGCTCAAGTCTTCTTCGCTGGGGTCATCGATGGAAGAGATGTTCTCTTCTTGTACGGAGAGTCGTCACAAGAGCATGAAGCTTCTCTCGCATTTACTGGCACGCCGAACCCTTTGCATTTGCAGCCATCTCTGGTGAATAGCAAACATGCTGCATCGACTATAGTCTCGTTCCTTCCCGGCATCCAGGGCCTGGTGACAATATACGACTCAGATACGCAATTGGTGCTGTTTGCCGATCGCGACACCGCTGCGACCTTCTGGGCTCCGATGCTTGCGGGCCCTGACGACGCTGAGTTCAGCAATTTCTGGAGCCTCGGGAGCAACACGAGCATTTTGGTCGGCGGTCCTTACCTTGTTCGGTCGGCAATTGTCACTGGGACCTCGTTGGCCCTCAAGGGCGATCTGAAGGACGACGTTCGGTTGACGGTCATCGCCCCGAAGGCTATCAGGAGTATATCATGGAACGGTTATGATGTGTCGGATTTGATAACGTCGGGCTCGTCGATATCCTCTGGGATGCTCCGTACGTCCTCAGCCCTCGGATCCATCTCCGTCCCCGACCTAGAAGGATGGAAGTTCAAGGATAGTTTACCTGAAATCGGCGATTATGACGACGCATTGTGGACTGTCGCAAACCACACTACGACCAACATACCATACAAGCCCTTCTATGGCGATGGGAGAGTTCTCTATGGATGTGACTACGGCTTGTTTGTCTTCTCTTTGCGAAAATGGTTCCTCGTTAGTTGACCGACTATGCATAGCTGCGAGAATGTCGTGCTGTGGAGAGGTCATTTCAATGCCACAGGAGCCGAAAAAAGCTTGAATCTCTCTGTCAATGGTGGCGAAGGTGAGACATTCCTCACTGACTACAATCAGCCTGCTTAGTTGTTCTTTTTCGCAAGCATTCGCTGCCAGTGTTTGGCTGAACAGCGTATTCCTCAATACGTCTTATGGCAAGTGTGTACATGCTCTCGAGTCTTAAAGCCACCAGTTCATTTTTCGAGATAGCTCAACCAACAATCTGAATCTCTTGGAAGAGACGGACGACGTGTTCCTCTTGCCCGAAGGCGCTTTGAATGTGGGTGATGACAATGTTATCACCATCGTCCAGGTACGGGTCTGCCTCGTAGTTGAGAGACTGGCGGTACTCATTTCTGACTAAAGGACAACATGGGCTTGAATGAAACGGAAGGGAGTCAGTACTGGCATCTCCTCGGTTTGTTGGCAAACTGACTCTTTACGCAGTTGATACGGATAGCTCCAAGAGTCCCCGAGGAATTAGAGGTTTCCAGTTGAACGATGGTGTCTTCTTGGATTGGAAAGTCCAAGGCAAGTTTGGAGGTTACACCAAGTGAGACGACTGTTGTTGTCTTTCTGCGCGGCTCACTGTCCCCGTCAGTTTCCCTGACAAGACTCGGAGTGTCTTCAATGAAGGCGGCCTGTACGGAGAGCGCGCTGGATGGCATTTGCCTGGCTTCGACACCTCTTCCTGGATACCGCGGGATCTCGTAGCAGGTCTCCCAGACTCTAACGCCGGCGTCGGCTTCTTTGTCACTACTTTCAAACTGGATATCCCGAAGGGTTACGATGTACATATCTTCTTCGTGTTCACTGAGCCCTTGGGGCTGCCTTATAGGGCATATCTTTTCGTAAATGGGTGGATGATGGGCAAGCGGGTTGGAAACCTGGGGTTAGTCCATTCTCTTCTCTAGCTACTTGAAATTTCTGACTGAAAGCGACGTAGACCGCAGGCTAAATTCCCGGTCCATGAAGGCATACTCGATTATCGAGGAGAGAAGTCAGTCTGCGCTCTTCATATCTTTCGGTCCTAACGGTGCTCCTCAGTACGGTGGCCATGGCGCTATGGGCGATGGAGGACAAGGTTGCTATACATCCCGAACTCAAGCTGAAGATAGACGGCGTGTATGACGGTGGTGTCGGAGATGTCAAAGCCAACAACCCAGGCTATGTAGCAAGGAATGTGTATTAGTATGTCCGTGACTGTCAGGGTTCGCCAAAGGAAGCGCGATCTGTTTAGCATGACGCGGTATGATGCCACCATCGATCGGTCGCCTTTGCTTCGATTCTACTTATATAAACGACAAGTGCGCCAAACATGCCTTTCAATCTCCCGCCATGAACGTGCTCAACACCATCAAACCGAACTTGCTACCTCGCTCAGTCTCGAAACTGTCTTCCGGACCGCACAGATGCTCTCCGGCAAAGACTTACCCCACATGCGCGCCACACTTGACCTGGTCGCGTTCGAAACACTCCCAGGCTCAGTCCGAGTCTGACCTCGTTTTTGTGAGACATCATCTGCGGCCGCTGAACTTGTCTTACTCTTCACAGGTCACTGGCGGGTCGGGATACATGGGATCCCATCTAGTTACTCAGCTCCTCCAAGAGGGATACCGCGTCAAAGCGTGCGTAACATGTCAGTCACGCCCGCTTCTTTGTAACTGACTTGTACAATTAGGACTGCGCGTGGCGCAAAGGCGGACGGCCTTCGTGCAGCTTACGAGAAATATGAGTCGAATTTCGAGGTCGTTCCCATCTCTGATGTCGCCGTGGAACGATTTGGAGACGCACTCGAAGGCGTCAGCGCTGTCATACACACGGCGGCGCCTCTACCAACTAGATCAGAGTGCAATGCCAAAGAGATGATACCTGTATGTCACGGTACCACGGACCTTAGACGTTTTCCTGACGCTTCTCTCGAGGACATGCTCGAGGGCACCATGAACGTTGTTCGCCAGGCTGAAAAGTCCGGAATCAAGAGGGTCGTCGTCACTAGCTCCATTGCCACTGTGCGCAATCCCAACGCAATGACGACTGATCAAGGTACTCATGTGGCGCATTCTCGAGTGTCAAGGGTTTGACCTTTTGCCCACCAGACTGGAACCCTGTCACTGAGGAAAAGACCGCTGGCTACACTGGTATGGCTGCATACGGGGCGGCCAAAACCATAGTAGAAAAGAAATTATGGGCCTTCGCAGATGATCATCCACATCTCGACATAACGACGAGTAAGCATTCTTACACACCAGCTTTGCAAAAGTGTCTCATGGTATGGCACCAAGTCAACCCCCCTTTCATGTATGGACCACTGGCCGAGTCCTTCCAGCTTCCAAACCCTTCGATCGGGGCTCTGTCTTCCTTAGGCATTCTTTACGCCATCTTATTCCCCGAAGGGCTGTATCCTCCGAGTCCGCAGTACGCTGATGTCCGTGATGTGGCTAAAGCTCACATTCTCGCGTTGAAGGCTCAACCGGCTTCATCCGTTGGACGCAAACGAATCATCTTCGGTTCACCTCACGAGCTAGACTTTGAAGCCATGCGCGAAGTAATTCTCCGCAAGCTACCAGGCCTCGCGGATAGATGGACAAAAAATAAGGTGCCGAACTATCGCTCACTTCGCTTGCAATACGACATGAAGCGTCTCGAGGACGTGTTGGGAATGCGCGAAGCGGACTTTCATAGTGTCGAAGAAACGCTCACTCAGTCCATCGACAGTCTATCAGCTTTGGAGTCTAAATGGGCCGCTGGGCACGATTACAAGCCGGAAGGCGCACCAACGATCCCAGACGTGAAAGCCTGAATGAACGAATGACACAGTAAATCAAAGCTTCGTATTATATAGGTAGACCGATTATCGTACCAACACTCTGTGGCTGTTTCTCTGCAGAAGCGATCCGCCTACAAGCTTCGCATCATGAGAATTAGCTTGCTATATGACACAGTATTATTTGATTTTGAAACTTCTAGTACACAGCGAATAATGATAGAGAGATTCTTCGCTTGCTCTTCCGCTTTCCGCACATTATTACAGCTTCTTTCCGCCACGAGCGCCGACCCAATACGAGCCGTTGGGGAATTCGAATTCGGCGATACTTGTCTTGTACATCTCGATACTGTAGCCCTCTAGAGGATTTGAGGGCACGTTGTATCGTCCGTTTGAGTTGATGGAGCAAGGGTTGAGGAAGTGTTCGTGAAGATGGTCAACAAACTCGAGGACGTTGCGCTCCATGGTACCAGAGATGGCCACGTAGTCGATCAGACTGAGGTGGATCACGTATTCACAGAGACCAACACCACCAGCGTGGGGGCAGACAGGGATACCAAATCTGAAGAGTGGTCAATTGAGGCGGCGGAGAGGTGAATAGGTGGAAGCTTACTTGGCAGCCATCAGGAGAACACTGATAACTTCAGAGACACCAGCAAGACGACATGAGTCGATCTGGCAGACATCGATGGCCTCAGCCTGGAGCAACTGCTTGAAGACCATTCGGTTGTGGGCGTGCTCTCCTGTCGCGACACCGACACCAGAAGGCTTGAGCGCTTTGCGGATGGCGGCGTGTCCAAGGATGTCATCAGGAGCAGTGGGTTCTTCGATGAACCTGGTTATATGAGTTAGCGAAAGACGAGTCAAACCGCGAAGTCCACGTACCAAGGCTTGATCTCGGCCAGGCCCTGGACGTAGTCAATGGCCTGCTTCACGTCCCACACCTGGTTGGCGTCGATCATAAGCACGGCACCAGTAGGACCGGCGTTCTTGCCCTTCAGCTCGTCGCTGTTGGGGTCCCTGGGCTTGGCGCCTTCGGGGAGGTACTGAGGGTCATCGATAATGGAGCGGATGATCTTGCCGCGACGGAGATCGCTAGCCTGGTCGGCGCCAACCTTCATCTTGAAGTGGTTGAAGCCAGCAGCGACGGCCTCCTTGGTAAGACGCGCGACCTTCTCGTCACTGTACCCAAGCCAGCCAGCAGAAGTGACGTATGCGGGGTAACTGCGAGCGACAATCAATCAGTGCCTGTTAGAACGAGGGGGTCAAGTGACAAACCCAATCTCACGAACGAGGGCTTCGCGCTCCTTCTTGGTGGCCTCCTTGGCCTTGACCATGGCGAGCGCCTCCTCCTTGGTGATCGCGTCGGAGATGTACCGCCAGGCGGCGGAGCGCACAAGTTCTTCCTGTGAGCCGATAGATCAATAGATGCATCTGATCCTGTGCTGATCACACGAACGGGAGTGAAGTCGACAACGAGCTTCCACAAGGGCTTTTTCTCCTGACGAGCATACATGTCCCACAGGGCATTGTTGACGGCACCAGATGCGATGTGGATAACACCCTTCTCAGGCCCGATCCTGTGCCACGAATGAGTCAACGTGATAGCAAGCATGACCAGCAAGAACGGCAACTGACCATCTCAGCTGAGGATCAGACATCATGAAGTTCCAAGTCGCGCCCATGTCGGCGAATAGCTCCTCAGTGGACTTGCCGACGAGACGGTTGGCAACCTCTTTTATGGCGGCGCAAACCTGCAAAGGTGCGTTAGTCGAGTCGCGAGAATGGGCATGGGGAACAGGGGCGTACGATTTCGTTTCCGCGGCCGATGGTGAAGGTCATACCGTATCCAACGAGATCAGACTCGGTGAAGAGGGTAACATAGGCAGATGAGTAGTCGCATTCCGTGTTCCTGGGGCAATCGTGAGTCTTCGTCTATTATCGACAAGGCGAAACACATACATGGCATCGGTACCATCCCCGGACAAGGAGGTGGGGAATCGGACATCTGCGGGACGTGTCAGGCAGTGCAGGAAATCGAGCAGGCATCGTACCATGAGTCTCGCAACCGGTGATTTTGGGCATCTTGGAAAACTGTGGGTTAATGGAGGAGGAGGAGATTTTGTGATCTATATATGGCGGTAATCCGGCCCGGCTATCGGTCCGCAGCCGCAATGTCCGTTGTCCCGTTGTTCCGATGGCGTCTCTCAAGAGTCTTAAGCAGAGTCTGTACTTGACGTTGGTTCCTTTCGTGTCTTTCATTCTTCAGTACCTACCACTACGACTGTTTTACCTCTATTGGTCCCTTTCTGTATCTTCGCAAGCGCTTCGCCTGCGTGCTCCAGCCCCTCAATGATATCCTCCGTATACATAAGCTCTCCAATTGCTAGTTTCCTGATAATCACCTCGTTGAACTCCTTCATCAGGTCCTCCGTCGCCAGATCGCGCGTAAGAAAACCACGAAGCGTTATGCGGCGCGAAATCATCTGGAAGAGGGCTTAAGATGATTTCGTTGCCACAATGACAAGGAACACGAAGGGCGGAGATACCTTCATCCGATGCCCCTCCTTGTGGTTACAACCACTGATCATGCCACACTCAATAGAACGAGCGTTGACGGCCGCGCTCTCAAGAGCGTCATTCAACGTCTCGCCACCCACGCTATCCCCAGAATCTGCGGAAAAAGGAGGTTACTGGAACTTGAAGGGAATTGCGGTCCGGGCCGTCCTCCCACTTACATGTCGAGCGGTCCGTGGTTTAATAGAACCTCACGCGTGTTCGTAGTCTTGTAATTGAACGCAAAATCCGCTCCGATCTCCTTCATGAACCGTACTTTCTCGTCGGATCCTGCAGATGCTATGACCTTGAGTCCCTCGCACTTGGCGATTTGAATGACCGTCCTGGATGGACCTGAACATCATGGAGAATTAGTCCTACTTACGACCCGACAGGAACCCCACCAGTAGTCACGAAGGCTACATCGCCCTAGAGATCCCTTGTTCATGCACCGCTTTGATATGGTCAACAATCTTACCGGCTTTGCGTTTGCAAACTTTCGCCAGCCGAACAAGGCAGTACGTCCTAGAGCTATATACAGCGTCGGCATGATAGTTTCGAATGGCCTCACAATGGCATACGCACTAGAAGTCCCAGCAGCACCAGCATAGAGTACGCAGTCCAAGAGGCCTTGGATCTTTGTTGATCGTACCCCGCAACAACGATATACTGTGATCACGTTGTAATACTTAAGATCTCTGTAATTTTAAACTTGAAGGTTAAGTATGTCGTCGACAATCGCGAACAACGACATACTCAAAAGACCATGAACGTGTTCGCCAGTCTTTATATTGTGGGCTCTCGGAGCGCAGAACGACAGCGATCCCGTAGCCAAACAGTCTACATCCGTGCCAATAGATGATGGGACAGTGAAGCAGTAGCCTTACGGTTTTCCGACGGTGAATGCGGCCTGGCCAGATGTCAACCCGGGCGCCACGAATATGGACTAGTTGCGTGCCACGTAGAATTCCACATCTGTTTCTCGCACCTGACTTCGCATATATGGGTCTACAGAGAGGACTAGGGTCTTGACGAGAATAAGTACCTTCTCCGAGTGGGACACTGTCTAGATCGATACTTTCCGTGGCATCGTAGTACACCATCGTTTTACCTGACCTTGCAAAGAGTGAGGGCCGCTGAGGGCCGTAAGGATAGACTTTGGCTGGAGAACATACCTTGAGGTACCTCGTCAAAGATAAGCCTTCCTTTCTCTACATTCTTTACTTGGGGCATTGTGGATGTGCTAATGATAGACAGCGAAGAGCTGAGAAGCGGCATCCACCGACTGAATCAATGTTTGTGGCGCAAAAGATGACGTGACCCATTGAGTTCTAGACGTTCAGAAAGAAACATCGCGGCTGGGAGATGCAACTTTCATAAAATATTATGAGAGCATTGTAGACCATGACTAGACCATGTTGAAGTCGGGAGCAAATGAGCAGTTGGAAGGACCAGGTGGCTGTGCATTTGTTTCACAGGAAGACACTGTTGCCAAACATGCCAGTCGCGTCTCTCCTACCGTTCCCCGTCATCTCCAATCAATGATGGCAGACTCAACAATGATGCTCCCGGCGTCGGCGTCGACATCAACGCTGGCTGATACGGTCAGCGATGGAGGCTCACCCAAGGATTCCAGCATGGGCTCCCCCGCGTCGGCCAGGCCAGTGACGCCCAATCCCTCAGGTTGACTTTGCCCGTTATTCGACGCATATAATCACGTTTCTAATGCACATATATGTATAGGTCTTAGACTGCCCCCAAATCTAGAATCACCACTCAAATTGGCGTCGCCAATACTGCGCAGTGAGCCACCGTCTTCCCCAGCTGCCGAGTCGCAGCATATAACTTGTGGCTTCCCAGGCAAAGTTCAGAACACAGAAAAGCCTCTGAGCAAAGGAAATACACCAGATGGACGCGTTCCTTCGCAAGACACGCTTCCTAGTGCATCCCAAGACGTCCAGAAGACGCGCCCTCCAGTTAGCCTCTCCGCGTCGCAGACAGCATCTACGTCTCAGGCAGCGGCAGGCACTCCGCGTCGGCAGCGTCCTCCTCCGCTCTCTCTGTCTCCACCTCTGCATCCTCCTCCAGACCGCCGTGCTTCTCTCACTCCTCTCACTTCCCATCCTCCCGACGCGTCACCTGACTTGGACCGCGCTGATCCTTCAGCGCCAACGCCGAGTCAGTCGCAAGCTGCCGCGTTCCCTATACGCTTTGAGAAAGCGCTTACGCCATACGAGTTGAGTGAAGAGGACTTGGAATTGGCCAAACCGACACAGTACGACGAGAACGATGATGATGATGACGGGCTACCCTCACCTGGCTTGTTGTCTCAGCATAGGATGCACACCAAACATGAGGTCCATATCACTTGCATTCCACCTTTCGCATATTGACCAATCTTGCAGGCACCCTCCCCTAAACCTACTCCTTCACGCCCCAGACCGACTCCTTCACGGCGTCCCAAGAATGAATCCCGCCCTTCTCAATCCATCGCAAATATGGAAGTCATCACCATTGAAGACTCGTCGCCAGAAGGCTCTCCGAGTCCTCGTCTCAAACCAACTCAATCCCTTCACAACTCCCAGAATCCGAAAGCATCTTCCTCGGGCTCAAAGAAGCGCAAGGATTTCGAAAGTCCGGGCGTCTCGCAAGGGCCCAAGAAGAAGGCAAAGAAGAGGAGATCGAGACAGAAAAGTGAACGGCACTGGGCGCTCGATGGGAACGTCGTTATTGCTATCAAGGATTCAGAAATTATGTTCAGACTGCACCGCAGCTTTCTGGTGAAGCATAGCTCGTATTTCAAGGACGAGTTACATGGGCGCTGCGATGATGAAGAGGGAGTAGATCAAGCTGGCCAGCCTCTGCCGCTGTATGAGGTAGACATGCCCAACGTGACGGCGGAGAACTTTGCTGTGCTGTTGGATGCCATGGACGATGCAATGTAATGATTTTTCATCTCTTCATCGCACGTATGTGCTCATCACGTTTCTTAGCACCTATGTTCACTCCCCGCCTGACTTGAAAATCATCACTGCCGTCCTCGAAGTGTCCCATTCACTTGGGTTCAAGAATTTCTATGACTGGGCTCTCGAGATCTTGAAGGCCAAATGGCCGGATTCACTTGACAACCTCACCCCGATCCGCATTCCTGAGGCAATGGGCGTGGCTATCATGTCCGCGAAATGCAACATTCCCGCTGTTCGTAAACGGGCGCTCTACGAGGTGCTCAGAGATGAGATTACGTGGCTCGACGTGTCCAACATCTTCAAGCTATCGGTCGACGAGCAGGACGTGATGTCTTCCTTGTTCGGTGTGCGGGACAAGATGCGCAGCGCTTGGCATGAGCAGGCTATGGAGCCAATGGAGCCGGAGTGTGCTGCTCCGTCATGTAAGGGTAAGAGTCCTTACGAGCACATGAAAATCGTGCGGGAGTCTGGGATTGTAGCCGAGTACGAGCAGGACCAGGTCTGTGGGCTCAAGGCGCTCATGGAGCTGGATTGGAAGGAGAAGGGCTACTGCGAGGCATGTGTCGACAGGAGGAAGGATATCTGGACGAAGACGAGAGAAAGGGTGTGGAAGGATTTCGGCGACTGGGTCTTAGCTTGAATGGTTCATTCCCTTTCCAACATATTTGGCTGCGTATTGAATTCATCATAGTGTACTCTCCATATTGGCATGTTCTGGCACCCAATTCATCCGTTCTTTTGTTTCTGGCCCGGTTGTTTGGTGCATGTCCAGCGCATCGGGCGCCAAGACTTGGGCATTCATTCGATGATTGACGGCAACACTTGGCATCAGGATATCTTACGAACAGGTCCATTACCTCCAATGAGATACCCGCGATGCTGTGGCATGTAAGTATGTACTGACACCCAGGCCGCCACTGTGCAAGGTCCCCGAGGACAGCTTAATTCTGTTCGATTCAATGTGCCTTTATTTCTTGGCGTTCTCACGAAGTCAGCGAAGTGGCGGTAAGAATCGGTTCCCGTCTTCATGGCCTTGATACCAGTCCCTAGGACTCGGTACGCCCGTCAGGTCCTTCACAATGGATCCAAGGAAGAGGTTCGACCAGGCTTATGGTAGTGTTGACCACTGTAGGTCCTTGTAGTATCGTAGCGGCATGCTATGACGCATAAGTCACTCTATAGCACTCTATCTGCTTTCCACCGGTACTACTTGTCCTCACTGTCCCACGGTGGATGATGATTAATATCTTTTCAGGCTGGCCTTGACAGAGATGGCCACTGGTCGCCGCTCCTTGTTATTATCAGAGCTTGTACGTCTTTTCGATAGATCATGAGGCCAAGATCTGACCCTCCGAATTCTCAGTGAAGCGGTATTCGCTCAGAACCAAACGGAGTAAGGGAGTCTCACGAGTTCGCCGACGGTGAGATGCACCTGCGCCACAAGCACGATACACGGGAACAATCATGCCTTTTGCTACCACCGCTCAGGTTCTGTCTAGGGGCAAGACCGAGTCGAGCTAGGTTGTCATTGTGGTAGCACGCTGCGCTACATCTCGAACGTCAAGATGGTGCTCTGCCTTGACAAAGCTGACATCGACTTGCCCCGTGAGGTGTCTTTTATTGACTTATTAGATTTAGTTCCAAGATCATTACTCACATATCTCGTAAGAACTTCAGTCTCTGACTCTGAATTCCTGTGTTTCTGATATTCTGTGCCGGTTAGCTCGTCTTGAGATGACTGATTACTCCCACTGTGGTCTGGTCCTGGTGTTCTGACTTAGGCAGCAGCCGTCTCATACCACGAAACCAGTTGGCCTGAACACCTATAAAAGAGCCCAGTTTTTTTTAGACGGTCCTCATCGCACAACTTGAGCTTATTCGCAAGATGTTCGTTCTCGCCGCTTCATTCGTTCTTCTCGCTACTCGTCTTGCCTCTGTTGCTCGTGCCGCCGACGTCCACTTCAATCTGGACATTGCGAACGACATCGTCGCCCCCGATGGCTTTGCAAGGGCCGGAGTCATCGTCAATGGTGGCTTTCCGGGCACCTTCATCCATGCGAACAAGGACGATGTTCTGCACATCACCACGAATAACGTCTTGACCGACCCTACCATGCGGTAAGACAGCGAGACGTTCATCTTTCGTCGAGCTGACTGGCGCCTCGCCGCCACCACAGTCGCAGTCTTACCATTCACTGGCACGGCTTGGTAAGTGCTTACATTCCTCGAGCTCTTGAGGTTTAGCTTGGGCTTACTTCGCCAACAGTTCCAGATGAGGACTGCCACGGAGGATGGGCGTAAGTTTGAATTCGGGCGACTCGAATATCTGGGACTATCACTAACGAGGAATCCTCAGCGGCCTTTGTCAATCAATGTCCAGTAGCTCCCGGACATTCGTATACCTACGACAGTGAGAGACTCTGTCCGCTCATCGTCGGTCACACCTGACATGTCGCCTAGTTCCATTGAACGGCCAAAGTGGTACGTTCTGGTATCACAGTCATCTATCCTCGCAATATGTGGATGGACTCCGTGGGTAAGTACTGTATTGTCTCTGCACAGCGATAACTTTCTGACAAATTCCCGCTCCTCTAGTCCCCTTGTCATCTATGGTGAAACTCTTTCGAGTCCCGTGTGATGTATCGAGACTGAGCATCTTCTTCCTAGATCCCCAGGACCCGCATCTCGGGCTTTACGACGTGGATGATGAATCGACTATCATCACCTTGGCCGACTGGTACCATCTGGTGAGTCTTCATCCCCCTAGTAGCATTGTCTCCGTGCCCAAGCCCTCATTCTTAGCCCTCGATCGGCATTGCCGACAAGTATTTGGAGCAGAATCCGTTCCACGAGCCCGTGAGACATTATGATAGGCTTCCCTTTGACGGCCTTCTAACCACCTACAGATTGGGGACAGCGGTCTCATCAATGGCAAAGGCCGCTACGTCGTAAGTTACATTTTGCGCCGGTCGTCTTTCTTTTCTTACCCCTAGGAAGGGTGGTCCAAAGGTCGACTGGTCTCGTATCAATGTTGTTGCCGGAAAGCGCTACCGCTTCCGCTGCATCAACATGTCCGGTTACGGGCAGTTTCAACTCGCTATCGCCAGTCACACCTTGACGATCATCGAAGTCAGTTTCTCGCCTCATGTCCCTCATTATCTGCATCTGACGTCGAAATTAGGTTGACGGGATCAGTCACCAGCCTTTGACTGTCGACTCTTTCACGATTTACGCCGCTCAGAGATACTCGTTCGTGCTGAACGCGAATCAGAAGGTCGACAACTACTGGATCAGTGCACCTATGAGCGAACATCACTCATCGGACAACAAGAATTGTAACCATTTGCATTTCTTCTCGTTTTACCTCTCTGACCGTCGATAGTGGATGGTGACAATGTCTTCGCGGTTCTTCATTACCAGGGAGCACCTGACGCTGAGCCTACGGCCCGTGCTAAGTTCTCTAAAGGCACGGAGCTGCAGGAACACCTCCTCGTTCCTTTGGTCAATCCGCAGGCACCAGGCGGTAGCGCGCCAGCTGATCATGTCATCGACTTGAAATTTCAAGAAGGTGTCAATGCGACGACTGGTGACCGCATGGTGCGTCTAGTCAATAAACATCACCGCACTGCACTGCCTTACAGTCTGTGAACTTGTAGTGGACAATCAACGACCTTCAATATATCCCGCCCGACCTGCCGACTCTTCTGAACATTCTGGCTAACAACGTCACCGGGATGGGGTCTTTCGGGCCTAACGAGAACACATTTGTCCTCCAGTTCAATGAGGTAGTCGAGCTCGTGATTCACGGGTCTGCCGGAGGTGATTCGCTTTCGTACTCTCTGTCCTCGTTTACTTCCTGGCTGACATCCAATCACAAAGGGCACACACAGTAATAAGCGATTACAGTTTTGCACATGTCGTCTCACTGACGACTCTGCAGCCCGTTCCATCTCCACGGCCATGTCTTTTCCATTGTCCAGGGTATGACTGGACCGCCAAACTACATCAATCCACCCCAGCGCGGTAAGTACTTGGGTCATTCTCCTGTTGCCGTACTAACAACTGGTTGGAATGGTACGTAGATGTCGTAGGCATTGGAGGTTCAACCGTCATCCTTCGATTCCGTGCAGACAATCCTGGCCCTTGTACGTGTTATACGACCTCTACATGTTATATAGTCGATACTGACCGCCACAAAGGGTTCCTCCACTGTTCGTATCTTGGTTACTTTTATATCTTATAACTGATGATGCTGAATCAACACTACATAAGGTCACATCGGTGCGTGCTTCGTCGTCCTCACATTACAGTCGATATACTGAACATTACGCGCAGATTGGCATTTGGAGGCAGGACTTGCCGTCGTGTTCGCTGAAGCTCCTTAAGAAGAACGCACTGGTCCTCAGTCCTTGATCATCAAGCAAGAATACCTGGACCTCTGCCCGATTTA
The DNA here is from genome assembly GCA_019915135.1 of Strobilurus pachycystidiatus. Taxonomy (NCBI): domain Eukaryota; kingdom Fungi; phylum Basidiomycota; class Agaricomycetes; order Agaricales; family Physalacriaceae; genus Strobilurus; species Strobilurus pachycystidiatus. The sequence goes on along the minus strand of JAHLMK010000017.1, from coordinate 844,535 downwards.
TAACGCTCTTCCGCATGAGCTCCAGTAAATAGGACTCTTCTCTTTCTGTATATTTTCTTAATCCTAGGTTTTACTTTGTGCGCCACATTTTTTTGTGTTGCGATACAGTCTCCTTAAACTTCGAGTTGTTAGAGATTTTGCTACTTATTTCATGATTTTTGTATTGCGAATCTGCTTTCCGTATGGCGTGCAGTCCTTTCCAGTTACACCAGGCTCACAAAAGGTGATACGGGTGTGTCAAGTCTAAGCGATAAACCCGAGCCTGTATATTCGTCCTGCAAAGCCATCGGACCCTTCCAGACAAAGGACATTGCCTGATTTTCAGATACTAGCTTCTGATTTGACCGAATCGGACAAGTTCTTGTATTGTTAGTGGCTGGATCCGACGTGGCGGAGCAATTTAGTCGAGACTCGAATATATAGTTGTAGAGATAAGCGGGTGTTGTTGGGATGATGTCGTCGGTTTACTGGGCTTCCGAGCCGGAGATTTTCAACTGAGCAAGGCCCAGTGTTTGCACAGCGCGAGGCCTTGGAGCGCGTTTTGGAGAGTGCTGGTCAGGAGACAGTCCGTGGCTGTGATCGGACGACGGAGATCAACCCTTAAATTCTTGCATGTGATTGCAGTATGGTGAGGTCATGATTCTGCCTTTTCCTTGTTACCACCACCATCTCTTTTCCTTTGTCTAGCGTGCGCCATTGACAGACATGGCACACTTTCCGTTCATCGGCCGCCTGTCGATTCGCGAGTACACTCTTCTCGTCCTCAGCTTCCTCTTCCTTGTCTTCGAAGGCCTGCTGAGCCTCGTCATTCTTTGCCTTCCCAAGCCAGTGATAAACTGGTTCTACCTCCGCTCGCGTTACCTCTTCAACAAATACATTGTCCGCCAGCCGAAGAAGCACTCGCCAGAACGGACCGCTTCCGAGCGCGTATTGCGGGCCATGGACTTCCAGGAGCTGTGCGAGATATATGGGTATACGCCCGAAGAGCACGTCGTGTTGACGAAGGACGGATACCTTCTGGGCCTCCACAGGTTGCCTGCGAAAGCTGGACACCAGAAGTCCAATCCTGGTACAAGCACGGGCAAACCCGTCGTCTACATGCATCACGGACTCCTGATGAACAGTGAGGTCTGGATATGTCTCACCGACGCGGAACGTTGCCTTCCCTTCAGACTTGTCGAAGCCGGATTCGATGTCTGGTTGGGGAACAACCGGTGCGTGTATCGTGACGTGATGCGCCGTTATCTCAACTGCTTTTAGCGGCAACAAATACTCCAAAAAATCTATTCACCACAGCTCTAATACGACGAAATTCTGGGACTTCAGGTCGGTACTTGTCTTATCTTGTGTGAAGCATGTATATCTGATTCGTCTTAGCATTGACAACTTTGCTTGGCATGATATACCCGATTCTATACAATACATTCTCGACACCACGAAGGCCGACAAGCTCAGCTACATAGGTTTCAGCCAAGGGACTGCCCAAGCCTTCGCCGCCCTCAGTATCCACCCGCAACTTAACGAGCGGGTTAATGTCTTCATCGCCCTCGCCCCTGCAGTCAGTCCCACCGGTCTTTCACAACCCATTGTCGATGCCCTTATGAAGGCCAATCCCACTCTCATCTTCCTCTTCTTTGGACGGAAATCCATCTTCTCGTCCGCTATCATGTGGCAGTCTATCTTGTACCCACCCATCTTCGCAACTGTTATCGACACTGCGCTCGTCATCCTCTTCAACTGGCGTAGCCACAACATCACTCCATACCAGAAGATTTGTGCCTACGCCCACCTCTACTCGTTTGCGTCGACAAAGGCCGTAGTGCACTGGTTCCAGATCATGCGCAATCGGTCTTTCTTGATGTACGACGATGATACTGCGAGCATGTCTCCTGTAGCGAAGACCTCCGTGCGTACCTACAAGCCGGCTCGGTTCCCGACCAAGAACATCGTGACGCCCATCGTCCTGATGTACGGGGACGTGGACAGCCTAGTGGACATCGATGTCATGGTGGATCAGCTGCCCAAGCACGCTGTTGTCAGGCGGTTGAAAGGCTATGAGCATTTGGATATTCTGTGGGGCAAAAACGTCCACAACGACGTGATTCCACATGTGCTGGATACGCTAAAGGCCTACCAGCCTCCGGTGAAGAATGGCAAGACGCATGTCAATGGCAACATGGATGAATCTGGCTCGGATTGTTAGCATTGTTACTTACTCTAGTGTACCATCAGCTTCGCATATGTTCCTGTACCGAAATCGGTTTTAGAATAATGGAGAGGCGAAACGAGAATGGCCCTTAATTACATATTATCGGACGCCACTTATGTCATGTGATTCTGAACACGGCTTGTCTCTTGCCATCATGCAATCTGAGTCCGCGGCAGAGGGCCAGGCCATGTCGGTGAGGCTTGTGTCATTTCCATAAACGCGATTTTCCCATTCATTCCTGATGCCCAGCATAGTCCCAACGCGACGCATTGTTGCTTCGGCTAGAGAGAGCGGCGGATGTGCTGAAGAAAAAGATGGAAACACCTCGCCCAAAGATTCCAGATCAAGCCGTACTAGACTTTCTGGAGAACGCAGGAATGCCAATCCCATCGTACGCTCTTGTCTTCTTCTCACAGGGATAGATGTTAGATGACGCGCTTGCAGGATTGAGGACATGGAGGCCGACTTGGCGTTGACGATGGACGTACCAGAAATTGACAAACGACTGGCTGCGCTGGAGAAGGAGCACGAAAAGAACTTGGAAAGAATCGTCGATTCTCACGTCAGGGAATACGACGACGAAACCAATTATCGCTATACAACGGTGGAAAGCTGCATGGCCGAAGCTGGCATTAATCCCGACCAGGAAGACCTCCAAACAATCCAAGCTTTTGAAGATAAACTATCTGTTTGTATCTATCGCGGCATTTTATTTGGATAGTTCTCTAATCAAACAAGACAGGAAACATACGATGCAAAGTTTGAAGCCGCCAACGACGCTTTTATACGCAAATGGGAGGATGACATCAGCTCAGAGCGCGCAGCGTACACGGAACGCGCTAAACATCTGTACGAACAGAGGAAAAAACTCGAGGGCAACTCGGGTTCACGGCCTATCATGAGCATTCGGTTCCCGCAGAACCCGAAGGAGCTTGAGGCTCTACCTTTGCCTGCTCAGGCTCGCGTGGCGCAATACCTGCAAGCCTCTCAGTCCAAAGCAGACCAGATTGCGAAGGAGCAAGAGTGGACCTGGGGGACTGGCCCTTTGAAAAGTCTATATCATTCTGATGTTCGTGTTTTTGTTTTCTTGAATTATCCTTACTGACATAGAAACAACGTTAACAGAAGGGTTTCGCCTCTCAGCTAGGCGCAATTATGCTCGCGGATCAGGCGCAGCAAACTCGAGATCCTCGTAAACGGTAGACGTTGTATTAGATGCCGATTTCTTTGTTTCCATATCTTGCTGATGTACACTAGTCATACCTGCCATACAATGTACTGATATCCTAATATGGTCTGTTCCACTGCTGGCCTCGCTACGAATACCACAGATCTGCTTCCCGCGATATAGCTCAAGCTCCAGGTTTCGTGGAGTCCTCTTCCGTGTCTAGTACCCCAGTGATGTTCGTTTACGTGCGTATACGGGCGCCACTGATCATCACTCCAAGGCTCAAGTGCCATACAGCGCTTAGATGTCGATTCCATTGACTGAACGCGCGAAGACTTATAGCTACCTGTGTCTAAGCAAGAGACCGATGGAACAGCGCCACGCTCTCGGATGCCCTGGGACCTGGCTGGACTATCTTCTCGGCACTCTGTGCTGCAGTAGTCATCGCGGATCATCCGTGCTCAGACGAGTCGAGTCCTGTCGAGTCTTTGAGACCAGCAATGGGGTTCTTTGACGCAAGGTACCGTCACGACACTGCCTCCACGCTGCACTTAACAGCAAGTCCGAGAATAGCCCTAATCCGCCGCGTTCATGAACGAATTGCCCGTGCTCGCTCATCAAGGAAGAAGAGCTCGAATGTCACCTATATGATGATGACACGATAGCAGCGGCAGCGACGATACTCGTCCACGACTACAAACTCTGTCGCTTTATACCGATTCAACAGCTTTCTTATGAGCGGAGTTTTTGAAACTGACAGGTGTCTGAGACTAGCTGTTATTCTCCAATGCTGCGAAGCTGCGCGTCTCTCAGAAGGCTCCGCTCTCTCGTCGCAGTGGATCTTTAAAACAGCCACAACCTGGACTAGTATATATACGATCTTTTCTCTCCTATTGCACCATCCATCCAACAAGAACCCGTCTACAACATGTTCATTCCTCGCTCAGAGCCAAACAATATCGCAGAGAACGTCCTCTTTCTCATCGTTCTGATACGTAGGTCCAATCGATCACGCTGCTGCGCCACTTTCTGCATCTGACCGGCGTCCCTTTTTCGCAGTGGGTGTCCTCGTGGTTGTCACGGGAGTTGCCTTGGCAGTGTTATACGTCGTCAGGCGACGCCAATTGAAGGAAGCAGACGTACTTCCCCAACCGACTATTGTCATGGAAGTCACTCGCGAGTCAGAGTCGAGCGAATGCGAATGGAAGGATCACCCAGAGCCAGGAGGACACCACCCTTCACCCCATCATAAGGAGATGGTGTAAAGCTGTTCCGCCATTTCCATTGGTTTGACGACCAAAGCGCTTCGTCCTCCTCCCTTGGCACCTTCTACCACTCAGATTGAGACGACCATGGCTGTGGCGCTATACTATGTCGATGTGGCACTGGTCCTTCTCGATCCAAGCAGGTCTTATGCATTCATTTCATACGCCTCCGAAGTACGATCTATCTACGTCTCGCGTTTCTGGTTTGCTTCAGCCTTCAACTACTCTACCATATATACTACTATTTCTCGATCTGTTACTTATTGGCTACGTGTTGCTCAGATATCGGATAGACATTCAAACTGTTAATTTACATGGATGCGAACATGTTTGATTTGTATGGGTCAACAAACAAATGGAAGAGACAAACTACAGTAACACAATCAAATCATAAATGGGGTATGCATGACGAAAGTTGCGCAAAGAGGGAATTAGATTGTTGGTGAGGGAGAAAGTGAAAAGGTACAGCAATGCATTAAAAAGAATTTCGAGCATTTCAGACAACGTGAATGGTGTACGATTGGTCGCCTCTCGAGCGGCTGGGGAAATATGCGCGGGGCGGGGAAGAGAATCCGTTGACCTGGTTCATCTCTGAGATGTACTGAGACGGGCGGACGCTACAGCAGTAGGTTATATATCGTTGCATTGTGGAACACTGATGAACGCACCCATGAGGCGGCCGTGTGGCCATATTTCCGTATCTGCTTGTCCTCGGGAAACTGTACTAAGCTCCAGGCGGCCTTTCCATCATACGGGAATGGATCGCCTTGATCAAGCGACAGAAGACAAGTATCAAAGCACCACCCAGAACTAAGAAAAGTAAGAAGAGTATGATTGTGAACGAAAGGATGCGCACTGCAACCGATGACGATGCCCCCGATGGTACGTGGGGCGACGACGCCGTCGTCGGCGCTTCGCGCAGTGTAGATCATAAAGTAGGTGGCATCTGTGACAAGAGGATGTCAGAGAGGGCGATCGCCAGTCGAGGAGACGACATACCTCCCATGCTCAAGCAAGAATGGGCTGGGAAACAAGCGACCGAATCATGGTTGACTTCTTAAGGCTGTTCGGTGCCAAGAGGAAGAGGATGACTCAAGATTTGATTCAATCTAGTCCATTACGAGCAGCTGTAAACGGAACGGAGTTTTTGGAGGCGGTGTAGAGTGGGGAGCAGGCAATGCCGTCGCGTGTTGATGAATCGCGACTTTCAGGATGTGCCGACATGATTTCATCGCGTACAAGCAGGGGAGATGGAGCGTAAGAGGTGATTCTGTGCATCTGACAAGGGTTGTTCCAGCAAGATTTCGAGACGGAGGAACTCAAGCTACAGCTGCAAATTGATCATGAGCTGTCACTCTGCTGTATCATTGCTTCTGTCGGGACCTAGATAGCTGTTGAATCTCTGAAGTAGAGTATGTATGTGCGAGCAAGGAGCCGGCTCTCGGGGGGGTCATCGTGTCCAGTGTCCACCGTGGATGTCAAAAGGTGAGGGATGATGAGCGCTGAGCGCTGAGCACTGACAGCAGTGGTCACTGGCAGTGTGTCGGTACTCAGCCTGGACCACGGTTCCTTTCGGAGTGCGGCCCGGGGCACGTGTGGAACAAAGTAACGGTTACCTGAGGTAACACTGGTTGCAGTGCTCACTGCTTTCTACCCCATCTATATACACGATGGTCCTCACAATGTGGGACTGACGCACTTCATGACGGGTACCTTTGTTTTCTCCTCCGGCTCCCACTTGCGAGCCCAGGTTCAGCACGTCTACTTTCGAAAACGTACCGGCCCGGGTTCTCATTCGCAACTACTTCACCGCTGCTATCGTTCGGAAGCGCGTAGTTACGCGTTCTGACTCAAGTTCAACCATCTCCAACGCTTCATTTTGCTGTCCGCGGCTTGAAGCTCCCAGCATGACTTGTGACCATCATAGACTTGTCTTCATCCCTTCTGGGCACGCGGAAGTTGCGGGTTACAATGCGCCCACGGTCCAACAGCGTTTGAATGCCATCACACCATCGGGAAGGACCGTATCAGGTTCTACCAAAAACCCGAGCACTATTGACGCTACATCTAAGGAGCCCTCTCCCTCTTCATTTCCCAGCCCCCTAGTGCTTCCGAACGATGACCTCGCTCTGGATCCTGGGTATCCACCGCAAAGCCTGCGCTCTTGGATAAGGAGTAAAGATCGCAATGAAATGACCCCGGGAAGGAATAGACTATACGTCGCTGGGCCTCCAGGAATATCAAGGGAACTTCATGTCATGAATGACTGGAGCCTTCTCCAAGGATCACAATACGACAGTAGCAAAGCGAAAGCACCAGACACGGCAGATGTCGTCGAATATCTGTCCGCTTTCTATGGACTGCCCGTCCAAGGGCTCACCACACCGCTAAACTTCACGAGATGGGAAGATGTGGGCACCAAGTCGCCGCGATACGTCGGGCTACAAACCTCCCGCACGGAATGTGTGCGCATCCGCACTCGTCCCTCTCGCGACGGCATCTTCCAGCGCCAATTGAACCTTGACGACCTGCTCGACGCAGCCATCGATGTGTTGCCAGAGGATGCTTACGCGCTCATGTTACTCGTCGAGCAGGACATCTACGAGAACGACGACGACGACTTCGCGTGCGGGCGCGCATATGGCGGTAGTCGGGTCGCAGTGGTGTCGATGGCGAGGTACAACCCCGGCTTAGATCGTGGTGGAGATAATGGGGAGAAGATGGATAGGAATCATGCGTGGCCTGCATCGCACTGTGAGGCGTACATGAAGCAGTGTTGTGAGCAGTCGGAGGACAGACCGAAAAAGAAGAGAGCCAAGAAGGAGAAGGAGCGACTTAACGACGTCGGGAATGACGATTATTCAGAATCGCCTATGAAGGCAGCGTTGTCAGCTGAAAGTGCCCTCCCTCCCTTCGGTCCATCCCCTTCGTTCGAAACTTTACTATCAGGCCTGTGGCTTGGCCGTGTCTGCAAAACCGCTAGCCACGAGTTAGGGCACTGTTTCGGCATAGACCATTGCGTCTACTACGCCTGTATCATGCAAGGCACGTCCTCGTTACAGGAGGACTCCAGACAGCCGCCGTATCTCTGTCCCGTGGATCTTGCCAAGGTTCTTCGAGGTACCAATGGCACGGTAGAGAAGCATTACGCGTCGATGCTCAAATTCTGTGAGAAACATGGAGATGTACACCTTTTTGCGGCTTTTGCAGGATGGCTGAAGGTCAGGATGATGGAGATAGAGGCCTGAAGCGGTGCTGTCTACTAGATGTACCAAAGTTATTCAGAATACCACGAGACGTACAGAGTAATCGACATGGAGAAAGCAGCATTTATACAAAATAAGAATGGAAAGAGACCACTTGCAACCACTGTGCAACCATGTGGATCATGTATCGTTCGCGTCTTCATCTGTTCAAACACGCCTCCATGTTGGAGCATTGCAATTCATTCTGTCCACATCCTCTTTCATGAAGCGATACGGCGATGAGAAGATGATACGAGTGGAGATTTATATACATGGTTCAAAGATGTATGTACTGCGTTTAAGACAACCCAGAGTACTAGTGTCAATGGCAGAGTGCTGGATGGTGAGTACCACACAGCTCATAGCGCTCCTGAGCCGCGCTGCTGTTAAACTCTACTACCTCTTCGTCCGCGAATTCATTGATGTCAACGAGTCCAAGCCGACTGTGAGGAGCGCTGGCTAAATAGATTACTAAATTCTATACAAGCAGGATGTATATGCACTGTAATGTGCAATCCCATACTTTTCAAGCGAGACCGCCTTGATCATGCTCAGCGGCAAACTGCGAAGCCGCAAGCGCGCTGAACCGCGTGATTGCCTCCCTCGCAGGCAGCGAGGCCAGTTCAGACATGTACTATTGCGTCCTCGCATCTACCACAGACGTCGTCTTCGCTATCAGACTTGAATGTCCAGCATCTAGGGCACTTCGATTTTGAAGAGGGAATTACGCGAAGGCCTAAACTTTCGCCGCAATCTACAAAGAGGGCGTGAGTACGTACTCATAATGATTGTTGGAGTACTGTACCTTTAATTTCGACAGAACCAGAATAGACCCACTCCGGAGAACTTGTCCCGAACGAGCCTTCATCTGTAATCGCAACGCTAGACACGATGAAAAGCTTCTCCAGGAATTCCTCTTCGAGAGATGTTGTCAGTTCCTGCGCAGATCGGAAGATACAGACAAGAACTGACCTTGTGTTGCCAATGTATTGATCAACCCAGCTGCACCTTCGCCAACACTGGACGGAAGGATGATTTGAACTTCAGCTTCCAACGAGCTCTTGATATTCCTACAGAACGATCAGAACTCAAAATGCCGAAAGGTTGCGGACAATGTACTTCTTCTGACGCGCTTGCTCCAGCAAGGATAGAACACTTGTCCGGATTCGGAGCATTTCCTCCATGTGTGCGACACTTCCCTTGACCATCTGCGCAACATCATTCTGGTCCTCATGCCAGGGCAAATCCAAGAACACGGAGCTCTTGCTCTCGGGATACATTGTCTGGTATATCTCCTGCGCTAGATGCGGTAAAATTGGGGCTGCAACTTTGACCATAGATTTCAAAACCTAGAGAGCTTCAGACGAATATCTTTTCTTCGAAAATGGGACGACCAACGTTTCTCAGAACGGCTACAGTTGCTTGACGCCGGGGGTCACTCAACTTGTTCGCGTACAAGTTGTCCTTGTTGATGTCCAGGTAAAGAGAAGATAGCGAGAGGTTCGCGAAATTAAGTAGAGCAATCGCCACTGTCGGTACCTGTCAGGAAGCGTTCACGAAACCGGGACGAAGATCACCTTTAGGGAATTGGAACGCCTGATAGTCAGCGAATGCCTTCCTCTCAAGCTCGGCTGCTTGCCATAGTATGTACCGGTCAGCCTGAAAAGAAGTGAGTGTAGAACATTGTTCGCGATTCTTTGACCTACAAAGTCCATATGATCCAAGTGAGCCTTGAGCTCGTCGATCGGGCTTCGAGATCGCTCCTCTTCCACCGGTGGAAATTTGCCAATCGTTCCCAGCATGAATCTCGCCGAGTTGCGTATCTTCCTGAGAGATTCTGCAGTTTGTGCCAGAACTCTGAAGCCAAGAGAGACGTCGTGTGTGTACTCTGAAGAAGCGATCCAAAGTCTCAATACATCCGCTCCATAGGCCGGCTCTTTCCTTCTGTCCTACAGGAAAATGGGATCAACGACGCGAACGGAGGGAAGAGGAAAAACACGCACTTCACCGCCAACGATGACAGTAACAGGGCTAATGACGTTGCCCAAAGATTTACTCATCTTCTTGCCCTTCTCGTCGAGCACCATACCATGGGTCAACAAGGAGCCATACGGCGGCTGGCGTTCTCCCGCACCGACGGAGGTCAAAAGCTGACTCTGGAACCACCCTCTGTGCTGGTCAGACCCTTCGACACATACATCTGATCGGGGAGTGTCTCTAGGAGGTAACAACGACCACGAAGAGCCGCTATCGAACCACACATCCATCGTATCCGTTCCCTTGTGCCACGCGTCCTTCTCGGCGACGAGATGGGGAGGAAGAAACTCCTCGACAGGGCCATCCCACCAGTACTGCACACCCTTTTCACGCAAAATCGCGATGATATGGGAGAGTGATTCCGAGTCGAGGATGGTGCGATCAGAGGTTGAATGATGCAAGGCGGGGATGGGCATGCCCCAAACTCGTTGCCGCGAGATACACCACTCCGATCTGGAGCGTACGAACGACTCAAGACGGTTTCGTGCTGCAGACGAAGTACAAATCAAAAGCAGAACATGCGATGATATGAAGACGACTGACAATTGTCTGGCACGAATTTGACTTTGCTGAGCTTTTCGAGGGCATCATCCTTGAGCTGATCCAGGTTCGCAAACCACTGGGATGTAGCGCTTGAGGGGTAATCAGCTCTAGTCAAAGAGACGGTAATAGAGTTGCTTACGTGACGATGATTGGTTGATTAGTACGCCAATCATACGGGTACTTGTGCTTGTAATACTTGACCTTGACAACGGCATCCTTGGCCTTGAGAAGCCTCACAATTGCAGTGTTGCCATCGCTCAGAACGGGTTTCCCAACGAGCTCCCTGCCAGCCTCCTCGCCTACTACGGAGCAAACATCTTCAGAGAACTGGCCGAGACTGTCAACATGGCAAAGCATTGAGTCGAGTGACAGAGATCGGAACACGTTGTAGTCCTCTGCCCCATGTGCGGGCGCACAGTGCACTATGCCAGTTCCGGTCTGCGACGTGACATGGGAAGCGTGAATAATTGAAAACTTTTCGCCTGTCTGCGTGAAGATGGGGTTATATTGCATTCCAACAAGGTCAGAGCCTGGTGGTAATATTGACACCTGAGAGTAGAGAGAGGCAAAGTGAGTCATACCTTGAATCTCAGATACTTTGTCGAAGAGGCCAATTATTCTCCTGAAGTCTTCACCTTCGACACGACCCTTTGCAACAATCAGAGGAGTATCAAAGTCGTGGCGCTTAAGAACGAGATAAGGCAGCTCTTCGTGTACAGCGATTCCCTGGAACGGTATAAGCGGCGATTTCGGTGTGAAATGTCTGCATACCATGTTGGCAGTGAGTGTCCAAGGCGTTGTTGTCCAGACGAGAAGCTGCACTCGGTCACCGAGCTTCCTCAGCTTATTGTTAGAGGTTGTATCGATATCAAATGTCACATAGACGGAATGGGAGAGGTGATCTTCCTTGTAGACTAGCTCTGCTTCAGCCAAAGCAGAACGCGACGAAGGAGAGTAGTGAACTGGGCGATATTTCCTGTATATGAGGCCTGATAACGTCAGTCGCGTTCTGTCGCCCTCGGAATGAGCCCACCTTTCTCAACCATGGACTTGAATATATCCAGCTGCCGTATCTCATAGTCGTGGTCTGTCGAGCCCTCAGTGTTAGGCCTGGGCCGAAGCAGCAGGATGACCCACCAATTGTCCTGTACGTCGACGCGTCGTCGTTCCAGTCCGCCATGATGCCAAACTGCTGGAACTCTGCCCTTTGGACGTCGATTTCTCGCAAAGCCGTTTTGCGAGCAGCCGCGCGGATAACAGACGGTGGAAGAGAGGCCGCCTCCGCTCCACGCTCTGGCTTGTCTTCCATTTCTCGCAAAGCCTTCTCGCGAGCGGCCTTAGCAGCCTGACGGATTGAAGACAGTGAAGTTGAAACCTCCTCTGCTATAAGCTTTGCCCTCTCAGCCTGTCCCGGCTCCAGCTCCTTGAGCGCCCGGTTCTCGATGGGAAGTCCATGACAGTCCCATCCCGGGGTATAGCTACGCGTTCATGTCAGCGTCCTGGAAAAGGTGAAAGACTGGGGGACACCGACTTGACCCGCTTTCCACGGAGGACGTTAAATCGGCAGATGATATCCTTCAAGACTTTGTTCATCGCGTGCCCTGCGTCGCGTCAGGAAAAAGCGCGCGTCACTGTCGATGAAGCGTACCCATGTGGAGGTTCCCGTTGGCATACGGCGGTCCATCGTGCAGCACAAACGTTTCAGTCTGCCTTTTGGCCTATGTTCCTCAGCTACTGACAGCAGAATGGCGGTACCATAGGTCGTCGTACCTGTTCCCTGTACAGTTCTTCGCAAATGCGAGGCCGGAGGGCAATTTCGCTTTGTTCGCGGTTTGGCCACAGAGGAAAAGATGTTTTGGGAAGAAGAAGAGTCTGCGAGAGTTTCTTGGCGCTATCCGTTGCAGCTGTGGCGTAGGCGCGACTCCATCGCCATCGCCGGCGACGACAGGCAAGAGCAAAAGGCTGCATACAGGTGTGGCTGTGTTGAGCAGAACCCGGTAAGTACTTGCCTGCCGATCGCGCTTTCGCAGTCGCGACTCGCGACTCGCCTACACAAGTCATCACCCGACGAGGACAGTGAGACTCCTCTTCTTTTCTCCCAGACTCCATGCTCACACTAGCAGTAGAGGACTACACAGTCTCAGCGATGTCGGTGCAGGCTCAAGTATTGATATACGGGGGTCCGGGGAACACAGAGCAGAACGAAAGATTTGACTTCATAATACAACAGGCAGAAACCGATACAACAACAAAGAGGTAAAGTGAATTACGACAACATCCATTCCGAGCAAATGATAATCTTCAGACTAGAGCAGCGAAGCAATGCATGAAAGAGAGCAACAGTCTACTAGCAACTTCCACCTTGAGTGGCGTCCATGACTTCCTCGAGCCATGTTCTGCAGCGATCCAGGTCAACCTGTCCACATATAAGCATTCCAGTCATTCCGGGAGAATCTACACTCACACGTCGCAGTTGAAAGACCGCTTCAATATCACAAATTAAACCTTCCGCATCTTCCGGGTCTGCCGAGCGCCAGCTCAAGACCGTCATAGCCGCGTCCACAACCGCCGCCGCCGTCAACAAGCTCAAAGAGAACTGCAGCACATCCGGCTCCATGATCAACAGCAAAAGAACCCTCCATGTTTCCGTCACGACGAGGTCCCATTCCACTTCCGAGAATACATCCTGGGCACCAGGAACTGCCTCCCAGATCTCACCGAGCACTCCTCCAGGTAGGATCGTTCCGCCAATGCGGTAGTCGAGCGTAGCAAGAAGGCATCGCTGGGCTTCTTCGAGGGTGTTCTTGCTGATTGTATGCGGTGCAAGGCGACAAAGGTCGACAGCGTAGATGGGAAGAAGCGGATGAAGAAAGTCATGATGAAACTTGTGGATTGGTGAGTGAAGAATCAATTTGGTCGGTTTGTCGCGTACATACCTTGGAGCTTACTGCAACGCAGGCCAAGGCCATATCCCAGACGTGCCAACCATTCCAGCCATTCTTATACGCGAATAGCAGAAAGAGGTACGCCGCATGGAAACGAGTCTCGGGGAGAGCAAGCTGATCACCGAGGCCCTTCATATACTCGTCGAGCTCATCGGACTCTTCATACTCGTCGTCGCAGTAACAGTCGTCATGGAGCGGATACATTTCAGGATGTGCCTCCAAGATCCAGCGCATGGCGCGCTGCCTAGCGCTCTGTCCCAAAGCAAGAACAGATTCCCATGCATCCACATCTCCATCCAAGAGGTCCAACTTCAGCTCGTCTCTCCATATTTGCTCTCGCTTCGTATATGCGCTTAGACGCGACCTTGCGGTGAGAGGCGGAGGAGGGATACAGTCCGATGTCGGACAAATGACAGGGAAAGGCGCTGGGCAGAGTTCAGGCGGTGTAGACGGAGCTGTTGAAACCCTGTCCGAAGGCGCAATGCGTAGAGAGTCGGCGCGTCGCAGGCTACCAGCACGTGAGGAGCCGAATCTCTTCAACCTTTTTGTTGGGCGCTCGTTGTCAGTGAGGCTGAGCGCACGTTTCGTCGCTGGCTCGATGGTGCGCGTCTTTTTTTGCGGTGGTGCTAGGGAGTTCAAAGACGAGCTCGCACGTCGCTTCTTGTTCGTTTGATGCGGTGTAGACGTGTCTTCGGAGTTGGGGGAGAAGTACATGCGAGAAGAGACGGTGCTGGATGAGGCAGAGTAAATGCGGGCGGACGCAAGCTGCCGAAGCTTTCCAAATAGTGTTAGGGAGAAATAGTCGCGCTGGACGTGGATGGAATCGTCCCCCGAAAAGTCTGGCGTGGTTAGCTGGGACGAGGAGGATGGAAGGGGCATCGCGTCGGAAGATGGCACTGCTGTTTCCGATGTCGGCTGTGTCCCGTCGCTGTATTCGTCGGTCTCCTCGTCGAGCTCGTCGTCGCCTTCGTCGATCTCGGCGATGCTGAGCAGAGACTGGGTCCGCGAGCGCACAGAGCGCAGGAACGATTCGAGAGAGACATGCCGCGGTTCATCGAAGGAGCGCTTCCGAATCATTGCAGCATGGAAGGAAGCACACAAGGTAAACACGTTACGTCACCAGCCATATCGCGTTTACTATTAGTCACGGGACCGATCTGCAGCTTTGACCTCAACCATTCTGGTCTCTGGTCAGGCAATCACTCCAAACCATCAACACGAGAAAATGCCTTCACTACAATGTCGGTCTTCGCAAACCGTGCTGCTATAGGCCATAATTATCAGCCATAACAACCAGCGCCGACAGGTGTCAATCCAACGGGTGTCAAGTTGCTACTGTCAACGGGCCCCAACGGAATCTTCACTGAGCTTGACTGTTCAGAGTGACAGTCTGCCTCTCCCGCAATACTTCACCATGCAGTCAGATATTATCTGGGCGCCTTTGAAGCAAAAGGGCTCCGAGGTACATTTGCTTGCCTACATCCTCGCCTACTGCAAGGAGCACAATTGCGACACGCTCCGCGTTGGCATCGACCCTCTATTCTGGGTCAAGCATAGCGCGGCAGTCCTAGGCGGCGACAATGCAGCCTTGCGCCTCATACTTCTCCGGTGCAACCGCATGCTCAGGCTCCCCATCACTCCCTTGTTTGTGTTTTATGGGCCCGAGAGCGCCTCTGAGAAACAAATCGACAACCAGTTGAAAGACAACCTTCGTGGCTTGTTGAACGCATTCGGGTTCCAGTATCATGAAGCTCCAGGTAGCGCCAGCGCCGAACTCGTGCGTCTCGAGCTCGCTGGTACCATCGATGCTATCATGACGGACGACTTCGATGTTGTCTTACACGGCGGGCGCCATATCACTAGAAATCCCTCCTCCACGCACCCTCAGCATAAGCAGCCTGAGAAGCAGGACAGGGTCTTCGTGTACCAGGATCTTCCATCCCCGCCTGGCGCCGACATCTTCCTCTTGGCATTATCGTGCGGATACTGCTGCAGCGGCGGCTTCCGCCGGAGTGTCGTTGGGATGCAGGCTGCCGGCCAGCCTGCGGCTACAGTGGAGGTTATCACGTCTTTCATTGTCGATGATATGAGGGAGCTAGCAGATCAGCTGGTTCAGTCCATGAAGATTACGGGCAAACCCACTTCCAGCTTCATTTCCGGTTGGCGGGCTGATTGTCAGAAAGTCTTGCAGCAGCGCTTTAAGCAGGAAATCCCATTGCCACCGTGGGCGTCGTTCCCGAACATCAACTCCCTTACCATGTATCTGAACATGGCTGCCCCAACTCCGGCTCAGAGCTCGTTTGTCTGGCGCAGCGTTGACCAGCCCTCCATCTACCTCATTTCGGCCCTTGTTGGGGAGCATCTGAGCTGGAGCATAGACTACCTCCAGAGATTTATCCCGAACACACTTCTTCCCAGTTTCGTATCCCGCATTCTCCAACAAGGATTCACTACCATTCCACCCCCCTTCCTCCGTGGCGTACCGCCCAACTTGTCAGGAGATATGGCGGAAGACTTACAGGCTCCCCTGGTGGTCTCATTCTCTTCATCTCGCATAGTCCCAGTTGCGGGGTCCGAGGTGTTGGAATACCGCATGGTGGTGGATTCTTCAGCCTTCAAAAGACTGATTCAGTGCGGCTTCGAGCAAGGCCGCGAGCTTCGTATCGCCCACAAGACTGAGGTTGACGCTACATCCGAAGATGAGGATGAAGAAGACATGGATAAGGAGGACGGTGGCGAGGCTACAGAGCCGGAGAATGCTGACAGAGACGGAAAGAATTCACCAACTCAGACGAGGGTTAGGGCCTCGAAGCTTCCGGAACACCACATTCGGGTTTGGATTCCAGCTGATTTTGCGGAGAAAGGGTGCTCTGCGGTCCTTCTTGCCTACCTTCGCACGTCTCAAGAGCAGGACCAGAAAAAGAAAAGGAAAGCCAAGACGGGTACGATTAGCAAGGGGAAGGGGAAGGCGCAACAGAAGGACGCAGAGACGGAGGAAGGACCGCAGGAACCAGCTGGGTCACCGGAAAGGAAGAGGAGGAGGAAGCAACCTGATGGAGCGAAGACTGCCAGTCCGTCGAAACAGAAGAAAGCATCTCCCAAAAAGCCACAGGGAGGAGATATAACGAAATTTCTCACTGCAAGTCCTGCCAAGAAGTCCTCACAGGCTGGTCCGTCGAATACCCGATGATTTGATAACTAAATGTATAGCTTGTGAACCGGTGCGCAATGCAGTATCAGTTTAGTAGAGAAGTAAGTAAGCATTTCCTTGCGTTCAAGCAAGGACTCTCCCTACTCACAGGAAAAGGAAATAATGGATGCCGTTGTCTCACTTATTGATGGCCGTGGCTACAATAGGAAGAATATCCCTATTTTGGCTGGAAGCTCATTTCTGAAGAATACTCGGATGAGCGTGGCAGCGAGGGCAGCGTCACGGCATCCAGCGGCGATACGGTCGTCTCACCGTTAACTTCAGCTAAGCACGACATCCTCAGAAATCTTGAACACTCGCGCTCATGCACGCAGGAACGCCAGTGTACACCTTCTGCACCATGATCGCTGTCTGCCTGAGGTCAATAGTTCATAACGTTCACTACTTACTTAGGCGAAAACATGCGAGCGAATGGCGGCCTTCGGTTCGGCGAATTTGTTTGAGCCGTCATTCCAAAGGGAGTCCGAGGACCCAAATTTGAACAACCTCAGGCCTTACATCCTTAAAGACTTGAGAGGAATCTAAAGATTGTAAGACGTATGCTGCCATGGAGTACCGCGCAACGAGCACTTGTTTACAGTGTGCTTCTACATTGATAGCGTCGTCAGGCATAAACTGCTTGGGTAGTGGACAGCGATACTATGTACCAAGTTACGAGCGAATGGGAGCTTGTTTGAGCCACCAATATCAATGTCTGACATCCCGACCATAGTTGTTGTTTGTATTCCGTAAATCTAAGCAACTACACGCAAGGATTGGGCCCTCGGGGACACCTGGTTGGTAGCAGACGAGATATGGTGACCATCACCCCGAGTTTCGTTCAGTTGACGATGGACACTGATACTTAGGAGGTATTTATCTAAAGTAGGCGGGACGGATCGAGAGAGGGCGGAGGGTCGGCCCGTAGTGATCTGCTGATCCAAAAATCATAAATACAAACGGGAGTTTATTAGTCATAAGTTCCCCGAGTTGCCCGATATAAACGACCAAGTACTCTATCTAGATAGCGCAGCTACCTAGCTGCATTTTGAAAGCTCTGAATATCTCTACACACATATCAGTGACATCTGGTAGCAAAAAGAACCACCTCCTTAGCTTGAGGAAAGCAGGAGTTGCAAACATCCGCCAAAAGACAAACCACGTGGCATAACTCGGATCGCGCGGAAGCTGATCGATTCATATGATCGCTACTCTGTCTCTGACCACGACTACCCTACGACAAAGTCCCGAGCTTGGAATCATGACCAGTCCGGTTTGCTATGGATGCTTGAGATTTGCTTGAGATCATACGTGAGATATGGGGTGTACATGGCTGTCACAGGTATGTAGCAACAGTTCATCTTATGTAAGCCACCAAAAGCCCGTAAACCTCTGTCACTTGTGCCAGCGTTTTACGGGACTTTCAGACCGTGGCTGTGCATCCGCATTGGGCACGTTCGTTTTCCTCTTGCCCCCTTCACACCTCAACGCGACGCGTCTCTCTCGTGCCTTCGTGGGAACTTGGCGGTAGACGCCAAATTCCCGCGCTCTTCTCCCTCCTCTGCTCTCCTCACTGACCGCCTGCCCGCCTCAAGTTGTCCCCGACGCTGACGCAATTTTTCGATGAGGTGATTTTTCGACAACGTCAGGTGCGTCCCAAGTTCTCGCATTCTTAATTGGGCTGATTATCTACAAGACCCGCAATTCTTCCAACGTGGACATCATGCACTCGCCCACTGGACGCCAATCGATCGGCGCGCCTGAGACCTGACGACCGTCGCTCTCGCGGACTTGACGCATGTCAGTCTGCCACGCTGCATTCTCGGATGAATACTGCTGGACTTGGACGCGGCACTGGCTGCCCAAACATCGTGAAGATGATCAACGTTGCACGATCCTCGAAAGACTTGGGGCGGACACGCAGTATGCTGGGACTAGCAATTACTAGACACGGAAAAGTAAACATATTCTCCTCCTTCCGAATAAAATAACCTTTCTCTACACTTCGGACCGGACACCGATTCCCACCTCTTTTTGCAAGTTTGGAAAAAGTGGTGGCCTTCTCACGTGAATTGGAGGCGATCACGACCGTACTTTCGCGCCTGCCTGTTTTGGTAAATTCACGAAGATTCTGGCGCTCCCGACGTGACGACCATCAGTACCGCCCGCTGTTGCTGTCTTTTCTCTCTATTCAACTTTTGCACTACTGACAATGTATGTCTTCTGCACCGCATTTGGCTGAAATTTA
This sequence comes from Strobilurus pachycystidiatus, assembly GCA_019915135.1. Classification (NCBI taxonomy): domain Eukaryota; kingdom Fungi; phylum Basidiomycota; class Agaricomycetes; order Agaricales; family Physalacriaceae; genus Strobilurus; species Strobilurus pachycystidiatus. The sequence continues at coordinate 825,685 of JAHLMK010000017.1, read as the reverse complement.
TGCTAATGTTCTTTCATAGGTCCGACCATGACCACGAACAAGAACACGAAATACTGCGGCAATTTTTTCGCGTCAATCATCCTCCTCCGTCCAGTCCCAGCCGCCGACGCCAGCCCAACAACAATGAGAACATCCCTCCTTCAAACATACCACCGGATGAACAGCTCCGGCGGGCTGCAGCCCGTCAAGCAATACGCAACTCCGGCCTGGGAGTCACTGGATCCCCAAAGCGAAAGCGGACAGACCGACCCCGTTCTACGCTTGCTTCGCAGACTGTAAATCTCGAAGACAACGACGATCCCTTTACTGAGATCCAGATGTCTTCGTCAACAATGGTACGATTTGTACCGCCACCTCAGGCGTTCAAACTGACGAATACAACCGGTCAACAGTCTCCTCGCCGTCGACGCTGCCCTAAGCCTGACAACGATGAGAATAATCAACCTTCGTGCATCCCTGCAAGCGAGCAGCAACGCCGGACACATATATGCGACGCAGCACAAACTCAAGGAGTTACTGACTCTCCAGAACGGAAACGCGCAACACGGGAAACTCAGTCACAGGATAATACGGAAAATGGCACCGACCCTTTCCTGGGCTCTACTGTAAGCTATGTCTCGCTCTTAGGGATTCAAACTGATCTTCCTCAAAGAATGAGCATTGCCCGGCGACGCCCCCACCCTCTCAATTTCGAAGAACATCAGACGAATCCAATTTGTCTGTTCGTCAGATAGCCCAGCGACGACGACGACTGCGCGAAAAGGCTGCAAGAGATAATGCATCCAGATCGGTACGTCTTTCAAGTTCTGTTCTTTCCTATTCATAACTTATTTATCTCATTTGTTCGCAGACACCCGCAGATATGCCCTCGAGTAGTCAAGAGCAGGATCGCGGTCCTTTCAATCCTGGCGATGCCGCTCCGTTTCCAGGCCTGCTTGATTTTCGGAACATTAACATCGAAGAACACGTTCCTCCAACACAGGTAGGTCTTGCTCCTATAGTTATTTCCGGAACTGATTGTATGGTCAGTCCTCTGCTCCGCGTTCCCCCTTACAGAGAGCCGCCGCGCTGAATGCTTGGGCTGCTGCTCAGCAAGATCAAGTCCGTGCAGAGTATGAACTTCAACAACTGCGTAGAGACCGTGAACTTGCCCAACGCCATCGACAAGAGCCTCAGATAGGGCAACAGCGGGTGATGTACCTACCTCAGCAGGTATATTGGTGTTGTTTCATTCAAGGCTCCGTGTAGCTAACTAATCAACTCAGGTTCCTGTAGAGAATGCTTGGGCGTTGGCTCATCAACGCCTGCGCCAATCTCAACAAACTGAGCGAGATAAACAGCGGCATCCGCATGAACAAAAGGAGCTGGTACGTCTTTCTTTTGATGTCTGCTTTGCATTTTTGAACATGGAAAATAGACACTACCTACACCACCGGCGACACAAGAGCCTTCGTCTCTCAATGCACGGGCGCTGGACAGGTTTCGCCAGGAAAAGGATCAGCACGCTTGCACTCAAGACTGCCAACAAACGTCTGAGGGACTAACACGTCAAAGAGATGTTCAGGTATGTGTCTTATATCCTGGTAGCACATGATTTAACAAGCGTAAAGGCCATGCTCACCCCTCCGGCAACACAGATGCCTTCGAAACGAGCCCTTGCTCAGCAGCGTCGGCGCCAACGCGAAAGGGAGGAACGGGAACAGCAGATCCGAGAGCGTGAAGCGGCTACAACCTTACACACGCCTCCAGCTACCCAGGTGTTTCCGAGATTGGACCTCCGTGCCATTGCTCAACGACAAAGGCAACATCGAGAACGACCTCAGAGGCATGAACGAGAGCGGCAGACAGAGGCAGCGGCGGAACAGAGGGAGCACACTCAGCAGCAGACGGAGGAACAACAAGCACCAGCGGAGCCAGAGCACCGTCGTCAGTTGACTGAGGCTATCACTGATGACGAGGATGAGGGAAATCATGGGGCGGAGGGCCTCCGCCTTAATTCTGACAACGCACGTGGAAACCAGGAGCAAGAAATGGAAGCTAGACATGAATGTAAGTTTGCCCGATTCTACAATTGATACCAGCTAATGATCATACAGATCGTAATCCATTCCTGAATACTGAAGGAGACTTTTGCGCTGCACGACGCCCGTATACGGAACCTAGGACCCAGCACGACTTTGGTCGTATGAATGTGCCATGCCCATTCTGCAAAGCGCTTCACTGGATAGAAGAGCGTACCGCAGGTAGCAAGACATCTCCGGAGTTCGGGATGTGCTGCGATAGAGGCAAAGTTAGCTTACCTGCTCTTGGTCCAGCGCCACCAGAATTGCGTGCCTTATTGGAAGGGCATTCGCGCGAGGCCAAGGATTTCCAGGAGAATATTGCCCAATATAACAGTGCCCTTGCTTTCACCTCCGTCGCTGTTAACACTGACGACAGTGTGAACCATCGCGGTCGCGGGCGTCCTGTCTTTCGTATTCATGGTGAACTCAAACATTGGGCGGGTTCATTACTTCCTCGCGACAACACCGCTCCATCATATGCTCAGTTATACGTCCTCGATCCACATGCTGCTCTTCAGTACCGCATGCAGCGGAACGGCAACCTCGATGAACACACTATGCAGACGCTTCAGGATATGATCCGTCGCGTCAATCCATATTCCCCGCTATATTCGCATGCATACGAGATCCTGCAGCAGAACCCTGACAGCGAGAACTTTTCTGTCCAGCTGCGTCTTCTTCCTGGTCACGATAAACGACGATACAATGCTCCGAGGGTCGATGAAGTTGCAGTCCTTGTACCGGGCGACGAGAACCAGCCTATTGCAAAGCGCGAGATTGTCTTGCGTCTACGAGCACCAGATGGTGATTTCCCGTTACAGCGCATTCAAGACACTCATGCCGCGTATGCTCCCCTCCACTATGTTCTCTTATTCCCGCATGGCGAGTCTGGATGGGACCCTTCATTGAAACTATTGGGTAACGGCAAGCGAAATCGCCTCACACTGACTCGCTATGTGGCGTATCGCATTCACTCGCGTCCAGATGAATGGTCACTTCTCCTTCGAAGCGGTCGCCTTTTCCAACGATACCTCGTAGACATGTGGGCCTGTGCAGATCAAGATCGGTTGTCCTGGCTCAGACACAACCAGAAGCAGCTACGTGCAAGTCTTTATCAAGGCTTGGAAGATGCTATCACTGCCGGTGACACCGACTTTGCCAACATTGGCCAGCGGGTCATTCTTCCCTCCTCATATGTTGGCGGCCCTCGCTATATGCACCAACGGTTCCAGGATGCGATGGCCCTTGTTCGTCACTATCGCAAGGTCGATCTCTTCATCACTGTCACTGCCAACCCTAATTGGCCAGAGATCACTCGGGAACTACTTCCTGGACAGACTGCGTACGATCGTCCCGAGTTGGTTTCGCGCGTTTTCAAGCTCAAGAAGAAGGCCATCCTTGACGACATCTATAAAAATGGGATCTTTGGGCGCGCGGTCGCATATATCTATACCATCGAGTTCCAGAAGCGCGGCCTCCCTCACATGCACCTTCTCGTCATCCTCCAGGACGGCTTTAAGTTGCGGACACCAGACGATGTCGATACCTGTATCCGCGCATACTGGCCCGATCCGGAGACTGAGCCTTTATTGTTCGAGATTGTGAAGAACAACATGGTTCATGGCCCTTGCGGTACTCAGAACCCGGGTTGCGTCTGCATGGAGGATGGGAAGTGCCAGAAGAACTTTCCCAAGGAGTTTCAGGAGCGGACAACGATGGACGAAAATGGGTACCCCAAGTATAAGCGTCCCAACGACGGACGCAGGTACCAAGTTGGCCGACACTGGGTGGATAACTCATGGATCGTGCCATACTGCCCGTATCTCTCCGCAAAATACAATTGCCACATTAACGTCGAATGCGCCGCTACAATCTCCGCCGTCAAGTACACTGTCAAATACGTTCACAAGGGTGGCGATCGGGGGAGTTTGGAGGTTGGAGAAAAGGACGAGGTGAAGCTGTTCATCGAGGGCCGCTATTTCTCTGCTTCCGAGGCTTCTTGGCGGACGCTACACTTCGACATTCACGCCCAGAGTCCTTCAGTTCAGCCGCTACAGGTCCATCTCCCCGGGGAGCAGATGGTCGTCTTCAATCCTGACGATGCTGCAGACCAAATCGTTGACCGCGCCGCATTTCAAGAAACGACCCTCATGGCTTACTTCCGGGCTAATGCTCAACCTGGCGGCCCAGGTGAAGAGGCTCGAAAATACCTCTATCAAGACTTTCCCGCACACTACGTCTTCCAGAAAGCTAATCTCAAAGACCGTGTTCCCGCTCGATGGAAGGTCCGAGAGCAGAGAGGGTCAATCGGGCGAATGTACTATGTTCCTCCCAGTGCTGGAGAGCGTTTCTATCTGCGAAAGTTACTCACTGTGGTTCGCGGATCAACGTCCTTCGAGGATCTACGGACTGTAGACGGCACTGTTTATCCTCAGTTTCGAGATGCTTGCTTGGCACGTGGCCTGCTTTCTGACGATCAGGAATGGCATCAAGCTCTTGAGGAGGCCAAACTCATCAAGACTGGTCGTCAGCTTCGCCAGCTGTTTACCACTATCCTTCTTTTCTGTGAACCGTCAAAGCCAGACGAGCTCTGGATGACGTTTCGTATCGATCTTTGTGATGATTTAGAGTATAAGTTGCGGTGAGTGCTCTTTTACCTTTGCTGTATTCGGATCTGAATAGCGTCTGCAGCCAAAAAGGCTTTAATAACATATCACCGGACATCATATACGACTATGGTCTCCATCTAATTGATGGGATCCTCAACGAATCCGGACGATCACTTCGTGACTTTCCTCCAATGCCTCTCCCGCAGCGCGTTGACTGGGCAGACCTTACCGACAATCCTCTCATCATGGAGCAGCTCAACTACAACAGAGACGATGAACGCGCTGCTGCTGAAGCTCGCATTGCACAACTGAACGAGGATCAACGATCGGCTTTTGACACAATTATGAACGCAGTTGTTGATCAACAGAGTCGCGGATTTTTCCTCGACGGTCATGGCGGCACAGGGAAGAGTTTTGTGTACACGACTCTCTGTCATGCAGTGCGCGGCGAGGGGTGGATTGTCATCTGCGTGGCGTCTACTGGTATTGCCTCACTCCTCTTACCTGGCGGAAGGACAGGCCATTCAATGTTCAAAATTCCCATTGAAGGCTTGACAGGTAAGTATTTCAGTCTCTCTTCAATGCTCTTGAGGCTGATCGGAATGTAACAGGCCAATCGACATGTGGCATCCCTAAGAATAGCCTGCGTGCGGACCTCATGCGTCAAGCTCGACTCATCATTTACGATGAGGCACCCATGCAGCACAAGTTTGCATTCGAGGCTATTGATCGCACACTTCGAGATCTTCGAGATGTCGATGCGCCCTTTGGTGGCATTCCATTCGTCCTCGGTGGTGATTTCAAGCAGATTCTTCCTGTGGTTCCCAAAGGTACACGTGATGACATTGTTTCCGCGTCGCTTCAACGTTCCTATCTTTGGGACCAGCTCACTATACTCAAACTGCGTCGCAACATGCGGCTTCAACAGTCTGAGGCCGAGCAGCATTTTGCTACATGGCTGCTACGTGTCGGTAATGGACTGGACGTCTCCGGGACCGACAGCACCACCTCCTTCCCCTCACACATGCGCGTCCACTCTTACAACGATCTGGTCAACTATGTCTACTCTGATATCAATCCTGATGCACCGACTGCGCCACCGGCTGAATACTTCCTTGATCGTGCAATCTTAGCGCCTCGGAATGTAGACGTTGCAGAGTGCAATGCCGAGCTCCTGGGCAGATTGCCTGGGCTGGATACAGTATTCTATAGCGAGGATCAGATCGAGGGTGATGGTCCACCACTACCCGAAGAATTTCTACGCGCATTGGATCCCGCAGGCTTACCACCTGGCGAACTTCATGTCAAGGTTGGCTGCCCTCTGATCCTTCTTCGAAACCTTGCTCCTGTTCGAGGCCTTTGTAACGGCACTCGTATGGTTGTAGTTCGTGCCGAACGGCGCATCTTAGAGGTCAAGCTTCTTGGTGGTGACCATCATGGCGAACACGCCTTCATTCCCCGCATTGTCCTCATACCATCCGATCAGGCCGCAATTCCTTTCAGTCTCCGTCGACGTCAATTCCCCGTGCGTCTTGCATTCTCCATGTCGATACACAAGTCACAGGGACAGTCAATCAAACTGGTTGGCTTGGACTTGCGATCCCCAGTCTTCTCGCATGGCCAGCTTTATGTTGCGCTCTCACGAGTCACATCTAGCCAACGCCTGAAAATATTACTTCCTGATAATGCACAAACATGTCGTACAGTAAACGTAGTATATAATGAAGTTCTATTAGACTAACCTACTTTGAGTTCCCCCACTGAATGATTCAAACACGGTCCAGTGATCAAAATGTACCCTGAATGGAGAATATTCGCGAACTCACAATCCTGTTCTTGCCCCTACTAAATATGGATGCTGACGACGTCCAGAATGAACTAGAATTTGATCAATACAGGTATATAAGGCCCCGAGAAACCGCTTAGAATTCCCCAATCTCTATGTCTCATCCGATTCGTATGTCTTCATCTCAGACCTTGACTCCAACCACCCCTGTCACACCCAATCCCTTCGCCGCAAGTACGGCACCCCAGCCTAGGACTATAACTGGGTCTGTGACCTTGCATGGTCGTGCTATTCTTTCAAATCGCCGACCCGCCACACCTGGTCAGTCCATGAGTCTCAAGATGCTCTTTGACGCCAGTATCTATCTTTGTGCTTCCGACGGGTCTTCTTTTGAGGGCATCTTGGGTGCTCTTACTTACTTCAAGAAGCCGGAGGACCATTTCGACCCAGATGGCAGTAGGGAGGAAGTATATGACATTTCTGCTAATGTGAGTCGTTTTGCACTAAACTTCCAGCTCAAGCTGACATAGAGAATCAGATTACATTCCGACCCCAAGGATTGACGGAAGACGTTGTTAGTGGCCTGCAAGGCGCGTCTGTCAGCGATTACTTTTTTGTTGGCGAGATAATGAGGGTAAGCTCACGCTCCTCTCGTCAACCTTCGATGGAGCTAAACAATGATATATTCAGCTCGATTGGGTCGGCCTCGTATCGGAGCTGGATGATGCTCACATCCGACGTCGACCTATGATCTCTTCCTCTGGTATGGCTGCCAATGTGGACCTGACAGAATCTCGCACCGTTGATGTGCAGAACCAGCCGTACACCCAGTATACCACCAAGAACGGACCAATTTTTGTCACACACACATCCTTCCCCGTATCAAAGCGCTGGCCCACATTGCCACCTGTCACTGCTGGTGGATATGTTAACGTCGAAGGATTTGCCACATCCGTGTCGCGTCTTGCTGATGGCATGCCAAAGTCTCTCAATGTAGAGCCTGAGAAGGTGACCTTGCTAGGCAAGCCAGCATTGCCTCCCATTCACACTGGACCAGGTATGTGTCTTTGCACTATTCGAACACTGAGTACTGAATAATTGACCAATAGCCACACCGACACCCGCCTATTCTGGCTCCAAACGTCGGGGCTTCAACTACGCTGATTCGGCTCGAAAGCGCACTAAGACCGACGCGGGCACACCTCCTGCCAATGGCACTGGTGCAGGCCCGTCCAACGCTGCCTCATCGGGTCCATAGTAACAATTGACGAGTTTGATTAAAAACATGTATTTAACAAGTACTACCAACCCCACTCAATGATATAAGTTGTTGTGATTGTTTACATCTGCTCGGCCCGGGTTCGCACGGGCTATCCTGCTAGTAAAATAATAAGTAGGAGATCCGTAACGCTTACGGCCATGTACAACGTCCTCGACAATTGCCAGCTTGCAATTCGACCTCCAAGATTGTCCAATCCTCACCAGGAACATGCAAATATTGCACTAGGAAACTTCACGTTGCATCCCCTTCGTCGCCGCCTTCGGTCTGGTAGCGGAAAAACCTGCTTCCGACGCGATGAATGTTCGTGATCTAATAAATGCCCCCAAGGTTAGCTACTTTACCCCGCATCCGTCACTCATTGAGCGGATCTCATCACAGACCCCCTTGTCGGCCGCTATGCTGTCGGTCGCGCCTTCTCGGGCGTCCTCGCCAGCTATAACATCGCAGAACTATACCAGGCGGGCCAGCATAGTCTTGATTGGGATGAGAGGAGGTACGTTGGTTGGTTCTCGTGTCCGCCGTTCTCGACGTTGAGGTGCTCGGTAGTGGGCAAAACAACCCTCGGCACACTCGCCTCCAAAGCGCTCGGATGGGAGCTTCTTGATACAGATCACATCTTCGAGAAGCAGGAGCAAATGTCCATCTCAGATTTCATAGCCAAGTACGGCTGGGAAGACTTTCGAAGAGTCGAGTCACAAATAATCACCGACATTCTCCACGTACATCATGTTGGAAAGGTCATCGCCACCGGGGGAGGTGTGGTCGAGCTCGAAGCGAATCGCACGCTACTCCAGAGGTTTAGACAACACGGCCCCGTCATACATGTCCTGCGGGAGAAAGACGCCGTGCTAGACTTCCTCCGTAAACCAAATCGCCGTTTCCCCCCACTTCTCCACGAGACGGCACGCGAAGCATGGACCAGGCGCGAAAAGTACTTCCGCGAGTGCTGTTCGTTCGAGTTCGTGTCGATGACCGTCCCAATACCCGAGGAGGAACAAGACGAAGGCGACAGGACCTTCGCTTTCAAAACGGTGGAGGATGAATTCTTTCGTCTACTCCGGTTCATACATGGCGTCGACTGCAACAAGGTCCCTTTACACCCCCGAAGCGCCCGCTCTTATTGCCTTGCCCTCACATATGACGACTATCGTGATGCTATCGCAGATCTGGAAGACATCTCATTAGGAATCGATCTATGGGAAGTCCGGGCGGACTTCTTGCTATCTCAAGAACCCACTTTCATCGCCTTTCAAGTAGCCACCCTACGCCGACATTCCAATCTTCCCATCCTATTCACTCTTCGCACTGTCTCTCAAGGCGGGAGGTACCCAGACGACGGAGATGTCCGCCGCGACATCCTCTATCACGCGCTCACTCTCGGTATAGAATACATCGACCTGGAGATAGACCTCCCCGATATTATCTTTTCGGATATCAAGGAGCACAAAGGCAATATGACACTTCTGGTGTCCTACCAAGATTTCAGGGGTTCGATGGTATGGAACAGCCCGCAGACCCGTCAGATGTACGATCGTATGGTCAAGTGCGGCGCGGAGATTATCAAAATTGCCGGGACGGCCAAGACTTTCGAGGACAACATGGGCTTGCGGCAATTTGTTGGAACAGTTGAGCGGAATCCGGTACCACTACTAGCAATCAACATGGGTCCTGAGGTAAGTTGTCCGCTTCTTTCTCTTCACACGTCTCATCTCGAAAATAGGGGAAAATATCCCGCGTTCTTAACCCAATCATATCTCCTCTATCACATCCGCTACTCCCTCGCGCTGCCGCCCCTGGTCAAATCTCGTTCACTGAAGCTCAGTCGATCTTGTATTTGACCGGTCTGCTGCCCGCCAAAACATTCTTCTTGTTTGGTTGTCCCATCGCCCACTCTATGTCGCCGGTGATACACAACACAGCGTTCAGCACATTAGGTTTGCCACACACCTACGAGATCAAGGAGACGGAGACTACCGAAGAACTGAAGGAGGTCCTCGCTTCTCCAATATTCGGAGGTGCTAGTGTGACCATTCCGTTCAAGGTGGAGATCATGCCCTACCTGCCGCACATATCCAGGCATGCGAGGATTATTGGTGCTATAAATACAATCATCCCAACCAGCCGTGGTGTGCTGAGTGGTGACAACACAGATTGGCGCGCTATCAAGACATGTCTACTTCGTTCGTTAACTCCGGCCAATGTGGTCACCTCAAGCACTACCGCTCTCGTTCTTGGTGCCGGCGGTACTTCTCGCGCTGCTCTATACGCACTGCATCAGATTGGCGTCATCAACATCTTCATATATAACAGGACTCGTCGGCGCGCGGAGAGTCTAGCGGACGAATTCAGCAAGCTTGATCCGCTTTTGACGATCACGGTCCTCGATGAGCTGCAAGTACCGCTTCCTATCACGCCACAACCCACCATGATCGTCTCCACTATACCCGCGACTTCCACAAGTAAACTCAAGGACGAGGACTTGGTTGACATTGGATTGCGGGAGGAGCATCTGAGCAATCTGGGGGGAGTGGCCATCGAGCTCGCGTATGAGAGGCGAATAACAAAGTTGCTAGCCTTAGCGCAGGAAAGGCGGGATAAGGGTATACCATGGGCGGTCGTGGAAGGTATCGAGTTGCTGCTGGAACAAGGGTACGAGCAAGTCAGGTTGTGGACGTCAAGGAGGGCCCCAAAAAGCAAGATCAGAAAAAAGGTCCTCGAGGCGTACGCTAAGCAGAAGCGGACGACGTAGTGATAGTCCATTTAGTGTAATAATTGGGCGCGCTTTCTATGTAACATAGATGTACAATTCGGCTTTTGTAGAGGTTTCCGGAGGCGACTATGTCTTACTCGCCAGTTCTTTCGTATAGACTTCAACCTCGTCAAGAAATTCCTTGGTGCTCTTGACCGGTTTCCAGCCCAAACGTCGAGCTCGTGTAGACGTGCACCGTGTGTTTGCTGACATGACCCTTGCGACGAACTCCTAAGGGTGGCCTTGAGTGATACATAGTACTTTGGGAAAGCCGCGACAACTTACCGGTAATCCTATCGCCTTCACTTCTTCTGGAGTCATGTCGCGCGCTTTGAGGCCTTTCTTGCCCTGAAGCACCTCAGCCGCGACAGTGGCGACCTGACCAAGCTCCACATCGCCGTTTTCTGCGAAATAGTATCCCGCTTTGCCGTGCGGTACCTCGTGCCATTCGGGCGATAGTAGCTTAGTGACGAGCAGCATCAAGAGATCAACGACTATGAGAGTGGTAGGACAGACTGAATCTGTATAGAGAGGTGGGAACCTACGTTCGTAAAGGTCTACAATGGACCAATGGTTGTGGCCGCCTCCATAGTAAGCCGGCTCACCGCCCAACTGTTGAACATGCTTTGGCACCCCGTTGGAAATGTACTGTTTTCCATCAGCATCTTGAATACCAGCGTCGACGAGAATGCCGCGGGGGCTGGCAAAAACTGCCCCCGGAAAGACGATATAAGAATAAATGTATCCTGGGGACGTTCAGTGAAAGAACATAAGATGCGCATGTTGTCCTTTACCTTCCTCATCTGCACCTAGAAACTGTACGTCGACATTTCGGTGCAATTGGGTGATAGGGATGGACGCCATCAGCTCAACATCGGCATCATCCCAGACTGGATTAGGTATGTCGCGACCAAGAGCATCGTCCGCCAAGACTCCGGTCCCCGACTACAAAGAGTTAGATGACACTCGAGTGCGTTGGAAAATGACGGCTGACGACGTGGATCACGCGAGTCCTTGTCTCGGACTGCTTCACAGCGGCTACGATATTGCGAGCTCCTTCGAGGTCGTCGCAATCATACTGAGGACATGTCAAAACGAAGCGAATTTGGCATCGAGAAGGAACTCACAGAGTCAATGAGAAGGTCAGTATCCTTGAGCAGGTCTACTATGAGAGTTGCATCGTTCGACGGCGATCCTTCAACGACTTCGATACCAAGATCCAATTGTCGCAGTTTGGCGGCTTTTGCAGAGTTTCGTACGAGTACCTTGATGGAAACATCCGTCAGCTTCAAAAGACGAAGAAGCAAGGTGCCAGCGATGTATCCTATGTGAGTTCGTCAGCGAGCAATCAAAAGATGGGCAATTTCGCCTACCGGTTGCACCGATGAGAAGAATCTTGGTCGGGGGCATGTCGGGCCTCGTAGATGCCCCAAGTAGATGGCCCGACAGCCATTAAAAGCCTGTGCCCAATACCTGTACAGTCTCATTTTCCGGTGCTAGCGGTCAATATTAATAACAATGCTTATATACACTGGCAGGCTTACTCATTGGGTTCGTATCCCGGCAAAAACAATGCATTTAGCAGTTGGGAAGCTTTGAGACGGGGGCGTGAAGGGGGCTGACAGTGACGTAGAGTGTATCTCGTATCTCTCTGTATGGAGACGCACTGTGACTTTTTAGTTTTGGGAGGACTCCGAAAAGAACGATTGTTTTCGCTCGTGAGTCAATTAACCACTGCCAGTAATAACCAGTGATGGATTGTCATCACTCATAACGCACAACTCTCAGGCTGGTAAGAACCAGGCTATGAGAACGTGAGAAGAACCGGGCATCGGCCCTCGGGCTATGATGGTACACGCTGGTCCACGTGGTGCGTTTCCTGCGAGGCGCCACCATCCGACGATGACCGGTGGACCGCGTCTTTGCATTCCTGATGCTTTCAACACGAGGAGCTGCTTTCGAATAACGACCGCCTCATCAAACGTTGGCCTCTCCCTGTCCTGTTCTTGCTGTGAATGTATCTAGTACTATCCGGTCCTCCGAGTGACCGTGTTGAGCCGCCTCCTTCGCATCGCGATCGATAGACTGGACCAAGTCTTTCAACCCATGTTGTAACGCGGTAGAAATTCTGCTGGGCTTGAATTGAGCAGGTCCTTTGATCGAAATTACACGGAGGCGTCCGCGGACCGGGACCTACGACCAGAGGATCCTCTGGTATCTCAAAGAATGACCTCGCGGGCCTGGCATGGACTCGCGTGACTGGGATCTCGGAAAATGAAGACAACCTTAATACCTGGTCGACGCGCATCGTTCCTGGATCTGACCCTCCAAGACACAAGCAAGAGTATCCACGTGCGGCTCAGAAAACCGGTTTCTAACTCGTCATCGCGTATCCTTCTGCAAGTGTCAGTCTCTTGATCGGTTCACATGTCGACACCTATCAAGAATTATCCGACTATTCTGTTGAGCAAGGCACCTGTCTCATACCAAGAGCATAGCATCACTCTAAAATCTCGGCTCAATTTCGCGAACGAACTTGCTCCAACCGGCCCGCTAGACGCAGACTAGACGGTATATATTCTTCATGGATTGCCACATTTTCTTCATAGCAACAGAGACAAAATGCTCTCAGCGCTCTTATCACTTCTTCCTGTTCTCCAGCTCGTAGCCGGTCATGGCTATGTGCAAGAAATCACACTCGGCTCGACCAACTACACGGGTTATCTCCCGTTTAGTGACCCGTAAGCTGCTTTACTCCAGTGCTAGTTCCATGGTCAGATATTCAACTCGTTAGCTACTACAATCCCGTCCCGCAACGCATCGTTCGACAGATCCCCGGGAACGGTGAGTATTCCCAAGCTCACCTGTCTTCGTTCACTCAATACCATCCATGAAGGTCCTGTCACTGATCTCTCGTTGATCGAGTAAGTGCACTCTCATGTTACCTGTTCATCCCTTTTCAGACAGCTTTCACAGTGTCCAATGCAATGGATACACCGATGGCAATTACAGCACAGCCCCGGCTCCAATCTACGGCACCGTCGCTGCTGGATCCCAAGTCAAGCTGGACTGGACGACCTGGCCCAGTAGTCACTCCGGCCCACTGATCACCTACATGGCTCGTGCGCCGTCTGATATCACGAAATGGTCGCCAGGAACATCGTTAGTGTCTGCTTTGCACAGATTTGTATCTCGAGGTCTGACATGAACTCAGTGCCGTCTGGTTCAAGGTTGCAGAGAGTGGAAAGACCAGTGCCGGACTATGGGCCTCCACTGACCTCCTTACTGCTTCTGGCAGTGTTTACACATTCACGATTCCCTCGACTTTGAAGGCTGGACAGTATATCATTCGGCACGAAATGTAAGCTACAACACACCTAAGACAGTGGCGTTGAGCTGATTCGTCCTTTTCCAGCATCGCTCTGCACTCTGGTATGCTGTGTTTGACTGCCTGACGAATGAACTGTGACTGACCTGCCATCTTAAGCCTACACTTACCCTGGTATGGACCGCGGATATGCGTCGTAAAATCATGATTAGCTCACGACATCATTAGGCGCTCAAGTCTATCCAAGTTGTATCCAAGTCGAAGTGACCGGATCCGGAACTGCTCTTCCTACGTCGTTCGTGTCGTTCCCTGGTGAGTGGCACCCATGTGTCTGTATTCGATACTCTGACATTCCGAGCAGGTGCATATACGGCCACAACTCCCGGTATGCATTGAACTTTGCCTGTAGACTGTCCCGACTGACTTTGTATAGGCATCGTTTACGACATCTATACTAGTGCGTCAAATTCTCCCTCGTCTTAATTCTCTCCCTGCTAACTTGATATCTTTAGACACAAGCGTAAGAAGTATCACGTTGTTGTATTCATTGCTAACGGCTCTACCGACAGGCCTACCCCATTCCCGGTCCCGCCGTGTCAGTCTTTGAATGCGTCCTGTCAACCTCAAGCTAATGGGCTGTTTTACTCTAGCTGGACAGGATGAAGTCAGTGCGAGTGAATATATCAAGTCTTCTCAGACTCCGCCGTGACTGGGAGTCCATATGTCCTCTGCGGTCTGGTAGTTTGTTCCGTCCGTCTATCCGATCAATTACACTTCTTTGAATATGGGATAAGTACAAGTAATGAATTCAAGAGAAACCTGATGCCAAGTTCGCACCTGTCGTTTCTCGAGAATCCTGAACAAGTGTACACAAACGTGCGAAAATGGCGAGCTTGATAGGCTTTCGCGCCGATGATGGAATCAATCTGCGATAATGCGGCGATAGTTCCGTCTCCGGTGTATGTTGCTATATCGTCCTAAGCGTTCAACGTTACATTCAACGTCCAATTGTCAACCATCGGAAGGAAGCAGTTGCAGATCTGCATCCGCGGACCGCGGATAATGTGTTTGTTCCTTCGTTTCTGGTCATCGCCTTCTGGTGGCGCAATGTGTCGGGGGAGTGTTGAAGTCAAACTCATCACAATGTGCAACTGACACAAAGCCATACCTAGCCATACGACATGGAATCGACTACCCAGTAAGTAGACGGAGGAGAATGAGATCATGAGCGAAGCCCCTAATGTGAGCCGCCGGTTACGTGCAGTATTTGCAATTTTTGTTCAACCTGTTCGCCTCGAGTCGTCCTTCGAATTCGTCGCAAATATTTGGCTACGGGAGCTGGCCCCCCGACTCTTCTCTTCCCCGTACCACCACCATGATTCCTTAATTTCTGCCATTTCTTCGCATTTTTCTCTTGGAATTTGGTGCTGGGGCTACCATGTCCAACGTCGGACGACATTACAGCAAAGACGCCTTCGAGTTGGAGGGCGATGAGCAGGTATGTACTGACCTTTCAACGTCGCGCGAAGTGTTTTGAGTATTAATGGGTATGGTAGGAAGATGAAGACGCGTGCGAGGACATCGAGCTGCCCGTCGACGAGAGCCAGGTGCGCGTCTTTGTTAGCCTATCGCGACTGTCTCGACTCAAATCTGCTTGGCCTAGTCGACTCAGTACTTTTCCGATGGAGAGGACGCCTCTTTTTTTGAGATTCACGCCCTCCATGTCCGTAATCGACGCCGTCGTTCTCATCAGAAACTGATCGTCGTCGCAGAGCGCCCAACAAGAGCCCGACGCACCAAGCGTACCCACGGACAATCCAAGTCTGGAACCTTCCCTCTCTGCAACCCAGGTAGCATAATCTGCGTTGCTCATGTCCCAACTGACCGGAGAATAGGAAGCTTTATTTCG
Source organism: Strobilurus pachycystidiatus (assembly GCA_019915135.1). Taxonomy (NCBI): domain Eukaryota; kingdom Fungi; phylum Basidiomycota; class Agaricomycetes; order Agaricales; family Physalacriaceae; genus Strobilurus; species Strobilurus pachycystidiatus. The sequence goes on along the minus strand of JAHLMK010000017.1, from coordinate 809,959 downwards.
GGAATTCGACTCCCAGCCCGACTTTCCGCCAAGTAAGTCGGCCCTTTCACAGTGTCTCACAGGGCTGACCACGTATTTTGTAGCTCAACCATCCAACGAGAACGATTCTGCGCAACCGTCTTCAGTCCTGGGCAAAAGAAAGTCAAACGAAAGCGACTTTTCCTCGACCTCGACGCTCTTTGATGAACAGAATGTCAAGAAATCCAGGACCGACTCTAAGAGCGACCCTACAATATCATGCGGTGTGGCTAAGAGCAGAAGCACCGTCAAAGCACCGCCAAGCCGTGCCGCAACCTCAAAAGCGCGCGAAGTCGCTAGCTGTACCAGAAAGGTGAAGGTGCCAGAACCGTATATCATGGTATGTGGCCGTCCCATCAACTGAGCGAAATTAATGGTTTAAAGGCCTACGATCGAGATGTGGTTGCCAAGATGGCCGCTGCTCCTTCCACCCCTTTGGGTGTCAGAATCGAATTAGCGCGGTTGATCAGCTCGGACTCGTTAACAATGGATAAACTCAAAGCAAATCTAGACAAGCTAAACAGCCAACTCAGAGGAAGCAACGCAACCTCTGCACCCTTGGTTGAACCCATTTTCTGCGGCACGCCGAGCGCTTCACGTATACCGGCACATGTAAGCGAAGAGGTCTTCTCGCGATTCAAATCTCAGGCTTTGACAGTGTCCTTGGGCCGAGCTGGATGTGGAGATAGCGAGATTGCAGGACGATCCGTTATCTGGTATGGGACAAAATCCGGAGGATGGGTGGTTTGGTGGGCAGGTAGGCTACCTTTCATCAGCAAGAGGTCCCACTTATCCATGAACAGGTAACACTTCGGGCTACGTTTGACAGCAAGAGGTCCCACTTGACTATGAACAAACCAACTCGAGATACTTCGTCGGCCTTGAAGCGGCGGTTTGGATCTTTCAACTTTCTTCGTGTCCAAACAGACGACCTCTCTCCGGCCACGCTCGAGTTCTTTCTACGTCCAGTCGTAATATGGAATATGGTGTTTCGTGCGCTGCATGCATCGCAAAGCCAGAGCTCGGCGCATGTCACCATGGTCTGCGTAAATGAGACCTGGCGGAATGGTGCGCTGCTCATTCGGGATGCCTACCCAGACGGTATAAAGATGTCTCTCATGGATCTTGTTGAGATCTTGAATAATCCGGCTGTCAATGGGAAACAGGTTTGCATCCACAACTCCAATGGTATTCTTTACTGAACCAGATATGCAGTTTATCGGGAAGTGGGCTGCACGATTCCCCTTGTACCTATCCTCTTCAAAGCCTGGCCCGTGTCTTAGGCAGGAATACATTCTAGAAATGGAGGATATCCGTGAGTTGAGTCTGTAGCGCATGCCGTGTCATAATGATGTCCTTTGGATAGAGTCTGGCACAGATGGAGGCAAGGAGCCATCGAACATGACGGACGGGTGTGGTCTCTCCAACTGGCCTCTACATCGCGCCTATCAGGACCGCTTTGGTGCACAGCCAACAGCTATTCAATTCCGCTTGCGTGGAGGCAAGGTATGGCTTGTGTATCTCTTGGTTCAATGGCCACTAACATGCTGCAAGGGAATGACGCTCTGTGTCCGCCCCAGTTCTGATTTGCCCGAGGTCGCCGCACCAATGGAAGGTCCTCCGATGATATGGCTCCGCGACTCCCAAATGAAAATCAAGTTTGCCCAAGGAGAGATTCTGGATCCCATCCATCTGTCAATGGCGGTCCTAAACCACTCGGAGATGCGCACGCCCATCAAGCTTTCCCCCGAAGTCATCATCAATTTGGAGAGCAATGGCGTGCCTTCTTCATATTTCTCAGGACTTGCGAAGCTTTGTGTCGACCAGATCGTGGCACGGTTCACAGACATTGCAGACGAAGATGCCTTGTTCCGGCTTTGGCAAGAGGTGAACAAGGCAGAGGGAATCCTTTCCATGCGAGCTGCGCGCCACTCTGATACTGTAGAACGCAACCGGTCACACAGGGAAAAGGAACAGGACGATATTGGCCAGCTGTATCCTCTCGATCCATCGTCTGGAAGTCCTTTGTCGCTCGGTGAGAGGGTAATGGAGCTTCTGGACTCCGGCTTTCTTCCGACAGAGTTGCCTTTCCTTTCGCAGATGATTTACCAAGTGGCGAAGGCTGAACTGGACAGGAAAAAGGTGGATTATCACTACGAAGTTCCTATGAGTTGTTCGGCGTATGTCGTGCCGGGTGCATTTTCTTCTGATTACGAGAAGCTTCACGTTTATTGACCTCAAATTCAGACCCTTATGGCGTCCTGAAGGAGAACGAAATCCAGGTCAAAGCGTCAACACCAGTATTTGAGGATCAATATGGTTTCCGGACCGCTGAAATCGTGGGGGATGTTGTCGTAAGCCTTCCTACTCCATACAGAGCCTCAAATGGTGGAAGAATTATTCAGATGACGCGGAACCCCTGCAAGATCCCTACTGATGCTCGCCGGGTATGTTCACCAGCAAGCAAGTTTCGTAAAAATTGACGAATCCTGCCTAGTTCATAGCAACGACACATCCAAAGCTCGCTCATATGACCGATGTCATAGTATGTTCTGTGAAAGGACCTATTCGACTCATGGATATGCTGGCGGGAGGTGAGGAAATTACGCTTCCATGACTACTTGCATGCTTAGAACTTTCCAAGGGGACTATGACGGCGATCATGCTTCCATTTTCTGGTCAAAAGATATCGTTGACCATTTCCGTGACGCCGACCTCAAATTCATGCAGCCTCCGGAGAAATTGCAGAAACTGTTCGAGAAAGATACGACTTCAGTCGGGGAGTTCTTCGCCTCCATCAAATCTTTGACAGTGGAGGAGCAAACCGTCGAAGTCCAGAGGCATCTTCTGGGTGAATTGGAGTCTGCATCCAATGTGGGGAAGATTTCGGTCCAGCACGACCATTGCATATACGTGACAGGCAGTTACGAGCATCCTGATAGTGTCATGGTAGGACACATGTAAGCGGTTTCGTACTTCTTCGCCACCAACGTCTGAATGTTTGAAAGGTTTGCTCGGGTCATGGACGCCAAAAAGTCTGGTGAACGTCTTGTCGGAACTCTCGAGTTCTCAGACCCGAACTGCAAAAACCCGCAGAATCCAGAGTGGAATCGGAAGAAGAAGGAAAATGCGAGAACGGCGGCAGATACAGACGTTGTCCTCGCCGAATCAAACAATCGTCTTCCCTCCAGACGGAAAAAAGGTTCCCCTCCTTTTGTCATGGACACCATTCGACGCGCTATGGATGCAGCATACAAAGCAGGCATGAAAGATCTCGAGAAGTTGAAGATAGAGGAGAAGGATTTTGTCTCAGGCAAAGGGAAGGCGAAGGAGGTTGCGTCAGATGGACCTGACCCGCTCGTGGTACCGTGGACGACGATCTGCAGCGAGGCCAAATACGCCGACGATTGTGCCCTTCTGAAGGACCACGTCTCACATGTTCACGCCAAGTGGCGGGCTATTCCTCATCGTAGCCCCTCTGCAGAAGACGACCGTCTCTCCTGTAGCCGAGAGTTTCACGACTTCGACATCAGCCAACTCAAAGCCATTCCGCCAGACATGGCCTACGTCAGAACTCTTCTGGCCTCGTATGCTTACTTGAAGTACTCGAGACAGCCGAACTTTTTTTTCAGGGTTGCGTGGCGGGAGTTGTGCCAGTTGAAGGCGGCGAGCGTTGATGGTTCTAGCAAGGCGTGTCGTCGCAACTTCTATGATCGAATGAAGCTGAGTAACAAGTCCGTCAAAAAGTAGTGTCTCGATGGTTATTAGGTTGTACACTTTGTGTGATATGTACATTTGTCTTGTTTTCTCTCGTGTGTATCATAGTTCTTGATAGTTATTCTTGTATATCTGTTATCTTTATACCATCAGCTTGTTGCAAGAGCGTTCGTAATGCATGGGCTCACAAAGGGTAACTTTCCAGAACATCTGCTCGCCAGCCAAGTCTCCGAGAGCCTTCGGACAGAAACAATGAAAGAACGTCGAATCGTCGATAGCGCAGAATACTGCTGGACGTTTCACTTGCTTTGTACATAAGTGAGAAAGGCCGAGCTACCATTGTGCATACTGTCCAGCAAACATCGCGAGCTTTTGCGAGAAGAATATGTGGCGTGGAATCAATCGGCTACACCTGTTTGACTGAATGCCGTGCAAACGTGTACGTACGGCCGACCACCTATGCTGGCTTCGCATCGACGACCATTGGACGAGCAAGTTACTGACACCATATACTGGGCAAGCGTCTCAATGTCAAATGATGAAATTACTGGGAACCTGGAAGTCAGAGCTTTCCAAATCGGGAGCAGCGCATCAAGCGCATCAAAGGCCGACTACTGTATGCTTTGTCAATTTGATTGGGCAAAATTTGATCGGGAAGAGTGATCGGCGCACCTTTGCTTTATACCATCTCTCACTGTTCCCTCTTTTTCTCGTCATGGGTCTTTCTGGTCGCAAAGACAAACAAAGAATAGGGCCAGATCCTAGAAATCTGTCTTGGGCAGATGGTACGTCACATTAAGTCTCTCAGGTCCCGGAAAGACTCAATATCGTTCGAACTGTAGATGCATCTAAATTCGGGCAGAGTTACTTGTCGAAATTCGGCTGGGACTCTTCTCAAGGACTGGGAGCTGGCGGCGATGGTCGCACCAGCCACATTAAGGTGCAGCAGAAGCTGGACATGATGGGAATCGGTGCGCAACACCAGAAAGACCCCAACGGTATCGCATGGAAACAGAACAAGGACTTTGAAAACGTTCTTCGACGGTTGAACGCCTCTATGGGCGATGGTAATGGGGAGCTAGCTGAGGAGGAGGTCACAGCTTTGGGCGGCGCATTCATTTCTGCAACCCCAGTTGAAGCCGATAGAGAGACGAAGAAGGATAAAAAGGACAAGAAACGGAAACGCGACGCTGATGATGCTGATGAGGAGGACTTCAAGAAGGCCAAGGCAGAGGAGCCAGCGTCAGCGCCAGCTGCCCCGAAAGGGAAGGTTGTCCCTAGACATAGAGCGTACGTTCTTGTCTACTTCATTGCCGTTCGCTTTTGATTCAACTCTTGGATTACAGACATCGTGCACGACACATCTCAGCTAAAAATCGCGCGTTCAACTCGGCCGCCGCCATGTCAGAAATCCTGGGCATCTCATCCGAATCTTCTACGCCAACACCAAATACCGAATCTGCTTCCCTCACGAAGTTAGACGAACCTCCAACTATGGAGAAACTCACTGTTTCGACGAAGAGTGTGGCAGACTACTTTAAGGAGCGGCTCATGGCCAAGTCAGCTAGCAAGAGCGGAACGGCGACACCCAGTAGCGACGACAAGGAGGTGGAGGCGCCTAGCCGCGGTGGAATTGGCTCTTCCCGCTCGGGACTCGGTCCTCAGAGGTGGGATGACGAGGACGATGCACCACGAGCGATGGGACTGGGCATGTCCAAGTTCGGTTCACTTATGTCTTCGGCGTTCTTGGCTTCAACCACGACCATCGGTCTAACAACTCCAGTCCCGGATGACGAAACGGTGGAAGACGCAGGGACCAAGGCGGAGACGGAGACCGTGAGGAAGGATAAGAAGAAGCGCAAGCAGAAGGACGACGAAGTGGACGATGCTGAGCTGTTGGAGAAGAGTAGGCGGAAGAAGGAGAGAAAGGAGAAGCAACAGTCTGCGGCTAAGGTGGCGGTGGATGCACCTGACTCCACCGAAGAGCCCAAGCTGAGTAAGGAGGAGCGCAAGAGGCTAAAGCGCGAGCGCAAGGCGGAGAAGAAGCTCAAAGGCGATTCGTCATGACATTGACAGTAGAATGCCGTTCCGTATATATGGGCTCGGCGACTCGCCGACTGAACTTGGATCATCTGGGCAGACTCTTGGGTTGTCGGTTTCTGAAGCCCTGTGTTACCATCTACTACGTGTGTCTGCCTTTGAGGTTACTAGCCTATGAAGGAGTCGGGATCTCGATTGATGACAATGTATAACGCGGCACAGCTAGTTCTCCGTCTCAATGGCATCACACTGCAACTTTGTTAATCAGATCCCATCGACTGGTTACAAAACAACTGCAGGCTAATGACATGCTGTGTTCTGTAGGCGGCCTGGTTCGACGCCGAGTGAATAAGTGAAGAGAGGTGTGATCGCCCTTCATTTTACCATTCAGTATAAATAGGCGCTTCTATGTTGTCACCGACCACGATGCCCCCATGCCGATAGTGCTCAACCAGGACGATGCGCCCATGCCGACAGTGGCTCGTCGCCACACACCGCGCTGGCTGCCGAGCAATTTGCCTCAATCCCGACACGGCGCAGTGCCATGGACCACTGCGGTAGACCTGCCGGTTCCGGGTAGCCGTGGATGGCAGTTCCGCATGTTATTTCCAAATGTCGCTGGCTTCCACCACTTTGTCATCATTCGCTGTGGGAGGCGCAAAGGAATACTGTCCTTGCTCGTGCTGTATCTGTTTGTTCTCTTTGGAGCTTATACAGCCTGGCAGACCATCTTCGGACCGGTGCCAACGCTTGTCTTCAGACCCCAAGACTTACAGCAAATATGGCAGTGGGAGATTGCCAGTGGCCACTTCCCCACCGCTCAACGCCGTACGCGCTATCTTCACGCTCATTTGTTGCTTTTATTGAGCTTTTGCAGCGCCCAAGGTCCTGCACATTGGCCCGACTGAAAACCCCGCAAGACCACCGCTTGGTCCTAAACGAATACACTTCAACGTCGAGAGCTCGCCTCCACAGGTAGCGTACGCTCCTCGACCGCTGGCTGGCAGCGTCGCCGACCTTGACATCATCATGCGCCATTGCGACATAGATCGGGATATGGTGCGTCGGCCAGATCATTCCTTTGCAAAGTCTAAACTCTTAATAGTACGTACGCGACTGTCTGGAAGTCCTTCGAGTAGGAGCGGGCCTGGACAGCGGAAACCGCGTCGAACAACCTGTTCCGAAAGAATGGCAGTACCTCTTCATGGAAGACGCCACCACTTCGCACCGGAACACGTCTCTGCCACGCCGCATCGACAAATCCCAAGAAGAGTTTACGAAAAGCCCCAACGCAGACTGGGAACCGTCACCCATCTCCCTACCACCCATAGAAGGGTCTCCGTCCATCTCCTCTCCCTGTAAATCGGACGATCCTCGCATTTTCCACGTGTACTGGACCGGCGAGTTCACGGACAAACCCTACTTTACCATCATGTCCTTCCTCTTCACCCAGAATCTCGGTCTTCACCTACCGGACCATGACAGCGAGCGTGAGTTCTGCCCTCCCCAACTGTGGATCTGGATCAATCCAGTCGCGGCGTGGCAGATACCCCAGCCAGACGCGCGAACGGAAATGCTAGAAAGCCTACGTAGGAACCCGTGGTCTGCACCTTTTTTCCACCCCAGGTTCCAACATGCCGTGCAGTTCAAATTTTGGAACACGACGGAGATGCTCGACAGTCTTTCTGAACTAAAGAACGACTGGCGGGACGTCGGGGTTTTCTTCAGATCTCACGGCAAAGCAATCACAGCACCGGAAGCAGCTACCAAGCAGGGTTCCAAGCATTATGATCGCCTTTCAGTCATAATGTCCGACATGGTGCGGTTCGTGCTGTGTCATCGTTTCGGTGGAGTGTATCTCGACGCGGATATCCTCTTCCTACGTGATTGGGAAGAGCTCTGGGGATGGCGTGGTCACTTCTCGTACCGATGGTCATTCCACGACCGTTACAACACGGCCGTCTTACGGCTGAGGAAGGGCTCAGCACTCGGCACATTCCTCCTCCGCACTGCGCTGAAGAACCACTTCGACTTTCATCCAGTAACTGTGACACGATATCTGAAGGAGGCGCATCTCGATGGGCTCCTATACCGCATTCCAGACGCACTATTCGATCCTGCATGGATGAACACTGACGGATACCAGCGCAAGCGTCCGCCCCAGCCGTATTTCAAGAAATTATCAGAATTCTTCGAGTCACCGTCGCCTTCAGGTGCCACGCCTCAGGCCCTGGGATTTGACGGCTTCTTCCAAGGCGCCTTCGCGTATCATTACCATAATTCTTGGTTGGTCCAACTACTTCTGCACGCTGATCAGTTCTTAACACGCCCACAGGTGGAAGGTCGTCGACCCCGGACAAAATTACCCTAATCTTGGGCCAGAGTTCTTTCGTGAGCCTCCGGCCGTGCAGCCGCGTGCTAATCGTGACTTGAGCTGGGCGACAGTGTTGAAACGGACGTTTGAAGCCTATATACGAGGTGAGAGACCGAATATGTACGGCGAGTGGATAGTATGGTGAGCCATAGATAGAGTAACTTCATACCGTATAATCTTGTACCGCACTGCGATGTATTTTATGACTGACGATGCCTTTGAGCAAAAACCTCAGCTGTATATTTCCACTGGACAATGCGCCACCGTGCGTTCAACAATAATGTAAAACCGAGCACAACAGTGTCGCCTCTTGCGAGGTGTCTAGGTCCCAGCCATGGCATGGTTCGGCGTACCATACGTGCTGGTTGCCAACTTCCGTACTGTAACTTTTCGGTCGCATCCGCAGACAAAATACAGTCAATCCCATCCTGATCCCATCTACCCACGAGATGAAGTCGATACCAACTATTATGATTCTTGGCCATGACATGTCTTTAAACCAACTAAGATTGATGTATGAGAGACGAGGCAGTCAGATATCTGGCGCAAAGAGCAATTCATTCAAGGATTCTATAAGCAGTAACTACTGGAGCTTTTGCCATATCCCCAAGCGCCGCCAATATGGAAGGCCCAGATAGACATGAACAAAAAGAGGGAAAGGAAGGATTCCCCCGACGACACGAGCCGGTACTGCAGTGGCAAGGTCATCGCGTCCCCGTGTTGCAAGCAGAGCACGAAGAACAAGGGCGGCAAAAATTAGATAACCAGATACGGGAGGCGGTGCCTCCGTAATAGTGGTTAAACTATTAAGAACAGATACTACACTTGATCTAAGCCAAAAGGCCAGAGTGGTAAAGAATCATGGTGTTGAGCCGCGCTCTTTATAGTTTTTGGGGTGCGCACGGACCAGGTTGCTTTCGGCCGAAGATTCTCTGCGGGGCTACGCCCAAATGATGCCTGCCATGCCAGTCTACCCCTCCAGTGCCAGAGTATACTCGAGTACCAGCTCAATAAAGCATGCTTGAAAAATTGAGGCTGAATCTGGATCACTGTTTCTACTACAACAAGCCCATTCTAACAGAGCTAAGTAGCATACTAGCGAAATACAAAGCGCCCTCTCTTCGACGTGATGGGAAACCAATGTCGCGTTGTCTCCATCTCTTCAATGCTTAGGTCCTGGTCATCTTGGTCGACAACATGGATCATTGACAAGACCGAGAGAGATGCGTCAAAATCGTGTAAATCCTGCAGAGGCATGAAACCGAGGTCCCCGAGATACGATATCGTCAGCGCCGTGATACTTGACGCACGACCGGACTGCTGGCCAAGGAGCGCCTTGATGATGTTGGACCACATTAGAAGTGCTGCACGAGTACGCACTTCCCTGTGACGTTCAGTTGTAGCAGTGGCACCCGTTAATTTGACGTGTGTGACGCTGGGAGGAAAATGTATCACGGGAATCTTCCAGTCGGTTAGGTGCCATTCTAACAAGCTCTCTAAACATAGATCTTCAATACGGCGACAACGTGCATGTACAAGAAGCTTACCTTCTCCATGCACCCAGATGGTGTTTATCGAGGAAGGTATGCCCCCTGCCAGAAGCTTCGGGAAAATCTCAACCTCGGATGTGTGCATGAATGATATACACAATTGCGTGAGGCTTGGCAGCGAAGTAGATGGAGCTCGCATCCAGCGAAATAACAGCTCGAGACCCTGGTCGTTCAGAGAGGCACGGAGAAACTGCAGCTGAGGAAAGGTGGCTGATCTGAACGAACGAGGAAGGAATTGTGTCGTGGTAGCTCGAAGCGACGATAGCATCAGCCGTTTACAGTTCACATCACGGAGGAGGTCGAGGAGTTCATCCCCAGACACATGGAAGTCGTCATCTAAGACGACGCCGACGGACATAGGATGATGACTGGGGTTGCGGGCTCGAATATCATTGAATATGTTTCCGAGGAGATCTTTCCAAGTGCGAGTTCCAAGGCTCGAATGAGATTGAGCAGTAACACCGAGTGCCAGATGCGACAGGCTTTCCAGTCGAGGGATGAGTCTGGTTATGTGAGTGAAGAGCTCTGGACTGAGCTTATCTTCCTCGTCGCGGCCAGTACATATGAACGCAATGGACCGAACATAAGACGCGATGTGCGGGGATTGCTCGACCACTGCGGCAAATACATGCGCATGGCCAACCTGCCGGTATCTAGATCCATCGTCGTGCGCGGGAGACTGAGATGTCAGGACAGTGTCCGATGGATGGAGAGAAATTGAGCGGAATATGTGCTTTTGGCTGACAACAGCCCATGACAGGCAGGTAAGGGAGCAATTGCGAAGGCTTCCTATGTCACGGCTTCCATCAAGGTTTTCGATGATGAGGCAAACGAGTTCCTGAGGGAGACGTTGAGTCGCAGGCACCTCGGACATCGCTGTCCAAGGACAAGTTGAAGAAACGGTAAGTCTTAGTATGGGTCCGTGATCAAGTGGCTGTGCTGCAGGTTGCCAAATATGGTACAGGCGCCGCGGCGCGCGGCCGCCAGCGCGAGCGCTCAGCACTTAACGTTCACATCAAGACGCGCTCAGCCTCGGTCCACAACAAATTCCACAACACTGTAATGAAGCTATGAACTGAGCCTGTCCGTATCCACTCGTAATGGCTGCCACTAGGAGCGCTCAAGGTCGAGTCAATGGCATATGCTTGATAAGCAGTAGCTTCTGTGACCACATCGACTTGTAGTCTCGTTATACCATCCGTTTAGCGGACCCTACCCTAAAAGGGAACCCTTCCGTAAACGTCTGGGAGCCAATGCGGAAGTTAACCGTGATGCTGTCTTCGGATTTTCCCGGAGTCACTGTCACCTCTTGCCTCGACTGTCAGATAGTTATAAATCTTGTTTTGTTCTGTAACATGGATTTTGAGCAAATGGAAGTCTTTTGGACACTAGGTGCTACCCAAAATTTGTTACATCAAACCTTGGAAGTTCGTCAGTAGCTCGTCGCTGACGGCCGTGATGTTACTGGGCTCAACGCCGAAAAGGGAAGGAGAGTGACCCTCTGCCAAATGAGACGGTCAAGTTAAGTCATTCTGAATCTAATGTGAAGACATAGAATATCATTCTGCCTAAAGATTCCAAGGGCACTGGAAGAGCAGAGTCCAGCAATATTATGGGCATACTACCCTCGAGACTTGCAGGTAAAGTGACGGTGACTCCGGGAAAATCCGAAGACAGCATGACGGTTAACTTCCGCATTGGCTCCCAGACGTTTACGGAAGGGTTCCCTTTTAGGGTAGGGTCCGCTAAACGGATGGTATAACGAGACTAATCGACTTGCATCATGACTGTCACTCCGAAAAAGGTTCACAAGCTAACGATTACATTCCTTGTTGACAACACCATCGAATGGTAGGCACTCTGAAGGTCTTGAACGCGAAAAAGCATCTCATGTTTGACCACAGGTTCACTAAGCTCCCCCCTGGTTTTACTCACGAACTGCCTCAACATCTAAGACCTGAACACAAGCCTTGCATCGACGAGGTTACTCATGTACCTGTTTTAGACTTTGACAAATTCTGCTGTGGTATATCTCGAGGACGTTCTCTTCTCTCTGCGAGTATGCTAAAGGCAACCAGGTGCCCACGGGTTCGCGGCGCTTATCGTGCGTCATCCATACTTGCAAAGGGACTGTACACAAGACTTTTAGGAAACACAAGCGGATGACGCATCGGACTCGCACTTGACTCTCTTTGACACCGGGCCTGATTCATCATCTCTAGTGCGCAACGTCAAAGCGATGCACGTCCCTACAGAGAAAGTCACTCGTATCATCACGTCTCACTGGCATCGCGATCACACGGGCGGTCTACTTTCTTTCCTCAGGCTTCGTTCTTCGGAGTCAGCCAGTGCTCTGCCTTGTATCTTGGACGTTCATCCGGATAGACCATATGCCCGAGGCATAGCGCCAGGCCCAAACTACGACAAAGTCATCTGTTCCCTACCGCCCGATCCACAGTTTGATGAAATGGAGGCGGCGGGCGGTGTTGTTGAGAAACATACAGAGGCGCATGTCGTCGCGGGAGGGACGGTGTATGTTAGTGGTGAGATTCCAAGAGTTACGCCATTTGAACAGGGTCTTCTTGGTGCGATGAGGTGGCTGGATGGGGAGTGGGTCTCTGAACCGGTATGGGAGTTCTTGTTCAAGGAACAGTGATTGTCAACTCGCTTTAGGACATCATGGATGAGAGATACGCAGCCATCGACGTAGTAGGGAAGGGTCTTGTCATATTCAGCGCGTAGGTTGTTCTTTCTCAAGCTTCTCCCTCTATCGCGGCCTTCCTCTTCCTAAACACACTCTCAGATGCTCTCATGCAGGTATCGTCAACGTCGTCAAACACGCCGTTGATACGTTCTCGCGACCGATATACATGGTACTCACTTTCATTTTTGCGCACCCGGTCCTTACTTTCTGCAGATCGTCGGCGGTTTGCACCTCGCCACACCCGATCTACTCCCTCGCGTAGCTCCAACGGTTGAGTTTCTGTCTCAACAATTGAAGCCCGCCCCAACCTACATTCTCCCAATGCATTGCTCGGGATTCGGTACGAAAATCGCGTTGGAAGAAGCTTTCGGCGCTGGTTGTGTGCCAGCAGGAGTCGGGCTTCGGATCGATTTGGTTGGGGATCAAGAGCATGACGCGCGATTGTATCCTGCTACATACTCTATTGAGCGCGGTTGATGGATGATGATCGCGCTTCCACTCATCCAGGCCGTTCAATACAACCTGTGCAAGGATCTGATGTACAGTAGAGCTGGGTAGAGCTACATGTGGAGAACAATGACCGATCGCGTCACCGGTTTGACGTCGACGATGAATGATATCTTAACATCTTCCAGGTTCGTGGCTTGATGAAGCTTGATGAGGGTGAGGCGGTCTGCAGTATTTGCTTAATGGTGAGAGGCGTTTTGTGCTCTATGTCCCAGCACTTGGAAAAGTATGTAGAGAGCCTGGTGGCTTGTAGAGACTCGCAGTATCTGAGGACCTGAGCCAGGGCGTCGCCGAAACGCGACCTGATCGCGATCAACTGTGGCGGTGTTGGAGTTGAAACTCGTCCGAAGCGCCCATATCAAGAGTGATCGGCTCTCTCGAAACGTTGCATCCTTCCTCCCACCACCATGCAGAGACACTCCTTCACCGCGCTCAACTCGACATTCGTTGTCGATTCCGAATATCAGTTCGTCAAGGAGCTCGGCCAGGGCGCCTATGGTTGCGTCGTAGCTGCGAGGCACCGACGCTCTGGCGAAGGATGTGCGATCAAGAAGATTACCAACATCAACACGAAGGTATGCTCTCGCTGTGTTCTCCGAATAACTCGCCGCTCACTCTCTTCTGCAGCGCATCTTGACCAAACGCTGTCTGCGCGAGATTCGGTAGGTGGATTTGCTAGATGGCTGCGGGCTCGATCTCACTGTATCATCAGACTCCTCCACCATTTCCGTGGTCACAAAAACGTCCGCCTGTTCTGATAGATAGGCCTCTCCTCTGCTGAACGTTCTGCAGATTACATGTCTGTACGACATGGATATCGTGTTCCAGGCAAATGGCAACTTTGACGAGGTCTACCTTTATGTACGACGACTCCCTCATTTCAAATGGACCTTGTCTGATTCGAAATCTAGGAAGAGCTGATGGAGGCTGATCTGCATGCCATTGTATGCCGGTCCATGATCATCGATGAGATTTCTTGAGCTAACAGCATCGTCCAGATTCGCTCAGGACAGCCTCTCACGGATGCCCACTTCCAGTCCTTCCTTTACCAGACCCTCTGCGGATTGAAATACATCCACTCTGCCAACGTCCTTCACCGTGATTTGAAGCCAGGAAACTTGCTTGTTAACGCAGACTGCGAGCTCAAGATCTGTGACTTTGGTCTCGCTCGGGGGTTCACTCCCGGCGGAGGCACCTCCAAGGCGGCAGGAAATCAGGGTTTCATGACCGAATACGTTGCGACGCGGTGGTACCGCGCGCCCGAGATCATGTTGAGTTTTGCGAACTACGTATGTTCCATCTCCCCCGTGCCAATGATCGAAGTTTAACCCCGCTTGTTAGACCACTGCGATCGATGTCTGGTCCGTTGGCTGTATTCTCGCGGAGCTTCTGGGAGGAAAGCCCATCTTCAAGGGTCGAGACTACGTGGACCAGCTGAACCAAATTCTGCACTATCTTGGAACACCTTCTGAGGACACACTCCGCCGTGTCGGTTCTCCCCGCGCGCAGGACTATATTCGCTCGCTTCCCATCAAGCCCCGCGTGCCATTCTCGACCCTCTTCCCCCACGCCAACCCGCTTGCGATCGACTTGCTTTCTGGCATGCTTTGCTTCGATCCCGCCAAACGCATAAGCTGTGAGCAGGCGCTGAACCACCCATACCTCCAAGTCTGGCACGATCCTGCTGACGAGCCGATCTGTGATACCGTACGCAGCCTTTCGCAAGCTTTCTGGTCAAATCCTGTGCTCATCTTCCATGCAGAAATTTGACTTTGGATTCGAAGAGGAAGATAGTATCGATGGGATGAAGAAGCTCATTGTTGACGAGGTTAACGCCTTCCGGGCAGAGGTTCGTGCTCAGGCCAGGGCTGCTGGACAGATTCGCCGCCAGGACAGTCTTCCTCTACCATCACGGGAGGAGATCATGAACTCGCCGATGCAAGGACAGGAAGGAGGACATACGTCCAACTTCACTAGCCCTCCTCAGGGCAACAGGCCCCCGACGCCTATCATGGACGATCCCAGCGAGGAGCTCGAGCGGGAGCTGGCTGGCACGCACATCGGTGCCAGAAAGTAGACGGAAAAGTGTATTCTGGGAATTGTATCATCACTACTGTATTTAATTTAACTGTGACATTGCCGACCAAGTGCTGCGCGATTGATCATAAAGAGCCGTTAGGCCCGCCTCTTTTGTGCCAATGTCGTGCACTATTTCCTTCCTGTGCTATCGTTCACAGCCTATACTCAGTCTGACATAACAGTCTGCTCCTCGTTTCAATGTTCGTGGCGGTGGTGGGTGGCATACACGTTACATAATATGCTAATCGCCAAATGCGGTATACCTCTCTTTACTACGGACGTCGACTCCGGTCGGGCAAATGAGCGACGACTTTATGCGCCTAGTTTCGCAGGCGAACCCCGCATCCCGACAATACCAACCCACACATAATGGGTACCCGCCGTCCTCGTCGTCGTCGCCGTACATAACCGACTCTCCTTCAAATCCTCAACTTATGGATCCCTTCTTCGACGACGACGACGAGCCGGACTCGGCCTTTGGCAGGCCCATGCCGATGCAATCCCAGGAGAGTGGGCTACCGCTGACCCGTCACGGGGCGCCGCCTGCTGGAGCAGGACAGTCGAAAGTGAGCCTCGGAGACGGGATACCCCAGGGCTGGAATTTCGACGACGACGATCCGCACCAGACGCCATACGGCGGGGCGCAGCCATCCCAGGGCGCAGCGAATGAGACGGCCAAGCCGAAACTGAAGCAGAAGTGGAAATGGAAATGGCCGTGGCAGAAGGAGAAGGTGCTGACGGGCGAGCGGGTCATTGCGCTCAACAACAGCGCAGCCAATGCCGAGTTCAGCTCCAACTTTGTCTCGACGAGCAAGTACAACCTCGTGACGTTCACCCCCAAATTCCTGCTAGGTACGTTGCTAGTCGACTAAACTGTCTCGCGCTGACTTTCCGCACAGAACAATTCTCGAAATATGCAAATCTGTTTTTCCTCTTCACCGCCTGTATCCAGCAGGTACCCGACGTCTCGCCCACCAACAAGTACACCACCATCGTCCCGCTCGGTGTAGTCCTCGCAGCCTCCGCATTCAAGGAAGTACAGGAGGATTTGGTGCGCACAGTTTGCATTTGCTCAGCCTTGCGTAGACTGACGAGCCCTTAGAAACGCCATCAATCGGACTCGGAACTCAACTCTCGCAAGGCCAAGGTCCTCGATGCCAACGGTCAATTCGTGGACAGGAAATGGAAAGATATCCAAGTCGGCGACGTCGTCCGTCTCGAAAGCGACGACTTCATTCCTGCAGACATGGTCCTCGTCAGCTCTAGCGAGCCAGAGGGTCTCTGTTACATTGAGACCGCCAATCTCGATGGCGAAACTAATCTCAAGATCAAGCAGGCATCACCGCAGACCGCCTCTCTCACGTCGCCGCAGCTCGTAATGACACTTCGAGGTTCACTTCGGTCCGAGCATCCCAATAATTCGCTCTACACTTATGAGGGTACTCTGGATCTTATGACTGCAGCTGGTATGCCCAAGCAGGTCCCACTTGGACCTGACCAGATGCTTCTGCGCGGTGCGCAACTGAGGAATACGCCCTGGTTATACGGACTTGTCGTCTTTACCGGCCACGAGACCAAACTGATGAGGAATGCAACGTGAGCTCACCCGCAGTTCGCATCGAACAACGGCTGATGATGGCCGTAGGGCTGCACCCATCAAGCGAACTGCTGTCGAAAGGCAGGTCAATGTTCAGATTGTGTTCTTGTTCATCTTGTTGCTCCTCCTTTCCATCGGCTCCACTGTAGGGAGCAGCATCCGCAGCTGGGTATTCTCAAGTCGGCAATGGTATCTCTTCGAGTCTTCCTCTCTCAGCGGACGAGGTAATATCTCTACTCTTCTATCCGAATGATTTCTTACACGTTAAATCTGTAGCCAAGAGCTTCATTGAAGGTATTTTGCTCGCGCTCCTGTGCCTTCAGGGTGTTTACCTTTCTAATCAAAGATATCCTTACGTTCATCATTCTGTATAACAACCTGATTCCCATCTCGCTCATCGTTACCATGGAGGTGGTCAAGTTTCAGCAGGCTCAACTAATAAACTCCGACCTCGACATGTATTACGCGAAAACAGACACGCCGGCCCTATGTCGAACTTCTTCACTTGTTGAAGAGCTGGGGCAGATCGAGTATGTGTTCAGTGATAAAACGGGGACCTTGACATGCAACGAGATGGAGTTCCGATGCTGCTCTGTTGGTGGCGTTGCCTACGCTGATGTTGTGGATGAGAACAAACGTGGAGAAGGCGAGGACGGGAAGGACGGGTGGCGCACATTTGCGGAAATGCGGGAATCTCTCGATCAATCTGCATCCAATCCTTTCACCGACGGAGGTTCTTCACCACTCGATCGACAGAAGGAAGACCTGAAGGAATTCTTGACGCTCCTAGCTGTCTGTCATACTGTTATTCCTGAGGTGAAGAACGGCAAGACCATCTATCAGGCTAGCAGTCCCGACGAAGCGGCTTTGGTGGCAGGTGCTGAACTTCTTGGGTATCAGTTCCACGTACGTGACTTTCTCATGTCCCGATTCAAGTCGTTTCTCACGAATTGAACAGACCAGGAAACCGAAATCCGTCTTTGTCAACGTTCAGGGCCAGTCTTCAGAGTACCAGATCCTCAACGTTTGCGAGTTTAACTCGACGCGGAAGCGTATGTCCACGGTCATCAGGATGCCAAATGGCCAAGTCAAGCTCTACACTAAGGGCGCAGACACGGTTATTTTGGAGCGACTCGGCAAACATCAGCCGTATACCGAGAAGACACTGGCTCATCTTGAGGTATACCTACTTTTACGCCTCGTCTGAAGCGTCTAATTGTATCGATGTAGGATTACGCTACTGAAGGTCTCCGGACATTGTGTATCGCATACCGTGACATCCCAGAGGAGGAGTACCGGCAATGGTCTGCCATCTATGATCAGGCTGCTGCGACCATTAACGGACGGGGCGATGCGCTCGATTCGGCCGCTGAGTTAATCGAGAAGGACCTCTTTCTGTTGGGTGCTACCGCCATCGAGGACAAGCTCCAGGATGGTGTCCCAGACACGATCCACACGTTGCAGATGGCTGGTATCAAGGTGTGGGTATTGACTGGAGACCGTCAAGAGACTGCGATCAACATTGGGATGTCTTGTCGATTGATTTCGGAGTCTATGAATCTTGTGCGTTGTTAGGTTCTATTTCTGGGGTGGACTTAAAGCTGACGTAGGTGTTAGGTTATAGTAAACGAGGAGAACGCTCAAGCCACCGAGGAATTCCTGAGTAAGCGGTTGGCTGCTATCAAGAATCAGAGGAGTACTGGTGATCTGGAGGATCTGGCACTCATCATTGGTAATCTTCCTTCTTTGGTCTACCGATATACACTGATGTACTGCGACCAGACGGCAAGAGTCTGACGTTCGCGCTCGAGAAACCGTTATCCAAGGTGTTTCTGGAACTGGCAATCATGTGTAAGGCTGTGATATGCTGTACGTCTTCTCATCGTCGCGGCATTGTCGATGATAATGATACTTCGATAGGTCGTGTTTCCCCCCTACAGAAAGCCCTCGTTGTCAAGCTTGTCAAGAAGAACGAGAAGGCTATCTTGTTGGCCATTGGCGACGGCGCCAACGATGTGAGCATGATCCAGGCTGCGCACGTTGGGGTCGGTATCTCTGGTGTTGAGGTATGATCTATGTCTTCTCGCACAGGAATAGTGTCTGATACTAGCTCGTCGCGTAGGGTCTACAAGCTGCTCGGTCGGCCGATGTTGCGATATCACAGTTCCGATTCCTGAAGAAATTGCTGTTGGTACATGGCGCATGGAGTTATAGGAGGTTGTCGAAGCTCATCCTATGTGAGTACTTGGCTGGATTCGACTGCGACGATATTAACGTGCATGATTTAGATTCCTTCTACAAGAATATCGTCCTTTACATGACGCAGTTCTGGGTTCGCCACCATGATTCTACTTTCCTCTACGTCGCTAATCCTTCTACAGTATTCCTTCTTCAACAACTTCTCTGGCCAAATTGCATACGAATCGTGGACTCTGTCGCTATACAATGTCGTCTTTACGGTTCTTCCTCCGCTTGTCATCGGTATCTTCGACCAGTTCGTATCTGCCCGTATTCTGGATCGGTATCCGCAACTGTATATCCTCGGGCAGAAGAACGAGTTCTTTACGAAGACTGCGTTCTGGATGTGGATTGTCAACGCACTGTATCATAGTGTCGTGAGTCTTGCGCTTTCTTAGGATTCTATAACACTCAGCCGTTCTAGATCTTATTTGGCTTCTCCGTGATCCTATGGTGGGGCGACCTGAAACTCACGGACGGCCTCGACAGTGGACATTGGGTCTGGGGAACGACGCTGTATCTTGCGGTGCTGCTCACCGTTCTCGGTAAGGCTGCTTTGATATCGGAGTGAGTGGCGGTCTTGTCTGTCCGCGGTTTGAACTGACCCAGAGTCTTAGCTTGTGGACTAAATACACTGTTGCGGGTAAGCATGTGTTTCATTCTTGCAATGTCTTGGTAGTAACGTTGGCGTAGCCATACCTGGGTCATTCCTATTCACCATGGCGTTCCTACCACTGTATTGTTGGCTTGCGCCTATTATCGGGTTTTCAACCGAATACTCTGGGATTGTACCGCGGCTGTGGACAAACAGTATTTTCTACTTTGTCCTTCTTATGGTGCCGATCTTCTGCCTAAGCCGGGACTTTGCTTGGAAATAGTACGTGATTCTCTGTGTAGTGTTTTACATGCGGGCACTGACTCTTCTTCCAGCTACCGACGCACCTACATGCCATCATCATATCACATTGCTCAAGAGCTGCAAAAATACAATATACCAGATTACCGACCACGGCAGGAACAGTGCGTCGATCTCAAGCTCTCATCTTTACATCTCAACGAACACATCCCCACCCCCCTCTAGGTTTCAGAAAGCTATCAAGAAAGTGCGGGCGACGCAGCGTATGCGACGAAATCGCGGTTTCGCGTTTAGTCAGACAGAGACCGGGGGCAAGCAGGACCAGGCAAAGCTTATCCGCGCGTACGATACATCCAAGTCGGATGCGAAACCGACGGGCTACTAGTTCTTATTTGTATGGGTGAGGATTCCCCGGGACATTGTATTTTAGACTATCATCTTGTGCGTATTTTATCTTATATTTTCTGCTAGTCTGCGTGGCGCGGTGTGAGCTCTGTTGTGTTGCTACGACGATGCCGAGATTCTTGAGCTATGAGCCCCCCCGAGAAAAGACATCGCATGGATGCGGACTTGCGATTCTTGCGATGAGAGTCGTTCGTTGTCCGTGATAACATCATTGTCGCTTATCGGCGCTGGAGTCGAAACAAGGATCGTAGACGCGGGGGTTTGTTGGCATCATTCCATGTATGTACTGTCAAGATTGTGACAGTCGACGGTGTGAGGTCAAATCGGGGTACCGACGCTCAAACGTCCACGTCGTGGGTGACAGACGGGTTTGGAGGGTAACTCTGCGTAGGGATCGGGTAACGCAGTCCACCTTCGCGTGCATAGCACGCCTCGTCTTGCAGCATTGACACCGCATCACGGAAGGATTACCGTTGCCGTTCAAGGAAAGACAACGTCGCTATAAACTCAGTTTCAGACCTGATATGTAACAAAGAAAGAGTGTCTGATTCTCCGCCAGCCGTCACTACTGATGTCAATAACACGCGAAGTATGCACGGTGCCGCGAGTAGCATGGGAAAAGCGTAACTGCTAAGTGCGGCAAACTCCATCGAAACAAGATAATAAAGTATTGTCGTATGACGACCGGGCGAGCCGCAGCAAAAACGAAAATGTGGCGCAGCTGACGAGCAAGGCGATGCATTTCTATGTGCAGGCTTGGGCCGCTTGGCATCTGGCCTGGCTCTCGAATAAGATCCAGAGCGAGCAGGTTGGTGATTGTTTGGCTGCCGAAATGATGGGAGGATCGTGCTAAAAAGGCCATGACAACTGATGAGATCAAGTTTGGCCCGTCTGATATAACAAACGGCGTGCGAGCATTGAATTGGGCAAGTATCTCCTCCTCTCCTCCCGTCCTCCGGAGACTGGTTCTCATCCTTTCATTCATTCTTTCCTTTTGTATTTCCAGCACTCCCACCATTCTTTTGTTCTTCTTCTGCGTCGGGCACGCCATCCGTAATGTCTCTCAAAGCTGAGCTCGAGACCTGGGCCGCCGCTCTCAAAGCGTACGACGAGGAAGACTTTGACAAGTCGTTGGAGCTGTTCTCTGTGCGTCGCCATCCCGTTTATCCCACCCATATCCTCATTCATTTGGGCCGGCAGCGTATCGCAGATTCATCCAAGATACTGACGAATATCGGGCTCATCTATGCGACCCTTGGCGAGCATGAAGCGGCTGTCGAGAAGTTCATTGAAGCCACTTCTCTAGACTCTTACCTTGCTGTGGCGTGCGTATTCGTCTCTGTCTCTTACCCTTCCTTGCCAATCGTCCATTGTCCTTTCAGATATTTCCAATGCGGCGTCTCCAACTTCCTGCTGACCCGTTACGACCTCGCTTTCAAAGACTTTGAAGAGGCTCTGCTCTACCTTCGAGGAAATCAAGCCATGTTCGTCCCCTCCGCCACATTTCCATCCCTTTGTTCTCAAAACAGACAATAGCAATTATGAGCAATTGGGCCTCAAGTTCCGCTTGTTCTCCGCAGAAGTTCTCTTTAACAAGGGTCTTTCCCAGATTTACATGGGGAGAATGGAGGCTGGTCTACAGGACATGCAGGAAGCGAGACGCGACAAGGCAACTGACGAGCATAATGTAATTGACGATGCTATCCAAGACAGAGGCGCGGGCTACACCGTCTTCAGCATCGTATGTCCCCACCTCCGTCCCCACTCCAGCATCGCATATCTGATCTGTCCCCCTGGTCTAGCCTGTTGGTGTACTGTACCGCCCTTCGGACAAGAAGCTAAAGAATGCTAACACCAAGGACTACATGGGCAAGGCGGTATGCACGTTCCCACCTGTCACTACCGTCGTCAGCTCACTTGGCACAGAAACTCATTGCTGCCAGTGATCCTGGCGATGCCTACACCACATTTACCGGTGTCACACTATTGAAGCAAGGTATCTCGCCCTCCGGCGTTTACATCGAGGGCCCCGATACGGGCATGGGTCGCAGCGCCAGCCTAAACCGCAGCGTCACCGCACCTCCGAGCGTCTCCTTGATGCCAAGTGAGTTGCCTTGTTCCGTAATGGCACCGTAATAATTCTTATCCATGACATCAGAACCCGATGATTTTTCGTCTGCAGGGCTTGCACGATCTAAGACAACGTTGAACGTTCCCACCAACGCTCGGGAACTGACTTCCGCCGGTCCGGCTTCTGCTGGGGCGGTGGCAAGGAGCAATACGACACTCCCCGTGCGTTCATCTCCGGGTCCTTCCATGGGTGGGCCAGTGCGAGGATTGAGCGTCCGACGTAACAGTCCGACTGGCGGTTCACCTACTCAAGCAGCGCCACCCCCGCCTCCTTCTGCGCCGACGCCTCCCTCGAAAGGTAGGGCTCGCTTCTTCCCATGGCAACCTCGCTTAATTCTAACCGTATCCAGCCGGCCAAATGGCGGCACAGGCGCAAGGAAATACCCGTATGACGGAGTTTTACGACAGCTACATTGACTCGTATGCCGAGCCTGTGCCTCCTGTGCCTCCTGGTCGCGCTGCCAGTCCTCCGGGTCCAGATCGTGTCGCGGCATGGGCGAACAAGAACGCCAACCCTAATTTCACACCCCAGCGGACTGGGTCGCGTAGCGCACCTACTAGTAACTATGCACCCAGTTCTTACGGCGGAGGCACCATCAGACGGAAACTGACGCGGCGTGGCACGTCTTCCAGGGGACAGAGGGTTATCAGCGCGTACGATGAAGAGGAGGAAGGATACGTTAGCGGGGAATATGATGATGGGCCGTTCGAGCTCATCAAGATTCGAGTCAAGGTATGTCACTTTCTTTTGCCGCTTCTTGATCTTCTCTGATGGGTGCTTGTGGTTGCAGATGCACTATGACGACGAAGTGCGGGGGATGGCACTCACGCCGGAGACGAGCTTCGACGAGTTCATGGACAAAGTGACGCTCAAGTTCGGGAAGGCGTTATCGATGAAGTTCAAGGACGAAGATGGAGGGAAAGTCTCCCTTCGTGACGAGTCCGATTACGAGCTCGCTATCGAGACTGCCCGGGAGAGCTCGAAAGGCAAACCTGAGGGCAAGCTCGAGATCTGGTGCAGCGATTGATACCCATTTCTTTATCTTCCTCTCCCCTCCACTTTGCTTCCTTGTGTTGTATATTCTCCATCAGTCCTTTTCGGTCTCATCTGTGCGGCGTTTCTCGCAAGTGTACTTTACCCAACCATCGTCCGCCAACATTTATAGTCGTACTACTATCTTGCCTATTTGCTCATTGCTAGGGATTACACGCAGAGTGTAAATGTATATAGAACTGGATTCACATTTACGGAGGAATACATAGAATTGTGTTGGAAGTTTGGTGTGGCTTCGAGAGGTGTAGCTTGTAAGCCTCAATTCATATCAATCAGGTGGCAACTGCCGCACCCACTTGCCTCTCACCATCATGATCAACTGTAACTTTGCGTCTGTCCTCCTCGTCCTAACGCTTTTCTCGTTCGTTTCGTGCAACACCGAGATAATCAACTTTGGGCTCAAGGACGGGGCGGTTGGTGGTGTTCTGTATGTTTCGTTGGCCGGCGAAGACGATACATGACTTAGGGTGTAGGCCAGCAGAATCACCAGCAACTCTTAGCTCTGGAAGAGGTGTTGTGAATTGGATACTCGACTTGACCAAAGAAGGAGAGCAAACAGCTCACGCAGGCGACCTGTGGTTGGGCTTGGATCTGGCCAGCGAGCATTGGGACGGATACGACAGGTTCACGTTGAGGATCTCATGGCCTGCCAACGTACGTCCACCTTCATATTCACATATGCGTTAGCAACTCAACAAATTACCTACAGTATCCAACGGACTTCTCCATCCACCTCCACAACGCGCCAAATGGCACCGAACGCGTCAAATATGCGCATATCGCAGCAGAGCACGCCGGAGTGTTCACGCCTCCCGTACAGATACCGGATGCTATTCGGATACCATTCGATGTCAGGCTCGAACCGCTGGCGTTTGGTGTCCTGCCCTTGTCTGTCGCGCCGATTCTATCATGTCTTGCGGTAGTCCTACTTGGTGCGGCGTTGGTGACGCCCAAGATTTACTCCGTTCTGGCTAAGATAGCTCTGGAGGCGAGGAAGGAGCAGGTGCTGAAGAGTTTGAAGCGCAGTTGAAAGAGTTGAAGAAGTCGGCAAATGAAAGTAAGCTTCACTTTTGCGTGTTGGGACTATTCAACCGAACTCTCATTCATTGCAGGCTCTCATTTGGCGTAGGACTAATTTCATAAGATTCAGGTCCGCCCGCAGACGCAGAGTCACTATCTACTTGCATTCCATCAAACTCTTCACAGCAAGTTTAGCGACGCGTTGCTATTTACTATTTAGTACATGTCCATGTAGCCTACGGCCGTAAATGGTGTTGAAGAAGCCAGACGGACCTTGGGCTTCGACCTTGGGAATCCCAAGGTCCAACTTTAGAATATACAGCTGCGGCGAACACACCGAATTATGTGCAAGGTCGGGTGGTTGGGTTCAATTGGACCTTGGGATTCCCAAGGTCCGTCGGTCGACTCAACTGGAATGCAAGTTCAGCGAACTATAGTTCTAGCCACTGCTTGGGATACATGGTCCCTTTCTGGCGACTACATTTGAGTATGATAGCCTCAATTCCGTCTGGCCATGGTTGGGTTCGCGATCGGCGATCGGGAAAGCGTGTCATCCTTGTGCAGGGGAACACGACCGCTTCTCCGTATCGTCTCAATTTTTTCGTATGTCAGGTATTTTTTTTTCGAGTTCAAGACTTTTGACTGGGGCAAGACTCATAAACGAGTAGCCGTTTGGTCTTGATGTGTAGTCTCAACGTGGCAGGGCCTATGTTGACTGCTATGGTATTCACGCTTGGGTACAAGTACGTGTAAAGTCAGGCTATATATGTTGTTATTGTAAACTACAGTAGTACTATGGCGTGAACTAGGACCCGTGTTTATACGCTAAGAGGTTGGTAATGAAAATTGGGTGTCCAAGCAAATTTGTCCGGATTTTCTGCTGAGCCCGTCCCAGGGAGTTTGTCCGGATTTCGCTACCAGTATCTGCTTTGTCAGCCAAAAGTTACCATAAATGGGCATCAAAATCGTCGGGATCGGGTGGCATTTCCTGTATTCCGATAGATATGGCGGTAGGCACCCATTGTGACCTTAATTTGGCACAAAATCTCCACCTATGACCTTCATTGAATAGAATTTGATCTATTGAAGTGCCAAAAATGGGGGGTCTTGACCCTACCAACTACCATTGTCCGGATTTTCGATCTGACCTCTCGCCGTCTCGCGGACCTTTGTCCGGATTTTCGACCCGAGCTCAGAGCCCCGTCAGTCAAAATTTGTCCGGATTTTTTTTCCGACCTCTTAGCGTATAAACACGGGTCCTCGTGAACTGTGAGAAAATGCGACGAGTGTCACAAATGATAGTGTAATGGGATGGCCGGTACTGGGTTGAGCCAAGGGGACACAACCAACCAAGTGCTAATGTTGTGGGCATCCTGGCTTATAGAAGGCTGGCCTGGGGAGGTAGACTTCAGCTTCTGATTGACTGTCCCCTGCACAAGGGTGACACGGTTTCCCGGAGTGGTAGATCTACAAGGATCGATAATCTTCACACTTTCCCTGTGCTAATAGAGCATCACCATGCATTCAAGCAATAATATTGGCTTCAAATGTCGTCGCCACACTATAGCACGCCCGATCACTTTTCCCAAAGCGGTAGTCATGGTCCCAAAATGGAAATTTTTGCTCCCCAATGCTCCTCCTGCCTCATTTCGCGTTTGCGAATGCTCTACGGACGCAAAACAATAAATATTGAGATCCGTAGATCTACCACTCCGGGAAAGCGTGTCATCCTTGTGCAGGGGCCATGCTAATCTTATATCTCAGGCAAAACTTCAAGGCAGCTCAGAAGTTCAGCCCAAACTTTGGGCTGAAACATAATTCAACAAAATCATAGGTAGTAACAAAACTTTCTAGTCATCAGCGCCGTTAATCCCCCACCCATAGGCATAGTTGTCAGGGTCAGTAAGACTCGGAGGATTGTCTGTCATAAATTCCTCGACAAAGTTCGCCACCTTCCTCGAAGCCAAGATAGTAAGAATGTGGTAAAGCGAGTCCGAACAAAGGGAGAAGTTGTATTCCGGCAGGAGCGTGTCATCTCGATACTGATCATCCTCCATGACCAATGAGACTAGCGAACAAAAGGTCTTCGAACGGCGAATGCTACGCGTCTGGGTCTCGATGTCCCAGATCCTATCGAGGAATACGGCGGGTCCGAACTAGAGCTCATTAGTCAATGAAACGCTTCGAGAAAGCGGCAGGCTGAGCTGACCCGCATATAAAGTTTCAAGAGCCAAGTGCGAGACTCTATCAGAAGAGTGTGATTCTTTCTGTATTTCTCGTATGCCGTGTTGTAATCGTGGAGGACGGTCTTGTCGTCCGGGCGTTGGTCTCGCCTCTGGGTGAGATGAGGGTTGTCGTCCCGAAAACAGGCTTGAATGATAGATGTCTTCCACTTCCGACCGCCCTCGATAGTGTCGTGACGCTTCCACTCGAGGATAAACCGAAGTGTTTCCACCGTTCGCACAACAAAGTCGATATATCCTTCGGCAATGCCGACCTTGACACGAGCTGAGATGAGCTAGTGGTAATCTGAGTAAACGTCAAACTCTTTCTCGAAGAAAGCATATACTTGATTAGTTTGGATGAGACGATCAGATGTGTCGTCCAGACTCTCGATATCACGCGCGCGTTCACAAAACAAATCAAACGTCGTCCGTTCTGCCACAAGACCAGATAGTTTAGCCTTCCAGACTTCGGGACTGCCAGCATAACCAGCAATCAGGCGACGCAGAGCAGCATGTTCGATCGAAGGGAGTTGTCCTTTATACGGGTAAGACACGAGAGCATTCTTGAAGTCGGATGGAGATTGCTGGAGGCCATGCCAGTATGGGAGGATGTGCTCTTGATAGCGCAGCTCTTCAATCGACTGTAGATGCGATTAAGCAGAATAATCGTTTACCAAAGAAAAGAAGACGCACCAGATTTGCCAGACGGTCCTTGTCTTCCTTCTCCTTGTCCAACTTCTGGCGTTTGCTATCCATATCTCCTGCGATTTCCCGTGCTACAGTCTGAGTTTGCTCGTAAAGTCGTTTCCGTTCTGTATAGAGTTTCGGCGCTGCATCTTCTGGGAGGTTTGGGATCGTGCGTAGTTCCTCAGAGATTTCTTGCAGCATATTCAGGCAGTAGGCAAAACGTTGTTCGGCGGTCTTCATGACAGTTGGAAAGTAGCAGAATGGATGTTGTCGGTAGAAGGAAGAGGCGATCGCGAGACACGCATCACATGATGAGCTCGCGTCGAGAGCGATCGGTGGCTCTCTGTCTGTTACGACGACCAGGTACGCTTCAGATTCTACCCAAAGCCGAAGCTTACAGCCCACTCTAGGCAAACATGGCGAGCCGTGGACGCCATCTAGCTCCGGTCACTTTTGGGAGGCAGAAGCTGCCCACAAGCTCCCTGAAGTGCGTGTTTGTTACTCTGTAACGCCGGTATCCTCATCTCCAAGAACAGGCGCAAGGAGAATGTGACTCCGGGAACAACGCCAGCAGCAACGATTGCCCCAGCGCCGCTTTTCTTGGATCTACAAGAGCAACCCAACGAGAGCCCCCTACTCATCGAAAGGTGCGTCTCCTTCTGCGTTGCGGTGTTTGCGAGATGCCTCATATATGCGCATATAGTCGACGACTTGAGGCCTTGGCTATCAACACTGGGATTGTCCGCCTCAAGCTTCTGGAAGCGGAAACTTCCAAGATCAAAGCTCAACATGAACTTGTCGTCGAAGAAGGCCAACAGCGAGTGGCTCTCGAGCAAGCCAAGATGAAGAAGGAGGAGACGCGCATCCGTCGCATTGAGAAGGAAATTCTGTTATCACAAGCCGAATCCGAACGACTGCGCCTGCGGGACGAAATCTCGAAACATCTCACGGAGCGGGAAGGAGGAACGGTGCCCAGTTCTAGCATCCCCACGAAGCGCAGGAAACAAGCGACGACTATCGATTCTGACGACAACAACGACATCCTCATGACTACGTAACTGTATCGAAAGCTGGAATATGTACAATTGCAATTCAAAGTTTCTTGACGAGTCCGAACACCTCTCGCGCTTCCTCAGAGACTGAGTCCCATGTCAAGTCCTTCGATTGTACCTCGGTTTCGTGAATCTCCTCAGCAAACCCAAGCAGTAGGTTCAACGGGGACATTGGCTGTCAATAGCTTGAGCATGGAAACAACATAGAGAGAACTCGAAATACTCACTTCTTCATCGGTCTTCATTGTTCGCAGCTTGTCAACAACATGCTTGACCTGAACAATTTCGACCGGTTCCTCCGCAGGCTGGTCCACGGTCGGTGCTTCCTCAACGGTCGGTGCTTCCTCGTTGGTTGGCTGGGGTTCTTGTTCCTCTTTGTCTGG
Source organism: Strobilurus pachycystidiatus (assembly GCA_019915135.1). Lineage (NCBI taxonomy): Eukaryota > Fungi > Basidiomycota > Agaricomycetes > Agaricales > Physalacriaceae > Strobilurus > Strobilurus pachycystidiatus. The sequence continues at coordinate 781,323 of JAHLMK010000017.1, read as the reverse complement.
CTCTGCGCTGAAAGCCTGCAGCACGAGTTCATACACCAAATTAGAGAGGCATGGCCAGAGACTCACTGTAGCAGCCTTTTCATATGGACTGAACTTTCCAAGCCCCGGAATATCACTCAAGGTCTTCAGAAGCGGAAGCTTGCCGTCGTGTGTTGTACCTCGGCGTCCACCGATGGGGATCTGATGTGCTTCGATGAGATGGTTATACAGCTCTATGACCGTCCTGGATTCTGCTCTGTCGGGGCAAAGTTGGCATGGGCAATGTACTTTGAGCCCTTCGTTGTAGAACGGATACGCAATTTTGTTGTGGTGGATCTTGACTAGATGTATTTCCATACCGCTCGACGCCCAGCTGACCCAGTATGGATTAGCAGCAGGTATGAGTGGCAGTCGAGAGTACTCACTGGTGCATTCTTACAAGCACAGGGAGGCTCTCGTCCCAGAGGCAGAACGGGCAGAGGCCAGGTCGCAGTACTAGACCAAAATTCCGAACCGATGCGTACGGTATATATCCATCGTCTTCCGAATCCCGTCCTGGTAGCTGTGAAAGCCAGTCCCGCTGCAAGTGATGGTCCATATGCTCCTCGAATCCGACCTCGTCGCGAAACCTGTACTGTGGTGTCACATGTGAAACAGAGATGCTACGAGATAGGCACCATTTATAACAGGAGTAGCAGTATCCCACGAAGCAGACGATGCTATCCGGTAGCCCGTGTTCCTCTGGCCAGTGTCTCATGAGAGATGTCACGTCGTCAAATCTATAGCAAGATCAATACACAAGCGATTTTGAAAGAGGTAGCTCGTACTTGACGCCCTCATGAGGACAAGGACGAAGTTGGCACCGAAACCGGTGGTTATGGTGCTTCCGGAGGTGTTCCAGATATTGCTGTGGTTTGGCAGCATCGCCGCTCTTGCATTTAGGAACTGCGCACACACCACTGGCGAGCTGTGGAAAGGCTCTCAGTCGCTCGTCCTTTGCAAGCGCTTGTTGAACCAACAAAGCGCACGAATGTAGGTGCGCAGCCCTTATACTGGTATTCATGCTTCTGGAAAGAGATTTGATATAATTGCAGTCATCAGAACGAATGGCTTACTGAAGGTTCGCGGTACAACCAGCACGGTGACAGTGTCCCATCTCGTTGGGAGACTCTCCGGGATAGAAGACCGAATCGACGCTGACGGCTGACGGACGCACAGGTGTTTCGGGTTGACCGTGCATGTAACGCCAAGCATTGAAGCGCGCCTGGAGGGTGCCGTCATCATCTAATCCACCAAACAGCATCTTCTGGGGAAAGTCAGGATCCAGTTGATAGGCGGGATTGTAGAAGGGGTGGAGGGTCAGATGAGCCTGCCCAATTACTGCAGATGCAGATACTCTTTCCTCCTGTACAGTCCTCGTCTCTGTATCCACATACTCGGGATCGTCTTCAACGGTTCTTATGAGTGCCAACTGAGCGTCAATCGCCGACTCTTGACCTCCGTTCTGGAACATATCCATCATATCCTCTGCGGAAGGATTGGCGATGTTGAGATGTTTCGTATCGTTGTAATTTTGAAGGACGTCCAGATCGTCAATGTTGTCTTCCGTCGCAGGTATGATGACGCTGACCGGTTCCGCTGTCAATTCTTCGATCTATACACGACTAAGTTTCATACTAATGATGGATGGTCAATTCAGTATCTTACCTGAGGTGGGCGTGTCGCAAGAACACGCTTGTCCTGGGCGTCGAAGTAATCCCGGCGTTCTTGTCCGATTTGGGCGCGCTGAAGAGCACAGTACTTTGTCTTTACCGCCCTGAACTTGACTCGATACAATTCGCCCTCTTCCGTTCCTTCAGCATTCGTCACAGTCCCATATCGCCGCACGCAAGTTTGGCGTACCTACAATGAGATGAGTATGATCACTTTCACATAGTGAAACGTTTGTTACTTCATCTTGTGCATCGAGCAGGGTGACCATCTCGGGAGACGCCAGTATCTGTGCTATGCTATCCTGGGACAAGGTTGTTGGAGCATTGGAATCTGCGTTCATAGAGGGCCTGGACATTGCCTAGATGCGCTTAGTGACCCTTATGAGCAACATGCTGTCACTGAACTCTCACCTTGATAAGCTCTCTGTCTTCCTCGCGACCAGATAAGATCCCTGTATAGTCCAAGGGCGAATTCACGCTCTGATATTTTTGATATATGTGTGAGAATTTGTCGTGTCCCATTCCTTGAGTACGCCTTTCGGAAGAGATGTTGGGGTCATCTCCCATGGCATTGGCGGCCATGCGGCGTAGCATGTAGAGCACCACCGCCCCTTTGGAATGGTCAGAAACATTCTCGGCAACGTGTATGAACTCTTACTTTGAAAGCCGGCTGAAAGGCTGAGACGCCGGACAGAGCTATATAGGCTGTCGTAGGGCAGAGCGCGAGTAGCTGATATCGTCGATTTGCCCGAGTCGACATACGCTCGAAGGACCGGGAGCGCCTTTTTGTCTTCCGAGATCTTCAGTGATATAGACCTATCAGCGTTGGCCATCACGTATTCGAGATCGTCAAGGTTCTTGATGTTCTCAAAAATATCGTCGCAGAGCGCCATTTCCAGTAAGAGGCTGACAATGCAGTGTCCCATGCCGGCGAAGCTCGTGTTACTGCTGACTGGCTCGCAATAGTGTCCGGTGCCGACGCTGAACACCTCTTATGAGCAAAAGAGTAGAGTGGTACAGAAATGACATACAAATCATCGTCTGTACGTTTTCCTTTGAGCAATTTGTGCTTTATCTTGGAGCAAAGCTGTGGAATATCCATTGTAGGGGCCGAATCGTAACACTCAACTCCGCCATCGTTGTTAGCCCAAGGCGGAGGCTGCCTCGCTGGAATTACAATCATTTCAATGTCCTGGGAACGGCTCAGACGTTGAAAACTATAAGACATAACACAGGACATACACCCCATAGAAGCGCTTCATTTGTGTGGGCATACGCCGAGGACTCTACAATCTGTCCAGGACGCGCTGACGTTCGGCAGGATACGTTGATAAAGAATGAAATTTGATGCCGCTGTTATTCAGGTGAGACATTATACATGAGAGACAATGATTCTGACCATTCTTGTTGACTTGACGATATATGACGGGGAATAGAGACGTGCCAATAGTATGGCTATGTCAAATGGATCCGCAGTATCCTTTTCTCGCCTCTTTCTGGAGACTCCCAGGTTCTCGACAGCCTGGTTGTCGGCGTACTGGATAGAGTTGAGAACAGGGATGTCAAAAGCGAATCTGGAAATCGTACTGCGAAAAGTTGGCGCGTTATCGCCGATGCATAGCCCTGCCCTGTCTTCCGCTTGGTCTGTAGAAAGTGAGAAGTACTCTGTAATAGAGTGTGACTACACGTACCAGGCCGAGAAAGAGGCCAATTTGGACCTGAAGGGTTACGACTGTGATTTTATCGTCCAGCCTGCCCTTCGAGTCCATCACCAGAAAATTCACGAAACCCAGTAGTATGGCTGCAAACAAATTGTTGGCCCTCTGACAGAAGTCATGGAAAGAACGTACGCATGGGTAGAAGAGACGCGTTACGCGCAAGGACGGTCTCCGCATCGTATGAACCGTATTTTGCGCCTTCACCGGTGGTTTTGAGATGGTCTAGGTAGGCGTAGAGACGGCCTTCTAAACGAGCCTGAGCTTTGAGAGTCGCATATGCGAGCCGCTTCTGAATTCCATTGGCGAGCAAGTCGTCGACGTTGTCAAAAACGGACATCCTTCAGCTCTGGGAGTGGAGTGTAGGTAAGATTGCAATCCGATTCGATTCGACTCCGACGCATGCCAAGTGGCCAAAGTTACATAAAAAGACGTGAGCTCTTGAGGTGATTGAGCGCCCTAGACCGCAGTCACGTCAAGACTGTTAAGTATCTTTAGTTGGTGACGAGACATGTATATGACAGGACTCGTCTCGCCCTTGTACAATCAGCGCCGTGTAATAGTCGGAAAACTGGGAAGTGTTGAGTTTTAGAGGTGTATACGTGTTTCAGCACAAACCTATACGGCCTGATGGTCTGGGTGAGTGATGGTGTGCGGTGAACGCAGACGCGACTACTTAGGGTTGACGCGACGCGCCGCAGAACACGGTGATCTCCCAGCCTCGGCGCACACTCTCGGGTCGTTACAGTGGGGGCATGAGACGGGATGAGTGGGTATAAGGAGTTGCGCTGTAGAAGGGCAGCAAAGGCTGGAAGTAGGGCGCTGGCACCGGGCACGTATCAGTCGCGTCATTAATCAGCCATGAAGAGCAGACAGCGGGTGATGGCGGCGGTGGACGGAGCTCCAAGAAGGCAACGGCGTCGAGATTGGAAGTCTTGGTGTCGATGTTGAGGTAGACAGATCTTGCTGTGGAGCGCTGCAAGGCTGATGAGAACTTGAGAGCGTGAGCAAACAGCCACCGAACTTGCACGGCTGTAGACGAGGCGGGAACAGGGACAAGGATCTGAGTGCGCGGAGGCGGCAGCAAACTGCTCTGGTACTAGCTTGGCGGCGTTCCCTTGAGACCGAGCGGGTGAGTAGGCCTTGCCCTGCCAGCATCTGCTATCAGTGGCCGCACTACGGTCTGGGGACAAGAAAAGCCCGACACACACCTATTTATATCGATTCCTGTTGAACAAGACGCGTCGTTCACGTGTGTAGCTGGTGGTCAACAGTTGTGGCAGTCAACAAACGAGTGCAGCCCCAGCCACGTCACCAAGCTACCAGGGTCGAAGGTCCAGACCCATTCCCTTTGATACCCGCGCGAGGAACTCTAAGCTGTACCCTGGTACCCACACAGCGTCGGCGCGTGCATGCAGTGTGCACCCCCCTCCTCAGCGCTGCTTGATTATGCCGAGATGTGACCAGAGGGCACTCATCAGCTTGTGTGGCGCAAAACACTCCGCGGCGAGCAATATGCCCTGGATATTTCTGTAGCCATGTATTTTTCGTCTACAAGTTGTAGACAAGATTTGTAGTCAGCTTCACGATCACCCCACGATCACTCTGACATGGATGGCAGTGTATCTGGTCCTCTTATCACCAACTCATTCCTTCCAGTCATAAGTTTCTATTCGATTATATGCTATGTAGTACCAATAAGACCAAAACTGTAGTCGTAATCATGAGGGATATCATCAGCTCTATTATCGTTGAGAAAGTCCTGAGCAAACATCGAGACAGTGTCCAAACCAAACGCCTTCAGAATCCGACAGAGTGAATCCCCACAGGGGTGATAATTCGTAACGACAGCGAGGTCACCCAGATGAGGATCGGGGTGCTTGGCGCGAACGCACGATGCCGCGTCACAGACGGTGCTAACCAAATCGTCAAACATAGCGGACCGTCTGATGCCAGAACGAAAAGCAAGACAGGGATCCCAAAAAGGGTCCAGAAGGACGGCGGCCCCAAACTAGAGAGATGTGAGAAAACCGTCAACACACAAAGAGGTGACTCACACGTTGATAAAGTTTCAGGAAACGGAGACGACCGCTTACGGTGCGGTGGTGAGTCTTTCCGTACGCGCTCAACAACTTTGCCGTTTCGACCTCCATCTCGTGCGCATTGAGACCCTTCTTGGCAAGCTCCTGCTGGAGAAACGCGTGTTCTTGCTCGAAACTGGCCTTGATTACTTGACCCTTCCAGAGCTTTGATCCATCGCCGCAGCTGTGCTTCTTCCAGTCGATTGCAAAGAGGAGGACGCCTATAGATCGTATCACATAATAGACAAAGTGTTCGACGGCATTGCTCTCTTTGTGCGTGTTGATGAGCTGAACAGAGTGTGAGAGGAAAACGAGAGAAGCTGGGAAGGAGCGCATATACCGAGTCGGTAGCGACGATCCGCTTGAGAGTGCTTGCTTCCTTCTGGATATCGCCAAGGCGCGTGCAGAGCGAGTCCCAGGTAGTGCACGAGTCAGATAGAGGGCGGAGATGAGCATCCCACTGCGTCTGAGAAGAGCCGTGTCCCATGATAAGCCGACGGAAAGCTTGGTCTTCAATGTCGAGGATGGAGGATCCAGTGTACGGAAACTGCAGCAGAGTGGAGCGAAAGTCGAGGGCAGAGAGAAGACCAGTGTTCCAGGCAGATTGAATGGTGTTGTAATAGCGTTTTTCGTGTGGTTCCTGGTCACTGTCAGCTGAGAAACGCGTCGAGAGGCTGAACACACGCACCAAAGCAGAGTCTTCAGCGTCATCTTCCGGTGGTGGCTGCGACGGCGGCGGCGGCGGCGCGTCAAAGGACGTCTTGTGCTTCTTGACAATGTTCGATAGGTCGTCGGCGATGGACTCGACGCGTCCCCAAAGCTGCTGTATGCGACGCTTGGACCGAGGCGACATGGGATCCAAGGCAGGAAGTTCGTTGACGTGGGCACGTAGCGCAATGAGGCGGCGCTCAGCGTCCTTGACGCCGTCCTCCATGGAGGGAGAGGACAAGGTGTGATCGGTGGCGGTGTTCAGCCAGGACTAATGCCGCCGCTCTTGATGAGAAGATCTCACGCTAAGTTACCAGGATCTGGAAGCATATATTCATGTACATTTATTGGGTTTGCTAATACAGTACTACTGCTGTGATCTTGACAGCGAGAGGGAACAAGATAGGGATGGCAATCGTCAAAAGAAATATACTTGCTAGACAAGATGTCTCTACAACGGAAGGCATATGGCCCACTGCCCGTGGAATGAGACATATCAGACGGAAGACTGCCAAGAAGAGTTGAAGGGAGAGACGGGCGCGCCCACATTTATCCCTGAGCCCCGGATCTTCCATCTCGCGACCACCGCCCGCCGATCTGTCTTCGCGACCCCTGCGCGCCGATCTGTCTTCGCGACCCCCGCGCGCCGCCCTCGTCCTCCAGCACCCCCTCGTCCACTCCCGCCCTCGCCCTCAGCCCACCCCCGCCATCTCACGTGAATTTCTTATAGGCAAAGTTGTCAGAAATTTTAACGGACTTAAAAAAAAAAAACTCACGCCGCTCGTTCCTCGCGCGTTGCTATTTTTTAGGCTTGCGCTACATAGCTGCGCTCGTTCCTCGCTTGCGGGTTGCCTCGTCCCTCGGCAAAAAGATGTGGCCGGTATGCCTCGTCCCTCGGCAAAAAATCTGGCGCCTGGATGCCTCGTCCCTCGGCAAAGAATGTTGCGCCTCCAGGGGAGTCGCTAAGGAAATCGAAAGCGAGGAAGGTTCGCTGGGTCACCGAATTGAGGAATTGCCACGGAAAGATATTGAAACCCTAACCCTACAAGGGAAGGTGAAGAGGAGGTTGAAGGATGCCAGTGACGCAATGCGGCCTACAACTTTGGCCAAATGTGTAGGGCTGATTGCGTCATCAGCAGAGACTATGTACGATACTGCTGGATATGGTCGGGCATCGAGGACATCCAGCACCTTTGAGACCTTCAAAGGAGTGCGCTGCTGGGAATGGTCAAGAACTGGTTGTTGAGATGGCATAGTAGTACATACCTCACCAATCCACCTGTTCCCTTTATCCGTGTGTGCTACTCGGGAACAGAGCGAAGGTACAGTCTAGTTAATGTCGGATGACGGCAGGAGCGCGAAGGCGGAGACCGGTCGCGTGCGGCAGCAGCGAGCGACGGCAGATGTGCAAGCTGTGGCCGGAACTTCAGTAAGGTGGTCGACAACCGATTGGTATCTGAAATATTACATACCTGGTCAATACATCTATACTCAAGTGACTCCGCGGCAGGGCAATGCGAGAGGAGGGTTGGATTACAGCCGGGACCAGCAATGAATATCCTGGCCCTGGATACTAGCGAGTAGCGGCAAGGGAGAGGCTGTTGCTGGTGATGCAAACTAATGGGATATGGTCGCTGTCATGAATGGCGATATGCGAGTGTGCTCAGCCAGATTTTGGTCAGCGCGATGCCGGATATGGATGACGGCGGGAGCTCAAAGGGAAATGGCGGCTCTAGACAAAAGCTTGGACCGGTAACAAATTTCCTTAGTGCTTGCCATGGGGTACAAGTGAGTAGCGAGAGGCTGGTGTGGTGGTGCAGGCTGATGGGGATTGGCGGCTGTCATGAATAGCGAGATGCGAGGCAGGAGGGCCGAGGATCCTTCGAAAGACTGGGCTGCGAGAAATGGTCAAGAGCCGGTTGATAAGACGGCACAGTAGAGTACTTACCTCGCCGATCCCTTGTTCTCTTATCCGTGTGTGTTCAAGTGACTCGCAGACTTGGATGACAGCAAGAGCGCGATGGCGACAATGATCTGGCGGGCAGACCGTCGCGTGGCGAGCAACGGCAGACTTGGAAGATGGGGATTAGCCAGCCGGATATTGCGTGGGCTGATGGCGATTGGTCAATGACCGGCTGAGAGGAGGGAATGGCCACATACCTGGACAATGCAGCGTTAGTGTCAATGACTTCCGTAGTGCTGGCCACGGTGTTCAAGTGAGTAGCGAGAGGCTGGAGTGATGGTGCAGGCTGATGGGGATTGGCGGCTGTCACGAATGGCGACATGTGAGGCAGAGCACTCGGCTAGCTCTTGGTCGGCGCGATGGCGGATATGGACAACGGCGGGACCGCAATGGGAAAGGCGGCTTGTCATGTCGGGCGAGTTGCGAGTGCTCGGTGAACGAATGCAGAACAGATCTGGCGGCAGGCGAGCGGGTGCGAGTGTAATTAACGACGGGAGAATGGCGGGCAGACTTGGCGGTAATCGAAGGAATCTGGCGGCAAGACAGTGAATGCACATTATGGAAGTAGCAGTCGGAAATAAAATGCATTTCGGCAAAATCGAACCAGGGTCCGCGAGATGGCGGATCGGCAAAGCGCCCGGTGGGAAAACGCATCATTCGAACGATCGGTTATGTTTCCCTTCTCTGTATCGTTCCAATTTTTTCGTATGTCACCCCGAAGGGGACATAATAGTATAGGAAGTTTACCAAGACGTTAGAGAAAGTTCTGTGATGTGGAGGAATGGCAGAGTAAGGTAGTTGCCTTATGGGGGGGAGGGGGGTGTTCACAGGGTCCACCCACCTGAGAGGGATCCGCCCGAGTTTTGTGACACGAACAAACTTGCAGCTGTATAACATTCTGGACACTTGGTGCATGTGAGCTTCCTTCACGGTTCAAATTGAGCAGCCAGAAGTCTTTGAAGACAAGAAGCTGAGCGCTGAGTTATCATAGTACGATAGACATACAAGCTTGCAGCTCCGAGCCACGGCAGGAGGTTCGCAACGCTCACCTCTTTTCTGCCTCTGGCTCTCACTTCCAGCTTGAGTCTATCGTACCCCTTGGTCTATGTAGAGTATGTGAGGAGTTCATGCGTGAACTCCACTCGTAAGCACTACCTTGTTTGTGCTTGCCCTCTCGCCATATGTATTGTAGCATCGTCAAAGTTGGTAAGTTTTGAAGAACCGTCGTGTATGGGCCCCAGATGGGCCCGATCAATTGGTTATAACTTATCTACAGTATTTACAAAGCCAACAGTCCAAATACGCACCCAATGGATGAGGCTCAATACAAACAGAAGAAACGTCGGGCGCTCGACGAAGACCAACACAGTTAGTGCGACAATGTAGTAAGTAGTAGTATAAGACAGGATGAAGCAACACAGAAAGCATCCTCTAAGAACGTTGGCTGCGGGGAGTTGAGAGAGCTTCGAAACGAGGAGGCCAGTAGAATACTCACGCCATGCCTCCGTATCCCATTGCGGCGCCTGATTCCGCAAGCTTGCGTTGCCTGAACGCCTTGCGGTATTTCGTCCTCTCATAGGTGACCAATCCAACAACGATAAGCGCGATGACTGAGATACCCGCGAACACTCCGAGACCAATTGGCAGTACAGACAGTTGCTTGCCCGGAAGCGTGAAAGCAGCAGAGGTCGATTCTGAAGACTCTGCTGCAGCTGCCGTCCCAGATGCTGCTTGCGTCTGAGCCTCCGCAGCGGCTGAGGCAGTAGCGGTGCCGGAGGCGTCTACTGTGGTAAATCCCTTCAAAAAAGAGTGAGACAGGCAAGTGAATCGCGGTAGATCAGACCCACATTGGCGACGACCGCGCCATTTCCAGAAGCGGGTGCCGATGCAGAGGCAGCAGAGGTGCTTGCGGCGGCGGCGCTACCACTAACAGTAGTGAATCCCTGTAAGATGGTTAGTTGGAATGAGAGAAGATCTTGAGATGCCAGATTGACATACATTGACGATGACGGCGCCACCAGCTGAGGCGGAGGCCGCGGCAGACGATGCTACTGATGTCGCAGATGCTGCACCAGATGTGGCGGAGGCACTGACGGTTGAGAATCCCTGGAGTGGAATGAGTGGGATCCCAAGTGAGGGTAGAGCACCATACATTGACAGAAATGGCACCCCCGCTCTGCGCGGCTGCAGAGCTGGTAGCGTCTGCAACGGAGCTAGTAGCGGTAGTAGACGCTGCTTCCGAAGAAGCAGCGTCAGAAGAGGCCGACGCCGACGAGGTGGCCGAGGAAGCCGCATCGGAGGAGACTGCGGAGGAGGAAGAAGAGTCTCCGCCACTGGAGCCGTTGTTGGTGGGATCTATCGTGAATGTGCAGTCGGAGACCTTGAGAACGGCAGGGTTGCCGTCCGAGTCGAGGATGGGGGTCAGAGTTATCTTGCAGATCTCGGTCATGGTACCAGTATCGCTGCTGCCTGTCAGCGTGAATCTGCACCATGAACGCACGCACGCACGTATTGACGGTCTGGGTGGTGGACACCGTCTGTGGGTCACCAGTGACTTGCTGGCGCTTGAGATGTACCGGCGAGGCATTGATGGCCGCGGAAAGGAGCGAGAAGAGCAGAATGATAACGGGTGCGAATGAGAACATGGCGAGAGCGTTGAAGGAGGGCTGAGCTGGAGACTAAAACGTAGAGCCCGGTCCTGCGGTTTCTCGACGGTGACCAGAGAGGCGAAGAAGAAGAAGAAAAAAAGACTGGAAGGGCCCGCTGGGCGAGGAAAGGCAGTACTGGAGAAACAGGATTTCGTGGAGACAAGCAACCCGTGTTACGCCCTTTCTGGCCGTTTCAAACTCCGCTCCCTTTGCGACCATCATTGCTTCAGCTCTGGACTTTGGTCTATGAAGGCGAGTCGACGCGTGGGCAGTCGCTGCAATTGTCTTCACGCATATTATCCAGCGACTGTGCTGGATAGTATACACGAAGAATCGCGTCTTGTCGTGACGCGGCTCATCGTAGCGTCAATATTTCCGAGAAACAACCTCAAGGGCGAAAGCAGTGCACCCCACACCCTCCTTGAACAACACTGCATTATCGTTGATCCCCAGCGTTCAAGGCAGGGAGAGAGACCTCCACTTCAGAGTCTTCAAAGTTCACAGTGTTACAGTCTTTACAGTGGTCGACTTGATTTCCAATATTCGAAGTGGCTGATTGGTACCTGACGATCAGATCAGAAGTGACTGCGGAATTTATTTGTAGCAACCGCGCCCTGGTGGGCTAAGGACAGAGCGAGGGGCGGGAGGGCGGGCCATATACGTCTAGTTCGAGATTGATGATCCCAGTCAATCAACCTGGACGGCCATGTATGCATGGTGTTGGCAGATAGATCTAGTGCTATTTGATACACTGTATGTGACAGAGATGGACGTGCATCAAAGGCAAGATGTCCGAGGATATTTGCGCAGAGGGAGGTTACTTTTCCATATTATTGTATTGCCACAAGGTTGTACGCAATGGACGCTATTCGACCCATTGTTCGCCTCAGGACTTTACGCGTATGTGGTGGGGCGTGGCGTGGCGAGCTAAGATTATTAGTACCATTTGTTAGGAAAGTTGCTGTTTCAGGTTGTTGAATTGTGGATCACGCGCATAAGCATATCAAGTGAACCGCCACTTGTCGACTAGGAAAGAGGTTGTGGCGTACAGTGTAATGCCTGTCACTTACCGTTTATGACGCGGCAAGAACAGTTTTGCCTCTGTGAAGACTAGTTGAGCCCAGGAAGCAGAAATCCTACACTACTGATAGTATCATATGAGTACCCTTTTCTCGTCTCGAATGCCCTAAAGGCATGGCCGCATACTCGTAGCGGAAAAGCCGATTGGCCTCTATAAATGGTAGCATAGTCGTGGCGAAAACCAAACCAAAAAATAACTGAGAGATACCATCACTACATACCACCTTCTACCGCTTTATACATCTTTCCATCCCTTTCTCTATGTCGTCCACGCCGCCACTCTAATACTTTCCCAACCACACGCGCAACCACCTGCGCACCATATTTCTCGAACAACAGTGAGATAGCGACGTTCAAGACAATCACGAGAGCAAGGAACAATCTTCCCTCCGGCGGTATTGGCATTAATGACAAGATGGCTGTCATCGCCTGAGGCGGCGCGAGCAATACAAGCAGGTTGAACGCCGAGAGCAAGCCCAGGGCGAGCATCAGCAAACCTACCGAGTGGATATCCAACATCAGCGAGCGAACGTCACTCGGAAGAATCAACGTACCGTTGGTAGTCATCGGCTGTCTATAGGGCGGGCCAATGCTGAACACCGCAGCGACTAGGATGTATTGGAAACACGACACCAAGAACAGTGTCGAGTTTTCGTAGTTTGTCGACTCCAAGTGGTTGTCCCCATCCTCAGGCCCTGATTCCGGAGGTGGCGAATACCAATCTTGTTTCCTCACCCAGAGGTATACCCACAATTGCGCGAGTGACGTTATGACAATCTGCCCGATGATGCTGGACAAGACCTTTTTCGAAACGAGACTCGCCGTCGGACGTTTCGCGTGTATGCGCGGATATGGAAGCGTGCGCCCCACTGTCATCGGTGGATTGTTTGATCACCAACGACAACTATAGATCAGTTTGAGACTCACTGGTGACAGCGACTGGTATAATGATGAACAAATCGATGTAAAGGAACTACCCAATTGCTCAGCATCGGGATTACGAAGAGAAACAGGAGGGTAATCACCTGGAAGTCCCCAAGCGACGAAGCAAACGAATATAGCAAGGTTACAGAGGTGAATTGAATCATTGAGTACAGCGCCCTGAAGCCTTATGCATGAGCCGCTTGCGTGTGCAAAACGGAGAGACACCCACATATACTTGAAGCAACTGAAGCTCGTCACAAGTGCCGCTCTGCCTTCTTTGATGACTTCAATGACGCATCCGATGTCTGGTGTACTGGCAGTGAAAGGGGCGGCAACACTAGCCTCAGCCTCGGATAACGATATGCCCACGTCTGCCGCCTTCAGAGCGGCACAATCGTTGGCTCCGTCACCGCACATCAGCACCGTATATCCGAGCGACTGCAAACGTTCGACGACTTCGTTCTTCTCGTCAGGCGACATGCGAGCGAATATCTGCGTCTTGACAAGCATCTGTGAGAGCAACGATGTCAGCTCGCCGAAGTATCATGGGCAACGAGTGCCTTACACGCTGGAGCGTCTCTAGCGCTGCATGATTGATCATCCACCTGAACACATCGCCAGTTATGACCAGCGCGTAGTCTTGATAATCCAGATCGTCAGACTCGACCGTATGATGCGGCGGGGGCGTCAATGGCTTCAGACTATACGAGTCCAACTTCCATAATGGATCGTCCATGCATGGCCATTCCAGTTTTGATTCCCTGACAGTCGAGTTACCTGCTCATCCGTTTAGTTGTCGAAAGCACAAATAGCAGATGTTCGGAAGCGTACCGCGAATGAAAATTGGCGAAAAGACATGAGCTGCTTGATTGATGAGACCACATTCCCTAGCAACACTGGCAGCGGTGAGAGGGTTGTCGCCGGTGATCATACGAACAGCAAGGTGCGCTTGACGTAGAGCATAGATGGCGGGAGCCGTGCCGGGCTTGATCTTGTTTTCGAAGATGATAAGGCCCAAGAACCGTAGGCCGCTCTCCGCTTGTTCTCTGTCATTGCGTGAGAACTGAGGTTGGGGGTGAAACTCAAGGCACATACCGCTTCATCCGTTGTGCTTTCAACCAAGAAAGACCCTCGATAGTCTTGCCAGCTATAGCTATGACTCGATAACCGTGTTTAGTATAGTAAGAAAGCAGGTCATGGTAGTCCTGAGGAACTGGAAAAACTTTGGGTCAGAAAGAAATCTCATCGAGTGGGTCGACACTCACACGAATCTTTAGCACATATATCACCCATGACCTCAGGTGCACCCTTGACATAGATCTCCATGCTCGAGCTCTTCAGCCGCTTCACGACAACACTCATACGTCGGAGGGCCGAAACGAACTCGAACGTCCGGATGACACCAAGTTCAAGGAAATGTGCATGCTGCAGCAGCCTAGTGAGTCTAGTGGCACAACAGCTCATGTAAACAGTCTTACCTTAGTGGCTCCTTTCAAGGCATCTTCCAATCTAAATTGTGCACTTCCAGGTGGCCGTACAACAGTCTGGACGAGCGCCGTCTGCTCAACACCAGCCTTGGACTTGATCACACCAGTTCCAGCCACCCTGCCCTCCTCCAAAGTCCACTTCGTAAACGAAAACATCTTCATATCGAGCGGATCGCCAATCGCCTCTCCATCCACCATCTTGAGCGAATGACACGTAGCCATCGCATGCAGAAAGTTTGCCTTATCCTTGGCCAACGGCAGGTCATGGATGTCATCCAAAAGCTCGCCAAACCTCTGTCCGTCGCGATCTAGGCTGCGTACTCCGAGGATGTCCAAACCATCTTCGGTCAACGTGCCCGTCTTGTCGAAACAACAAACGTTTACTTTGCCTCCAACGTTGACTCGACTTGGTGAGATGCAGTAGATTCCCAGTTTTCGGAGGCGGCCGAGAGCGAAGCTCGTTCCGATGGACAGTGTAGCCGGGAGTGCAGGAGGAACAACGACAGTAATGAGATCCAAAGCGCGCACAACGATGGTGACCCAAGGGAGCTACAGAGACGTAAGCATAACTTGCCATGTCCAATTAGAAATAAAGCGTGCTTACCCCGATTCTCACAAACTGAACTGCGCTGAAGCTAAAGCCTAGGATGGCAATCCCAGCGAGGACACCGATGAAACGAACAGAGTCACGGTAGAACTTGAATCCAATGGGCTTTGGATAGAGCATGGACCGAATTAAAGCACCCTTCGTCGTGTTGAAGCCTAAACCGACATCAAGTTCGTGTTGGTTCACGGAGGGTAAGCACTAACCAGTCCTAGTAACAAGCCCCAATGCAGGTTGCCCTTGTCCATCCGATGTCAAAGATCCTCTTATCCTGATGACTCTCGTCCCACCATACATAAACGCCTTGGGATTATCAGTACGGCTCACTCTCCACTGGAACAAGTCGTCGTCCTTCGCCGGGATCTTGCTGACGGGTACACTCTCCCCGGTCAACATACTCTCGTTGATGATAGCATCGCCAGACATGAGGAACATGTCGCATGGAACGAGAGATGAGTCGGATGCGGAGAGATTAACGACGTCGCCCGGTACTAGGTCGTTTGAGTCACGCTGAATCCCTGACAGTGGACGCGTGAGAGGTACAGTGGGGAGAAAAACAAAGTACGTACAGATGCCATCTATGAGAACGTCCATTTGGCAAGAGAACTTTGACATTTCCTTCATCCGCGCTATTGTCTAACGAGTATCATGTCAACAAGATAAAGATGCAGCCGAGAAGACACCAACTTTTTTAGTTTCTACCAAAGTGGTGACCACACTCAACACCGAGATGACTGCGATACAGAACGCGTAATAGTAGTAATCATCCAATGACCACAGTACAATGCTGGCAATCTGGAACACGTAGAATGGATGAATAATCTGTGAATGACGCCTCAGAGGGATAGTCACTAGATCGATACAAAAGTCGTGTACTTACCTCGTCGACGAGAAGAGACGCGGTAGATTTGCCGTCAATGTTGATCGCGTTGGCACCAAACAGGGAGTACCTCTGGCTTCGCACTGTAGACTGCAGGCCAAATTGAACGCCCTGAGTGGTCAGCCAGCTTTGGTCAGTCCATTCTCTAGTAGATGAGATGACATTGTGGAGGACGGGAGGACGACAAATAGGCTCACCTAACCATGGAAAATAGTCCCGTCCGAGGATCCAACGCATAACGCGAATAACGATAGTCCAAGAAATGTAGATTGACGATGTTTTCCGTGGCATATCCATCCCCAGGTTTCAGTAAGGGAGCACCAGGTTCGTCCGAGAACACAGTGGTGATGGGATAGTCATAGTCAATAGTGCGGATAGGAAAAATAGAAATGTCTCTGTATGCAGACTAGTAACGTTTGGAGGAGATCGCGCACATGGCAGAAAGGGCTTACCTCTACCACCACGAAGCCATCTTGACTCTCACAGAACGCCTTCTCACGGGCAGCCCAGCGGAGCCAGAGGTTCGGAAACCAGTGGCCGAGCAGCGCGAGGATGCCGAATGTCGTGATACAGCCTATACGCCACATAAGCCGTCGCCATAAGACCACTTCATAGCCAACGAGGCGTATCGTGCTGTCCTCGTCGGGGATGTAAATTGTCTGACGACTAGGCGGTCCGGGGGGTGGTGGATCGAGGAGGGCAAAGGGAATCTCCATTTCTATACGCGATTCTCCTCCGAAGATCTGGTCCGAGGAAAGCAGCGGTAGACCCTGAGATGCAGCAGTGGGAGACGGGGGCTCCGAGTCGTATCGCATACTTGCTGAGACGGAGATGTCGGTATTCACGGTCCGTAAGGACGCTGCATCGTCAGATTCTTCCTCCTCGCCTGACGAGTAGCCCCATCGCTCCTCTCCGTCATCGTCCGTGTCGAGGGCATAGTCTGATCCGGCGCGACTGCGACGAGACCGCCGACTGACAGAGCCGGTAGACGACCTGTTGGAGAAAGATGGACGGCGCAGATGCTCGGGCGACGTCGCGCGTCCGCCGAATAAACCTGCGATGCTGTCGAAAACGCTGGGTTTGGGTGGGGAGGTCGGGCGGCGGCGGGGGCGGGACCGTCCTTCGCGGGATATCGCGCTGTGACCGTCGTCATCATCGTCGGCAAACTCGTCCTCGCCGGGGTCCGTGCTCTGGCGGGAGACTTGACTGTCCATACTGGATCGACGAGAAAATGACGCGCGCGAGACTTGGCTGTGTCGGCGGCTTCTCGACCATCCCTCACTGCTCCGCCTGCCTGCCTCTATATGGGACATCCGGGAGACGCTGCTCGGATTGACAAAGTCGCTGTGGCCTGGACCGGAGAATATCGCGCCTTCGCCGTCTTCTCCATATGCTGTGCTGTATTGCGAGTCGCGACGCGAACGGCGGGTTTTGGCGACGGCATCGTTGATGTCCACGGCGGATGCGCCTTCAGTGTAATCGTGTGATGCCGGCTCTGTGGACGGTCCAGCGACGGGCGTCATTTCATAGGCGCCGGGGAAGGAGTCTGGAGAAGAAGGCGTTGTGGAAGTCGCCGGCAGATATGTCGCAGTAAACGGAAGGGTGGAACGCTCGTTATCGCATGGACGAAGGTCGACGAAAACAGAGGTGCGGCACCGAGCGTCTCCCGGCAGCACTGCTCGGCAAGTACCCCGGATCAAACGGCATAAGGCGAGGATCAGCGGCGGCTCGGCGAGAGCAAACTCTGATCAATCCGGCAGTGCATTATTAGCTGATGCCGCGCCATTCCGGAATGAGGCCTCCTCACATCTCAAGGCGGCGTACAGTATGTGTCGGCGATATAAGTGAGTGTGTGAGACTCTTTTCGTGTCGAGTTTGGGTACTTTCTGGACCATATATATTGACTGACTTCCGTGGGCAGACATTGTACTTTCTACAGACGGTCCCACACGATATGAAGGCTCATGAAGATCCTTCACAGACCTGAAGATAAGGCGGACGGATCATGTTCAGCAGGACGTGTCACGATGCCAAGATCTTCGTAGCTCTCTTCAAGTTATTCTAGGTACGTAGATGCTGCACCATTCGTGAGTGTGTTAAAGCTGGTGTTCTTTCGAGCCTGCAGGAGAATCCATAATGGACCCAGATCACCCGTCCGCTCAAAACGTGACAAAGCAGAGGTTTATATAGAGGCGCGACTTTCGATTGCCATTTGGCAAAGGTACTGCAGGGGCGCGACGCGTATAGAAGAGAATGTTCTATCCTGGTTGCGACTCACCATACGGACAGCTACGGACGGCAGGCACGAGCTCGGAAATACCAAGGTTCTCGTCGCATTCATATTATCATCATCCTGCAATTTCTGGTCTATCGCGAAGCCTACACGGAAAGCAGACGTCAGCATGCCCGTCGAGCAGGGAACTCAGGCAAAGCTCAGGTCCACCGTTTAGCCAAGTGCAGAGAAATGGGAGCCGAGAGGCTGAGCAGAGCCTTCGGTCCGTTGGACCGTTCCACCCGCTCCGGCTGCTTCTCAACCAATTAGCAACGGATTGTTACACTGTACTTAGGGCACTCATGTCCGCTCGACGACCATGCGGCCATGAGCGGAGGTAGTAAGTATTCCTAGTACTTAATGCCAGACTGCTGAGGCTCGCTGCTTCATCCACTCTTTCGTTCCCGTCACCATGAGGACCTTCGTCACGGCCGCCTTTGGTCTCCTTCCCCTCCTCGTTCCTGCTTGGGGCAAGGAGAACCGTCTTCGTTCAGAGGGCGAGCCAGCTCCGTACGTCTGGCCATCCCCAATCATCGACGAAATGGAAGACATTCTGCAACTGCAGAGCGGATACATTCGCCGGGGATTCAGAGACGGTCTGTTCAGTTTTTCTGCTCTTCAACCTTCCGCTAAATGTCTCAATTCTCCAGGAGTGACCCCATGTTCCTTCTCTGTCGCTGGAGCAGGTCGTCAAACTGCCGCAGAATGGATTCGCACAGCGTATCACGACATGGCCACCCATGACATCGCGACTGGTCTTGGCGGTCTTGACGCGTCCATCATGTTCGAAACAGAGCGCGACGAGAACGTCGGGGCTGCCTTCAATGGCACGTTTGGCTTTACCAATGGCTATTACAGCACCCGTTCTTCAGCTGCAGATCTTATCGCGCTCGCTGTCGTGATTTCTTCGAGGGCGTGTGGTGGGCCATACATTCCCTATCGTGCTGGCCGCATCGATGCGACCGAAGCGGGTCCGCTCGGTGTTCCAAAACCAGACCAGGACATCGACACCCATACCCAAATCTTTGCGGCGGCGGGATTCAACACGACCGACATGATCGCCATGGTTGCCTGTGGTCATACTCTTGGAGGTGTGCATGGCGTTGACTTTCCAGAGATCACCTTGAACGACAGTGCAACCAACTTTGAGCATTTTGAAACCGGGACTAGCTTCTCCGCTTTCGACAATGCGGTGGTGACCGAATACCTGAATGATACCACCTCCAACCTGCTTGTTGTTGGCACGAATGACACTTTGAATTCAGACAAGCGTGTTTTCGGGGCTGACGGCAATAGCACCATGCATGCGCTTGCAGACCCCGCCGTCTTTGCAGACCGGTGCTCTGATATCCTGGCGCGCATGATTGACACGGTGCCCGCCTCTGTCACCTTGACCGACGTTATCACTGCCATCGAGGTTAAACCCTACATCGAGCACTTCTATCTGAATTCAAAGGATACTCTCGACCTAAAGGGCCGCATTCGGGTTCGCAGTACCAATCGCAACGACAGCGATATAGGCGTCCACCTCACCTACCTCGATCGCATTGGCAACAATGTTACCTCCAACGTCATAGAGACAACTCGAGCCACCTACAAGCAAGGCGTGACCAGCGGTTTTGGCGAAATTTTTGTTTGGTATGAGTTCGCGACTACCCTCCCCGTCGAGACATCCATCAGCGCATTCCATGTCCACGTCACGACTCCCTCGAATGGCGCATCCGCTCTTTTTGATAACGCTGGTCAGGGCTTTCCCCTCACCGACGATATTCTGTACCAGCTGCCACAGTCGTGTCGAAGCACAAACGACTATGTTACTTGGAACACGACTGTCGTCGCCGCAGTACGCGCCGAGCGCGCCACGGAGCCCGTCAGCCTCGCCTATACCGCCAGGATTCCTCGGCAGGGTGTCAATGTCCCGAGGTTGGAGGTCCAGAGCCAGGCAATGGAGCGTACACAGGACGCGGCCAACGGCACGTATGTAGTTTTCAGCACCATGAAAGTCGTAGACGCGCCTAGCTGGGAATCGAGATTCGACGTCGCTGTTGGCGAGGGTGAAGACGCGGCAGCGGTGACGTTCCAGCCGTCGGGTAGCCTGCCGAACACATGTACGCCACTGTAAAAAGAAGGACTTAGTAAAAGCACACTCATTACAACCAATACTATGCCGACCACTTGTGCAATGCAGTCATTGAGCGCGCGCTCCAGTCATACACAACCATAGTTTTGATTCCAATACACTCCTGAAGATATTGGTAGGCGCACTATGTAAAACGAACAGGAAGCGTATATGATCGAGCGTAAAGATTGATCAGACCTGTATCATACTGGAGTAAACAAGCACAGTCATGAAGCCAGCTCCGAGCGCATCTACGGCACGCCTTGTTGGCCTTGCGTATCGCGCACAAGAGACATGATCACACTCGCTTGCTATTAGTGGAATCCATGGGCATACTGCACCTTTCGGCCCCAGCCAGGAGACCCTCACCGATCGTGCCCAGTCGACATTGCAGACTCGCAGACAGCTCTTAAAACCATCCCGTCGTCTCCCCCGGTCGGATGTTCAAAGTCCGGCGTCATCTGCCAAAATTCCCAGTCATATTTTCGGTCAAGGGCGCTTCGAGGGGAGAGCGGCGAGTCTGGTGCACCCATATCTCTGCTTTCTAGGGCTGCAGAAAAGGGCATCGCCAACGAGGCATTTTTCGCGTTGTTCACGGCTCCATTGGGTCTTTCTGGGCACGTCGGTAGGTAGGAGGTGTGGCTGTGACGACACTGGGAGACACCGATGTGGTAGACGAGGGGTGGTGTGAGGGAGCGGATAGAAGCGAAGATGAAGTATTGAAGCCCACAAGTCCATTCCGTTCTAGTAATACATTCCATCCATATACAATCATGTGATGATCTGGGTATCCAGGTAAGCTAGATCTGGAGGTACTAGTACTAGTAGTGGGAGGACGACTCACAGCAGTAAGGTACGACTCGGCGACGATACGTGCTCTTGCGTTCAGGCTCAGCTTCATGTCACTGATCTCTCTATCAACCTCCTTCATGAATCTAGTACGGTGCTGTTAGCGACGGGGAGGAGGGTATCGGTAGCAGCGCACTCGATGATGAAATCGACAATCTTGTGCTTGAGCATAGTCTCGGTGTGGGTGTTGGTTATCAAGAAGGATATGTCGTATCCCTTCCTCTAGTTCAGCTAGATGGCAGAGTATGGGCAGGCTACGTACCTGGACTGGCTTTCGCCGGAGGACGATGAAGCTTTCTGCTCGCTGCATCATGAAACGGGTGAATTTGTGGCACAGGATGCGCTCGATCTCGTCGGCCTGCTTGATCTTGATGCTGAGGCGGATGGAGTTGATGGACGATTCGATGAGGACGCGCTCGTTTTCATTGCGGGAGATGATGAGTGGGTTAAGGAGCACTTCCTTGGATCCACTGTGATGTGGTCAATGGCGGTCATTGGCGGCGCCGATGACGAGAACTACGCACGATGCCTCTACTTCTGGCTTGTTGTGTCGCTCTACGACCTGCATCGCCATGAGCATCGGCGACAACGATGTGACGGGGCCGACTGACCTGTGACGAGAAGTTCTCGAGTGTCAGCGCTGCAGTCAATGTCGAGCGCACAGCGGCAAGATATGGCCTGAGAGCGTGAGACTGGGCGGCCGGCGATGAGCAAGTCGTCGGGAAAGACGGGAAAATGGGCGCACCATGCTTGGCAGGAGTGAGGAGAGCGCGGTCACGTAGGCGGACAGCCAAACAGGCCAAACCATCGGCAGTCGGTCCGGTGGATGCACGGGCCGATTGGTTAGATCGAAAAAATTTGGTCTTGCTCTATCCCTTACCTTCATCATGGACTACACTGTACTCGCCACCTGGTAGCTCTTTTTTTCCAATTGTCCTAACCTGCTGTATTCATCTTCAATAGGGCTCTGAAAGTCGCGCCAACCCCCGAGGGCACCACGTTCCTTGCCTCGACGGACGTCAAAATCACCAATGTCGCTCTCGGCGACGATGAAGAGACCCCCGACAAGACCGGTCGTTCTACGCTCAAGCTGACCTACGAGGATCCTGCTGGAGCTGATTTTGACTCTGACGAAGAAGGGGACTCGGCTGACGAGGCACCTGGGCAAGAGGTTGTCACCGCCATCTGTTCTTTGTCTGTCGGAAAAGCGAGTGGCTCCTTCTACACCACTTTCTCAATCTGACCGTTCTCAGACTGAGCAAATAACTACCGACATTATGCTACACGAGCAGGGAATCTTCAGGTTCACAGTCTCTGGAAAAAAGTGAGCCTCAAGACGCGTCGTTGTTGTGTTCAATAATAACCGATTGATCTCCTCTCAAGCACCGTCTACCTCACCGGTGTCAGAATCCGTACGTGTCTTTCTTCATCCAGAAAGATTTCTCTGACTTTTCGCGTAGAACAACGCGCTGCTGACGAAGACCCTTATGGCTCGGACGACTCCGACTCTGACGACGAAGGGGCCTTCCGCCTTGAGGACGTTAGCTCTGATGTAGAGATGGACGCCGATGGTTTCGAGAGCGACGCAAGGTACGCCTTGTGAAATTTCTTGACCCACAACCAAATCTCATGTAGGTCTAGCCGTTTCGAGGAGGTTGACGTTGCCACCAAGAACGACAAGAAACGCCCAAGAGAGTCTACAGAAGCCGATGGCGAGGCCTCGAAACCCACAAAAGCTGAGAAGAAAAAGGCCAAGAAGCAAAAGGGCGAAGATGGCAAGCCTGTCGACGCTGAGGAGTCGCCTGTTACCGAGAAGAAGGAGAAGAAGGAGAAGAAGGGAAAGGGCGGTGAGGAGCAGGTGCTTCCTTCGGGACTCAAGATCAAGGACGCCGTGGTTGGTACCGGGCCCCAAGCCAAGAAGGGCAAGCGCATCGAGATGAGATACATTGGTAAGCTCACGAACGGAAAGATTTTCGACTCGAATACCAAGGGCAAGCCTGTACGTCCTTCGTCACATCGTCGTGATGGCTGTTATTGACTGACCTCTTTTTCGTTCTCAGTTCCAGTTCCGTCTCGGAGCTGGCGAAGTTATCAAGGGCTGGGATGAGGGTATCGCTGGCATGCAAGTCGGCGGCGAGCGCGTCCTTGTCATTCCCCCCGCCATGGCCTACGGCAAGAAGGGCGTCAGTGGCATCCCGCCCAACTCCACTCTGACTTTTGGTATGTGGCTCTGTGCTTCGGGAAGATTATCCGTCTCATGGCAACGTTTCTCTTTCCAGAGTGCAAGCTCATTAGCGTCAAGTAAACGGAGCTATATATGCATATGCAAAAGTATACCGGCGCTGCTTCCCGTAGCACGTTGATAATCTCTGATGGTAATATTGACTGTTCAAGTCGCAATTTGCGCAAGATGCATACGAAATCGGTGATGTGGATGATTCGACTGTAGAGTCTTTCCCATTCTCGACTTCGAGGTAGGTTGGACGGCACTTTTGCTGCGCGGGTCCTACCTATGTAAACGTCTAAATCTGCTCGGTCTCATGCGCCTAACGAGGTTTCAATTTGGAAATCTGGAAATGATCCAACATCGATCGGGATCCGCGGAGGTAAATGTATATCCCATCAATTTAGCCAAATTTCTGGGGCGAAATCAAGGTCAAGATAGCGAGACCAGACTGAGAGAGGACCAGAGCGAGACCATTGCGAGGCTCAACATCAATACCAGGCATGCATGTCAGCGGAGTGGAGAAACAAGGCAGCAGAAGGTCCATTCGTACTTACGTCGATCGATTGTACTATGTAGTGATCGGGGGACCTCTACCTTAGGGAACATGGAGTTGTTGCAGGTTGTTGCACTGTTGTTGCTTCCACGGATGTATTTTCACCATCTTGCAGAGGCACCGCACCGCACCATCGATGGTGATAAATAGGTGATAACTTGCGTAAATGATGGCTCTGGCCTGCTTTACGACATGGGAGCGTTCGCACTCAGAAATCGGCAGGCAACGTTCTTTGCGTGATAAACGACGGCTACAGAAGTAGGATGTCAGGTATGTGCAGTAATCATGCTGCGCCTCCAGGGACACGAGAGACACTTTCCCGAAGGAACATGCTGGTTTTCATCAATTAATCTCGTCATTGGATCCATACGGCTTGCTTAGGCCGACTGGGGTTAAGTCCAGGCTAAAAAGTCTTGTACTTTTTTTTGTCATCTCTCCATTCTCCCCCCACCCACCGCCTCCAAGACGCATCTCTCCTTTTACGCTCCTCCCGCGGCTATCAACAGCAAGCAATCCTTCCCAATACTCAACTGCACTCACACAGAGTCCGAGATCATCTATTGCCTAATCTTCTTCTTTCCCATCTGTGCGGCGTCCAGGATCGATACGAATTCGTGTTAGGTCTCGGTGGCGTACATACCATGGGAATGGAAGAAGTTAGACCATGGCACGGTTGCGGTTTTGTGTGGATGTGGCGCGAACCCGTGGGCGTTCGACTCTATATTCCGCTTCACAGTATCCTGCCACGCGCCTGAGTTCGCCTCCACTAGTACTAGTGAATCATTCATCTCAATTCATTTGCGCTGATAGACGCAGATCCAGAAACAAATAATAAAACCCGTCAACAACGGCGGGCCTGTAGAATTATGTGCGTTACAAATATTGTCCGAAGTACTCAGTATTAGCGCGAGTCTCCTAACGAATCCCGCGATGGCTATATTGTACACACGCTATGGTTCCATTTATATACAGACATGATAATTATAGCGATGATTGAACCAGGAAAACAAAAAGCATGCGTGCTGGCTACAGTTCCTCAAGTGCAGAAGATGGTTCCGATATAGATACCCTCATATGGACCGAGCTACCATATGGATGAGCAGGGGTTCATCAAGACGAATGTTTGAAGTACTTACATGGTCGATAATGTTTCCAGCAAAGATGTTGGGAACACTAGCAATCTGACACTGCGAGTCAGTAGCGTCGTCGTTGCCTACCAGTCGCATCAATTGGGTTATATCTTTGAATTGAGACAGGGAGTTTTAGATACCTGGGCAAGCGACGACGTTGCTGTCGCTGATTATGTGGATTTCTCCAGCGGGATGCACGAACCCAAGTGCACGTCCCGGAACAATGGGGATCAGATCATCTGCATGATTAATCCTCAAGAAGTCAGGAACCTATACAACGACAATGGGTCAGAATGCTAACTCCCGACGTGTGATACAATGATCAATCCCACCTTTGAGTCAATCAACTTTGCGAAGGCAGCATTGCCGACTCCTACACCAATTCAAAACGATCAGAGCGTGAATACGTCCCCAAAACGCTATAACGCACGAGGTGTTCCATATGTCCGAGCGGTGATAACAGCCGTAGGGATGTTCAACGTGAAGAAGAGTGAGTCGAGCTCAGCCAAAGCTCCTCCGAGGGAGTGGCCAACGAGGGCAAGTTTTGTCGTTCCATGTAGAGCCATCAAGCGCTTCACCTCGGTAAGCGTCGTTAGCGCCGTCTGGGCATGCTCGGCGAGGAATCCTCCATGCACGAGAACACTGCTATTGACGCCGGGGAACAAAGTGGTACTAAGAGTGGCTGTCAGGATCGTGAGGTCCGTCAAATCAGACTCCCTATTGTGTTAATCATCAGCAGCTGGAATGGAGAAGCCACACATCAGACCCACAATTGCAAGGGATCAGTTCCTTCATGAGCCACGACGACAGAGTTCTGGGTCGACCAATATCCGACAATGTCTGATGAAACAGTCAGTCAAGATATTACTTTTCGAATGCCAGAAATAAACCTACATTGCTGGACAGAGTTACCGTCACCACCGACGAGGGTAGGCGTGAATCCTGGGAGGGCGGCACACGCCTCTGCATATTTAACTGTCAACACCAGGTAAAACAATGAAGACGACTCAATGCCACTGACGGCCACAGGTCCATGTTTGAAGGCCAGAAATGGAACAATAGGCAGCGCGGGCAAACTGGGTATATGGCGCAAATGAAGCAACCTCAGTCGAGGAGACTTGCGTGACAGCTCTTCGCAGGGGAGTCAAAGGTGTCGCGTAGGTGAGGCCCATGAACAGGGCAGGGATAAGGATAGCAGACGCAAACATCGTGAAGCCGGAGCGAAGACTGAAGACTGGGAGACGGAGGAAAGAGACGAAAAGGGAAGGCGTGTATGTCCCGGGGCTTGGTCCTCGAAGGTCTCTTCATTTTATACCTGTGGGAGATATACTGATGTTCACGGCACGGCATTCTTACCTCGCCGAGGATAAGAGTCTATGTGTGCTAAAAGAGGTACATAACATTGCTGTGAGCGCGGTATGATATTGTGAAACAGGTTCACGGGTCCGAGTCATGGTACCAAGTCGCCAGAAGTCACAGATGGTAGTAGAGCTCTACCATGTGGGCCGCCGGATTATTTGAGCTGATATCGTCAAAAGTCGCGTCGAGTCCATGTGGGCCGCTGGGGTAATTAAGTTGATGGGTAGTTGATGTCGCTAGGATAGTCGCGTCGAGTCCATCTATGATCTTCAGGGGACGCGCGACCGCGTTCTTTTTTCCATTCGAGATTCGAATCTGGTCCAACCAGTGACCCCGGCCTGAACGTGGGATGATTCCCCACATGCCAAAATGGTCTTGCGACTCCACCTGGAGTGAGTTTCTAGTCTGCGAGAGTCACGGAATGATATGTAGCCGGGGCGGACGTACTTCGATATCAACGAAGTACTGCAGCAGAACCAAAGCAGTGTATTCTCCGCTAGAGAGAGGATGAATCAGTACGTATCCATATTTAGACAATCGAAGATATCACAGTACTTGCCAGCTCAATTGATTGTCTGAGTCATGGCCGCCTCTTACTTGAGGTCGACAGGACCGCCCCACTCCATTTCGAACAGCTCGGAGGAAGATCTTTTTGCCCATTAAACCTGTTTCTGTATGAGGTGGAAGTTCAAGCCGAAGCGACTGTGAGAACTGCGGCGCTGTCATCATACACGTGCGGACAGCATGTTCTTCACTGACACTGAAACAGAATGAGGTAGTACTGAGTAATCTCTGCACCGTCCTCCCACTTCGAGGAACTTGCGCGTTCAATGCCCGACGTATCAGATAGCGTAGGTCATGGAGCGAT
Organism: Strobilurus pachycystidiatus; assembly: GCA_019915135.1. NCBI lineage: Eukaryota > Fungi > Basidiomycota > Agaricomycetes > Agaricales > Physalacriaceae > Strobilurus > Strobilurus pachycystidiatus. Next base: position 754,165 of record JAHLMK010000017.1, on the reverse strand, counting down.
GCCACTTCCGACCTACAACAATTCGCAGTGAGCGCTGGTTTTCTTTATCACATTCCATTTCGAGTCCATAATGGCCATGATGGCCGGAAACTGACATACCGCCTATTGATAGCCATCTTGCTGAAAGTATCAGGGAGCCCGCCACCGCGGAGACCTTGCAGCGGCGGCGGTTGACTCCATCTCACCCAACACCGCCTTCCAAGTCCAGGTCACATTCACGCAGTCCAGGCCGACACCCCCAAGTAGCCGGAAACACTCAGTCGAGCAGTTGACAAATCGCGGAGGAGCATGGGACATTGCACATATCAAGGATCTACTCCGAACCTCCGGTGATTGTCTAGAACACGAGGCTCGCCGTGCGGATGAGGCCATGTCGCGTGCCGAGTATGCACAGCTACAGGCTGATCAGAGCTTACAGCAACTTACGGCCGCCCAGCAGACCGTCTCTGATCTCGAACGTAGGGCGCGGCACGCCGAGAGCGAAGCTGCATTGTTGAAGAGACAGTTAGAGGTATCCGAGGAGCGCGTCAAGCAACTTGAGCGCGACTGCAAGGATCTGGAGGACGAGCGTGAGGAGTGGGCACAGCGCATGTCCAATGTAAAGAAGGACCTACGTGAGCTAGAGCTTGCAGCTCGGAGTCACGAGGCGCGCGAGCAAGGGTGGCAGGAAGGCCTGAAGATTGGAGTGATGAAACGCTTGAACGAGGAACGACAGAAGCTATGGAATGCCGGGTATAGCGAGGGGTCGAAAGCTGCTCGGTCGTCGGCGATAAAGGAGGGCATTCGAATTGGCAGGCGAGAAGGACTAACGGAAGGACGTGAGCAAGGCAGGAATGAGGAGAGACGAAATGCCCTGGAGGCATTCCAAGTGTTTTTGTCGGAGGAAATGGATGGCACAGACGAATGGGTACGCATTTTTTCGAGATTATTATTACCGCGCGAAGTCGGCTGACTCGTATTGTTGTACTAGCGAGCTGAATGGACCAGGAGATGGACGGAGTCTGTCTACAACGACGACAATCAAAGTGCCGTCTCGTCCCGTCCATAGAGTCGCGCTATAGACCAAGAAAGTTAATGTCGAACAAGAAGTTTTATTGTAAACCTGTATAAGTAATAGGCGGATAGAGGGAGTGAATTTTGACCATTTGATGACCTTTGGACTGTCAGCGAGCTGAACTTTCAGGTAACAGATAAAAATTGAACTCACTGATGAATGGACACAATTGACCGAAAATTGACATAGCATCGGTCACCTAAGACGTGTGTCAGTCAATCCATTCAAAATTCAGTAGTATGATAAAAATATCGACCGCTTACCTGTCTTAGGGCATGTATCAGCGAGTCAGGACTCCCTTGTTCGTTGGATGCCGATAGAATACCCCGAATGAGAACTTGGGAAACGGGCAGCAGTAGAGTCTGGGGAAAAATTGGTCAGAAAGCGGCGTCAACGGTGAGCCCAGACAGCATGACTTACCCCAACCAACGGATCCACAAATCTCCACTCGTTCAAGTCGGGTATCTTATTCAGCTCGGCCGAGACGGACAATGCGGCCACAAGAGATTTCTGCACAGACATGATGTCCGAGAGGTTGCCATAGAGGCGTATGACACCCACTTGCGCCAATGTGTATGTGAGGAATTGTTGGCGCTGGTGATCAATAGAGGCTGTGCCCGAGTAGGTCATGGGCGGCATATTGCGCAGGAAATCGAACAAGGCACGATCAAGCTCCTGGAACGTGGCCGCTGATGAGATTTGCGCTGTATCTAAGGTGACGTTTGTTCAATTCATGATTTACATGACACAAGTTTCGACATGATCACTCACTTGCACGCGAGGAGATCGAACTAGCGCGCTCATAGAAATGTGCAGCTTTGGCCAAGCGACACAAGCGCGCATGAAGGGAGACGGTTTCGTTGAGGCTGTTTAGCGCACCTGGAGAGAAGGCGTCGATCTGGATGGCAAAGTCCGGAATGGTGGGCGGCCATTGGAGCGCCACGCCCCATGTTTTGTGCAGGACAAATAAGACGGACAGGGCATTGGTGCGATCGGCCTCGTCCCACTGTGGCGATGGCAGTGAATAAGACGTGAGTCCAGACACCGATGTTTCATACAGAGTACTCCCGATCCCAAGAGACACAGCAGCATTGATTCTATCCATAGCCTCGATCAGACGGCCTTGGACGAGAAAGTAGTGCGCGAGGAGAACCTCGGCCTGCATGTTGGATAAGGTGTACTCTGGCTGGGAGGATGATATGCTGGCTTGTATCGTTCCTGCCAGGAGGCTTGGTTCGTGTGCTATCGACGCGTCTGGATTTGAGAGACGAACTCCTAGGAGAAAGATGGCGCGAAACAGGAACGGCGAGTAGAACGGATGGGTAGGAATCTGCAAGGCCGAGTTCTGCGGGAGGGCGTATAATGCCTCAGTAAGATGATGCCGATTTAAAAAGAGACCGAGTTGAGACGCATGCTGGAGGCTAAAATATGCTGTCGGAAGGGGATATCCTGGCAAGCGGAGGCGAGACTTACAAAGTTTGAAGTATTTCTGGTACAACAACATCCGGCGTTCCCCTGCGGCTGGACACCCTGACAGTAGAAGAAGGACTCCGTCTTGAACCTGGTGAATATACGTTCAACTGCTGCGTGGATCTCGGTCGCGACTCGAGCTCCCGTATTCGTGCCTGCAAGACCTCAATGTCCTGCTCAAGCATCTCCGAACGCGTCAGACCATCGTCCAAGACATACTCGCAGTCCTCGTCATGTCCAGCTGCTGAGCATCTGCCACAGACAGGCAGGCCACCATCGCATCTCTGGAGTCATAGTAGGAGGAAGAATGGCAATAGGACAAAGGTTGCTCACCACTTTTCGACGTCTACACTCTCCACAAGCTTTACCCCGATTACCGGCCGAGAACGGATCTGGGGAGGGAGTTTGCCATAGAAACGAGGAGGAAGACGCCATAGCGTGGCTTGGGAGTACAGACACACAAATAATGACGTCGCGTCAAGAGGCGCGTGTGGGTACGAGGGAAAGGGGAGCTCTGGATAGATGACTGCAGGATCAAAGGGATGAGAGCTGTAACACAGTGGACCTTTTTGTTATGAGGAGCAGTGCCGCCGGCCATATCGTCAATGCAATGAGCGTTTTGTGACTGCATCGCCGACTTTCCAAAGCCGGGCAGGCCATCCGACGTGATAGCCTTACTTAGCATCAGTCGAGGTAGCATCGTGTTTCTGTGGGTAACGGGTGGGTAACAAAGGGTCGGCAGGGCATACCGCCCGTAGAACGAGCGCAATCTTCAAACGTCCGAAAGTGTAGCCAGTCGTCTTTAAGATCGTCTAGAGCAGGGTAAGCAGTAATAGAGAGATACAGCAGCGTGCTCGCCAGGGTGACTTGCTCGGTTGGATTATCCCATTGAGGATGCTATGTATGCTTCAAGTAGAAGACTCAAGAGTGATCAGCCGTTCGGCATATGCCGGCACAGTCACTCCGACGAACGTGGGATCAATGGACGAGATCCTGGAGGGTCCGTGCCGTGTATTTATTGATTGATTGAGGACAAGTCTGACTCCGACTGAGTGTCTACATCGCATTCTATCCTTGTGTCCTAATCATTACCACCATCCTTTGACCTTGTATATACTCCGTCCCTTCTACTTACCACATGGTGGCCTCTGGCCTACTGTATGCACATCTTCGGACGCGTCTCTTCGACACCTCGGATCCAATTCTTGGAATTTGAACCTTTCTCCGCTCATACTCACACTTTCACCCTTCGGCATCCTCTAAAACACGTCAATATGCATCGTTTCGATGCGCTGCCTGGTGCCGAATTCGGCACGATAGAGCTTATGTCCTAAGAAAAACACTTTAATTATATATTTCGGTGAGCACTGCGCGGATGATGATCTGATGAACGGGCTGATCTTGATGGAGTGTGTTACAACGGTATTCAGCTTGTCTTCCTACTACTACAACTTACTACATTGCCGCAACACTGCCAGTAGCGAATGGCCTCCACCTTCCCAACTCCCCCCTCGCCTGGTGTCGGAACTCGCAGAAAAGGACCCAAAAATCTACCGCGGCTGCCGCTCTCAGCGTTCAGCCCACCCAACTCTGGCACGTCGGAGCAATTCCCATTGCCACCTAGCCCCAGCACCGTGCACCCCGAGGGCGTAATTGACGCATCGGTGATCATCACTGATGGCGATTTGGCCTTGAGCAGGTGGAAAGAGGAGGCAGGCTCCATCCTAGGCGGCCGGATTGGCGGAATCGTGGTGGCTCTACAGAATTCAGATACTCACACGATCGACCAGTGCGTGCCCCACCTGCGCTGCTATCGCTCCAGATTGACAGATGTCTCTTATGTCGTTCTAGGCTGTCTACTTCCACGCCTGTGCTTCGCGTTCTCGTCCCGTTCAGTCTAGACGCAGAAGAGCATGCAGCACCTCCCAAATCAGCAGCTCTCATCACCTCTTTCACCGGGATAACGTCTCACAGTGTTGCTAGCCTTCGGTGGGCCCTTCAGCAGGGATGTCCCGTCGATATCGAGATCAACACCTCTTTCACGAACGAGCTGTTCGAGGATTTTGAAGACCTGATGTCAAAGGCCCTCACGGATCTCAAAAATGTCCCCCCCATCATCGTCTGTATGTCTGTCTGCATATTGTCTTGCTCTCATCAAACTAATGCCCATTCTCAGCGAACCTTCTTCCGCCACCGGATGACCTGTCGCTGCCCATCGTGAAATTAATCAACCATCCAACATATAAAGGCTTCCAAGCTCGCACGGCTGCCCTGTCCCTTATTCCCAATATCTACATCAAGTTTGTCCCGCCCATCTGGGAATCTCAAGTTCCTGAGACGCCATCTGTCCTTACTCCAGGTCCGTCGACGGATAGCAAGGAAAAGAAGGAATGGAAACGCAGGATCAAGATGTATCGTACGTGACATCTTCATTTCAACCGAAATGAGCGCTCATTCAGCCGTTGCATGATGTAGTTGGCCCAGTCATGGAGGCATTTGGATACGAACGCATCATATTCGGCTCCTCCGCCTCAGGATCTGTCAAAAGTCTCTGTGGCGCCGGAGATTGGTACGCAATTGCCCGCGAATCGCTGGCTGAGTTGGCAGTTGAGCAGTCCGCGATTGATGCCGTCTTTTCCGAGACGGCGAAGCGCGTCTACGGGGCATAGTAGGACGTCTGGCGATCTAAGACCTCCTTAATGCACCATATCCATTATTTATTTCTTAGTACATTGTATCTGCAACATGTGTAAAACTATGTTTTGTATATGCCACATGTTTATCACTGGATCCTGCTCAGCCAGAAAAGTAGAACAATATCCGCCTCCACTTACTCTGTACTGATCTGAATCACTCAAATACCGCTTGGGCTCTCTCCTGCCTTTTGCGGTCATGACATCCCTTTCCTTGCAGCCTGAACGTGTTTCGACTTTCGCGATAGCTATTACGGCCTGACAGGCTCATTCTTTGTGCTTTCCATCCATTTCCTTCCTATCCCTGACGGCCTGGCCACCCTTGGTCTTTGTCACCTGATCGTAGCAATGATTATTGAGTCCGAGTTCACCACGTGTGATCGCTGTCTTCTTTCTGCCTCCATGTTCCCGCAGGAAACGCTCCTTGATGAAAGGTATCTCAGCTTATTTCGCGACAGCGCTCCCTTTCAACGCATACTACCATAGCTTAGCCTGACAGCCGCGGTTGACCATGGCGCGACTCGATTTTACCGATGTCAGAGGCAGGGGCGGCGGCGACGATTCTTCGTGAGTGCCTCTCACTCTCAACTCCAAGTTGCCTCTCATTTCCCTGTAGAAGCAGTAGAGAGTCATCACCGCGACCGGTATGCTTATCGTTGCATTCATATATCTAATAGCCAACGTTTGATAGACCCAGAGACGACTTCCGAGCCCAAATTTCGACGATGATGGCGACGTCGAGGTGCCACCCATCGCGGACGATGATACGCCTCCACCGGAGCAGCGACCAATTATCAGGCAAGCCGTTGGATTCGCGCAAACTGTAACGGCGCCTGCGAATGTGAACACCTACGAAGCCCGCCCAGCCGCCTCGTCCCAGAAAGCGACAACCTTTCTACCTGGTCAAGAGGTTGTCATTCCGAAGAAGAAGAAGGAACCGCGAAGCAAGAAAGTTAAACATTCAGCCAACTTTCCCAACCACGTTAGCCGCTTCAGACTCGAGTCCTACGACTCTACGGCGGGACCCAGTGTTGTACCGCCGCTTCAGAGCGGCACGGGCCCGTACTCGTCTATTTATCGCGCGAGCACAACTCCTTTCAACCCACAGGATCCCGTGGCCCCGGTCAATCCCGCGATGCCACCCGTTCCCGCGAAGAAACCAAGGGGTAAACCAAAGAGTCCGCACCCCTTCACCCAGCCGGCAACCTTCAGCGTCACTGCTATGCCTTCTCCTCCGCCTTCAGCTCGTCCTCCTTCTTCATCAGAACCCTCGGTTGCCCCTGCTCCTTCTGGTCACCATTATCGTAGGGATTATGACAAGGATCCATACGGCCTCGAAGCGCTTAACGCGGCAAATAGGCGCGCCTCGTCTGAGACGGTCGTGTCATCGTCTCATGCATCCCCTCCGCCCTCTGCTGGTCCATCCTATACATACCCCGATGTGAATCACCAAGCAAACGACCCAGCGTCGGGTGACAACACGAAACCCCGCGTCTCTTCTAGGATGGTCACGGTTCTCATCATTGATATCCGTAGTGGAACACCTGATCGTCAACTAGCTGAGGTCAAAATCCCTCTGAAAGCTGCTCAACCTAAAGAGGATGGGTTTTGGGCTGACGCAAAGGACCTAGTACGAGATTCTGTCCTCTCGTTCGCCATATACCACTGACTCGTTTCCAGTGTGCGAAGCTACAAGACAGTCCTTCACGAATCGATGGTGAGAACGCTTTCTTCTTTCCCACCCGCTCGCTGAGCCTGCGTGCAGGACCGGCCAAGGTCTACGCGATGCGCGGCAGGTACCGCCAATTCTTCTTGAAGGTCTCAGATGACAACAAGGATGAGACCGCGCCAGCCAATCTGAGCGTCTCCCTGGACAGGACCATAGAGATTGTGGTCGAAGTGGTATGGTGACTGACCGACCACCAAGAAACATCTCATTAATCAATTAGCAGGGCCATCGGCCTGGTGAGATCCCGGCGCCGCCTCTGATCCCTCACGATGTGCGAACGCCCTCGCCGGAGATTGAGATCATTGACCCGCGTCAGCGGATGTACACCAGCCAGTCATTTGACCCTGGCGAATACAACAGAAAGCGACGACACTCGCCATCGGCGGACTATTTCCCTCCACATGCCTCGGGAAGTGGCAGAGGGTCGTACCCTACCAATCCATATAGTCCTCCGTATCAAGTGAACCCATCACAGTACCCTCCACCATTCGGACCGAATAGTTACCATCCTGCTGTGGGCATGGGCAACCCACCTCCTCCACCGCAAAAGAGATCACGCGCTCACGAGCCAGAGCCTCTGAACAACGTCCTGCCCATCGCGCAGCCTCAGCCCGGACCTCCAATCTTTATGCACCCGCCTCCTGACTTCTCGAAACATAGGCATGACCCACTGCAGAAATCCCCTGAGCCCGACGACGAGCCGGAGATCATACGCAAAAAGGTGGTCAAACGGGTGGACCAGCAGGTGCAGAAACAATCGGGCTGGGTAGAGTGGTTCAAGCACCGCGGGCAACCGCAGACTGTCCCGGTCGTGCTGGTGCTGTATCGGTTCGCACAGCGGATGTTTGAGCTCTTTGAGGGTACGAGAGTGCCCTTTGCCACCAAGTCGCTGGACTATACGATAACGAGGGTGAGTCTGAACGTTCTGGGCGCTTGAGAGAGTTTTGATTGGATCGGATCTAGGACCATATTCTCGCTGCTCTGCAGATGAAGGAGACTGAAGAGCCTTCGAGGTTTGCAACGGACTGCTCGGAGACGCTGAACCTTCTCGCACTGTATGGACCTGAGGGCACGCGCTTGCAGGATCAACGCGTCAAGGAGATGATGGAGGACAGGACTCCACCAGCGTACAATGCGAAGCCCATCAAACGGTTTCTGCACTATCTTCGGGATGTAGATCAAGAATGGAAGAAGGGACAGGAGGAGGCAGATAATAGCGGAGAACCGGAGAAGGAGCAGGCAGTTTAGATGTTTATATCATTTTGTACACCTCACACTTCATCATACATATGTACGAGATCATCATAAAACGCATAGTTTGTGGACAGTATATAGGTGAGATTGGCATTTATCCGCTGCAGTGGGTAGTATAGGACACTGATGTCTTGATATCGTGAACAAGCAATACAAGTCTAAATTCCGGATCAGAACTCTGTTCGACTGAACCGAGATGTCACACACTGAACATACGGTGTTCATTGGCTGGCGATATCGACAGAACCGGCGCAGTTTTAGACAGAGAGATAGCGGGTGTATATGGTGGTATAATTTTACGGTGTTTACATCCCTCCAAGTGTGCTAATTTTGAGTTACAGAGCGGCATTCACATTACGAATAAATTAGAGATGGTCCATATGGTATTCCGAGTTAGAGATGTGAAGGATCGATGCCTAGCGGTAGCATGGTTGGATCGCTCAAGGCGGCCTTTTCCCAGGTATCTTGTTGGAGCTGCAAGTAATTGTCAGACGTCTTTCGTTTGATGATTTGGGAGAACATTCTTACATGTCGGAGAGCGTCAGTCAAGGAGAGGAGATTCATGTGGTCCGGGACATTATCGTTGTTCTGTTAAGACTTTGAGAATCGAAAACTGCGTATTGGGTTTCGATGACCTACCCAAAGCATCTCATCAAAGTCCCTGAAGTGCAGGCGCAGGTCAAGGGGTACTTGAGTCGGGAAGATGAGAACATGTATTGTTGGCGTATACGGTCGACTGGGAGAAACAATCTGAGCAAGTTCCTATGGAATGGTCAATCCAGTAGTAGAAGACGAAGGAGAGAGACGGACTTGAGCTGAAGAGACAGCAAGTTTGATGTTTTGTCTCTGCGCACGGGCATCCTTCCCAACCAGGACGAAGATCTCCCATACACAGTCAACCAAGAAGACCGAGGAGCTCACGGACGAATGAGCGGCCAGAGAAGGAACAGCGGAAAGCTACACCTCGTCAACAATCGGTTGGATAACTCATTTAACTCAAACACTCACAGCTTTCTTTCCCTGAGATGCATCGACCTCCCAAATCATCGGATCGGTCCTCGGTGACATACTCCTCCACTTCCAATAATCTGCCTTGGCGTACTCATCCTCTCCAAGGACCATCCAGAACATATCGTCGTCGTCCGCGCTCACCCCATGCGCAAGTTCAACCACATTCTCTCCCAGACTGCGCGCGTAACGAACAGCAGCATGGCGCTCCTGCCTCACAGCTCCGCACCCATGCCACACGTAGATAGTGCCGAGTACCGACACACAGTAGCTGAAGCCGGAGCAGAGATTTTTGATGCTCTGTGAAAAGAGTGAGTCGTCCGAAGGCTATATAATTGAATATCGGTAATTACCAGGTCAAGTTCATCTGTCGTGATGCACCCTCCCTTGGACCGCACAACATGCATCGCGGTGTTCTCAGCCGACCAATGTAGACGCGAGCCCTACACAAAGGAGTCAAACTTGACATGAGAGGCGACAGAAAGTTGGCTTTACCTGACGAATAGCCAACTGTCCACCGAGGATATGTATGAGCTCAGGGCTTTCCGCATATTGTCTCACAGGAACCTGAACGGTCGTAAGTCTTAGGCTTACAACTCGGCTATGATCAACTCACATAAGCCGTGCCGTATCTCGAGGCCATCTCGCTCAACTTGCTTTTCTCCGATTCCCCAAGCTGACTCCCCTTCCCAATCCACGCCCAAACGGACGTAGCCACCAACCCGCTCGATGTCGACTTTTTTCGGTGGATCACCACCACGACCTCGTCATCGTAGAACACGTTTATATCTTGAAGTGGCGTTGCAGTGCTTCCCGAAACAGTCATGACATCGACGGATATCGTACGAATTGTTGGGTCGGGTACGTATGCTGAAGGGCTCTTCGCGAGGAGAGACACGTCCAGACGAGGTATAAGTTCATCAGGGAAGTCTGCAATGACTGTCAGTATCCTGGAGTCTCGGTGCCGATGATTATGCTGACCAAGTTTCACTGTAGTGGGTGTGGACAACTTCGCGTCGAGTTCTTCCATCTGCGGACCCAGCGACTTTGCGATATCGCGCGTCAATGTCCCAGCCGGGGTAGGAATGGGTGTAGACTCTTCCTTCAACGGCGGTAAGCTGATCGCTGAGTACCTGTCATAACTCGATCTGCGCTTCTCTGCGGAGGGAGGGACAAGTTGTGGACGTGCAAAACTCGGAAGAGGCGCCTGCTCTTGGATGGGAGACTCTACCTTGGGCTCAGGTGCAGGTGGTGTTGCGACAGTCGGCTCTGGGGACGCCACTGTCTCGTTCAGCGCCTGGGCGACATCCATGACCGTGGCTCTATTTCCAGAGCTGGGAATTCGCGAGCGGGAAGAAGGCGAGACGTTGTCAGGTCGAGCAGCAGACGAGGAGGAGGAAGTCATGATGCTTGGCAGTCGTGGACTCGGGGCAGGCATATCTGAGAATTTTGTGCGAGGCAAGGGCGCCTGGAAGTCCGGCGTCATCCCAGGAAGTGCTTGCCGGCCAACCATCTTACGGACAGGTTTGGCTTCTGCGGAAGGCTCGCGATGCACTGAGCTCGGAGAACCCATCTTGATGATTCCATTGTCCGCCCAACGGTCAGTGATGCGAGATCCTGTGCTTGGGGTGCGCGATAACGAAGGCGGGGCAACCTCTGAAGTAGGCTGAGGCTTCACTTCCTCCTTTGGCTTTGAGGGAGCGGTTGTTGCTGCAGAAATCTCCGAAGCCTCATTGTCATCGGCAATCAGTATTTCTTTCGAAAGGCTGCTCGCGGTCCGAGACAAAGAACGTTGCCCTAGAGTCTCACCAGCACTCTTCCCTTTACGTGGCTTCTTCGCTCTGTCTTTGGTCGGCTAAAGGTGCAAAAGAAAGCGTTCCAGAATGTATGAATTATATGGATGAATGCCAACAAGAAAACAAGAAATGTCCAGTAAGTAATATTCCAGCTTGATTACCAAAATGAACGCACATGTGCTAACGGCTTCCGGGGTTCTGGAGACGACACCGGAAGCGACACTTTGCCGCCTGTGCGGTGGACACCAAGCTCATCAACACCAGGGAACGAAGTGCGCGTATTCTCCTGTGCAGCTGGCTTGAAAATCATCATGGTCGTTGCCGAGCCAAGACCCGAAGAGCCATTGGCGTCGGAGCGTCTCGTCGGGGACGGTGACTGCCTGCTCTGCATGGATGGCAATGAGGGCATTCGTGCCACAGTCTTGCGCAATGCAGGCTCAGGTGCCGGCACAGGCGGTCCTACTGTTCGGGCCTTGCGCATAGGAGATGGAGAAGGCTTCGGGGAGACAGGTGGCGGTGGTGTCTTTGCTTGCGCGCTTTCTGGTTGCCATCGATCAAGGACGGACGTTTTGCGACCTCCGGGACGCGTTGGCACGTCTTCCTTGATCGCGCTGGACGGGGAACTCGTTAGTTCCGCGCTGGCCTTGACCATGTTCTGAACGAAACCACGGCCCTGCAGCCTGCTGATACTGGGAGTAGGATCTTTGGGAGCCGCTGGTTTCAAAAAGGCGGGAGAGGGATTCTTGGATGCGGGAATGGCAGGTCCCAGTGACGTTCGCGGTGTTGGCTGGATCGGTCTGGCGAGGGCTGGAGATGAGGAAGTAGCAGTAGGCGTAGACGAGCGTTGTTGCGGTGTGTAGGGGCGGGAAGGCGTGGAAGATGCTGTCTTGACAGATGTGCCTGTCGGCTGAGAACTGACGATGGATGGAATGGAACCCGCATAAGAACGCGAAGAGGAAGAAGAGGATGGCTTGACGTCCGCGGGCCTTGCCGGAGTGCTTATTGTGCGATCACGACCGCCGGTCTTCTGCGGTGAGACAGACCGAGGCGCCGCAGTATGTTCGAGATAGCGCGAGGCAACTGAAGACGGTGTGCTCAGTCGGCGTGCCCGCATGTCGTCGGGGGCGGGAAGCTTCTCTGGCGCATGCGCGGACGATGATGGCGACGACGATGACGGCTTTGCAGTCATGCCAGGCATGGCGACGCCTTTGCTGCCAAAGATGGGATGGGGCGCATCGATGCGCGTGCGCTGCTCAAACTGCGTCGGGTCGTGGGCATCCTGCTGCGGGGCGTGTCTGTTCAGTCGCGGGCCCGTCGCCTTTCCGCCCATGAACGCCGCGAGTGACATCGCCTCTGATTTGGGTTTGGACGAGGAGGGTATTGATTGACGAGGAGGAGGGGCCGAGTTACCGCCCATCAGCTTCCGCATGGCGGCGTCGTGGCCCAGCTCGCGATCATGCACCGAGCGCGGGCTGTCCGTTGCCGACGACGGCGCATCGTCTTTGATGGCCGCGAGCTTGGAGCTCTCTGCCGCTGTGTTCGAGTTAGCACACGGGCTCGTCCCCAAGGCGGGCGACATCTTACACAGGTCGACGCTCTGCACGCGGCCGCCGTAGCCGACGCCTCTGCTCCGACGCTGTCTGGCCAGGCGTGAGGCGGCGATCTCCTCCTCGAGCTTCCGCTGTTCAGCCTCTTCGTCGGCATCGACCTGCTGCTGCATCGCCTTGATTTTGCTGGCCCATTCCGCAATGCCGTCCTCTGGATTCGGGTAGTCGCCGGTACGATGCCTGGTCGGCCCAGACGCAGTCGACATCGTTGATGAACACAGAGAAGCTTCGCCGCGTTGCCCAACAGCGTGACAGACTCCCACGTGACAAAGTCACAACTGCGCCACACAAGGAGGCAATAGCAACATATTTGAGTGAGAGGTCCGAGGAGGCTCAGGTATATAATGGTATCTGAAATCATAACTCATATGCTACTCTACAGGACTAGTAGAAAGCCGAATGCTACCAGCCCAAAAATAGATCCTGTACGCATGGAACTGGCAGCGCCATTGGAGTCATCCTGTTTGGTAGCGCTGAAGACACCACTGGTGGCAGTCTGAGACACGTTCGAGGTGGTACTTCCGTCTTCAAAGGCGCGTCAGATAAAGGTTCGCTCATCTTCACATATCTGTGCACTTACCAAGGAATGACGCTCCGCAGAGAGCGCTCGCCTCGCTGTCAGCTTGAGAGACAATATCCGGAAAGTCATCTTGCGCAATTGTAAACGCCTCCTTGATGCAGCTTGTACACGCGACGTTGCTCACGCCAGATGTTATAAGCTTCTGAGCATCCTCGAGCAGGTCGAAGAAGCTCAGATCATCCAATGTAAGCTGACCGACGACGCTCTCCAGATTGTTCAGCGTCTGCGTGGCGCAGAGTTGATTGGCGGAGTCACTGATGGCGTTCAGCCACCGTCCACGTAGCCGAGAAAATGAAACAGGACTCACTCCTTCAAGCAAGCAATCTGCCTTGCCGTCGGATACACCTGGGTCACAATTGACAAAATCGTACTCCCAATATCCTCAGGAGCCCCAACGCTTGCAAGGTCTTGACTGCATCCCGTCGTGACATTCGCGACCATCGCCTCCAAAGAGGCGTCAGAGCAGGATCCCTGGCCACAGAGCCCCGTCAGCCATTTATTGATGGTGTCCGGGATCGAGTTATTGTTCCCGAGGACGAACGACAACAGCGCCGCTGGGTTCATGCACGCGGCATCGGGGGCGACGAGGAGGCCTTTCACCGCGTCAACACAGGAGGAAGTCAAGGAGAACCTAGATGGTGGTGGTGATTGGTGTCAGATTGATAAGACAGAAAACGTCACGTACTGTGCAGACACCAGTCCAGCAGCCAGAACGAGAAGGAAGACATTGAACTTGATATGGACCAGCATATTGAAGGAATAAGGAAAGGGAGGGGAATAAGAATGAAATGAAATGAAAGTCCAAGAAATGAAGAAAGAGCCAAGATGGGAAAGAAGGCCATCAACGACGGTGAGCCAAGTTTATGTAGGTCTCCATCGTCTCGGCATAGCGTTGTGATTGGACCGCCAATTACAGCTCTGATACCATGGCGGGTGGTTACCACCTCCATCAGACTGACATCAGCATGATCTGTGCATGCCAATAATCATCAACTTCATGACACTGAAGAGTAAGAATAGAATATGATAAAACCTGGATAAAACCAATCGTCGTCGTACGCCTGTGCTCCGGCGAATCAGGGATCTATTCACCCTGCAAGGCTGCAACGCGTCGCGCATATACTATGGATGTTGACGCGATTTGCCGCGCACTGGGCGGTGAGTTGCCAACCTGCCTATGTAGCTGCCCAGCCGGAACAGAGTCCGAATCAATCATTATGCAAGTCCGTAGTGATAAACTATTGGAATACTCAAACGGCTTGGAGAACCGCCACAAATGCCGCCGAGGCGACCAGTAACTGCGCGCTGACCTCATACACCTCAGCTGCATTTTTGGTAGCAGCTGTCCCGTTCAACGCTGTGTCTTGGATGTTTGATGGTATTGACCCGTCTATAAGATAAGTTCCGTCATGTTCCATATACTGTATACAATGAGCAGTGAGGCCTACCAGTAAACGACGCCCCACATTCGTTCTGCACATCGCTCTCCAAGGAATCAACGAGGGCAGGATCGTGCTTCGTAGCATAAGAGTACGCCGCCTTGGAGCAGTTCGAGCAAGTGACGTTCCTTGGGATCGACGAGGCATCCGTGCCACCACCCAGCAACGCCACAATGTTACTAAGGGTAAGCGTAGTGCCCAACGCTGATTGTAGATCAGTGAGCGTCTCCGTCGCGCAAAACGTGTCGCCGCTAATCATCATCATCAGTACTGCAGTACTCAGGCAACGACGCCCACTGACTCTTTGAAACACGCAATCTTCCTGACGGTCGGGTACGCTCCCTGGACCGCACTTGTGATCTGAGCCTCGTTCGAATTCAACCCCAGCGTGCCAAGCTCCGCCGAGCACCCATCGGTCACTGTCTTCACGATAGCCGCGAGGGTATCGTTGCTGCACGTCCCCATGGTGCAGGCTGAGGTCAGCCACTTGTCGACGGGGTCGATGATGGAGGTATTCGAGAGGAATATCGGGGTGAGAATTGATAGCGTCAGACACGAGTTGGCGTTCGGGTCTGTCGCTACATTGCCCAGCGCTGAGGTGCAGCTCGATGTGAGTCTGTACAGAAGGGAACGTTAGTCAGGCGGCGGGAAAGACTGAGAGACTCACTGAGCGTTCGTAAAGGAAGCGACAAGTAGAAGTGTGGCGGAGACCACTGTAGAAGAAAGCATGTTGACGGTGGGTTGTTGTGCTGAGGCGTGGCATTATGTACCGTGGCGTTGGTGCCGGAGATTGAAGGCCGCTCTGAAGATTGAAGCGCAGTTCACGGTGAGACGGGGCCGCTCCGATGTTCAGTAGAGGGCTGACCCATAGCTGTGGGAAGAACTACCCCATGAAGGGAATGTTAATGGACCGTCAATCAACCAACCTTGGGCATGCGCAGTCAGTTGTATTCAATGGGAGTGCTGTAACTCCACGCGGTGGCCAAGAACACAGTGGGCATTGCTCGTCGGGATTCAGAGGCGCTCCAAGGTAACCGCCGATGCGTTAATGCGTACATGAACGGACAATAATCCAGGAAATAAACACGCTGGTCAATGAGATCGCTGCTGTCAATTCGAGTCAAGTGAATGGGACTGTCAAACACGAGAAGAGCGATCGAATATGTGAGCCAGGTGGGACTCTGGGAGCAGCGCGGGGGCGCAATCAACGCGGTCATAATTCTCCAGCTGTGCGGCCAGCCCTTCACATGCTTCACATATAACCTTACAACGCGATCTGCTGCACACGGAGCGGTGAAAGTTGCCAAACTGCCTGGCTGCCCAACCGGAACAAATTCCCATATCAATCATCATGCAAGTCCGTTGTGATATAGTTGTGATACACTGTTTACATACTCAAACGAGGAGAGCGGCCACAAACGCAGCCGAGGCAACCAAGAACTGTGCTTTGACCCCATATACCTCAGCTGCACCGCTGTTATACGTAGCAGCTGTCATGTTGGTTGCCGTATCCCGGATGTTCGCTGGTATTGTCCCGTCTATGACAATAGTTCCAGTCATTATCTTCCGTACACAATGAGCGAAACGTACCGACGAACTGGACCCCGCACTCGCTCTGCCACTCGCCCTCCGAGCCATTGACGATGGGAGGATAGTTCTGGGAAGCATAAGTGTACTCCGCCTTGGCGCAGCTCGAGCAGGTGACATTCGTCGGGACCGACGGGGCCCTCGTGCTACCATTTACCATCCCCATGATGCCACTCAGAGTGAGCGTCGAGCCCAACGCTGATTGCACAGCACTGAGTGTCTCCACCGGACAAAACGTATTGCCGCTAATCACCATCAATCAGTACTGTAATACAAGAAAGTCGTACTCAGACAACGACACCCACTCACTTTCTGAAACACGCGATCCTCCTGACGGTCCCGTACGCTTGGAAATTCTTTGTGATTGAACTCGTGCTCGAACCGAACCCGAGCGAGCGAAGCTCCGACGAGCACCCAGCGGCCACTGTCTTCGCATAGGTCTCAACGACAAAATTTGCGCACACCCCGGCATCGCAGAAGGTGGTCAGCCACTGGCTAACGGGGTCGACGACGGACGTGTTCGTGGATCCGTGAAAGATGGGGCTGAGAAGGTCTGGCGCCAGACAGAAGGCGTTCATGTCTTTGGATGCGTTGTCCAGCGCTGAGATGCATTTGGATGATAGCCTGTAGATAATGGAAAGGTTAGCTAACAAAGGCAGGAAGGACCTGAAGACTCACTGAGCGTTCGTCAAGGAAGCGACAAGTAGAAGTGTAGCGGAGACTACTGCAGAAGAAAACATGATGATCGTCAATGGTGGTGAAGTATTGTTCTGCAGCGTAGCATCTTAAATCGTATCGCTGGCACCGGAGAGTGAAGGCCGCTGTGGAAGTAAAACACATTAAATCGCATTTTTACAGTGAGACGGAGCCTATCCGATGTCCACTTAGTAGAGGGATGACGCATAGATCACTTGTAAGTGACGGAGATCATCCGTGAAACCAGAGTGGACAGCGAAGATCTGGGAAGAACTGTCCATGATAGGAATATCAAGGAACATCAACCGTCCAGACGTCCAGCCTTTGGCATGCGCAGTCGGTCGAACTGAATGGGCTGTAGTTCCAAGCGGTGGCCAAGTTGCCAAGAACACGCGCACTCCTCGTCGGGATTCAAGCTGACACGCGTGCGCTCCGAGGTAGCCGGCGATACATCAGTGGCATACACGAATGAACAATGATCCAGGAAATATACGCGCTGGCCTTGAGATCGCTGTTGCTAATTCGATCAGTAATGAAGCTGTCAGAACACGAGAAGAGCGATCGGATGTGAGACCTACGTTGCTTCTTCCTCTTCAACCGTCACCTACAACTCCAGGCAGCAGTGTGTACATCAATCTCATTCTGAGTGCGTTTGTTGAATGCAGGGTAGACAGCATAGCATGACCGACGCGCCGAAGAACGATGGCAGTCGCGTCGCGTCCGCGACGCGTCCTGTCGGCGCCATCGCGTTCCCCGAGGCCCCGAGCGCAATCATCGACCTTGGACTGTCCTCCGACGTGGACAACGCGGTCATAACGCTCCAGCTATGCGGCCAGCCCTTCACATACAACCTCAAGTCCCTCGCGCCGGACCCGCAGGAGATCATCCAGCTATTGAAGTTGACGACGAGCGAACGCGGAAACTGGATTCTGGTTGCTGCATCCTACAGGCGAAATGGTTACACATATCCTCTTAATTACAGACGCGTAATACTGACGATTGTACAAGGTTACACGTCGGCTGCGATCAAGGTGGCCACTATGATGCTGGAAGGTACTGTACGCAAGGAGATTGTAGCAATGCCCTCCCTGACAACACGTTCAGAGATGGTCAGACATAAAGTTTCGGACGAATTGCTGAAGCCGGTGTTCCTGTTTTTGTCCAGTTGCGAGATGGAACTGGTCAGACGCGTCAAAGGTCGAGGAGACGTCGCGCAAGAGGCGCGCCATCAGCAGAACGCGCGACATTGGCTGCAGAAGGTCTATGGCACAATCATCGGTGACAGAACAACGGCGACGGCGGTGCGAGCCCAAGCTGCCTCCGCCTCATCCCACTGCAAGATACTGGAGCGCGAGATCCAGGCACTGCGCGACCGCCAGACGCAGCTCTCGGACACGATCACCGACCTGCGAGCGAGAAAGAGGAAACTGGAGGACGAGCTCTGTTGGGAGCGGGACATCCGACGAAAGCAGGACCGGGAGATTGCCGACTTGCGGGACCACATTAAATTATGTAATTAATTTGTAATACAAGCCGGGATGCCGCAGTGGACTGTACAGTTCTCGAGAAACAAGGTTGGCGATTGCCGGTCTCACGTGATCTGAATTTTTGCCAGCCGACGACGCTCAACTCGACTGATCCCGACGCCCCCTCCTCCGCAAGACCCGCAAGTATGGCCACCACGCTCCCCAAGGACATCTCCAAGCTCGGCCAGGACGTCAAGCTGTTCGCAAAATGGGACACCCAAGAGTGCGCTGCAACCCGACTATTTCACGCCGAAAAGCGGCTCTAAACATTGCACAGTGTCGAGGTTAAGGACATCTCCCTCACGGACTACATCCAGATCCGCCACGCCGTCTACCTGCCGCACACCGCTGGCCGTTATGCCAAGAAGCAGTTCAAAAAGGCGCAGATGCCCATTGTCGAGCGTCTCGTCGACAGGTGCGTGCGCAAGCTGTGCAGCGATACGAAAGCTCACTGCGATGGGCAGCTTGATGATGAACGGCCGCAACAACGGCAAGAAGGTCCTGGCCGTCCGGATTGTCGCACACGCCTTTGAGATCATCCATCTCTTGACCGACCAGAACCCGATCCAGGTGCGCCACACTGGCACGGCATCAGCGTTGTACTGAACCGCATCCAGGTCCTTGTCGACGCCATCGTCAACACCGGCCCGCGTGAAGACTCCACCCGTATCGGCTCGCAGGGCACCGTCCGTCGCCAGGCCGTCGATGTGTCTCCCCTCCGCCGTGTCAACCAGGCCATCTCCCTCCTCACCATCGGTGTAAGCCTCTTCCCCCCTCCTCTTCCTCTTCCTCCCCCCACCACTCAACCTCCTCACCTCACCCCCTCCTCCTCCTCATCACCGTACTCACCCCTCCCCCCACAGACCCGTGAATCAGCATTCCGCAACGTCAAGTCCATTGCCGAGTGTCTGGCTGATGAGCTCATCAACGCCGCAAAGGGTTCTTCAAACTCTTACGCCATCAAGGTGCGATTTCTCCAGCTTGATCCAAGCACTGCTCCTGACAGCCGCTGCAGAAAAAGGACGAGCTCGAGCGGGTGGCCAAGTCCAATCGGTAATCCATCTACCTCTGGGCGGGATCGCCGGTGTCTGCTATCTTTTCCCGCACTTTTCATGCTCCCCATGCTGTCTTCATGTCGTATGCATATATTCAATCAAGGCGCTTCAATCCATGCTCTGCTGGTGGCCATCTTCAGTGTATCTTTCTCGTGCAAAGGGTCAGAGTGCTCTACTGACAGGGCTCGATTGAACTCCGACAGTGTGTATCAAGTGCAGCTTCAGTGCTGTTGTGTAGTGCACGCACTCCACATTGACTCTCGCAGTTTCAAATATCATACGTGGCGACCGAGTTGAGAGGCTCCTGCTGCACTACTCTGCGTCCACTATGCAGCCGACGGAATGGGATTCGTACTAGCGTACCCATGCGAAGAGGCTGACACGCAGAGGCGCTGCACTTTTGAGCCTGCTTGTCCCTGGTCGCGTCTTTCTCGATGGACGACTCAAATGAACAGGCTTGACACCCGCAAATGAATGCGCCGGTGACTGCGCACTCCTGAATGTCAAGTGAGGCGATCGATATCTTAGACCTGCTTGTCTCATGATCAAGGGAGGCGAGATAATGCTGCTGTACCCTAGACTGCATCCCACTATATAACAAGCCTCACTATGTCTGTCTTCTGCAGTATTCAAACCCAAGTTCATAACTAACCATGCCTCCTGCCCCGCCACAGAACCCATTTTACAGGTACTCGCCTCGATATAATGCCTCTCACCCCCGCTCATCGCCTCTGTAGAGAGCCTGACTTTGAAACGCTGCAGCTGCATGCGGGCCAAGTCGTCGATTCCGCGACGAATGCGCGTGCAGTCCCCATCTACCAATCGACGAGCTTCGTGTTCAATAGCGTAGAGGTCTGTCGCTCTCATAACGACTTACCTCATAGTTCTAATTTGCGTCAAGCACGCTCAAAGACTATGTGGCTTACAGTCAGTTCAACGTCTCCCTTACCTTAATTTCGACCTCAAACCTATATGACAGAGAAGCGGGGAACTTGTACTCCCGTGTCTCGAATCCAACCTTGGTATGCAGGGTTCAAATCTGCCTCGGTATCTCATTTTCTGAACTGTGGCCTTCAGGACGTGCTTGAGAAACGCATGGCCGCGCTTGAGGGCGGTATGGCTGCAGTTGCCACAGCATCCGGCCAAGCTGCGACGACATTGGCCATCACTTCCCTCGCCGGTGTAGGCGACAACATCGTTTCTTCGTGGGTGCAGCTTTGTCCGGCACGAACACGATCTCATTGATCCATTAGGTCGCGGTTATACGGAGGGGTAAGAATCTCGATGTCCTGTGGGTGATTCAACGCGTTGAACTTCGTTCTCTGCCAAGACCTACAGCCAATTCAAAAGTCCGTGATCGCTCTTCAATGCATCTGCGCTGGCGTCTGACGATCCTCCAGTAACGTTCAAGAGATTCGGTATCGACACCAAGTTCATCACTAGCACCAATCCTGCGGACTATGCTGCCGCTATCGACGAGAAGACCAAGGCCATCTTCGTCGAGAGTATCTCAAACTCGGACACGACTCTGGCCGACATCGCTGCTCTTTCCAAGGTATATCGATGGGCCTCAACGCGTTGGCTGTGGTTCTGAGCTCTTGTAGATCGCTCATGATAATGGCATCCCATTGGTTGTAGACAACACCCTCGGGATGGGAGGCTACATGATCAGGCCCATCTCGTTTGGTGCCGATATCGTCGGTGTGTGCCAATTGTCCGACGTTGAGCTTCCAGGCCTCTTATGTTCCTACAGTCCACAGCGCAACGAAATGGATTAGCGGCCACGGAACTACCTTGGCGGGCATCATCATCGATTCTGGTTCGCGAGTGCAAGCATTCGCGATCCAACACTGACTTTACATCTAGGACGATTCGACTGGAGGAAGTCCGACAAGTTCCCCATGATCACTGGTCCCTCCGTTGCCTACGGAGGTGCGCCTCTCGCAGATATCTTCTTCCCAGTTGGCTTCGCCTTGCAAGTCCGGATTGAGGTGCGCTGAACTTATGTGAATTTGTACATGCATCAATTGAGCCGACTCACAGAATCTGCGCGACCTCGGCCCTTGCCTCAGCGCCACTTCCGCCTTCAGCGTTCTGCAGGGCATCGAGACCCTCAGCCTGCGCGCCCAGCGCCACTGCGACAACGCGCTCGCGGTAGCCAAGTAAGACTTCTCCACATCCGCCCCATACCCATACCCAGTCGTCTGATTCAACCCCCATCAGGTTCCTCGAGGCGCACCCGAAAGTATTCTCAGTCACGTACCTCGGACTTCCCTCGCACCCCTCGCACCAACTTGCCCTCAAGATGCTGCGCGCCGATGCATTTGGCGGGATGCTAACATTCCGCATCGAGGGCGGGTTCGAGAAAGTCAAGAAAGTCATCGATAACCTCAAGCTCGCTTCGCACCTTGCGAACCTCGGTGTGTCAACAAGCTGTTTCGCGCTTGTCATCGATTCTCACTGACGCGCGGACACAGGGGACGCGAAGACGCTTGTGATCGCACCGTTCGCCACTATCCAGTCGCAGCTCTCACTAGAAGAGCGGGTGTCGTCTGGCGTCACCGACGATATGATCCGAGTGAGTTGATACCTGTATATTCATGTCTCTTGATATTTATTCCCCGATGTTAGTACTCTGTTGGGATTGAGAGCGCTGCAGACATCATTGCGGATTTGGAGGGCGCATTCAAGGCTGCATACGAATAGGTTATTCAACCGTGCCTGTGTTGATTGCTCTGACTTCAATGAGTCTGGGGCCGGGCACGCATATTGATGAGTCCGATTCAG
This sequence comes from Strobilurus pachycystidiatus, assembly GCA_019915135.1. NCBI lineage: Eukaryota > Fungi > Basidiomycota > Agaricomycetes > Agaricales > Physalacriaceae > Strobilurus > Strobilurus pachycystidiatus. Next base: position 731,884 of record JAHLMK010000017.1, on the reverse strand, counting down.
ATCTCTGGGAGCTCTTGTGTATACGACTACAGCTGAAGAACAGAATATATATCAGGCCTCATAAATGAAGGTGGAAGGGAAGGAAAGATCCGAAGAGTGAATGATGCATACGGCAAGTCAAAATAAGGAAAGATGGAGATACCCAGCCTCGTCACTCAAACGATGCTCTCGTCGCCAAGGGTTCCTCAAACCCTTACGCCACATCAAGGAGCCGTTTCTCCAGCTCTATTCCAGAACCGCTCCTGACATGTACAGCCTCTGCAAAACCCGACAAGCTCGAGCGGGTGGCTTCAAGTCCATAGGTAATCTTTGGCGGGATCCGGCATCTAAAAAGGTTGAATCTTTTCTCGCATCAATCCTCTAGCATGACATGTCCATTCCTCCAAGGCGCTCCAGTACATGCTCCGCTGATGACCATCAGTGAGCATTCAAGCCCGATCTCTGTGAAAAGCGTTTATACAGTGACCCAGCGCTCAGCGCTCAGCCTTGAGATCAAGATCACGGTCAAGATAAACGACAATACAACTCCGGCCATGATTCCACACGGAAACGGCCATATGTACTGTATTAAACCACAGGCGCGACGGTGTGGACAGTTGTGGCGAACTTCCACAGTGGGGAGCCAACAACTTCTGAACACGCCCTGCCCATTCGGTCAGAGTCAACCACAAGGAACACAAGTTACGCGCCCGCTTATCATTCTAGGTGGTCATAGCCGAGCGTCTATTTCCAGCCTACGCCGCCGACTCCCGAGAAGAATGTATACGAGAACCTAAGAAATGTGCTCAAGATTACACTGATGATAGTGGAAGGTGATACTGGGTACCACGGCCAACTCGTATTCTGGTACAGGGATGCCCTTACACAATGGCATGTCGATGGACACATAAGGAGCTCGCCATCTATATCTCTTACCCCCCAGTCTCAGCCATCTCTGAAGAATGTCTCCTCCTTCTCAAAACCCATTCTATCGGTGCGTAACACGATCTCAGTCTTTTGAATTCCACTCATCCACTGCCAACATAGCGAGCCTGACTTTGAAACTTTGCAGCTTCATGCTGGTCAAGTCGCCGATCCCACAACCAATGCGCGCGCACTCCCCATCTACCAATCGACGAGCTTCGTGTTCAATAGCGTAGAGGTCTGCCTCTTTGAGTGTTGTTGCAGCTGACATGTACTGATTTCCCTCAAGCACGCTCAGAGACTATGTGGCTTACAGTCGGTTTCATACCTCTCTCTCATTGTTGACCTCGACTCACTGGAAGAAATAACACAGGGAAGCAGGGAATCTCTACTCTCGCGTCGCAAACCCAACTGTGGTATGTAGGGTACACTGTCTATGTGCCCTTCTAACTATTCGACCTCTAGGATGTGTTCGAGAAGCGTATGGCCGCGCTTGAGGGCGGCATGGCTGCAGTGGCAACTGCGTCCGGCCAAGCTGCGACGGCGTTGACGATCACGTCCCTCGCGGGTACGGGTGATAACATCGTTTCTTCGTGGGTCCGATCTACTTGATTCTGTATTTAGACCTTACTCACTAACTCCATAGCTCACGGCTATACGGAGGGGTAAGAGAAAACCCTCCTTTTGAACATTCAGACGCGCTGAGACCAGGTCTGCTGCAAGACCTACAACCAATTCAAGGGTTTGTGACTGGCCCTTCGATCCATCTGTGTTCTAGTCTCATTATCACTCAGTTACATTCAAACGATACGGGATTAGCACCAAGTTTATTGCGAGCAATGACCCTGCAGAATTTGCTGCTGCTATCGACGAGAAGACCAAGGCCATTTATGTTGAGAGTATCTCGAATTCGGACACGACTCTTGTCGACATTGCTGCCCTTTCAAAGGTATATCGATGAGTCTCAACGCGTTGGCTATGGTTCCAACCTCTTGTAGATTGCTCATGATAATGGCATCCCGTTGGTTGTTGACAACACCCTTGGAATGGGAGGTTACATGATCAGGCCCATTTCTTTTGGTGCCGATATCGTTGGTGTGTATCTCAGCCCAGCCCCGTTCTCCCACTTGGCTGATGTCTCCACAGTACACAGCGCGACAAAATGGATAGGCGGACACGGAACTACGTTGGCGGGTGTCATCATCGATTCCGGTTAGTCTCAGTGAAGAGCTTTCGGTATACACCACTCACTTCGTTTCAAAGGCCGATTTGATTGGCGGAAATCCGACAAGTTCCCCATGATTACTGGTCCCTCCGCTGCATACGGAGGTGCGCCCATCGCAGATATCTTCTTCCCGGTCGGGTTCGCTCTGCAAGTCCGGATCGAGGTGCGCCTGAACGCAGTGCACTTGAACACGCATCAATTGAGCCGACCCACAGAATCTACGCGATCTCGGGCCATGCCTCAGTGCGACTGCCGCCTTCAGCGTCCTCCAGGGCATCGAAACCCTCAGTTTGCGTGCGCAGCGCCACTGTGACAACGCGCTCGCCGTCGCCAAGCAAGTTCACTCTTCGCTTTTACATACGTGCTTGTTGTCTAATCTTATCAAGATACCTGGAGGCGCACCCAAAGGTCTTTGGGGTCACGTATCTCGGGCTGCCCTCGCACGCCTCGCACCAACTTGCCCTCAAGACGCTGCGCACTAATGCATTCGGCGGGATGCTGACGTTCCGCATCGAGGGCGGATTTGAGAAGGTGAAGAAAGTTATCGATAACCTCAAGCTTGCTTCGCACCTTGCCAATCTCGGTGTGTCGATTTCGCAAGCTGTTTTGTACTTGTTCACTAACGCGCGGACAATGACAGGGGACGCGAAGACGCTCGTCATCGCACCGTTCGTCACCATCCAGTCGCAGCTCTCACCTGAAGAGCGTGTGTTGACTGGTGTCACGGACGATATGATTCGCGTGAGTTACTACTACTGCCTTTGTTGGCCACGCTTGGCCTCGTCTATCTGTACTTATCTCATTTCAGTACTCTGTCGGGATTGAGAGCGCTGCGGACATCATTGCGGATTTGGAAGGCGCGTTCAAGGTCGCGTATGAATGATCGAACTGCATCTCCTGATACTAGGACCCAAGCCCCAAGCCCATTGGTTTTGTCTGAATGTTTTCTACATACACAATGATCATCTATTGCTCGTATTCTCATTCTCTCGAGAGGTCTGTAAGGGATTAGTCAACCTGCGTTGTCCCATGTGGTGCTGTCTTCTGGCGCATCGAGATTCAAGGGCGTCGAGAAAGAGCACGAAAACTGCTTTCTTGCATACCATAACTTTCGACTACGGAATACGCATACCTACTACTGGAAACGGAGTGGCACCACTGCGTCTTGGTCGAGTAGTCGCTGATGGAGTCGTAGTCGTTGATGAAGTTTGGGTAACTGTGACTAAGTTATGAGGATTTAAAGAGCTAGACGATATGATGCGTAATCTCCGCGTTGTATTCGTGTTCCCATCTCATTGCCATGGACACGCAGGTATCGTGGATTGTGGATCGTGTGGTGGAAGGAAAGAAAGAGCCTAAGGCACAGGCTGGGCACAAGCTTCACAAATCTTTGCCTGCCGTTGCCAAACACGGCCAAGGGTTTGCTCTGTACTCACAGTTACAGTGCTCAGTGCTGCTCAATGTTGCCAAGCGGCCTTGCACTTGCTCTTGGCTGCCACAATCAATCGACACAGTGTGTAATGGATGTTGCCGCTCTGCTCAACCATTCTGTCGCCCAGCACTATGTTAGACATCCTCGGACAAAATCTGGTCGAACCAACTCATCCTCTCTTCTTCCCCTTGCTGCCTGACGCGCGCAGCCTCTACATACGCAACACATCAACCACCGCGTCACCTTGCGCGACGACCACCAACTCGAGCTCGCTAAGATTATCGACGACAAGGAGATGATATGCTCTCTGGTGCGTTCGCCTACCTTCCTGCATCTCGCATGCTCTCATTCTTGCAATGAAGATTGGTTTCTGGGTCAAGGTGTTTACTGTGACCTATATCCGAGTAGATGCTCAAGCATGAGCTCCTGCCCGCCTTCAAACCGAGCAAGACAGCACTGACTTGCGTGGAAAATTGATCTTCAATCACTTCCGTTAAGGCTGTTCGCGTCACTTGCTCTTACACACACACAGATCACCGACAACGCTGCAGTGGGAAATCTCCTCGTAGCTTCTGCCTGAATCCCATCTGCTCCACAGCCCATGTCAGACCACGAGTCGTCACCGCGGACTGAGTTTCCTTCGACGTCTGCCTCTCATCGACAAGACACAGGATCTCGCAGTCCTCGTCGTCGATCTACAGCCTCTCCGGCTGGTCAATTGGAACAGCCGCAGTCTCCACCGCCCGCTGCTCCAGACACCGGTAGACCACCGCCTGTTATTCATCATCCGCCTCCTCAGCCCCAGCAACACGCGAGGCACATGTTTGGGCTAAAGCAGAGCGCCGCACAGCATGTCTTCGATGACGACTATGAGGCACGCCTTTCGGAAGATGCATACTGCCAAGAGACCTCCCCAAATGCGCGAATATGGCGCGTATACGTCGAAGAGGTAGCCGAGTTTGACAGAGAAATGGTCAGTCAGTCTCGCGACGGTCTCGATGTCATGTTGGTCTTCGTAAGTCCCGAACCAGCAAATTCAGCACCGTTCTTACTCATAAGCTACTGTATTTAGGCCGGTCTCTTCTCGGCGGTTGTAACATCTTTCCTCGTTCAGGTCTCCCAGAACCTTCAGGCCGATTTTACCGAAATGTCCGCGTTGCTGCTCTACGATATTGTCCTTCTCCAGTTGGCGTCCACCAATGGGGTCACAATGCCGAACATAACGGTGCCTTCGATCGATCCCTCCGCCAACTTTGAGCCTGCCTCCCTCGATGTCTGGGTCAATGGCCTCTGGGTTGTTAGCCTGACCGCTAGTCTGATCGTCGCGCCCGCCGCTGTCCTGATCAAGCAATGGCTCCATCACTACATGTCCCTCCCCTCCGGCACCCCCGGTCTTCGTAGTCAGATTCGTCAATTCCGTTTCATGGGCCTCGAGCGCTGGCGCGTTCGTGTCATTATCGGACTACTGCCTATCTTGATGCACATCTCGCTCACGCTGTTTCTCTCCGGCCTCATCCTCTTCTACATCCCTCTACGGCCGTCCTTGGCTTGGACCATCGGCGTGATCACGGTCATTGTCTGTGTCCTCTATCTCATCAGCGGCGGCCTGCCCATCTTGTTTCCCCAGTGCCCATATCATACTGCACTGACCGACCTCCTCTATACCATGTCTCAAGTCTTGAGAGTGGCATGTACTTCAAAATGGCGCGCCCTTGGCTATCATCAGTGACACCATCTGCCAGTGCACTGCCGAGCGTAGTGTCCTTGTCAACCACGGAAAGCCGGACTGTCACATCTGCTCATGAAACACTCAAGGTGGATGCGCTGGACTGGCTATACAGCGTGTCGTCCAATCCCTCTGTCCAGAGTCTTGTCATCCAAGCAACTAGCGGCCTTCCAGCTGTGGTAAAAGATTATGCCGCCTGGACCTGGGAGCACAGAGATAACTTTCAAAAGCAGAGGCGGCATTTCCTCTATCAATCATCAAGTATCTCTGGCTCTACTCTCATAAAGCCTATGCCCGGCCAAGAGACCGTGGTTGAGGACATTCTCCGCTCCTGCATTTTGTTCCCATGCCACGCTACTACCCGCGCTCATCTGATTCTAACGCCATCGACGATCCGTATTACGCTTCTGCCGCCTGGCTTTCTTGTACCCATTTCGCCGGCGTGCCATGGGATAATGAACACAACCTGCTGCAATTTATTGGAGACAGTGCTGGTAAAGGTGTCAACCTCCACCCCCAAGTATGGCGCAGCCTTATCAAACTCGCTATCGATCGTGGTGCTTTTGCGTCCACGAATCCTCACATCAACACCTCGTATGCAAACCTTTTCACAAAATTACTTAACGTTAGCGACTTCGACATCCGCTGGTCTGACATGCACTATATTGAGGATGCGGCAAAGTCAGCGGCGGCATCGCCGCCGCTGAAATTGCCACTGCGCTGCTTTCGACTCCCATCCTATCGCCATTCGACACCGAGAAGTCCCTCGATCTTCTATACCGAGTCGCGCTTGCAGTCGGGAAGCTCGCTCTGCATGATATCCAGATGGAACGCTCAGATTCTGAACAATCCTCCGGACCCCTCTTGCAGTATGTTTGATCACACATCTGTGATTGGCTCTTCGAGCTTGACTTGGCTCTCCGGGATCCGCATCTTCTGCGTCATTTCAGCGACCTAGTCAGGGACGTGGCGAACACGAAGCATATCCTGGAGTCTCACGAGATTCGCTCCCATTGTTTATCAATCGTTCTCCTCGCCTATGAGCGGTTTGTGTCGTACAAACTTCCTCTCCCCATGACCTCCCTCCATCGTCTTCTCGAAGCTCCTATTGCTCAATGTGTGCGCCAAGAATCTACATTGTCTCTGGCACCGGGAATGACTGTACCCTCATCTCACACTGTTCGTTGCAGATTCGCCCTCATGATTGCTGCCCTTCACGCAGGTCACGACGAGGCGTACGAAGTGTTCGCTAATGGTGACTGGATGGCGACGATCTTAGAGCTATGGGTGGCCGGCGCGCAGGTCGCTGAACGTCTTCTCACCGCGTTCGTGGTATTCGTTCTGTATCGGCCGACTCAAACGCCGGGATCGCTCGATTGCCCTCGCTACCTCACGGTGATATATATGGTCCTTTGCACAGCCGAAAATCCTATGGTGCATCTGCGCGCACTGAGGGATCATTGCTCTCAACTTGCGTCGTGGAGAGAGTGTGTGCAGACCTTGAGAGACCTCGTCTTCTGGAATCGGAACCACCAGCAGGATGAGAGCATATCCTTTCCTTTGGATGGGTTCTTCGAGGGAAAGGTTCTGCAGCTGGCGGATGGAGACATTGATCTGGACAAACACTTACGACAGATGCTCAACGGAGAGCACATAGGGCATCAACTTGAACACGAACTGTCTGTACTGCAGGGCAGCGGTGCTCAGATACAGCCGTTCGGTTTGACACGCGTTTGACACAAAATGTGAATCAAGTATACCAGAAGTTGATATGATTCCATTCGAGGACTTTGTTACTAGTAATAGACTCTGGGAATATGATTTAGTATGTCGTGGGATATATGGCAAAGATAATGTCTGTGTATGCTTGTGAAGACGCGAGACCCGCTTACCATTGAAGTCGTGAAGACGACATAATGATCCTGTCATGGAGCGTGTGCCACTCTTAGCTGAACGACAATTCTGACATCGTCAGAGTCCCTTGGGCGACGTCTGCTAAGCGCATAATTTCCGATCTTCACCAGCGGGCGGATCAGATTGCGTCGATGTGGTAAAGAGACATGGACGCGCCGATAAACGTTTGGGCCATTGCAGTGAGCCATAGAGGATTGACCTGGAGAGATTTTCATGAAAAAGAGTCCTTGGTGCCATGTAACGCTATACCATGCATGTTATCAGATCTTCTCGAGGATTTCTGTGGGAACGAGGAGATCACTGTGGTCGGTCTGAGTCTCATGATCATCTCCGATTCTCATGGACGATGATAGCAGGGAATAGAGGCCATGCATGCTCGAAATTAGGCCAGGATGTTGACTGAAGCAAGACTAGATCCAGCCACTTAGATCTATCTAGTAAATCTACAATCGTCTATGCAAGTCATCTGAATTATCTACAACGAAGGCTTGACGATTACTTTGAGAGATTCTTTGCCGCTAATCGTGTCCAGAGCCTTCTGGTAATCGCGAATAGCAAACTCGTTCGTGACCTAGTACATAGGGTCAACATCGTAAGAAGGGTGGGCCATTGAGCGTACACTTACCATGCCCTTCACGTTGATCTTGCCACTGTCCAGATAAGCGACGGCGCGAGGGAAGCAGTGGGTCTGAGCAAAAGAGCCGATGATCTGTGCATCCCGGACCGTGTCGGTAAACGTCTGTGCATCAAAGGAGAACTGATAGACAAACCCTGATCTCATCTCCGAAGATTTTGCTTGGTTTCCAGTGGACAAGGGCCGCCTCGGAGTAGACGCCATAGACCATCAAGGAACCACCACGCCTGACATAGTTGATAGCGTCGTTTGCTACGCTCTCGGCACCAGTAGCCTCGACCTAAATTGTGTCAACATCCATCAAGACAAGCTCGAAAGAACGTGTGGCACTTACAACAGCATCGAACCCGTACGGGTAGTCTTTCTTGATCTGGTCCCATTGCGCCTGCGGGTTCTGTCTGTCAATCTCAATATACACATCGGCCGCGTTGATCTCCTGCGCGATACGCGTCTTGATCCCCTTGTTGGCTGCCAAGACGACCTTGGACGCGCCGTTGAGTTTGAGGATCTGGGAGAGGATCAACCCAGTGGGTCCGGCTCCGAGGATGAGCACTTCCGCGCCGACGGGGAGCGCGAGCTTGTCGGCGCCGTGGATGGCACATGCGGCTGGCTCGACGAGGGTGGCTTCTTCGTTAGTAAGGTTGTGGATCTTGAAGACCTTGCTGGCGCGTCTGAAGGGGGCTTACACGTGCATAGATGGGAGAAGATAAAGAACGTACGCGCAAACGAACTCGGTGAAGCCTCCAGCTAGAGTGGAGGGTAAGCATTGGAGGCGCTGGGTAGGCACCAACATACCTTGAGTACAGCCCAGACTAGCAAAGTTCTCGCAGAGTAGATCTTGTCCGCGTCTGCAGTAGAAGCAATCTCCACACTACGCCGACATGAGCTTTTTGTATCATGTTCACATGATGAATTCCACGATACCGTAATTCCGGGATCAGCGACACATCGGTCTCCTTCCGCCAAACCTTTTACCGCTTTGCCCACTTTCGCAATCTTGCCGACAATCTCATGCCCGGGAGTCAACTTAGAGACTCTGGTGAGGACGAGAACACAAATGACGCGTCGTATAGGGTACTGACCGGGAATTTTGATATGAACTCCCCTACGATCTGTCAAGCTTTGCCAACGTGAAGAGGGAGAGCCACTCGCCTTCGTGGATGTGCTTATCTGTACCGCAGACGCCACAGCAAAGCACTATGATCAAAAGTGACTTAGATCGATCCCAATCGAAAAGCGGACGTATCTACCTTGAATCAATACATCCTGGTCCCCTATCTCTGGGATGGGTGTCTTGAGGATCTCAAAGTTTCCGGCCTACCAGCGACGCGTTAGCTGATAAAGAGCAGGCTGAATTGGAGCGCACTTCGTGGTAGTAAACAGCGTCCATAGTCGATAATCGATGACGGTAGTAGAGGAAGATATATCCTGGTTATATCTCCGGTCAGTTTAATAATAGTCATGCCATAGACCCGGAGTGTCCTGTTGGGATGTCATTAATCATTGTCAAACCAATTTGACGATGCCAAATCAATGGCAGAAATAGAGCATTGCATACTACAGTACAGGTCTAACATACACAAGATTACATAGGTGTACCGCCGAGTCGATAAATACCACGACAAGATGAAAATACGCGTCTAACCATACCATTTGTTGCCAAGTCGCGTCTTAGCTGCGGCTCTTTGGGGCACCATCGGCTCCTTGATTTCGAAGACCTCTATCGCCCTCTGTGCATGTTTAGTTTTGCACGAAGATGCGGGCGTGGTGGTCTTACCTTCCAAGTAGCCTCGTCGAACTCAAGAACTATCTGACGTTTACGAAGCCCTGCATCATAGTCTTCATCTGACGGTTGAGCACATAAATCTGCATTGGAGTGAGAAGAAGGCCGTACGAAGAGTGTGCGGAGACCTACAGATGGTTGGTTCGCCTTCTTCGGTTGTCTCAAGGGCGACTTTGCCATCGCGTATGAGGAAGGACAGGTGGAAAATGTTCTCAACCGATTGTGCAAAGTCGTCGGGATTTATGATGAACTTGAACAGATTCACCGGCTCTCCGATCTCCGACAATAGATTTTCAAGCTTCAAGGTTGGTGAGCATAACGTTGCATCTTTCGAAGTTGAGGCACTCACAATGGCGACGTTCTTGGTCGTTTCGTTCTCAGACCGAGCGATATCATCCTCTTTCAGCTCTTGGGGTTTCCGCTGGTCTGCCTTGTTCTTCTCGAGTTTGGCGCGTTGCACAGGGGCTCGCTTCTTGGCCTCCAACGAGAGAGGTCCAAGCCTTGAGAGGCGTTAGTGTTGCAAGGATGGGCGTGAATGAAGTGGGGCAGACATGAAGCTGAGAGCGGGAGCCCTATGACTCTTGGCCAAAGCCTTGCGGCCAAGGACAGTCCAATCAAGGACGCTATCTGGGTCGTCCTCGACGTCTTCCGGTTCAGACTCGTCATCCTCAGCAATGTGGTCGAGCTTGCGTCCACCCATAAAGGTCACGAGCTTCGAGAGAAACTCGTCGATGTCGAACGCGCCGGCGCCTGACTTCATGGCGCGTGCCTTCTGGGCACCAAGGTTGGAGGCCATCAAGAGGAATGCAGAGTCGAGTGTGGCCTCCTGAGGACCCTTGACTGCAACACGACGGTTATTACGCGTGAAACGAGGTTCCAGAGTTGCGCACCTCGAGCAAAGTATTGGTCGGCCTTGCCGACACCGTCTGCCAAGTCGTCGATGCTGAGATCGTTGATATTCCCCTGATGTTCTGCAGAGACGCGTCGTTTTCGGAGCCGAGGCCAGGCAAGATGTCACCTACGCTCGATATTCTTCGTGAGGGATCTGTAGTCCTTCCGAACGGCGCGTTTCTCGTCTGCATCCTGGTCGGGATCGTAGATGAGGCCACCTGGAATAAGATGAACAATTAGTTCAAAAATAATAATTAAATGGGATACTCACCTTTTGAAGAGCCGGCTTTCGACATAGTGATAATGGCAGTCAGTGGTCACGATGAGGGTAGGAAAGAAAGAGCCAAGTTGTGTGCGCTTGTTATGATCACACGGCCCTGCAAGGCCTCCGTCCGAACGACGACGACGACGACCACGAAAGCTCAACATGAGCCTCAACCATCTTGTTGGTGTATGTTGGCGCGTTCCATACCCTTCTCTCACCGTCGCTGACGCCGAGCCCAGTACTCGAAATCGGCGCGTGCAAAATGCCATGGACCGCCGCCGTGCAAGGTGCGCTCAATTCCCACCCAAAGACGCGTCGTAAATGCTGTTTTCTGCAGGATTCCCCGGTGCAAACAGGCTCTCTGCGATATGGCAAGCTGATCACCGCCAGCTTTGGCGACACCATCGAATGGCGGCACTGGTACGTCTGCACCTTTCTCATGATCCCAGGCGTCGGGGCCGGCGCTGACGGCAGCAAAGGGGCTGCGTGACTCCGGCTGTCCTGGCCGAACTGGCGGCGGTCAATCTGGACCTGATCAAGGACTTTGCCTCATTAAGGTTCTTGTCTTTGTGCCGCCACCATCAATCCAGTCCGTTCATTGTTTACAGACCCGAAGATCAGAACAAGATTCGGACTGCTGTTTACCACCAGCGCATCGACCCCGCCGACATTCCCGTCTCTGCCCGCCCTCCGCCGCCGCCAGCAACACCATCCGCACCGCCGAGTCAGCAACAGCGCCGAGCGCTTCGCGACGCGGCAGCAGCAGCCACAAATACCCCAAAAACCATCCCGCCCCCAACGCCAACGGCCAGTCCAAAGCAGCGGCGCGCCATCGCGACGCCTCAATCGAGCATTGCTCCAGCACCACCGCCATTTAGTGCCCTTCTAGCAGCTTCGCCGGCAGCAACACCGTCCAACACCATGCCGACACCAGGACCAGCTAATGGCCCTCAAGGCCTACCAAGTCAAAAACAGCGAAAGGCGCTGCGTGAGGCGGCGGCTGCCGCAAGCGCCGCTACCCAACCTAAAGTCAAGACTCCGAGCCCTAAGAAGAGAAAGGCGCCGCACGATTCAGTTTCTGTCACTCCCGCAGCGTCAAGCCGCGCTGCAGCAACAAGTGCATCCCAACCCAGTAACTCTCAACATGCTTCCAACAGCCAGGCTCTGGTTGATGTCGAAGACGAAGCTCTCGAAGATGATGTTATTGAAGAGCTCTACACCAACCTCCGAACAAGTGTTGTCGGAATTCAGTACTATACAGGTTTGACCCTCGATCTCATGGTGTTTCTGAAACCTATAATCACCCACAGGTCTTGTTGGCTCGGGAGAGGAAGTCATTCTTCAACGAGAGCCGCACAACAAATATGACAGGTGAATATCGCGGTGCTCACGTCGCGTTCTGACCTAATCCGAGATTTCTCAGGAACGCTATCCAGGTCTTGAACATTGGTAGAACTCAGGTTGGGCACATACCGAAAGCAGCAGCTGGCAAGCTGGCACCTTTGATGGACAAACGTCTGATTAACTGTGAGGCGTACATCCATGAAGGCAACAGTACGTGATTTCGTGTCAGTGTTATATTCGCCGATAAACCCTCCTGCAGTGTCGGGCCCCAGAGGCTATTCCCTAAACATGTGAGTTATAGTCGCGTTTCCAGTCATTGATTCTTACGAAGTGCTAGGACTGTCCGCATCTATGCTGCAGCCGATAAACGAGCCCAAATGGAGCCATTGCTGATGTGGGCAACTCCCGGGCAGCGTGGGTTCTCCAACTCCTCGTCTCGCACAACGGCTACTTCCGCTGCTGCTGCATCGTCATCTCAGGCGGCTGCTTCCACCTCTAGGGGCCTCGCGACCACCAATGCCACACCCAGTTCGCGAAAATCGCATATTACCCAGAACACCAAAGCCCAGATAGAACAGGCCCTTCGCCAGGAGGAAGCTCGTAAGAAGGCGGTGGAGCTGAGCGCCATGCTGAACACACTGGAGAAGGTCGACGATGAAAGTCGTCGCAGCTCCCTTCTAGACAGTGTCTGCGCTAGCGATGATCTCTTGAAGCTTCCCGAGCACCCCGATCCGCCTGGCAGAGCTAAAGGCGATCTGCTCGTAGACTTGATGAAGCACCAGGTGAATAGCATAATTTTGTCATGAACTCTTGATCTATCTGACCCGATGGTAGCGCCAAGGTCTTCAGTGGTGTATCCAGAAGGAATACCCTGTCCTGCCGAAAAAAGAGGGCGATGCGCCAGTCCAGTTCTGGCAGGTTCGTAGCAATCCTACGAATGTGAGCCTCTTTATCATCGTATACCGTTGAATCAGCTGACTTGGTACCCTTCATCGCCCAGAAAACGACCTACTACTATAATGGTACGATGTGTAACTACCACCTCTATGACCACTCCTGATGTTTCCCTAGTCGCAACCAAGACGCCGCTTTCAATGAATGCTCCACCAACGCTTGGTCGTGGCGCACTCTTTGCTGATGCCATGGTGCGTAGAAGCGTCAATGGATCACGTATCGTGCTGACCCTTCCGCAGGGATTGGGTAAGACCTTGACCATGATTGCACTTGTCCTTGCTACGAAAAAGGACAAGCCTGCGCAGTTCTCGAATGCCACATTGATCGGTATGCTGCTTGTGTCCTCGATTCTGAAGCCTAACTTGATGGTGTGAAAATACAGTTGTGCCTCTATCCATCCTCTCCGTATGTGGTCAATTCATCGATGACGGAAGTGGCAGCTAACTGGGACCGACAGAATTGGGAAAAGCAGATCAAAGATCACTGTGAGCCCGGAGCGATACGTTCTCATGTCTATTACGGTCCTGGACGCTCTGTTGGCGCGGAAGATCTTGCGAGGTTTGACATCGTCATTACGACGTACCAAGTTTGTGCTACGGAGCACGCAGACTTCAAGCCCGAGGATGGCCCCAGCAGCAAGAAGCGGAAGCTCAACAGGCCCTTGTTTGGTGTCCAATGGAAGGTGTGTACTTCAGTTTCAGACTGTCGTTGAAGCTTGACCGCGTCTATTAGAGGATCATTCTCGATGAAGGCCACTGCATTCGGAACCCCAAAACAAAGATGGCGAAGGCGGTTTGCGCGATCCCTGCCGAACGTCGCTGGGTGCTAACTGGAACCCCAATCGTAAGTTCTTCGCCACCTCATGTTCGCACCCGTACGAGCTCACAACTGTCCTTCAGATCAACTCTCCTAGAGTGATTATACATCTCTCCCCGTGCTTTTCAGTCGGAACTCACGTCGGCTCGACAGGACTTGGGCTCGATGATGACGTTCTTGCGAATCTGTCAACCCCTCGATAGTGAAGACTTCTTCAAGCGTTTGCTCTTGCGTCCCTTGAAGGATGGTTCTCTTGCGGGTGTCGAGCTGTTGAAGGTACACTGTGTATGGCTTTGGTAAGGGGAAGCTGATGCATTGATCAGGCGCTCATGAACCATATCTGTATCCGACGAACGAAGGAGGTCAGTGCCTCACTCTTTCGGACTCTAATGGGCGCTAATATTCTCGCAGATGCAAGACAGCGAGGGCAATCCATTGATACCGCTTCCTCCGGTTCGTCGACCTCAACTATTTTTCCATCGCAGCGCAGTCGTCATATTTGTTTAGGTTGAGATGACTTTGGTCCCTGTTGCCTTACATGAGGACGCTAGGGTTCATCACTTGTTTTTTTTTTCGATTGTTCGTGGTGCTGACCATCTGGTAGGCACTGTACGATGAGGTCGAGAGTCTTTCCAAAGAGCGCATCCAAGGGTACATCAGACGAGGAGAGGCTAAGAGCGTGAGTTCACTCACACGTCTTCCTGCCAGCTGTTAAGACTTGAGCTTAGATGCAATCCAACGTCCTGAGCATGCTCACACGCATGAGACAGATCTCTCTTCATCCAGGCCTTGTACCAAAAAATTACCTCGAACAACTGAAGGCAATGCTCGACAGCGACGACAAAACCAATCCCAAAATGGTCCTGACCCCGGCAGTCAAAAGCAGGCTGCAGAGTCAGCTATTGCAAGCGATCGAGGACTCGGAGGAATGTCCTGTGTGCTTCGAAATACCCAAAAGTGCGGACGCTCGGCTTACTGCCTGCGCTCACTTGTTCTGCATTCAGTGGTACGTATGGTTATTCGCCTGTGATGGTAGCGCGTCTCATCTTCTGGTCAGCATCACGGAGATCCTGAGTCGACAAGGCAAATGTCCGATGGTATGGAGCTGTCTCTGTGTTAGTCGTGGTCGAGATCGATGACTTATTTCCCCGTAGGACCGAACCGCTATCACGATGGGAGATATCATAGAACCTCCTCCTCCCACTGAGATGACGCAGCAGATGTACAGGTCGGAGGAAGATACCTTTGAAGGAGGATCGTCAGCCAAGATCGATCAGCTCATTCACCTGCTTACGCTGATGCCCACAACCGAAAAATCGCTTGTGTTCTCACAATTCACGACTTTTCTTGACAAGGTAATTGCGTCGCAGCTTTTCAAGGTGGATCGCTGTACTGACAGGCTTCGCTATGTAGATCGCTGAAGAACTTGACGCACGAGGGATTTCATATGAACGGTTTGACGGTCGGATGTCTGCGAAGCGGCGCCAAGAGGTGTTGGCGAAATTTTCCATCCCGATTGAGGAGCCTGCGGGTGGCGTTGAAGAACCTATGGACGTCGAGCCTACTCGAACCCGCAAGGCAAAGACCTCTCGTCGTGTCATCGTCGATGACTCGAGCGACGTTGAAGTTATTCCCAATGATGAGGACGAACCCATGGAAGTGGGATACACTCGGACGAGGAAGGGCAAAGGGGCTCGTCGGGCCGTAGTCGATGACTCGGATGATGAACTTACCGTGCCCGTCCGCCTGGACAGCGACTTCACGCCCATGCCTGGAGACGACAAGGACGACGATGACGATGACTTTGTAGTCTCGGATAGCGAGGATGACTCGTATACGAAGAAAAAGCTCAAGGGTAAGGGTAAGGCGAAGGCGAAGCCCAAACCGAGGTCCAAAATGAAAGCTAGCCTGGCAAGGGAGCGGGACGAGCTGATTGGAAACGGGGCCAACCCAACGGTCCTACTATTGTCTCTCAAGGCTGTACGTCCTCTGATGGTTTTCGAAGTTTGGTCTTTCTAATGACATGTCACAGGGTGCGCTTGGTTTGAATCTGACTGGTAGAGTGACTTCCTTGTGTATCTGAGTACATACTGATAGTTTGTGGCGCAGTTGCGAACAATGTGTTCTTGTGAGTGACTTTCTTGTCAATTAGACATTCCACTGACCCCGCACTAACACAGGATGGACCCGTCAGTTATCGTCATCCCTGACGTGAACACACAGAAACTCACTATTCCATAGGTGGTGGCAAGAAGGGATTGAATCGCAAGCCATAGATCGCGTGAACAGGATCGGTCAGAAGAAGAATGTTCATGTCTATCAGCTCATTGCAGAGAACACGGTTGAGGCGAAGGTAGCTGTTTATAGCTCTTCGCTTATGGTAGAATCCAACGCTGTTTCAGGTCCTCGAAATTCAGGAAAAGAAGAAAGCACTGATCAAGCACGCTTTCTCCGGAACCAAGCGTACCGAGACGGCTGTGCAACGGAAAGAGGCTCGTCTGCAGGGTAAGTCTTTTCTTGTTCACTTGAGACGAGACCTCATATGTCGGCTCTTGCAGAGATCGTCGAGCTATTCGGGTTGCGGAATTCTCAGGTCCCAACGGCGTCGCAATCATAATGGGCCTTGGCCCTTGGTTAAATACTCACTTGAACTGAATAATCACGTATACTACGATGCGAACCCAATAATATCTTGGCTATGATACTACTTACTCAAGCCATGTAACATGAAGCAAACACAAAATCAGAAGCGAAATTGTTTGTCTAACCAGAGATAGATTGATGAAGAGATGTGTATCATCCGTTCCTTTGCATCAGCATCTCATTCCCTACTAACGTGTTGGAGAGGCTGAGGAGAGCAAGTCTCTTCTTGCTAATGCACAGTACTGGATGGTGCTCACTTCTAGGTGTTTGTACTGCCTCAACACTGCACTGAGAAGATCACCGAAGGACCATTGAACGCTCCGACGGAGTTGCGCGAACCGAGGTTCGCGCTAAATATAGGTTGGTTCTATAAATGTAGGCCTTTGACCAAAAGGTTTAGCTTCAAAGATCCCTCTTGAGTCCTTATCTATACGATGGCCACTAAATTCACTGACGAAGAAATCTCCTCCCTCTTCCAGCCTCCCCCATACTATTCTGAGGCTCCTCCCGTCAGACCAACCCTTCCGAAACTCGTCGCTGTTCCTCAGGTCACCGCGTCCTTTGACGCCCCATTCATACGCGCCTATCCCCCTGCTATCAGCCAATATGGTATCGCACCGGACGAGTGGATGGCCTTTACTGACGGACTGAACATGGCCATGATCGGTAGCCCGCCGCTCGCCGTCGTGAACAAAGTCGGGATGGTCATTGGTTTCGTTCCCAACGAGTGGTGTATGATTGCTGGTACTGTCTTACAAGGTACGCGCTCTCAGACAGGGTACACCTCCCCAGATCATGACCTCCTTCTAGTCACGTCCCAAACGGGAATGCACGTCCTATCAAAGACATTAACAGACCGATATATCATCAGCGCCAATGAGAAGTACTTCACACCTCGAGGACTACACGTCCGTCTCTGCAAAACACCGGCTCTGCGCGCCCTTGCCAATCCCAATGCTCCCGTATCGAAGCCCTCCACTCTGGCCAAAGTTGGCAAAACGGCACATACCATTGGCCTCCATCTTCCCATCGCGCGCGTTTTGATCAACAGGTTTTCGGATCCCGTCCCGCGCGTGAATCCTCATTCGGGTACCGACGCAGCGGGCCGCCGCATCACCGCCTTGCAGGCGGAAGGCATACTTGGAGAGCTTGACTATAACGTCCCACCGCCGAAGAAGCCTGACGGGGTTGTGGATCAGATGAACGAGCTGGGCGTCAAGGTGGAGCAGTGGAAGACTGCACGGTCGGAGAAGGCTATGCAGCAGAAACGCCAACGCCTTGCGCACCCTGAGCTCAACAGGCGAGATCTCAGGCGGCAGCTGAAGAACGAAAGACGAGTGGCAAGTGGTCGCCGGATGAGGAAGAGCAAGCTTCAGAAACGGGTGGAAATAGCGGATAGACTGGAGTATGGCGAGACGGACAAGCTGACCTGGATTGTCATTGTCAACGCTGAACAGGATGCGATCATTGAAGGACGCGAGGAGGCGGATACTTTGGCCGATCTTGAGGTAGACGACGAGGAATGGAACGAAGAGCTGGAACTGGAGCTTGAAGAGGAAGAGCGCGACGAGAAACACAACTTCAGACTTGAGTAGCCTCGATGTGTACTTGATACCAAAAGCGGAGATAAGATTTATCCATCTTTGTATTAGTCTCGTGATACCATCCGGCTCCATCCACCCTAAAAGGGAACCCGTCTGTAGCCGTCTGGGATCAATTGATGCAATTTAGAGGGCAGCTGCGTTCGGTCATTTCGGAGGTAACGTCACGTAACATCTTTGCCTTCCGCCATCATCGTCGTCGCTGTCGAGCGCGTTCCGCTCGTTCCTTCCACTCTTTTCTTACTTATCTCGCCAAATCCATTATATTTTCATGATAATACTGTCTTTCTTCGCGTAAAATGCAGGAAAACACGCCCCCAACTACTCCGCTATCTACCCACCTCCCCCAAGCATCCTTGCCTACCCCGGAAACACCTACACCCGTTTCACACCCGAGATCCAGAGTTCTTGAACTTCTCAACCATCGGCTCCGTCAATCCACCATCCCAACACCTCCCCGAACACCACTCTCGCAGACCCAGGCTACTAGTGGTCCCCAAACACCCACTCCTCGCCAATGGCGGAATGGATACGTCGCGCCACCGCCAAGACAGCCCGGCTACAAGCCCTATGCGCTGATAGGGTCGGGACACAACCGTCAAAAGGCTTTTGCTTTCGGCGATACCATTCGACTTCCGTCCCTCGACGCCATGACATTTGACCAGTGGGACAAAATGGCCCACAAGACACGTCTTCTGGAATCTCAGAGCGACAGCCTGAGATCCTTTCAGGTGGAATGCTCCAATCTTGTACTGGAACGGGGGCGGGATGTGTATGTGAATGCACCGACTGGAGCTGGAAAGTCGCTGCTGTTCAGTCTGCACTTGTTGGCCCGTGGGACAGGCATTGCTCTTGTAATCGTGCCTTTTAGAAGCCTAGGTCTCGAGTCAGAGAAGAAGTGAGCTATATTGCTGTCTTCTTTTGCGCTGTATGCTAAACTCCATGTAGAAACCACGGAAACGGAGTGTCCGCGATCTTTCTATATGCTGACCAGAAATCCTCTGAGGATCTCAAGCGTGCGGCTTCTGAGGATAGGCTTGTGATTTATGCATGTCCCGAGATGGTTGAAGGACCGTCCTTTGCCCGTCTTCTCCACTCGCGCCAGTGGTGTTCGCGTCTCAGCGCCGTCTTTATTGATGAGGCACATCTGGTTCGTGAGAGCCGTCATTGGCGGCCAGCATATGGACGGCTTTCCGAACTTCGACGCCTCATTGGCAATGACGTTCCCTTTATTGGTGTCTCTGCCACTCTTCCCTCTTCGCATCGTGAATCGCTTCAGACATATGCCGGTTTTTGTGCAGATGGACACCATATCAATCTGGGCAACTATCGGTCCGAGCTCTTGACAGTAATCATCTACATGCGATTTCCGAAATCTAGCTTCCAGGATATTGGCTTTCTGATCCCGCCCGGTGTACGATTGGATGACATCCAGAAGACAATCGTCTACTGTAACGACCTTGACCTACTTACGGAGATGTTATGGTGGTTTCAACGGCGCCTAGCCGAAGAAAACTTACCCGTAAAACTGGTGGAGCTCTTACATGCCGGACTCACGGAAACACACGAGAATCTGGCACTGGCCGACTTTCGCAATAGCGACGCTCTGTTCTTGCTTGCTTCCGAGAAGGTTGGAGCAGGAATGAATTTTATTGGTGTCAAACGTGTTGTGAACTATACCGTTCGCAGTATGACTTTGACAGGGTGGGATCAACATCGTGGGCGTCTCATACGTGGGCAGGAAGGGACGGGCACTGGGTATCTAGTTGTCGAGGAGAGCATGGTACCAAAAGATGGCGATCTTAGTGCCTTGATCCAGTCCGGCCAGGACGAAGGTCTTCTCACGCTCGTGCAACCCACTAGTGAATGCCGTACTCCAATCTACGATCGTTTCATGGAGAATCCACCACGTCCTCAGGAAACACAGCTGTGTCAACGCTGCTCTGTCTGTAACCCGTCCCTTTGCCCAATGCAACAACTGCAGTGGATTCAAACTGATCCTGCTGCTTTGGTGCAAGCGTCTGCCACTCGAATACCACCTGCACTGCGGCCAGGCGTTGTACAGAAGCTGGAGGATTGGGTTCTCGCGGAATGGCGCCAGCATTGGCGGAAGGAATGGCCAGGTTACGGTCCCCATGACTTGGTCTCGCGATCTGATATAGAGACGCTGGCAATTCATGCGAGATCTATCAAGACCACCGCGGATCTAGAGGCCCACACATCTATCATCCACATCGATGGCCTAGCGCCAAGGCTTCTTCCCATCATTGCGCAATGCGTAGCCGAAATTCCAGATCATGCTTTGCCCAAACCTCCATCTCCCCCATCTCTTCCATCGACAAGCTCTATATCCTCATCTGCAAGCTCTGCCTCTCAATCCAAAGCAACAGATGAGACATCTGCAAGGCCTCGGAAGCGTGCCGGAGCACCACTAACCCGCGCGGCGCCAACGGCTCTCAAACGCCCTCGTACGCGACGCGGTCCCAATGTCTTACCTAAACTTGGACCGCATGAGACGTTACTCGAATTTAATTAGATTACAGTATTCACTACTACACGTCATCCTCAGTCGTAAATTCCAAGCGTGTCCAATCATGAGATGTTTCCAGCTCTTGCTCAGCCTCGCGAATATCATCCTCCGAAAGACTAGCTCCACTCTCTTGACCGCGTCGACGCAGGCGAAGATGTTGCCTAATAAGATGCTTCGCATGTCCTCCTTTTGGTCCAGATAGCCGAGGTATGCCAGTGCGATAGAGATCAAGCATCTTGTGGCGTGATACAGGATCAACGGAAAAGTCGAATAACTGATGGGAGATGAAGTGTTTTGCAATGATAGCAACATCATGATGCTGTTGAACGGCCTGGTGTCGTTGATATTGGGCCTCGATACCGAGATCAGCAAAAAGATTATCTGTCAGGTCGGAGAGATGACCAAGAGCAGGAGCATGACCTTGAAGCGCCTCTGGAGTCGCGTTGGTGCCATGGACATGCTCTTTGATACGATCATTATAATGCTCGTTCCGTAAATCGCACTCCTTGAAGCTGTCTCGACGACCTCGACCATTGCAGAGCATCCCGCCAAGTAGCACCTGTGCTGAATCCTGTGGCCAATCGTGTATGATGTTGTGGAGAAGCTCCATTGTCTCATGCGCGTAGTTATAGCCTCCACCAGCATAAAACATCGGAGCCCAGTACTTGAGCATTGATAGAATACGCGTCGGATGACCGTGCTTGATTGCATGTCGCATTTCTCGCATGGTCATGAGATCGTGCATGAGAAGAACAGTGTTTCCAGATACTGTATTGCCTGCGAGTTTGAGTCCATCAGCCTCTAGTGCATCGGGGGATACAACTACAAGCTTCTCTGCAATCTCGAGACAGAGTTTGTCGAAAGACTCCTGATTGAATGATTTTGCTGTCAGATCGTCGATGCTTTGGACTGAGTCGGTCAATGCCACAGCGGCCGCAATGATCAGGGCGCGTCCGATGGCATCGAGGAACCTCAGCCAACCATAATAGTCAAGCTTCTTGAGATTGAGAGCCTTCCTGTGCTCAAGGCCGGGAAGACTGCGTATCTTCAAGAGTGTCAATGGTTCATCGGCCAATCCATCACCCCACGCATTCTTCCCAATGTTTTTGATCATATTCATGCATTCGTGCATGAGCCCACTCAACGTGCGCAGACTTTGAAGTCGGTCAAAGCGCCATGGGGATCGATCCAGGGCGCGTTGGTCTTGAGCGGCTCGGTCGCGCACAGTTGTGAGACGATCCCCGAGGACAAAGAACATGATGGTTTCGAAGATCTCCTTGGGGATTTTAAGGACGTCGATGAAGAAGTGATGTAGAACCAGCATGTTCCCGCGAGTGGATGACTGCTCCTGATCATATGTCTCCAGACAATACTCCTCTGTCCGTCGAGCTATCAAGGCGTGTATATCCTCGAAGTTTGAGTGTGAGAAGTTGGAGAATGTGGTCACTTCCTCGGAGAGAACTGTTGCGATATGGATTGCAGCATTTTTGACGAATTGCTGTTGATCTCCCGCCGATGGAAGAATTTCGGCAAGAGCTTTTCGGGCGTTTATCTTGAGACGTGTTCCCTCTCGCTCATCGAAGCGCACCGTTGATGCAAGACGACTCGCTGTTGCGTCAACTTTGCTGATATCAATGCAGACAAGTAACGCCGAGACCTGGTCGTGGGATACAGTGCCATGAGTGACAGAAACCTCGTATGCGGCCTTTCTCCAGTTGAAGTTGTCATAGATCAATAGCTTGACCTTCGATGGATGGACAGCGGCTCTGCTGGCACAGAGAGTGATATCTTTCGAAAGGGCCTTTGAGGCCCGAAGGATAGAGGCATGCGATGAGCAGACACCATATTGATTGAGCGCCTGGATAACACGCTTGGGCACGCGGTTCTCCCAAAGAACAAGCCCGTTCATAACCTGCTGATAATTCGACTGCCAGCTTCGGGCATTCAAAAGGATCGAAGTTGACATAGTGATAGCCTATAACTCGGTCAGATGTATAGATCACGAGCTTCACTATAACTTACATCCTGAGGGTTTCTTGTTGTACCTTGATATGCCTCTTTACCGACGATCTTACGGAGGAAAGATTGTAAAGATTTTGTAGAGCGCGCATAATCTTCTCTCAACGAGATCAGTCGTGCCTCTCGAACCCACTGAATTGTGACAAGCTCGGGGGATACACGTAAACGCTCAGCGATCTGTCGATATCGTCCCCGACTAGCATTTCCCGTCAAATCCTCCAACTCCTGTGCGCAGATGTCTCCCGCCTCTTTGACAACCCAACGCGAGAAGATATCAGGCTGCGATTCGCGAACCCCATGTGCCAGGGCCTCCAGAATATCAAGATTCGAAGGATCACTGAAGAGATGGCGCGAGTACTGGCGGATAGATGGATCGTTCGATGTAAGAATGACACGAAGAAGAGTGATGAAGGTGAAGTGATTGGGGAAGGTGTCTTTGAGGAGTTCTAACGCCTGGATGGCCTTCTCTGTATCATCAGAAGGAGGTCGTCGCGTCCGGGTGTCCTGTTCTTCAGCCTCTGACATCTCGTAATCCAAGTCCTCGCTGACATCGTCTGGCAGATCAGCACCATGCAGCATCCTCGCTGCAGTCCGGGTGACGGAGGGCGATGTCATTGGCGATGTATCCATTCCATCTCGCATCGGAGAGCTGAACCGGGCCTCCTCGTTGCTCTGTTCAATGGGGAGGAGAGGGAGCATGGCTTCACAGTACTCAAGAGGGAGGATGCGCCTTGATCGAGACATTCTGGTAGATTTGGGTCACAAAACATGTTTATTGAAGGTTTGTGTGTCATACATGGCAAGGTGTAAGCGAAGGAACGAGCGGAACGCGCTCGACAGCGACGACGATGATGGCGGAAGGCAAAGATGTTACGTGACGTTACCTCCGAAATGACCGAACGCAGCTGCCCTCTAAATTGCATCAATTGATCCCAGACGGCTACAGACGGGTTCCCTTTTAGGGTGGATGGAGCCGGATGGTATCACGAGACTATCTTTGTATCTCGATCAAAATCGTCCACATCATGGCTTACCTCTCACCACCATCTGCCGATGACTTCGCCATCCTCCTATGTATCTTTACTTGAGAATAGCTTCATCCAACAATCTTTAGCTTACCCTTCAGGCTTCAAAACCGCGACTACACCGGGATATCACTCTGAAGTGAACGAGCTGGAAAAATTCAATCGCATCTGTGAACTTGTAAGTCACTGACTCTTACCCTTCACCCTGCCTTTCAAGTTCAGACCGCCTTGAAAGTCTCATGTTGACCTAGAATGAACGTTTAAATTATGCGCCAGAGAAGCAGCAGATTATTGTTCTTTCTCGCTTTGCTGCGCTCTACCTGCCTGCTACAGTTGAACGAAGCCTAGCTCCCCCTCCGGACAACTTCCCCGGTGACATCGTCGAGGATCTCGGGCTTATCAACGCTTATAATACCATACTTGTCTCATTGCAGGACTTACCCTACTTCACCCACTATCTGAGATCGGCTAAAGACAGCGCCGCACCTGGCAAACGTCTTCCCGCCACCATAGCAGAGAGACTGATCTCAGTCAGCGCGCGCTGGAGCGCATCAATGTAGCGCGGACAATCACCGATGGAACCCGACTATAAGAATGAAGCCGCCAACATTCTCCAGCTCTTTGCTTCGCTCTGTCCAGTCTATATCAGAGAGGCGACGGTATCCCTGCCCAGACCAAGGATCGCTTGCTCCCGATACTGCTTGCCCGGAGTGTGCGCTACCCAACTGCGCATCTGGGCATCTTCGCGAGCCGCGCTTACGCTATCCTTGCCGACAAGGAATTCAAGTCTGGAGTGAAACACGTGCGGAAGGTTATGAAGAATTGGGAGGTTTGTGGGCTTCCAACGTGCGACAAGAAAGAGAACCTCAGAGTATGCTTCAAGTTCGTGATATCCGTCTCCAACGACCAGGCCGACTTACTTACGTCTCCGTTTTAGGTGCCTTACCATTCGATATGCAAGTCTCTGAAACTGCGCATGCCCTGGATCTATATGCTAACTGACTTTATGCAGTGCTCTCCAGATCATCAGCGCGAACACTGGAAGCACAGTCAAGGTCCAATGTCCGTCGCGCACAAGGAGGTGTGCCATAAAACTGAATACTGAGTATCAGTAGAAATTGAACGAATTTTGTATTTCGTATCATTTTGCCTCTATTATAAGTACTAGTTGTATGTAAACCAGACCCCGCCGCGGGTACGGGTCGGATTTCGGGCGGCCATCCCGACATTGATCCCAATCCGCTTACTCCGCGCCACAGCGTAAGCAGCCTATCAACCGCTTTCATCAAGATATTTTTCGACCTTTTCAATGTCCCCGGCATTGGCGATGTCATGCTGCTCACCATGTATCATTATCCATTATTCAGTATCTGTTCAGTATCCTCACAGTTTGCCATTGACCGCGACGGATATGGACCCGACATCAGCGCTTCAGCTTTGGGGCGAACCGTGTCAAGCACGACGCAGAATCCGACTGTTCCGTCGCTAACTTGTTCCGCGTTTTGTCCTTGGTCAGCTCTTACTTACTTGTGGTTATAATCGGCTGCTCATCTATATTCCCCCGTGTCAGCCCGTCTCTAGAATACTACTTCAGTATAAATTAAGACTCGGACGTCATCTATCTTCTTCAGTTCTCACCACCATTACTCCTTCCTCAAATCCACCAGCATCTACTCAGCTTGCCATGTCCATGCGTGCCATCCTCGTCAAAGACGGCAAAGGTCCCGTTGACAACCTCTATCTGGGAGAGGCGCCCAGACCTGTTGCGCAGAATGGACAAATCCTCGTGAAGGTGATTCGTATGGGTTATCCTATACGGCGCCGTTCTAATCCCACTGCAGATCAAAGCCTTTGCCCTCAATCGGATGGACATCTTGCAACGCGAAGGCAACTACCCTCTCCCGCCAAACGCGCCCGAAATCCTCGGTGTAGAGTTCTCAGGACACGTCGTCGAGAAAGGGCTTAATACGTCTGATGACTGGAAGATCGACGACGAGGTCATGGGTATCGCCCTGGGGGTAAGAGCTCGCCTAGTCCCGAGTGCATCCAATCAAACTGACACGCGTTTCCACGTTAGGGTGCGTACGCCGAGTATGTTGCTGTTGAGCAGACGCATCTTATTCGAAAGCCTGCCCATCTATCGTGGGTGGAAGCTGCAAGTATCCTCGAGGTCTTCTTGACGGGTAAGGCTGACCGTTACTCATCGAGAACATCAACCAACTAATCGTTCGTTCAGCATACCAAGGTGTCGTCCTCTATGGTGAACTCAAACAGGGCGAGAGTGTCCTCGTCCACGCTGCAGCCACCGGTGTCGGCATGGCTGCTATCCAGATGGCACGCGTTATCGGAGCGTAAGTCTAGTCACTTTACTTGGACGGACATTGACTCAAGAAACCCGGTAGTAAAAACGTCATCGCCACTGCTTCAACGAAAGAAAAGCTCGATTGCTTGTTGCGCATACCCAATGGCGCCACGCACGCGGTCAATTATCGCACGGAGGACTTCGCTGAAGAGGTCAACAAGATTACGGAGGGCAAAGGTGTCAATGTTATCTTGGACTTTGTTGGCCAGACACATTGGGCGAAGAACCTCCAGTCTCTGGGGCGCGATGGTCGAATGACAATGTTTGGCGTTCTCAGTGGTACGCTTCATCTGAGTACACATCACAGTCGAACTCTAAATATGTACCGTCTAGGCTCCGTCGTGCCTGGCCCAGTCGACATATCGCCAATCCTATTCAAGCGTCTCCGCATTCAAGGCTCCATGCTCCGGTCAAGAACCATTGAATACCAGACTGACCTCATCACGCGCTTCAAGAATGACTTCGTTGAGCAGATAACGGGCGAGAGCGGTGCGGGGCCGATAAAGACGTACATCCACAAGGTGTACAAGTGGCAGGATATCAAGGACGCACATAATGAGATGTATAAACTTATTTTTCACACTAAATAATTAAATGTGTACTATACATTGTGTAATGTGAATCTCGTATCGTGGTTTGTGGATTTGAGTGCAGACGTGTTCGGTGGTTTGTGCCTGCATATGATCGTGACGTGATCAGTGTACCTTGATGTGTCAAACGTGCTTTGTGCATCGTGTTCTGTGTGTTCTCGCCTTTGCTCTATGAGGTCCGACGTTTGCAGCTATATGGTCCGCCACTCCTCGATTATGGTCACATCGGCCACCACATAAACCGGCAGATGTCGGGGTGATGCCGGCACTGCAGCTGCCCGATAAGGAGTCGGAGCCGATATTCCGACGAGACTTTGCGAATTGGTTGGCAGCTTGACGATGTCAGCGGCAATGGCGACAGCAATTGCTACAGCAAAGGCGGCTGGGCAAAGGTCACTCCACTCCTCTTCTACTCGATGCTATTGCTGACAACTTCGTCACTCTCTAGCACCTTCTTTGCATGCCTAAGATAGGGCAGCGAATATCTTCTGGGCGATGGGTTGGATGTCTGCCTGCATCTTCTACAGCCAGGTAGGGTTTCATCTGCTCAAGCACTTCCTTCCATGTCTACTGACTTGTGTAGACAGTCTCTCTCTCATTTTTGTCACAAGAAGACGATTACGACTCTCCCTCAGCCATCGCCCTTCGGGCCTCGCTCGCCTACTTTACTGTTGCGACATTATCTACCTCTAATCTCACAGCTCCAGCACTACATATTTGTATTGAATTAGTGTTGACGAATATATACTGTATTCCTGCTCGAACTAAAACAGGTCTGGATGTATGAGACGAGCGAGAGTAAGACCTTCCATCCATAAGCGAGCTACTTCCTCATCACTGACACCTCCTGCGAAGGGAGCAAGTGCAACTGATAGTCCATATATCTCGTGTTCGCTGAAAGGCTGGTCTGGTGGATCAACAGGGATGCTGCTGAGATTATCTGGTGGTCCTGTGCGACCCAGCCAGGAGGTAGAAGCTTCGTTGTCTGGATTGTTCGTCTCGCGAGATCGAAGGAGTGGCTCCTCGCGGAGACCTGCCCAGTCAACACCATACACCTCCAACTCCTCCAAGGGGAGGTTTTCGTCAGATCCGTTGTGCTCTGGGGGTACCTCTGGGATTCCATCGGGCCCCAAAGGAGTACCTCGTACACCATGAACGAACATGTCAAACCCAAAGAGATCTATAGGAGATCGATTTGGTCCGTGTCGCATCTGGATCGGGTGATGGTTCCAGCTCTCGATGAAGAATGTGAGCTGCTGGTTGATTGTGCCCAGAAACAGATAATGGAGAAGCCAAATATGGTGAACATTATTGATGTTGAGACCATAGCGCAGTTCAAGCATTATGAATGCTTCCGACCAAGTGGCACCAATTTGAACGGTGATGTCGACCCAGAGACGTTCGATGCGAACATTGTGTACACTCCTATGATAAAGATTATTCTAGACCTAGTCTCTCAAAGCGTAAATTGGCTGCCGACCTTCCCCAAATATATGAACCACGGCCAATACCCATGAACTCTTCCATCCAAGCTGCGACTAAGATATTCTCGGTACCATGATCGCCACGGAGACGGGACGGTATACCATAGTGTGCAGCTGCCTCTAGAAAGAGACCAAGAACTGTTGCACCCATGTTGTTGTTATGAGCCCGCAACCCAACAATGAGTCGCGAATACCCATCAATGAAGCCATGAATGATAATCCCCCAGCGTATCAATCCTATTGTATCTGTGTATGAGTGATAAAATACAAGAATGTAGTACTGCTTACCATGCTGTCCATCATGATGCCATAATGAATTTGGGCCTGGGACACTATAAACACGGCGGCGAATTTGAATGCGCTGGAAGACCCGCTGAACGGGATCGATACGGCGTAGAGACTGTCTGATCCGCTCGCGAGGAATATGATGACCAAGGCGGCGCAGCATACCATCGAAGATGGATATACCGGCCTGACGAAAATGACGACGCAGACGCAATAGTAAATCGTCAAGTTCCTCGTCAGGAATAGTAGAAAGCTGAGCTGTATAGGATGTGATTTCGGGATCATCTGTTTCGGATGGGGGGAGAGGGGCGAGTAAGCCAGTGTCGTCAGACGGCTCCAAATCATCGACTACTGGATTAGGCCGTAGATTTGCTGGCTGCTCCTGCTCCTCAGCAAGACCATATTCTAGAAGATGAGCCCGCACAGTGCGCCGCGATACACCAAGAAAGCGAGCAATACCAGAGGTAGACCGCAATCCATGGGCCCACTCCAAGAATCCACGGTCAATAACTATGCGAGGACGTCCACGGCCTCCATCGTGAATCTCTTGCACAATCTCGGGCCGGCCAAAATGTGACTCTTCAAGAATTCGCTCGTACTGCATGCGAACATCTTGCTGGAGTGCATTGAGATTGCTGACGATGAGGAGCCATTCTGCTTCCACAAAGATCGCTCGGAACTATGAATAATCAATTAGAGATCTGCAATCATAAAGAAGCTCCCATACTTCATGAATAAGATCTGTGAAGTGATCAAGATCATCGCCTAATCGCCACAGAACAACACTATCAGCCTGACTATCGATTGCCTCCCGAGTGTTCTGCTCAAAGCGGCGATAATATTGGCGAAAGGCATTGAGAAGTTCATTGGCAGGAAGAGATGGAGTTGGTGCTGGCTCGTTCAAGTTGGCCTCCATCGCTTGGTGATGATCGAGGTTGGTGATCAAGATTTGTATGTGGTGATCTGTCGTCATTGAAGTGTGATCACTTCGTCATGTGACTGTTCATTCTGCTTCCTTCCTTTATATGGAAGAATCTGTCGCCAATGTCTTCAGCGAGTTTGGTAAGACTTATTGGCCTGCTTTTCTGCAAGCAAATATTTAAAAACAATAGTTTTACAGCCAATTTCATTTTCGGCCACTCTCCTTCTCGGCAATGGCTCCATCGTTAACTTCGTAGGACCCACATCCATCAACTGCTTTGGGATTCACATTGATGATGTCTGGTCCTGCCAACGATATGCCATTGATAATTCCACCTGGGTGCGATCAGTCCGAGCACCGACTTTTCTTGCAGCCTTATTTCAGGCCTTACACACTCCTTCGCCTTCCTTCTCTCTCCAGCCACCTACCCTACACCAGCATCTGTGCTATATCTTTGCCCATCCTTCAGCTTTTACAGTTGCGACTGCACAGACAGTTCATATGACTGGCAGTACATTGGAGCTTGGAAGTGATCTTGCCAGCCAATATCGTTCTCTCGGTCCACTCTCAGCCTTACTAGGTGGTCCTGAACTCGCCGATCCACTACACTTTTCAGTTCACGATGAACTGTTAGGTGTAGATGCTACAACTCCATCTCCATTTCTACAGACAGTCAGCCGCACCCTTCATTTCTTCTCAGCCGATATTCGCCATCACTTTTTTCTTTCATTCGAAGCAGTGGCGCACCCGGCACAATCTATTCCACTAGGCGCTACTAGTGATATCCTGGAGTATACAGTCCCGATGCAGCTACCACGGTCATTGCTAGAATTATCGCCGCACTCCCTTCATTCTACGACACCGCTGGAACCCTTAGATTCTTTGCGTTGGACCACACCACCGCTTGAATCTCCGGAACCAGATCATCCGACTAGACCGCCGTCATCATCTCCAGGCTCTCTTGCCACACTGTCATCTTCTCTAGATTTGCCTCATTTAACATCGATGCTGTCACTCTCAAACTCCTTGCACTCTACTACACCACCTACGTTGATCACATCCATTGCCGATGTCTTTAGACATTTTGGGATGGATCTTGTAACATTCACCAGGAGTGTTCAGGTAGCACGCACACCACAAGGACGCAGACCACTTCCTCTTATCCAACTTTTGGAGCAATTCCGTATACTTACGGAAGCACTGGTCCGCATCGGTCTACCCCATTTCCGCAATGACCGCGGTGCTATTGGAATGGCAAAGTTGGAGACTTTTCAATATTCAACTGCCGATGTTCTCCAAACGGTAGATTGGAGTGTGACTACGTATAAGAAGAAAGTCGCTGGTATTCTATGGGCAGAAGGTGTTGCTGCTTCTACGTGGACTGGAGCATACAGTATGTGCTATAATGTTCTTCTGATTTGATTTTGATTTACATTCTAGGTGGGTCTTTATATGCGGAATATACAGGTATTCAAGCCATCTTTCGTAATAATGGACTATGGGCGCAACAGCGTATTCCCAACCTTCAATCTTCATTATTTGAGGAGCGATGTGCTGCTCAGATTGTGCAAAATCATATTCTTAACAAGCGCAATCGTTTTATTCCTTATCTTAATCCGGTATAACCCGTCTACTTATTATTCACTGTAGCATATTTGATCTCTTCATATTTAGCACACGGCTTATAGTTTACGTACTCCAACTTTTATTAATATACTTAAGTTTACCAAATAACGGGTGACAGAAATCATATGGAAAATTGGTAAATTATAGAGTGATTATCCATCATTTACTTTCTTCCTCTTCATGAGTAGAGCATGATAAGAAACGCTCGATTTCATCACCTAACCGAGTATACCCCTTCCGTGCCCGTTCCGTTGATCCTAAGAAAAGAATATAGTTTGCTGATCCAGATTTCAAAGTAGTACCATGCTTGTGGTGCGGTTGAAATGCAAGACAGGTACCAGCAGCCTGCTGGACAACAATTTCCAGATCGAGATCCACAAAGTTGCTACCATGCTGAGCTGTAGGAAGCTGGTAGTTGTCAGGTATGGTACGCCCGACAGTTCCTGCAAATGCCCAAGGAATCCACACAGGATCAACATGAGACCACCTTTATACTCAAAGTTAACAACTTATGCATGAATTTGGATTACTGAATCATACGCTTGATATCCTGCAGTAACTGTTCCTTCTGGTGGACAGCGCTCGGCGGTACTGAACCGGTATTCAACATCATTCACGTTGAAGCTGAATCCACATCCTAAGATTCATCAGAAAAACAGCTATAAATATCAAATAATGAACATACCGGGGGGAACGTTATCAGTGGCAAGTGTAGGATATGGAAAAGTACCATCAAGCATATCTTTGACAGTTTTCATGATTTCGGCAGGCATGTACGCCCACACCAGTGACCAGAAAAGACTGAGAGCACCAATTAATTCAGTATCTTGGCGGGTGCGGTCCTCATCGGTAAGACTTTTCTTGACAAAAGACACTGCATAACCAAACTGTGGCTTGTTGCGTTGGCCCATTGTAAAGCCAATCTGTGCCATGAATCCCGGATGGTTTGGCTATGATGGTATGAATATCTATATTTACAGATTATTCATGAAACTTACGCGGACATTGCGCCGGCTACCACAGGCTTCAATAACGACACCAGTCAGCCAGTCCAGAACTGGAGTGCGGACTTCAGAGTCGCCGGGAATATTGCGCAGTACTACCAGCTCCAGAACTAGGCCTATGTAGAAGGTTAATAATCTGTATATGTGAGTGTGCGGAAAAACATACCGTCTTTACCAGCATCACGAACAACAACTGCGGATTCATCATAAGGAATGACGCAGAAACCCGTATCCTCGTTGACAAGATAATATCCATGCCGGGATTTAACTTCAGGTATCTGGGCATCTGTCTCAATCAGATCATAGCAGCGTTTATACCGGTTGGCAGGAATAGTAGGGCGGACTATAAGACGCAGCCCAAACTGCTCCCGCACTGCTGCAGCAGCCGCAGTTATATCGCCTTGGAAGCCCTGCATGAGAGCCTCCAAAGCAAACATACTGAAAGAGGTGCTGCGGTGTTTGGTACTTCCAGTACCAGCACCAAGCTCCCGCATCTAGAAAACGTCTAAGATGTAGTCGAAAAGTAAAAAAATAATGACGAACTAGCGAGCGCTTCTGCTGATGCGACGCCCGGTGGGCATCAGCAGCAGTTTTTTCTGCTTTAGCCTCAGCCAAGAGTGCTGCTGCCAGTAGCTTATGTGCCGGGGTCTGCTGCAGAACCTGCTGAACTTCGACGGCGAAGCAGTACCACTGGGCCAAAATTGAATAAAA
Organism: Strobilurus pachycystidiatus; assembly: GCA_019915135.1. Classification (NCBI taxonomy): domain Eukaryota; kingdom Fungi; phylum Basidiomycota; class Agaricomycetes; order Agaricales; family Physalacriaceae; genus Strobilurus; species Strobilurus pachycystidiatus. The sequence goes on along the minus strand of JAHLMK010000017.1, from coordinate 699,195 downwards.
GACAGCACTAGATGATGAAAACCTACACCAGCAGCAGGACCAGTGAAAGTAGCATGAGATGGGGCACCAGCAAGCAGAGAGTAGCGGGCAGTAGCTGAAGTTGTAGCAGGATTATCAGCAGCAAGAGATTCACGAAGCAGAGAGAGGTGCTGTAGGATAAATTGACGAACTGTGACAGTAAATATATGAGACACTCTGAGTACAGGAGTGGGCAAAGCATACATGGGGTACCAGCAGACTTTTTGCGAGCCATGGTGATGGTAAGACGAAGAGATTGTGGGTATGAGTCACATCGTCAAATATGACTCATATTGTGAGGCAGATAGACACAAGTGGCATACAGAGGGAGCAAAGAATAAAGCTATTTAGTCTAGTGGTCTAACGGTTCGCCGATCTGTGTAAACGATTATGAACTGATTCCGCAAAGGTAAGAGTTCAAACCCCCCCGCTGCCCGTATATTTAACCATCCAGATTTCATTGAAACATTATTTTTTTGGGTCACTGTAAGTAAAGTACGACAAAATGATATCGAGAAAGTTGTTTAGTAAGTATCTAAGCTCGCGAATGTTTACCGATTCCATTGAGTAACTGAACTAAGAACCAGAAATCAAAAGTCTCGTAAAACTTCTGCTCACTGTCTCGCATACCCCTCGCCTCTCTCGCCAGCATCTGGAGATAAGTATATGGGTAATAGAGGGCTGGGGTGCATGTAGCAAAAGCGATGACACCCTGGCTAGCCATAAGTTCGCGAACATTGGGATCGGGGTCATATAATGCACTCGAAGTGCTTACAGCCTGAATCTAGATACCAGCTTTAAATATGAGGATGCCCGAAGATAAGTAAGCTTACCTGGACTGGATTGCCACCGATCTGAAGGAGAGGCGAGCCTGTTGCAGCCCATATAAGAATACGAGACCGATAGCCAGCCGAATCCATGTCAGTGTCATCTACAGGAATCTGCGAGTGGAATCCACCAATCTGCTCGTTAAACTCGGTCGGGTTTGGCTTGCCCTTTCGGGTAAGAAATCCCATGATCAGCGAGCGAAATGAAAACTGAGGACCGATGAGCTGTCGCATATCTGCGACCTGTGTTGGGGAACCAGTCTGGATAGAAAGATGGTCGTCGAGTGCAGCCACATCATTGATATAAGAGGTAGAGACTTCAGCAAGGAAGATCTCAGGCCCCCCTGTGTATGAGCGAACAGCCTATGAATGAAATTAGGGCAATACATGCAGTTAAGTGTGGGTAAATACCTCAACAAACGAGAAATGGCCATCGTCAAGTGGACATGGCAGATCAAAACCTGCAGCAAAAGCAGCAAGATCACCATGGGATGGGGTACCCGAAGCACAGACAGTATATGTATAGAGCATATCTGCAGCAAGATGGGTGTGAAGCTCGGGTGTGCGAACACTGTAGACACTGGCCTGTATTATATATGAGCAAATAGTGGTGCATGGCAGTACGAAGAAGACTTACTGGGTGACCATGATACGATATGAAGTAGTCATTGAAGGCCGAGATGTCGCCTGTATGACCAGCCGAGATCCAGGTACTGATATCTCGCTCGACAGTAGGGAACCACTCGCGGATGAAGGACTGGGTGAGAACATGGAGATTACCCCGACCGATGATGTACTTGAGGAAAGTTGGCATGAGGGTAGCTGGGTACTGTGTTCGGGATAACAAAAGTCCAGCCATCGCACCAAGAACCTTCATCGAGGTACAGCGATCAGGTGACTGGAATGGGAGGCACCGAAGAGAGGTAAAGCCAGGCTGCATCGTCTGGAGATACTGAGCCTGTGTGTTACTGCCTGTAAGGCGATACCAGGCAGCCCAGATAATCTCGTTCTCAACTCCTGGGCCAAATGACCTCCCACCTCGTCTAGACAAAAGGATTCAGCTGGGGTGCAGGCTAGAATAAGTAAGGCTTACACATTGAAGTCGCGACTGCTGGACAGTAGCAGCGAGTAGTCGTTCGCCTTTGCACATTCCTCTACTTTGCTGAGAAGAGCAATTGCTGAGTCTTCGACACTGATACCTGTGATATGGAGACGGTCGTAGCAGCCAACAGTAGACTGGATATGATCGGTGAAGTTGTCCATGGTGTGAAGATCGGGCTGCCCCTCGGGCAGAGCACTCGGGGTGGCAGTATTGTCCCAAATAGATGGGGGAAGGGGTGGAAAAGATGCAGTAGGCGATGAGCCTGCCGAAGTCTCGGTGATGGATGGTGGGGTAGGCGAGGGAAGGGATGAGACTGCCAAGAGCAGTGGTGAATTAGCTGTGGGATCGGGCGATAGTGAGGTCGCTGTCGGCGAAGCTGTCACTGAAGCTGCAGTCAGCGAAGAAGCTGGTGGAGGCACCGAGGCTGCTGACGAAGAAGCTGCTGTAGGAGATGCCGGGATCGCTGTCGACGAAGCTGCCGAGGAGAGTGACGAGATGGTCGTTGAAGAGGTTGTCGTAGTGGTCGGCAATGGGGCAGTAAGCAGTGTACGAACAGCTTCTTCTTCAATTTCCTCGCCCTCGGACTCGCACCAGTTTTGCTGTTCTGTTTCCGAGCGATCTCTATAATTATCATCGGCTGGGAAGAAGTATGCAAAGCGAGCTTGGAGACATGTGGTATGCCGTCGGCCCCGATAGATACCGCTCAGTGGACCACGAGCAACAACTATGTATGATTTAGAAACAGTTGGCGAATACAGAGTAAGACTTACCCATGTTGATGAGAAGATAGTTGTCGTCTGTTACTGCTCGGTCCCCAACAGCAAAGCGATTAGCATCAGATGCAATTTCACCGAGGGTCGTATTAGGGCGATGAACCATAGGCTGAAGGTAAGAAAGGCCATCTAACTTGCGAGGGGAGCCCTTGTTGAGAAAGGCGAGGAGACGAAGGGCTGGTACTGCATTCGAGTGGGCAGGCCGAGCGAACTGGTAGCGAGACGAACTGTCCTGCATGAGGTGAACGATAGTCGTGATGATAGCAGCAATAGTGGTATCGAGGGGGAGCTGGAATGTATAAGCCAGGTTTTCTTCGGTGGAGTACTCGATGATCTCGGTCAGACTGAGCTGGAAAAACTTTCGCTGAGGGCTCTCATCGGCTTCCTACTCGCAAACATGAGATGATTCCTGATGATGAAGGATACGACACAACTTACCACATCAATTGGTGGGTAGACAAGAACCTGGATCCTAAGCTTCTGCACACCATTTTCGGTTACAAGACAGCGATTGGCAACCGATCCAGTCTCCCGAGTTGCACGAGGAAGGACAGGAGGGGCCTGGGCTGGACCTCGTGCCCGAGGCTGACTGGTACGACGACGACCCCGGCGAGCAAGTTGGTTTCCCTGACCAGAGCTAGAGCTGGACGATGCAAGTCGCTGCTGGTTGACCGAAGAAGTGTTCAGGGTGCCATGGAACGATGGAAGAAGGGTTGGTGTCAGGGGAGCCGGATTGGTGAGAGTAGATGGTATGCCCCCAGCCTGATAAACATGCTGGATGGGCTGCGAGTTCGGTGGCAGACCTAGTAGATGACTTAGCCATAGATCCGATACTGTACATGTCGGCACACACACCTTGACCCGAAGTGGCCTGCATATATCGGCTTACAGTCGAATCCGAAGATGGTGCTTGTTGGCTATTCTCCTGGGCTGCAGCAAACCGAAGGAATGCATTGTAGGCCTGAGAAGATATAGACTCGTGGAATTTGCCCCAGCGAAACATACATACCTCATCGTCAACTACAGGCATAACGATAACTGCAGGATAGCAGGGGAGGCAAGAAAAGAGAGGGGATGGGACGAAGTATCCCACTATTCATTATTAAAGGTGAAGCCGACAGCCTGTTGCCCGATGATTATGGTGTCAGGGAAAGAATATGGATTGATCGGCACTGTCGGTCTGAGCCGTCTGGCTGACCGACGATTACCTTATTCAGGGCTCTGGGGACCATATTCGGGGCGCACTACAGCAATGTGCGCATGTAGACCCACACAAACCACATTACATAGTTCACAATCCTCGCTGCACACCACACATACCTTCAGCTGCACAACCGGTACAGCATCGCTGTGCCACTTGACCGAGTCTGTGATCACATCTGGGCTGTAAAAGCTCGCTTCCATTCTACAATACACAGTATATAATCACATCTATACAGTCAAACCACTTATTTGATTTTTTGCCGATGTATAATGTCATAGAGATGGAAGCGAACAAGAATATGTGGGTTGCAACTCTGTGTTCTGGGAAGCGTTACTGATTTGCTCTCTTGTGTAGCGGTAAGATCGTGATTGAGATAGCATGAAGGAAGCGATTCTCCTAATTCGAATCTTAACTTGTAATTGTATTACTACTGTATGAATGCCAGGTGATGTGAGATATCATTGTATAATGAGTGCAGCCTGAGTCGATCGCTCTGGTTGGAAGTGTCGTGAGTGCTAACGCGAGAATTACGGTCTTTACTGATTGAACCTGATATTGACCGGGAACAATCATTGAACTTGCTCCTCGACAGCACTCAGTCGTTAGGGAGCTCGACTCATACCATGACGCATACTCGCTACCTCGCTATTCGCTTCGCAGCATCCGAGGAATTGTGTCTCTCAGGATGGGCCGATACAAGCAGACGCGATATTGCCTAAAAACACACGTACATTCTAGTATACAACACTCATATAAGTAGATATAAAGGATAAATCTGTCTGTAAAATCACACATCGAATCTACGAATTACCATGCCGTCTATATCGGCAGTAACCACTCTTCGCTCGTCAAAGACCAGCGCCGGTCTTTCCGTGCTAGAGGACGGCGACGAAGGCTCGCACACCTGCGCACCCGTACCCGCTTCCAGATCCCACACCCACACGCCGCCATTCCGACCCAACGAGACACACCGCCCGTCCGCCAGCGCCAGCGCCGCCACAGGTCCCGTCTGTCCATGCAAGTTGCGCACAAAAGTGAGCTTTGGCTGCCCTGAGGCGACAGAGGCGGTGGTCGGCAGGGACAGACGATACAGCTGTAGAGTCGTTGGGGAGTACATCGCTGAGGCGACAACTGCGAGAGGATGCCCTTGGGGGGTCGGTTCCTGAGCAGGCGCGAGTACAACCCACTTGCCGTCCGTCTGGATGTCTGCGATGGATGGAACCTTGCGGCCCCACTGGTCGCGCATGGACTGGAGCTTGCGTTCATCGACCCATCCGGAGGGGATGTCGAAGGAGCGGATGGAACGCATCGAGACGACGGTCATGGGATCGTGGTCCGGCTCGAGCATGGAGGCGCGGGTTATGGGAGGGTCGCGGCCGGTGATGACGAGCTCTGTGGCGCCGGCAGACCAGTGTCTGGGGTAGACGGGAATGGCGTACGCGAGGACTAGCTTGTATGTCGATGGAGTGGGGGCGGAGAGGATCATGGATGCAGGAGGGTAGGAAGAGAAGGACGTCAAGCTTTCTGTGCGCACGACGGTGTCAGAAGACAGGTCGTATAGAGAGAGCGAAAAGTCTTCGGACATGGTGACTAGTAATGGATGATGGTAGACTGCGTGAGTGATAATGGGAGGTGTTCGTCCAAATCGTCCAGAAGGCGTATGCGTGACCTTTGGCACGGAAGATGCAAGATGGTGATGGTTTATGTGGAAGACCGTAGATTCGCCAGTGGAAAGGAAAGCAGCGAGACGCATATCGCCAGAAAGAGGGGAGGACTGGTTGAGACAGAGAGTGGTGATTCGACAGGGCGCACCCCGTCGGCATGGTAGAGCATGCTTAACACCACCTGGACCTGTCAAGTGTATATCCGGTGCACTACAGACTCTGGACGAAGCCTGTATCATGATCGGCCCAGCTAGCAGTATGTGATCGGGAGCAGGAGGCGGTAGATGTTCGACAGAACAACGGCCTTGAGACGCTGTGAATGGGATTCTTCAAGACGGTCGCGAGAGCCTGCATACCTGTCCGCCAGTTGGAGCTTATCCGGAACATCCACTTCCAATCCTTGTGATCCTCGTTCCGCGCCCTGCCCGGCAACGAGCGCACTTCGCGGCCGTCAGCGCGCCCGATGAAGCCCCTGGCGCCGCGCAGGCGGGGGCGGCCGAATACTCTGAGATACAGATCCCGCCAGAGCTCGTTGTCTGCAGCCAGCCGGGCCCAGTTTCTGCTTGTGGACTGGGTCTCGCAGAGGTCGACCCAAGATAGATGGGAGAATATGCACAGGATGAGCTCGTCGTACAGCGCCGACTCGAATGTCGCGCGGGGGAGCAGGGCAATGTGAGATCCGCTGGCGGCATGGAGGCGCTTTGGCGGCGGGAGCGGCGCCGGGGACAGTCTGTGTTTGGTCATGGAAGTCGGTAGGGAAGTGCCGCCTTGACTTGTTACCACCATGGTATTGTTTTGCTCTTGCCCATTGAACACTTATCTAACTGCTTCCAGCTCATCTTTTCTGTTTTCAAGACGCTGACCGATCAGCAAGTCACCGTCGAGCTCAAGAACGACCTCTCAATAACCGGCGTCCTCAAGTCGGTCGACCAGTGCGTGCAGCACAAAACAACCCTATTCCCCTCTGAATGCCCTCAGATTCCTTAACATCCGCCTTGACAACATTCAGGTGCTCGATGCTGCCCGGCATCCTCATATGGTGCGCAACATTACCGCCTACTCAGCCTCTATGTCCACTAACCTTCTGCAGATGGCCGTCAAAAACTGCTTCATTCGCGGATCAGTCGTGCGCTACGTCCAGCTACCCGCAGAAAATGTAGATACCCAGCTTCTCGAGGATGCGACACGGAGAGGTTCGTTGCTTTGCATTCGAATCCAACTCATCTAATCCTTAGCAGAGGCTCAAAACCAGGCCAAACGATAGAAGAATTTACTTCCACGCGTTCCATGCTACGACACTGTATACCAATGCTATCTGTACAATTCACGACCTGGATCACTGTGGCGATTCGATGTCAACAACTTGCCGAGCAACTTATAAGGCGTCACCCTATGTCACTGTGGCGCAGAGGGCGATACTATCCCGCAAAGGCGACATAGATGAGTATCTCTCAGGGACAGCTTTCGTTCGTAGCGAAGCAGGAAAATTATACGTCCAACTTTCCGATGAACAGACGCGTCGCCTTCCAGCCAATGTGTTTAGACGGCGGGCGAGCGAAGCGACGCCGGATGCGTTCTATTCAAGGCCTGACCAAACGGCTGAGAAGACGAACAGAATAGGCCCAAGTCGAAATATCATTCTATACAAACTACCACCTGGTCACGGTTTTTCGACTTCCCTCGCCTTTTCCTTTCCCTTTCCGTGTCGGTGGGCGATCAAGAAGCTCCGTTACTGGGCACCCGCTGCAGCGTCAAGCAGGCAATTCTGCCTTCTAGCCTAGGACGATAGAACGCCTTCAGCCGCAACAGATCCGTCGACCACAAGTACGTCGATTCCTTTTTATCTGTCGTCTTAGCTGCCTCCTCGTCGAAGATATCGTCCACTAGAAGTGGACAAACCTCCTTGGAGCCCATGCAATACCAATCACCATACTTGACTATCTTCTCTACACATGCATTCCACGATGAAGTGTTTCGGCCCAACGCCACCAACTTCTCGATTGTTGGAAGGTGCCAATCGAAGTACGTTAGGATAATCAGCAAGGCAAAGGTCAAGTGGCGGGGTTGGCACAAGTAGCTGCAGTAAATCGGGTATCCAGGCGATATTTTATTGAGATTGTCGATGTATGAGATGACGGTGTCCGCGACGACGGTTGCACCAGTGTCTGCGACCCAAACGTTTGCAAGCACGGTCATCCAGTCGTCTTCAAGGAAGAGGTCGTAGAATTCCTCTCCTTTGTGCTGAAACCCCATGGCAAACATGTCAAACATAGCATTGCCCAATGCTTGCCATGTGCGACGGTCCATTGTCAGGATGTAACGGGCGCGAAGTAAGCGATTCCACTGGGTGGTGAAGTCCGGACTTTGTCGGAGCAGGGAACAGTGAATGTCAAGAAGACTGAACAAAACGTGTTGTCGGAAAGCTTTGGGACAATGCGCATTCTCAAGAATAGGAATGCACACGTCGATCATAGTGGACATAAGATCACGGAAGGAGTCATATTCACCCCAAACAGATGACTGCGTCCTCATGACTACAAGAACGGCATCCAAGAGCTCGCCATAAGGAGTCCACTGGCGCGGATCTGTAGCCCAAACGCCATATCGGTCGTCAACGATGTTGTCCTCATAACTCCTCAGATCTACTGAGTTCAGCTGAGATAAAGCGAAGCGGCCTGCGGCTACCACTGCAAGACACGGCAGTTCAGAGTAATCAGCTGTGTCGGGCTCGAAAGTCGATAGGATGGGTATAGAAAGGATGTGTGATAATATTCTCTGGTCTTCTGCAGAGACCTCCCTCGGCCATGCGCGAAGAAATATCGAGATACAACGGGCACAGGTGGGTCCAACAGACGCCAGGTCATCTAATTCAGAAGCGCTGCACGCTAGCACGTATCTGAACAAGGTCTTCCACGTTTTCGGAGTAAGTTCCAGAGTGCTTTGAGACAATGACTTCAAGAGACCAATCCCATGTTCAACAGAAAGATTTCGACTGCTTGGTCCGTTCTGACGCCATGCGGTGCTTGCTTCGTGCATTCGCCATGCAGTAGCCTCGTAGTGTCGGTCAGGCCAAGCATACGGATCCGGAGGGGCAGTCCATCCGAGGTTCGACTCAAGAAGGAGGAGTGAACGGCAGACCCTTTCCGTGGCTGATTCGTGCCCAAACATTGGGTGTCTGCAACAAAGATCACGACCAGGCTCTGCCCGGGTGTCTAGCCAATGGATGGCAAAGGACGATAGAGGATCTCTTATATCTCCACCTCGGGGACCGGGCCACGTCGCCTTCGCATAAGTGACGGCGCTCGATGGTAATCCGCCAATCGACTGCATAACAAGACTTTGTAGAGACGGATTTGAGGATACGTTGAACAGCCAGTCCAGTGCATCGACGCATAATGTGTCACTTCCAAATTTGACCTCGTCTGCCTCGAGCTTTGCGAGAGAGTCAAGAAAACGCCGTGAAGGTAGCCGTGTCTTCCAATGACACCATGCCCACATCGAACTGACAGTCAGTGCGGTGGCTTGACGGATGTAGTGGAGGAAGTCAGTCAGTGGAGTGTGGTACGGGCACTGGAGGATGAAGATTGGAATGATATTGCTGACAAGGTAGAGGCCGCATACTACGACAGTAAGGACGCCGATGGTCCATGCAAGTGACGCGCGCAGGGGCAGATAGAAGAGGATGAGGCCGGAGAAGAAGAGGAATAGAGAGATATGCATGATAACTGGCAACAGTCCGACTATGACGCGAACGCGCCATCGATTGAAACCAAGGAATCTGAATTGTCGGACGTGGCTGCGGAGTTGGGGAGTTCCAGAAGGTAACGAGACATAATGGTGTAGCCATTGTTTGACAAGGACAGAGGCAAGGGCTACCGCCAAACTGGCGGTCAAACTGACAACCCACAGGCCGTTGACCCAGACATCGATAGTGTTGGGCTCGAAGATCTCCGAGGGATCGGCGGATGGTGCTGTAATGTTTGAGAGAGCGGAGTTGCCCATCATGACCAACTGAACCGTGACAAGATCGTACAGCAACACCGCAGATATTTCTGTAAAGTCTGGTTGGAGATTTCCTGATACCTCGATGAGGAGTGACACTACGACCGCTGAGAACAGACCGGCCTATTATTACATAGTTAGTGCTCTGACAAGGTTACGGAATGTACAGACGACATACAAAAACGAGCATCACGTCCAATCCCTCTCTCGACTGACCGATCATGATCTCGTCGAATGCAGAGGCCTCATCAGTGTATGCACGCCATACTCGGGCATTCGATGCTGTTTCCTGACCATAAGCATCCTCGGGGAGCCGAGCCTCATAGTCGTCCTTGAATGTTGCTTGCTGTCGAGGTGTATCCTGTCGTAGTCCAAAGAACGTTGATGGCTGTCTGGCTGGGGTGTCATCAGCTTGGACGGCATGTGTGTGTGGTGCAGATGAGGGCGGTTGGGACGAGAGCCGCTGCAGAGTCTGACTAAGCTCTACGAGGACGCGGGAAAGATCCTTCATTGGTGAAGTGGACTGTGGTGCTTCGTCCTTAGCGGGCCTGCCCGACGCTTGATGCGCTTTTACACTGCCAGGCACATCTGCACCTGATACGACGGCATTCTCTGAGTCATCGAGCCCAGTGTCGAGCTCTGTGTCTGTGCGTCTGGTAGGCGGATCCATAAGCCGGCCTATCAGTCGAAGGTGGTGAACACAGCTGTGGTAGTCTGGTTCAGAGTTGGTTCAGGGCAGTCTCACCCCTGAGGCCGAACGTCAACTTGATCCAGCAACTCATTGTGAACTTCGGGGAACCTCCTTGCCGTCTTGACTGGTGAGCCATCCGCGTGTGTGTAACTCAGACGCATCAGTATGTGACTTTGCTACTCAGCATATGTGATTTCTTTCCCTCAACATCAAATGCGTGCCTACAGTGAAAATTTGGATATTGCTCCGCATTTCGCCCGGTGCAGTGTTATAGAATGCGACGCGTTATGCAAGACGGGGGACGGCATAGAGCGTGGGCTTGCTATATGGCGTGTCCGTAGTGGGATAACGGGTATGTTAAGGATCCGGACAGAGGACCTCGCCTTCATATCCCGTATAGGAATCACCTCTTCAGCGACCACGTCTTCTTCGGCTTCCCCCGGCACGCCACATGCCTGCTGCACGAACAAGATTCAAGCTCAGATTCACCCTCGATTGACAATCAAGCGTCTTCATGCCGTAGGTACCTCGACTTGTATCCAATTGAATCAAATCTCTAACGCAACCTCAAATGCAGACAAATCATCTGTTCTCGTGGTCTGTTTGCTTCACTGTGGAAATTTGCATCTCCTACCGCACCAGCGTACTACAGCTCGCGATGTCGGAACCCAACGCTGAAGGACCTAGTCGCACTCGGCGCTCGTTTTCCCGTGAGCCTGCGTCAGCCCCCACAACACAAAAAGATCGAATTCAACCTGATATTCCTGACGCCAATGTACAATCAAAAACCCCGCCGGAGCCAGGCAACCAATTAAAGGACCTATCCGATATTCTCGTGCAGCTGAATCGTACTCTGCAGCAGCTTTCAACTCACGACTACGATCTTTCCTCTGCTTCACCAGCGCAGCGTGCTGTTGCGCTCCGAACAGGGCCTGCTCCCCAGTTGACGAAGGTCATGGGCACAAAGCAGACTCTTGTCAAGGAGCCGCCTGTGTTCGACGATGAGTACGAAGCCCGGCTACCAGAGGACGCTCATGGCCAGGAAACGGCACCGACCGCCCGAGTATGGCGTGCCTACACTGAAGAAGCTTCTGCATTCGATGAAAACATGGTCGGTATCAGTCGAAAGAAGAGATGGATGTCATGCTGGTTTTCGTAAGTCGTGTCTTCAGCGTGTCCGCTGAGGAAACGAAAGTCGAATGGTACTTAGGCTGCTCTATTTTTTGTGGTGATCGTTCCATTTCTCATCCAGGTGTCGAGGCTATGTGTAGTGCTTTCTTCACTGGCAACGAGTGGAATACATATGGGACAATCAATCAAATTGAAGTGTTGGTACTGACAAGAAACTGTGAACGTCAAACCAGTCTCGTAATTTACGACCGCGGGCAGGTGTTTATCGATATCTCCAGTAAGTAGCATAGACCAGGACCTCTCAGAGTCGTCGAAGTTGAAGTTAAGGGGAGTTCTGTCACATCTGTGACTTCAAACGACTCTAACCTGAACGGTGATGTCGGTTTCGTGAAATGTCGCAGCTGCCAGAATCCGCATTGCCTACACGACTTTCTGATATCGAGGAAGGACTTGTTGGCAGAAAACTTCGTGTTGCGGGAAGGTGGGCACGTGTGAAACGAGATATACTAGACGTGTGAGATTAACGATGGCCTTCTAGACTGCTGTCGTACGACGCGATTACGGGTGTTATTGTCGTGGGTGATGGGGCCAGTGGCCTTTTCGTCGACGTTACGAGCTGCCTCGGAGCATGGGTCCGGGAGCGTCATGGCACCGTGATGGTCATTGGCGATCTTCAGAAAAGCGCGGTAAGCAAGTAGCAATTCAAAGTGTGCTGAGATTTACGCGGTTTTCCAGGACCGTCTTGCTGCACCGAATGTGTCGCCAAATGATATAGATCCGTGGCTTGTTCTGCGGGCGATACATGTCGGGAACTGTGGCGGTAATATTGACCTAGAAGAGTGGAACAGCGGTTTGGCCGTCCTGACGTAGTACGCGCTGCTTTGGCAATTTCACATCTGTAGGGCGCGTGTTGTGCCTGTACGTTGATCAGATGGATTTAATCTGCTATCTAAAGGGATCTGGGTATCGAGATGGGGGAATATGGTCCATTGTCGCTGGGGAACGCTCGATAATAATGTAGAATAAAGACCAGGAAATACAAGACAACGCGGTACAATAAGGAGAACAAAGGGCACGATTGTGGCTGGAGGATCGCGTCTTTGTTAGCAGGCGTGGGAACGCTAATGACACGGAGCTTATAATTGGTGGACCATTGCAGGTCTATTTAACCCTTCCATCGTGCTCGTCTTGCGCATCCCCTCCTCCCCACGCCTCCAGCCCGCCGCCGCCCACAGCGACCGCCGCCTCTATCTCATCTTCTACACGCCCATCGCCACCGCCCATCCCGCCCTTGTGCACCCCGCCCCATCGCCCCATATCATGGCGCAGACCTCTAGCATGAGGACACCAATCATGGACGACATCCAGCCTATATACAGCTCCCTGGGGATGCGCTCGTCGCTGTCCTATACCAGCAAGCGCCGTGCGCACCCCACCCCATCCGCCATCGCCAGTACCAGCACACTGGCCCCATACCCCACGTCGCTGCAGCCCTCTACTGTGAAGGGCCTCTGGCTCTGCTCGACACACTGTGTTCTCACTGTCGACTTTCCTCTTGTCACCGAGGCCGTCGCGTACGCGGAATTGCACTGGGCGCCGCCGCCCGCCCTTGAGGACACGGCCGTGTATGCCCTCGCCGCGCTCTCAGTCGCCTCTCATCCGTCCACGGCCGCACACTGGGTGTTCTGGGGAGATAGCAAGCGAGATCTGTCAATGAAGCGCTGCAGACAGGCATTAAGTGAGTCTCGTGGCGCCTGCCCCAGTGCCTCATCTCATCCTCATCACCCTTCACAGCCGCCAAACCGTGTCTCATCCACTTCAACGGAACCATGCCTGACCACGGCACTCTCAACCGCTATCACGGCGACGGCTGGCATAAGCTCATCGACACCAAACCGTGGTACAATCAGCTTGTAGAGTCGAAGCCCAGCACGACGACGACGACGACGACAGGCCCAACAACGCGCAAGCGTAAATGCGCCGAACTCGAAGCATCTCCCGATGCAGACGCTGACGAGGATTCGCTTCCGCCGGCGAAACGCACCCGCGCCACCAGGCGCAAGGCCGCCGAATCCATTACTCCTCCTATTGCACCATCTCCTCCGCGAGCAGCTACCCCCAGAAAGCAGCCTCGTCGCGTCACACCACCCAAGGCACCAAGCGCGGACCCATCACCCCCATCCGAGCCAACCATCTCTTCCGATCCCATCCCATCAACCCGCCCGCGATCAAACTCGCAAACTTCTGGCACAGCCGTTGCGTCTGGCTCAGACCGCTCCCAGTCCGTCCTGACGGCAATCGAGCCCTCTCCATCACCTCGCTCAGGCGAGAAATCTCTTCCCATAGAAAGCGAGACCTCGAAGGATCTCTGTGTCATCTCCGTCGATGACGATGGCCCCAGGCGCTCCGGCAGGAAGCGCACGACACCTACACCTCCCGCTGAGCCGTACCGGATAGTCAAACCCAGGTCTACTCCTGCTCCCCCGCAGGACATTGTGGAGGTCGACGCGGTACCGGGTACTACAACCGAGACTCTGGCGGCGAGCGTGACGAAGGCTCCCCCGAGAGCGAGACGCGTCAAGGCGGCCAAGAAGTGAGACTCCCCTCGCTACGATACTTCCATTCACGACCTATTTTATTATTGTATTAATCCTCGCTATCTTGTCTGTGTTGTCACCATCCCGTTGGATACCTGTACCTTGTATATCGCGACCGTGTTGTACCCTCTTGTGTAGTCCCGCGCTTTCCACATCTATATAGACTACTGTTGCGGATTGCGGTCTGTGTGTGGCATGTTGATTGCATACTGGTTAGATGACACGAAAACGGGCGTGGCGTGAATGCTTCTAATTGGTCACGTGGGCGTAGACTCTCCACGCGACTGGACGCGTTTTTACTTCCGCTTGCTTCCGTTTTCTTAGGAGATCTTCGAAGCTTTCCAATATGTTCGCTGAATGCACAGAATTTGTTGCCTGCTCTTCATGATGGACGAAGCAACCGCTATTACGTCTACGGACGTCGACTGAGCCTTGAGCGGCCCATCTTTACGGCGAGGCATTCATGTGAACGTCAGACCTACTCGGACCTTGAGAAGAAAGGTGGGTTCTGTGCCCAGAATTTGGACGGTACGAGACTTGCCTCATGTACCCGAGGACTGCATCACTGGCAGAGCCTGTGAAATGTTGGCGTTGGTGTCCGCGGTGTTTGGTGTCTCGGGGTTGCCAAGCAGGTTGTTATAGGACTGGAACGTCGGTCAAGCTATGCCATCTGCTGATGAGAGGTGATAGCATGTGTATTCAAGCATACTCTGGAACCTGGGCAAGGGTAAAGTCGTGCTGTGGGAGAACTATGGTGTGGGACAGGAAGTGGGGAATGGGCATACCATTACTGGTTAGCACAGAAATGCCGCATACATCGGCTGTTCAATATGCGGGGATTCTGCTGGGGCGGGACACCAAATGTGCATATCTATCAAGTATGACAGGGCATATGAGAGATGATGCCTCTATTAACCGTGTTTCGGAATGTCCTCGGTATCTATATGATCCGACTGAGTGAGGAAATGCCAGTGTGCGTGCGAGGAGGATGCGATGATCGTGGTGGACTCGAACATGCCCGAGACAGAAGGCGTCGGTCTCGTCTCGTCGTGCAGGATAGCTCCAGCGGCTGCCATGGGAGAGCCTCGCATTGGACGGGGTGTCTAGATTGCGGTGATCCGACCATGCAGGCCAAACGCATACCGGTGTCAGTAACTCCATTTTGGATGTCGAGTTTGTGACCGGACGGGCATGTGGTGCGAGATGCATCATCTAATGGAAGGCTGATAGCGGTTCGTGGGGGAAAGAGTCGGAAGATGGGGAGAGAGCATATGAGCACAGGCAGGGAGCACCTGCGCTGGAAGGCTGCTCACAAGGCGAGCTCGACGCGGAGCCGTTCCTGCACACCGGTTCCTGATCGCGCACAATTGGAGATTAGATTAGATATGTTTTTCCCTCTTGTGAAACGAGGCGGACACAGCAACGGGATGCACAGCAGTGTTGGTTGTCGGGTGTGCAACAAGAGCGACGAGCCGGCGCCTAAGGAGGGCACCAGAACAAGACCAGCGAAAAAAACAATAGAAATAGACAAAAACAAGTGAATGGCGTGCAGGGATGCGGCCGCGGAGATGGGCCAGTGATGGCTCGAGAGGCGGCCGATAAAGACGAGCGGGCAGCAGCTGGGCAGCCCACACAGCCAACAGGCGCCTCCGAACGACTCAGAGCCCCGTTGCACTCGCCTTGCTGTGATACTCCAGTGACGCTTTCTATCCACCGGCTGTGACAGTGACACCCTCCACCTTTCTTGGTACCACGACATGGCGCCCTCTGCAGCCGTCGCCCAGCGCACCCAGCGCACAAAACGGTTCGTGTCTGTCGCTCTCGCCCGCCCTGCTGCTCACCGTGCCCGACATTCAGGACGTGGTCCAAGGCGCAGCTCCTTAGACACCTCCAGGTCGGTTCGCCCACTCGGTGCCTGCATTCCTGCTAACATCGCTTCCCAGGCCCTGTCCGACCTCTCAGAGCACCCGATACCCCGTCTGCCGCCCTCGCCTCCGGCCTCCCGCTCCTCGTCGCCAGCACCCGGCTCCAAGCGCAAGCTCGACTCGACCTTTACGCAAGAACATCCGAAACGGCCTAGAACGGACTCCCAGTCCAATCGCCCCAGTCATCAGCCCTCTGCTCCGCTCTCCTCTGCGCCCGCGACACGACACCCGCGCCCGCCCGCCACATCGTCCGCCGTCGCCACAAGGCTCGAGCCGAGCGAGGAAGGCGAAGTCCGCGAGGATCTGCCGCTTCCGCCGCCGCCACCGCCCTCATCCGCCGCCGCCGCGTCCGCGAGCACAGTCGATGGCGCCGCCACAGCCGTCGTTATGAGCACCGTTCCCCTGCGCCGCCCCAAGCAGGGCCGCAGGGCGCTACGCCAGTTCGACCTCGTCCACGATCGCTATTATACTGCCGGCCGCCAACTCAAGTACTCGGGTGATGCCCGTTTCTGGTCGACCTTCCCGTCCTCGCATCGCGAGTATCGGCCGCTGCCCAACCCTCCGCCGCTCAATTCCCCGTATCACAAGTACGGCGGCCTCATCGCTCGCCTCGAGCTGGTCGATGCCCTCATCTGTTTCACGTATGCGCTGTGGAACAAGGACTACAGCAGGCGCTGCTGTATCGTCGACTCATGGACAACCACGACCGCGTTCCTGGCCTGGTGTAAGACAAAGTGGCAGGCCGAAGAAGTCTCCACCGATGGCGAGAAGGCTCTTCTCGGGTTGATGTAAGCTTCTTATCTTTTTGCTCATCCCTCCTGGGCTGTAACGTCGCCCACAGCTTCATGATTGAAGGCTTCATTCATGCCCGCAAGGTGGCGTACAGTCATCGGCCGCTGGACGCCGAGTTGGGAAAGCTCATTGAAGTCGGCCGCGGTGAGGTCATGGCCAACATAAGCATGGTCGAACAGCAGATGGCCAACCCTACGCAATTGCACGGGAGCAAGAAGCCAGGTACACCCCAGATGCTTCCTTCACCGGCTAGCATTGCTCCGACAAATAGTGCAAACTCTACCCCTACCAACCGTGACGGCAACACCCCAAACCCCGAAGCCGCCTCCATACCTCCCGCGCAGCCTGCACAACCTCCTGCCTCTGGTCCCACTCCCAATCACCGCATGATACCTTCAAAGTACCAGAGAACAATACCACCGCACGTTGTTACTGCAGTCAATTCCGTATCACTGGCTGTGTCAGTGAACACACTAGGGTCACTAAAGGATCACATGTCGGGAATATCCTCAACTATCACCGCCTTCAACGCCGCCCAGCAGACGCTTACTCTGCCGATAATGCAGCGGCATTTCCCAAAGACGTTTGCTCGCATGATGTACTCGACGCTCTCTGCGACCGACGAGCACGAGCCGGATTTCGAGGATGACGAAGGGGAGCTGTTCTGGCCCGGGCAGAGCACCAACGGCGATGGCCTCGGCTGGATATGCCTCATGGGCCAGGCGATGCTGAGGGAGTTTGGTCGGCCGTATGGCTACATGGGACTGGCTGGTGTGGTCCCTAAGCCACCGCCAGAAAAAGTCGAGAGCGTTAACAGGTCCACCTTGCAAGGAGGTTCTGGATCAACACCACACGGGTCCACGCCCAGTGGTCACACACCGTCAGCATCGCGGTAGTGTTCTTATACCCACATCATCTCGGGCTCTCTCTCTTTCTCCAGGACCACACACCATACGGAACTCTTGCATCTCCTGTCTGCGAACAACGCACGATAAACAAAATGGCCTCCGAAAGCAGTCGATATATAGACATGAAACGGAATTTGGCCTTGCGTGAAGTTGCCACCAACGTGCGGCTGCGAATTTGCAAACCACGCACGCTTTTCTACCGGAGTTTCTCCTCGCCCACCTTTATCCCGCTACCGCCTAGTCTCGCATCGCTCGCCCTCCGTCTTTGCCACACAACCTCAGATTGTATCTCTAGACGCGACACTGCCCTCAGACTTGTGTATCATCAAGGTCATCCGTCGGCCGTACCATACATGACATCTGTGTTTCTTGCTTGTATCTTCCTCGCTTTATCCCCGGCGGCCACCAAAATCACGCAACCCCCAACCCATCCGCCCCATACTACTACAGTCTTCTTTTGTAATCTTTCTCTCGCGGAGTTTTCTTCCTGTCCTGTTCTGACATAATGGCTCTCGTCGGATGGAACAACCTAGGTGTACATTTGTTTTTTTTATTTGATTTGCTACTTTGGATTGATTACGGCTCTATACTCTCTGGCATCTTCACTCACATCGTTTGTAACAAGCAATAGCAGCATCTGTGGCCCCGTGAGGGCATGTTTTTGTATTCTGCGGAGCCTGGGGAGTGCGTCATGAGAGAACAGGAGCAGAAGAAGGAAAGGTTGTTTGAATGCCGCCATCGACATGATGATATGCCATCGACGACGATGACACTTGGCTGTATCTGGGCCTGGCATGATGGTACAGCGTCGCCGTTCATCGACGAGGACGGTGGCAAGGAGGAATCTGTCCAATGGGCCCGGGAACGGTGTTTACACAGAACCACCGATAGATCTCCAGTCTCTCACAACACCGATGCACGCGTTCCCCGCCGGCAGGTGTGTGTCAATCCTCCGAACATCTTCCCATTCCCCGCGTCACCTGCTGTAGCCAATGTCAGGCGAATCCGTGGTTAACGCTAGGAACGCCGTCAATTAGACTTACGATAATGAACAAGGCTGGGGTAAAGAATGGATTGATTGATTTTCATATCGAAGCCCAATCAGATACAGGACCTGTGACGGTCGTGCTTGGTGGCGCTGTCGACGTCGGGAATCCTGAATGACATTTGAGCGTATCAATAATAGGGACAGGTATGAACGCATTATTTAACGAGCACTACTCAAATTACTATGTAGCTCATGAGTCCGACATTCGCTTCTTTCAGGCTCACGATCCTCCACGACTGACAATCCGAACGCGATGAGTCACTCTGACTGTATCAGATGGCTAGCTTGACAGCCACCTTCTCCAACAATTGATTGCAGATGGAATGTCCGTCCGCTGAGGTATTCAGCCAACGGGAACGCCATCGGTGAGCACTTGCGATCGGTTCCATGCAAGATCATCATCGTTCGGTGGAAGTTAGGCCACAACGAGTGTTTCGAGAACATCACCTGTAATTTATGCGACTCTGGAAATGGATCGTGGTGTTCCACGAGGAAAACCAGCAAGACAAACGTGAGATCCCGAGGTTGACACAGGTAGTCAAGGATAGGTGGCTAGATTTTTGAGCTCAAGTATGATCATGAATTTGAATCAATGAATGAGATGACTGGATCTGGACTTTTCTCTCTGAGTACGAGGTGACTCGACACCCACAGCTCTGGAAGAGGCTCCATCCAGTCATCATCCATGAAAAGCCGGTACGAAATCGTCGAAACCATTGCGGCCCGGCAGGATTGTCTCCAATAATCGCCGGGTGATGCATGCACAAGTTGTCGGATACAGCAAAATGGAGTTGGGCAAACCATACATTGCGCAAAGGCCAACCTATAGGATAAAAGACGCCATCTAGGTCTACCGTTTGTATATGATGGATGACTAGATACCCAGCAGCAACCAGATGTTGCGGAGAGGACGTCAACGTCAAGTCGTGACCTGCGAAGGGCGACAGAAGAGGTAGCGACAGAATGGCTTCCGCAAGTTCTGGGTGCACGGTAGGTGCCAAGGCCTCTCTCTTAAGAGTGTGTATTTTTATCGGGTAAGCCGTTGCTAGCACAGAGCATAATCATCCTGAGGCAAAGAGGTGGCGTACCACAAGACTCGCCGTCAAGATCACGAATCACAATTCAGAGGCCGTTGATCCAGACATCGATGTCGTCCGGCTGGAATGCCTCCTCCGAGTTGACAGACGGCGCTGAATCCCCACGAGGTCATAAAGCAGCAGCCTGAGCACAGACATCTATGTGAGGTCCCCTGGAAGATTTTGCCATACTTATAGGAGGAACGAAGGGACCACCGCCCAAGAAGAATCGGCCTACCATTGTAATAGTTTCAGTGTTCTGTAGGAGTGAGACAGAGATACGAGCTTACGAACAGGTATTACATCTAAGCCATACAGGCTTTTGGCCCAGTTTCATGGCCGTACTCGTCCCCAAAGAAGTGCCTTGGCGGCGCTGGAGTAGTCCAGGAGGCGAAAAGTCCAAAATCTGCAGCTGGGCCTTATGAAGGTTCTGTAGGCCCAAAAATTGGGAGGAAAGTGAGTAGGCGCTGTCTGGCATTCCTCAATTTCATGCACTAATTGTGGTGATGCTTCCGATTCGTTCATTGGTAAAAGGCAAAGCTGAAGGGCTGTGCAGATGTTCATTGAACTAGGATCGACCGGCAATTTGTTGGATAGCCGAGGCCTTTTTCCTCTCCTCGACATTCACTCGAGCGTTTCTCGACTTGTCGCTCACATAGGGTGAGTCCACGGTGATTGATTCTGCACCCTCCATTCAAATATGCTCAGCTAAGAAATATCAAAATAAAGCGCACAAACTTGTTGTATTCATCGATGGCGCTTGAAGCGAATCCAGGACTGCTCTACGCGACAAACGAATCGAAAGGGGTGTACATACTTGACCCCCAGCAGCCAATTATGTCTCCTGAGCATGCTCCTTTCACCGAGAAGCTCTCTGCCGCTCTCCAGTGCAACGACGCGCCCAACAGCCAAATCATCTCTCTCGTCAACGAATGGCAAAACTCATTTGACGCGCCGATAGAGAAGCTGGACGACGCGCTGAAGAGTCTGGAAGCGGAAATGGCACTCATCGAGGTGCGCAAAGCGGCAATGGTACAGGCCCGAGGTCGTTTTTCCCCCGTGCTATCCCGTGCACGCATACTTCACGCCGAAATCTACCATGAAATATTCATGCACACTCTTTCCTGCAACGGGAATGACTCAACCAATGTCTTCAACCTAGAAGACGTGCCATGGACGCTCACGCAAGTGTCCCAACGATGGCGCTCTCTAGCAGTGTCTTTCAGCCCTTTGTGGGCATTTGAGGCCCGCATTAACTTGGAGCGGGGATTCAACTGCCGAGACCCTCTTTCCATCGTCCGGTGTTTCCTGGAGCGTGCTGGGTGGCATCACTCTCTCAGCTTCGCCATCTTCTTTGACGTCTATGAGGTTGATAGGCCGCAAGTGGGCACGGACGTTCTACGCTTGTTGTGCGAGCACTCGACGCAGTGGAAAGATGTCTCCATCTTGGAAATCTCACCCCGAGACATGGCGTCAACCCTTCCAGCCATTCGTGGCCGCATCCCTCAACTCCGTTATCTTTCTCTACACATCGACCTCTTGCAGTCGGCGCAACTCGAGAATCTACCTCCTTTTGATTTTTTCGAGATCAGCCCCGCTCTGACATCCGTCAACATGCACAACATGGATAGAGCTTTTCTCTCCACGATCCGCCTTCCCACAACGCAGATCCAGAGCCTGACGGCTGTCAGTCCTGAATTTGAAGTGGGTTGGCTACTCGCGGAATGCCCGTCCCTTCAGACGCTAGAAATATATCCCGAGCCACCTATTGGAACTCCGGCCCCCAGTGTTAGGGCTATCCACACCGAAATGACCTCTCTCACGACCAGCAGTGAGTTCATCCTGGACGACATCCAACTTCCCAACCTTCGTTCCTTGAAATTTGACGGTTCGAGATGCAGGGCGCATACTCGTTTGATCCTCGATGACTTCCGCGAAATATCTTTGTTCTTGACCGCCTCCAAATGCTTCTTAACAGTCCTCCGATTGCATGACTGCTCCCTTGTGATAGAGGACGAGGATCTCAATGACGTTTACAGTTTTCGAGACGTCTACAGGTCATGTCCGGCACTTGTCGAACTCGATATCCGATTTTCCGCTGAGCGAGAGCACGAAACACCACAGCATCCTGGCATGCAAAGGTTGATACTGGACCTGTCTGCCAAAGCTCCGAATGGCAAGGAAGAGATTCCTGTGTTTGAGTGGCTACCGGTGCTTCAAAAACTATCGTACCGTGACGACACTTGGCCGGATTCTCTTCCTTGGATAGACGAGCTTTTCGTCATCAAAATGGCATGGGAACGCAAAAGCACACTGGCTATTGACATCGAGTTTACTTCACGGCCCTTTACGCCTGTCCGGGTCATTACGCTCTCACCAGCATTGACATGGGAGCTGAAGGATTGGAAAGGTAAAGGTTTAATAGATTTGTCCATTCGTGAAGTTCCGGGGGATGTGGAGAGAGATGAGAGCCAATACATTCGCTATGTGTAGAGACACGTGAGTTCATGTCTGTCTAAATCCTCATACTTAGGTACTGACGATATCTGTGTCGACGTATCAAGTCTCATTGTTCAGGGTGTCGCCACACTTTACATGTTCCGTCTGCACTAGAAGTGATCATCTCACCTGCGTCGGTGGGATGGTGCTCCGTCCACGTTACAATTCTATCATGGGCTTTCGGAGGGGGATTTGGTTGCATCAAGTGTGCCTGATAACTATCAGCCTTGAACTTTGGGTCGTTACACGAACTCTCACATCAAGCAAGTCCCATTCCCAGATCTGGCCATTCTCATCACCACAAACCACATTGGCTTCGCCGTGGCCAAAGCAGCCACGGATGCCATATGCCTTATTGACATGACCAGTGAATTTGTTGAGCATCTTGCCCGTCGACATATCCATCAATCTCAAGGTGGAGTCGAGGGTTGTTACAAGTACGGTTTGACCATCCTGAGTTGGTACTACGGAGACGACAGGATCTAGAGAGCAATCAGCGGCGTCTTGTGGAATACTGAACACATACGGCCAATAAAGTCGGAACGCAGTTCTCCTTTGCGGAGATCGTATGTGCGTACATGGCCGTCGGTTGACCCGGTGATGACGGTCGCTGAGGATATGGAGATAGTTTGGATAGCATCGCGGGCTTCATCGAGAATTTGGATGGGTGCCCTTCCCTGAGCTCGGAGGTCCCAAAGTCTGACGGTAGCATCGAAAGCACCTGTTGGGCGTCAACAGACAGAAGCAGCGACATGACGAGAACGCGCACCACTGGCAACAACACTGGCATCGTCGTTGAATTCAACAGCGTGTATTTTGCCCATATGGCCTGGTATGCGCCGCGTAGTCACCCCAGTAGCCACGTCCCAGAGAAAGACAGAGCGGTCCCCTCCCGACGACGCAAATTTGGCGTTATCGTGTGAGCTGTGATTTACAGTTTAACACCTAATCGTTGCGGCAGATAGGCGAAACCAACACGCTGATAGACAACACTTCGTATCCGTGCGAATTGAAGGCCTTGATTTCCGCACCAGTGTTCGCGTTCCAGAGGCGGACAGAGCGGTCCTGGCCGCCGGTGAGGATGTACTTGGCGGTGCCTTTTGAGTAGCGGGCAACATTGACAGGGCCTTTGTGCCCGTCGAGCACGACGTGGAGAGAGCGGGCAAGAGCACCTCGCGAAGGCGCCATGGATGTAGAGATTCAGAAGAAGATGATCGGGGTCCACATGTGACATCGGATGGGTCGTCTGTTCGATCCCCGAGCGCAACAGTCTCGAGGTGAGCGCCGACAAGAGAATTCTGAGTTGTTATAGAATCTCAAGAGACTTATCAGTGATTTCTTTGTTTGGTATAGTGTTGTCAGGTACATAGCAGGGTAGGCAGGTAGGAAGTCAATTGCAGCTGTTACGCGCCTGCGTGTGGCGCGATTACCATAAGAGGATAAGTATTATCTAAGTGCGATTGCCAATGTGCCGATCATAGTCGGCCTTCAATGTCAATACATGTCCGTCAACCTGCCGTCAACATGGCTGGAGATGTACCATTCACAAACAAAGAAAAGACTGATATGCGTCGGATTCGTGGAAAGGTATGTAAGACACTCTTCTCATGTCTTCCAAACGTACACAGTCTCCGACGCTCAAGTCCCTTCTACCAGCTTTCCTGCGCGGAATGTCACCGGTAAACTGTTGTCATAGCTTGCATCAGCCCTAGTCTCATTCTGCTTACTAGATTGAAGTTGAAATGCGACAAGAATATTCCCTGTAGCTCGTGTGGTCAATATCTTTTGGCCGTGACGGTCGCCATTCCACTGATCTTCCTCCCTTCCAGCTAAACGTGGCTGCGATTCAATTTGTCCCACAGGTATGTCGGCTTGATCCTTATCAGTCGTTGACGTTTGCTTAATCAACAATCACCGTAGGTACTCTTGTCAATGGCACGGGCAAAAAGTAGGTGCTTGGTGTCGCCGACGCGTCTATTCAGAAATGACAGTTGAACGCGTCTTCGACAGACCTGTCATCTCAGATACGGGCGATCTTCATCACAAGGTCGAAGAAATGGGAGATCGCATAAAGGCACTCGAAGAAGCCATCGGGAGGTTTCAAGCCTCGGTCTCAACGGAAACACATCCTCTTCTGAGGCCAGAGCTACTGAAGGTCAAGTTTCCGCCAGGACTGTCACTTTCAACAGAGAAGCTCGACAAACCTACCTTAGAACTAGTCAACGCATTAGGAACTCTTACCATGAATGAGAACGGGAGCACGAAATACTTTGGGAGCACCGCAGGAACGGAGGTTTGTACTAGTCTAACGCTCATATATGTCGCTGACCGTGGTTCATCTCAGACATTGTTCGTGGTACGCTCGATCTATTTTTTTTCCGAACCCGAATATTGAAGACGCTCTAGGCCGGCGCAGAAGCTCAGAGTCGATCAGAATCTCAACATCAGCCGAGGTTCTCCACCTCCTCGTTTAAGAGCATCTCACGCTTCAATGCTAACTTCCCCATAAAACCAAACTCAGAGTGGGACATTCCCCAGTGCTTGCCCATTCTCTACGCCTACCTGCCCTCGAAACCACGCGCCTGGACGTTGTGTGAAACGTACTTCCAAAATGGATCAAGGAACGGAGATATGCTGACCAGGGCGGAAGTTGTAGACGACATCATGGGTCCCTTGTACAGGCATCTAGATAAACATAAAAATGGTTTGGGGACGGACTTGAACCCACCGGTGCCGTGTACCAAACTGGCATTGCTGTTCTTTGGTTGGCGCACTTGTACGCCACCCTTGCGTCTGTCTGATATTTTGCAGTGTTTGCTATTGCGACACTTTCTGATCTCACTATACCGCCATACAGTCCAGAGGACGACACGTTCTTTGACGTAGGAGTCACGACGCTCAACCTACATCCTCTATTCAGTTCGCCGGATACTGGCACAGTGCAGGCGTTGCTTACGATGGCTGTTTGCCTCAATCTTGGCGGTCGTCGGTTCTCAATCGATGGGTCGTGGTCGGTTCTGTCTCTGGCCGCTAAACTTGCGCAAAGCGTCCGTTTCCCTTTTTACCCTCGCGTATGGTTAACTAAGACTCGATCTCGATAACAGATTGGTCTTCGTATGTACCCTAAGTCTTGTGTCTTGCAGCCCTAAACGTCTCTAGATCGGGAAAGGCCGCAGTTGCAATTGGACCCGAAAACACTCGACCGAAGGCGAAGGCTGTTTTGGGATCTCTATACCATTGAGACATCTTTGGTAGGCTCTCCGATTCGTCGTGATCGATATCTCGTTTTCCTGATACTGTACACTTCGAAGAGTCTCAAGCTCGGCCGACCACCCTCAATCAGGCTCAGCTATGTCGATGTTCCATTTCCTATAGACATTGACCAAAGGCTCGATGATAATGGCAACATCATACCGGGTTGTACGTCGAGTTTCCGTCCTCCCTTGTCCCTTCCGATTCACTGTGCTTAGATCAACGGATTAGATTGAACTTCGTCGCGACTGTAAATCACTTGCTTTAGATGTCCTCATTACTGATTCTATCCACAGATTGCATCTAAGGTCATCGAAGTCACCTTGAGCGCCAAGCCCCCAACATACCGCGACATTCTCGAGCTCGACAAGCTTCTACGCGAGAGTGAAGTCTCGAAGAACCAATTCGACGGCCAGGGCGGGAACGATTCGCCACTGCCCAGCGAACAACTGCGGCCGTTCTTGTTGAGACAGCACCGCGCCCTCAGTGAGTCGAAGAGCCTCATTCATGAGCCTGCTGACCCTCCTATAACAGTGGGACTCTATATCCATCGGAGCTACTTTGTCCAAGCGGTGTTGACGCACCCATCTGACCCGCTCTTGAGTCCATATGCAGCGTCGTACCTAGCGGCATACCGGTGTGCATCGGGCCTCATAGCCATCAAGAGTAAGTCTCTGTCAAAACATTCAGAGTTGCTGGAACGGTGGTGGAGCATCTGGTCGAGCAGTAAGTACCCAGCCTCTCGCTTCTGTCAAAGGTAACTTATGGTAACTCACAGCATTATCCGCGGCTGTAAGTTGCAGTGTTCTCACAGAGCTAGGCATGGATGCGATAACCTTCGCAGCTCATTGTTGGAACGGTTGCGCTGCACACTCCAGATTCACACCTGGCAGCCCGTGCATTTGCGGAGCTTTGCGTCGCGGTTGAACTATTCGAGAAGGGAGCAGGGAACTCTCATCGTGCCCAACATGGACTGGTACATATCTGGTCATCTTGGCCGGGACGTCGTGGTTGACGAAAACTCCAGGGAATGCTTCTACGGTTACGAGACAGGGCATTCGCACGTTTTGCCACGCAGGACATGAACAGAGTGGCCAATTACTCTGCCAAACCACGGATAGACACGTCAGATTTCGATGACGAGTTGGAAATATTTGGCGGGCACACGAAGTTGCTAGTCACCAAGCTGCTCTCGCAGCGGCAAACACCTCAGGAAGTCCATGTGGAACTTCCGCCGCCATCCACTCCCCCCATAGACAATCAACAATCGCTTATGGACTTCTTTGCGACACAGATGGGCCCTAGCTGGGTGACACCAGGACCGGATGATACGCTCCCTATACCACAGCCGCAACCAGACTACGGCAGCGACATCAGCGGTCTTCCTGTCGATCCTTCGTTCCTCACCAGCGGGGAGTGGATAACTCACGACAACACGAATATATCTTGGTCCAATTCGATGCTCGAGAACGACACAGGACTCAACGAGGATTACTTGATGAAGATTTTCGAAGAATATACCACCGATACGGGGGACTTTCAGGTACAGAATGCCTTTCGATGATACTATGCAGCTGCAGTAGCTCTAGACCGTCTCCTCTGAATATAATGGCGCTAGAAACGCCAAGAAGCTTTTTACATAACTACTGGTACTACGCGGTAGCGCTCTCTTATAATAAATCCTTGCCGTGCGGCCGTGACTTTGAAGGCCTCGCCTGCGTCTCACTTCTGCAAAGTGCTGAATGCTTGTCTTTGATTGAGAACAGTCTCTTGGTGGCAGCCACGGCCGGCAGGGTTCGTGATGTGATCGATGACATAATCTCACTTAACTTGCCCATGAACACCTTTTTGCCAAAGCATTTACTAGCAAGGTGCTACTCCTCGCGTCCTGGAATCGAGCCGGGCGCACTCAAGAAGTGGCGCATTACCGGATATCCTCCTCCGCAGTCCCTTCTTGACGATGACTCTACCGGGCCTGTTGATCTTTCCGAAGACAACGATGTCGTGGACCGTGTCCGTCCTGGTACCCCACCCATACACCGCAGAAAACCACCAAAGACACCCACTCCCGAAGAGTACAGCCGCCACCGACAGTCTCTGAAGGAGCGTTTCCCAGACGGGTGGAATCCTCCGCGGAAAATATCACGCGAAGCCATGGATGGGCTGCGTTCGCTGCACCAGTACGATCCCAAAACGTTCACGACGCCAGTGCTCGCCGACAAATTCAAGATCAGTCCCGAGGCTGTTCGGCGGGTGCTGAAGGGAAAATGGGAGCCGAGCAGGGAGCGCAGGGTAGAGATGAGGGAGAAGGAGCACAGGTCGAAGATGGAGATGGTCAAGCTCAGCAGGATACGAGAGAAGATGGAAATGGAGCGCGACTTTACTGAGAGGCGGCTCGAGAGGCAGAGAACACACGGAGTAGCCGCGGGTATCGACTCCGATGACGGATTTACCTTCGGTTAGAGCTACGTTATATCTATTCTCTTATTTGTTCAAGCATGAAGCGAGACGAGGGCGAGATGAAGGCAGGAGTATCGCTGGAGCTAGCTTGACTGTTACAAGTGTACACGGACTCGCCCTACCCCCAGGAATTATATGTCTAGAGAGCTCAAAGCGCCTCGCCGTTTTCTACTGTATAAATCCAGAGAATACGGAACCTGCTTCAGCATCGCCATTCAGTGCCTCTGCAGCAACCGCGTGAATACTAGGCCCCATCGACTGAGCAGGCGGAAATTGAGGCGCCGACTGTTGCTGCAGTGTATCCATGTGGGGGTTCGTCGTATCTGTTGAATAATCCTCGAGAATCTTCATCAGATAATCGTCACTGAGCCCCGCGTCGGTCTCAAACATCAAATCTGACCACGGATTCTCGCTATCATTACTCGGCCACTCCATGGCAGTGAAGATTGACGGGTCGACAGGAAGACCACTGATGTCGCTCCCGTAATCTGCCTGTGGTTGTGGTATAGGGAGTGTATCGTCCGGCGCTGGTTCTACCCAGTCAAGTCCCATCTGTGGCGCAAAGAAATCCATAAGTGATTGCTGGTTGTTTGTGGGCGGAGGTGACGGCGGCGGCTCCGCCGATGCTTTCTGGGGAGTATGCCGCTGCAAAAGCAGCTTGGTCACTAGCAATTTCGTGTGCCCACCAAACATTTCCAACTCGTCATCGAGATCTGACGTATCTATCCGTGGTTTGGCAGAATAGTTGGCTACTCTGTCCACGTCCTGCATAGCAAAACGTTCAAGTGCTCTGTCTCGCAATCGTACAAGCATCTCCTGGACTCTTTCGTCAGCCGCGACATCGCCATGGAAAAGTAGATACCCACCAGTCCATGCTTCGCACGATTAGAGCTTGCTGCTCCGCTCTCGAATAGTTCAACAGATACACAAAGCTCTGCAAATGCACGCGCTGCTAGATGTGAATCTGAGGTGTGCAGCGCAACCGTACCAACAACGAGCTGTCACAATCGTCATCCGTGCCCGGCAATAATAAGAACATGTACAACATACCGCCGCGGATAATGCTGGGAACTCATGTGAGAAACTTACTACACTACGCAGAGGTTGGAGCACTTACAACTCGACCAGATGCTCCACCACCGTTGCAACAGCTCCGGGAATTTCCCAAGATATCTGCTCTTGATACTGATAAGACCCGATGCACACCGGTACGCCGCTAGATACGACGCTGCATATGGACTTAGCAGTGGGTCAGATGGGTGCGTCAGCACCGCTTGTGCAAAATAGCTTCTATGAATGTAAAGTCCGACTTCGGGAGGGTCAGCAGGTTTATGAAATGAAAACCTTCAACTAACTCACTGAGTGCGCGGTGCTGTCTCAACAAGAACGGCCGCATGTAATTGGCGGGGAGTGGAGATTCATCCCAGGACTTCCCGTTGAAGTAGGTTTTATAAACTCTGCTTTCCCGAAGAACCTTGTCGAGGTCGAGAATATCGCGATACGTGGGGGACTTGGCGCTCAGAGTGACCTCGATGACCTTGGATACAAGCTACGATGACGAGTTAGGAGAGGTTTTGGACATGAAGCAAGGCAGTCACAGTCGTCATGAAATTCCACTTGAGCCAATGATCTGAGAGGAGTGAGAGGAGTGAGAGTTGTGCCCGCAGGGTAGGGACTAGACAACATACAACCTGGCGTGATGTTGCCTTTGTCATCTAGCCTTTGTTCGTTGTCTACAGGATATTGAACGTCTATATAGCTCAGCCTGATCGATGGTGGACGGCCAAGTTTGACACTCTTTGAGTATATCAGGACGAGGTAATAGCAACCAGACTGCCGAGAAAACTCACCTGAGACAGGTCAAAGGCATAAAGCTCCCAGAACAGTCGTCGCCTTCGGTCGAGCAATTTGGGATCCAACTGACGCTGTCCTCTTTCTCGATCTGGAGGCGAGTTATCAGGCTTTGTTCGACATAGAGCCTCAGTACATACGAAGACCAATCTGCCATCGAGGTTCAATCAGCCATACGTGATAATGAGGAGGAAAACGAACGCTTTGCGCAAGCTTAGCGGCCAGAGACACAACCGTCCATGACCCATCCATAGAGAACCTACGCCCACCCAGGTTGAGATACACAGCCACCATGAGCAAGGCCTGCACTGTTCCGAGATCCGGCGAGCTGAATATTGGATGGAGGTTAAGCGTAGCGACTCCCACATCGAAGTATGCGTCGGCCTCCGGGCTGTATGGCGGGATGGTAAGATCAAGAAGGCTCCCGGTAGCGAACACTGGATGGGATAAGGTTGAGACGGAGGCAACGGAGGCAAGCATAGCGTAAGGATGTACCAACCAAGGAAAAGCGAAGCCAGTTTGGTGCAAGGCACCGGCGGATCCTTCGCCAGATCATCCTTATGCTCCTCGAGATGCTTGTACACCGGACCCATGATATCATCCACAACTTCCGTCCTAGTCAACGTCTGCCCGCTCCACGGTCCATGTTGGAAGTAGGTTTCACAAAGCGTCCAAGCGCGGGGTTTCGGCGGCAGGTAAGAGTAGAGAATTGATAAGCACTTGGGGATATCCCACTCCGAATTCGGCTTCACTGGGAAGTTGACATGAAAGCGGGAGATGCTCTTGAAGGATGGAGTGGAGAAGCACGGCTGACTTGAAGACTTTGACTCTCTGCTCTGAGCTTCTGCGCCGGCCTTGAGAGTCGTTCGTGTCCGATTTCCTGAGGCTAGAGAGTGAACATACCATGAACAATGGCTATCATAACTCTCGAGGTCAGTGTAGTATCGATGGGAGATGACAGTTTACACACACCTCCGTTCCTGCGGTGCTTCCAAAGTATCTTGTGCTGCCGTTTTCATTAATGGTGAGCGTTCCTAATGCGTTAGCTAGCTCTAGCGTAGGTTCGTCCTGCTTTTCCGTTGGTATTGAAAGTCCTGGTGGAAATTTGATGTTCAGGAGCTCCGACCGAAGAAGCGGATGTGTTTCGGTTGAGACTGAGGCTTGGAACGTCTGGATGGCTTCTTCGAGTGCCTTTATGCGATCTCCCATTGTTTCGACCTTTTGATGGAGAATGCCTGTATTTGAGATCACAAGTCTGTCAAAGACGCGTTCAAATTGACATCTTCAGATCTAAATAGACGCGTCGACGCTGAGCACCTACTTTTTACCCGTGCCATTGGCAAGAGTTCCTACGGTCATAACATGAGTCCTCAAAAACGATAAGGATTGGGTTGACATACCTGTGGGACAGATGGAGTCGCAGCCACGTCGAGCTGAAATGGAGGACATGATGAGCGAAACAATAGTGACCGACACGACCAGTGGACCAACTGCACGAGCCACAGGGCATTTTCTTGTCACATTTCAGTTTCAATCTAGTCAGCAGAATGAGCCGGCTGACGCATGTATATGACAGCAGCTCACCGGCGACATTCCGCGCAGGAAATCTGGTAGAAGAGATGTGAGCGTGGGCTACGCTTGATGGACATGAGGGACATGAGCAATGACCTGCCCACGGATTCGCCGCATATCAGTCTTTTCTTTGCTTGTGAACGGCACGTATTCAGACATCTTGACGGCGAACTTCAAGGCGAGTGCGATCACGATCGGACAAGGCGGAGGCTCATCCTCCCAATTAGATAATACCTCCTTATGGATGATACGCCACAGCCCAGCACAAAGCTTTCGTCCTATACCGTTGACTAGTAGTCTGAGCTCTGACAGTCTCAGACCTGTATAGGCAGAGGGCACAGTCAACTCAATGTGTGGACTCAGATACATGTTTAAGACAGCTTCAGCCATCCAGTAAATTAACAGATTTGACAGTTGTCCTAAGAGTGTACGTTCCCGCGAATCGGTCGTTTCCGTCTTAAAGATGTACAGCTTCAAGCTTGTGTACTAGGTCCGATTAGCTTCATCGTCAAACGGTGATAAGACGCTGGACGGGGTGATAAAGTTTAACGGGTCGCTATAAGGACCCCCGACAGTCGACCAGGCACTGCCGTTCAACACGCACACATGCAAGGGCCACGATGATAACACACAATGCTGCAGAGCTCATATCGCTGTGTCGATATATCCAAGATCGTATATCCCTTGGGGAAGAAGGCAAAGTGGGCAGTGGGAGAGTACCGAGACTCGCGCACGCGAGACAGTAACAATGAAATTTCCCTGAAGCTCCGACGTGATGCACACTAGCGTACCACTCATACAGGATGAGTCCGAGGTACTACCAGGACCAGAAAGAACAGTTGCTCGATGTCTATCAGACCAACAGTTTTTGAATGGGGACTTACATACTACATAATTTTACAACCTCCCTTTCTCCCTTTCTCCCTCTTCCCGAACAAATAACGAAGCATCTAAAGCTCGAGCCAATCTAAGAATTGCGGTGTAAAGTATGTCAAAATGAGAGTAGCACCTGCGTTGAGATGAGCAACAATCCGAGATAGATGAGAACGGGATTACTGACCAGCACGAATCATACTGTCAACACTTTCGAAAGCCATGGTTCGCAAGTCGTAGACGCCCGCGTTCGCACCAGCGACGACCATTGCGTATTCGCCGCTGACTTGATAACATGCCAGCGGATGATCAGGCGTTAGCTGTGCAGCATCCGCAATGATATCGAGGTACGGCAGTGCGGGTTTGACCATGATGATATCAGCCCCCTCAGCGGCATCTCGTTGCTTCGATGGGTGTCAATATCTTGAGTGATGAAACGCGAAGATTACTAACGATGGCTCGTCGTGCCAATCCCTTTGCAGACGGTGGTAGCTGGTAGCACTTTCGGTCTCCGAAAGACGGTGCACTGCCTGCAGCGTCACTGTAGATGGACAACTTTGGGTAGGTGAGGGAAATAAAGGATATATAGCTCTTACCGGAAAGGACCGTATAACGAGCTAGCAAACTTGGCAGAGTAGCTCATCAGCGTGCACTTGTTGCCAAGGCCAGCACTTATAAGTCCCTGCTTAATGCCCTTGATCCTACCGTCCATCATGTCACTGGGGGCAACGCAGTGGGCGCCTGCTCTAGCATAGTTGACTGCTACTTCCGCAATTCGATCGACTGACGGGGCGTTGTTGATCGTTCCGTCCTCGTTAAGTAGACCGCAGTGTCCGTGGTCGGTGTATTCGCAGAGACACACGTCGCAAGCGATGTAGAGAGAGGGATACAAGCTCCGAAGTTTTTTGATAGCGAGAATGACGGGTCCAGCCTCGTCATCCGCTGGGGTTCCTCTGCCGTCCTGAACAGATATTTAATTGGGATAGTTTTCATCATTGCATAGTTGTGCACCTTTGGGCAAGCCAGAGGAACTCCAAAGAGGATAACACTCGTAAGGCCTTTGGCAACGAGGGGACCGATGAACTCTTCCAGACGATTGACGCCCCAGCGTTTCTGGCCCGGTAAGCTCGCAATAACATCGCATGCGTCCGCATTGTCCGTGATGAAGATGGGGTACATAAGCATCGACTTGGTGAGCTGGCGTCTGCCCTGCCATGAACGCGACAGCGGGTGCGCGTAGCCGCCTTGCAGGATGGATCTCGCGACAAAGTAAGCACAGGCAGTGGGCGCAGCGGCGGGACCTGCGCACTCACGAAATGTCCATGGATGGTAGCGTTCGGTGTCGACGTGGAGGTAAGAGTAAAAGATGAGCGAGCGAACTCGGACATACGACTCCCGAGTGCAACCCGTGCCGGCGTTTGCCGGCTATCCTTTGCTCTTTCCACCATCACCTCGGCTAACGTTCGCCCTTGGTGGTCCGAGCTGCAGCTCATACAGTAGAATTACACGCTACTCGCGCCTCGTCTAATCTTATCCATCGAATTCTCACATCCCATCTCATTCTTGTCGGTTTGTATCGTGTCTGAGGTATACCTGTCGGCTCTTTGTTCATTCCCACAGGTGACTGGCCTCAGCGGCCTGCACCTTCCTTTCTCTTCCTTTCTCATGTCCTTTCAACAAGAATCTGTGCTGATTGCTCTCGGATAGATCATTATCATCCTCTAGTTGTCATTATGAACTCGACGGATTGCGATCCTCTTCAGTCGGATCTCGATTTTGCCAGGGCAATTTGGGCCGACGTTTTCGATGAATTTTATGCATCGGATCATGACAGCGCCCAGGCCTCCATCGACGCGCTAGCATGTGCGTTACCTCGTCTTCCAGAATCTTTGCCAGACTACGACAGTCCTGAAATGCAACCGCGAATCGTAACTCTAGTTAATTCAAGGAAGTATGAGTGCCCGAGCAATCTCAAACCCCACCCTTCCTACACATCTTTCACCCCCATCTCTAACAATGTTTTACCCTCAAACGATGCCCCACAAATGTCCCACGTTCCTTTTGCAGACGATAGAGAGTTCGAAGAGATGGAACGACTGATCCTACTGCACGACCATAATCACATTCTTGCCTGGGAAGATGACTTTACCGACCCAGATTGTAGGTTAACCTCCATGCTTCTCAATATCTGTCCTCGTCATCTTTTGCAGGCGAAATCATACAGTTCGAGGTGTTTGTGCGGTTAAAAACTCATCCTGTGCGGCCACTGTCGCTCGAGACCATTGACAGACTTCAAATACTTCGTAAACTGCGTATCTCCAGCCAGTCGGGGCTGCTCTGGGATTTATTGCAACGGTGAGACTATCTCTCTGTAATTCCCGCCCATCCGCTCAGACAAGGTTCAGAGATATCCCACACGTTCATGGCTGGGAGACGGTCAAGTATCATGACATAGCACTACAAGTCCTGAGGGAGTCGCAGTTGACCACCAAGAATCTCTCCATAGCAGTCAATGACAAGCACCCCGTCTTCTGCGCAAAGTTGGATTGCATTCAGAGTGCATGTTCCCGTCACCGATGTATGTGATGCCGCCGGCATTTTCCTTTTCAAGGGATATGACTCTGATTAGATCGTAGATGAAGAAGAACTCGATAACCGACCCCGCGTGCCACTGCTAGGACTGAGGAAAGCCAAGTCAAGTATTGAGGCGCTCCTGGAATCTGTTGCTTCTCCATGTGGCGAATCTTGTTTCAAACACTTTGACTCATTCTCGGAGGGAGACAAGGTGAAGCCTGTATCAGAGATGATGTTCTCTTATACTGACTCTATCCGAAAGCTATGGATGCCCTCCGTCGAGGATGAGGATTTGATGACCGGGATTCTGAATGTCAATCCCGATATGCTTCCGTGTACCCTCTCCGCAATCTGTCGCCTCAGATGTTTCCAAGTGAGTGTCGTGGTACAGGTGCGGGGACTGAGTCTGATCGTACACCAAGGTACTCCTCTATATGATGTCCCAGAGGATCACTGTCAAGGAGCCAATCTCACGGGACGGTGGCGGTGGGTGGGATCGTTCGCATTTGCCCGCTCATCACGCGACAGTATCACACCGCACCGAGTTTTCCTTGGGTACGCTAGGTCCATCTTCTTCAGGCCCGACTATAACCATTACCCAGCAATTGCGGAGCTCTCACTCAGGTACCGGCTGGAGCCAGACACCTCTGACGAGTCAGACGAGTCGTTAGTGGCTTTTCTTCGAGTTGATGTCCATTGCTAATACTACTCTTGCTAGCACCTATCCATATCCATGCGCACACGAGGGTCCATGTCATATTGCCGGTGTAGACTGCCGATGCTTCAGGCGGGGCTTCTATTGCCAACGGAACTGTGGCTGCGACGTTGAATGTAAGTCTTGACTAGAGGTAGGCCTATTTTGATGAACAATCAGGTGAACGAAGACGAAAGGGTTGCAGCTGTAAAGGGAAATGCTGGTATGAACGCACTAAATGTCCATGCATTGAGGCCTCCCGAGAATGCGATCCAGAGCTGTGCCGACGTTGTGGTGCACGGTGCGTTCAAGCTCAGGGCCTTTGAATTGAAGCCTCATACATCTTGTTCATGCTCAGAAATCAGATAGCAGGAAAACGGCGTGATCTTGACTCTCCCAGCCCAAGTGAGTGTTTTTTAGCTTCAAATCGTTGCGGAAACATCCAATCTGCACTTGTGACATGTAGAAAGCACCAATTGTTGTGGCAATGTTGTCAGTCAGATGCGCATGAGACAGGTTGGATTCTAATGGGATCAAGGCACTGCGAGACTAACGCAACGATAGGACCTTGTCAGAGTGAAGCCAGCACAATGGGGTGCAGGTGGATTTGCGAAGATGAACATGAAATGGGAAAAATATATTGGTGGTGGGTGAATACTTTTGATGTCGCTGCCTTTGACAGGAAGCTTGACATAGAATATGTGGGAGAGTATATCCAGCCCTCCAAGAGCGCGGAGGGGGAAATCCTCGCAATCTTGCATCGATACACCGGGAAGAACTACCTATTTGACCTGCAGGGAGAACTAAATGTCGATAGTTCTAGCATCGGCAACGCAACACTGTTTATCAACCACGCTGATGATATTGACAGTAGCAAGAAGCATGACAAAAGGAAGAAGGTGAAAGACCTGCCCAATTGTGAAGTTGCTCGTCAGTCCTACCTTTTCTTTGTCTCAATCCCGACTGACATTGCCAAAATAGCTTTCCACGTTAATGACAATCTGCGTCTCTTAATCAGAACGAGTCAGTCCTCGCGATGAGCATGCACATTAAATCTATTTTCTCACCATTCGAGTTAGCCAGGATCATATCCCGGGGTGAGGAGCTCTTATTGGATTATGGTGAAAATTATTGGAAGGATCACGTTTAAGCGATGTAGGCAATCTGCTGAGCCGAGGAGACACGAAGCTGGTTGTACAAATCTTGAATGTACAGTATAATGTCGCGGTCTACATAGCACTCAAGCAGTGAACGACATCGTTTTGAGACTGGGAATTTAATTACCAGTAGAATACATTACCGTCGGATAACTCAGTCCTGCTCGGCCGACCTAAAGTGTCCTGGCTGGCCGCGCTAGACTGATCCGGCTGGCCGCGCTCACCTGTAATAGCGGGTTCTGTGATAGACAGTTGGCTCCCTGTAGTAGTACTTAGTGAAAGGCAGGTCTGTAGAACCGTAACCGTAAGCACGCAATGGATTTGCAAATCCCACGACGTCAGCACCGGCCACTAAATAGCGGTTCCGTCAGACCGGCCAATCCGCCGAATTTTGTGGGTTCCATATTCCATCGCACAATCCACTTACGTTCCAGGTCAGCATTTGTGGGTACTGGAACCCGTCAATCTTCGAAGCGACCCAATGCGCTGTATCAGCCACAGGTCACTTCACCCGCCAAATTTTTTTCTGTGGGTCCTCCTGACCGTCCTTCTCGCTGCGCCCTCCCCATCCATCAGTGGGTTTTTGAACCTGTCAATTGCGGCAGCGCTGATTTTCCCCAACATTAACAGTTTCTCGCACCTGCAAATCAATCCTCTCTGGATTTGGGAGACTGTCATTCAGCGCGCTGGACTCGATGCGCCCAAACATCCTGCGACCGCATACCCATCGATGCTCACTATGCAGGTCTGGGAACCCGCCAATTCGTCGACCACCTCTCCCTAGCTTACGGCACCACCTTGACACTCGGTCTGCGGTTCTGGAAACCCACCGATCCGCCGCACTTCTTACGGGTCCCATAACCTGCTACCATTGACCCTCACTCTGCGGGTCTGGAAACCCGCCAATTTGTCGCACACTTTACGGGCTCCATAACCAGCTACCATTGACCCTCACTCTGCGGGTCTGGAAACCCGCTAATCCGTCCACACCTTATGGGCTCCATAACCCGCTACCATTGACGTTCACTCTGCGGGCCTGGAAACCCGCCATTCCGTCGCACATCTTACGGGTCCTCTAACCTGCTACGGTCAGTCCATGGATCTGGAAACCCGCCAATTTGTCGCACACTTTACGGGCTCCATAACCCGCTACCATTGACGTTCTCTTTGCGGGTCTGGAAACCTGCCGTTCCGTTGCACATCTTATGGGTCCCATAACCCGCTACAATTGACGTTCACTCTGCTGGTCTGGAAACCCGCCATTTCTCGAACCCATTTTCCTAATTTGCGGGTTTCACAGCCCGCCACCAGGCGACAACTTCTTCTGGGTTTAGAAACTGGCCGCTCTCATTAGTTCACAGGTTTCACGGTACAGTCTTCAAAAGTTGGGTCTCTACATGTTCATTGTGCATATCGACTTATACAGTGACGGTAGCTCTAATCTGATACCCTTGTTTGTACTTATGAATAGGGATCTCTCTTATCTTGTGCGACACAGTTTGGCCCCCCCGCTCGATCTCCTTCATTCCTAGCCGCACCAATTTGGTCAATTGTTTCGCCTGACGGCTCCTCCCTTCCGTAAAGCGCATGATGGACGTGAAAACCAGCTCGATATCCTGTACAACTCCTCGGTTGTTCAACCACTGCCACCACACCGTGAAATCGGTTTGCAAGAATGCAAGGAAGTCAACTTGATCAACGTCCTCGAGTCGGCCAGGGATAACAAACTCGACCTCTAACGAATGGACCGTCGATAGCTCCAGGGTCCACAGGCTCTTCAACAGGGCCGCATAGTCGGGGCCAAAAATCCTTACTTTGAGCGATTCTAGAGTCAAGCCGCGGAAGCTCAGTGAAGAGGTCCAAGTTCCTATACCTTCTTGCTTTTCAGCTTCTGTGTTGACAGTTCATAGGAGAGTACGTACCACGGGTATGGATCTTGACAACCTTTAACGCTTGACGACAGGCATCAAGAATCTCCGCACATTGCCTGCAACTATTCGGCGTCTCGGCCGTCCAGGTCAAGTTCTCAAGCTGGGGCATCGCAGGCCACCAACTCGGTCCTGTCAGTGTCTCCCGACCTCCATGCCATGTCGTCCCAAACTCCAGGACTCTCAAACCCTTCAGAGAGGCCTGGGCCTGGAGAACTCGCGACCACCACTCTTCTTTCCCATCAGGCGCCACAAACGAGTCGAGGAATGGCTCCGTATCCGCATACGGGATGTTGGGATCTTCCCGAAAACACCTGAAGACTTGTAGCGCGGGTGTGTAAGGGAGTAAGAGACCAAAAAGGAGATGGTTATGGATGGCGCAGTTGTCGAATGTTAGGGATGTGAGAGCGGGAAGTGGGTCGCCGGACGGAGGAAGGGAAGCAAAACCGTCCCAGGCTGCCCGCCAATCATGGAACACCATGATCTCTAGGACTAGGGACTGCAGATGTGGGAACGATCGAGCAAAGGCCATGAGATGATTCAGATGGCTGATAATCTCGGGGTCTCCTAGCGTCAGCGATTTGACCCATGGGGCGATGCGGGCGGGCAAAGCCCTTTCCTTCTTGGCCAACTGTTGTACGGTTAACGATTTTCTTTCCTTCTAGCCGTTCGACTCACCTGCTCCTGACCAGCGTTGCTTATACGTACCTCGGCAAAGCCCAAGGGACTCAGTCCGATAAGTGCTTCTCGGCTGATGAGGCGAATATCGCGCAGGAACGATTTGTTCTCCGAGTCAAGGTGAAGACCTATCTCGCCCCACAGCTCGGAAGCAAGCGTTGGCATGATATGGTTCTGAGTGAGTGTCGTTTTCACTGATCTTATCTTATCGTCATTACCGTTTGTGGTACTTTCTGGCCTTCGCCGATATCCCGCTTTCTGCCGGGTTGTCTGACCACCATGTCCTCCCTAGAGCTTCCCGTCGAAATAGTCGATGAAATCATCGACCAATCATGCACCGTAGACCCCAAGGAGGCCTTCGCCCTTCGTCTTTCTAGCCGGCGCTTTGCACGGGCAGACAGATATCTTTTCTCAAACGTCACTGTTGATATAACTTATTCTTCTCAACAGTGGGGTACTGCCGGGCTTGATCGTCGTCCAGCGGAGCGGAAACATCGAGGAGACCCTCTTTGGAAGCCCACCCCCTGCACTCATTCTCCCGCCGAAGTGCTGGACTTTTTCGTACACGACAGACCTGATATGGCGGTCTTCGTGAAACATCTCACTATCCGGGGGCATGGACCTCGCCACCGCCGTAAGGCCTCCTACGGGCAGGACGAGCTCGAAGAATTTGCTGTCATCCTCCTCATATTCCCCACCCTCACACGCCTCACATTTCACAACATGGATATCGCGGTAATGGAACTGCCGCGCCCACACCCCACACTCTCTCATGTTGCCGTTCGAGACAGTATTATTCACCCATCTATCAATCTGTTTCTCATTCTCTATAACCTCGGTCATGTTGTCGAACTCTCATTCGAGGCGTGTACGGTCATGCCGACCGAACTTTCCGAGCACCTCATGTATCTGTCCTTTCCCTCTATCCTCCGCCTGTCCTTGGACGTTTGCAATCCAGAGATCGAGACGCTGCTCATGGACCAGTACCAATTTCCCAACTTGGACTACCTTCATGTTTCTACTCAATTGGGCGCATTCGACAACACTTTAGACGCGTACGAAGAACGTGTTTCCTTGTTGAAGCGTCTTGGAAACACCATTACAATATTCTCTTTGCATATTCGTGAGTTCATCCGTTCTCATTTCTCTTCTTTTGGCTGATCTCCTTCAAAGGTCCAAGACTACCTCACAGCGGTCTACAAGTCATCAACGATCCTGGTCCATGGACCGATATCTTTGAGAGCATGTCTAATCTCCGAAACGTCACGGTGACGGCCTCGGAGTTGGATATTGCATCGGCTGGTATCCTACTTTGCCCGCTCGATTTCTTCACCCTGGTTACCCTGACCATACGCCTTGATCTGTCAGGATTGCTGTTCTGCTATCGGGAAGAGGACGATGAAAACGATACCAATCATCAAGCCATGGAGACCGTGGAGATCGTCCGAGACTGTCTTCATCTCTTCTCTTTCCCTCGTTCCTTGCGGGTCTCTTTGGTCTTTGGTTTGGACGCAGAATCGGCGCCTCGAGACCTTTATCGAAGGGGGTGGTTTTACGGTCTCGGGAACAGTCTTCTAAGACAGTTCCGGCTTCCGGAGTCCAGAATTGACGTTCACTGGGCGGATGATGCAGGTATGCTGCTGGATATGGATGATTTGGGAAGAGTACGCTCGTACTCTGACATGCCAGAGAAGCTCAGCCGAAGAATGGCGAGTTGGTATGTTTGGCAGGAGTATCATCATCCCAGATTCTTCTCCAACGGCGTCTACGATTCCGAGGCAGAGTCATGGGATGGCGCTGGAACCGATGAGGACGCGGAGCATATCGAATGTGAAGAAGAATTTGATGTTTCGGCGGAGGGTTCGGACGAGGAAAGCGATGCTGGCGGGGAGAATAGCCACAGCTCGGACATAGACTCGGATGTAGACTTGCACGTAGAGTAATTCAATTGTTCGCTAGACTACCATACGTGCTCTATACCTGACCTCAAGCCATAGTGCCATTCATCGCACTCACCAGACTTGCCAACCTCGCAATCTCCTGCGATTGCTGCTCTACAATTGCTTCAGCCTCTGCGCGCTTCTTCCGCTCCTCTGCCAGAGCCATCTCCTTACTAATTGCTACCTTTCGCTCTGCGTGCTTGAGGAGACTGAATTGATCCTCGAAGTCTTGTTCTGTATTGTGAATAAACTCCGTGGCGTCACAGAGGAGGCGTTTGGACGTGAAACTTGTGAACGGTTGATTCTCATGACGATGCTGAGCTACGAGGTAGATCCAGCTATCTGTCTCATTGGCCAAATCCTCTAACTATAGACATGTGTATCAGGACAGAAGTTTCAAGACAACAGACCACGTACGCGATCAATGATTGAATGCAAGGCACTGGTAAAGCGCTTCTTGGATTCCTTACTATTCAAAACAAGCGGTCGATGAGGGCGTTGGCGGAGGATCTCTATAAGGGCTCTCAGTATCTCCAATATAAAAATTAAGATGATACAAACCAACGCTACCCTCACCGCGGTTTGCACCCTCGACTACGCCGTATAGTTTATTTGCCTTTGACGGACGAACGCATTGGCCTTCTTCATTGACAACTTGAGCCGGTCGTGCAGTCGATTCTCGGGCACCTTGCTTGGGCATTGTGACAGTCGGACTAAAAGAAGGAGCGCCACGCTTTCTCGAACCAAGCAAATGACGGAGATTGCCGACAATCAAATGATCAAGGGCCCAACTTCCCACGTGCAACTCTTCCCCCCGTACTTATCATCGACATGTCTGTTGGTGTAATACTCTTTGATTTAGTGCTGCTCTAGTCTGATAACGTTCTTCAATATAGTCTACTGCTTCTACTGGTGCTTTTGAACGCCCAACCACTGGCTCCCAGGAACATGTCCCATGTGCGTGTCATCTCATTCCAATTTCAAAGGGCAAAAATACTGAGACCGACACTAGTCAGCCCTGGTAGCGCTGTAACCCAAGACAGCGTATCGGTCACGTCAGATACAGAGACGACAGAGACTTTGGCCCAGAAGTTCACTGAGACTTGGATGCAAAAACTACGGGAGTGGGGATTCACGATTCCGAGCACAGCGACTGTGGCTACGACAAATGCCGTTGTAGCTTTATCGTCCAACTAACTTGTACTCAGACCCGAATTTCATGCGTACAATCGGAGATCTGGTCTTTATGGAATTATGTGCGGCAGTTACTCCATGGAACCTAAGTTTATACGGACCTTGCCCTTCCTTCTATGAAGATTTCCTTCCCTCAAGTCCACCCCGTCAATACTCCACCTCTGGGACCATCGAAATTCTCATTCCCTCATCATGCCACCGAAACGCAAGTCCTCAAGAAC
Organism: Strobilurus pachycystidiatus; assembly: GCA_019915135.1. Lineage (NCBI taxonomy): Eukaryota > Fungi > Basidiomycota > Agaricomycetes > Agaricales > Physalacriaceae > Strobilurus > Strobilurus pachycystidiatus. The sequence goes on along the minus strand of JAHLMK010000017.1, from coordinate 656,544 downwards.
AGCGGTCAAGGTCACGAAACCGACACAGCTGACGGTAGCTCAACTTCGAGAGCGGATCACAAAAGTTCAAGACCGAATTGCCAAAGTCAAAGAGCAGCAAGACGACACATCTATCAAACGTCGCCCTCAGACACTGGCAAAATTTCGTCTGTTATATTTTGCTCAGCCTCATATATTCTTCGTCTCATCCGCTGATAGGTGCATCTATCCTCGGTTACACTGATGAGATACACGGATATGAAGAGCGTATTCAGCAAATATTGGCAGGTACACACACCTTACATTTTGCTATACGTGTTACTAACTCTCGTTATATATATTCCTAGGGCCAGGGAAAATTGCTGCAGATGCTGATCCCGACTCAGATGAGGAATCTCATAAGTCGTTTGGTACCGCCTCCAGCGAGTTGACTGAGCTGGACGACATCATCCCCTCACAGCCTGCTTTCACTAAGCGCGGTCGAGATCCTAGTAAGTATTTCTACCTCATAACCTCTGACGCCTAGCGTTGACGGGCTTGAACTAGGTCCGCTAGGTGAATCCAGTCAACCGCCTGCCAAGCGTCCTCCTGGCCCCGCTGCAGGAGAAAGACAGTCAGACCTAGACCGCTTGTCCACTAAGCGCGGTCGAGATCCTAGTAAGTCTCTCTACCTCATAACCTCTGACGCCTAGTGTTGACGGGCTTGAATTAGGTCCGCTAGGTGAATCCAGTCAACCACCTGCCAAGCGTTCTCCTGGCCCCGCTGCAGGAGACAGTCAGTCAGACCTAGAGCGCTTGTCCACTAAGCGCGGTCGAGATCCTAGTAAGTCTCTCTATCTCATAATCTCTGACGCCTAGCGTTGACGGGCTTGAACTAGGTCCGCTAGGTGAATCCAGTCAACCGCCTGCCAAGCGTCCTCCTGGCCCCGCTGCAGGAGAAAGACGGTCGGACTTAGACGGCTTGCAGAACTCTATCCTCAATCATTGTCAAAGCCGTCCTCTAGAAACTCCGGAGCCAACTCAGCCGAGTGGTCATTGTTCTGGTACTTCCGAGGGAGACATTTTGCTCCCGGTCCACAGAGTCACCTTTGGTGATAACGTCAAGGTCAACGGTATGACAGAGACTTTTGCTATGTCCAGATATTAACGATGTATCAGATGGAATATACAACGAAAAGGACCGTATCTGGCAGCCTCAACCCGCATCACAGGAGAGTTCACAAGCCCATTCTTCGAAGGCATCACCAAGTACGTCTTTCAAAAAACTATAACTTGCCTTCACTGATGTAACTCTAGATAAATCTAGCTCGTCCGCACTTCCACAACGTCCAATTACTAGGAGTACACCAATGAGAGTTCCTCCTCACCGCAATATGCAGAGAGAAGCTTCAATCCATCCATTACCCCAGACATCTACACCCACAATGTCTACATCTCCGACGTCTACACCTTTGCCGGCGATGTCTGTAACACCTCATGTGTCTACGAAACCAGCCCAGACGTCTCCATCTCTCTCATCTGTACCACCAGTGGAAATGTCTGCACTTGCGCCGCCGACGTCTGCACCTCTGCCGGCATCGTTTGCACCACCTCCGGCGTTTACGGTGCCAGCCAAGACATCTCCACCTCCCACATCTGTAACACCAGCTGAGATGTCTGCACTTTCGGCGGCAACATCTGCACCTCCGCCGGCAACGTTTGCACCACCTCCGGCGTCTACGGTGCCAGCCAAGACGTCTCCATCTCCCGCGCTTGCGCCGCCAACGTCTGCACCCCCGCCGGCAACGTTTGCACCACCTCCGGCGTCTACGGTGCCAGCCAAGACGTCTCCATCTCCCGCGCTTGCGCCGCCAACGTCTGCACCTCCGCCGGCAACGTTTGCACCACCTCCGGCGTCTACGGTGCCAGCCAAGACGTCTCCATCTCCCGCACTTGCGCCGCCAACGTCTGCACCTCCGCCGGCAACGTCTTCACCTCTGACGGTAGTGTCTGCACCACTGTCTGCGATGGTTGCACCACTGCCTGCGACGTCCACCCCCCCGCCACCTTCAGGTTCGATCTCTATCACACTGGCTACAATGTCTTCTGGTTCTCAATTTGCCATAGACCCGGTTCTGTTAGACCTCCCTCCTCCTGTATCTGCCGTCCCAAACAAGGTCACTACCAAGGGAAAACGGAAAGCCTCCAATACAACCAAGACCAAGAAGTCCAAACTACCCGCTGTAGACATCCGGCGGAGCGCAGCCTCCAGCGTTAAACTCGAAGATAAGGATGGGAAGTTTGACGAGGACAAGGAAGATGAAGCTGACGATGAGACTCCCGCCAATGGGAAGGGGCCGCTGTCTATGATGTATTCACTGCCTTACCTCAACAAGCTAAACGGTCAAGATATTGAGAAATGGCGAGGTAAAGTTTCTCTCACTCCGTTTCCTTGCCTCCTTCTGATTGCGATCTTACAGAGCGAGGAGAGGAAGAGATCCAAGCATATTTGGATGGCTTTCCCAACCCACCGCAGCTGTCGGCCACTGTCCGAATGCTTTCACGTCAAAATTCCTCATTTCTCCCTCTTACGGGTACAGCAAATCGACAACTTGCCCTACACGTTCTCACCACCAAATCCACCAACACCGTGTGTCGCTATCACGCTCAGACTGACAAAGGATCGAAAACCAACGATCAGACACCGGGCTCGATCTATGGACCTTTGACTGGTGTTCTTGCCCCCCGAGGTAGTAACCATCCGGGTGTTCTACATTGCGGTTGTAACGAGGAGGAGGCATTGTGGGATTTCTATATGTTCAAATCTGGTCAGTTGCATTCCCGGGCCTCTGGAACGCACATGGAGGAGCGAGTTGATGGGTGGAACGCTCAGCTTTTTCCACCGAGGTTGCGATCTCTGACTCTAGACTCGTTGAGACAACTGAGTCTTCTATCGGTCAACGACATCTACGAATACCCCGATGGTTCAGCGGGTGGCAAAAGAGACCGTAAGTATATTTTAAATAGGATAATTTTGCTAGCGCAGACGGAGTTAGCTCAGTTATCAGCTCAGGGTAGCAATGTTTCGTAGAATCAGACGCCACAGATTGTCAGTACTTATTTACATTTGATAGAAAATACCAATAGAATCTCAGCGGACTAGATAAATCAAGAATTGATTTCAATTTGGCCAGTGCGTGGTTGTCTGACGCCTCGGCCCTTTCTGTCAAGGACTTGATTCCACCCCATCGCCAGTATGCCTCCCTACGACGGTACAACCGTTATGCGCAGCTTCCGGGGGGACGATACCGATTATGATGGCAGCATCCCACATCAACAGTAAGCCTCTCAGTACTTGTATCAGACACTTGTGACACGTATACAGAGCCTGTAAGAATAGTGTGGACCAAACTGACGATCTGGAGCTTGCGGGCGATCGTATGTGTACCTCCCTTCCAGTTCTCGATACTCATGATTGGGGGTTTAGGATCAACCAACCCCTTCTGGCCTATGTCGGAGCAGCTAGGCGATGCGCTTACCCAACACAACGGTGAATGGCTCATAGAGCCATTCATTCAATGCGGACTACTCAACGGCACTAATTGCAAGAGCATCGGACAAGGCTTTGCTTACACTGGGTATCGAGACCTGCTTCTGCATGCTTTGGGTATCTGCCGCGGAACTTACAACGCTCATTGTATCTTTGTGTTTTTGGGGAGGTTTCCCGACGAGGAGAGAAATATCTCTAGTGAGCGAGCTATTTTATAGTGTCTTGGTTTGACGTGAACTAATGCGAGAATCTCAGGCAGGGCTCCCGGGACGCAACGTGTTGTCCCCACAGTTGAGGTTGACCTGTTCAGTGGCGCACAGAGACATTCGGGGATCGGGCATGAGGCTGAGGCGTCTCCGGACTTAAAGTAGAGCAGGAGAATTGACTGGTACCTCTAGTTCCCATCATACTTCACTTCACTTGCACCTGCCTATGCGTTGCCAATGTATCTGTGTGCTTTGTTTTGCTGCACCAACTAATCAACTTTCGCAAGTGCGTTCGCTTGTAGTTCCCTGCTTGAGGACTGTCTATATGAGGCAATAAAGTGAAATGATGGCGATTTAGCCATATATAGACGACAAAATTACTACGATAGGCAGATCAGACCTTCACTCGACGCAATCTTGTTCGGACTATACTGCATCTTCACCTCAGGCTGACACCTCGGATTTACTAACTGGAGTACTGCTAATCAACTACTTCTTATCTGGAGTGGTTCTCCAGCCCACCGGGGAAAATATCCTATAAAAATCCTTTGAAACCTAAAACGAAAGCAAGCACAGATACGTCTTATTCACATCAACACTACCATCTCAGTCACTTCCCGGTGTACGGTCCGGTCTCTTCCCTTCGAGCTTACCGTCACCTGCTATCTTCTATGGGGCGACAACGAAAGTACTTGACACCTGAAGCCCAGCAGGACGCTAAAAGAGCAGCTCGGCAGCGTTATTACAGTCGGTGCGTAAACATCCTCTCCCTTGTTAGCCATGAGCTCTGAGTTCAGTTCACATATCTCAGACATAGCAAGCGTATCAAACAAGTGCAGAATGCCAAGTACGCTGAACGCGTTGCTGCTCACAATGCCAAAGATCTGGAGAAGCCTCCAAAGCGAAATTCAGTACACACGACACCCAGGTCAGTTCATGGTACATCCATCCCTCTTAGCCGTCCCAACTATAACTCTCCATAGGAAGCCTCCCTCTGACACGCAGCTCCTGGAGCTTCTCAGACAAGCTCAACAACAAGAAGAACGATTCGATAGCCTCACAGACGAACACCCAGGACACTTTGCCCTATCAGTCTCAGAGGATTGTGCCGAACTCGACTCTCAGGACGCTGCTGCCTGCATTGAATCACACCTCGAAACAATCACTTCTATGCATCGTCCAGCCCAAAAGGCACTATCGGAGATCTACAAGAAGTACGGGAACACGGTGGACGAGTGGTCTGTGGTGCATAAGATCAATAGAAAGTTTTATGACCTCGTCGAGCTCTTGGACCGTATGGTACGAGCCGTGTTGGAGGATGATTTACAGGATTATATAGAGCAGCTGAAGGAGGATATATTCTTGTAACTTGTTTGAGCCTCGAATAACACACGTTGATCTCTTGTACTCCCACCATCATCAACTATGTCTACCGCCTCCGACGAGAAGGCCTTAGATCCTTCCCCTGTACCCACCTACATTTTTGACCCCGCACTGGACCCCAGCGAGTTTGCCACATCGAATACACCATACCGCGTCGGCGAGATATACACCAAAGTTCCCCGCGCTGCCATCCGCCCCGTTCCCATTATTGATCACCCCGGCACCAAAGTTCGGTTCTATACCATTATTAGAGGGCGCCATGTTGGCATAGTTCTGTCGCAGTGCGTAACCTCTTCTCTTCTTCTTGCCGCTGCTGAGTCCACGTCAGTCAAGAGATGCTGGCTGAGACCCACGGTGCATCAGGATCTTTTGGGTTCAAGTATACCCACCAGAGCGACGCGGTTCGCGAATTCAACAAGGCCTTACGTTCGGGAGAGGTGCAGATCGTGGCCTCGAGGAAAGCTGCCCCGTATGTACCTCCTTCTGAAGTAGTACCTTCTTCTCTAACATCGCCTAGCATTCTGAAAATCAGACGTCGGTGGAATGGATGTATTATTGTTTAAACTATCTAGTTCAACATTGACACTCTGCCGTTACTCTGAGCCTCGCGAAACTTCCTACCCGCAATACGATCGGTACTGAATGATTCATGTACAGCGCCAGAAACGCTGTTGACGTTCAGAGCACACTCGAGACTATCGCTGAATGAGTTAAATATACTGAAATGAGCAACTTAGACTTACCGAGTTCCATGGATGCCAGGATGTCGCCCTCGGTAGACGCAGTACCACCGTCGTTGCTGCAGCCCAAGCGTTAACGCACTGTCCTGGACATTGGGTACTGGAGACACTGGCGCATGTGCGCGGGGACCCCATCTATGAAATTGTACGCCATCCCATGCCTCTATCCAACCCTGGCCTAAGGCATAGTTCCATGCAGCTTCTGCAAAGATAGGACTCCGATAAGTCATGAAAACGGCGCCCGTAACACCGGACGTCTGAGTCTCAACTGAGCTCCAGCTATCATAGATCCCGGGGGCCTTCCCGATAAAGACTACCGATGGCGAGCTTGGCGAAATCTGCTGCCGCCCCTTTGATCGTTGTATCAATGCCCTGGCCACGCCACCATGGGCAGTTGCCATAGCCTCAGCCTCTGACCTACCCGAAGGTGTTTGATCATAACGCATAGACCGGAAGGACAGAAAACTTACCAATGTGGCGTTCTGACAACCGCGGCAGAGGTTGCAACCTCGTAGTGAGTTATATCATCATTTTCTAGAATTATATTAGCCCTCCTGTGTCCGAGCCAAGTGCAACATACCGTACCTGTTTGAAGGGGGGCTCTGCCAGTGGGTCTGTTCAGGTCGGTGTCCCTAAATTGACGAATAAGTTCTTCCACAGCATCATCCGAGTAATTAGAATCGGAAGATCTCATGGAGGCAGGCGAGCCAGAGTGGGCCGTATGAAAGTCATCTGCAGAGCCCTCGGAGTCACTAGAGAGCACGATCTCAAAGATCTTTGGATGCTTCATGTTCGAGGTGGCGTGGTTGGGAAGGGAGATTGGAGTGAGCCTGTCTGATTTTAGCCAAAAAGGGTCCTGTCGGTGGAATTACCGCGGTGTGCAGGTCGCATAATGACCGTATGCACATCGCGCTGGTCGCTGTCCGGCCGATAGCTGCAGAATTTCTGTGCATGTGCCATGCGGCCCGGCACTGTACGGACCGGTGTGGTTATGGGGCCCAGAGTGTGTTTTGCCTTCCTTGGTTGGCAACGACTCCCAGATCACGGCTTCCGGCGCCAGCGTCTCACTGACACCTGTCAGTATCCGCGGGACTCCGACCTTGGCCTTAGAGAGCCGTAGAGATCCTCGGCTCTGCTCACCCTGACTTCCCTTCCGCGCCCGCCATGGCAGGACATCGTTCTTGGGCTGGGAATCCCAGGTGCGTCGCCTGCACCGTTCTTGTTCAGCCCCGCTCACCTCCACCAAACCTCGCCAGGACTTCAACGGGTGGGTACGGCACTGGCCTCACTTTTTTTGAACGCCCAGCGCCGCGTCCGGGATCTGATGGCTGTCGATCTCGCAGACCCGACGAATATTGGTCTTCCGCGCGGTGACCCGCGCATGAGTCGCTCACTGGGACGCCGCACCAGCTGACAGCTCACCCACCTCCCCCGCACACAGCTGACGCCCATCCTTGGATGCCAACTAGCGTGCAGGTTGGCACGAGCCGGACGCGGCACCTGCCACCAACGTGTCGTGAGCCCTTCTCCTTGGCGTGAAATGCGACGTCGGCCATCCATTGCCTCCACGTAACCCCCTCCGCGTTGAATTTATCACTGCCCACACTCAAGGTCGCTGATCATGGCACCTACCGTTCGTGCGCTTGCCGTGGCGTGTCTCCCAGGCGGTCGCCGGATCTCAGGCGCATCTCGGAGACAACTCAACTCTCATTAAGATACACTTATCTGCGGTATGTACGTTGCCGTCTGGCACCCAACCTCCCAAACCAGGCTCACCCCTCAGACAGTGAACGACGAAACAGGTGTCCCGTGATTAATCATAACGCGTCTACCATCCTGCAGTCCCGGTGCGTCAGGTAAAAAACAAACGTCAAAATACAATAGACTCACGGTAGGACATTGAAGGGGGTTCCAGACATGACGCGAACGTGCAGTGTGTGTAGAGTACGCACTCTGCAACTTGTGTAGAGTACGCACTACAGTCCTGTCCTCGCCACCGGTCCATTAACCAGTATGTAATGTACCCTCCAAATGTGTGATATTAAGTGTTCGCCCGCCAGTGTGGGTGGCAGTATGGAGCGCGCTTAGCGAGGGGGAGCCAAGTGTGGCGTACCGGCTACACCCCTCGAGCAACTCGAGAATCGGGACGGTTGGGGGTTGGAGGAGCCAGACGCAATTGTTCCAAGGTCGGCTACACATCAACCACCCCCTCTTCCTCTCTCCATGAAAGGGAGCCAAGCACAACCGTTACGAGGCCGGCTACAACACAATCAGGATACAAGCGAGGATGAGGGGATTCTGGGACTTTGAGGCACAGTGAGCTCGACCTTTTATACTTCACTGATGCGCTCCAATTGACGCAGACACTCTCGATGCAGTCCACACTCAATATGGCGTGGCTCGGCGACCCTTTCTCGGACAGCCATTGCTGGTGGTGGATCATACTATGTCGCCGTATGGTTGCCATTGTGTTGCGACCCTTTCGCCACCAATGCTACTGTGTTTGGCTAGGTAATCTTTCCGTCATTCATGCCCAATTCAGGCTGACTTATATTTGGGCTCACAGACAATGGCAGGTAATGGCGACAGGGCGACGCGTCCACACCCCGCACCGATTGTTTCACAACACTTCCTGGCGCGTCCGTTCACTATAAGAAGCAGCTCCATACTGCAATCATCTCCCACTGCTCTCTACACCAATGGCAACATCAACCAACGCCACTTCAAAGCGCAAAGCTCGCCGCAGCAGTCGCAAACCTCGTCCAGACCGTGCTAAGGCTCGTCGCGAGAAGAATCGTGCTACGGTAGAGGCACATACGGGTGTGTGTACCCTCTTACAAAATATCCCAGAGCTTAACTGTTTCGTAGTCCATATAACCGTCGATGAACAACCCGGCCGGTTTCTGAAGTTTCCCAAGAACCAGAAGCTTGTGCGGGAGACCGTCGCGGCCGAATTTCCTATGCCTCGTACCGGACTCCCGGACGCTCACTTGGACAACGATACCTCCATCGTCGTGCGTATGACTCCTGAGGCTCACGAGCAAGACGTTTCGAAGCGGGAACTCACCTATGCCACTACCCCCATCCTTGCCAAACGCTACAACCGTCGCTTTTCCCAAGCCCAGTGCGCCGAGATCCTCTCCTTTTGGAAGCAATTCGAAGCAACCAAGCCGCGTCATTCCAAGGGTGTGGAAGCTCGATCCAGTACACCCGCTCTACATGTCGGGGTCTGGGAATTTTCGTCCGATCACGGTCCCGTCATCACCACCGAGTCCAAGAACCAGAAAAAGAAGACCATCCTGGCCTTGGATGCGCTTCTCGATTGCCTCAAGAGGATCGTTATGCCTGTCATTGAGCGCATGTGGAGGGAAGATTTCGAGGAGCTGGTTGAACGGGGAGAACGGTAAGCATTTATCTGATAGATAATTCATTGACTGACCGCCACGGCTTTTCAGAGCTCACCAACGTATCCGAGAACATCCCGACATCGCCGCAGCCTTCCTCAAACGTCCTGCTCTCGATCTTGGACCGTGCATCTTCTCCGTCGCAATGAAGGACGGTGCCAGTGAGGTTGTTCACCTTGATTTCTCTGACAGTCCGGATTGGTTCGCATGGGTGTTAGCAGTCGGAGACTGGACTGGCGGGGATTTCAATGCCGTACAATTGGGCAAGAAGTTCCCCATTGTCGTTGGGCAATTGTTTGCTGTGCGAGCACGGTACCTCGCACATTGCAGCACACCAGTGCAAGGTTGCCGTGTAGTATTCACATGTTTCGCCGAGTCGACCTTACTGTGTAAGGCTGACCAAGAGGCGCTTCTAAGAGACGGTGCAGTCTACCCTCGTCCGACTCTAGCATCGGTGAAAAAGACGAAGGCATTACGAAAAGCTGCCGAAGCTGTTGCAGGAGTTCAGAAGGGACGTCGTCAACGGTAGTTAGGGAATAATGACTGTGTGTAATGCAAAGTAATCGTGCAGGAGTAGTGGTATATTCCTAGTGCTACTACTACTAGTACTTCAGACTGAGAGAGGAGAACAATAATATCATGTGATCCACTATCTAATCGTACATCGTAAGTGCCGAGACTTAGAGCTTCCTTCCATGTCCTCGGATCTCCCAGTACCGCGGAAGCGGAAAGTATTGCAGAGACCAGCATCGCCGAAGCCGCTCACTCGGTCTCGTCAAGCTGCACCACGGCTCACAAGTCCCAAGAAGGCAGCATTGACTAGGAAGCCAGTCAATCAGCGTCGGGCGAATGAAAAACCGCGTCAAGTCTTGAACGACAATCAGGCTTTGAGTGCATTTCACTTGGAAAATCATATCCTTTCCTCTGTATCTGGAAATGGCTGCTCGAGTGAAGCCGCTGGACCTTCCTCACTAGCTGCGCACTCTGGTGGAGAGATGACAGCGCCATCGGATACAACTTTGATACAACTCATTGTCGAAGCCCAAGCGCAATCCGAACGCGATACCGACCCGAACTTTGACTCTGGACTGGGCATAGGAGATGGGTACGACGTCGAGGGGGGCCAGCTTCGGCCAGACTACCCGCCGTATCACTACTTGGACTACATGGAGGCGGTCAATGCAGACGATGCGGGCTTCATTTTCATTCAGCCGAACCTCTGTATGGTTCAAGGCTGGGAGTATATTTCCAAGCGCGTCGCCGTAAGTCATTTCACCATGAGACAGATTATTCAACTAATGATTATGCCTTAGGATTCGTGGTACCACTTCCAATTTCGACGCATAGGGCACGAGGTCAGTATTGCCTGTGGCTGCCCGAAAGGAAAAATTGCAGAGTGGATGTGCGTCCACCAGCAGTACTTCCGGGAGTATGAGGACGAAGATCGGTTCTCGGTGGCAGCCATCCCATACAAGACCGGTATGTTGAAAACATCACTCTACTAGTATGCAGCTACTGAACCCAGCGTGGTAGGCCAACGTGTTATCATGTTTTACTGTACCGAATACGAGAGTCTTTTCTCAGTAACGGGCACTAGGAACGTTCTTCAAGACCAGGCTAGACGAGTCTTGGTGTCACGTCAAGGGGTTCAAGAGCACGGTCAGAAAGAGGGAGAATGGCGTTGTTCTCGTGACGCCGGCCGAGCTTGTGAACATGTTGATGCTGCAAAGCATCACCTAGCTGAACTGCTAGCCGGAAAGCCACTCGATGCGGATGAACGGAGTAAGATTCTGTCAGGGTATGACGAAGATGATGAAGGAGACATGCCAGGTATTCATCTCACCGATAAAATCTTGATGAGCAGTTTCCTGATATATCCTTAAGATGAATTCACGGGACACAAAGCAACTAGTTTGGCAGACATTGCAGCATCATACCTTCCCATCTTACCTCCAAAGTGGAGTACGCTGAGTACAGATGTCAAACTGTACCCACGACCGCGTCCCGTTCGGACAGCTTCAACAGAGCCATTGCGGTTGACGGCTACGAGTGCTTGTACCTGCTCCCCAACTCTTCGGACCTTCCATTCACCCAATCTACCCACCAAAATCATCGACGCCACCCTTTATACGCTCACGGAGCCGATGAAAGTTCAAGTAGAGGTCCAACCGTGTCCAACATGTCCAAAAGGACGCCGGCGGTGCATCGGGCCCGACGGACGCGAATTTGGCATCTTTAACTTTAATAACAGACGTCTCTTCACGCACGATCTATTAGAGGAGTACACCACTGCGTTCACCTCTTCAGAAACTCCCTTTGACGCCTACGTTGACTGTGTGTCAAGGCGTTATGACGACCTTGACTGCGAGTTTGTCAGCAAGGGACTCTTCCGCTCTGCATGGTTTGCCTATGCTCGACTGCTCCACTTCGAAATGGATATGCGGTGCGCAACCTGTGGACCCTCGCCGCGGAACGTTATTTGGGATGGAACTGTGGTTGCTTTTGGCAAAAAGCATCGGCTCGAATCACTGGAACCTCCAACGGTCATCAAGGAACCTTGGTCTCCTTGCCGTACGAGCGCAAAGTACCCCAAGAAGATACAGTTCCTACCATTCCGTGATGCGAGACGTTGGATTCGACAGATCCTGGCGGCAATCAAGAGTCCTATTTCATCCAATGACACGGACGATCTCGCATTGGATGAGCACGATATTCAAAGGAAAATCACCGATTGTACCGCGTATCTGGTGACTCTCCATCCCGGCTTAGGCAGTGTCTTCTGCGAGACACTTGGGTTACAGGCCTTCCAGACCCGTCGGAAACTAGCGCCAGAAATGAAGGATTTTTGGTTTCAGGTATCTATTTCTTGTTTCCAATCAGATCAGGCTGTAATCTGACGGGGCTGGTAGCTGTCCTCGCACGAAAGCGTCCTTCAAACCATCACTCGCCCAGCTCTTCAAGTTCTGATGGAGTACTTGGAGACTCGGTCGAAGTTCAGTCTCTCACGACTTGTAGTCATCCCTTGTCTATTCAACCTTCTCTCCTGGAGCATCGCTCAGAACAACGGAATACCTTCCTTAGAACTGGTGGACATCTGCGTTTGGATGGCATCTCGTGTTCAGGAAGTAATGGCCAATCTAGTCACCGAACGAGTGCCCGCCGCTGATTATGCCTTCAATCTGAGGCCCAACCCTCCTACTTGGGAAGAGGTTTGTCCATTAGAACGTTTAAGAGGCGTCAACCATCAGCTCACCGTCTCTACAGACAGGATGTCTTTATAGCATGCCTCAGATCCGCTTTCGGCCTAGTTATCCTGGTTTGAAACACGATGTTGCGAAGGAGAGCAGCAAGAAGCAGGACGAAACATGCAACAAATTCTATACTTCCTATGGAGAGCGACGTCTAACGGGTGGGATCATGTGTGCGTGGTGCACACATAGCATTTGTTACGGATTCCACTGTATTCCAACGGGCGAGGGTCGGAACGACGTCTTTTCGGCTATGTGGACTAGATGGCCTGAGGCACCCAAGCGAGTTATCTATGACTTTGCTTGCGCACTAGGCCCATACTGTCTCACAAGGGAGGGTCACTTCTTCGTCGATACTGCGTTCCTGATTGACGACTTCCACGCAAAGGGCCACACAAAATGCTCTCCGGCATGCTTTGTCGGGACCTATGTAGCGTTGGATCCGGAGCTAGGACAGGTGAACACAAGTGCAGCAGAGTGTGGAAATGGTGGTATGAGTCGCATCAAAAAATCAGTGAGTTACATGAGTCAACGGCGGGCAGTGATCTATATGAGGACTTTCTTATGCTTGTGGAACCGTAAAAAAATGCGTCGCATGGCTGTAGTATAACATATACACATACACAGTTGTACAGTATAGACGACCTGAACTTCGAGAAATACCGGTTCCAGATCCCTCAAGGCTCAACTACCGAGAGATGGCCGGTCAAACCCACCATTTAGAGCCGCCACAGAACCGAGCAAGAGTAGCGGCTTGTGAAAACCGCTAAATCGAGCAGGGCGGGTTTCCAGACCCGCAGTGTGTGTGTGTTACTAGGTGGCGGGCTGTGGAACCAATTAACTGGCGATAATTGGTTGAGAAAGTGGCAGGTTTCCAAACCTGCAGAATGAGCGCCCGATGGTGTGGGCTGTGAAACCCGCGACTAGCGCAGTGTTCGCGGCAGTGGCGGGTTTCAGGACCCGCAGATTGGCTGTCAAGTAGTGGTGGGCTGTGGAACCCACGAAAGTTGTTTGAGAACGTGGCAGGTTTCCAAACCTGCAGAATGAGCGCCCGATGGTGATGGGCTGTGAAACCCGCGACTAGCGCAGTGTTCGCGGCAGTGGCGGGTTTCAGGACCCGCAGATTGGCTGTCAAGTCGTGGTGGGCTGTGGAACCCACGAAAGCAGGGACAGGCGCATGCACAGGCTGCGGAGCCGCTCGACAAAGACCGGTGCGCTGGTGTTCGGGAATGTACACGGAATTAGCATTAGCCAGGCTCCAGGACAGGCAGAATTTGGCGCTCGCGGGATATTCGGGCGGTCGCCAATTGATGGTATTCACGACCCCCCAGATGCAAGTGGAGGATGTAGGAGGACGGGTACGACGACCCACAGATATGAGATTTGACAGTCGGAGGGAACCGTGAATGATTTCAACGCGTTGAGCCGTCACGCGGAGAGTGCAGGAGGACGGGTACGACGACCCACAGATATGAGATTTGACAGTCGGAGGGAACCGTGAATGATGTCGACGCGTTGAGCCGTCACGCGGAGAGTGCAGGAGGACGGGTACGACGACCCATAGATATGAGGAGGACGGGTACGACGACCCATAGATATGAGGAGGACGGGTACGACGACCCACAGATATGAGATTTGACAGTCGGAGGGAACCGTGAATGATGTCGACGCGTTGAGCCGTCACGCGGAGAGTGCAGGAGGACGGGTACGACGACCCACAGATATGAGATTTGACAGTCGGAGGGAACCGTGAATGATTTGGACGCATTGGTGAGGCACGGCGATTGACGGTCTCCAAGACCCCCAGATGCAAACATATAGAGTGCAGAATTTAACGGTTATGACGACCCACCGAGATAAGACTTGGCGGGCAGAGGAAACGGTCAATGATCTGGACGCGTTGAGCTGTCGCGGCGGTTGGCAGTTTCCTAGACCCACAGAGGAATGCACGGTCAAATTTACGGTCATACAGATTAACGACACCGTGTCTACGGGATGTGGTAACCATGATTGTTGGCAGTCGCGGCTGGCCGTGCCATCCTGGGCCGGCGGGCCATGCTTGTTTATATTGTCATGGCATAGACCACCTACCCCATTACCGTCGAAGGCAGCAGGCAAGTGTCGAGCGGCGCGTCAAACTCCGCCCGCTCTCGGATAAACATCGGCGAACAACTGCCTGTCAAGCTCTGCCCGCCACGTTGAGGACGAAGGTAATGTTTGTGCCATTTTTCGTCACCTTCACTACTTTCTGCTCATTCCCTGCAGCATGTGAGCTCCGTAATCCCGTTCTCTGAGACTCATGACTTCTCCACCCAGTCCCCATTCAATTGACTCAAAAACGGCAATAGCCTGTTTCGCATCCGATGGTCTTAGACTTCAATCTCGTCAATCACTTACGGCGCTGCAGCGAACAGGGAGTCCCGTGTACAAGCGCCGCGGTTTGATATGATTCGGTGCAGACGGAGCGGCGCCCCATCATCATCACGATCACCCTGTGGCGTATGATGAACGACGAGGCCATGCTGGGTTGCTATCATTGCATAGGCAAACAACTACATACATAAACGGCCTTTCTCAGCTGGCGTCACCAGTGCAAGGTGCTTCCTGATAGCCGCGGAAGTCAAGTCCCTGGTCAATCACATCGAGTGTTCAACAGCAGCAGTACCCTCGTTCTCCGACCCATGACTCATCGATGAACATCGATGATTCCCGGTCACATCTATTTCCAATCTCTACAGCACTCTACTGTACACCCGTCATGAAGCCTTGGTCGCTTATTTTCTGCCATTGTCAACAGCAACAACGCGGTGCCACCGCTTACTCGACAAGTCAGTGGCCGTTATGCCTTAACTTGGTACCAGTTTTCCAGCGTCTTGGCCGTAACATGTAAGCTGCTCCTTCCACGGACTCGAGCCATTCTATTCCCACATTTTCCCTTCTATTCATATGATGTGCATCGACTACACAGGCGCCTTCGTCGTGTTGACCATTTGACACGTTGCAACTGAATTGGTCGGAATCTGAGAGCTAACGGGACTCACAGATACGCGTGAAAGGGTGCGGAGATTCTGGCCAGATGCGGATCAACTTCTTGATTCTGTGTCGAGTCAGTGGCAAGTGATTAGCGCCACTGTACCCTGCTTATCGCTGACTTTGCCCTTGTAGTATAAAAGGCAGCGAAGTGTCCACACGACGCCTTCACGCACTTGAAGCATGGCGAACGACTCTGACACAGCAAAGAACAAGGTCCCGTCCACCTTCCCTCAGCAGGCCGACAAAGCAGGCCGGTCCGTCAGTGGCGATCTGGAACGTGCCCTGATGGAATGCCGAGAGAAGGTGGCGCGTATTTCTAAAGACTGCCGCGCCAAGAACCGCAAGTTCAGGTGAGTACCTTATCCCAATACACACCTCGTTCGCTGAAAAAATACTATTAGAGATCACGAATTCGACCTCTTCAATGACCGTACTCGCTGCTTGAGAGGCCTGCAATCACCATATGGCGAGGATCTCGACCCGTCTGATGTCCGCCGCGTTACGGATATATTCGACAAGCCCAGCTTCTTCGTGAACGGTGCTAGCTCGAACGATTTAGTACAGGGCAGTCTTGGCGACTGTTGGCTGATCTCAGCCTTGGCTACTATGGCCACCGCCAAGGGCCTAGTTGAGAAGTTTTGCATCGCCGTAAGTGCTCTTGCGATACTGCTTTGTGGCCTGCTCAGTAAGATTTACAGCGAGATGAGAAGATTGGTGTTTATGGATTTGTTTTCTTCCGCGACTCTCGCTGGGTTACCGTCATTATTGACGAGTGCGTCTTTTCGTGCATCACCACTTCTGACTCAACTCAATTGTGAATCTAGTTTACTTTATATTATCATACCGAAATTCGAAGAACTACACGCGTCGGAACGCGTGCTGTATCACGACGACAAAGAGCGCTATAACACGTCGGCTCGTAAGGGGAACAAGGCGCTGTACTTTGCGAAATCGGGGACCGACGGCGAAACGTGGGTTCCACTCATCGAGAAGGCTTACGCAAAACTTCATGGGAGTTATGCAGCCTTGTCGCATGGTATAGCCTGTGAGGCTCTGGACGACCTCACTGGGTGGGTCTTTTCCTCTCAACGATGATGAGTATGGTACTGATGCATTCTAACAGCGGGATATCTACTACCACCCTCACGGACGTGAGTGTATTCCGAAAATCATCTTGACTCCTTGACCGATCTTTTGACAGGACATCCTTGACGAAGACCAGTTCTGGACGGACGAACTGCTGAAAGCGAACAAGGATCGCCTTTTCGGTGTGTCGTTCCAAGGTTTGGACGGGTCCCGGAGTGGGGAATCGAAGCTCACTGTGAGCGGTCTTCACGGCTCGCATGCTTACTCTGTCTTGCGCGCCATTGAGGTGAAAGGAAAGCGATTTGTCGTCGTTCGAAATCCATGGGGCAAGTCAGAATGGAATGGGCCCTGGTCAGACGGGTCTAAGGAATGGACGGCCGAGTGGTTAGCGGAACTCCCAGCGCTGGAACATGTGTTCGGAGATGATGGCGAATTCGTTATGGAATGTGCGTAACTATGGTTATCAGAGCTTTGAGCAATACTGACGTCTAGCAGACAAGAATTTCCTATCTTGTTGGCAGCAGATCGATCGCACTCTGCTCTTGAACTCGAAGGAATGGAAGATGTCTTCTCAATGGCTTCGAGTTACCTATAGACCGTTGCCTTCTGCTTATACCTTCGGAGATATTTCCTGTACGCTTTTCATGCTGTCCGAGGACAGGCTCTCATTGAAACTCATCATATCTTTCTCAGTCAGCCTCTCAGTACCGGAATTGACACCGGCCATCATTGTTTTGTCTCAGCTTGACACTCGATATTTTACCCCCATCTCCGGCATATCAAGCGTCCGCATCATGGAGTTTGTGGTCTTCAAGAAAGGCGAGACAGAATCCTATACCCAGACTTCTGCCACCCGACTCGGCGGTCGCAGCATCAACGTCGAACTTGAGCTGGAACCTGGGGAGTACGTTGTCCATGTATGTAGCTGGCCTTGTTTTCCTTTCGAGCATCCTCTCATTTCTGTCGCAGGTAAGAATTGACAGGTATATCTTGCGGTTGTCAGATTACTGGAATGCTGCATGGGATAAACGAACTCTGGCCTTAACGTTGATGGAGCGAGCCATCAGCCAATCCATTGCCACGAGTCCGTTTCTCTCTGAACTACGACACCTGCCTCTAACCTCTCTTTGCTTCAGACTTCGAGGTGAGCTCAGGCTCCCGACATGTTCCCATTCCTCTCGAGGCACTCGCTGGTCAAGACATTTTTGAGTTCGACGAGAAAGCCAAGGCGGCTGCGAAAGCGAAGGAGTTTGTGCTCGTATCAACACCAGAGGAAGCCTCAGCGTCGCAGAATTCGGCGGCATCTGATGCTCCTGGTATGTCCAATAATCCGACTGGAGATGCTGAAAGCAAGAATTCGGATGAGCCTGTTCCAGCACCCACCCCAACTCCGCCTGCCAGTGCAGCAGCCGCGCCTCCTGCCGCCGCAACACCACCGGACCCCGTAACGCCAACGCAGGAAAATATTGATTCCGTCGTTCTTGGGTTACGCGTCTACACGACGACGGGTGCGCCAGTACAGATTGGCGGTCAGCTTCGAAACGAAGCCGATTTAACTGCCCATCTGAACATGACCGGATGTTCATAGTGTACTTTTGATTCTACGTCGTGAGTCGAGGTTGAAGGATGTCATACAATAGCCACCAAATTATCTAATCCTTGCGATGGTACGTTCTGTTCACAAAGCTTACATTATTCGACGATACCCTGGCATCTGCGCTCTGAGCTCGGTTCATGGCCTCAGAAAGACGGCGGTCCTCCTCGTCAAACTCTCGCTGCATTCGCTCGGCAGCTTCTCTGTCGGCATTGGCAGATGGCCCAGAAATCCGAAAAACGACGTTGGTAAGGTTGCTCTCGCTCCAGACTCCTCCGGCGCTGGCAAGATATATGTCACTTGTCATGATCCTTTAGCACGAGAGAGTGAATTGAGGTGACTTGGAGAATCTATTCCAAGAAAGGTAAGTTTTGTATCAAGACCGCGACTAGAGGATATGACACCAGAGGTTCATTTAGGACGAGACCACGACGAGATAGCAGTTGGGTTAAGTAATATGACTTGTTACATTAATACACCGGTCTGTTCTTCGAGCCAAAGCCACAGCTTTTCGGAAAGTTTCTCGTCGTAAGCTGCTGGCGAAGCGCGTCCAATTCTGGCCCAAGGGATCAAGAACTGCCCCAGAAGTGAGCCATTTTGGAAGCAAAAAG
Source organism: Strobilurus pachycystidiatus (assembly GCA_019915135.1). Lineage (NCBI taxonomy): Eukaryota > Fungi > Basidiomycota > Agaricomycetes > Agaricales > Physalacriaceae > Strobilurus > Strobilurus pachycystidiatus. Next base: position 637,731 of record JAHLMK010000017.1, on the reverse strand, counting down.
GAGAGGGTGGACCTACTTGACCGTTACAGTGTACGGCTTCGGGCGCACAAGCGGCCCAGAGCTGTGTCAAGGCTCCCTTTGCAGGCGAATGAAGCCCAAATCGCTGCGGGAATTCAATCTTGGGTTCAATTGTCACTCCGGAGTTCATAAAGACAGCGTACCACGAGAGATTGAATGATTCCAGGAAACTCTCGATAGAGTTCGCTGTCGATATTGCCTGAAAATCTCTTAAGGATATCACATGAAGCGACGAGTCTCGACTGACCAGGATTCAACGACATGCTGATGATAGACTTGTCTGCAAAGCGACGCGACATCTCCTGGGATACGAGGACGTTACCCTGGACACGAAAAGTCAGGATGAGTTCAATACGAAACACAAATCATCGTACAAGTTTACTCTGATTGTATAATGCCTGAGTTATTCGCTCTCGGCGCTTGGGTCCGTCGCGCAGCGTTTCAAAGTCTACACTTGTTTTCGGGAGGTATATCGCTCCAGAAGAGGTATGCACAACGCGTGCCTTCTTGTCGGGAAGGGACTTGGCACCTTCCGTCAACGCCGGAGCGAGTAGCATGGTGAAAAGGTAATGACCTGTTGGAGATGAGTAATTGTGGGTTACTTGTAGGTCAGGAAGAACACGAACCAATAACGTTGGTGCCGAACTGCAAATCGTACCCTTGGGCGGTAAGTTGATTCATGGGAGAGAACATGACTCCTCTGGTTTCAACTGTGAGTGTGGCGTACGCGTCAATGTGGACGAACCTCACCCATTGTTGATTAAAACGTGAAGTTCCCTTTCTTTTCTATTTGTAAGGTTTCGGTCAGAAGAAGCGATTCTCCTATAGTAAATCTCGTACCCGAGAAACTCCGCCACCGAAGTTCGTACGCTGTCCATGTCCGCAAGATCGAGCTTCAAAAATTCGGCGCTCTTTCCAGTGTCCCATTTGATTTCCGCAATCGCTGCACGCGCTTTCTCTTCATTGCGAGACGCCATGTAGACCTTGGCATTGTGCTGCAGAAGCGCACGAACAGTGGCCTTCCCGATTCCCGTGTTTCCTCCTGGAAATTACATTAGTTTGGCTAATGAAGGGAGAGCAGACACACCTGTGACAATGATGACCTGCCCAGTGAGATCTGGAATGTCGTTTGTTGACCAAAGAGGGTTGGGAGGAAAGGATTGCCCATAGAAATCGCGTACGGGCAAGTCAAGTATAAAAGAGACGAGAGCCTTCCACCAAACGACGAGTGCGCTGAAGGGCGACGACATGATGGTCTGAAGCAGAGAGACCAGAGAGAGACCGCCTCTATTCAAGTGAATCAACCATTTACTTACCTCAGTCCTTCCATGTGTCTGTAGACTGGATTAGCATCCGGCGGGCCAGGGTCCGGACCTATCCGGACCCACTGTCCCGAGTGACCGAGTCTCAGTCGAACAACGATAATTTATCATAATCGCTGCTGCCGCCTCCAACTCCCCGGCCTCCATTCTCCAGGTTGTCAATATGGATGTCTTGGCCAGGTTGATGATATCCGGACCTCCGATCCATACAAAATCACTACTCTATCTCCAAAGACCGCAAAAATGCTCAGCAATGCCCCTGCAATATCGTCTATAACTGTGGTAGAATATTGGAAGGATCATCAGGCATTGGTTAGACCCTAGTTTGTGATGGCCACAAAGGAACATATGAAAGTATACTGTAATGCTATATGAGAGTCATCGTATATTCGAGGGTCAATGTTAATACTGCGCGCGCCAGCCACCACGGCGCCGCCCTCGATGCCGCAGGAGTCAAGATAGACCCAAGGCGTTACAAGGCCTATGCGAGTTTTGCTTGGGAGCGAGCGGCAGTGTGGCTGGGAGCGTGCGCAAAGCGGGATTCGGGGAGACTTGCCTTTCTCCGCTACTATTGCCGAGCAATGGGGCGAGTCGGGGCAAGAGTTCGTCTACTCTCAGGACGTCGCTTGAGCAGAGCGTAGAGAGCTGTAGGACAGCGTGTCTCTCGTTCCAAGAGGCTGATAATCGGAATCTTGAACGAGACGTATCTCATAGTAGCAAGTTAGAGCTCATGTCAGTGGACTGCCCTGACCTTGAGAATAGCATTATTTCGGGCGGGCGCGTGAAGTCAGAAGCAATGTATGTGTTGAGAGACTTCCGTAGGCAGCATGGGAGCTGTAGAGAAGTCGGAAGACCGAACGATGCGGGGACCACCAGACCGCGAGAAATTACGAGTCCAGATGTTCATTCAGGAATAGATCACGACGAGACAGTGTCAGCATAAGTAATACGACCTGCTACGTTGATAGGCCGGTCTGCTCTTCGAGCCAAAGCCACAACCTTTCGGAGAGTTTCTCATCGTAAGCTGCGGGCGAAGCGCGTCCAATTCTGGCCCAAGGGATCAAGAACTGCCGCGAAGTGAGCTATCTTCTCAAACACAAGAGAGAGGGTGTATTCACTTGACCGTTACAGTGCACGGCTTCGGGTGCACAAGCGGCCCAGAGCTGTGTCAAGGCTCCCTTCGCAGGCGGATGAAGCAACAATCGCTTCGGAAGTTCCATGTTCGGTCACGCCTCCATTCCAATAGTTGGAGAAGCAGCTTACCAAGAGGTGCTGAATGAATCCTAGCTCTCGATAAAGGTCGCTGTTGATAGTGCCTCAAGAAACCTTTAAAATTCTGACACAGACCCTGAAGTGACGAGTCTCGACTGACCCGGATTCAACGAAATGCTGATGATAGGTTTGTCTGCAAAGCGACGCGACATCTCTTGAGATATGAGGACGTTTCCCTGGATATAAAATTTAGCTTGGGTCTACGAGACACAGACCACCGTACAAGTTTACTCTGACCATATAGAACCTGACTTTTATGCTTTCGCCGCTTGGGTCCGTCGCGTAGCGTTTCAAAGTCTACACTTGTTTTTGGTAGATAGATCGCTCCAGATGAAGTATGCACAACGCGTGCCCTCTTGTCGGGAAGCGACTTGGCACCTTCCGTCAACGCCGGAACGAGTAGCATGGTGAAAAGCCAATGTCCTATTGGGTTGATTCCTTGAGGTCAAGGATGAAAAGAAGGAAGAACACAAACCAAGAACGTTGGTGCCGAACTGATAGTCGTACCCTTGGGCGGTGAGTTGGTCAATGGGAGAAAACATGACTCCTCTGGTTTTGACTGTAAGTGTGCCGTACGCGTCAGAGAAGGCGAACCTCACCCGTTGTTGATCAGAACGTGAAGTTCCTTTTCTTTTCTATTTTGTCAGGGTTTGGGAATCAGTATGGATGGACAGTTCTTCTATAGTGAAGACTCATACCCGAGGAACTCCGCCACAGAAGCTCGTACACTATCCATGTCCGCGAGATCGAGCTTTAGGAATTCAGCGCTCTTTCCAGTGTCCCATTTGAGCTCGGCAATGGCCGCACGCGCTTTCTCTTCATTCCGGGACGCCATATAGACCTTAGCATTGTGTTGCAAGAGCGCACGAACGGTGGCCTTCCCGATCCCCGAATTCCCTCCTGGAAATGGTCTGACTTGGCTGATGGAAGCTGAAGAGCAGACACACCTGTGACAATGATCACGCGCCCAATGAGATCTGGAATGTCGTTCGTTGACCAAAGAGCCTTCGGGGGATATGTTTGTCCCCAGAACTCGCGTAGGGGAATGTCGAGCAGTGGCATGCTGGTCTACATAGTATAAAGCAAAGAAACAGCCCTATAAGTGAATCAGCGCCTTACGAGATGGAACGGGATATCCGAGAGTGATTGGTCATGGCGATCACGGCACTTAGCCTGGAGCCACCTACTTGGACCTACTTTCAATGGTACAATGGTCCATCCTGTATTCAATTTCACTGTTTAGAGTCTCTGCTAATACATGAAGTGGCCCAGAGAGACGAGCAAGGGTGCGCAGGGCGCTTTCGGGTGGTGAAGCCCCCGAGCCAAGCATGAGCACACTTCGGCAATTCCGTCTCTGAGCGCTGTAAGCTCGGTCCCTGTCCAGCAAGCCCGAGAGTCTGAGACATCCCCGTTACGTGTTCCAGGTCAGACCGTTAGACAATGTACCCCTCACGTGTTGCTCTCGTGCGGGAAGTGCGTGCCACTGCGACTGTGTACAGTTTGAATCGGCATAAAGCCGAGTCGCGACTCGCGACTGCCGAATTCGGCAGGCACACTGGACCCTCATGTACAGCTGCATGTTGTCTGCTCAGCCGGCGCCACTCACCATCATCGTCAAACAGTTACAAAAGCCGCATTTTCAGCTGAGAACCTTGCGGCCTTTTGCCATGACAGACAAGGTCATACATTCCCCTCAATAGGAATACACGCAGACAACACTAATCATCACGATCATCAGATGCTTGCGCTACCCATGGAAATCAAACTGCTCATACTCAACGAGTTACTCGACGTGGATACCGACAATATCAGGAAGATGTGCTTTATTTGGCGGGATATGATTCCCGCCATACTTCGCTACAACTTCTGCGACGTGCACATAACCTTGGAGGATGTCAAGTCGCGGAAATGCATCAACAGAATGTTGGCGCGCGGCTCCTGCTGAACCGTGCGCTTATGTGAATGAGTTTTCTCTTGGTAGCGCCATAGAGCGCAAGAGTCCGTGGCGCCCGCGCCGCAGCGATAACCTTTACTCCCCGCTCGCCTTGCTCCTGCCGAGCTTTACGAATCTCGAGACCCTTGTTTTTTATTCCTTCGAGTTCAATGAAGTATTGGACATCCCTAATCTGTTATCGTGACTGGCGAGGTCTTTATCGACGCTCCAAATATCTTCTTTGACTCGGTTGAAGAGCTCGGCCTTGTGAAGTTGTCGCAATCCGCCAAGCTGAAAACACTCGAGCTGTTTGAACCCGGGCTTGACCGCCGTGATTACAAGGAAGGGAATACTGTTCATCGACGCGCAATCGACTATCATGACGGGGTGCCGGACATACGGGAAACATTCGAGACACCACCCATGATATATGGCGGTGTTGATGACAACGTTGTTATCCCGCCTGTCGCAGCGTCTCGGAATGGTCAGCTAGAGGTGGGAGAGTTGGTGCTAGGCTCGTATTCCGACAGATGGGACACGCATCAGTTCCTGGACTATCTTTTCAGCGAGCGAGCGTCCCCCATCTCCGGGTTTGAGCGGCTTCATCTCACGGGCCAAACGTGGTGGGATTCAAACACTGAAAGATTCTATCGCCGCTTGGGTATGGCTTCGTCATTACAAGAGTTACACATTGGGTTTCATGGAGTGCACGGTGTGTCTTTTACTCGCTGTATAAAGGCCTGATACGTATACTGACGTTTTCTAGCCCTTCCCGACGATTTCACTCCTCTCGATATCTCAAAGTTAACAAAGTTCGGGTTCAATGCTGGGACTGACGCGGAAGGAAACGCAGACCACGTCCTGAGATGGATAGTGTGTATCCTAGAACAGGTTCCTTCTAGTTCACGTCTGGAGGAGGTGCACGTGTGTCTCGAAGATGCATTTTCTGTGACGGAAGAGGGTTGGGAACCTGCAATCGCAAATCAAGCTCAAATTTGGCGTGACTTGGATGCAGCTTTGGTACGATTATCTTTGCCCAAACTCGTGCTCACTCAAGGCAAATACTGGTCTGACATTGCCGTTGATGAGTGGATGGAAGATACCTTGCCGCTGGCGACGGAACATTATATTAGATGTGTGCCGTCCATGGCAACAATTCAGCTTTTCTCTGGTACTGTCAGGAGGCGAATGATTTGAGTACTTGCTTCTTTGCAGTAAACTTACATGTGGCAGTAGTTGAAGAGAAAAGTTCATCACCTGATCGTGCAGAGCCGATATCGTCATCATCCAGTGTCCAACACCATCATCGTCTTGATTTTACACCACCACCATCGACCATGCCCGACATCAGAATAACGGCTGCAGCCGTCGTTTCCGCCGTCGTGTTCGTTGGGACCGCCTACTCGTCCATCTACGGCACCTATCTCGACACGTCTAACCCGCTTTTGACGCACCTGCCCCACCCGCTCAGCAAAACGCACTACTGGGCAGACAAATCCAATTTTGTGAATGTCTACTTCATAAAGTACGCCTGGGCATGGACGACCGCTGCATTCATCGCCCTCTGGGCAACGAGCCCGCCGTCGTCGCGCACGGGGTCGAGGCTGGCGCAATGGGCGGCGGAGACTGGCGCCTGGCTCGTGTTCACCGGCTGGTTCTTTGGGCCTGCGCTCATCGAGCGTGTCGTCATCGCCTCTGGCGGGGAATGCTTCATGTCGCTGCCGTCAGGCGAGGTCGTCACCGTGCCTCAGGAGCTGTGCTTGGCCAAGGCGCCTGTGGACCCGGCGGAGTACGCCAGTCTGCTCACGTCATCGTTCGCTATTCCCCCTGGATGGCGCGGCCGACCACGCCTCAGGAAGGGCCATGACATCTCAGGCCACGTATTCCTGCTCACCATGGCCTCTCTCTTCCTCATCAACCAACTCCGTGTCTCCCTCCGGCGCCCGTCACAACCGTGGTCACCCGCGCACACGTATGCTGTCTGGGCAAATGTCGCTCTTGTCTGCTTGTGGCTCTTGGCATGCTGTACTACCAGTGTCTACTTCCACACGCCGTTCGAAAAGTTCACAGGGCTATGTAAGTGCTATTACATTTATCCTACGCCACATATCTCATATTTATCCAGTACTTGGTCTTGCTTCGTTCTTCATCACCCAAATACCTTCCTACCTTACTCCGCCCGAAAAAATACATGCGGCCTAGTGTGTAATCTCACAAATAGTGTACAGCACTATGAACTCAGGATGTAACAGTACATGCGAAACATCAGAGGCGACAGAGCAAACACTATCGGAAGGATAGCGCGGTGACGGTGCATCTTGAGACAGACGAGCCCGTATGCTATAGCGACTCGACAGTATACGCCATAGTCGCCAATGTTGTACAAGGGAAAGTATTTCCGAACATTGTATGTACTCCGATGTCTGTCCTAGCGTAATAATCCTCATCCAATGTATATAATCTATGATGACATCCAAACGATGAGAGTCCAAAGTAGTCCTGTAGTCCATGTAACACTAACAGCATCGATCAATGTACTTGTTAGCACCCCCTGCCTCGCCGATGACCCGCCAGCGGGGCCTACGAGCATCACCAGTTCCTTCGCCCCGCTCCACGACAACTCTGGTGCGCGCAGCGTTATCCGTCTCCGTCGTCCCAACAACACAAAGGTCCACGACCACGACCGTCGCGTCCTACGGTACGCGATAGGCGCAGGAGCCTCCGGCTCGTTCCCCTGGAAGAAACCGTGCCCTACACCGTGATCCGGCGACCAGCTGTCGTGTCCATCACTGTTATTCGCGTACTGGGAGGGGAACATGACGTCTTCCTCCTCGCCGTGGAACATGGGCGTGCCCAGAGACGGCATGTCGTTGTAGTTCGAGGTCGCGCGGAAGCTCGAGCCGGCCTCTGCTGTGGATGCGGGCGTACGCAGGGCGGTGGGAAGCGAGCTGGGTGGACTCCGCTGCGGCCATCGTGGGCTAGTGCGTCCAGGACTGATTGGCGTACGCGATGGGACGGTAAGAGGCGCGATGGGGTTGACTCTCCGCCTCGTGTAGTTGATGAACAGGAGCACGGCCGCAGTGAGGAACACGAGAGGCAGATATAGACTCTCGACGACAGCGTGGGGATTGGGCAGAGAGCAAGGCGCGTCACCGTATGATTTGTGCTGTGACATTCCAGGGTTCGTCAATGAGAGAAGCTGGAAGCCTGGGTACTGTATATTGCGGGCCATGGAGAAGGACTTGACGGTAACTTCTCTGATACCATCCTCCTCCTCCTTGAGTTTGTGAGTGTAATCACAATAATCGCGATTATCGCCACTGAAAGTCGTCAGCATGAGGTGGAGAGAGACATGTATACAAAGTACCTGAAGACAACACTGGGTCGAAGCGTCTTTAACAGGAAAGACGTAGTCTGCTTTCCAAACGTGTTTTGATAGCCATGGCCCACACCTCTTCGAATGCTTCCCCTTTCCCTCAGCGGACCGCAGTCAGCGGTGTCTGGGCGTGCAAGTGGGATATGGGTCAGCAAGACGACGGGTTTGTGGTCTGAGCAGAATGATGAGATGCATACTCTTTGAAGTAGGTCATTATCACCTTTAGATATGGATTGTACGAATTCAACGGGACCGTGCGGAACAGGCATCCATTGGTCATAGGAAGCACCGGATGCGGATCGTTGGTAGTCTTCATCGACGAGGCCAGGTGCATCGAGAAGGATGAACTGATGGTCGTGTATGATGGTTTCATGGTTGAATGGGCCAAAGACGGAATGGTAATTAGCTCGAACTTTGTTGGACAGAGCATGGGATACGCCCATTCTAGTGGACTGTCAGTAGGAGCTTATACTTGAAGTAGAGCTACGCGCCCAACGTCGTTGTTGCCTGGCATGTAATGAACAGAAGTGTTGGAGGGCATCGGGAATGCTTCTTGGAACTTTTGGAAGTATTGCTTATATCTTGGGCGAATTAGACTGTGTGTTGGAGAAGAGTCTTGACAACGCACTCCTTCTCTGAACGAACATATTTGCCGCCAGAAAGCATGTCTCCGAGAAATATGACCACGTCCGGCTTGAGTGTCCTGGCGACGCGCCAACTCTTCTTCATGCTCACGTCAAACACAAGGTCGGCGAGGTGTCCGCGCCAGGTATCGTCCGGCATCGCATTCGGCGGCTTGACCTGCGGGTCGGAAAGGAGCATGACATGGGTCGGCGGGGAGCCCGTAGCGAGCTGCATCATGATTAGCATCGACTCCTCCAACGGGCGGCGGATACGCACCAGTTGCGCGTCGGGCCATCTGCAGGATGACACGGCCCAGAAGTAGACGCCCAGCTCGCCCCAGACGACGACGACGGCCCAGCACAGGCGCAATCCATTGACAACGAGCGGTCGGGCCAGGCGAAGTCGGGCGGCGGTCCTCAATGTGCGGCGCTCTTTGAGACCCATACTGGCATGGGAGTCTCAGCAATGGCGACCACGACGACGACGAAGATGAACAAAGAGTGCTAGTCTGGTTCTAGTTCGGCAGCAAATTTAGACAGGCATGTAGTCGTGGACGTATTTGAAATAGCAGCATTATTTAATTACTTACATCCGTTCGGAGATACGTGCAGTCCGCCCGCTATCATAGACGTGAAAACGTAGTCAGTATTGGTACAAAAGAGCCTGTCTCGTAAGCTTGTAAATCAGTAGATTGCCGTTTATTCCATCCATCATTCCCAGTCACTATCGTCCGACGAGTCATTCACCCGCTTGTCCTCCAGTTCCGGTGCCTTTGTATCACCCTGAACACTTCCAGAAGAAACAACATCATAGCTGTCTTCGCTGCTCTCCCTGGGACTGCTTGTCGCAGGGGTGGCTGTCTGAGACGGCGGCGTAGACTGTTTCGCCTTTTCGGACTCTACCGTCGTGGCCGTGTTCACCACTGAAGCTGAGGGAGTGGCAGACTTGCCGTCCTCTTCCTCTTCGTCTTCCCAGCTAAAGTCCTCGTCATTATCAGAAGAACCTAGAAGCAAAGGTAAGTGTTGCCGCCAGGTATATCGAAAGAGTTACCTTGTATCAATGCCTTTCTCTTTTCCTCTTCGATGCTGATCTGGTGAGCACGGAAGAAGAATCGCGTCCAGAATATCTCCTTGGTCATTTCATCGGGAACTTGAAGATGCATTCAGTATCAGACGAGCAAAGAGAGAAAATGGTGTCGTTACCCAATGTGTCCTCGTTCGCCTTCAAAGCAGCACCATCGCTCTTATCATCCAACACGGCTGAAATCCTGGTCTTCCACTCCTCAGCCTCCATCCCACCCTTTGCCTGAACTTCACTCTCCACCCAATGCATATATTTCTCCCTGGCCACAGAATCCGTCTCTGGATCATGTCTGATGATATCCGAATCATGTTTGAGTCGCCTCAACAACGCCTCCGCGCGCGTAGCGACCGCATGTGTGCTCGATGCCTTTCCCTTCCCCTTCAAATCCTTCTCCGACTCACCACCACTCTCATTGGGGATCGTTGGAGTGGGCAACATCCACATATCGCTCCCATCCCAAATTAGCCCGCCACTGGCTGGATCCTCAGGCGGGATGACCTTGACCGCGTCCTTGAGAACCTCCCCAGCTTCCTTGACGGCTTCTCGTAAGAGGGCTTCGCTCTTGTGTACGTATTCTTCCGCCTGGGCGCGCGTGACACCCTGCACGCGCTGGAACTCGGTCGCAAGCGTCGAGCGTATCTGTGCAAAGTCTGGGTTCTTGAGCGAGTCCGGAATGTTGCTCTGCACGGTCGCGGCGATGTTCGGTGGCAGGGCGGCTTGTATTCGGGAGAACAAGTTGACAGAGGGCGCTGAGGACGACGATGAAGAGGCCTGATCAGTTGGCGGAGACGCAGGCGGCGTCGTTTCACTTTCCAGATCGCGCGATTCAACAGTCGATGAGGACGACGCCGCCGCCGTCGGTGTGCTCTCCGAGGCGGTGTATTTGTGCAGTTGTGTCTGAGCCTGTGTTACGACCTCTGAAAAGTCCTTTCGCGCTGTTGCCAGCGCCGTCTCGCTCTGCGTGCTTGTTAACGACAGTCAGTCAATTCCAAGGCGCTGCCGACTCGCCTGTTTGCGGAATCCGCCCCAGAAACGATTTAGCTGGCCAAGAACTTGCGTAACCTCTTCATTCAGGCTCTGCTCGGCGGCGGGAGGCGGCGTATTCGTGCCAGGCGCCGTAACATCCAGAGGATCAAGGTAGTTCATGATATAGTCAGAAGCAATGACGTAAAGACTTCAAATTATTGATTTCGACAACGATCACAGTACACAAAAATATATAGTACATTTCATTCCAACAGCGGCAAAAATAGGAAAGAGAGAGATATTGTTCAGGCAGACGCAGAGGCAGCCATGAGTTTGGGTGCAACCTGCGTAGTCTCCATGCTATTCTCCAGCGAGCCGCTCGCTTGCATCTTGTGCGCACGGCATTCGCTCACAAAGTCGGTGAACATCTGGAGTGCGGGGTTAGCGGTGTTCACTTTAGAATTACACGAAGACATACCTCGATGGTGTCAAGCGGTCCACCAGCACTCTCAGGATGGAACTGAACACCCCAGACCTTCTTGCCCGACTCGGCGGTGGACTTGATGCCCTCAACCGACGAATCATTGCAGTTGATGAAAAAGGGTTCCCAGCCCTGTGGGAAGGGGTCCTGGAGCTTCAATGCATACTGGTGGTTCTGACTATAGTCATACAACATTAGATCGAACCTTTCGTAAGAATAAGTGGAGCAATGTACCTCGTAACATACACGCGTCCGGCTTTGATAGACCCTGCGGAGGCGAGCGCCAGCACGGGTTGGTTGTGTCCACGGTTCCCAAATGTCATGCGGTACGCGTCGAGTCCAGCAGCCATGCCGATGATTTGGTGTCCCATGCAGATACCGAAGACGGGTCGGTCCCATTCTGCCAGTGTCTTCCTGAGCTTGAGAGCTGCTTCCATGCAATGAACAGGGTCACCAGGCCCGTTCGTCAAGAAGAGTCCATCGAATTGGTCCCGAATGGCATTAAAGTCGTAGTTCCAAGGTAAAACGGTAACAGCCGCGTCGCGACGAACCAACGCCCTCAAGATGTTGGCCTTGGCACCAAAGTCGAGGACAGCGATTTTGATGGAACCAGAGGGATTCAGCTGGTAGGGCTCCTTGGTGGAGATTTGATCAACGAGGTTCTCAACTGACGGGTCCCAGAATTCTTCGGGTTGAGGTGGGGGTAAAGAGGTGTCATCTCCGATAGCAAGCCTCCCAAGGGTGGTTCCCTGGTCACGAAGAAGACGGGTGATTGCGCGAGTGTCGACACCAGTGATGCCTGGCACGTCATGTCGCTGACACCAGGAGGCAAGTGACTCGACGGCGGCGTGGTGAGAGAAACGCTCAGCGACGTCGCACACGACGATGGCCGAGCACTGGATGCCCTTCGACTCGAGGACGACACCGACATCCTGGGAGTCATAGGGCGCTGCGTTCTTAGGAACACCATAGTTTCCGATGAGAGGGGTGGTGAAAACGAGGATTTGACCGCGGTATGAGGGGTCGGTCATGGATTCAGTATCTAGCGGAGCATGAGTGAGCCGGGAGGCCGATAAAAGGCGCGATAGAAGACGTACATGAGGTGATGGATGTGGAGAACACAGTTTCGCCAAAAACACTTCGCGGCGCACCAAAGGAGCGACCGTGGAACGACTGGCCAGTTTTGAGATGGATACTAGCGGGAACGGCGGTGACGGGGCCTGCATGCGACGCAAAACCCCGGGAGAAAGAGGATGGGAGGCGGACGATAAAATTACGGGCGAACATGGTCGGAGAGAGGTCGTTTAATGAGCCAACAAAGAGAAAACAAGGTCACTAAGATAGCTGAAGGATGATGTTAGACACAAGCCAGAGGAGGACTGGAGAGACACTCACTCGTCCCGAGTGTTTTGCGTGAAGAGCATAGACCTGGTGGCGAGAGGCAGACTTGGGGAAAAAAGAATTCTGACTCCGACGCTCCTCATGTCGGCCGTCAGACGGAACACGGCCCGAGGACCGACCACGGCCGAAGTTTAGAGCCGCCGACCCTCCAATTGCACTGAACCTTACATGTCCACAGAACTCAGATGGTATAGAGGCGGCCTTCCTTCCTGCCAACCATGGCCGCCAGCAGGCTCTGCCAACGCACTATGTCCGCCTTCAAGTCCAACCGACTCTGGGCACCAGTATTTTCAATACCAAGATGCGCACCAAGCCAGTTGAAAGAGCGGACTGCTCTCACATCCAGCTTGTCTCTCATAACACAGAACTTGGACGCCTTCTCCTCGCGTCCCGTTGCACGAGCCAAACTACTCCTTGATGATATCCTCAAGGCATTCAACCTTCCTGACATTGTCTTCCTCCAAGAAGTCACGTCCGACGTCCGCGCTTCTATCCTGGGTAATCCGAAAGTTCGCGAAGCCTTCCTGGTGACGGATGCTGAGGACAAAACGTCGTTCGAGGGAGTACCCTTTGCGAACATGACGTTGCTGTCTAGCAAGCGCTTTGCCTTCGGCTTGGAGTCGTGCAAGGAGGAGAATGGGGACAAGTTCATGCTTGGTCCCGTTTCCCGCGTCAAACTCCCCAGCAAGTATGGGAGATGTGCGCTTTCCGTGTACATTATCCTCCACTGTACAACACCCACGACATATCGTCTGGTCAACGTTCGTCTTGATTCTCTTGGGGACACACTACCTTACCGTTCCGAGCAGATGGAGATCCTTGCCAACCTCCTGCGCGAGCCTGGATGCGATGGTGGGCTGATCGCGGGGGACTTCAACGCCATCAGCCCCGAGGACCATGCTCTGCTCGACAAGAACGGGCTGGTGGATGCGTGGGTCGCGTTGCATGGAAGGAAAGGGCTGGAAGGAGCTACCTGGGGAGTAGGGGTGGAACGGCATGACGGACTGGGTCCTGGAAGGTTGGACAAGGTCGCGACGTTGCGCGTAGAGGCGAAGGACATGGAGATTCTGCCCCTTGGTCTGATCGAGCTGCCCAAGCCTGGCGAGCCCTCTGACTATATTCCTTATAGTGACCACCAAGGACTGAGCTTCACCTTCACCGTCTAGGTGATAAACAGTACGTTTGGACTAAGACTCTCGACGACCATTCAGAGACAGGAAGTGAGCCCTTTGCCATTTGGACTGTATGATATATCTGAGTCTATGCTACTAGTATCGAATTCTGTCTGCGTTGTAATAGGTCACCGCTCTTTGCATATGCCAGTAGTCTCTTGCGCTTCAGCTACAAATCGAAAGGGGGTTACGAACGTCTAGCATCATCTTCGATATCTTGTCGTACATCAGCGGCCCGATTAAATAACAGAGACATATTCGCGTGCATCTTCGGCGCTGCTACCCCAATGTCCGATATACATGAGTCTGGATATATTTGCTCTACCGCTGTTGCCGAAACATCGTGATTACGCAGGATTACGCATACAGGGCGGCTGGTGCTTCAACCATGCTTTCAACGTATTGATAGCCTGCAGGTGCTCTCATAGTCTCCCCAACACCAGGCCGCACATCCATTTTCTACAGATCCAGCTCGCAATATGAGCCTCTGCAAAGTTTGTATCAAAAGTTTGTACTAAGCATTGTCGTGTGACTTGCCTGAATGAACGTCTAGAGATTCGATCCCTTGGAATGGCTGGAAAGCCATGGTCCAGCCGAAACACGTCTACATTTGGATCAAGTCATCAATACGTTGAAGGAGGACGGTGTTACAACCTTTGCAGCAACGGGGTCCTGCCTCGGCGGCACGCATCTCTCGTTTATCGTCGACGATACGCTCATTCTAACAATGATACAGGTCGATATGCCTTCGACCTCGCCTTTGACAACATCATCAAGGTCGCGGTCGTTTCGCACCCTTCTGTTCCCAAGTTTCCGGCTGATTTTGAGGTATGCGCCAACTACGCGCCAGCTACTTACAAGCTTCCCACGTCTTGGCCAACGCTCCCTATTCAGAGAAACGTCGCCACTGCCTCTGCGCCGCTTCTGACCAACAGCTGTGAGATCGACCAGATGTTCCCGAAGATCCACGAGAAAACCGACGTCTTGTTCGAAGGCTTCAAACCGGGGTATAAGCGCAAATACTTTGAGGGCTGCTCACACGGCTTCTCGAACAGAGGCGATATCAGTGATCCCAAGATCAAGGCGGGAAAGGAAGGCGCGTTCAGGGCGAGTGTCGAATGGGTGCAAAACCACTGGTAAAGCATCAAATTCGTTTCGGAGTGATCCCAATAGATAGTCTTTGGTAGAGAGAGAGCTGATTGTAAATGATCATGTGGTCAAGATGATGTGCTGCAGGATGTGTTTTCGCCCATGGTAATACACCACCGGTCGGAGGTGACGCCACTGCTAGTAGAAGAGTTTTGTGAGGTAAACATGTCCTACAAGCTAGCCACTCTGAGTAGCGGTCGAGCCACCTTCAACAAGTACCGCTGTCACTATTGCTGATAACTGTGAGAATGCGTGAGAAATCGTCGACATCCGTTGGCGTGAACAGAGCTATAGCGGATACTATGATTCAACATCTCCCGGTGCTCCTTCTCTATGCAGATATAGTGGCGGGATCCGAGGAAGACGTTCCGGGCTTGAAGGTCGTCGTAGCCTCCTATATATATGGCGCGCAACACCATGGACAAAGAGACAAGAGCGCCAGGGCGGGACTGGGCCAATGCTTGATTGGTGCATCCAATGCGCGCGTACACCAGGCGTAGAGAAAGTTTGAAATTGCTGGACCCAATCTAGCAGCTCGTTCGTCCATGTTTCAGTCAGTTAAGCTAGCTTAAGCTAATCTCCCCCAGGCAGACAGATAGAACCGAAGACAGTCGGTCGTAGCACATGGCATGGAGGTTCCGGAAGAGCCGAGATTTTGCCTGCCGGCCATAGTGGGAAGTGACGCAACTTCAAATTTGCTATCATGTCGTTGTTCATAGCAAGGCAAGTAAGTACTCAATGCGTTCCATTCAGTTCAAAAATTGAACGTAATTCAGTGCAGATTCTCAACGAGACCCTTGACTTCTCCGGCATGGCGGCGCATGTCCACGAATATCCCGCCACCTCCTGGGCCCCGCCGGCCACTACCGAACGCGCAAAGTGTAGCTGAAATGCATCGACAAAAGAACAGAAGCTTTTTGCTATACACGTCAGCTGTCGTGAGTACATGATCCACTGCTGCTCGCCGGTGTGAAGAACCTTCAAAGATAGTCGCCGCCTTAGGTGTAACATACGCCGCCGTGCCTCTATACCGCATGTTCTGCGCTGCCACAGGCTTTGCTGGTACACCAAAGGTCGGCAACGGTCGCTTTGAAGCGGAGCGTCTCGTAGCGGTCGAGGGCGCCAGGCGGATCAAGGTACATTTCAACGCGGACAAGTCGGAGCAGCTACCCTGGTCGTTCAAACCTCAGCAAAAGACGGTCAACGTCCTGCCAGGAGAGACAAGTTTGGCGTTCTACACTGCAAAGAACACGTCAAATAAGGACGTTATAGGCATTGCGACGTATAATGTTACTCCAGATCGAGTGAGTCCTTTCCGTTCGACGCGTCGTGTATAATCAGGATCTAAGACCTTTACCCCCAAGGTGGCACCGTATTTCTCCAAGGTTGAGTGCTTCTGCTTTGAAGAACAGCGGCTCTTAGCTGGAGAGGAAGTCGACATGCCACTACTATTCTTCATTGACAAGGATATGCTCGACGATCCGTCCTGTCGTGACGTCGAAGATGTAGTATTGTCTTATACGTTCTTCCGGTATGTTTGAGCTCCCATGCCGTCAAGTACATAACTGATCCTCTTCTAGAGCACGAAGAAACACTCGTGGACAGTTGGAGCCTGATGCTGAAGAGGATGTGATACAAAAATCATTGGGCTTTGGTGAATACGAACTTGCTCGTAAGCCTGAGAAAGACAAATTACCATAGACTATGTACTAGCTAGAAAACACATTTCATTCTTTGATTATATCCTGGTCACAAAGGTCAGCGATGTCCAGCGCACTGAGCACCGAGATTGAGAACTTGAAGAGCGTCCCTCGAATCGTGTGGGACCCTCTGGCTGAGTCCGGAGGTCGGGCCGAGCTGAAATTTTGTCCTACCGCCCTTGCTTTCTGACCGCCATCTTGCGCGCTCTTTATGCGCCTCTTTTATGTTTAGGCAGGCGCTATTCTCTCGCCGATTGCCTTTGCTTTCTCGTCGCTCGTTTACGACATCGTCCCCCACGCCGGCCGGCTCTCAGAATGCGAAAAAACTGCTTGCCTCGCTGAACAAGCTCGACCAGGCGCTCACCTCGCCTGCCTACCCGCCCAAAGATGTGCGCCACTTTACGCAGCAAAAGCTGAACCACCCGGACGCGTACGGGTCCATCTTGGAGCGCACGGCGGTCTACGAGAAGCTGTTGCGTATCCTGGCATCCCACCGTCGATTGGAAGAGGCGTTGTGGCTGGCAAAGAGAATGGACGAGGAGAAATTGCCCATCGGTGGTCTTGCGAGGGCACAGCTGTTGGTGGTCAAGCTGCTGTATGGCTCGGCGGACAGTGTGGAGGACGTGTATGGCTCGCTTATGGACATCTTCAAGGAGAAATCGTTCAACGACAGCGATATTTCCATTCTGGCCCGCTCGTTCGACTGGTCTATTGACAAGTCCTACCATATTCCCTCTCGCTTCATACGCGCATTCATCGACAGCCAAGGCAACGACTACTCACCCCCGCCACAGCTGGTTACCATGCTCGTCAACCTGCAGACTCGCGGCGGCCTTCTCGACGACGCGTACATAACTCTGCGCGACTTCAACACAGAGTTTGCCACGGGGCAAGCATCTAATCCCTTCATATCTGCTATCTCCGGCCTGTCTGGAAGTAACCCGTCCGACGAGGCTTTCTTGGGCAAAGTGATGGGGCTTATGCAGGAGAAGGAGCTGGGAGGAGATGCGTCGACGTTTAACGCCCTTATTGCTCGTGAACGCTCCCGTGGCACGCATGACCGTGTCATCGCTTTCTACCAGGTTCTACGCGAGCTGCATACCACGAGCTCGATCTCTCCCGATGGATCCACATTCATACATCTCTTCTCCGCCATGGCAACCACCTATAACAAAAAGACGGACACCACTAACTTCACCCCTCGTCAACTATACCGCGACATGCATATCATCCACTTCCACTCTCCAGATGGCAGGCCGCCTAGTGATACCACCGCTATGTACCTCGATCAGGATATTCTCAATCATGCTCTTCTGGCCTTTCTCACTGACAGCGATTATCCTGCTGTTATCGTCACCCTCCGTGCCTTCATCCGCTTCGGCATCCCCGTCAACCCGACCACATTCAAGCGCGTTGTGCACCATCTCGCGTTGAAGGTTCATTTTGGTGGCAAGTTCTGGCAGGAGCAGTTACGTTGCTCAGCGGACTTGGCACGTCGTCCTTCCGACCAAAGACTGATCGAGCATCTGCTCTCCACGTTCAAGAGGGCAGGAAGGGAACGATATGTCGTTCCAACATACGCGATGATGCAGGGCAGCAAGCGTGTCCCTCCCAGTGCGCGTCTGGACGTCATTCCGCTGGAAGAGATGGTCCTTCGTGCTATTCACGCGGATATCCTCACGCAAATCACAGGAATAAACGAGGAAAAGCTGAACAAGGCTGTACAGGATTTCCTCGCGGGGGCGGAGGACGCGATGATCCCAAATGTTCCTACGCGGAATTGGGGGCTTGGACCAAGAGAGAGGATTCGGTGATGGGGGCTTGATTTGAGTGTGCGAAGGGTTATCGCACTTTGGTTGGTGCCCTCGCAGAGTTATCTGTCGTGAAGATCGATACGGTATCGTCTGAGAACACGGCCTGGACTGGTCCGGATTATATGACCAGTCAAAGTAGGTATGTGTAGCTGCTGTAGAATATCTTTCTGATCGCTGACATTTTAGGACCTTGCTAATGGGTTCAGCCTACGCTCGATGCCGCTTTACTTCAACAGAGGACTCAAGCTGGCCGCGCGCGGCGTCGATCCCAAGAGGGTTGATTGGGGAGTGGAGACGGAAGAACAACCTAACTCAGCTTCCTACATCCGGTTTATATTGCTATCCTTCGTTTATGCTTGCTAATCTGTACTTGTACAAGGCTCTGCCTTCTAATTCTTCGTGGTCGACTACTTTACAGTTGCAAAGTGATCACTGCAGTTGACGACCAAATTCAGCTTTATCATCTCCCGCGAACGTTCGTCTATATTGTCAGCTCTTGATGTGACAATATCTTGCTTGGTGGGCTCAGCCTATGAGTTGTACTTGTATGAAATTGGCCAGAGAGAAACGGTGAGGTCTGCGACTTCCCGTATCATCATGAGAGAAATTGTTGTTCTGAATGATTCACGTGCCTGGGATTGGTGATGTCCGGACCTTCACCGGATTTGGCCGTCTAGGGCTTTGCTCTCAGCTCTGCGCCATAACCCTCCATCCACTTCTCGGCGTAATTTGCACCCATATACCCTACCTTTCGGTCAATGTCAGCCTCGCCTTCTTCAGACACCAAGACGCAGGTTATACAAACTTACTCTGGCCGCCCTGTTTACTCTTGTTCGAAATGCTCAGCCGTTATTGTTGGTCGATTTGGTTCTAGTCTTGCTCATCTTCTGATCTGATCTGCGCCTACCTCCAGTCTCTCCAGGATGAGCTTATTAGCAAAGCCTTTTCTGGGCGCGACGGCCGTGGCTAGTCCGTGCTTCTATACTGTTTTTAGTTATCTCTTTCAACGTCAGCAGTCTCATATACTCCGCAACGAACGTGAAGCTTGGGCGTAAAGAAGAGAGAGCTTTGCTGTACTAATCCACATCTTAGTCACGTATGCGAAGGCTCATCAACTTCGCAGAACAGGAACTCACACCGTCGCCGACGTCTTTTGTGTGGGATGCAACGATAGGTTGGGGTGGTTCTACCACAAGGCAGCCGATTACTCCCAGAAATACAAAGAAGGTAAAGATCATCGCTTGTCCGCCTTGTCTGCGACTGATCACGCCAGGCAAATACCTCTTGGAGCGCGAGAAACTCATCAAGGAAAATCAATGGTCATTAGACGATACTGAGGATTCTTAATCCTTGACAATGGACGATTCATTGTACTCTTTGACATGTATTATCAAGTTGTATATCTACACACTGGTATCTAGCTGTCTTTCGTGGAGACCCAAACAACGGGCCATTGGTAGCCAGGACTCGGAGTCGTAAAGGGAAAAGGGTCGCGACGAAGACAGCGGTGGCGGCGATCGTCGGACAGAAATGAGAGGTGAGAGCGAACGCGTTTGAACGCCCGTGGGTCAGTGCAAATTTGGTTACAAACACTCAGGACCTTCGCACACCTTTCTTGTTCCACAAGCAGTCCACAGGTTTGGACATACATATCATTCTGCATCTAGGGGGATTCAGAAGACTCACATCTCTTGCGATGCGCAGGCTGCCGTTATTCTCGGGCTGTGCTCGAAGCTCATATCTAACTTCTTCAGATTGATTATGTACTCGAACGATCTGCAAAGGCGCAGCTGAGCGCTGATGAACACTACGTTGACTGAGGTTCCGATGTATCGGGACATTCATAACAATGCCTTTTTCGCACTGGTATCTCCAGCTTGTTCCTTCTCTTGAACAAAAACATCATGCGAAACCACGATCACAGACACGGCCGCCACCGGTCTAAGAGGATATCCGAGTCGGCCTTGGTCCTCCTTCCACTCGTACTGGAAATCAAGGAGAGACTCACAGGTGCCAGAGGGGATTGGGGTCTGGCAACAAGATGGGCGAATAAATACGGCGAGACAACTGTATGTCTCTCTTCATATCAACTACTTTCATAATATCACTGATGATTTGCTCAAGGACTGCACAGCATGCACCGACGCCGACAAACCATGCGTTAGCCAGCTAACAAGAGTCTCTTGTAGAAACTGCAAGAGAGCGGGCAAGGGGTTATCTTGTAGCAGGCTCTACAGTGCTATGGTTCACATCATACGCGACAAAGATCCGAATGTCACCGAGGACGCCATACGCTGTGCGATCAACATGCTCGAGAAGGGGCAGGTGCCGAGAAGCCATCCGTTCATTCTGGTACCTAGGAGGAGACCGACCAAGGCAGTCCCAAAAAAACACGATGTCGAGGGGGAGATGATGAATGTAGACGCCAATGAGCAGAATCAAGAAGTAGTTCATCTCACGACCACATGTCTTTCTCTCGGACTCACGAACGACCGTACTTAGCGTCAGCGAGACCCCACCCCGCCCATCCTTCCGCGAATCACCACAAACCAGCCGTCGATAGGTACGTATTTCACATCACATCCCGTTGAGACGACACAGATCATTTTGCAGGCTGGGATGAGCCAAACAATGCGTGGACGCCTGCCCAGTTCCGCAAGGCTCTAGATCGTCAGTAATCTTTTTTCTTGAATAGAGAATCAACCCTCACTCTTCTCAGGAGCTAAGCATCTTCTGGCTTACGAAGAACAGCGAACCATCAGTATGAATCTACTGAGTTATCAACATTGCATGATTGCTAAATACATCGCACGTCGACGCAGATTTCGTCGCCAGACAGAAGACCTTCGATGCAAAGGAGGTTGGTCAGTACTTCCTTTTGGTTCAGAGGATAACTTTCCTTGACGACTTCCACAGCTCTCACTCGCACGATTGAGGACCGGGACGAGCGCATCAAAGCCCTAGAAGCAGAGAATCAAGCTCTCACACAGGAGAATCGCACACTCACAAACACGGGAAAGTCCCTCAAGCAGCAGCTTGACGAGAAGGAACGGCAGATGCAGGATCTCAAATTACGAGGTTGGTTTTACTTCTCCTGCGTTCTATTTTGACTCATCCTGGTGTTCAACCACCGAATATAGATGCGGAGAACACGCTGAATGGTACACAAGAGTCGCCACCGCGCGGAGACATTCTAAACAGACTCTCTTCCAGAAATGAGGGATTTCTTCATGAAGCAGATGAAGCAGCACCGAGGTGGGTCCTTTGTTCTGCGTATCTTGTCGAGCACAGTGGGAAACTTTCAATAGACAGCAGTCGCCAGCAGGTCATCGTGTTGGACGACGACGAGATTGCCTCTCCGGAGATACAGAAAAAGCACACAGGTAGATCGTTGTCCCGCTACTTCTATACACATCGCTGACTGTTCTTGTATGACGCTCAGCCTTACAAGAAATGTACAAAGGTGATTCCGACTCACATACTGTGTGCTGAACTCACACCGTCATCTCCGCCGCTCAGACCTGGAGATCAAGTACGAATGTATGTGGCACCTCATCATGTCCTGCTCACGCCCAATTGATCACCCGCTCCCAGACGAAACCGGTCTCCGCAAAGAACGCAAGACGCGGATATTTAACGACATCCGCCGCCTCGACAATATCTACGGGAGGCTCAAGAAAGATACGGAGGGGCGGAAGCTGACTGTAAACGACCTGCGAAATATCATCGATGATCACTTGGCGGATTTGTCGACGTGGGCCGAGTTACTGGTCAATGCGGAGGGATTGAAGGACAATCCTACGACTGGGCCCAGCGAGAAGCAGAGACCGATGCTGCGGCCTAGGATTTTGCCTACAGTCAGATTCATTGGGTGTTAGGAAAGAAATTGGAATATTGTACAGTTAGTCTTGATGTATGAATAACAAAAATGTCTACGTACCATGCCTTGGCTTTTGCTGCCTCCACGCCAGCTGCAAAGTCCCCACACACTTCATCTCCGATGAAGGGTGGCATTGACAGCAGCTCATAATCCGTGGGTCATCTTGCATACCATTCACCAGACAGGAATCCTTCATGGCGACACCCTTCATAAGTAATCTGCAGGGATAGTTTTGTGGCGACATTACTTCATCAAGTTTGGCAGCGCGAAAGAAGCTATTGGGTGCAGGCATGCCTCGGAAAATGAGGCATGGCAAACAGATGCGATAAGCGACTGGTACTAGGACTCTGACGTCGCGTAGACTTGAACCAAAGTCGCCAGATGTTGCCTGTCTGTCAAAGAGTCCATACTACCAAAGGTCGGGTCAGAACTTCACCTTACGCGAGAGCCTGACCTCGATGACGCTTCACAATCTCAAGCTGCTCTTGGGTGGACTCTGGCTGTACAGATTTGAGTCTCGACGGCAAGACGGATAGCAAGGTGTTGTCGCATTCGTTGCGGGGCCATGATATGTCGACGTTGCTGCGATGCAGGGTGGAGAAGTGTCACCATACTTACAGTTACACAAGCTTTTCGAGAGTATATTATCGTCTGAATCGTACAAATGGGACCGTCGGTAGTTTTGGAACGCATCACCGCCTGATGCCTCTTGATGCAGGCGGCATCACACCGCGACCGCGACGAGCATTGGCTGTAAAACAATCAATAAATATACAAAATATAAGCGCCAGGCTCGTACCGCGCATAATGGTGGCACGTCCACGCGCTGTCCCGATACCCCTTCCCCTCATCGCATTGGGTCCGACTCTCTTGAACCTGGAGAGAGAGATGGTTTGCACACGAACAGACGCGGAAGAAAAAGGCGACTTGCATCGGTGCGTTCTGCAGCATGTCGGGCACGATGAAGAAGCGGACCATGCTGCCGCGGATGTACACCTGATCGAGCTGCGATACCCGTCCATCGCGCGCCGTCACGGTGATGTCCTTGAGCGAGATGTTGAGGTTGTCCTCCGCTGTCGTGGGTGTCAGCTTCCGCCATTCTCTGCATCGCCGCCCGCCCTCACCTTCGGCCAATTTTCCGCGGTACAGCTGCCCCGTTTTCAGCTCAACAGTGATAACGTGGCCCAGCGATTCATGTAGCAGTTTGACGGGAACACCGAGGCCTGAGCTCATGGTTGTCGGTTTTTGTAGTTGGAATCAAGCAAGGCTGAGAGGCAAGCACACGCAAACAGACTACATTCAAATTGGGCACCGATCACTTGCGCGATCATGAACATGCATAGCTAATTATCTGCGTATCGCGAGTCGTAACGTAGTGTATCGTAAGTCATGAGTGGTATAAAGTTCTCCTAGTTTGTTGAATGACAGTAAGTACATTTCCGAAGCGAGGGATTCTTCCGGAGTCCTTTCAGTTCGAGATGATGATCATAACTTTTCCTCCAACTCGTTGAGGAAGGCGAGCCACGTCTTCTTGTCGATGACACCCTCGTCTAAACATTAAGTCAGCAAGCCTGCTAGACACCAAAGTGGAATGTCACGTACAAAAGCCATCGGCGTCCGTCACAACGACGTAGCGAGCGCCAAGTTTTACGAATAGCTGATGAACCATCTCAAGAGGACAGTTCGATTGCACAGTCAAAGGCGCCTGAAAATCAATCAGCCCACCAATGAAGGGTATACTCTCGGAAGAATCTCACTTGGTCCATGTAGATGCTAAAATCGAATGGGTCCGAAGCGTCCTGACCATGCTCAGGTAGTGACAAGATGGAAGACGATGCCAAATGATGCGAAGAAGCTGTGTGGAAGTATACTTCTCCGTCAGCATGGTCCGCCACAATGCCTGGAGATCACATCAATACAAGGAGACAACGTTTCTCCTGAGACTCACTTAATGCATGTTCCAACTCGTTCGAACCAATAAATCCAACCAACCTCAGCGCATCTTCTTCTCCAAACGCACGAAGAATGGGGAATCCACTGTCGTCGTTCCCTAAAGAAACAAGGTCTTGAAGCTGATCTCGAAGGCTTTCAACTGTGTTCGAGTGATCGACTTTGATGACCTCCACATCACGGACCGTCTGCGTTAGAGAATCAGAGTAGCACTCATAGATAGGGAAGGAGACACACCACATCATTGATAGTAAAATTACCCCATGTATACTCAACCTTGGAATCTAGATACGGGAGTTGCTGAAGTTCAATGACAAGGTCGTAGATTCCCTTTGGCTCGAGCGCATCCGCGACGGTCTTTGCAACAAGGACAGACAACATGACGGGAACCGCATAGGTCAAGGTATCCGTCAGCTCGAACATGATGACGGCCAACGAGACAGTCGTGCGCTAAGGATGTGTCAGTCTTCGTCAAACGATAGAACAAAAGCGACTGACCGTGACCCCAGACAAGGCCGCAGCAGCGCCGACCATGGCGTACAAACCAGGTACGATACAGTCCATATCGCCGCCACACACGGCAAAGATCGGGGCGTCCGGGTTCTTGATCTGGAAGTACTGGACCACGATTCCAAGAATCCGACCGGCACACGCCCCAACCCCAAGAGTTGGGATGAAGATACCAGCAGGGACTTTGATCCCAAAGGTGACGACAGTCAATGCACCCTTAACCACCAGGGCGACGAGAATAGCGCGGCACACAGGCCAGATATGCTGGACGGAGCCCGGATCGAGAACACAAAGTCCTCCATGAGTATTTCCAGAGCCAGTACGACACTCAGCAAAGAGGTTGTATACCAGTTCAGTCCCACCCATTCTGGTGTACGAATTGGAGAAACAGAAGATAGCAGTGACCAGTGTAACCTTGTTGGACGTCAATCAAAAGTCTCTTCCCAAGATACGTGTCAAAACTAGCTCACCAGAAGAACCTCCGCGATGGGGTGGCTCTTAAGCCAAGTTCCGTTGCGGACGTAACGACTCCAACGATAGTTTAGCTTCGAGAAGTACGCCCCGTATACACCCTAAAAAGGTCAGATGGGAAACGCGATCACTGGACGAGACTCTTACACCAAACAGGCCAAGAAGCAAAAAAGGAAGGAGCTCGAAAGCGTGCCAATCCTGTATCGAACGCGTCCATATCAGCCTCGCACTAATGCTACTAGGCAACAGAACGCACCCTATCATAGGTGACTTGGAAGAGGACTAGTTTCCCAGTACCGAACGGGTCGAGTATCTTCAACGTGATGGCCGCGATCATGGCGCAGAAGAAACTAACGACATGTAGTCAGAAACGCCACGCAACATGAGACGCGATCTCGATGTTACCTGCGCCACATCACCTGGGGACACTGAGCATCAGATGATAACTAAGAGTGAATAAGTCCCGACCTTGGGAGGGAAGTAATACGATACTTCCTCCAAACTGAACAACGTTCCTCCAATGGGTGCACCGAAGGCAACTGCGACTCCTGCCGCACATGCCGCGCTCAATATTTCACGTCTTTTAGCTGTGTAGATAAGCACAGATACGCACAGACTAGGATCGGACGAACCTTCGTTGTTCTCGTACTTCAAGAAGAAGCGACTGACGATATTACCGATGCAACTTGCGATATGAACGAAGGGGCCTTCTTTACCAAGAGACAAGCCCGAGGCGACCGACATCGCAAGACCGACTGATTTCGTGAACAAGACGCGGCCACCGAGATAACCATGAATCACGAATCCAGAGAGAATGGTTTTGATTTCCGGTATACCGCTCCCGGCAGCCTACGCACGGAAGGTCAGGAGCCACTTCTGACAGATAACGTGTGCCCACTCACGTAGAACATGACCTTGCGCTTGGGGGCAGAACCGGTATCGGGATCTTTGAGTCTTGGGGTCTCGGGGAAGTCAGGGGCAAGGACTCCAGACTCTTTGCGGGTTACGAAAGTGGTGGAGTTGGTAAGATACAGTGTGAGCACACAAGAAATGAATGCAAGGGTGAGCTGTGAATAGAGTGGATGAGTGAGCGCGTCGAAAGAACGACAGGTGATCTTACAGCAACAATAGCGTACGAGACGTATTCAACGGCCCCTTCCCCCCGCTCACCCTCCTTGAAATGGAATGCAGACGACCAAGTGCGCCATGCCGGGCAGCCCTCTTCGGTAGTGAAGTCGGGAAGAAAGACGACTGTCTCGTCCAGTTGAGGGCAGCAGAACCGTTTCGCCTTCGTCCACTTATCCACGCAATATCCTTCTTTGAGATCAAACATCAACTGCTCCGCGCGCACGACGAGGAAAGCAACGATGGCAGTGAGGAAGCCAACGATGGTAACAACGATCCAGCCGAGGCTTCTGTCCATGGCGAGGCGTATGCGGGCACGTACGGATTTACGCTTGCGCAAGCGGGAGTAGCGCGCAGAGTCTTTGATAGCATCGTGCAGCCAGTCGATGGACGAGAAGGAAGAGTACCAGACTCGGATACCGTTGATTTTGGTACTCGTGTCCACCTCAACTTCATCTTTGTGAGGAGCGTCGTATGCAGATATCGGACGCTGGGTGAGCCTAGAGTACGTCCCGCGGAGGATGGATGGGGTGTGGGTTGGAGTGGTCGGATTGGACAATGCATTGCGGCCCGGTAGTGTGATGGGCGGGATGTCTGGGAGGCCACGACGAGCTGAGAAGTTGTTGCGTGAAGGGCGTCGGCGAGGCGAAGGCAGCGTGCCATAGGATCGAGTGGACCGCTGTATGAGTGTACTGTCCTCGTCGGCGTCTTCAGTCTGTGCATTGTGCGACTGTTGAGGCTGGTCCGGGAAGGTGGGGATGATGGGCGAGCTGCCGATGCGGAGAAGGCGTTCCCGACGCCATGTGGTCGACGACGGCGCGGTGGACGCGCCAGCTGTGCTCGGTCGAGCCTCAGAGTCCGGCATCGAGGAGGTGATTGGTGACTGAGGAGCACTGCGCCCAGGTTTACCAGGGGCACAGACGTACAAATGGGGCAAGGTATGTAAAGCCTTGGCGGGTCACACGACCACAAGACGCGCCACGGTCTTCGCGAGCTGATGAGGCAAAACTGTATGCACGAAACTGCAGCTGTTGAAGCTGTGGTGGCGGTAAACAGTCAAGAATGGGCAGGGCCTAGTGTTTTCTTTCCACATCAATTACGTGTCAAGCGTGTTCTCTCACGAGTAATAGGCTAACAGTTTGACCTCGATGCTTGCCCACTACTGAGTAGCATGTCATTTGTGGCATCCATTCTTCCTTGATTTGATTCTCCTTGCAAAGATCTGCAACAGCCTCAACCAAGCGAACTCTCAAGGCGCTCAATAGGGAATTACTCAACCCATGAGTAGCCTCATCAACGCTCTGAAGATATATCTTCGATATCGATTTGGGCGTGTGCACCTCCTGCGCAATCGTACGGGACTACTTACTACTGTAACTCAGTACTGTAGGTTGGCACGATGCCAAGCAATGTTAGCTGTAGCTCCTGGGCGTCATATCCTGGTCATATCCCCTTATCATCAAGTTCATGGCATCAGTACAGACGCGATACTACTTCGCCTTGGAGCAGACACTTTTCCTTGGCCTCAACCTTGCGACTCGGAACCTCTCGCTCTCTTGACGGTGTCGCTCTCCCCATAAGGCACCATCTGACCCCGCGACATTGGCACGTAAGTGTAATGCGAAACTTACGAACTATTTAGGAATCCAGTACGCTTTTTAAGTATGCAAAGGTTAGTCAAGGTTTACACAGTAGATGATTGGGTGCTCGAGGCCACTCGTGTTGGACATTTTCCAACGAAACACACTCTCATAGTGGACACACTAGACCTGTAGACTCGGTAGGCCCGTCCTGAGAGAATCATTGTGATTTTGGCACCAATCTTGCGCGCGTCCGTTCTGGACCCAGAATCGACAAGATATCGACCAGGGGAGGACCATCCTGCGCCATGCTCCCATGAATGGCAGACCTGGATCAGATTAGGAAAACACGTACCTTCATGCCAGTCAGATACGCGCGCAGTGCCTTGAGGAAATGCCCTCGGCCTATATTGGACTTGGGCTGCTCCTGCATGAAGTGGTCGAACACGCGTTTACCATCCCAGTCACCCGCCTCAGCGTCGACGACCCGGACGAGAGAAGAAAGCATGACCTGACGGTCTTCAAAGAAGGTCAGGCATCTGAGATCCAGACTTATAAACAGAACATACCATCTGGGGATGATATAACAGAAAGCATCTTACGTGCTTCGTCGTTTTCAAGATCTGGGTCAATGAAAAAGTATGGCGCGAGTTTGGGCACATCTTGAAGAATCGTTATTCGTTGCTGCAGGCCTAGTCAAGCACGGATGGATCCTGGCAAATCAATCGCGTACCTCAAGGACCACGATAATCCTCTTGATCATGGATATCGTAGTGTATTGACTGTGGCATTTTTAATCAAGACTGAAGTATCCAACTTGAGAAGAAACCTGACCTCTGCGGGAACGCTTCTTTGATCCTGTCATGAAGACGCTCAGCCAGTTTTTGCAATCCATCCTCTGTAGTGTATTGCGCTGTTAGATGCCGCTTGTTCAGGTGTTCAAGCTTGGCCAGGTCCAATCCCGAACTTCTCTGCGTGAGTGCCGTCAGGTTGAACTAGATAAATCGAGTCGGTCGGGTATGCAATGATGAGAGTGCGCGAACCGACACCGTCGATCATTTCCTCCATTGTCATGAGCTCAGTGCTTTCCGGCGCGTTCCTTTGACGAGTAAAATGACCATCCTCTGAGGAAGACGGAGAGGCTTTCTCAGGATGGTTTGCGCCCCAACCTGCCAGTGCCAGCCAATTCAGGACGGAAGAAGGTTCCCATCCGCGTCTCTTTGCGCCATGTCAGTACACTTGACACGCGTGTTTGGGAAATGAATGACCATGTAATCGATGACCTGGACATCACCGTGCCTCTTGGACATTTTCGTTCCATCCGGGTTGAGAAGGAGAGGGATGTGGGCAAATTCGGGCGGTGTAAGGTTGAGGTGGGCGTAAAGATCCAAATGCAGGGGGAGCGATGTTATCCATTCCTGCGAGCCATGAGCAAGTAAGGGCGAAACTAAGCAATACGAACCTCTCCGCGAAGAACGTGTGTGATACCCATTTCGTGGTCATCTGCGACAGACGCGAGATGATATGTTGGGAAGCCATCCGACTTGAGAAGGACCGGATCAGTCGACAGTGAGGCATGCGCGTCCTTGAGCTGTCCAAAGACCAGATCACCAGCCACGGGCCGAGAAGGAGGATGGCTGTCCTATACCAAGTTTGATTTGCGCTCAAACAACCGCGGAAGGGAAACATACATTCAATCTGACCACAAACTTCTCTCCGGCCCGCGCCTTGCGGTTCGATTCTTCTTCGCTAATATGAGTGCACGTCTTGTCGTACGAGGTGCTGGACCCGGTACGCGCCAAGCGCTCGCGTACGTCGTTCAGCCTGTCCACAGAGCAGAAACAACGGTATGCATGGCCAGACTGGTACAGGGTCAGGACTGGTCCGTCCTCGCAGGTATATGACGACAAACGTCTAGGAGGCGGTGGGCATAAGTCCGATACAGATCCAGTCTTTCCGTTTGAAAGTACGGCCCAAGACGACTGTCCTTGTCCGGGCCTAGATGACTTCCAAGTTATTGATGACCGTATGCAGAGCCATGATACGCACCATAGTCGTAGTCAAGTCCTGCCCAGGCCAGCGCACTGCGTATGCCTTCCACCGAGCCAGGAACGAAGCGACTCTGCAGACGATGAGCGGCGGTCAATGGGCGGATTCGAAAAAACTTGCAGCGTCCGTGTCTTCCACACGCAGGATCCACTTTCCGCTGTGTTTCTTGGCAAATAGATGGTTATATAAAGCCATTCGCAGCCCACCGAGATGAAGGGGGCCAGTCGGCGAGGGAGCAAAGCGAAGAAGTACCATTATGGTATGGAGACAAGACGGACTTGATTCCGCACGTGATAGCGAATCGAATATACACTGCCGACAGACTTCAAAGTTCCATCGCTTATGCTAAGACGCGTCGTTTCAGCGCCTTCCGCGTCCCAGAGCGGGTATCTTCATCTCTCGTTCCGTGTGTACATATAGGCTACAAGTGATTACATGAATGTGTGTGTATATGTATGTCGCATCTCCAAAGTCGTGGTGTCTATTAATTAGGCTTCGGAAATTCCCCGTGTATTATCAGTTTCCTATCGTCAAAGATGATATGAGCTGAGTCGATGACCGCAAGACACTTAGACATGACCTACATTAGTGAAGGACGTCATGCCAAACTGCTCAGGCTCCGCCAAAAACGTAGTCAATGGTGCAACTTCTGATGTTCCGGTGACACCAGAGGACTTCTTTATGGGTACGCGTTGCATGTTGAGAATCAAGCGACACTCCTAGAAAGACATCAGGCAACCTGGAAGCAAGATACTTGACGCGCTTACAACGACCGATATAAATGTTAAGGTCCATCTAGGGAAAAGCGAATAAGTAAGAAGCACGGCGGGGGGTTATTTGGTACGACGCGTCACTTACGCGTAGGTCACCGCGGCATAGCCAGTCTCAACGACCGTGTATACGACTAACAAGAGGGAAACCACTGCGAGAATGGTACATCAACACTAGTCCCAGTGACTGATCCAGAAATAAAGACTCACCAAATAGCACCCCAAAAGCAACTGTTCCATCACGCATCATGAGGGTAACAATAGGGACATGACCACCCCAATCACCGCGAATGTACCTTACAACGGATAGAACGAGTATGATGATTTGCGACACCATAGCAGAGGCCCTGCAAGGTGGTGCGATCAATTGGTACTTACGAGAACCAATTAAGGCGCGCACATACCCAAAATAGATAAATGATTCAGCAGTGGTCGTGAGGAGGAGCGCCGCATCGAAAGATTCGTCCGGCAATGTCAGCCCAAGACCAAGAAAGACCATGATGGTTTCCAGAACGATAAGCCCGATGAATCCGAGTCCCACCCAGCGGTTCTTGTGATACATCGCGTAGACTGCATGATTGAGTCAGCAGGAATCGCAAGGGTCGGGTGAGGGAGCACCAACCGCGCGACATCATGACGATTTCCGCGCCTAATATCGTAAGAAATGCGATCTGTATCAGACCCGTGAGTTGGAAGTTGTGATAGAAGGGAAGGGACGCGGCGGGCTTACGAGGACTTGACAGATATACCACACGCGTAGAAAGCTCCTACTGAGTCGTAACGGATGCTGGTACATGATCATCAAATCCACGGTACGACCAGTTCTGTATATGGATGCGTGATCAGTGCGGTGACGTCGAACAATATTACGACGGGTCGGTGACTTGCATTTGTATCAAGAGCGGAAAGTATCGGGCGAAGAGGAACGACCATTTGAGCCAGGATGTGTTGGGTTTTCTGAGGTGGTTTGGTTGATGTTGGACGCATGTTAAGACGCGACAGGCGGGCTTACGACCAGATATAATCGACCTCTCTGTCCAAAGTCAATAGAGTCTCCCTGTTATGGTGTCATTGCATTATCACCCAAGCGAAGCATACAACGCACCAGCATTGTATGGCCATGGCTGCGGCTATTCCCGTCGGAGAGCTTCTGGTCAGTGGTCGCCTAAAGACCTATCAAAAGAATTGAACGCACCGGACGCTGTACAGAGATCGAGCGTGAAACGAGTCACTTCAGTTTCCTGTTCCATGTCATTCTTCTTCGTTGCAGATGTACGGTCCACAGCTGCAGATGGCGCGGGACACGGCCAGGGAGAAGAGGAAGGAAAGAGAAAAGCGACGTGGTGGCAGGTCGTCTGAAAGTTAATAGGTCCGATGTGGTGATGTGCAGGTTTATGGCATGAGGACAGGGGGTGTGCGATATGGACGTCGGTGTCAGGCCTTCTGCATCCGTGCACAGGCAGGCCTGGGCAGGCATTCAAATACGGCTGTCGCTGTGCAACAATGTTCAACTCTTTGCTGGACAGAGGACATAAGTATCCGGATTTCCTGCGAACTGGAATCCGGGGAAATGCGACAAGCCAGTTGCCCTGACCTAGAGATCCATTTGAAATGTCCTTTCGAATCAATGGATGGGAAAAAGTTCGGCTTTGCAGCCATGGAAGGAAAGACGACCTGTTTGACAAGCCCAAGACCGTATGAAGAACAAGGCAAGGTCCCCCAGTACTCTGCGCAAGATGTGGCGTCCAGACTTAAAGTCTGGACTCCTACATAGGCTGTGACGATAGGCTCTGATAGGCAGAGTCCGGGCAGAGTCCAGGCGTCGGTGATGGCCATTGGCTGGAGACTCGGGGAGTTCCGAGGCATTGCTGACGGACCTGACGGGCGCCGCTTTGTTACCCGGTGCAATGCCGGAGACTGGCCATCCTTCTTGAACGGCAGTTGAACGGTATGTTATTAGACTGTTACATTGCAGTCTCTCGGAGACCGTCGAGAACGTTGATATTGCTGCCGTCAGTCAAGCAGGTGGGTCCCGACACTCAGGCCAGCTGCCTTGTTCGGAAGTTGGGAGGCTGTACTCACGGCGATGACGGCTGTTCGAATCGTTTTAACCATCACTGAGCGCTTGCATCGTTTCACTGCCCTTCTTTCACTTCTTCAACATGGTGTTCAGCTTCAGAGAGCTTTTCTTCGGCGGCCGCACCTTCTGCTGTTGTCTGCCTGTTCGGGTCGGGGTCATCATAATGAGTCTGCTGGGACTGGTGTTGTCAGGCATTCTGGCTATCACCATATGGTTCGAGGTAGCCAGTACGTGATCCTCCCACTGTCTTTGCGATCCGGCGTCTAACGCGTATATCCACCTCCTCAAAGGCTCGCCCGACATGACAGCCAAACAACGCGCGAGCTTTGTGATAGCAGGACTGCTAGAGACATTCCTCTTTGTGGCCTCTGTTATTGGGTCCGTGTGATCTTAGCTCATGCTCCGATCGGCGACTAACAGGCGCGCCACAGTTTCGTAGGTGCCGTGGTTCGGAAGCAAGTCTTCGTGCAGATCTATGCCTATTTCATCTACGTCCATTTCGTCTTGAACGTCGCTTTCGCGGGATACTTGCTCTGGGAGGTCCTTCATCTCACATCAGAGGCAGCCGAAGTGGCGTGCCAGCAGACCATCTCCAACCAGCAGGCGCAAGATCAATGCACTAGTTTGCTCAAAGTCGCTAGAGGCGTCTATTTCGTCATAGCTACCCTTGTCTTGGTCATAGAAGCTTGTATGTCCCCAGCAGAGCACATATTACCATATACTGACATCCTACTACTAGACGGGGCCGTCATTGTGACTCGCTATGTGAATCAGGTCAAGTCTGAGAAACGAATGGCCAAGGCCGGCCTGTTCGAGGGCCCATCAGGATACAAGATGGTTCCAAACCCCAACTACATGCGTCTTTCAGGTCATCAGAGCCAGTTCTCCGTGGCAAGCTCACCAACCAGTGCTACGGTGGTGGCACAATCCCCACGGGCTTTCACCCCGTCTCGTTCATCCTTCGCTCCAACCCCTTCGTCCTATGCACCCTCGCGCACATCCTACTTCCCTTCCTCTTCATACGCTTCCTCCGTGAAGAGTTTCAACCCCTACGAGGAGCTAAGCGAGTACCACGAGGAGGAGGCGCCGCTTGCGGGATCATCTTCTATGGCGCAGCCTCCCGTTCCAATTGAAACAGGCTACGGAGGTGCGTGTACACATCGATGCTTCTTGTTCGCCGTGATTTACATCTGACAGGCGGCACTTGGACACACTCCGACATAAGTTCACAAGAAAAGGCAAGACTGCGGGACTCGATGGCTGACGACGACGAAGATGATGACTATCGTCCGACAAGTGTCTATACTGATCCGTTCGCTGACTCCAAGGCGAGGGTCGTCCCACCAGCGCCGGTAACCACATCGGACGACGATTTGCCCAGATATACCCCCACCGAGCCGGCTCCTATGCGGCCATCTCGCGATACCTAACGGAACGAATGTACACTTTCTCGTCTTCCATACGTTGTTGGACTAAATTATCTTCTTTCACACTGCTCCTACATATTGACTTGTACGTTGTATCTATCAATCAAAGAGATTGGAACAGGGAGGAACTGAATGGAAGAGATGGCGGCACAGCACTGATAGATTAACGGTCTTGTCCTCAGACTCCTCGGCAATCCTATCTTTCTTGCTCTTGGTGTTGTACTCTGACATCGACAATTTCACCTTTTCTTTTCGCACCAGCCACCGTCTCCTCAGGTAATGGGAGTGTGACCTCTTTCTCCAGTGCTGAATCCTCCATGTCCTCCCGCGCCAGCAAACTACCAGATAGTGATAGTGATAGTGATTGAAGGTAACCGCAGAACGCCATTTGTCGACGCCCACAGCCTTACGCCACGTGGTACCGGCTCCTACCACGACCGTAAGCTGTCATCCCCTACAACATTGCGCACGGCGATACTAGTCGCCGCCTCCTGAGGAAGAAAACCAACGGTGGAGGGTCTTCAATAACGACCTGAATGTCTTCGATTCGAAGAATAGTGATCGATTTCGATTTGTCCGAGCCCTTACCATAGTGGCCTCAGCGCGCTACGCCGCGAGACGCGATAACAAGTCGATTCCAGAGCATGGACACGGAGCCAACCGTTCTCTGGCTTGAAAACTAGCATCGCGTCGTCGTCGTCGTCGTACTATCCTTACGGTATGTTGACCTCTTGTCGGGGTACGCCGTCAAGTAGCTGGAAGGTCAAGTCCGCTCAGCCCAGAGGAAACCCATTAGATCGTAAATGCCATAAAACTAATACATGAGGGGTTGCATATCATACAGTGGAGTCGGTGATGGTGTAGCAGGTGGAGGGAGTCAAATCAAACCACTAAACGATGCGTAAGCGTACGAGTGAGGATGGTCAAAAGAAAAGACGAACATAGGACAGCATTTATACATCCGTCGTTCTCCGGGTTATTGGTGATTTGGGCGTACTTTCCAAAGACGACCTTGCCACCGGTGGTGACCATACCGAGCTCGGAGACGTTGACTTCGATGACTGTGCCCTTCGTCATAACGCCGAGCTGAGTATACATGGGTGATTGGGGATTTTTCTTGACGCCAAGAATTTGGAGTTGGAATGTCGCTTTTAGGTCGGCTGCATGCAGAGATAAGTTTTCATGTGTAAAAACATGTATGCCTTGTCAAACGCACGATGTGTAACATTCGCCTTCTTGTACCGCAGGGCCATGGGCCGCACGAAGCGCTCCATCTTGACAGGCTTCCGCGTGAAGCCCTCACCAACAAATGTCGCCTTCGTCACCATGCGCTTCCAGGACTTGCTCTTGCTCTTTCCGGTCTTCATGACCTTGAACATCTCATCCTCGGCGATGCCGCGCACTTTCGGCAGGGGTACAGCATATTTGGCCGCCTTGTCCTTGCGCTTCTGTTTGATGGCACTCGATAGGGCTTTTGCGTCCTTCTGGCCCTCACGGTCAAGCAGGAAAGTGGGGAGAGCGCCGTCGGGAACGGTGGATGAGTCGGCCTGCTTGACGTTGCGTTCGTCGTGCGCCTTGAGCGTCTTTTTGAGTTGTACTTTTTCGGCATGGCGTTTAGCATGTAGGAGCTTGGCCTTGATACCGAAGGCTTTTTGGGCGTATGCAGACGAGCGGTGGGCCTCACGGGCCTCCTTTTTGCGCCTGGAGATTGGTCGTTGTAGATGTACTCGACGATGAAGAGAGGGGCGGGACTCACTTGCGCTCGAAGAAATCTAGCCGTCTTCCATGACGCTTGATGTGCTCCTCGATGTACTCGTTCTGCAAATGCCTTCAGCGTCGTTCTAGACAGCGAGCTCGATGCTGTATTACCTGAGGCTACGGGGGCGTCAGCAAGGGCACAATATGAGTATAGCAGCGACCGACCATGATGGGGAAAAGCAAAACTTAAACTCAAGACACAAGTCCACGTGGGGCACTGAAAATTAAGTCCCAATTTGGAAATACTTAAGCACTTAGACTCACACCAAGATGTGGCAGGACTCATCGTACGGCGGCGGCGGAGGCGCATACTACGCCACGCCCTCCGCGCCCCCGCCGCAGGCGCCCAACCTCCAATTCTACTCTCCCGCCGACGCCAGTGCCAATTCCTTCTACCCTGGCTCGCGTCCGAGCCTGGACGGCAACATGGCAGCGCAAGGCTCGATGTCGTCTGCCACGACGGCGCCCGGCTTTGGCGGCAACATTCAGGTGCAAGGCCCGTGGTGGACGGCGTTTGGGACTGGCGGATTTGAGGGCGAGCCGCCGCTGCTCGAAGGTGCGCGCACACTCGTCGCCCCATCCTTCGCTTTGCGCACTGAACACGCCCCCGCCGCATAGAGCTGGGCATCAACTTCTCGCATATACGCGCCAAATCCATGACCGTGCTCAACCCGCTCAGCGCCATCGACGAGCGTATCATGGACGACGCCGACCTCGCCGGGCCCATCATCTTCGTGTTCTGCTTCGCCCTGTTCCTCCTGCTCGTACGTGTCCTCCGCCCTGCCCGCCCGCCGTCTCACAGCGATCACGCAGTCGGGCAAGCCGAACTTTGGGTACATATACGGCGTCGGCCTGTTTGGGTCTCTGTCAATCTATGCGCTCTTGAACCTCATGTCCGAAAAAGGTATCGATGCGTACCGCACAGCGTCTGTCCTGGGCTACTGCATACTGCCAATGGTCGGCGTCGGCGGCATCAGCATCATGATAGCCCTAGAGTACGTCTCCTCCTCCTTCGGCTTCCCGCCACGCATCTAACACCTGGCAGTGACGTGTTCGGCTATATTCTCGCCCTCCTCTCTATCATCTGGTGTACATACTCTGCGTCCGGCATATTCGTCGCAGTGCTTCGCATGTCGGACCAGCGCCTTCTTGTTGCATATCCAGTCGGACTGCTATATGGTTGCTTTGCTTTGCTCAGTGTCTTTACGGGCTCTGCCACCTGATTTTTGGTTTTGACAGACGGACTAGGTGGATTACATTGTGTACGTTACACTAATACAACAAAAGACGGCCTTGCCTCCTCGAAGAAGGTTTAACCTCGGTCCGTGTAAGTGTCTCAAGATGGCGAGATGGAGAATTGCAGGCGCAGTCCATTTACTCTCGAAGTACCAATATTGGGCCATCGAAGATGATATCAACGGCATTGAAAACGGTCTTCATTCCCGGAACCAACCACATCTCTATGGACTGTATGCACTCCGCTAGAGGAGTCAACCTCCTTCCTGACACCTTGATCAGCCTGTCGAGTCGTCTACCAGCCGTGCGTGCTCAGACAGATAGCCTGATGAACTGCAAAGACTTCAATGAGGGTGACAGCCTAAGCTTTGCAGCAGAGAATCTCGTTTTTGTTCCGCGTCCACTACGAAAGCCATTGACTGACAGAAGGAGGGGAAATACGTCCAACTAGCAATCCTATGACCTTTGGTGGTCGGATCATGACTTGCGACATGTTGTGCGTGGTTCGGTGAGCAAAATGAATAGGAAGAGCTGGGTGCGGTGCTGGTTGTGGGTGAGATGTGATGCTCTGGTATCGAGAGACACACGGAGGCTGGAGAGGTGGTGGGTCTGTGAAGGCTCCAAAGGACGGAACAGTATGTTCTGGGTGATGGGATCGATGATTGTTTCTGGACCTTCGTTGGGGAGGACCATCAGGAAGCAATGGAGGCAAGTACGTCGCGTCGGTTGTAACAGACACCTGGGAGATATGCGTTGCAACTAATTTAACAAGCCGCGCGCGCCTGGCCGCGTCAGAATGAAACCTTCCGAAAATGCCGAATTATGCCCAC
The DNA here is from genome assembly GCA_019915135.1 of Strobilurus pachycystidiatus. Classification (NCBI taxonomy): domain Eukaryota; kingdom Fungi; phylum Basidiomycota; class Agaricomycetes; order Agaricales; family Physalacriaceae; genus Strobilurus; species Strobilurus pachycystidiatus. Next base: position 599,754 of record JAHLMK010000017.1, on the reverse strand, counting down.
TCACCATCATCGACTACGCAAATGAAACGCGTTTCCGGAGAGGGGCAGAAGGAGCAGCACTTTCATCATCACTGTGAGACTGGATCCCCTTGGCTGTCGTGCTTTTCTTGAGCTGTGCTTTTGCCTTTTTCTGGCGAGCACGCTCTGAGATCAATGATGCTTTCTTTTCCTTCTAAGAGTGATGGATGAGAACAAGGGGTAATACAATGAGATAGGCCGCTTACGAGGCGCTGTTTTGACGCCGAGGGTTTCCGTGCAGGAGGAGGAACAACCGCCTGATAGCAATATCATGATGAGCCCTTCGCGCGGTACGACACCACGCCAACGAACCTGTGCAGAGTGATGCGTTCTGTCAGATTTTCTGTTCGTTTTAGCCTCTTGTTGTTCTGCAATCCTTGACGCGAGATTAACGGTGCTCTGCGGCGATTTAAGCGCGGGATACAGATAACGATGGATGAGTGTACCTCGTTGTCTAAAAAATGTTTGACCTGCTTTCCCTTCCCCTTCCGGGATGCGGAGGAATCCCGAGCCGTGTTGGATTTGTGGGAGGCCATCAGGCTATGGCTTCCTCGGTAATTGTCTCACAAAGGAGACCTCCGTTCTTGGAAAATAGTTGGTGGTTCTGTGCAAGAAGTGACCGGATCTTCGGCGCGAGTTCCGGTCGGTAATCAAACGAACGACAGTGGTGCCTCTCTTTCGTCCATGACCTTCCCATTTCTGGTGATGTTCAACAATGCTTCTCACCACTTGGTTCTAGGTCTTTCTCACGATAACTGGCTTCCCATCTGTTTGCGCCTTGAGTGCCTGGTACGGTACAACTTCCGGACTTTTCTCCTCATCTCAGTTCAATCGTGGCGATGTTACTTGACTATGAGTCTGACAAGCTGCCAGCGCGCGGGGCTGCCGAACGGTGATGTCTCCCCTTCGAGCCGCCACCGCGCCTGCAACTGTAGGCACACTGGTACTCTGGAACAGAGTTAGCTCCGCCGATTCGTCCAGTCGTTATCATCGTGCGGGAGCGACATTCTGTTCCGTAGACCTGTTGATTCTGGCTCCTGTGTCGCGACTGCGTATAAATACGTCCTGTTTGCTCGTCGGTAATCTCATCGCATCCTCCATCTTCATTCATCTTCGTTCAAATCATCTCTTCTCGTTGTACTCTGCCTGCTATGTGTCGCCTTCGCCAGTACGCCACTTCAAACCATACGCAAAAAGCACATCTCACACTGATCTAGAGTCCGCAATCTTTACACAAAGTGTGGCCACGGAGAGACTTTGGTAAGGCTAGCATTTAGCCCAGACTCGCCCGCTAATCACAGCTTGTTTCTAGCCCGACGAGCTCGTACGAACGTCTAATTTGATATGCTCTAATACGCCACTAACCACAAAAACCCTCTAGATCTACTGCGAGAACTCCAAATGCAAGTTCAGCCCATTTCATCCGGCTTCTTGCAGGCCACCCCAGTGCATCCAGACCTGCAGGCAAAGGTGAGCTCCTTATTCACTGTATATCTCCTACAATCTCCTAAGTCTTTGTAGCAAAACTTTCCCCGAGCAATACAGTATGTTGTACATTTTCCCTCATGACTTTGGCTCATGAGCATATAGCGCCCCACATCAATAGTTATTGTCGCGCCTGCCTTGCTCGGCAGGCTCAAGCCTCTCGCCGTTGATGTGCTCGAGTTTATCGATCTGACTCCATGAAGCACTCCGTTATTTAATATAGATAAGATAGAGTTATTTAACCTTCAGCAGCTCGAGCTCTGATCAAACTGTAATCACTGATAAATTTTGCTTGTCGCGCCACTTTCGAATGATTGGCATCCTTTTCATCTGTGCGACATACGCTGGCCGGAAGGCCAGCCGCCATCGAACTGGGCCTGGTGCGGACCACCTCAGGCCTACCATCGATTCTAAAGCCTAACTTGCAATTGTGTGATCGTTGCACTCAGTTGATACATCTTCGACACAGATCGAAGCTTTGTTATGTACATTGGCTAAGTTGGTGTTCTTCATTCCGAGATTAAATTAGAACTACTACATACATATCTATCGTGATAATTTACAGGTGTACATTATACATCGGTCCGACCGTCCAATAATTGTCTACTATACAGCTTTAGCAATACCTCCATAATTTCCTCTAACGGTGCCGTAGCGTACTGATTCACGTACTGCGGCAGTGAGTCCTCCAAACTGAACCCAGCCTTCTTCATGAAGAAGGGATGCATAACATTAGGTGTAGCCTCTCCCAACTGACGCATGTTGAGACGTTCGATGTGGCGCTGCCTTGGTCGGTAAATGATTTTTGAAGAAGACGTTTCTCCAGCAGCACCATTCTCCTCTGCTAGTGACTCTGGGACTGAAGGTGCAACCGCCTTCTCGGGCAATGGTGGCAGGGAGAAAGTTTGAGTTATGGAAGAAGCGGGACGGGTGTCAGAGGTTGGTTGAGTAAACATGGACGCCCGGGACACAGGTGCCGACCTCGGAGCCTCGAGGGTGCTCAAAACATCGCCACCCTTGCGGCGCAGCGATGAGATTTTCGTCGGCGCGCTCAACGTATTCATCCACTCCGACGCTGCCTTCACTTGGTCCATCTCCCTCGTCAACGTCTTCCGTAGAACCGCCAACCACGAATAGAGCCCGACGTTGAGCGCGATATAAATATCCTCGTATTGCTGCATACCCTGCATCCGCAAGAACGTGCTATCGAAGTCGTACTGCAGGACAGGTTTTCCTTCTTCGATAGCCTCTTCGCTGACCATGTGCATTGTCATCGCTGGTAGCCCCACTATCGTCGCCTCCGATGCTCCTTTCATGAGGACCGTCAACCAGTCGTTGTTATCCGAGAATTGTAATGCAGAGACGGTGTGACCCAGCTGAGATAGGCGCGATATCGTCATTCCCGTAAAGGATAGAGAAATGTCTCGCTTCGAAGGTTCACCACCTTGAATGAGACGGTCTAAGCGCGCCCGGACGTTCCGCCCGACGAACTGTGCAGCTTCGACATCATCCATGCTGCGAGGGAACACAACCAGACGAAGTAGATCCATCCGGAGGCTCATATGTTGTCGGATGACGTATGAAAACCCCTCTGCAGCCTCTTTGATGCGATTCCGAGCGGAAGATATCATCGCTTCGGCGACAGCAGATAGCGCATTGTCCGATTCATGTGTCCGCGTTGCTCGGAACGTCTTCGAATCACGGCTTGCCCCGTCTCGCTGTATTTCCAGATTGGCTTTGAACTTGTTGACGTAGGAGAGGATCTGGGGTATCGTGTTGATGGTTGCTGCAGCAACAATCTCCGGACCAGCAATTGTGAAGGAAAGCCTGAGGGGACGATTTGGTGACTGGTAATGAGCTTGAACTTGCGACCAGTCATCGAAGATCTCTACAGCGAGAGGCTCAGCCCTGATTACAGAGATGAGTTACTATCTTCCAAGTTATGATTGAAAATGCGTACCGATAGTGCAGGAGTTTCTGATGCTCGGTCTCCAATGCGACGATGAATGGACCACTCGTCATTCTTAGCTCCAACATCCGACTCTTTGACCCATATTCTTCAGTCCTTCCGCGAACAGTCTGGAACACACAATCGGCAACATGAAGCTTCCCAGCTATGTTCCCACGAGCGGCCACAGATACATCTCCGACGGACAGCGATAGCTCGTTCAGAGACTCTGTCAGACGAGTGCGAAGAATGGAATTGCGCAAGTCGAGGACGATGACACTGATGGACTGCCCGAGATCGATGTCCAGTTTGATCTGCCGAATGCGTATGAGCAGGATCATACTATATTCTGGCTGGATTGGCGGTGACAAGACCATGGAAGCGTCTGGGGAAACGATCTTGGAGGGTGTTTTGAGTTCCGAGGCTGGGGGTCTTCCATTGAACATCGGGATTTTGTCGAGCCACACCGCTTTGAAACAAAGAATATCCTGGAGACGCGAGAAGCGAACACCTCCTAGAAACTCTGTGTCCAGTATCAATGAGACAGTACTGATGGACCTTCCTCGTTCAAGATCGAGTTTGGAGAAGTCTACAGAAAAGGCGAGGTTACGAGCATCAAGACTGACGCAGTCTTCGCTGAGGAATCCATGACGAAGACCAACAGTGAGCCCCCCGACAGTGCCCGTGAACGTTACCTTCCGTGCTCCCGGTGAAGCGTTCACGACAAAACCGCCGCTGTCCCACTGCACAGCAGCCACAACATTGACGTCTGGCTTGCATGTGAGCTCTAAACGTGATTGATCTATGCGTAGACTGAAGCTGATCTGCATGCTCGAGGTCTTCCGAATACTGGGGCCGGTGATGGAGGTAGGTCCGGGAGTGGCTGGGACCACCGCAGGAACAGGACTAGTTTGTCGTAATCGATGCTCTACTCGCCCCACTAGCTCTGTGAAGAATGGAAGCAAGGTTGGCCGCAAGGTGTTCTGACTTGAGTGGACTGTGCTTTTGAACATGAGAAGCGATGACTCTTCGTCATACTCCTCCTCCTCTTCGGACACAGATGTGTGGGATGTTGGCGTCGCCCGGTACTCCATCCAAACCGAGACGACAGGGAGATTGAAAACCTCACCGCCGACTTCGAGCACTTGCTCATCGCTAGGATCGAGGCCCCTGCTTCGTGACAACTTGGAGGCGGATGCGCTATACGTGCGCACCTTCCCACTCAAAAAGGAAAGGGAACCGCAGAAGTTAGACGTGACAGCGCCTTTGGGTCGTTCATAAGACGGTTCCGGCACTTCCACCGCTGAACTCGGGGTTGCCAGAGATTTCGTCTGGGAAAACTGTTCCATGCGCTCTTTCCCTTGACGATAAACGTCGATGAGGGAAAATACGTAGTCCGAGATCTTCGAGTCTAGGTCTAGTACGAACCCACTGACATTAGCTTCCATCGTCACTTGGCGAGCGTTGGTCGATTTGGTGGATCGCAAGAACGCGGTCATCTCAGGATAGACAAGGCGGTTCCGAGTTTGATGGGTTTCTCCTGAGAAGTCGGCCGCTACGGATTGTCTGAACCTTTCGTCATGGTTAGCAGAGGTTCAATCTTTGTTGAACACGAATGAGACACACCGGTTTACAAATTGAAATGACAACCTTTTCATGGCCGCTTCTCCAGTCACCCCATGGACAGTGCCGAACTGTATAGATGAAATGGAGAACAAGAACGCGCGGACGACGTGGCTGTCGTGACTACCGTATCGAGATAGGTCCAGCTGCTCTTCGTCTTTGAGAGGGAAAGCAACGCCGACGTTACTTATACTGAGATCGATACTATAGTTGTCCAACATGGAGGTATTCTCCGGCACAGAGCTTGGAGTTTTCACCTCGAAACTTTCGATGATCCTCTGAGTTTTCTGTTTGAAAGCAGCTAGTTCGTGGGCTCTTTGTTCCTGGCGTATGAACATCTCCGTCTACCTCGGTGTAAGCGGGGTCATGAAGAGCAAGATACTGTTACTTACCTGCATGTCGTCGATAAAGTCGCCCACCTGAGCGATGGAACTGGGCTGCATGACTGCGTGGATTTTGGTGACTCTGATCTGCAGTGTATCGCCCTGTGACTGAGTTCCCAAAGGACTTTTGGAGACAATTTTGAAATCCAAGATGACAAAGGCAGATCGCCGACTGCGACTGAAGGTAGCGCTCTGAGCGTGAGACGAAGTTTTTGGTGCGAGAGAAAGGGCCAGGTCGGACAAGGTAATAAACCAAGTCCGGTCAGTCGTCGTATCCAGCCCGCCACCGATGTCCTGACATTCGAGGTAAACCGTAGCGGTCGGGCCCTCCAGGCCGATTCTAACACCTCTGATCTTCATTGATACGATGAACTTCATCTGCGGTTTGACAGTCGATTTTTTGGGGGTCGACGATGCTGAACTGTTACGGGTCTTTTGGATCAACGAAAGGAAATCGTTGAAATCCTGGCCGAATTTTTGCTGGACAGCCAAGAGAGTGTCCCAATGAGAGGGCTTGACCTTTATATCGAAGAACTCCACGAGAGCAATGGCCTTGATGCACTGGCCGTCGAGCCTTCCGCTTACAGAGAGGGAAGGCAGGTCTAGCTTGACACGGGAGTTCGGCGTGACGTCTTTATTGTCCGCTTTCGGAGATACAGTGAAAGTTTGTGAGGAGACCTGTATGCCAAACAGTTGTTGGGTAGATCGCGGCGAGGAGGTTGAGTTGATATGGATGGTGGTTCCTCGTATCTCCCATGAGATCCATGTCCCGTGCATGACCTGGAGCAGGATGCCGAAGGAGGCAACATGACCATTTATCTGGAAATTCATCGAGGACTTGGAGGACTCCTTCTGCATGAGGGAGATATCTGGCGTTTGCTTCAACTCCACGACGAGTTCACGCATGGCACTCTCCACGCCTGGAACAAAGTCGTCTCTCCATTCTTGGTACCACCTATAGAGGCGTAGTGCGCTGCGAGGCACGCTGAATTGGAAGGTTCGAAGGTCATAGGTCAGGCGAACTTTGAGTCCTGACAATGGATCTTTGTGCACAAGGGCATTCAGCCGACCACTACTGAATATGACCGCGGCCAATACGTCGGAATGATGGTCATCGGATAGGGAGCGTGCGCGGAAGAAGATGTCGGTGAACAGAATGGAATGGTTCATGCCCAATTCGTGCCCTCGTCTGAACATCATCGTGGATCCGGTTTGGGTAGAATCGATGCCAAACTCTAGCATCAGATTGGCGGCAATGGCTTGGGCACGGAATGACTTGATCAGGGTGGTGACCTCAACAGTGGTAATGGAAAGGAATGGTTCAGAGGCCGTTTTGGGGTGCGACGGCTTCCGGTCAACATTAGGGGTGTTGATGACACGAAGAAGATTTTGGGCAAATCCCATGAGATGGGGGTAGACGACGATTTTCGCGCTGCTCAAGGAAAGGGTGACAACGAATGTTCGGACGACGTCCGGCCGGGCTTCCTGTGTCAGTGATAGTTGACTGCCTGAGGACTGGTCCTGGATGAAGTCAAGGAAGCGAACGCGCCCGGAGAACTCCAAATCCCTCATGTCGAGGGTGCTAGATGTATCAAACGCCGGATCGAGGACGGTGATGGTGAACTGCTGCATATTGACACTGAGCGCAGTGAATGGATATCCCATTTCCACCGATTCCGGCACATCGGAGAATCGACGCAATTCGGGGAACAGTGGCTCCAGCAGGCTGAGACGGGATAGGTGATAGGAATCGGGATCAAGTGCCAGTAGACGTTCTTTCAGAAGGGGGATTAGCGACTCTAGATCGAGATCATCGGCGGCTGGCTTATCGTCCCAGTCCTGAATGTCCCACAGACAATCACGAAGGTGGAAGAGGAAGCGAAAGAAGGGATCAGTGCGCAGGTGATGAGGGACGCCACTTTGAATGAGGTATGATGGTTGTATAGCGGACAGCGGATCAACAACCATCTCTTCATTGAGAGAGGACAGGATGCCGCGGACTACCCGAATGTTCCTCTGCAATACAAATCGCTTCCTCCGGTTGATGACAGGGTGAAAATCCTTCAGGTCTCGCATCAGGCCCAGCGCGAACGCATGAGCGTACTCGGGCAGGTCATGGGTGAGGCTGCTGGTCAGAGTGCCCCAGCGAGCCTTCAATTCGCGTCGATGACTGCAGAGAATGAAGCCGGTCATATCAAGAGACATGAGCACGTTGTGAGGCTTTGGTGTACCGCCAACGATAGACAACTGAAGTCGCGCTTCTCTGCATGTGGCAGAGAAATGCTTCGCATGCTTCTGGAGGGAACCAGCCACATGGAGCCCCGAGATTCTGACATCCGCCAATCCTGTATCATCTTGACCCATGTCATCGAGGCGCCGGACGAGGTGAAGATGGCATGAAGAGACTTCAACGTCAATTATGTTCCGGTCCTTCGACGTTTTGTGAGGATTCGGAAGGCTCGTCAGGCAGCCCGCCACCATGGCGTCAATACAGGACTCTGGCACAAACGGCTGTAACACGATGAGAAGAGAGACGAGTTGATCTGACTCTCCGCCTCACAATTTTCTCCAGGTCATCTTGGAGATGACCAAGGATAGGTATCATCATCGGGGTAATACGAATTTCTATGCCATTTTTGCAGAGGGCCCGGAAGATTGTAACTTCGAGATCATTTTCTGGCAAACGTTCGCTTTGTCCGGCGAGTGGCGACGCCGTCTCGGACGGAAGAGTGGATCCAATTTTGCAGTCCTACTTTACATGTCAGGATTGTTTCATTTGAGCGAGAGTGATACCATCACCCTTGTGAGGAAGAAGGGAGTCTGTTCCCATAGTGATGGCGATTCGATGAACTGGCACCCATAGTGTCTGGTGAAACGAGAATAGTGCCTGTGATCTTGGCTGATCTGGGTCCTCCCTTGCATAGTCACGTCAGTTCCACCGCTTTTGAGTACGACCGGCAAGTTACCTGAATCCGACCAATCACTTGAATGAGATGCTTGACCATCACTAACGTCGTCGTCATCAGATTCGTCCGCACCACTCATATCAGGGTCTTCATCCGCGATTTCTTTGACCGATGCGATTATCTCTGACCGCCTTTTCCTGCGAGCTAAATGAGGACATGTTCAAGGCCAAAGGTGATCCACCTACGCCACGCGCGCATCACGCTCAGCCTCTGACATACGGTCAAAACGGTCATCCTCAGATTCGGACTCCATCGGAGCCGAGGCTGCCGATTTCTCCTTGCCACTTCCATGACGCGTGCGCGCCTGTGAGGCTGGTAACGGTCTCGGAATGTAAACACCATTCCGATGTCTATGGTAAGCTGTAGGAGTGTAAGGACATGAACGTTCTGATCAGGAATAGACATCACGTTTGACCGACACCCGATCCTTCCACAGAGCTTTGAACATCTCTGCAGCTCGTCCCGTCAAAACATCCTGCTCATCAACGAAATCTAGCTGTTCGCCAGCCACTGTACGCCACCCTGCGGGCGAGGTGTAGATGTCCAAACTCAGGTCGCCTGATAAGGAGGCGGCCTCAAGCCAATTATTATGGCGCGACGTGACATTCCCAAGTATCTTGACTGACGCTTCCGGGATGCGAATCCCAGTCAGAGTGCGATGGAATTTCCCCCCGAGATTGTTGTTATCCATCCTCAGACCCAAAGGTAAGGAAACATGGGTCGCGGACTCGTCAGCTTTCCAAACAATGTCTAGGCCTTCGAGAGATATTTTAACAAACGTGACTGCACAGAGGCTCAGTATGAAATCACTGCAAGAAAAGATCTCAACTCACTGTCCGGATAGAGTGCGGGCATGTACTCCGCGGCAGGCGCATTGGGCGCATCCGAAAAATTGAGGCGGAAAGCCGTAAACGCCGCCGACATGATTGAAGCATTCGCCGCTGAGAAAGAGCCCTTCACAAGTCCCAGTTGAATCTCCCACACACAAAGGTATGTCACGGTTCGAGGTAGAGGACCAAACAGTCGGTTCGCAGTTATGTCAATACCTTGGAAACATGAGATAAGCAACGTTCATGTTCGAAAGGTACTGACCATCGATTAGCACCATAGACCTCTTGGAAGCTTGATTCAGAGCGTATGAGACAATCTCGGGGCACTTCTGTAGAACACGGCCAGAAATCGTCGCCACATTCAACGAAAAGTCTGGAAACACGTAAACACGCGTTCTGACGCGTCGAATCGAATCAAAACCCTACCCATGTAATAATCATGCAACCGTAGATAAATCTGCAGCTCAGGGAAGTCCAATGTCAGACAATTTCCAATATCGGAATCTCCAGAAGGTCCAGTGACGTTGGACTTTTCGTATCCAGGCAGTCCAGCAGGAAGGATCATACACGCATTCGTCACTTGCAGAGTCAACACGACTTGCATCATATTCGACTGCACGGAACGTCGGGATCAATAAGGTGTAATCCAAATAGGGAAAAGGATTGTTCTCACGGTGCCAGGTCGGTATTTGTCGAGGTCGGGATCCCCTGGAGGAAGACCGCGACTCCGCCTCTCCAAATACTCGTACAACGTCGAAAAGTGTGTGAAAGCGCCAAAGTAGTTTTGCTGGATGTTCATGAAATACCGGATTGACCAGCCTAGAGCTTTGAATGCCACATTTCTCAACTAAGAGTTCAAGTTCATTAAGATCCACTAGAAAGTATATCGGAACAACTGACCGCGAAATTGAGGGTGAGTTGTTCGACATGGTCGTCCTGGACGGCAGCAAAATAGCGGTATGATGCATCGAGATGCAGATGTAATACTCCGATGTGGGTCCCATTCTCCGGAGCGTGAAGAGCGTGTGTATGCCACTTCGGAAGCGAAAGACTGACAGACGCGTCCGGAGCATCGACGATGATGGGAATGTTGGTCATCGCAGGACGGAAGATAGCAGACGGTATCTTCATTTCGTGATGGAGAATCTTTCCTCGCAGAGTGACAAAAGCTAATCAAGACGATGGTCAATAATGAACTAGGGAAAAGTACGCAAAAGCATACCATTGTCACCCCTCACCAAAGGCTTGTCGATGATATTGTGGTCGTTCGAGTAGAGATTGAGCTCAAACCTGTGCAAGTCGACTTGCACGCTATACAAGGTAGGTACAAAGCGCAAGAAGTCGCTCGGCGGACCCGAAGCCCAATCCTTGCCCAAATCCGTGAACATGTTGATATGGTCTCTCAACAGATACAGCACAGGCTGCCGAATCGATATGGCGATCTCCCATTTCCTCGGAGCGTTCCATTTTAGCGGCGACGGCAATTCGCATCGAACCTGTGAGCCATCAGCGCGGTCCAGGTACGAATGTCGTTCAAGACTTACACGACAAGACTCTGCGCTGATAAGCCGTATATCGTTGAGACTCGACGTGACGGCGACAGTGTCCAAATGAACCTCCACAGTCGGTTCGTAGCCTTGTGGCCCAGCGATCATAGGCATTGTGTAAGACACAGACGACTGGTCCCCCGCGCACAACCGGATCACAGCGTGGTCTCGCTTCTTGGGGCGGTTTGGCATGTCGATGAGACCATCCCATTGCCAGTTCTGAGGAAGTAATCAATGGATCGACTCATAGCGGTCCACGATAGTGTTACCAACCTTGGAAGCCTCGCGGAAGGGTATGTGCAAGGTGGTGTCCTCGCGGAGTTCAACAAAGACGCGGAGATGAGTCCAAAGACGCTCATCACCAGGCTGCAGCCGCCCAGTCTCTTCCACATCGTGGAACGCGGGCGGAAAGAACGCCTTCTGTAACTCACCCCTGCAGATAACAATCAGTAAGACTGTGGGAGCGATGTCGCAAGTATATACCTTTGTCGGTCCGCCCACGGCCCATACCGAATGTACCCACCCCGTATAATCATATCAACGCCCCACTCCGGCCCCGCGTCTCCATTCCCAATCAAGTCCACACCCGCTTGATCAGTGTGTAGGTGCAGCGGCGGTACCTCTCCAACAGCATCCGCGTAGTACGACAACTCTAAGGACGGCGTCGACAATATCTTCCTCTCAATAGCGTACTCCACATTCGCAAAGTCCACCCCAACGGGAGTGCTCTCATCTAGACTCTTCTTGGCTTTGCGCATGAAACTCCGTCCGTGGTGGCGCGGCGCGGCTTGTCTGCTAATGTACTTGCTGAAGAAAGAGTACAGTCGGAGTTTCCGCCAGATTTTGCCGAAGCGGTGGTAGCCCATGTAGGTCCGTATGGACGCGAGATTACCGTACCTTAAGGGATGAGAATTTGGATGAATGTTAGGAATGCATGAAAAAGGCATACTCACAGGTCGGCCTGGTCGCTGACCATCTCTCCGATAGCCGGCATGTTGTCTCCATACTGCTTGTTCTCGACGTAATGGATAAGAGCATTTCGGAAACTCAGCGTGAGCAGCTGCTTGTACAAATCGAACTTGGACCTCGACTGGTATTCCGTTAATGAGCATGCTATCCACTCCACTTGAGCCTACCTACCTGAGTGATCCCGAATGTTCCAGTCGTTGACTCGAATTCGGCTACCAGAAGACTGGGGGTAGAGTTATTGCCGCAGAGGACGACACCCTTGGTAACGTCAATCCCGATTGGCATGAGCTCCTTGGGGTCGAGGTTGGGTAGTTGTCGACGAAGCCAGGCGAAGAAGTCCTGCACGGCTCTGGGTGTCCTGATGCGCAAAGCACCGACCACCAACGATGGCTGAATGGGTGTGCCAAAGTCTTCCGAGAACATCATTAGTAGAGAAGATTATTGCAGAGATATGGTGGCGCACCTGCTGGTGTAAATGTTTGCACCGACTGGCGCGTGTCAACACTCCGGCGGCTCTTGTTGTTGGGAGACTCCTGGGACGCCATTTGAGATAGGATATTCTCAAACGCGGCCGTCCTGTTGTATATGAACCATTCAAAGCCATGCAGCGAGACTTGGATGCGACAAGAGGGACTGCTCTTTCTCGAGGACAGGCCTGGGAACGGTGCATGAGCCAACTCCGGAGGTAAATGGACCAGGATCCATACCATCCTCCGTGCCGAACATGATACCAATGTTCTCCTCCGTCAGCGGTCTGCGAAGCCAGTATTTCCATATGACCTGCGCCTGGACTATGCGGATGGTCTGATTGCTGGAATGGTATCGGATGTCCTTGAGGAATATTCGGCCGCTCAGAAGCGATACCTGTACAGCTCCTGCTTGCATATGAGTATCTACGCAGAACGGATGGACATGCAATGCACCTATATGCACCCATACGCTGGACGAGGCGCCTTGTGACCAGTAAAGAAACCGAATGACAAGGCTAACGAGCGCGGCGAGCAGACGGTTCCAGTAGAAAATGTAGAAGATGGTAGCGAGACCGACGCAGGCACAGGCTATGAGAACGAGATGGTCGAGCATAACGGCCGACTACGGGCCATTCACTGGCGCGGCCCACAGCGTCAAAAACGTCGGCGTCGGTGGTGGTGCGCGCAACCGTCAATGTTGCTGACAAAGGAATAGCTTCTGGCGAATGCGGATGCTCGGACCGCGCATCCGAGGAACAGCAGATTGTAGCCATGCATCACCTAGTACTAAGTAGATACCTATGTATGCTTTGAAAGAGAGGGAAATGCGCATTTCATTGGTGAAATCAGCGCCGTAATGGAAGCGGGCTGAGCAAGCTGCTTTGGGGATGTATCCGTTCCCACGTGCAGCGCCTTCCCTCCTTCCTGTCACCGTCAATTGATGGATTAGGACACTGCCAAGGCTCAGAACAGTCACTCCGCACGCATCGCGGCCATTTCACGCGGAAATTCGCTGTATGACATGCACAAGCGCTACTATGCACAACGGATGCACATCGTCTCCTCGGTGAGTCCGCCGAACGAAGCTACGCTGCTCATCTAACCCGACATCGACCAGCTCGACAGCCTGCTGTACCAGCTGCTCGCCTTGTCCTTCTTTATGTCGCCATCAATATGGACGCTCCTCCTCCGCCTCCTCGTCCAGCAGCATTGCAGTCGTACGAGAGAAATCGACCAAACACGCACCCTCCGCTTGTACTACATCTTCATTGTCCTCTTCAACTTTTACGGGACATGGTCACACGCGACGGAGGGGCCCGCGACGGGCAGGAGCATTGTTCTTGATTTCATCACAAGTGGGTCGAGCAGGAGCTATTCAGTCATCCATCTCAATATCCTTGCCAGCCTACGTCCCATCCAGGCTACAGCTCGTCACACTGGATGTCACCATCATCTTTCTGCAGATGCTGCTTTCGACCATTGCCTTCGAGATTCACGTCATCGAAAACTCGGACGTCCAGGACACGCTGCTCCCGCCACCGTCCTCACCCTCGCTGCCGACGGCGAACCTCGACATGTCAAAAACACCGCCGTATATTATTGATTTGACGTGGGCACACATCCTCAGACGACTGAAAGAATCAACTGTCCCAGTCACCAGTACCCCCGCCCGCGAATCTGTCCTTCCCTTGCCCAACACTACACCGTGGTCATTGCCCATGACGCTAATACGAGCCAGAGCTCAACGCAGAGAGGCGACAGATGCGGCGGCGGCGGCGACATCGACGAGGACTGTGCCAGGAAGTTTAGACACTCGACATGTGGACGAATGACAATGGGACGGACTTCACTTGTATATTTATCTATGTCGTGTTGTATAGGAATCTACCAATTTCGCTTCATCTAATACCACTTTAAATCATGGCTCCGAACAAGCTGGGTCAGCACTCACCGCGTCGCGTAGACATTGACCGAACCGGAGGAATTCGTCCTTGCACACGTCTTTCCTGACGTCGGTGTAGGTCGCCAAGATGCATTTGCCATATACGCTGGCTTGTGTGGCGCAGGTCGTCGTCGAATGGACAGCGAGCCTCTTCAAAGGCCGCTGAACGGCGGCAGTGGTGGTGGAAGGCATGAGAGCTGGAGAACCACCGGCCCGGATGCCGCAACTCCCTTTCTGGCCACATCGCCTTGCAATTGCTCACCAATACTCGACCACGACGACCACGACGACGGCAGCGGCGGCAACGACCGCGTCAACGATCTTTACGACCATCCCGTCCCGTCTCTCTGCCTCCCCCCATGTCAGCCCTGTCCTCGCTCTCCAAGTTCCTGCCATCTGGCATGCGTGAGCGGGGTACCGACCCTCTGTCACATCTCCGCTTCGTGCTGGAGACGATGCCCGCCTCGCGCAAGAACGTCTTCTCGCCCGCGACCAGGGCGGAGGTGCTGTCCGAGCTGTACGACGCGTTCTGGGGGTCGTATGCGCACCTGTTCCTGCCCAATTCCAATTCAAGCCTGCCGCTCAATGCGACGCTGAGCGAGGTACAGCAGAGCCTCGGTTTCTGTGGCGCGGGCAAGGAGGCGCCCGTTTTGCCTGGCCGGCCATGCGGGCAGATCCTGAAGAAGGGCGAGAGCTGTTTCCGGTGCAAGTCAGTCCGCAGTTTCGTCATCCATCCGTCCGTTGATATTGACTGAACGGCCAGAGATTGCGCGTTGGACGACAGCTGCGTCCTTTGTCCGCGATGTTTCCACGCCACCGACCACACCGGCCACAACGTCAGCTTCTTCATCGCCCAGCAGTCGGGCGGGTGTTGCGATTGCGGCGACGAGGAGGCGTGGCGGCAGCCCATCGGCTGTCCGTACCACCCGCCCGACGACGACCACATGTCCGACATCCCTACCCCGACCACAAGCGCCATTCCCTCCGTCAAGAACTTCCCCAATCGCGTGTTCGTCCCACCCGATCTCCGCGAGAGCATGAACAAGACCATCGGGTATGCCCTCGATTTCATCCTCGACACACTGGACTACTCCCCCGACGAGCCTGTCGTCCCAAAGTCAGACATCGAGATGCGCAAACAGCCCTCCGCGGATCCGATGATGAAGGACCAGTTTTGCGTCATCCTGTGGAACGACGAGAAACACTCTTTTGACGAGGTCATCAAGCTGCTATGCGACAAGACCGGGCGGTCACCCGAGGACGCGTCCGATGCCGCCCATCGCATAGACGAAACTGGCCGCGATATCATCGAGGCGGGCGGCAATTCGAACAAGCTGCTGGACATTGCACAGGCCCTGAGCACCATTGACCTTGGAGTCACTGTGCGCCGTGCATATGACACTTTCCGCGAGCAGGTGGCATGTGTCATCATCGAATGGCTGCTGGATCTTACCGCCAGTCGTCTTGGAGGCGATACCCTCATTCTACGCGAGGTTATATCAGAGGAGCTGCTTGCCCGACGGAGGACAGCCTTCAATAATCCGCCCTCGGCTCTGCACTCCCTTCCTGATGTTACCAACGTCCCAGCAAGAATAGACATACTATTCCTCTATCATGCAAGGCTATGGAAGAAACCTCGACTCAATCTCAGGGAGGTCTATACGTCTGTACTTGCTCTAAGTCAACCCCACAAACTTGCTATTGGTGCGTACATGAGACCTTCCTTTGATATTAGGCAAGCTAACATCATTCTCACAGCCGGCCACTTTGCAAGCGTTTATCATCGTGTCATAGACGCCTACCTGCTGGTCGATCACGAAGCGGAAACATCCATCAAATACTTCGCCTTGCAGTTGTTCACCACCCCCTCGGTGGCCGCCCACATAGTGCGCAATTACAAGATCATCTCCCGTCTTCTTGCCATCATCACCTCCTTCTTCACCAACCAGATCGTCGATAAGCGGATAGTCTACCCTCCAATGAGCACTGCGATACTGGACGTCGATGCGTCCCCATTCAAGTCCAAACGGTTCATGCCCGTCTTCAGCGACCTGCGCTACCTTTGCCACAACACGCCCGTCCAAAAAATGATCGTCCACAATCGCGACTACATCGTGCAGTTTGCCAAGACGTGCCAGCTGTTTATGTGTCTCAACCCGAACAAGCGGGCGGCAACGAACCACGTCGAGTACGAGACGGACGCGTGGATCAGCGTTTTCAACGTGACGCTTTCTCTGTCGAGGGTGATCAAGGTGTACGGCGAGGCGTTCAAGCACGCGTCCACTGCGGAGCTCGTCAGCGCGATCAACACCGTCGTGCACAATATCCTGATGGTGTGCACTCTGGCGGAGGACAGGCCGGTGTTAGATCGTACGAAGTATATGCCCATCCTGTTCCACAAGGTGTGGTTCGGGGACGCGTCTTATGAGGTGATCAAGTTTGATGTGGCGGAGGGGTGGACGAGTTTCCATCATTCTTTGCATTGGCTTCTTGCGGAGCTGTGGAAGCATGTAGGGCTGTTAGGTGACGCGCAGTTGAAAGAGGTTGGGATGTCGGGTGTGAGGGACGTCATGTTGAGGCAGGCCAGTGAGCAGGCCATCTTGACTGTGATTGATTTTCCACTTCGAGGTACGGAATCTCCTCCTGGTAAAGAAAAAGACACTGATCGTTACCGTAGTTCTCGCCATGATCGCGCAGATTCGGACAGGCCTCTGGGTCCGCAACGGCTTCGCGATCCGTGGACAATTGCTGCACTACCGGGACTTCATGCTTCGGGAGCTTTGCTACGACCAGGATCTCTTCGTCCTTCAAATTGCTTTGGCGGTGCTCGATCCCAACACTGTCATCGTCACTATCTTGGAACGCTTCGGTTTGGTCGGGTACTTCTCTGGTGCCACCCTGCATCCGTTGTACGAAGGTCCCCAGCTGGCCAGCATGGTGGAGGAAGTGCTCTACATCTTCATCACCATCCTCAGCGAAGACTCTAATGCCTCGAAATTGCCCGTCCCCATCCAAATCCGCCGGGAGATTATTCATGCCCTTGCCCTCGGCCCTTGCTCCTATACCGATCTGGTGAAGAGAGTGGCTGAGCGGTTGGTCGAGGATATACACTTTGAGAAGGTCCTGATGGAGGTGGCGAACTTCCGTTCGCCGGAATCCATAAACGACACTGGGGTGTACGAGCTGAAAGACGAAGTGTTCGACGATGTGAACCCTTTCTTCTACCATTACTCGCGGAACAAGAGGGAGGAGGTGGAGGGTATACTGCTGAACCGCCTGCGGAAGAAGACTGGCGTGCGAGAGCCCGTTCTCATTCCCAGCCCGATTGGCATCGCCGAAGGACCGTTTGCTATCATGGCGTCGTCATTCGAAAGCGAGGCTCTCTTGCAAGTGATGTTCTATTGCATCTATAATGTGCTTGCCGCCACGGAAGAGACAGGAGAAGCACCTCCCAGCGCCGAAGCGATCTTGGACCAGGCTATCCATCTCGTCATGCTCGCTCTTGTTGAGCGCGGCTCGCTCTTCAGCAATCTCTGCCCGCTCAAGACTTTCGAGGAAGGTAGATGCCTGGTGGATGTCCTTTGCACCCTCGAGTACCACGATAAATACAAAGCCTACAAACCGAGGGTCCGGTGGATACTTGAACAGATGGCCTCCCACGTCCCTGAAGAGGTTCAGAGTCGCCGCCACGTTCCGGATGTGTCTCTGACGCCTGCACCGGACGCGGACGAGATGAAGAAACGCGCGGCCAAGGCTAGGCAGGAGGCTATCATGAAGCAGATGAAAGCTCAGCAGGCGAGCTTCGCTATCAACTTTGACGATGTGGATGACGAAGACGACGACATGATGTTGGACGATACCCAGGATCAACCACTTTCTTATGGGACGTGCATAGTATGCCAGGAGGATCTCAACGTCAACTCGTCAAAAATCTTTGGGATGCTTGGGATGCTGCAAGCAAGTAGGTTCATCCGCAAGCAGCCTGACGGGTTCAGCGTCAATCATCTTAAGGACGCGCTGTCCACACCTGTATCCCTGGACCGCTCGACGTCCACCATGAACACCACTTTCCCCCCTCCCGACGTCGAACTCCAAGACACCAAAACAGGTGTATCGGCAAACTTCGAAGGATTCCCTCCGCAATACACCCGCTTCGGCATGTGCGCATCGGTGTGCAGCCATATGATGCATCTCGAGTGCTTCCATGTGTACAATGCGTCCATACGGCAACGCCACCGATCACAAGCGACGCGGAATCACCCTGAAAGCATTGCGCGGAAGGAGTACATCTGTCCGCTGTGCAAAAGTCTTGGGAACGTTATACTTCCTGTACACGGACCATCGACGGTGCCCCAGAACACTACGCCCTTCCCGGACTGGATACGTTCTGCGGGCATCAGCATCTTGAAGTCTCGTCCCGACACATTCACCAACAATCTTCAATTTCGATCTGGTACGGGAGAGTTCGTGTTCTGGAGTGCACAGGATCCTGTCTATTCCTCGACCATGCGCGCGCTGGAGAAGATAGAGGGTACGGAGCCGTTGAAGATGATTGACACTGTCATGGCTGTCTCCAAGACCGTCTCTCAGCAAACCCGTCACCTTCGTGAACGTCCTGAGCCCGAGTCGGGCGAGCGTGGTGCTGGTGTGTATCTTCCTGAAGAGCTTCTTGGATACACCATCGGTGCAATCGAGATCAGCATGCGTGGCACGGACTCTCTGACTGGCTTTGCGGTCGACAACCTGACCGAATCCCAGTCACGCATGATTCGCGGCCTGATATCTTGCCTAGCGAGGTTAATGGGCATGCATTATCGTGGCCGACCTGACGAAGGTCGGGATTCGGTGAGGCAGGCAATCATCAAGCGACTGTTACCGGAATGGAGCCGCAGCTCATTGACTTCGTACTCATATCCGTTGCTTCTTCGGGACCCATTTACACTCCTCATCGAGACGGCTGTGGTGGCGCCTGGGATTTTGCGGCATGTGTTGATTTTGACATACTATGCATGTCTAGCGCGCACCGTCATCGGTCTTGTCTTTGTTCTCAACAAAGTACGATCGTTCAGTTCCACACCTCCCGTGCCTCGCGCACACGACGACGTCTTTGGCGACGTTCGAATGTTCTTCATGTCGGTTGTTCGGCATTCACCTGTTTTCGAACACACAGCAACTCTAGCTTTCGAAACATTTGGCGAGGCCAGGATCGAGAAACTGATGTATGCCTTCACCCTCCCGTTTCTCCGCAAAGCTGCCATATTATGTCGCGCTGTTTCGCCCGCCTCCTTCCCCACACCAGCAACAGCAGATCCTTCGGCACCCGAATACAACAGGCTTCTCTCGATGCTGGGGATACCACTTCTTTCGGACTTGCCGAACCAAGACACCCTGCAGAATGCTCTTTCTGGATGGTGCGCCCACTACGGGCATTCGCACGCTGCTTCGCCACTGAACTTTGGTGTGTCCCTGGACTCGCCTAGCATATATCGGCTAGCGCGGCTACCGATAGTGCTCGATAATCTGTTCTTAGACCGTGAAAGAACCCTCACATGTAACAAGTGTAACACGATGCCTGTCGATGCGGCGATCTGTCTTCTTTGTGGGACCACTTGCTGCATGCAGAGTGACTGTTGTATGGAGAGCGACTCGAAGGATGGACGCGGGGAGTGCAACATGCATACACGGGAGTAAGTCTTTCATACCTTCTGCGCAGAACAAGACTGATGTCGTGCAGATGCGGAGGTGTTATCGGCATATTTTTCCTTGTGAAGCGGTGTACAATACTGTACCTCTACGCCGACAAAGGCACATTCTCCCAGTCGCCATATCTAGATGTTCATGGAGAGATTGATGTTTCGATGAGGTCCGTACTCCCTTCTCTTTGTCTCATTCAGCTGCAGTTGACTCTTGATGGCTCAATAGGCGCGGACGACGACAGTATATCCATCAACCTCGGTGGGAAGATGTTCGAAAGACGTGGTTGACGCATGGTATACCTACCGTCATAGCACGGAAGCTTGAGAGTTCCTTGGACTCTGGAGGATGGGAAACACTATGACCTGTGGCGATAGATACTAGACGTGCTGATCTTTTGTATTGGGCACTTTGACAAAACCTGTTTAGCACGCACTCTGTAGCCTCTGATTTGGTACTGTATAGCTAACTGTCACTTGAATACTACTAGTCGCTTGGGCGAGATGTGATGATCGTTATCTAGTCTTCCATGGCCTGCTACCGTTTGTCACACCGGGTGGTCTTTGAAATCTTTACCAAGTTTCTAAATCGCCAACTCTTCAATCAAAGTGATTAGGTAGTACTTAACTAACCTCTGGGAACTAGTTTGTTTCATACCCGATGAATAAATTCAGGCTTCAACAGTCACCGGCATGAGGAGGAGTACATATACACTTTGGCGTCACGAAACGGCAACAGAGCAGAGAATCTATCCCGCTGTTCCAGGCCGACTACAGCGAAGAATGTAATAAAGAAGGACGCCAGCACAGAAGATGAAGAGGGTCGGCGGTCTGGGTATCTGGAGATGCTACGAAATACAAATGGGGTATATACTGGAACGAACATAATGATGACATCGCGAAAAGACGTGAGAGTACAAGTTTTACTAGTTGATACACAGAAGAGTCATGAGGTTTGCGGTACAGTGGATGGAGGCGAATAAACACTCGGTGTCGAGCCTTTTGGCTGTTTCAGGTATACTCGAGTGGTAGGAGCGTCTGTTGTTTGCACTGATGTGTCGCGCTTGTGGTGGGTCCCAGCCTAGCAATCATCTGCTGAAACCTTAAATGTCGAAAAAGAAGCACGTATAGACGAACGAACCCACCTTAGGACCCGCCTGTCGGTTGAGTGCAATATAGGCGCCGGAACAGATCGTGCGTCAGATATCGGCGGCTGGTGGCTATGATTCATGGGGTCCATGGCGTCGTCCTCGTCCTCGTCCCCGAAAGACCGCCACGGATCCTCTTCAATGTCCCCAGCATGATCTATTTCCACGTCGTTGGTTGAAGAAAAATGTAAGGACCGTGACTTGCCATAGTACGCAGGGGAGGATTGCGGCATCTGCTGGTACGATGATACACGTGAGATATGAGGACGCGGCAAGGTATCAGTGTCCTGAGAATACCTATTGATGCGGGGTGGTACAGACATATATCGAGTCCTCTCGTTATTATAGACACGGAGGACATCATCAGAACGATACATGCTCTGCTCAGAGTATGATGAGGCCGAAGACAAGGGGGTAGCGGAGAGGGTGGTGGCTGAGGACAGAGGTACACCGTCAGTCGACGATGTAGATCGAGGAGCGCGGACTGTAGGAGCCACAAAAGATGTTCCTCGTACATGTCGCGGTGGCGATATAAAGGGTGGCGTTGAGAGACTGCCATCCCATATAACCTCCTGACTATGGTCCTTGTCTGTTTCCACGGGAACAGCACCGATGGAAACACGGCCGTAGGCCAAATCATGGCTAATCTGCTGGCGAGCCTCGAAATTGGCCGCATCATCCTCTTCAGGTCCAGGTAATGCCGCATTGATTTGGGATCTGTACGATTGTCATGAATGAGTGTATGCCTTTCAAATAATGAGACCAAGCTCACAGGACATGTTTTACTTTCTCATACCGCTGTGATGTCCATTGCAGTACTTTGATGAAAACATTGATGTCGTATAATAGAGAGTCCAGCGTAGGAGCTATCGGCGGTCCCCTCTCCACTCCGCGTTCTCTGTCAGCCTTGTCCTTGTGTTTCAACTTCCACACGTGTACGAGTAGTAGACCTGCCGAAATGACCGAGCAAGCGATGAGGTTAGGAACATTCCAGATTCCCCGCAGCAGTTGCTCTTCAATGATACGTGCGCTCGATCGGGCAGCGTCAGTGCAGATTGACAGCGCGGGAAAAGGGAACATAGAGGTTGCATTCGGAGCAGGAATGAAAGGACGGTAAAGGAGCATCTGGGTGAGATAGTACGAGATGTACAGTGTGGTGGACCAGTTTGTCAACACTTGGTCGCTATTATTTCGGGTCCGGACTACGATTCGTGAGCAAGTGAGCGCCAGAATGGATTCTGGGTGATGCATACAATGTTCAGGGACGGCTTCGACCCACTCCGTGAGCGCAGCATTGATTTGCGACACGATTTGCTCAGGCTTGCCGATTGGACGACCCATGAGGACCTTTGTAGAGTCAGTCGCATACTGGTGGAGCAATGAGTGCCGAATGGTTGAGCTAGCATTTGAGGGCCGGGAAACTCACGATTGTCCTCATAATGAACGCGTTGATTTGCGTCAACTTGATCCACAAATTGAAAGCAGTGATTTTGGAAGGAATGTGAGACGGTTGACAAAAGGCTTGCGATGACTCCTCCGGTTCCCAATATTCGTCGTCGACTTCCACAGGGAGATCGAGATCGTAGCTGGGTAGAGGGTTAGCGCTATGGAGAGTGGCGACGAGTCCACCAGAAACTGACTCCTCTTCTGCGACAGCCAACAGGCGACCCATAGACTGACTTGCGATGCGATCAAGAGCTAGGAGCACCCAGAAAGCGCGTTTCCAAAGTTCCTCGACGACCTTCGGCTTTGCCCCGTAGACTGTCTTGCGATGTGCGCCGACATCCTGAGCCTTTCGAATCCCAACCCCAACGAAATGCCAAGCGACAGCTTCGTGATTGGTTCCAGACAGAAACATTGCCAACAGCTGTTTTTGAATGTCTTTTCAGTCTCAAGACGATGGAGCAGCGTAAGGTACTGACGGTGAGCCCTTGTATTTCGAATAGTGTGGCGGGGTAGATAAGACTCCGTCGAGCTCGATGAACCTCTGGATATCAGCATGAAACGACGTCTAGCAACGACTACCAGGACCACATACGCATAGCCGAGTGGAAAAATCCCCATCCAGCACTTGTCCAGTCGCTTTCGTTCCCTCGCTGTTTGCTATCCTTCGATAGTACGCGGAGATCGTCTGAGTAACGACTTGCCACAGAAAATAGGGCCAAGACCAGACCGGCGAACCAGAAGTTACGCTCGTGCAGAGATTCCTTCCAGTGGCGCTCAAAAGTGGGTTTATGCAACAGCGGCAGTTGCACGTTGATGTGCGTGAAGTACAATTCGACGAGCTTGTCACCCAGGTCTTTGGGAGGAAACTTGGTCAGCAGGTGAGACTGGATCTCCGGCAGCAGCGCATCGTTCCCTTCGGATATGATTTCCCACTAGTTATACGTCAGGCGACGGCTGGAGGCGGGCTCGAAAGAAACTCACTCTGGGAGCGCGCCAGAATTCTGGCCGCCTAAGAAAGTTGTGCTTTGATTCAGAGCTAGGCAGTGGCGAACCATCGTTGCTACTTTCCAGGCTACGCAGATGTTTGAACTTTCGAGTAGCATCGAGCAGCCGCATGTTGCTACTGTCTCCATGGAAACGCTGGTGAGAAGTTTCTCCAACAAAGGCAGGTCCCGTTTGAGGTTGACTTAGATAGGTTTGCCCACCGATATCCTCAACCAGTTCTTCTGCATCAGTAAATAACATGAGGTCGATGTCGTTTGGGGCCTGCAGGCGCTTGCTTGTAGGTCGTCGTCGGTTGGCTACAGGCGGATTGAGTAAGAGATGACTGGAAAAGCCTAGAGGAGCAGAAGGAGAGAACAACGAGTCCGACAGTGAGTGTTCAGTGGCGGCGGAACTTGGCTTCGCGGGTTGTGTCCCATCTGCGCCTTGCGAAGAGCTTCGAGTCGACGGTTCCTGGTCTCTCCAAGAGCCAATCACGACAGAAGGGCCCAGCTCATCAGAGAAGTCAGTGTCGGGCCAAAGCTGTATCCGATAGTATTGTCGGTCAGTCTCAAACGCGTGAAGTAGCGGCGACGTACTCGTTGCAACAATTCTTCCATATGTTTCATTCGACTTTCTAGGCCAGTAACATAACTAAAAGTTCAGATCAGCAAGCAAAATTTGGCGACGTGAACTGGGAACATACGCCTTCGGTGGACCCCTAGGCTTGGAAGTCTCCCTAAGAGAAAATTGAACTACATGGTCACGGAAGACAGAGTAACATACACATAGGTGCAAGCATTGCGGCTCTGGAGGCAATTGGTGCAAATATTGTTGCGCATCTTGGGACCATCGCACTTGATCTTTCTGCGGCGGCAGGCGTCACAGGCGCGGTCGATCTTCCGTTTCTTATTATAGGATGGGTCATCAGAGTGTTCAGATGATAGCCCGGCCATCTTGACACGAGAGGTGGTGGAACCAGCGACTGAGGAGGCTGACTGGGGAGAGTTCAGCATGTAGTAAGCCGGGTGACGAGAAGTGTAGGAGCGCGCGCGGCGGCACCGCAGAGGAGCAAAAGAACAACCAGATTAATAGGATAGAGATTGAAAGAAAGAGAAATGGCGATGCTTGTGATAAAAAGGAGGCACGAAGCAAAAATAGAGCAGAGTCTTTGAGGCGGCTGCGCCAGGCACGCCAACTTGCAGGAGGTACCATTTGGAAACTAAGATTAGAAATCCCGGTGTGAGCGCCAAGTACGACTGCGCACACAGATCTGGACAAAAAAGCCGTATTCAATTGACACACCATTTCGGCGCTAGCAACGGAAAGAATTTCTCGGAGATACTTCAGCCTCTTCGCTTGGTTGCCTTGCGACCCGCGAGCCTATGACGCATAACACTATCGAGCGGAATAAAGCGCACCAAGTGGCATTTCACCGGACCAGTTTTGAGAACAAGATCGCTCGAGGCCGTTTCGCGCTTGTTCCAGTCAAGGCGCCCTCCCACCAGTCCTCGTCTCCCATCCGACTACAAAATGATACTGGCCAGAGAGCACCTACCGGAACGCTCCTTTGGTGTCCTTCAAGACCTCCATCGTTAAGTATAGGGTCAGAACACTGGACGTACTGTAGTCTTACGAGTTTCCCCTGGTTTGATTTGAGTTAGAATGTTGACCCAGTGTTGACCGCAGTCCTTAGCAACGAACATCGGCAAGTACAGGATGCCGCGCGATACGTCCCCAGACAGTGAGTACAACGGCCTGCGGAAGACTGGCATTGCAGTAGGTCGGACAAATCATGTCCTCGTCTGGAAGGGTCGACATCAATGAAGATGTCGGGCCGGTTGCCAAAGATTCAGATCTTCAGAGGCACGCGTCTGACCAGGGTTGGACGTTGAACGTCAAGCGGCTGTGGAAATTTTCGTAGAGCCCGCATAGGTAAGAGACTAATCGCTGAACGGACCTTGCGTCTAACATAGGACAGTTCAGTACAGACTTCAACGGAGAAGCGACCAAAAGCACCGCGCCGGATGTGGAATGGTGCAAAATCAGGAAAAGAGCTGCGAGTTGGTTACCCATGTAAACTACTTGATCTCGCCCTGTCGGTGGAGCGAACAGGTCCGAACGCGTGTGGTACTCGTGCCCGACCTGCTTCTTCACCTGCTGATCACACTCACCCCCCGAATCCACAACTTCCAAGATGATTTTCTAGACCTGATTGCTCCAGTAAGACAGCCTGCAAGGAGAGATCGCGACAAAAGCAGTATGCAACACGGGATGTTGGGCCTGCAAAAGCTGCCAGGCCTGGCCCACGTCCGCTGGGAAGTTTGTAGACAATGAGTGGTTGTTGACAAGCTGAGAGATGATAGGATTGTCCCTGACACCGCTATTGAGAATGGAACCGCGTCGCAGATTGCTTGAAGGCAGCTTGAAGTCAAAGTTACAGTTTCAATTTGAGGTGAACGTAGACAGCACGTGCGCTGAAGCATCAGTTTGTGCCTGTTAGCCTCGAAAGCCTTTTGAGTAGAACCGAGCTTGATCTTGACGTCGACGGCGTCGCGTCCGTTCACTTCTTTCGTTTTCTCGCGACATGGAGGCCGGGCCGAGCACATCACGCGTCGCCGCAATGGACGTGGATCCTCCCCACGGCGCGCCACACAATGGGCACATGTCCACCCCAATACAACCAGACGCGTCTCAGTCCGTAGGCTTTGTCTTCTCTACCGAGATGGGGGTCCACTTTTCCACTCTCAACGAAGATCACCCAGAGCGCCCTGAACGCACTATAGGTATATTCAACCAGTTGCAGGCGGCGCGGTGCGTGGAACGCATGAGCCAGATTCCCATCAGGGCAGTGCATAAGGAGGAGGCCCTGCTAGTTCACAGCGAAGACCACTGGAATAAAGTCATGGCCTTCCAGCGTACTGCTGCTCACTCTGTCTCTCTGTCATGACTGATCAGGGTCATTAGATATTACCAGCCAGGAGGTTGTAAACTCGGCGGCTTACTATGAGCAACTGTCTCTATATGTCATGGATGGTACTACGCGTGCTGCACTTCTTAGCTGTGGAGGCGTCATTGAGGCGTGCATGGCTGTTGCTTCTCCACATTCGTCCATCAAAAAGGCGATTGCCATCGTACGCCCTCCTGGCCATCACGCCGAGCCAGAAGAGCATATGGGCTTCTGTTTCTTCAACAACGTCGCTGTAGCAGCGCGATCTGTTCAAGAGACGACTCCCATCAAGCGTATACTGATACTCGACTGGTGAGTCCCATGAGTGGAATCGCGACGACAAAGTATGCTAAATGTTCTTGCAAGGGATATTCACCATGGTAGTCATGCTGCTTGGAAGGTCTTCCTCTTACTCAATTCTTTGCAGGAAATGGCACACAATCTGCTTTCAACGATGATCCCAATGTCTTGTACATTTCCATACACCGTTACGAGGATGGGACATTTTACCCCTGTAGCGACTTTGGTGGCATGGAATCCTGCGGCGAAGGAGCAGGTCTGGGTTTGTATGTCGACACCCTTCAGTGTCATCTATTCTTGCTGACCAATATGGTTTAGCTCGGTCAATGTTCCATGGCCTGAGGCGCAGATGACGGACGCTGACTATCTGTACGCCTTCCAATCCATCGTCATGCCCATCGCCGTGGAATTTGCGCCCGAACTCGTGATAAGTACGGAATATCCATTTTATCATGTAAACAGTGTTGAACGAACGATCCTAGTAAGTGCTGGTTTTGACGCTGCCGAGGGTGACGAACTGGGTGAATGTCATGTATCACCTGCAGGATACGCACATATGACGCACATGCTGGCTGGCTTAGCGGGCGGAAGATTGGTGGTTGCGCTCGAGGTATGACAACAACATAATTCCCTCATGGGCTGACAGTCGAGTAGGGAGGGTACAACATCGAGGCGATTTCCAAATCTGCACTCGCTGTCACTCAAATTCTTCTTGGTGATTCCCCCCCGGAGCTTCCCCCACTTATGGCCAGCGAAGTTGCGACGGAGACTATCTGGCAAGTCGCCAAAGTTCAAAGTCGACACTGGAAGAACATCAGGGCCAAGGCCTCGGAACCACCTCCACGTCCGTCACACTCGATATCTTAACCTCTAACGTGTCAATTTGACAGTCTAATAGCTAATTCGGGCCTTACTGTTTCCGTCATGGGTTCGTGAACTTTGTCGCTCTTGAGCCTGGGCTTGACCTCTTGCTAGAAATTCTCAAGGCGCATCGACAGCACTATCTCTACAAGAGTCACGGCCTTATGGAGCTTCATTTGGTCAAGGAGGACCTCTCACAGCGATTTTCGTCCCAAGTGATGTGCACGTAGGAAACTCAATCCTCTTCGCTGTCAAGTCAGTTGACATCTTGTCCAACAGTCCCGATCTCATCACCAACAGCACAATGGTCATCTTCATCCACGAATTGTATGATAGTCCAATCGCCATCGCTCCTATTCTAAACACGTCGACAGCGGCAATCTGCGAGGAGAGCTACAGTCTTCTGCAAGTTGTGATATAAACCTCGAGCGCTCATATTTAGTATGCTATCATTTCCCCCCCTCTTCTGGCCTTCTTCATGTTCCAACTTCACTCGTAGATCAATATTTCACGCGCAGTGACCGACTGGGCGAAAACTTCGGGATATTCACTACTGGACATCAACCTGTTTCCCAAACCTCCCCAAGGTGCTGTTCCTGCAGTCCGGGTACGAAGTTCCTATTCTACTATTATCATCTGGCAACTCTCTTTCTTCAGCGCCAGAAGACGAAAGTTGGCCCGGGAACAGATGTATTGTTCTACCTCTGGGACAATTACATTTCGTAAGGCCTTCATTACGCGCCAGGCTCTGCTAATCGCACTGTCCAGTATAACGAAAGCTCAACGCGTTGTTTTCATCGGAAACGGTCTTGGATGCGCGCCGATGATGAAATGCCTAGACAAGAGATGTACATCTTTCCTGTGGCAAACCCCAACCTTTATACTGAGACGGTGCAATGATTAGGGCTAACAGCAGACAGAGACGTGATCAAGTCGGTCGTACAGATCGTCGGCATGTCTAACTTTCCCTCGATTCCACGTCTCGATGAATTTATAGAATGGTATTCTGACGTAGGATTTGATTCAATCCGTGCTATACGTTCACTGACCGTCATCGTCCTCTGTAGCACTCGCTGCTCGTCCTGCCTGCTGACCACTCTGTTACCCGCCCTTCTGAGGGTGAAAAGCAAATCAGGAGACACGCCGGCATCCTTGAAATAGGTGTGTACTTCACGACTTTTGGGGGCCGTTCAGTATAATCTCACAAAATGATCTCAGAGAATGCCATAGAGCCGGCAAAAGTTATGCTTAAGGCCCTTCCAGCAATACAGGAATGGATTCAGGCCCAGTTGGGCCAACACCCACTGAAGACTGCAGCGCCACGAGCACGACTCAATGGATTCAGATAGAGTAGCACCGATAGTCATCAGCGATAAGCATAGACTGTGTGGTGCATCTGCCCTAACACACGTCTGTGCCCAAATTCAACGATCGTCAATACTCCTTGTGCCCTTGTTCATGGAGATGTATGCTCAACAATCTGCTGCCAGGAGGAGAGCGAAGAGCAAACTGTGCTGATCGAGTACTCACGAAGATCTAGAACTAGAACCTATTGACATGATCCTTTCTGATATCGTTACTCAATTGCTGCTTCCGCACGAACAGGCGAACTGGCTATGCATATCAGGTGCTGGTGATAAAGTATACTATCAGACATATCGCACCGACGCTGTCAATGATGGAATGGTCGAGCGAGCTTCTCATAGACCATCAATATACACTTGCGATGTGTAAGAGTACAGCGTGAATGTCTACTGGGGCTGGGAGTCAGGCGGAACAGCGTACCTAAGGCATCATGATCAAGGTCGACGAGCCAGGCGGACCAGCGCTCAGTTGCCAAATCGGGACCATGATTCACTGATCGGCGGCAGCGCGACCGCCCCTCTTTAACTCTTTCCACCAACTCGTGTCTCCCTAAGATGGCTCAGCCGCAAGTACCGCCCGTCGTCGTACCAGCGAACGCTGGAAACAACATCATAATGAACCCCTTACAGGTAAATGACGTGTTCTGCACTCAAAGACGCGTATCAACTCGTATGAGTACTGTAGCGCGGCAATCCTATACTCGAAAGTATACGCAATGTAGGGAAGGAATACGGCGATATCATCGCAGACTATCAAGTCGGAAGAACTACGGGTGTACTTTTCTTGAGGTATATAGCTTTCCTCACCACTCTATACGGCGCTAATCGTCCACGGAACAGTCTGAAATACCACCGTCTTCATCCAGAATACATCACTACGCGTATCGAAAAACTAGGCATATCCTACAACTTAAGAATCCTTCTCATTCAATGTGATGTGGTAAGTATATCGTATGTCCCTTTCTGATTCTCCTCAAATCATGACCACAGACAGAGCACCGAGATCCCATACGAGAGTTGACGAAGGCGAGTCTCGATCTTGCCAGTACATGACGCGCAAAACCAACAGCGCCTTCAGATATGTCTCATAAACAATATCACCATCCTCGTCGCCTTCTCGTACGTCCATCAAGCTGGTCATACAAGTTCTCTCTGATTCGAGTGGCGCGCAGGTCTGAAGAAGCCGGACATTACCTGGCGACACTGAAGCAGTTTGAGCACAAGCCGCCGGACCTCATCAAAGAACGTGTCGACAAGGACTATACCTCCATGTTGCGGAGCTCTCTGACCAGTATCAGTAAAGTCAACAAAACTGACGTCCAGACTCTGCGGACGGCCTTTGGGGTACGTTATCCATGCAAGCCAGAAATGGATGCAGAGCTGACGCTGCTCCAGAGCTTCGCCAACATCTCGAAGGCAGATGCAGCTCGACTACAGGATCTCCCCGGTTTTGGCCAGGTAAAGGTCAAGAACATCAAGAATGCTTTCGACAAACCGTTCCGGAATAATGCGACGACGTCTCTTGCTACTCTAATGGCGACGCAAGGCAGCTCTCTGGCTAGCCAAACGGGTTTGTCGAAGGGGAAGGAAAAGGCGTCAGATGCTCCCGCTTCAATTCCGAGACCTCGTCCTCCTCGTAGTCCGAGTCCCGTCTGGGACATTGAACTTGACGTTACACCTCCACATAGTCCTAAAGGTCCCCCGACTCGCTATACCGACAAGGACGATGATCCCAACTGGGTTGTTGATTTGGATACAATATAAGTTCTTCCAATGGTGCCTGGGGTAACTCGACGGTGTGATATAGCGAGTACGCAACAAACAGATTTGAGAACGCTGAGAGGAGAATGGAAGGAGAGCTGAGGTTGAACTGCCAGGCGCTGCCCTTCCTCGCCATGTCGTCCCAGCTGGACGAATGTCGCCTTCGTTGATCTCAATCGCCACACAGTATGCCAACAAGAAAGACCCCAAGCGGGTGTTCAAATATAGTACTGACAATGCGAGTAAGGTACATTAATCACGAAGATGACCAGAAATTGTAAGTATGTATCGGCATTACAAGAAAGATAGCAAGAAAAGATGTGAGGGTATACTACTTGGCGACATTGCTAGACGAAGCAAAGAATTGCGAGAGATTTTTCTGAACCTGCCCATTTCGATTGCCCGACCTAGAGGCCGACTGCTGCTGGTGATAGATTCTCAGGGAGAGATTCTTGAGAGCAGCTTTGATGCGCGACCGTTCAAGGTGGGCGGCACGAGTGTCAACTATACACGGAGTTTCAGAAGAATCAGAGTGTGCGTGGCAAAAGACCTACCTATTCGCGAGTGCAGCTGCTCAATCATGTTGCGGAGAACTTCTAGTGGCGTTTCCGGCTTGTCTCCCGCCTTTCGTGGGCTACCAGTCTCTTTCGGCCCCATCCCTAGGACCCGCTCTTCACGAACATAGCCCTCTATATCGGTCAAAGCAATCGACGCAATTTGGACATAGTAGCCCATCGCAATGTAGTCCGTCTCGTCTCGGATCTTGAAATGAGTGGAAATTTCATGTGAGCCTTCGAACACGTCTATTAATTCTATGAGTGACGGCAAGGAACCAGTCTTCGCCTTGAAGGTCATTGAGTACGGGATCTATCGACAGAGACGAGGATGCTGCTTACTGGTACTGTATCGCGACAGGTGAGAAGACAATGCGCTGTGACGCGGCCGATGCACTGAGTCGGCCCAGACCCAGACCCGAAAAGTGCGAGGAGATGGGCTTGATTTACGGGTTTGAGCGTCTTCAAGTAGCCAATGAGCTTGTTGCAGACCGTACGGTGCTGGTGAATGATAAGAACTCATGATGGTAGAAAGGGCAAATCCTTACAGTCTCCGTAAACTTGCTGGAAGGGATGCATAGACAGAGCGCATCAATGGCGACGACAATACTCCTGATTAGCTCGTTCGAGCAACCGGGCTCAAGTGCAAGCAAAGAAAGGATCAGAAGAGAATCGGCCACGTCTTCGACAGTTGTGCGCCTGTTCCTGTAGATTTGATTAGCAAGTGGATGACAAGCCGAGCGAAAATGTACCTAGCACTTTGCATGATGAGCTCGATGATAGTATCGACTACCGCATGTCGATGTTCTGTCGAGCAAGACTGTTCCGATGGCCGGTTCCATCCAAGAGGTTGCAATACGTCTTCCTTCGCTCCCATCTGATAAAGTGTTGAGATGAGCACTTCAGCTTTCAAACCAGAAATTTCGGGCTCTGGTAGGTTCCAGAGATTGACGAGGGCCGACGATGCCGAGCTAGAAAGTCTACTATTCGTGGACGAGAAGGCTGGACAAAGTTTAGACTTGTGCAGTAAATTTCAACAGATGCATACCCAATGAACACAGGTAAGAGATAAGTGAGTGATCCTTCTGCAAGCTTCGGTCTGAGAGCATTCCGCAATCCAAGAGCAGAGAGGCGCTCTCTTGGTCTACAAACACTCAGCAAGGGAAGGCATGCGGTCGGAAGATTGGCACCTTGTCGTGAAATGGCGTTTGAGAACACCTCCAGCATGGAGCTCTTTGACGAAAAGGTAGGGGGAGATAGATCGGCGTCCATGGCCTCCTCGTCGTCGTCTCGCCACAACGGTACTCCCAACGTCTGCTCATACCGCATCGCAACTTGCTCCTTCTTCCTGTCGCCCTCCAAGATGTTGTGAACAGCCTTGCCGCGCTTGTTCCCCAAAAGACGGGCGCCCTCCGCTTCTTCGACCGGGCTGTCATCTCCAGGCGGAGTCAACAAGCCAAACGGATCAGTGGAGACGCGAAGTGTAGCTTCATCATCAGAGTTGTTAGTTTCCATCTCATCCAGCATGTGTTTCTTTGCGAGAGCGTTGTCAGCCTGGCGTCGAGCGTCTTCTCCGTGGTTTCTCGAGTCGGCGAGCCTCTTTTCGCGTAGCAGTGCATCGAGAGGGTCGGCAGCCTTTTTCACTGGTGGTGCTTTGCCTTGTGTGAGAATGACAGGCCCACGTGCCGGAGCCTTTCGTGTTCTGACTTCGTCAGGTGAGACGCGATTACGAAGAGGGTATCTGCCTGCTGGTGTCTCGCCTGGGCTTTGTTTGCTGTGGAATAATGATTGAGTGAGGACGGTCGAAATAAAAGAAGGAAGACAAGCGCACGCTTTCCCTTTGCCCTTGCTGGCAGCGAGTGGTCCCAGAACATCCCCGTCGTCTTCGACACTGCTGTCCGACTTGAGCTCATCATCGAATACGAGAGGCGGCGTCTCAGTTGGGCTCGACATCTCCTTGGCTTTGCGAACCGCGTTCCGTCTTATATCAGCAAGAATTTCCCGCGTTCTCTTGGATCTCGGTGTTTCATTGGGCGGAGGAGGTGTGTGTTGTTGGAGGCGCGGAGGGGTGCTTGGACGCGGCAGGGGCGTCGGCATTGTCAGCTGCATCGGTGATGCTGACTGGCTGTCGGGTACGACGTCGTCATCTGGGGAGGAGAAACGGAGCCGCTTGGAGGGCGCATTTCCATTTCGGGCGTCGGGAGTGGCAGGGCGCGACTTTTGCACGTAAACGGTGGCGGTCTTCTGCTCGGCGTCCGAGTCGACATCAGACTCAAATTTCGCTTTGCGCTTCGAGGCGGGCTTGGTCGGGGACAGTGATACAGCGCGGCTGGGCTGCATGGAGGGGCTGGTCGGGATGGAAGAGAGCTCAGAGTCCGACGACTCGGCAATGGGGTCCTCTACTGCGCTGATGGTCTTGGCAGCGCTTAGGCCACCAGCTTTCTGGGTTGAAGTGGCGGGGCGACTGGCTGAGGCCGGTGTGCTCGCTGACCCCGCCCTCGTCGTCGTCGTCGGGGACCCTTTCAGAGGCGAAGACCTCGGATTTCGCTGGAAAAAGTCTGTGATCCTTGTGCTGGGCTCTTTCTGAATTTTCTTGGGTGCTTTTGCCATTTTTGGCGGCGAAGATGGTGGTTGCTGGTCAAAAAGTTGAACGCTCAAAGACGCGTCCAGATCACGTTGGTCGCGTCCCCGAGCACCCTGCCTGCTGACACTCCGTGACATCATTCATATTTGCAGCTCCGCCTCTTGCCGCGCCACAGCGCCACAATTCCTTCCTCGTTAAATACGCCTATTCCGCCACTGAAAATTTTACTGGAGTCATCTATCTTACTCAACAAATGTTTCCTTGTTTTTTGTCCAGATGGTCTTTTCATTGCACGAAGCACAAGTGATGGTCTGTCGTTCTGTCGGTTCCCATTTTCAAAGTCCGTCATGCCGAGCCGTGTGACCAAATATATTATTTGCCACATCCTGGGCAGCAGTGTACAACGTCGTGTAAAAACACGTCACAGTCAGAGCAAAAGTCATTCTGACACTCTGGACATTTATACCGACCTACTGCACTCATTCCCTCTCCAGTATTGGCCAAGACAGTGGTAGGGAACGGTCGAGCACACGCGTGACACGTCCGTGCACTGTGCTCCGGCAAATGTTGACTGCAGAAGGGATTAGGACCTTCACACCCATAATCAGGCAACAACTTACAGCGCGTTGAAGGGTTTCACAGGAAACAGATGGTGATAACTGCGCGCCAGATGAGGGGAGCTCACAATCATCAACCCGCACACATCACAGTCCGTCGGAACGTTGCAAACTTTTGAGAGACAGCGAGGGCATATGAATCCTTCGCTCTTCAGGTCAGCATGACAGACGCATAGACTAGGCGGAGAGGCATCCGGAAGTCGTGTTGGAAAACCCATCATCATGAGGTCAGCCGCGGGATTGGACGCGCCAGCGCCTGCAGTTGGGCCAGTGCCTGCACCGGCCACCCGCGTTGCAGCGCGCTGTGCCGGGGGAGGAACAAGTTCAAACAACAGATCCTTGTAATGACCCTCGTTCATGGCTACACTGAATTGACCTAGGCAGACGAGACTCGAGCGTGGGTCTGAAGAAACAAAGAGTGAACAATTACCTCCAGTTTTATCGCACATATCCCGACATATCTTCATCTCGGCAGCTAGGGCAACGACAGATATTCGTATCCTGTTCTTGATGCATGCATCCAGAGTGTCGTGGATGTTTCCAGGATCGCAAGTTGTCAGTGAACCAAATATTATCAATATCTCTCGTGAAGAATGTGTTGGCAAGTGGCTGAATAACACAACATGAGTCTCACCACAGCCTTAGAACGAATGCACTCACTTCATACTATTCCGCGCCATCTCAATCGCGTTTTGCAAGCTCGGATCGCCTGTAGGCTGCAGCTTATGTCGGTCCAGAATCGACTTCAAAACCTCCTGCGGGTTCCCTGTAGCCAGAACTGTCACGGCAATTCTTTCACCACCAACACCTGCAATAATTACCAGACATTTCGCATATCCGCTCCCCGACGCCAGCGCGCATGCCGACAATACCGATTTGGCCCAATGGATTCTGGTCGAACCACTCCGTGATGAATTCGCGGGCGTATTGGAGGGTCAACGCGAAGCGCGTCGGGCGCATGTCGCGGTCAACCATGGACGCGGACAGATCCAGAATGAGCACGAGATGTCGGATGATGGAGCGGCGTATGGCGGCGCCTGGGCCTTGTTGGCTGGGCTGACATTGAGGTGTTGAAAGGGCAAGTGTGTAAGCAGGGACTCACCGCCGTCGTCTACCGCGAGTCATCCAGTCGTCCACAGCACTCTGCAAGCTACCAGCTTCATCTTCTTGCACGGTTTCCCAAGAGCGAGTGTAAGAGGCCTCCCAGGTGTATGCTTGCTGTCTCGCTTGTCAAGCAAGACCATTCTGAGGCAGCTTTTGAGGCGTACCACATCCTTTGGCTTTCCTTTGCCCTTGTCCGCTCGTCGCTTGTCGACCGCCTTGCCTTTTCCTTTCCCTTTTGATGCTCCGTAGTTCTCATCGTCGCCCAGCATCGAAATGTCAGAGTCAGAGTCGCCCATGAATTCTTTGTCGCGAGCCATGGTGGAAGTAGAAAGCAAGGGTCCAAATGACATTATCTCCGAGTCCCGATCATTCAATATCCGGCACCGACTACACAACAGGTGTGAACAATTATCTTCACACATCGTTGAGTTTGGTTTCGAGGCTACGCAGACAGAAGAAAGCGAATAAAGTGTGCATTGCGCATTAGTTGTTCGTGAAAAGACGTGGTATGATACAGTATGAATGCCATTAAATAATACTTCCAATGTTATGATAAATCCTCCTTTCATCTATTGCCACCACTCGTCCAGTCTCCAAACTCGTCGTCCTTGAAAGGGTCCTCATGCACAGTACTCGCGGATACGCTACGCCGCCGGGTTATTGGCGGCGCAAGAGGGTCAGGCCCTTCTGTATTCTCTGAGGTTTGCATCAGTCCCACCCCCTCCTCACCAGGCATGTCAGGTTTCGGAAGTGCTGTCTTGCTGGTTCCGTCCACCTTTCGTTGATTGAGAGGGTGCTGGTGGTGGTCGATATCTTCGTCCTCGTCCTCCTCTTCATCGCCACTATCACCCACAGCCCACAGAACCTGCTCCTCGTCATCGTGTATCGGTGAGTCTGCATCATCATCGTCATGCAGATTCGCTTTGCTCGTAGAGCCTTTTTTCAGTCCCTTCTTCCCTCGTGGCCGAGAGAGTGCAATCGGAGCAGATGTTTTCACCGGTTCCGGTTTCTTGTGCGTCAATAGCACGACCCCAGAAATCAGAATGAGGATTGACACGAAGATGAGGAACAATGTCCACGTCTGATACGAGTCAACCTCGTTGTTGAATATCAGCGAATCAAGGAACCTGCCTACGCGTCAGCAGGAGTCGGATATATTATATGTGAAGCAGCTCACCCAGTAGCGGTATAGACGCCGTAAAAGACAGGAACGACCAACGTCGAATCGTAGACCTTGAGGCCACGGTTCAGACAGATAATCTGCATGACAGCGGTTACGGCCAACAAGATGATGGTGAATATTGGGGCGGCATGGCCGAACTGGTTGCCCGTGTTTTCGTGCGACAAGGACCCAGATATCAGTTTCACCGTCGCCTTGGCGAACACCAATGTCCCGCCTGCCAAGCCACCGCCGCAACACGCCCAACCTATTCCTAGAGTCCAAGCAATTGTCTTGTCGTCCTTGGGAGAAGTCCAGATCTCAAGCAGGTCCATGACGCGACGCGACACGAAGGAGAACGCCTTTGTTATGCGCGCCAAGGGGCCGGTAGCTTGATTCCGAGAGCCAGAGCCAGCGCCGGAAAATGGCACTGCGGTGATGTCGCCTCTGACAGCCAATAGATCATCCAGAGACGACGTGAAGAACAGCAGGAGAATCAAAGCGAACGACATGACGAAGAAAAAGCCGAGCCAGCCTCCTCGCCTCCACAATTCGGTGAGGTGACGAACATCGGTTTCCGTCGCCAGTCCGCTATTGATGGAACCAAAGGCGACAATGCCGACGACACCCAAGACAACGACGATGGTTCCCTAGTTATGGTACAGTCAGTGGCTGCGGGTGATAGATATCGGCTGTACACACGTAGATGTCTGTGCTAGTGACAGGTGTACCGACCAGGAAGCGGGCGAATAGGAAGTTGAACACCAGAGAGGTAGACCCGAGGGGAGCAACGTATTCTGCAGGGATGTAGGTGAACATGACCCTCGATTTGAGGGGGAGAGCGCACCAGCTCGCATGTATTCCAAGGCCAGCGTGCTTCCAATCAGTTGCGACAATCTTGGTTTCAGTCAGCCTTAAGGACCAGAGATTGTGCGTCGATGTACGCACATGTAGAGGAGCATTCCAAGGAGCCATAATGGACGCAACCAGTCCTTTCTTCTCAGTGCCTTTGGAACCGCTTGAGTTCGGACCTGGAGTGCAATGTAAAATTGCTGTTGAGAGAGGCGCGAGTAGCCCTACATGGTCCAGTTTGGTAAGATTGAGCCCCGCAGCGTTGAGTATGGATGCGAGCAGGACGATCGCGAGACCAATTATGAAGGCAACGACTGGGCTAGCATGGTGGTTGTCGGCAACTGGGTCAGCTGCGGTGTCGGCGTCGGCCATGCAATTTTGCGGAAATTGAGCAGAATAGGGCGGAAAATCGAGGATATGGTGGCGGAAGGGAGAGGAAGGGGATATGGTCAAGGACGTGCATCATGTTGCTCCTGTTTCCGGTGACACAGCGGTGATGACAGCGCGGCCACAACGGTCAAGACGAACGTCCAACGGCGAGGGGACGTCAACCCGGAAAGAGGGATGAGTGGTGGTGTCGTGGGTGGGCTGGCTGGGTGGGTGGGACTGCTGGCTGGGTGGAAGGGATTGCTGGGTCGGTGCTGGGGCGTCTTCTTCCTGGCTGTCCCTCCGCCGTCGTCCCTCTTCCGCGCTCCCTCCTCACGTCCCCTCCCCCGCGTGTGCTCCCCTCCCGCGTCCTCCCTCCCTCCCTCCCGCCCGCGTGTGCTGCCCTCCCTCGGCGTGCGTCCTCGTCCCTTGTGTTGTGCGTCCGCGTCGGGTGCGCCATGGTCAAGAGCAAGCAGTAATCCGAGTCGGAGTTTGAATCTCAACTGATGGCCTGTGGTCGCGCTACCTCCGTCACCTCTTCACTTCCATTTGTTCATTCTCGTTGACGCTGCTGCCTATCGCACGAAATCTAGCAAGGAAAGTGAGTACTCCGCTGGGGATGGATGCCGACATCACCCAAAATCACGCCGTTTCAATTCCACTTTTACTTGATCAAAACACGCGAAACTTGCCAAAGTCTAATCGACGTCTCTGACGAGTTCTCTCGCTCGCGGCTGCCTTCGGATGGTATGAAATCCAATCTTCGCAGCATTATCATTTCACTACTACTGACAGAAGTAGACTAGCACGCCGCTACCTCACAGAAATCGCCACCCAATAATCCAAACTTCAAGAATCCTCGCAAGTCCAACTCAAAACAGCACAACAAACCTCCAGCTTGCGCCCGGCCTGGCGGGCCCCAAAGAGCCTAAAAAAAGGGACCGCCTCCCCCCATATCGGGGAAGACGGCCCTCTTCTCGACTCGCACTGATTGCTCGCGCTCCACCAGTGGCCCGTACGGGACTTTACATTTGAATGCCTCTCAGCAAAGCGCACCACGTTGAAGGAACGTCTTGTCCGCCGCCCGGCCACCTCGTCCCCACCAAGCCCGCCATTCAGGTTCAATGGGAAAAGGGAGGAGGTGTCTGGGCTTGAGACCGTTGGGCTTTGGCGCTGTGCATGGGGGTCTTATATACCTTTTCAGAGCTGGATCTCGTAATCATCAAGCTCTGGACGGCACCGCCACTAGGTTTTGCTTGGCACTTGGCACTGGTTACCGGGCCGAAATGCGCCACGATTCACTCCTACTTCACTGGTTCTTGAAGCGCTCAGTTCTGGCTCTCTGCTCATATGTATACCTTGCTGCTACGCACTCAGACAGGCATTGGAGTACAGAACACATCTTTGGGATATTTGACTTCCAAGAAATCACTTTGATGCGAGTGATGCATCTCGTACCTTTCAGGGTGAAATCACTCGAGAACTTGAGTAAACAGGCTCCTTCTTATCCCTCATGGGTGTCATTCAATGCGGAATTTGAGTGTCTTAATCAGTGAGAAGACGGGATGTGAGTTTATTGAGAGTTGAAGTGAGAATGTAAGAAATAAGTGTCGGGCAGGGTCTTGACTCTCGTCGCAACGGAATAGCCGGTTGTGTTTCGCAATACTGTAGCCGGAATTGGAACGAGGGTACGCAATTATTGCCGCATTGGTACTTGCTTCCCGCCGCCTTGACGAGGACCTCAAATTTGGAATAGTGCGTTCGCTGCCACTGGGCTGTACAAAGTGAGTTCTACAACATCCTGTTCCGTCCGATTCTGCGGCACAACAGACCCGCGACTCGAAAACACCGACAGGAATTCTGCGCCACCCCACACAAAAAGCAGACGAGAATGCACTTGGTTACACGGGGACGACCACATACATAGTCCTTCCTGTCCCGCAACGTGACGCGCCTCGCCGGCGGGCATTGGGGTTCTGGGAAAAGTGAGTTCTTTCGGGCGCTTTTTTACATCAATTTGGACTCACTCAAAAACAGTATTTGACGTTTCCGGGGTGCGAGAATGACCGTGACGGTCAGGATCGTGCGCATTTGATAGCCCGCGCAGAGACGGTTCGAACGCGCTGGGTTACGTCGTGGACGGGGCAGGAGAACGTAAGGTATCTTGAATCCGACTCAAAGTGCTTCCGCTCATTCCACGTCGACACTCAGCCGACCACGACCACCTAGGCCATGCTGTCCCTCCGCAAGACGTGCCTCGCCGGCGGGCGTCTGAGTTCTGGGAAAAAGTGAGTTTCTCGCTCGCACTTTTGCGCTCATTTTGAACTCACCTGCAAGACAGTTTCGACGTTTCGAAGGGCGCGGGGACACAGTTAGGGTCGAGCCGATACAGTGCGCGCTGGATAGCCAAGAACAACGCGGTTTGAACGCGCTAGGCGGGACGGCGGGGAGAGCATGTGCTGAGGACATACACCACATTTCGTGGATTTGGTGTGTTTCTGGAGCGTTTCGTCTTTGAATTCTGATGAATCTCGTTAGTTACGACACTAAGGTGACTGTGTGGGCACTTACAACCTCGAACGGCGGCTCCGCCGCCTCCCTCGCGCAAGGTTTCAACTTCCAATTACTCGGTCAAGGTAGTCAGGCTCATTCCATTCGCAGATTCGTCGGCGCCCAGCCGACCACGGTGGTCATTCTGTCCTTTAGCGCGACGTGCCTCGCCGGCGGGCTTTTGGATTTTGCGAAAAAGTGAGTTTCTCGCTGTCAATTTCACGGTCATTTCTGACCTTCGCGGAGAATAGTTTCAGCATTTCGGAGGGCTGCGAAAACAGTCAGGGTCGCGCCAATATTGTGCGCGCTCGATAGCGAGTAACGCTGCGGTCCGAACGCGCTAGGTTAGAACGCGGACAGGGCATGGGCTAAGGAGATGCGCCACATTCCGGCAACTTTGTGTGTTCCCTTTTGAGTTCGTGCTGATTGATTTCATTAGTCTCGACACAAATCCGACGATTTAATACTCGCAACGTTGAACGGCGGCTTTGCCGCCGTCTGCCCCGTGAATCCCACCACCCACATCAAACTAAATTCAGCACTGCGAGCCTCATGCTTACAAGGACGCCTGTACCTACCTAGCGCGTACCCCATTCGGACTCAACATGTCCAGATCAGATCTGGACGGACACCGGGATCAATGTGGATACCAAGTTTGTTGGTACAGGTGCGTTACCTT
Organism: Strobilurus pachycystidiatus; assembly: GCA_019915135.1. NCBI lineage: Eukaryota > Fungi > Basidiomycota > Agaricomycetes > Agaricales > Physalacriaceae > Strobilurus > Strobilurus pachycystidiatus. Next base: position 558,604 of record JAHLMK010000017.1, on the reverse strand, counting down.
CTTTATCCCCGAGACTCACGTTGACGCCTCCATGAAGGCTTCGTATCCGTGCGCATTCGATGCCCGCATGTCGTAGCGCGACTACGCCGCGCCTTGCAGTAATACGGACCTGAAAAGCTGCTGCTACGCCACACTCCGCGAACTCGAGGACCAGTCGTCTGACAGCTTGGCAGGACGCATCCAGAGCAGCCTGGACGTATCGAAACCGTATTACAATCCCAATCTGTTACGTCTCGGCGTCAGTTTAAACGTATTCCAGTTTGAAGGTACTTCACCTTTTGACTCCCTGAACTCACGCTCATTCTGCTTTGTTTAGCTCCATTCACCATTTCCAACACCAAGTACACCCCATGCATCAACCACGCCAGCCGCGGGGCCTTTGGAGACCATAACGATGACTTTGAAGCCGGTGGCGGCTCCGCCGCCACACTTCACGAACTCGGAGAACAGATGCCTGACGGCAAAGCTATCTGTGCTAAGCGCAGCCGAAACGTATCAGATACTGATGCCGATGCAGATCTGGGCCAGCTGGACGTCAATTGACGACCGATTCATTTGGCAAGGTACGTTACCCTGCCTCTCCCTGAACGGGTACTAACACGAGTTTTTCAAGCCCAGCTTTGGTATCGTTGAGTGCACGAGCACTGCATCTGGACAATCAGCACCCCGCCGCCGCCTCTCGAAGACGACTTCCACCCTTGAAGGCGGCTTCGCCGCCTTGCCTCGCGAACTCCCGCTCCCAAAGTCCAACAGCCTGGATAACCAGATATGTGAGAGGCGAATACCATCAGTCTTCAGACGCCACGTCCGATCTAGATCTAGACCATTTCGGCGTTAGCTTTTGAACTTGAACCAATTTGAAAGGTACGTTACCTTTTCGTGTCCCTTATAGACGTACTCACAAGACCCTCCGCAGCCGGATTTTCTGTTCGTCAGACTCTACAACAGACTCTACGACATGGTCTGCATCTTGTGATATGGCTGCGTCGACCACAGGTCGACAGGTCGACAACCTTGGAGTCGGTGGCGCCTCCGGCGCCACACTTGCGCGAAACTGGACTAGACGGATACGGCGACCAGATACCACAGCGCAGGCGATGCGCGTAGCTTGAAGGACTAAAATGGTGACACACGGTGACCTTGGAGACCGGTATCAGACAGGGAGAGTATTCGTTTGCAAAAGGTACATACTTGGTGATTTCAACTCGATTATTCCGGTTCCGCTGTTGATAGCTCGTAATAGGGTCTTGCGACGCCGTCGAGTTGATGAAGTATTGTTCGCTGGACTTGGCGCCGCGGAAATTGGATAGCTTGATGCGGATTCAGAGTCTGGGAGCATGCGGGCAAATCGGGGCCGGGAGAAGGACGCAACGGGAGATTGGATTAGGAGAAGGCAAGCGCGTAGGTCTGCGACGTGGATTAGCGTATTCATAGCCCTGTAGTTCGGTAGAAAACTGCAATTTGAGTAACCATGTTCAAAATCTTAACGCCACGGATGCAGAACTTAACAAATTACTTACCTCCTTCAATATCAAGCTTACTTGTCCTCAAAGAAACACCTCCCAGACTGTACCCATCCGTACACTAGCCCAAACGTCCTAGAAAGGCGTTCCAGATCACTATAGGGTATCATACTACAGTTGGGTAAAGTCCAGTACACGGCCATAATTGCGGACTTACCGATAGAGCGCATGATGGTCTTACGGATGAACTGTAACGCTCGAAACGTCCAACGACACAAAAGTTCCATCAGTGCAGGCGTTCATTCCAATTCTTTTTGCGATCGAATATGTAGGCCCTGGAGATGATGTTCCCGAGTAGTCCGGGACGCGCTGTTGAAATGCAAATGAGTGATTCGCTCCGCTCGTGAAACGGCCTAGTCGAATTGAGTGGAAGTCCCAGACCTGCGGCGGCCTCGGAAGAAGCGCCAGAACATCGTGGTAAATGAGCAGGATCAATTTTGGGCACGCCAAGTGATCGGCATCACCTTGCACCCACGCTACGACCTCCGCACACTCGCTCACGTCTCTGAATCTCTCTCAGACGATTCCCAGCCTCAGCAAGCTCTGGGAAACTTTATTTTACTTGGATACTACGCTTACGCTTACGTAATACAAATTCCGACGAAGTTTGACGCGGAACAGACGCTTTGAACGCGTTTTGTGGACTCGATACTGCTTTCGCGCTGCTTGGACCCTGGCTATCGATGTCCACAGGCTATGCGTCATGATTTTCGACGCGATTGCATCTTATCTTGGCCCCTGGGATGTGGGGTATCGGTCCGCATTCGACCTTCTCCTCCATCCCCTCGCGACGATCCCGCTAGTTCATTCGCCTTTGCACTCGATCTCGATCTGGCTATCTGTGAAACCCAAATGGGGTGTGCACATTCTATTCCAAGTGTCTTCGTGTCTCAGGAGTCGCCCAGACTAATGAGAATGTTATGGGACTGGGATTAGACTGGGAGGTACGTATGTTCTCCACTTCTGTCAGGCTCGGATTGACGTCGCATTAGTATCCAGGGACTCAATATCGTATTTTCGGATGCCTCCCGCGCCAAGAAACGGCGATACGCGACGCGGAGGTATGGACGTGTTTGCGCATCAGCGAAAACTTCACGTTGAACCTTCTTCCAGAGCCTGGACAACGGTCGTCAGACGTGCAGGGATGCTGCGGAGATGACACGCCGCGCTCAGAATGGAGTCGTTTGGATTCCCGAAGATGTTGGATGGGATGGGATACGTGAATGGGTGAACCGAGAGAGAAGCGGTAAGTTCTGGTATCTTTGCAAAATCTCACTCTAATTTGTGACTGTAGTGATTTCTCGGATGAATATCTCAAAAGATATCCTATCGCCAGGGCGCCAGGCAGTCAGGTAAGTTAGCGCATTTCGAATACGCGTAACTTGGCGCACATCAGGAATCGGGACTTGTTTGAATCTTGCGGAAGTTCCTGGCCGCGACGAAACATATGACTACGATCAGATTGATGTAGAGTCTGATGGCGCGTTTGGAACGGGCGCTAGGAGGGTATATAAGGAGGAGGAGAACGTCGAAGTTATCATCATTCAGCATTCCCTCCTTCCTTCCTTCCTTCCTCCTCCAGCTCTTTGACTTCCACTGTACTCTTATCAACACTCATACTATCTGCGACCTCAAGATGCCTTGACACTCTCAGCGCCGCCGTCGTCTTCCTAAACGCGACGCGACTTGGGCATATGACGTGACGGTATGTTATGTTTATGTCACTTTCTCACTTGTCCTCTTACCACGTCAATAGATCGTTGGCCTTCGCACTATGGCCGACTTCAACACCTCATCATTTGCTTCAACGCTCTCTAGTAAGCTGTTATACTTCCTGCGCTGTATCTTTACTAACGGGACTCTTAGTTGCCGACCTTTCCAAAACCGACCTTCAACAACTCACGGACGACATGGGACGCCTTCAAGTCCAACTTTCACGCTCTACCTCAAGATTCGACGGCGGCCTGCAACGACTCTTGACTCGCGGGACCAGCGTCAAGCAAGTACTCCATTTCTTATCTTACTGTGTAACCTTACTAACACTTCTTAGTATAGCCTTGACGAGACCAGAACTCCTTGCGCTCTCTTAACAGAGCTGGACGACGACCAGCTGCATGTACCGGTGCGTATTTGTCTGCTGATTCAGTGGTCTCAACTTGGCTGATTTTTCCTTCTCTTCCCAGGCAAATGCTGCCCTTTCTTACCCATGACTTTGACGCCGACCTCCACGCTATCTTGGATGTACTCGGGACTTGATAACTGTTGACCGAGCGACCGCGGACGACCATGGACAACCGAACACGGAACGGCGACTACTTATGGCGCGACGGGACACATCTAAACAGCAACTTCAACACCGTCACCGTTGTCAAGACGCCTCCCGAGCTCTTATGTCGTGGATTTTCTGCGACCGTTGACGAGGCAAGAACATCTCTGCCATAGCTTTGAAGCTACGACTAACGATCCGCGTAGACGGTTTCCTTCATGACTTGTCCCCCCACTGTGGACTTGACACGGCCTTGACAAAGGTAAATGAACGCCAACTTGTACTCCAAGCATTGTTGACGACCTTGGAGTATAGTTTCGCGCACTCCTGAATCCGTCACCCTTTTGGTACCCGATACCGGTGCGTCCAGTATCTTGACGAGTGCTCTTACGAGCTGATTTACACCACCCTAGGGCATGTCTGGTATGACCCGTCAAGCACCAACTGTGGTGCTTGTCTCGTTAAGGACCTGACGGTCGCGTCACGGAAATTGTAGGTTTCGTCAGACCGGACGCTCAAGTTGACGGTCAGTCGTCGAATCCCGGTACTCTTGACAATGCTAACGAATGCTTGGACAACTGAAGGCTGCATCAAAGAACTCGGACCCACCGTCGGATCCGTCACGACTGGCGCCGTACTCAAACGACTCACGACCGGTGCGTCCAATATTTTGACTTGAGCATCTGTCAGATAACTGACACGATTACAGGACGTGTCTATCGCGACCCGTTAACCACCAACTTTCGCCCTCGTCCCGTACTCGACTCGGCTTGGCTGAAGGCGTTCATTTTCAGGATAGTGGCCGGCGGACTCACGCATATGTTCAGCGCCCTCTTCAATTGTTGAGATGGCATCGCGTGCCCGCAGTACTTATTGTTGACAAGTGACTGACTTGCGAGTAAGTTCCCTTCAATGATCTTCACTGGGTTTTGCTAACACCGTGTGCTAGGCATTCGCTTGCATCTACCCTTCGTCGCCGTCGATTCCGAGCCTTGAGTCTCATCGTGACTCGCCTCTGTCCGCGACAACGTTAGCGTCAACTCTTTGCACTTCTACTGTGTAAGTGCTTGCTTCCTGAGCCTTATCATATTCATACTGACGAATTTGCACCCAGACAACGCATTGACACACTTGGCGAACGACCGCTCTGCCAACGACGACTTGGATTTGGCTTGATTTAGTTTCACAGTCTTAGCCGCTCGTTACGCTGAGGGTGACCGTTCACCGTATGTTGCGTGTAATTATTACTTTGACTTCCACTGACTCACCTTCCCTTTTAGAACGTCCCACTACGTGAGCGTGGCCGTGTCTGACTGGCGTAAATGGTCTACGTACGCCGTGTCTTGTCACTCGACTGACCGTACCACAGTGAAGCCGCATGTGCATCGGACAGTGAGTCCAATTTCTGTTCTGAAAGCCTGGGACATAACTGATACAAGCTCCAGGCTGGACGTCGATCCCTACCAACTTTCGTAGCGCCGCCGCTGACTTGGTATTTCGACACGCTTACACAACGACGGAAGGCCGCGATGGGCGAGGTGGATATCGTTGCATCATATCAATGTGTTCATGTGCACAGCTGGTTGAACGGCGAATGCGCTTGTACAATCAAGACTAGAGTTTTTTGGTTGATACTTACTTCTATTACAATACTGTACTTGTATATGTACGAGCCGTGTTAGTTACTCGTACTTACTTGGCTCTTGCTTTGGTTTCGGATACAGTGGTAGGTCCTTATCGTTACTGCCTCTCGCTGCGCTGACTTTCTCTCGGCAGCGCAACGACGACTCGGTCGTCACGATCTCTCGCGGCTTGGCGTGGATGCCATTGGGTGGATTCTCGGCCGCGTACTGGCGTTAGAGAGTGCGCAGATGGTTGACAAGAGCTCTGTGCACCCAGAGTCTCGAGTTGTGAGATGACGCGGTCGCGGTGGCCGAGTAGTTGTAGTGTCCCGTTACGCTACAAGTCGGAGTCCGTACATTCCCATGTGGTATAGCTGCCTGGCCGATGTTGTCAAACGGTTACTAACCTTCACAGCTATGTACTCGGCACTCGGTCGGTCATTTGTCTTTGTACGTGCAATGTTCCTTTCTGATGACTTACCGATACTGACTCAAGGTCGTCTTGCAGATTTATTCGCAATAGTCGACTTGTATTGGATAGCATGGTAAGCACTTGGTTACATTCTCGTCATGGCTTGGTTGACTAACAGCTTGTTGACAGTCAATATAACGGACTGTTTGCTTTTGTCAAGGACCGCGCAACCACCTTGGGTACACCCACCACCATCGTGACCGTGAAGACCCCGCACCGGCATCGCCCCGCACGACCACCTCGCGAGCCCGGCACCCACTCCTCCGCCGTCCTGCCCCGCAACGTCCTCGCCCCTCTTCACCCCCGCTCCTCCACCACCCTTCCCCTCTCTGCGCCCCTCTTCACCCGTTCACGCCTGCCCCCCCCCGGGTGGGCGGCCCTCTTCACACCCCAACGTCTTCCTGCCCCCCGGGTGGGAGGGGAGGGAGGGAGGAGAGGGTGTGGGTGGAAGGAGGAGGGCGAAGCGCGGAAGGGAGTGGAGAACGAGAAAACGGGGCGAGGAGGTGGAAGGGCGGAAGAGGCGCGTCCGCTCTTTCCCTCAGAGTTAGTCTCTGGTAGAACAGCGCGCTCTTGATGCGCAGTGCGACGCCATATATGATATAAGTCGTGTATGTAGTGTATGCTTGCCGTCTCTCTTGTCAAGCAAGATCCTTCGGCGTACCACATCCCTTCGCCCTTGTCCGCTCATCGCTTGTTAACCGTCTTGCCTTTTCCTTTCCCTTTTGATGCTCCGTAGTTCTCATCGTCGCCCAGCATCGAAATGTCAGAGTCAGAGTCGCCCATGAATTCTTTGTCGCGAGCCATGGTGGAAGTAGAAAGCAAGGGTCCAAATTTATTCTCTCCGAGTTCCGTTCATTCAATATCCGGCACCGACTACAAAACAGGTGTACGCAGACAGAAGAAAGCGAAGAAAGTGTGCATTGCACATTAGTTGTTCGTGAAAAGACGTGGTATGATACAGTATGAATGCCATTAAATAATACTTCCAACGTTATGATAAATCCTCATTTCATCTATTGCCACCACTCGTCCAGTCTCCAAACTCATCGTCCTTGAAAGGGTCCTCATGCACAGTACTCGCGGATACGCTACGCCGCCGGGTTATTGGCGGCGCACGAGGGTCAGGCCCTTCTGTATTCTCTGAGGTTTGCATCAGTCCCACCCCCTCCTCACCAGGCATGTCAGGTTTTGAAAGTGCTGTTTTGCTGGTTCCGTCCACCTTTCGTTGATTGAGAGGGTGCTGGTGGTGGTCGATATCTTCGTCCTCGTCCTCCTCTTCATCGCCACTATCACCCACAGCCCACAGAACCTGCTCCTCGTCATCGTGTATCGGCGAGTCTGCATCATCATCGTCATGCAGATTCGCTTTGCTCGTAGAGCCTTTTTTCAGTCCCTTCTTCCCTCGTGGCCGAGAGAGTGCAATCGGAGCAGACGTTTTGACCGGTTCCGGTTTCTTGTGCGTCAATAGCACGACCCCAGAAATCAGAATGAGGATTGACACGAAGATGAGGAACAATGTCCACGTCTGATACGAGTCAACCTCGTTGTTGAATATCAGCGAATCAAGGAACCTGTGTTCGCGTCAGCATGAGTCGAACATATGTATGTGAAGCAGCTCACCCAGTAGCGGTATACACGCCGTAGAAGACAGGAACAACCAACGTCGAATCGTAGACCTTGAGGCCACGGTTCAGACAGATAATCTGCATGACAGCGGTTACGGCCAACAAAATGATGGTGAATATTGGGGCGGCATGGCCGAATTGGTTGCCCGTGTTTTCGTGCGACAAGGACCCAGATATCAGTTTCACCGTCGCCTTGGCGAAAACCAGTGTCCCGCCTGCCAAGCCGCCGCCGCAACACGCCCAACCTATTCCTAGAGTCCAAGCAATTGTCTTGTCGTCCTTGGGAGAAGTCCAGATCTCAAGCAGGTCCATGACGCGACGCGACACGAAGGAGAACGCCTTTGATATGCGCGCAAAGGGGCCGGTAGCTTGATTCCGAGAGCCAGAGCCAGCGCCGGAGAATGGCACTGCGGTGATGTCGCCTCTGACAGCCAATAGATCATCCAGAGACGACGTGAAGAACAGCAGGAGAATCAAAGCGAACGACATGACGAAGAAGAAGCCGAGCCAGCCTCCTCGCCTCCACAATTCGGTAAGGTGATTGACATCGGTTTCCGTTGCCAGTCCGCTATTGATGGAACCAAAGGCGACAATGCCGACGACACCTAAGACAACGACAATGGTTCCCTAGTTATGGCATAGCCTCAAAGTCAGTAACTGCGGGTTATGCGAATCGGCTGTACACACGTAGATGTCTGTGCTAGTGACAGGTGTACCGACCAGGAAGCGGGCGAATAGGAAGTTGAACACCAGAGAGGTAGACCCGAGGGGAGCAACGTATTCTGCAGGGATGTAAGTGAACATGACTCTCGATTTGAGGGGGAGAGCGCACCAGCTCGCATGTATTCCAAGGCCAGCGTGCTTCCAATCAGTTGCGACAATCTTGGTTTCAGTCAGCCTTAAGGACCAGAGATTGTGCGTCGATGTACGCACATGTAGAGGAGCATTCCAAGGAGCCATAATGGACGCAACCAGTCCTTTCTTCTCAGTGCCTTTGGAACCGCTTGAGTTCGGACCTGGAGTGCAATGTAAAATTGCTGTTGACAGAGGCGCGAGTAGCCCTACATGGTCCAGTTTGGTGAGATTGAGCCCCGCAGCGTTGAGTATGGATGCGAGCAGGACGATCGCGAGACCAATTATGAACGCAACGACTGGGCTTGCATGACGGGTGTTGGCAACGGGGTCAGCCACAGCGTCGGCGTCGGCGTCGGCCATGCAATTCTCCGGAAATTGAGTAGAATAAGACGGAAAATCGAGGATATGGTGGCGGAAGGGAGAGGAAGGGGATACGGTCAAGGACGTGCATCATGTTGCTCCTGTTTCCGGTGACACAGCGGTGATGACAGCGCGGCCACAACGGTCAAAGACGAACGTCCAACGGCGAGGGTGCGTCGACCCGGAAAGAGGGATGAGTGGTGGTGTCGTGGGTGGGCTGGCTGGGTGGGTGGGAGTGCTGGGTGGGTGGATGGGAGTGGTGGCTGGGTGCTGGGGCGTCTTCTTCCTGGCTTGTCCCTCCGCCGTCGTCCCTCTTCCGCGCTCCCTCCTCACGTCCCCTCCCCCGCGTGTGCTCCCCTCCCGCGTCCTCCCTCCCTCCCTCCCTCCCGCGTGTGCTGCCCTCCCTCGGTGTGCGTCCTCGTCCCTTGTGTTGTGCGTCGGCGTTGGGTGCGCCGTGGTCAAGAGCAACCAAGCAGTGTCCCGAGTCGGAGTTTGAATCCCAACTGATGGCCTGTGGTCGCGCTACCTCCGTCACCTCTTCACTTCCATTTCTTCAATCTCGTTGACGCTGCTGCCTATCGCACGAAATCTAGCAAGGAAAGTGACTACTCCGCTGGGGATGGATGCCAACATCACCCAAAATCACGCCGTTTCAATTCCACTTTAACTTGATCAAAATACGCGAAACTTGCAAGTGTCTAAACGACGTCTCTGACGAGTTCTCTCGCTCGCGGCTGCCTTCGGATGGTGACATTTCCATTCTTTAAAGCACTTTCATTGAACTACTACTGACAGAAGTAGACTAGCACACCCACACCTCACAGAAATCGCCACTCCAAAATCCAAACATCAAGAATTCTCGCAAGTCCAACTCAAAACGGCGCAACAAACCTCCAGCTTGCGCCCGGCCTGGCGGGCCCCAAAGAGCCTAAAAAAAGGGACCGTCTCCCCCCATATCGGGGAAGACGGCCCTTTTCTCGACTCGCACTGATTGCTCGCGCTCCACCAGTGGCCCATACGGGACTTTACATTTGAATGCCTCTCAGCAAAGCGCACCACGTTGAAGGAACGTCTTGTCCGCCACCCGGCCACCTCGTCCCCACCAAGCCCGCCATTCAGGTTCAACGGGAAAAGGGAGGAGGTGTCTGGGCTTGAGACCGTTGGGCTTTGGTGCTGTGCATGGGGGTCTTATATACCTTTTCAGAGCTGGATCTCGTAATCATCGAGCTCTGGACGGCACCGCCACTGGGTTTTGCTTGGCACTTGGCACTGGTTACCGGGCCGAAATGCGCCACGATTCACTCCTACTTCACTGGTTCTTGAAGCGCTCAGTTCTGGCTCTCTGCTCATATGTATACCCTGCTGCTACGCACTCAGACTGGCATTGGAGTACAGAACACATCTTTGGGATATTTGACTTCCAAGAAATCACTTTGATGCGAGCGATGCATCTCGTACCTTTCAGGGTGAATTCACTCAAGAACTTGAGTAATCAGGCTCCTTCTTATCCCTCATGGGTGTCATTCAATGCGGAATTTGAGTGTCTTGTGAAGTGAGAACACGATATGTGAGTTCATTGAGACTTGAAGTGAGAATGTAAGAAATAAGTGTCGGACAGGGAGACAAGTGTCGGGCAGGGTCTTGACTCTCGTCGCAACGGAATAGCCGGTTGTGTTTCGCAATAGCCGGAATTGGTACGAGGGTACGCAATTATCGCCGCATTGGTACTTGCTTCCCGCCGCCTTGACGAGGACCTCAAATTTGGAATAGTGCACTCGCTGGGCACTGGGCTGTACAAAGTGAGTTCTACAACACTGTTTTCCGCCCCATTCTGACTTGCACAACAGACTCGACGCCAAACCCACCAACGGATAACTCTGCGCCACCCCAAACAAAAAGCAGGCAAGAATGCACTTGGTTACACGGGGACAACCACATACATAGTCCTTCCTGTACCGCAACGTGACGCGCCTCGCCGGCGGGCTTTTGAGTTCTGGAGAAAAGTGAGTTTTTCGGCAGTGATTTCACGGTCATTTTGGACTCACTCAACGGCGTTCTGGAGGCTCCAGAAAAACGGTCAGGGTCGCGTCAATGTCATGCGCATTTGTGCGCCGCGAGGAGACGGTTCGAACGCGCTAGGTCACGTCGGGATTGAAGCAGTGCATGGTGAGTTGTGCTTTGATGATTCTACAGGCTCCCGCTCATTCCACGTCGGCGTCCAGCCGACCACGTAGAACATTCTGTCCACCAGCGTGACGTGCCTCGCCGGCGGGCTTTTGGTTTTGGGTAAAAAGTGATTATTTCGCCGTTGATTTCACGGTCAGTTGGACTCACCTCGAAAACAGTTTTGACGTTTCGCAGACCTGCAAGAAACAGTCAGGGTCGCTTCTACATCGTGCGCGTTTGATAGCGAGCGATGATCCGGTTCGAACGCGCTAGGTGAGAAACGCGGAGAAGGCAGGGGGCCAATGAGATGCGCCACATTCAGGGTATTTGGTGCGTTCCTTGAGTGCTTCGTATTCAAATTCTGATGCACCTCGTTAGCTTAGACATCAACGCATCACCGTGGACGCTTACAATGCTGAACGGCGGCTCCGCCGCCTCCTGCGCCGAGGTCTGACTCTGAGCCTGCCTCGCTCATTCCATTCGCAGATTTGTCGGCACCCAGCCGACCACAATGATCATTCTGTCCCTTGGCGCGGCGTGCCTCGCCGGCGGGCTTTTGGATTCTGCAAGACCGTGAGTTTTTTGCCGTTGTTTTGTTTTCCCGGTCATTTCTCACCTTTGCGGAAAACAGTTTCGATGTTTCGAAGGGCCCGGAGAAACACACAGGGTCGCGTCATTACCATGGGCGTTCGATGGCCAGCGACGCTGCGGTCCGAACGCGATAGGTGAGATGGCGAGGATGGCATGGGCTAATGAGATACGCCACAATTCGGGACTTTAGTACGTTCCCTGTTGTGTTTTGTATTCAAATTTTGATGGCTCTCGTTAGTCTAGGCACAACTCCCAAGGATTAAGATCCTTACGAGAATGAATGAAGGCGGCTTCGCCGCCTTCTTCCTTCCCGGTTACTCCCACCACCCACATCAACATCAAACCAGACTCGGCACTGCGAGCCTCGTGCTCGCAATGACGCCTCCGTACGCCATTCAGACTTGTTATGATCTGGACAGACACCGGGATCAATTAGAGACCAAGTTCGTTGAAACTTGGAACAGGCACGTACTTCACTTTTCTATCTATCCCCGAGATGCGCATTGACGTCTCCATCTCCATGCGCATTTGACGTTTGGAGGTAGTAGCGCGGCTCCGCCGCGCCTCGCGGCGATAGATCCGGCCTCTAACACCTCGACGCCACACTTCGCGAACTCGGCAATCGGACGTCCGACGGCCTGACGAAACGCATCCAGCAAATCCTAGACAAATCGTAACCACATTCTGATTCTGATCTGCCAGTTTTCACGGTCAGTTTGAGGCGTATTGAAATTCTAAGGTACTTCACCTTCACATTCCCTTCACTCATGCTCACACTGCTTCGTTCAGCCTCATTCCCCGTCTCCAACACCAAGAACACCCTATGCATCAATTACGCCAGTCACGACGTTCTCAAGATCAATGGCGACGAGTGCGCGCCAAGAGCCGCCACACTTTGCGAACTCGGAAAGTAGGCGCCCAACGGTATAGCCGCCGGTGCCAAGGGTAGGCGTAACATCTCAGCAGATGATCCCGATGCAGATCTGGGAAGTTATACGTTTAATGGTTACCTGAAGATTAATTCCAATTAACAAAGTAGTACGTTACCTTGCCTCTCCCTGAACGGTCACTCACACGAGTTTCTTTAGCCCATTTTTGATATTGCTGGGGATACGAGCACTGCGCCTGTAGGATCAGCACCCCGCCGGCGACCGTTGAGGACGACTTTAAACCTTGACGGCGGCTTCGCCGCCTTACCTCGCGAACTCCCGCACCCACTCCGAACCCAACGTCCATCAGCCGGGATAACCACATACGAGAGCGGCGACTACAATCAGACGCCGCGTCCGATCCAGATCTGGACAATTTCGGCCTTATTTTTGGGACTTGAGACAATTTGAAAGGTACGTTACCTTCATGTTCCTTATTCGTACTCACAAGGCCTTCCGCAGCTGGAATCCGTGCTCTTAAGACCGTACGACATCGGCTCCGTTGCGTACAATGGCGACTTCGACCACAGATCGAATGGCAACGACCTTGGAGTCGGTGGCGCCGGAGGCGCCACACTTTTGCGAACTTGGACTAGATGGATACGGCGACCAAAGCCCACAACGCAGGCGATGCGCACAGCTCAGGAGATTGTAACATCGAAAGGCTGGGCGCTTGGAGACCGGTGTCCGTCGCGCAGCAGACTGATTCGCGAAAGGTACGTAGTTGTGAATTTCAGATGGTTTAGTTCCGCCGTTGAAGAGCTCGTAGGGTCGTGCAGATGGTGCGACGCCGTCGCGTCGTCAGTGCGCTCCTAAAGCTGTATCTGTTCAGCGCAATTCGGTGATCTTGACGACACGGAGATTGGGATGAAGGGAGCGCGAACGAAGGAAGGGTATCGCGATTGGAGTGGGATGAGATTTCCAGGAGTCGGGACTACGACAGGACAAGGCGCCGTATGGGCGCGTTAGACTAGCGTAAAATTGGGCCCTGTACTTCAGTAGGACTTGCAAATTCAACATGACTCGTCAATATTCTCAACGCCACGAAATCAGAGCTTAACAAATTACTTACCTCCTTTGGTGTCAAGCTTACTTGGCCTTCCAAAACACCTCCTACTCAGTATCCGTCCGTACGTCGCCCAAAATGTCTCAGAGAGGCGGTCCAGATGACTCTAGAGTATCATACTAAAGTTTGGTAAAGTCCAGTACACGGCCATAATCGCAGACTTACCGATGGAGCGCATGTTGGCCTTATGGATGAACTGAAACCCCCGTACCGTCCAACAAAAAAAACCTTCCATCAGTGCAGGCGTCCATTCCAATTCCTTTTGCGATCGAGTATGTAGACCCTGGAGATGAAGTTCCCGAGTAATCCGGGACGCGCTGTTGAAATGCAAGTGAGTGATTCGCTCCGTTCGTGAGACAGCCTAGTCGAAATGGGTGGAAGTTCCAGACGTGCGGCGGCCTCGGAATTGGCGGCAAAACATCGTGGTAAATGAGTAAGATCAATTCTGGGCACGCCAAGTGATCGGCATCACCTTGCACCCACGCTACGACCTCCGCACACTCGCTCACGTCTCTGAATCTCTCTCAGACGATTCCCAGCCTCAGCAAGCTCTGGGCAACTTTATTTTACCTTGGATACTACGCTTACGCTTATGTAATACAAATTCCGACAAAGTTTGACGCGGAAAAGACGCTCTGAACGCGTTTTGTGGACTCGTTACTGCTTTCGCGCTGCTTGGACCCTGGCTATCGATGTCCACAGGCTATGCGTCATGATTTTCGACGCGATTGCATCTTATCTTGGCCCCTGGGATGTGGGGTACCGGTCCGCATTCGACCTTCTCCTCCATCCCCTCGCGACGACTTCGCTGTTTCATTCGCCTTTGCACTTGATCTCGATCTGGATATCTGTGAAACTCAAATGGGGTGTGCACATTCAATTCCAAGTGTCTTCGTGTCTCAGGAGTCGCCCAGACTAATGAGAATGTTATGGGACTGGAATTAGACTGGGAGGTACGTATGTTCTCGACTTCTGTCAGGCTCGGATTGACGTCGCGTTAGTATCCAGGGACTCAATATCGTATTTGCGGATGCCTCCCGCGCCAAGAAACGGCGATACGCGACGCGGAGGTATGGACGTGTTTGCGCATCAGCGCAAACTTCACGTTGAACCTTCTTCCAGAGCCTGGACAACGGCCATCACATCTGCAGGGATGATGCGGAGACAATGCTCCGTGCTGAGAATGTAGCCGTTTGTATTCCTGAATATAGAGAAGAGGACGGGAAGTGTGAATGGGTCCACCGGGAGAAAAGCGGTAAGTTCTGGTATATTAGCAAAATCTCATGCTGATTTTTGAGCCTAGTCATTCCTCGGATGAATATCTCAAAGGTATACCGCCCCCAGGGCGCCAGGCAGTCAGGTAAGTTAGCGCATTTCGAATACGCGTAACTTGGCGCACATTAGGAATCGGGACTTGTTTGAATCTTGCGGAAGTTCCTGGCCGCGACGAAACATATGACTACGATCAGATTGATGTAGAGTCTGATCGCGCGTCTGGAACGGGCGCTAGGAGGGTATATAAGGAGGAGGAGACCATCGAAGTTATCATCATTCAGCATTCCCTCCTTCCTTCCTTCCTTCCTTCCTTCCTTCCTTCCTCCTCCAGCTCTTTGACTTCCACTGTACTCTTATCAACACTCATACTATCTGCGACCTCAAGATGCCTTGACACTCTCAGCGCCGCCGTCGTCTTCCTAAACGCGACGCGACTTGGGCATATGATGTGACGGTATCATGTTATGTTTATGTCACTTTCTCACTTGTCCTCTTACCACGTCAACAGGTCGTTGGCCTTCGCTCTATGGCCGACTTCAACACCTCATCATTTGCTTCAACGCTCTCTAGTAAGCTGTTATACTTCCTGCGCCGTTTCTTTACTAACGGGACTCTTCGTTGCCGACCTTTTCAAAACCGACCTTCAACACCAACTCACGGACGGCATGGGACGCCTTCAAGTCCAACTTTCACGCTCTACCTTAAGACTCGACGGCGGCCTGCAACGACTCTTGACTCGCGGGACCAGCGTCAAGTAAGTACTCCATTTCTTATCTTACTGTGTAACCTTCCTAACACTTCTCAGTATAGCCTCGACGAGACCAGAACTCCTTGCGCTCTCTTAATACAGCTGGACGACGACCAGCTGCATGTACCGGTGCGTATTCGTCTGCTGATTCAGTGGTCTCAACTTGACTGACTTTGCCTTCTCTTCCCAGGCAAATGCTGCCCTTTCTTACCCAGGACTTCGACGCCGACCTCCACGCTATCTTGGATGTACTCGGGACTTGATAACTGTTGACCGAGCGACCGCGGACGACCATGGACAACCGAACACGGAACGGCGACTACTTAGTATGGCGCGGCGGGACACATCTAAACGGCGACTTCAACACCGTCACCGTTGTCAAGGCGCCTCCCGAGCTCTTATGTCGTGGATTTTTTGCGACCGTTGACGCGGCAAGAACATTTCTGCCATAGCTTTGAAGCTACGACTAACGATCCGCGTAGACGGTTTCCTTCATGACTTGTCCCCCCACTGTAAACTTGACACGGCCTTGACGAAGGTAAATGAACGCCAACTTGTACTCCAAGCATTGTTGACGACCTTGGAGTATAGTTTCGCGCACTCCTGAATCCGTCACCCTTTTGGTACCCGATACCGGTGCGTCCAGTATCTTGACGAGTGCTCTTACGAGCTGGTTTACACCACCCTAGGGCATGTCTGGTATGACCCGTCAAGCACCAACTGTGGTGCTTGTCTCGTTAAGGACCTGACGGTCGCGTCACGGAAATTGTAGGTTTCGTCAGACCGGACGCTCAAGTTGACGGTCAGTCGTCGAATCCCGGTACTCTTGACAATGCTAACGAATGCTTGGACAACTGAAGGCTGCATCAAAGAACTCGGACCCACCGTCGGATCCGTCACGACTGGCGCCGTACTCAAACGACTCACGACCGGTGCGTCCAATATTTTGACTTGAGCATCTGTCAGATAACTGACACGATTACAGGACGTGTCTATCGCGACCCGTTAACCACCAACTTTTGCCCTCGTCCTGTACTCGACTCGGCTTGGCTGAAGGCGTTCATTTTCAGGATAGTGGCCGGCGGACTCACGCATATGTTCAGCGCCCTCTTCAATTGTTGAGATGGCATCGCGTGCCCGTTGACGAGTGACTGACTTGCGAGTAAGTTCCCTTCAATGATCTTCACTGGACTTTGCCAACACCGTGTGCTAGGCATTCGCTTGCATCTACCCTTCGTCGCCGTCGATTCCGAGCCTTGAGTCTTATCGTGACTCGCCTCTGTCCGCGACAACGTTAGCGTCAACTCTTTGCACTTCTACTGTGTAAGTGCTTGCTTCCTGAGCCTTATCATATTCATACTGACGAATTTGCACCCAGACAACGCATTGACACACTTGGCGAATGACCGCTCTGCCAACGACGACTTGGATTTGGCTTGATTTAGTTCACAGTCTTAGCCGCTTGTTACGCTGAGGGTGACCGTTCACCGTATGTTGCGTGTAATTATTACTTTGACTTCCACTGACTCACTTTCCTTTTAGAACGTCCCACTACGTGAGCGTGGCCGTGTCTGACTGGCGTAAATGGTCTACGTACGCCGTGTCTTGTCACTCGACTGACCGTACCACAGTGAAGCCGCATGTGCATCGGACAGTGAGTCCAATTTCTGTTCTGAAAGCTTGGGACATAACTGATATAAGCTCCAGGCTGGACGTCGATCCCTACCAACTTTCGTAGCGCCGCCGCTGACTTGGTATTTCGACACGCTTACACAACGACGGAAGGCCGCGATGGGCGAGGTGGATATCGTTGCATCATATCAATGTGTTCATGTGCACAGCTGGTTGAACGGCGAATGCGCTTGTACGACCATGATTAAAGTTTTTTTCTGTTGATGCTTACTTGTATTACAATACTGTACTTGTATATGTACGAGCCGTGTTAGTTACTCTTACTTACTTGGCTCTTGGTTTGGTTTCGGATACAGTGGTAGGTCCTCATCGTTACTTCCTCTCGCTGCGCTGACTTTCTCTCGGCAGCGCAACGACGACTCGGTCGTCACGATCTCTCGCGGCTTGGCGTGGATGCCATTGGGTGGATTCTCGGCCGCGTACTGGCGTTAGAGAGTGCGCAGATGGTTGACAAGAGCTCTGTGCACCCAGAGTCTCGAGTTGTGAGATGACGCGGTCGCGGTGGCCGAGTAGTTGTAGTGTCCCGTTATGCTACAAGTCGGAGTCCGTACATTCCCATGTGGTATAGCTGCCTGGCCGATGTTGTCAAACGGTTACTAACCTTCACAGCTATGTACTCGGCACTCGGTCGGTCATTTGTCTTTGTACGTGCACTGTTCCTTTCTGATGACTTACCGATACTGACTCAAGGTCGTCTTGCAGATTTATTCGCAATAGTCGACTTGTATTGGATAGCATGGTAAGCACTTGGTTACATTCTCGTCATGGCTTGGTTGACTAACAGCTTGTTGACAGTCAATATAACGGACTGTTTGCTTTTGTCAAGGACCGCGCAACCACCTTGGGTACACCCACCACCATCGTGACCGTGAAGACCCCGCACCGGCATCGCCCCGCACGACCACCTCGCGAGCCCGGCACCCACTCCTCCGCCGTCCTGCCCCGCAACGTCCTCGCCCCTCTTCACCCCCGCTCCTCCACCACCCTTCCCCTCTTCACCCCCGCTCCCCCACCACCCTTCCCCTCTTCACCCGTTCACGCCTGCCCCCCCGGGTGGGCGGCCCTCTTCACACCCCAACGTCTTCCTGCCCCCGGGTGGGAGGCGGCGGAGGGGTGGGAGGAGAGGGAGGGAGGAGAGGGCGTGGGTGGGAGGAAGGAGGGAAAGGGCGTGGGTGGAAGGAGGAGGGCGAAGCGCGGAAGGGAGTGGAGAACGAGAAAACGGGGCGAGGAGGTGGAAGGGCGGAAGAGGCGCGTCCGCTCTTTCCCTCAGAGTTAGTCTCTGGTAGAACAGCGCGCTCTTGATGCGCAGTGCGACGCCATATATGATATAAGTCGTGTATGTAGTGTATGCTTGCCGTCTCTCTTGTCAAGCAAGATCCTTCGGCGTACCACATCCCTTCGCCCTTGTCCGCTCATCGCTTGTTAACCGTCTTGCCTTTTCCTTTCCCTTTTGATGCTCCGTAGTTCTCATCGTCGCCCAGCATCGAAATGTCAGAGTCAGAGTCGCCCATGAATTCTTTGTCGCGAGCCATGGTGGAAGTAGAAAGCAAGGGTCCAAATGACATTATCTCCGAGTCCCGATCATTCAATATCCGGCACCGACTACACAACAGGTGTGAACAATTATCTGGACGCTTGGTTTCGAGACTACGCAGACAGAAGAAAGCGAATAAAGTGTGCATTGCGCATTAGTTGTTCGTGAAAAGACGTGGTATGATACAGTATGAATGCCATTAAATAATACTTCCAATGTTATGATAAATCCTCCTTTCATCTATTGCCACCACTCGTCCAGTCTCCAAACTCGTCGTCCTTGAAAGGGTCCTCATGCACAGTACTCGCAGATACGCTACGCCGCCGGGTTATTGGCGGCGCACGAGGGTCAGACCCTTCTGTATTCTCTGAGGTTTGCATCAGTCCCACCCCCTCCTCACCAGGCATGTCAGGTTTCGAGAGTGCTGTCTTGCTGGTTCCGTCCACCTTTCGTTGATTGAGAGGGTGCTGGTGGTGGTCGATATCTTCATCCTCGTCCTCCTCTTCATCGCCACTATCACCCACAGCCCACAGAACCTGCTCCTCGTCATCGTGTATCGGTGAGTCTGCATCATCATCGTCATGCAGATTCGCTTTGCTCGTAGAGCCTTTTTTCAGTCCCTTCTTCCCTCGTGGCCGAGAGAGTGCAATCGGAGCAGATGTTTTCACCGGTTCCGGTTTCTTGTGCGTCAATAGCACGACCCCAGAAATCAGAATGAGGATTGACACGAAGATGAGGAACAGTGTCCACGTCTGATACGAGTCAACCTCGTTGTTGAATATCAGCGAATCAAGGAACCTGTGTTCGCGTCAGCATGAGTCGAACATATGTATGTGAAGCAGCTCACCCAGTAGCGGTATACACGCCGTAAAAGACAGGGACGACCAACGTCGAATCGTAGACCTTGAGGCCACGATTCAGACAGATAATCTGCATGACAGCGGTTACGGCCAACAAGATGATGGTGAATATTGGGGCGGCATGGCCGAACTGGTTGCCCGTGTTTTCGTGCGACAAGGACCCAGATATCAGTTTCACCGTCGCCTTGGCGAACACCAATGTCCCGCCTGCCAAGCCGCCGCCGCAACACGCCCAACCTATTCCTAGAGTCCAAGCAATTGTCTTGTCGTCCTTGGGAGAAGTCCATATCTCGAGCAAGTCCATAACGCGACGCGACACGAAGGAGAACGCCTTTGTTATACGCGCAAAGGGGCCGGTAGCTTGATTCCGAGAGTCAGAGCCAGCGCCGGAGAATGGCACTGCGGTGATGTCGCCTCTGACAGCCAATAGATCATCCAGAGACGACGTAAAGAACAGCAGGAGAATCAAAGCGAAAGACATGACGAAGAAGAAGCCGAGCCAGCCTCCTCGCCTCCACAATTCGGTAAGGTGATTGACATCGGTTTCCGTTGCCAGTCCGCTATTGATGGAACCAAAGGCGACAATGCCGACGACACCTAAGACAACGACAATGGTTCCCTAGTTATGGCATAGCCTCAAAGTCAGTAACTGCGGGTTATGCGAATCGGCTGTACACACGTAGATGTCTGTGCTAGTGACAGGTGTACCGACCAGGAAGCGGGCGAATAGGAAGTTGAACACCAGAGAGGTAGACCCGAGGGGAGCAACGTATTCTGCAGGGATGTAAGTGAACATGACTCTCGATTTGAGGGGGAGAGCGCACCAGCTCGCATGTATTCCAAGGCCAGCGTGCTTCCAATCAGTTGCGACAATCTTGGTTTCAGTCAGCCTTAAGGACCAGAGATTGTGCGTCGATGTACGCACATGTAGAGGAGCATTCCAAGGAGCCATAATGGACGCAACCAGTCCTTTCTTCTCAGTGCCTTTGGAACCGCTTGAGTTCGGACCTGGAGTGCAATGTAAAATTGCTGTTGAGAGAGGCGCGAGTAGCCCTACATGGTCCAGTTTGGTGAGATTGAGCCCCGCAGCGTTGAGTATGGATGCGAGCAGGACGATCGCGAGACCAATGATGAAGGCAACGACTGGGCTAGCATGGTGGTTGTCGGCAACTGGGTCAGCTGCGGTGTCGGCGTCGGCCATGCAATGTTGCGGAAATTGAGCAGAATAGGGTGGCAAGTTGAGGATATGGTGGCGGAAGGGAGAGGAAGGGGATATGGTCAAGGACGGCGGCAGCGATGTTTGCTCCTGTTTCCAGTGACACAGCGGTGATGACAGCGCGGCTCGCCCACCTTGCTCAACGACGGCGACAAGACGGTGGGGGTTGCAGTGCAGGCTAGCGCGCTTGTCTACGGCGTGTGCGAAAAGTCCTTCATTGACGTCGTTCTCGGGTCAATCAATGTCATTGACGCGGCCTATGACTGCCTTAAAGTTGGGGCGGCCTGCTGAGCAACTGGAAGGGAGCCGGCCGTCGCCGAGGTGCGTTGACAGTCGCCACATCTACGTATTTGTATGCCTTCCTACATTTCCTATGGACGGATGGATCTCATGGAGGCTGGCGACCTTCAAATTGTCAATTACCTACCATCGAGACCTTTCACCAAATGGACATCAGGACAACGTGAAAACTTTTCCAAGCCTGCATGGTCCTCCATTGTATTACCGTAAGTATGGTGCCGGGCGGGCATGGTTACTCCATGATCCCTGGGCTTCGGGCATAGTGTGTACAGCGAACTAAGAGCGCGGTACGTTCAAGTTCAGAGTACTTTTTCTCTTCTATTTGGTCCTGAGGTTCTTCCGCACAGTGCAGAAAATGTGGCCCATGCGCGAACAGTACTACCAGTTCGACTATAAAATAGTGCTCAAGCGCCTTTCACAAGTAACTCGAGCCCTTCAATTCTTCCCTGGACGTCCACATTCGGTTCCGGCTTGACGAATCGATACAAAAAAATTCCTACCCCCCGGCGGCACCGTATGTATAAGTTTTCCGGATCTTGACTAGGGTGGTCCTTACAAAATCCTTGGGATTCTTCCAGCAGCGTGTGACACAGCTCGCAAGAGAAATTTGCAACCACGCCCGGTGTGAGGATTGCGTGACCGGAGGTCGGTGAATCCGTCACACGAGGTATGTAGGAGCGGGATGGGTGTCGGGAGAGACCCAGAGGCGACGGGAATGACTGGGGTAAGTAATAGATTCTCGTGTAACCTAGTTTTTATGTAAAGTAACTATCGTGCTTATATATGTATGTGATCAGCCAATTAAAAGATGGCGGAGTAAACTAAAAGACTTGGAGACAAACGGGTTAAAGTAGAACAAACGGGAGCGAGACGGAATAAAGTAAGAGAGTAGGAATAAACTAGTTCCTACTGAGTGAATGCGAGTAGGCGCACAGCGCCATCGTAGAATCCGAGAGAGTAACGCGTGATGACTCACGATCGTTACATACGCCCTCCGGGGCTACCCCACGGGGGAGCCTCAATCAATCTTCTCTTTGTCACGACGAGCAGGACCAGCGCGACGCTCATCATCATCGACATCCATAGCGTCGTCGGCACGTCCCTTGCTCTTGGCTTTGGCGCGAGCTTTCTCGAGCTTGGCCAATTTTCTTTTCATCTCGCGTTCCTTCTTCGATTCGGCAATGCGCTCGCGGACCCTCTGCTTGGTTCTCATCGCAAAGCGAAGCTGGTCCATGGCGAGGGCGCCGAGCATCTGCTTGTCGTCCTTCAACAACTTTTGGCCGAATAGTGTGACCTCGGGGCCATCCGCGTCCGAGTCCGACTCGTCCTCAGCGATGCGCTTCTTGGACTTACGGCGTTTGGACGATTTAGCGGACGGCTTGGGCTCCTCGTTGTTGGAGATGTCCTTCGAGGAGTGCGAGATTTTGCGCGGATAATCGCGTTCGGGTTCGAAGAGGTGTTCCATGCGGATGGGATGGGTAGGGGTAGGCATGACATGTCCAGTGTCCTTGTCGAACTTGACGAATTGTTCGCGGATGGAAGTGGTAGCGTTGAAGCAAGTGAGGAAGGTGAGGTAATTCTTCCTATCCCTGGCGCTGACCTCGAAGCTCAACTCTTTCAAGTTAGCAACCTCTTCGCAGCTCATTGACAGGCGCACCCATCCCCGAACAACTTCACTGCCGGTTTGGTACTTCTTTTCATCTTCACCTTCGTAGGCCCAGATGTCGTCCTCTACAAGAATGTAGGTGTCCTCAGGGTCAAAGCCCGGATCGAGGGGATAGTCGGTCTGGAACTCGGCGGACATTGGCGAGACAGCAATTGATGAGTTCTCATTCGAAAACGTCCCTGCTTTTAAAGGCTGAATGTCTGTCTCCAGGATCATCCTTAAAGCACTGGAGGATTGCGTCAGCTGAAACGTATCCACATCTCTCCGAGCATGTCTCAGCTGCGCCACGGTTTCTGCGCCCATGGCCTCGAGATAATCCGGTAGGGCATGAAGATGTTCCACCTGTTCCAGTGGCATCCAGGTGATGTCGCCTGCTTTCCATTTCACTGCAAAGAACAAGTCTGATCCTTTACCAGAATGCTCGGTGATACATTCGACGGCCCATTCGTGTTCGACACCGTCAAACGGAGGTACCTGTGTATCCATACGTCCAGGGAACAGTCTATCGTCGTTAGGTACGTGTATCCGCAACAACTTCGCGTGAAACACATCATGAATGCCCCTTTGTTTTAGTCTAGGCGGCAGGTCGACCCGGTACGAGGTGTCGTGGAAGTTCTTCAGTATCCTATACGGCCCTATAAACTTGGGTAAGAACTTTCGTACTGTTCCTTTTGGAAAACTGATGTTCTCAGTAGAGATGTACACCAGATCGTCAACCTGAAAAGGTGAGGGTCGTCGCTTTCTATTTGCGTCGCGTGTTTGCTTGACTCGCGCTTGCAGAATACTATCATGTGCTGCAATCACGGCTTGCTTAAGACGTTGCGCGAAGACACGGACTCCCGGGAACTCTGTTTTGTCTGCAGAGTCCCAAATCATCGAACGCGGGATCCTTCCAGAATTCAGGAAGAAAGGTGAGTACCCGGTTGTTTCGGATCGAGCTAGGTTTATTGCAAACTCAACAGCTGGTAGCTTCGCTACCCAATCCTTCTGATTCGGAGTTATGCACTGGCGCAGCATTTGTTCGATTGTTCGATTAGCGCGTTCAGTCAATCCATCAGTTTCAGGATGGTACGCAGATGACATTTTCAGCTTGGTTCCGATTAACTTGTGCAGGTGCGACCAGAATTGACCCGTGAAGTAGCGATCACGGTCGCTCACGATGGCTTTAGGCAGTCCATGTAGTTTATACACCTCGGAGAACACCAATTCAGCTATGTCTTTTGCCTTATAATTGTTTCGTCCGGGTACCAGGTGCACCATGCCAGTGAGATGATCAACAACAACAGTAAGCATGTCGAATTCACCGTTACGGTTCTTGGACTTGGGTAGCGGCCCCATGAAGTCCATTCCTATGATCTCCCAAGGATACGTGGGAGGTCCTAAGGGCTGTAGCAAACCGAACGGCTTCTGATTGTTTGGCTTGATACGCGCACATGTAGCACACGATTTACAGTAAGCTTCGACGTCAGACACCATTGTTTTCCACCAGACATGGGCCCGAAGATAGCTTAAGGTTTTTCGGTAGCCTAGATGAGCTAGCACTGAGTGTGCCTCGTCAATTATAATCTCACGAATATTGCGTCCTTGGTAGATGACCTCAGGTACGCAGAGTAGACGGAAATCATTCATTTTGAGATAGATGAGACCGTTTACAATCTCAAAGTTACGGAAGTCCTTGGGCTTTTCCAGAACCAGCTTGAAGACAATGTCTTTTGAGTATTGATTGCGAATTAAAGACAGTAAGTCGACTCCAGCACGCCCTCCAGAGAGGACATCGAGTAATGATGTGCCCTGGGGCTCGGGTTCGGGCTGAGAGCTGGGGTTAGGGTCTAGAGTGCCTGAATCTCGCTCGGTGAGATTTTTGGGGGTCTGAACCCTAACCTTAGTCTTGTCCGGGGTGCTCGGATTTGACGTTCCAGGCTGTGATGCAATTACGGCCTCGGGATGCGGGGTTGAATTTGTTTTTCCCCTCCCGCCGTCATGGTTGTCAGGTCGACAGTGGCGATGGGCGGAAAAGCTGACCGGATTTGACTTCAAAATCGAGTATGTTCCGGGCACTGAGAACGTGCTCGCGGACGCCTTATCGCGTCTGTACTCAAATGAATCGAAGGGCGTCCAACGTGCACGGAGCGAATACACATACCACGATGTCGTCAATAATGATTGTCTGAATGGTTTTGGCATCACTAAGCCGCTGCTAGTGGGAGTTGAGGCCATTGCACGTATACCGGATACTGTTCGTTCAAGTGCTGTTGAGCTGCCTACTCGCATTCACTCAGTAGGAACTAGTTTATTCCTACTCTCTTACTTTATTCCGTCTCGCTCCCGTTTGTTCTACTTTAACCCGTTTGTCTCCAAGTCTTTTAGTTTACTCCGCCATCTTTTAATTGGCTGATCACATACATATATAAGCACGATAGTTACTTTACATAAAAACTAGGTTACACGAGAATCTATTACTTACCCCAGTCATTCCCGTCGCCTCTGGGTCTCTCCCGACACCCATCCCGCTCCTACATACCTCGTGTGACGGATTCACCGACCTCCGGTCACGCAATCCTCACATATTTTTGACTTCGGCTCTATCTCTTAGCTTCTCTCTCTATTCTCTCTCTCGCCGACGGATCACCCCGGTCTGATCAACCAGGACATCCTCGACACTCAATCGCTATGGCACAAAAAGCTCCGGAATCCCCGAAGCAACCCCGCCGGTATAATTTACGTTCCCGTCGCCGCGCTAATTCCGCCCCACCCAGTGTGCAGAACTCGCCCGTCGGAGATTCGGAAATTATCCCAGGTGGGTATCAGTCGACGTCCCCCTTGACTGATGTTTCCACAGGTATCGATCCCGCCTCAGGTGCGGGAGATGCTATGGGCAAGGCCCATTCGCTGGTCTCTGACCATGCAACCCCCGTCGAGACCTCCCTTCCCATCAAGGAAGAGACAGTATCGACGAGAATCCCGGCGCATGACCATTTCGGTGTAGCGTCGGAGGCCTTGTCTGCTATGCAGAAGGCTGATGAGCATTCAAGCTCGGACGGAGAGGATGACGATCCTCATCCGTGGTCTATAGTACCGTACAAACGTACTAGTAGACGTATCAATAAAGATTCTGATTCATCCGAAAGTGATCCTGATTCCAGTATTGATGAGTCCCTTCCCGAGACACCGGTGAAGGCAGCAGTAAGATCTATGACAGACAATCAGAAGTATCTGATTAGTCGCCGCACTCAAGGCCTGAAAATCTTCGAGCCTGGTGAGAGATCAGACAGCTCAACTGAGCAAGAGGCATCGGACGCCACTGAGCCTCGCCCTGAAAGTCCTGAGCTACCCTATGTTGGCAAAGGGAAAGGTGTTGACCCTCGCAACTGGGGTAACATCGGATTCGACGCTCAGGGTGGTGACGCCTTCATGCTACAACAAGCTATGCTGGACAGCATGAAGCCGCCGCCCCGTGTCACTGGCCCTCGCCACTTCTCTAGGAACACTCTAGATATTGAAGAAAGTGACGATGACTTCGATGACACACCTGAGTTCACGTCAACTCCGGTAACTCAGCAGTATCGTCCATCGAAGACATCTGACGCTAAGCCTAAGAAAACTCCGTCGAGGTCTTATAAGGCTAAAGTCAACTCGGAGATGCCAGCGCATCCCAAACAGAGTCGCCGCACAACTGTAGAAGATGTTGACTCAGATGAGACGGACCTTACCCCCAAGCACAAAGGCCCTTATAAACTCTCGAAACATATTCTGTCCCCTGTTGTGGATACAGACTCTGATTCTGATGAAGGCTACAGCATCGCTCCAAGTAGCACTAAAGCTAAGACCGAGCCTCGCGTTTCTGAGGTTCGATCCGAAATCAATTCAGTCCCCGTGTCTAAAGCTTCAAGCGCTAAAGAAGTTCGTAAGAAACTCAAGCGCAAGAAGTCTAAAGAGAAACGTGCCTCATCTAAACCGTTGACGGTTAATGTAGCTGAGCACATCCGCAACACAGTTGAAGACCGTCCCTCAAGACGGTCAAAAGACAGGTCCCACTCTCGGAACAAGTCCAAGAGTACAGATGTTCACGAGTTCCTGAAACCGTCGACTCAGATAGCAGCCAACAGCCACTTGGACAAGCTGTTGAATGGAAAGAAAAAGAAAGTCAGACGGGATGCTTCACCTGATGACTCTTCACCCTCTTCGAGCTCATCGTCAGACTCGGACTCGGATTCATCGACTACCTCCTCTAGCTCGACGTCTTCGTCCAGTACTAGTTCTGAGTCATCCAGCTCCTCCAGCTCGGGTGACCGTCGAAAGCGCAAGCACAAGCGCTCCTCGAGGAAAAAGAAGAGACATCCCAAGCGCTCTATTCTCAAACCTGAACCGCCGGAGAAGTATGACGGTTCTGCAAATGTTCGAGACTTCATGAAGTTTGTAACGGACTCGACGTCCTATGTTCGTGACGGCCTAGTACCGAAAAAGAGCCGTGTTCCCAAGGTAGCTCGGTACTTGACAGGGATGGCACACGACTTCTATGTTAGCAAAGTAGCCGACTCGGCTCGCGATTGGCGGCTGAAGAAATTCTATACTGAGTTATACAACCATTGCTTTCCGCTTACGTTCCGTCTGGATCAAAGGCGTAAGTTGAACAAGGCTCTTCAACGTGATAAGCCAGTCCGACAGTTTACGATGGAGTTGAATGAACTTTTCAATACCACTGGCACTACAGACAAGCGAGAAAAGGTACTGAAACTCTGGACGGGTCTCAGTTACCCAATCCAACAAGGGTTATGGCGAAAGGAACTTACACCTGAAACCGCTTCATACTCTGATGTTGAACGAACTGCCGAACTGGTGGAAATGATTGAGAACGTCGGCAAAAAGAAGGATAAGGACTACTCACAGAAGAAGTCCGAAGCCTCAGGCTCCAAGCGTTCTGAATTGAGAACAGTCCATCAGTCAGCTAGCCTGCGGATCCCTGATCCTAAGAAGAAGAAGACTCACCAGAAGTCCTATTCCAGCAATCATGCTTCATCATCTCACAAGCCTCAGGGCAAGCCAAATCGCCCAAAGCTTACTGATAAGCAGCGCGAGGAATACCGCGCCAAGGGTCTCTGCTTCCGATGTGGCGGTAGCGGGCATATCTCGACTCAGTGCCCCGAAGGGAAGTCCGTGTACGGCGGGAAGGGAAACTCACCTCCGGGTGTTCCTATGGCAGGCGCCAAGGTCACGACTGTACCCTCGAAGTCGAACCCATCAACGCTTGAGGATAATAGCGCCAACGACATATGGTCGGGCTCCTTCCACTTCCAACTCGATGATATGGAGGACAGTTCGGGTACTGACGCCGATTCTGAATCCACATTAGATGACTTGGAAGATGTCGAATGGTTCGTGGCAGACGTTCTGGACCTTCACGATGAGATCGAAAGGACAAAACTTCTGAATGACGAAGGCGTCACCTTTGCAGAGTACTGTAGCCGCCTTGCTCGAAAGCTCACAGACCGAGAATTGGACTTGATGCACTGTGCTTGGATTAACAATGGTATTGGCAATCAGTTCTATCCGCCTACCTTGCTACCGAGTGAACATGAGGACTTCCGAGTCGAATGCCGCGCTTTTGAGCGTGAATTTCCACCTGTCAACGGTCGCGCTACGAGCGCGATGGCTAATATGCGAGCTGAGATGGCTTGCATTGACAAACGGGTCTCACAGTGTGACATGCCTGGCCTAGCATCAGCTACGGACTTGGCTGACAAAAGCAGTTCAGACGATGGTTTACCTGATCTGCTCGCTGTTTCTGATTCTGAGATTGACTCCGAGTCTGATTGTGGATCCTCGTCCGGCGATGATTCGGACCAAAGTGATATGCCACATCTTGAACCTGCTAGTGATTCTGATGAGTCCTCGTTCGACTCGGATTCAGATGGGGATGATCTACCTGATCTTGACTGCATCAGCGAGTCTGGCGAGTCCTCATTCGCTTCCGATTCTGACTCAGATGTCAGTATGAATGAAGACGAGGCTGAAAACTTCCATTCTCAACCCGGACAAGATCATTTGTCCTGGGAGACTGACACCGTGGAATGGGCGGCCAACGAATGGGGGTCTACTTGCTCACCTAATGACAATCACGATCCGTCTGGTGCAGTCGACCCGGTCCTCAAGACCCTAGATGGTTTAGTGGACGAAGTTTGTGATCTTGACAACTCACTTCCAAGATACACGCGTTCTACAGCACATACTGAGAAATATGACCGTGCAGACGTTGTATCACGCGTGCCCAAGAACTTGACTTACCGAATGATTAAAGTCAACACTATGCCTACAGGAGGGCGTGGAATGTATGCTTACCGCCACTTCGATCCTGAGCATGACGAGGAACGGGTGCCCAATACACCTGTTGATCGGGTTGGTGACATCCTGGGATCCGCGACCGAATATATTCTCTCCGAAAATGCGCCGTACCCAGGAGAACCTCAGTCCTGGGGGCTCCCCTCAGCTCGTTCATTCTGTTGCTACCCAGTGTCGGACACTCACCATGTTATAATGGACTCCGTATATGATGAGAATCCGCGCTCTGAGGTGCTAATCCGGACGAGTATGCTGGCCAATCCAGGGTTCCCTCTTGCCGAGTGGTACGCTCGCGAGCGAGGACTTGAGAATGATATATGTTGGACAGACTGGCCTAAGGATAACCCTTGGTCCGGCGCTGGCTGTCTCAAATGGATTGAGGAAGAATGTATCGAGACTTACCTCTCGATGCATCAACCCTTCGCAGGTGACGGTGACGGCCCCGTACGCGGTCAGCGTTTCGCTGCTAGACGAGAGAATTCCAGTATAATTGAAATATGGGATATGCATTTAAATGTGCGAACACACCTGGAACGGGCGCACATGCATAACCCTAAATTCGATCTGGCTCGTTGGTATCGAACGCGTCTGGCGAATCTAGAGCGTTCACGTCAGTACATTGACGTATGGACAATAGAGGAACCATGGCTGGACATACCTATATTCGGATATCCACTGCTATGGGAAATGGAACAAATGACCGATGATTATCTTGCCGCGTGCTTTCAATTAGCGCCGGAAGACGATATCGCGTTCATTCGTCTATCCGGTACTCAAGTTCCGCGAGATCAGTATGCCGCCGTCCAGAGAAATTCCACGTATGTGAAAGATCCGTTGCGCCAAGTACCGCGCGTGATCGTTGTAGCTGTCAAAGTCAATGGACAGCCGGCGAAGGCGCTCATTGACACCGGGTCCATGACCGATATGTTGTCTACAACGTTGCTTGATCAGTTACAGTTACCAAAGATTGAGCTCTCTAAGCCACTACCTTTGCAACTTGCAATTCAAGGCTCACGTTCTAAGATCAATTTCGGTACTCGTGCACGCTTGCAGTATCAGGGAATTGACGAGGATCGCTACTTTGATATCGGAAATGTTGCGGGATATGATCTAATTCTCGGGACGCCGTGGCTATATCAGCACTGTGTATCTGTTGGGTTCAATGAGCCTAAGGTCATCATAGGTAGCGATAAGAGCCTACCCATCAAAGGCGGACCCTGGGTGGCCAAAGTCGCGTCCCGAAGTGCCCGCATTCAAGAGGACGAGCTTGAACGCTGTCGTCACGAAGTGATGGAGTATGCGCGACCTCTGTTCAAGAAGGTCGCAGAAACTCCATTACCACCTCTGCGGGACATCAACCACGAGATTCCTTTGATTGATGAATCGAAGATCTATAGTCGTCGGTTTTCGAAATGCCCTGAAAAGTTTCGCAGTCAGTGGGCAACCAAACGCGATGATTATTTGAGTACCGGGCGATGGCGTGTCTCGACAGCCAAGAATACGTCTCCGCTACTTCTCATCCCAAAGATCGATGATCCTTTACGTTTACGCGTAGTCTGTGACTTTCGTGAGCGTAATGCAAATACTCGGAAATTGGCCTCACCGATACCGGACATCCATGGTATCCAACGACGCGTTGCCAATGCCAAGTTTCGTTCAACTATGGATGGAAGTGACGCGTTCGAACAGATCCGCGTAGTTCCTGAACATGTGAATCGAACAGCTGTGGCGACACCAGATGGTACAATGGTTAGTCTTGTCATGCAGCAGGGTGATTGCAATGCACCCGCTACATTTCAGGCATCCATGTATCGATTATTCGCACAGTTTGTCGGCCGTTGGATGGATGTCTACTTGGACGACATTATCGTCTACTCTGAGACTCTTGAAGACCACGTCACTCACCTGAAAACAGTGATTGATATTCTTGCGAAGGAAAAGTTCTACCTCGCCGAACGAAAGATGCGACTCTTGGTTCCTGAAGTAAAGGTCCTCGGTCACATAATTGACGACTCAGGAATCAGGATGGACCCTCACAAGGTGGACTCCATCATGAAGTGGCCAACGCCCACAAACCGCGATCTTCTACGTGGATTCCTAGGTTCGGTTGGTTACCTTGCTGATGATGTGAACTCGATTCGCATACCTATGGGCGTGTTAAGTGCTATCACCGGCGACGCCGTCGCCTTTCGATGGGGATACACCGAACAGCGAGCCTTTGAAGATGTCAAACGTTTGATTGATGCAGGGTCTAAGCGAAGTCGCGTACCTCTGGACTACTCGGAGGGCGCACCTCCGGTATGGTTAGTCACTGACGGGTGCGCTACTGGCGTTGCTGGTGTGGTGATACAAGGTCCCACGTGGAAAACCGGAGAAGTTGCTGCGTACTACTCTGCAAAGCTCAACTCAACACAGCAGAACTACCACGTAACGGACATTGAGATGCTTGCCGGCGTTGAAACCATGCTGCGCTACAGAGACATACTGCAAGGTCAGCATTTCACCTGGATCACAGATCACCAGGCACTTACTGCTCTTCCAACACAGAACGAGTTGTCAGGTCGACAGTGGCGATGGGCGGAAAAGCTGACCGGATTTGACTTCAAAATCGAGTATGTTCCGGGCACTGAGAACGTGCTCGCGGACGCCTTATCGCGTCTGTACTCAAATGAATCGAAGGGCGTCCAACGTGCACGGAGCGAATACACATACCACGATGTCGTCAATAATGATTGTCTGAATGGTTTTGGCATCACTAAGCCGCTGCTAGTGGGAGTTGAGGCCATTGCACGTATACCGGATACTGTTCGTTCAAGTGCTGTTGAGCTGCGCCCTCGGAAGGCTGTCAATTACGCACCTGAAAAGCGGGCTCCTAAAAAGCTGTCTAACGCTGACATATTTGCGCGTCGTTTTCGTGATAAGTTTGTTCTTCGCGGTCCACAAAAGCCTGAGGGCGAGACGCGACAACAAACGGAGGGCGGGACAGTACCAATTTCGAAATCGGGACCTGTTGTCGACGCTGCACATGCGAACCATGACGGCGGGAGGGGAAAAACAAATTCAACCCCGCATCCCGAGGCCGTAATTGCATCACAGCCTGGAACGTCAAATCCGAGCACCCCGGACAAGACTAAGGTTAGGGTTCAGACCCCCAAAAATCTCACCGAGCGAGATTCAGGCACTCTAGACCCTAACCCCAGCTCTCAGCCCGAACCCGAGCCCCAGGGCACATCATTACTCGATGTCCTCTCTGGAGGGCGTGCTGGAGTCGACTTACTGTCTTTAATTCGCAATCAATACTCAAAAGACATTGTCTTCAAGCTGGTTCTGGAAAAGCCCAAGGACTTCCGTAACTTTGAGATTGTAAACGGTCTCATCTATCTCAAAATGAATGATTTCCGTCTACTCTGCGTACCTGAGGTCATCTACCAAGGACGCAATATTCGTGAGATTATAATTGACGAGGCACACTCAGTGCTAGCTCATCTAGGCTACCGAAAAACCTTAAGCTATCTTCGGGCCCATGTCTGGTGGAAAACAATGGTGTCTGACGTCGAAGCTTACTGTAAATCGTGTGCTACATGTGCGCGTATCAAGCCAAACAATCAGAAGCCGTTCGGTTTGCTACAGCCCTTAGGACCTCCCACGTATCCTTGGGAGATCATAGGAATGGACTTCATGGGGCCGCTACCCAAGTCCAAGAACCGTAACGGTGAATTCGACATGCTTACTGTTGTTGTTGATCATCTCACTGGCATGGTGCACCTGGTACCCGGACGAAACAATTATAAGGCAAAAGACATAGCTGAATTGGTGTTCTCCGAGGTGTATAAACTACATGGACTGCCTAAAGCCATCGTGAGCGACCGTGATCGCTACTTCACGGGTCAATTCTGGTCGCACCTGCACAAGTTAATCGGAACCAAGCTGAAAATGTCATCTGCGTACCATCCTGAAACTGATGGATTGACTGAACGCGCTAATCGAACAATCGAACAAATGCTGCGCCAGTGCATAACTCCGAATCAGAAGGATTGGGTAGCGAAGCTACCAGCTGTTGAGTTTGCAATAAACCTAGCTCGATCCGAAACAACCGGGTACTCACCTTTCTTCCTGAATTCTGGAAGGATCCCGCGTTCGATGATTTGGGACTCTGCAGACAAAACAGAGTTCCCGGGAGTCCGTGTCTTCGCGCAACGTCTTAAGCAAGCCGTGATTGCAGCACATGATAGTATTCTGCAAGCGCGAGTCAAGCAAACACGCGACGCAAATAGAAAGCGACGACCCTCACCTTTTCAGGTTGACGATCTGGTGTACATCTCTACTGAGAACATCAGTTTTCCAAAAGGAACAGTACGAAAGTTCTTACCCAAGTTTATAGGGCCGTATAGGATACTGAAGAACTTCCACGACACCTCGTACCGGGTCGACCTGCCGCCTAGACTAAAACAAAGGGGCATTCATGATGTGTTTCACGCGAAGTTGTTGCGGATACACGTACCTAACGACGATAGACTGTTCCCTGGACGTATGGATACACAGGTACCTCCGTTTGACGGTGTCGAACACGAATGGGCCGTCGAATGTATCACCGAGCATTCTGGTAAAGGATCAGACTTGTTCTTTGCAGTGAAATGGAAAGCAGGCGACATCACCTGGATGCCACTGGAACAGGTGGAACATCTTCATGCCCTACCGGATTATCTCGAGGCCATGGGCGCAGAAACCGTGGCGCAGCTGAGACATGCTCGGAGAGATGTGGATACGTTTCAGCTGACGCAATCCTCCAGTGCTTTAAGGATGATCCTGGAGACAGACATTCAGCCTTTAAAAGCAGGGACGTTTTCGAATGAGAACTCATCAATTGCTGTCTCGCCAATGTCCGCCGAGTTCCAGACCGACTATCCCCTCGATCCGGGCTTTGACCCTGAGGACACCTACATTCTTGTAGAGGACGACATCTGGGCCTACGAAGGTGAAGATGAAAAGAAGTACCAAACCGGCAGTGAAGTTGTTCGGGGATGGGTGCGCCTGTCAATGAGCTGCGAAGAGGTTGCTAACTTGAAAGAGTTGAGCTTCGAGGTCAGCGCCAGGGATAGGAAGAATTACCTCACCTTCCTCACTTGCTTCAACGCTACCACTTCCATCCGCGAACAATTCGTCAAGTTCGACAAGGACACTGGACATGTCATGCCTACCCCTACCCATCCCATCCGCATGGAACACCTCTTCGAACCCGAACGCGATTATCCGCGCAAAATCTCGCACTCCTCGAAGGACATCTCCAACAACGAGGAGCCCAAGCCGTCCGCTAAATCGTCCAAACGCCGTAAGTCCAAGAAGCGCATCGCTGAGGACGAGTCGGACTCGGACGCGGATGGCCCCGAGGTCACACTATTCGGCCAAAAGTTGTTGAAGGACGACAAGCAGATGCTCGGCGCCCTCGCCATGGACCAGCTTCGCTTTGCGATGAGAACCAAGCAGAGGGTCCGCGAGCGCATTGCCGAATCGAAGAAGGAACGCGAGATGAAAAGAAAATTGGCCAAGCTCGAGAAAGCTCGCGCCAAAGCCAAGAGCAAGGGACGTGCCGACGACGCTATGGATGTCGATGATGATGAGCGTCGCGCTGGTCCTGCTCGTCGTGACAAAGAGAAGATTGATTGAGGCTCCCCCGTGGGGTAGCCCCGGAGGGCGTATTTCAAGTTAGCAACCTCTTCGCAGCTCATTGACAGGCGCACCCATCCCCGAACAACTTCACTGCCGGTTTGGTACTTCTTTTCATCTTCACCTTCGTAGGCCCAGATGTCGTCCTCTACAAGAATGTAGGTGTCCTCAGGGTCAAAGCCCGGATCGAGGGGATAGTCGGTCTGGAACTCGGCGGACATTGGCGAGACAGCAATTGATGAGTTCTCATTCGAAAACGTCCCTGCTTTTAAAGGCTGAATGTCTGTCTCCAGGATCATCCTTAAAGCACTGGAGGATTGCGTCAGCTGAAACGTATCCACATCTCTCCGAGCATGTCTCAGCTGCGCCACGGTTTCTGCGCCCATGGCCTCGAGATAATCCGGTAGGGCATGAAGATGTTCCACCTGTTCCAGTGGCATCCAGGTGATGTCGCCTGCTTTCCATTTCACTGCAAAGAACAAGTCTGATCCTTTACCAGAATGCTCGGTGATACATTCGACGGCCCATTCGTGTTCGACACCGTCAAACGGAGGTACCTGTGTATCCATACGTCCAGGGAACAGTCTATCGTCGTTAGGTACGTGTATCCGCAACAACTTCGCGTGAAACACATCATGAATGCCCCTTTGTTTTAGTCTAGGCGGCAGGTCGACCCGGTACGAGGTGTCGTGGAAGTTCTTCAGTATCCTATACGGCCCTATAAACTTGGGTAAGAACTTTCGTACTGTTCCTTTTGGAAAACTGATGTTCTCAGTAGAGATGTACACCAGATCGTCAACCTGAAAAGGTGAGGGTCGTCGCTTTCTATTTGCGTCGCGTGTTTGCTTGACTCGCGCTTGCAGAATACTATCATGTGCTGCAATCACGGCTTGCTTAAGACGTTGCGCGAAGACACGGACTCCCGGGAACTCTGTTTTGTCTGCAGAGTCCCAAATCATCGAACGCGGGATCCTTCCAGAATTCAGGAAGAAAGGTGAGTACCCGGTTGTTTCGGATCGAGCTAGGTTTATTGCAAACTCAACAGCTGGTAGCTTCGCTACCCAATCCTTCTGATTCGGAGTTATGCACTGGCGCAGCATTTGTTCGATTGTTCGATTAGCGCGTTCAGTCAATCCATCAGTTTCAGGATGGTACGCAGATGACATTTTCAGCTTGGTTCCGATTAACTTGTGCAGGTGCGACCAGAATTGACCCGTGAAGTAGCGATCACGGTCGCTCACGATGGCTTTAGGCAGTCCATGTAGTTTATACACCTCGGAGAACACCAATTCAGCTATGTCTTTTGCCTTATAATTGTTTCGTCCGGGTACCAGGTGCACCATGCCAGTGAGATGATCAACAACAACAGTAAGCATGTCGAATTCACCGTTACGGTTCTTGGACTTGGGTAGCGGCCCCATGAAGTCCATTCCTATGATCTCCCAAGGATACGTGGGAGGTCCTAAGGGCTGTAGCAAACCGAACGGCTTCTGATTGTTTGGCTTGATACGCGCACATGTAGCACACGATTTACAGTAAGCTTCGACGTCAGACACCATTGTTTTCCACCAGACATGGGCCCGAAGATAGCTTAAGGTTTTTCGGTAGCCTAGATGAGCTAGCACTGAGTGTGCCTCGTCAATTATAATCTCACGAATATTGCGTCCTTGGTAGATGACCTCAGGTACGCAGAGTAGACGGAAATCATTCATTTTGAGATAGATGAGACCGTTTACAATCTCAAAGTTACGGAAGTCCTTGGGCTTTTCCAGAACCAGCTTGAAGACAATGTCTTTTGAGTATTGATTGCGAATTAAAGACAGTAAGTCGACTCCAGCACGCCCTCCAGAGAGGACATCGAGTAATGATGTGCCCTGGGGCTCGGGTTCGGGCTGAGAGCTGGGGTTAGGGTCTAGAGTGCCTGAATCTCGCTCGCGTCGACAACAGGTCCCGATTTCGAAATTGGTACTGTCCCGCCCTCCGTTTGTTGTCGCGTCTCGCCCTCAGGCTTTTGTGGACCGCGAAGAACAAACTTATCACGAAAACGACGCGCAAATATGTCAGCGTTAGACAGCTTTTTAGGAGCCCGCTTTTCAGGTGCGTAATTGACAGCCTTCCGAGGGCGCAGCTCAACAGCACTTGAACGAACAGTATCCGGTATACGTGCAATGGCCTCAACTC
The DNA here is from genome assembly GCA_019915135.1 of Strobilurus pachycystidiatus. NCBI lineage: Eukaryota > Fungi > Basidiomycota > Agaricomycetes > Agaricales > Physalacriaceae > Strobilurus > Strobilurus pachycystidiatus. The sequence goes on along the minus strand of JAHLMK010000017.1, from coordinate 521,657 downwards.
CCACTAGCAGCGGCTTAGTGATGCCAAAACCATTCAGACAATCATTATTGACGACATCGTGGTATGTGTATTCGCTCCGTGCACGTTGGACGCCCTTCGATTCATTTGAGTACAGACGCGATAAGGCGTCCGCGAGCACGTTCTCAGTGCCCGGAACATACTCGATTTTGAAGTCAAATCCGGTCAGCTTTTCCGCCCATCGCCACTGTCGACCTGACAACTCGTTCTGTGTTGGAAGAGCAGTAAGTGCCTGGTGATCTGTGATCCAGGTGAAATGCTGACCTTGCAGTATGTCTCTGTAGCGCAGCATGGTTTCAACGCCGGCAAGCATCTCAATGTCCGTTACGTGGTAGTTCTGCTGTGTTGAGTTGAGCTTTGCAGAGTAGTACGCAGCAACTTCTCCGGTTTTCCACGTGGGACCTTGTATCACCACACCAGCAACGCCAGTAGCGCACCCGTCAGTGACTAACCATACCGGAGGTGCGCCCTCCGAGTAGTCCAGAGGTACGCGACTTCGCTTAGACCCTGCATCAATCAAACGTTTGACATCTTCAAAGGCTCGCTGTTCGGTGTATCCCCATCGAAAGGCGACGGCGTCGCCGGTGATAGCACTTAACACGCCCATAGGTATGCGAATCGAGTTCACATCATCAGCAAGGTAACCAACCGAACCTAGGAATCCACGTAGAAGATCGCGGTTTGTGGGCGTTGGCCACTTCATGATGGAGTCCACCTTGTGAGGGTCCATCCTGATTCCTGAGTCGTCAATTATGTGACCGAGGACCTTTACTTCAGGAACCAAGAGTCGCATCTTTCGTTCGGCGAGGTAGAACTTTTCCTTCGCAAGAATATCAATCACTGTTTTCAGGTGAGTGACGTGGTCTTCAAGAGTCTCAGAGTAGACGATAATGTCGTCCAAGTAGACATCCATCCAACGGCCGACAAACTGTGCGAATAATCGATACATGGATGCCTGAAATGTAGCGGGTGCATTGCAATCACCCTGCTGCATGACAAGACTAACCATTGTACCATCTGGTGTCGCCACAGCTGTTCGATTCACATGTTCAGGAACTACGCGGATCTGTTCGAACGCGTCACTTCCATCCATAGTTGAACGAAACTTGGCATTGGCAACGCGTCGTTGGATACCATGGATGTCCGGTATCGGTGAGGCCAATTTCCGAGTATTTGCATTACGCTCACGAAAGTCACAGACTACGCGTAAACGTAAAGGATCATCGATCTTTGGGATGAGAAGTAGCGGAGACGTATTCTTGGCTGTCGAGACACGCCATCGCCCGGTACTCAAATAATCATCGCGTTTGGTTGCCCACTGACTGCGAAACTTTTCAGGGCATTTCGAAAACCGACGACTATAGATCTTCGATTCATCAATCAAAGGAATCTCGTGGTTGATGTCCCGCAGAGGTGGTAATGGAGTTTCTGCGACCTTCTTGAACAGAGGTCGCGCATACTCCATCACTTCGTGACGACAGCGTTCAAGCTCGTCCTCTTGAATGCGGGCACTTCGGGACGCGACTTTGGCCACCCAGGGTCCGCCTTTGATGGGTAGGCTCTTATCGCTACCTATGATGACCTTAGGCTCATTGAACCCAACAGATACACAGTGCTGATATAGCCACGGCGTCCCGAGAATTAGATCATATCCCGCAACATTTCCGATATCAAAGTAGCGATCCTCGTCAATTCCCTGATACTGCAAGCGTGCACGAGTACCGAAATTGATCTTAGAACGTGAGCCTTGAATTGCAAGTTGCAAAGGTAGTGGCTTAGAGAGCTCAATCTTTGGTAACTGTAACTGATCAAGCAACGTTGTAGACAACATATCGGTCATGGACCCGGTGTCAATGAGCGCCTTCGCCGGCTGTCCATTGACTTTGACAGCTACAACGATCACGCGCGGTACTTGGCGCAACGGATCTTTCACATACGTGGAATTTCTCTGGACGGCGGCATACTGATCTCGCGGAACTTGAGTACCGGATAGACGAATGAACGCGATATCGTCTTCCGGCGCTAATTGAAAGCACGCGGCAAGATAATCATCGGTCATTTGTTCCATTTCCCATAGCAGTGGATATCCGAATATAGGTATGTCCAGCCATGGTTCCTCTATTGTCCATACGTCAATGTACTGACGTGAACGCTCTAGATTCGCCAGACGCGTTCGATACCAACGAGCCAGATCGAATTTAGGGTTATGCATGTGCGCCCGTTCCAGGTGTGTTCGCACATTTAAATGCATATCCCATATTTCAATTATACTGGAATTCTCTCGTCTAGCAGCGAAACGCTGACCGCGTACGGGGCCGTCACCGTCACCTGCGAAGGGTTGATGCATCGAGAGGTAAGTCTCGATACATTCTTCCTCAATCCATTTGAGACAGCCAGCGCCGGACCAAGGGTTATCCTTAGGCCAGTCTGTCCAACATATATCATTCTCAAGTCCTCGCTCGCGAGCGTACCACTCGGCAAGAGGGAACCCTGGATTGGCCAGCATACTCGTCCGGATTAGCACCTCAGAGCGCGGATTCTCATCATATACGGAGTCCATTATAACATGGTGAGTGTCCGACACTGGGTAGCAACAGAATGAACGAGCTGAGGGGAGCCCCCAGGACTGAGGTTCTCCTGGGTACGGCGCATTTTCGGAGAGAATATATTCGGTCGCGGATCCCAGGATGTCACCAACCCGATCAACAGGTGTATTGGGCACCCGTTCCTCGTCATGCTCAGGATCGAAGTGGCGGTAAGCATACATTCCACGCCCTCCTGTAGGCATAGTGTTGACTTTAATCATTCGGTAAGTCAAGTTCTTGGGCACGCGTGATACAACGTCTGCACGGTCATATTTCTCAGTATGTGCTGTAGAACGCGTGTATCTTGGAAGTGAGTTGTCAAGATCACAAACTTCGTCCACTAAACCATCTAGGGTCTTGAGGACCGGGTCGACTGCACCAGACGGATCGTGATTGTCATTAGGTGAGCAAGTAGACCCCCATTCGTTGGCCGCCCATTCCACGGTGTCAGTCTCCCAGGACAAATGATCTTGTCCGGGTTGAGAATGGAAGTTTTCAGCCTCGTCTTCATTCATACTGACATCTGAGTCAGAATCGGAAGCGAATGAGGACTCGCCAGACTCGCTGATGCAGTCAAGATCAGGTAGATCATCCCCATCTGAATCCGAGTCGAACGAGGACTCATCAGAATCACTAGCAGGTTCAAGATGTGGCATATCACTTTGGTCCGAATCATCGCCGGACGAGGATCCACAATCAGACTCGGAGTCAATCTCAGAATCAGAAACAGCGAGCAGATCAGGTAAACCATCGTCTGAACTGCTTTTGTCAGCCAAGTCCGTAGCTGATGCTAGGCCAGGCATGTCACACTGTGAGACCCGTTTGTCAATGCAAGCCATCTCAGCTCGCATATTAGCCATCGCGCTCGTAGCGCGACCGTTGACAGGTGGAAATTCACGCTCAAAAGCGCGGCATTCGACTCGGAAGTCCTCATGTTCACTCGGTAGCAAGGTAGGCGGATAGAACTGATTGCCAATACCATTGTTAATCCAAGCACAGTGCATCAAGTCCAATTCTCGGTCTGTGAGCTTTCGAGCAAGGCGGCTACAGTACTCTGCAAAGGTGACGCCTTCGTCATTCAGAAGTTTTGTCCTTTCGATCTCATCGTGAAGGTCCAGAACGTCTGCCACGAACCATTCGACATCTTCCAAGTCATCTAATGTGGATTCAGAATCGGCGTCAGTACCCGAACTGTCCTCCATATCATCGAGTTGGAAGTGGAAGGAGCCCGACCATATGTCGTTGGCGCTATTATCCTCAAGCGTTGATGGGTTCGACTTCGAGGGTACAGTCGTGACCTTGGCGCCTGCCATAGGAACACCCGGAGGTGAGTTTCCCTTCCCGCCGTACACGGACTTCCCTTCGGGGCACTGAGTCGAGATATGCCCGCTACCGCCACATCGGAAGCAGAGACCCTTGGCGCGGTATTCCTCGCGCTGCTTATCAGTAAGCTTTGGGCGATTTGGCTTGCCCTGAGGCTTGTGAGATGATGAAGCATGATTGCTGGAATAGGACTTCTGGTGAGTCTTCTTCTTCTTAGGATCAGGGATCCGCAGGCTAGCTGACTGATGGACTGTTCTCAATTCAGAACGCTTGGAGCCTGAGGCTTCGGACTTCTTCTGTGAGTAGTCCTTATCCTTCTTTTTGCCGACGTTCTCAATCATTTCCACCAGTTCGGCAGTTCGTTCAACATCAGAGTATGAAGCGGTTTCAGGTGTAAGTTCCTTTCGCCATAACCCTTGTTGGATTGGGTAACTGAGACCCGTCCAGAGTTTCAGTACCTTTTCTCGCTTGTCTGTAGTGCCAGTGGTATTGAAAAGTTCATTCAACTCCATCGTAAACTGTCGGACTGGCTTATCACGTTGAAGAGCCTTGTTCAACTTACGCCTTTGATCCAGACGGAACGTAAGCGGAAAGCAATGGTTGTATAACTCAGTATAGAATTTCTTCAGCCGCCAATCGCGAGCCGAGTCGGCTACTTTGCTAACATAGAAGTCGTGTGCCATCCCTGTCAAGTACCGAGCTACCTTGGGAACACGGCTCTTTTTCGGTACTAGGCCGTCACGAACATAGGACGTCGAGTCCGTTACAAACTTCATGAAGTCTCGAACATTTGCAGAACCGTCATACTTCTCCGGCGGTTCAGGTTTGAGAATAGAGCGCTTGGGATGTCTCTTCTTTTTCCTCGAGGAGCGCTTGTGCTTGCGCTTTCGACGGTCACCCGAGCTGGAGGAGCTGGATGACTCAGAACTAGTACTGGACGAAGACGTCGAGCTAGAGGAGGTAGTCGATGAATCCGAGTCCGAGTCTGACGATGAGCTCGAAGAGGGTGAAGAGTCATCAGGTGAAGCATCCCGTCTGACTTTCTTTTTCTTTCCATTCAACAGCTTGTCCAAGTGGCTGTTGGCTGCTATCTGAGTCGACGGTTTCAGGAACTCGTGAACATCTGTACTCTTGGACTTGTTCCGAGAGTGGGACCTGTCTTTTGACCGTCTTGAGGGACGGTCTTCAACTGTGTTGCGGATGTGCTCAGCTACATTAACCGTCAACGGTTTAGATGAGGCACGTTTCTCTTTAGACTTCTTGCGCTTGAGTTTCTTACGAACTTCTTTAGCGCTTGAAGCTTTAGACACGGGGACTGAATTGATTTCGGATCGAACCTCAGAAACGCGAGGCTCGGTCTTAGCTTTAGTGCTACTTGGAGCGATGCTGTAGCCTTCATCAGAATCAGAGTCTGTATCCACAACAGGGGACAGAATATGTTTCGAGAGTTTATAAGGGCCTTTGTGCTTGGGGGTAAGGTCCGTCTCATCTGAGTCAACATCTTCTACAGTTGTGCGGCGACTCTGTTTGGGATGCGCTGGCATCTCCGAGTTGACTTTAGCCTTATAAGACCTCGACGGAGTTTTCTTAGGCTTAGCGTCAGATGTCTTCGATGGACGATACTGCTGAGTTACCGGAGTTGACGTGAACTCAGGTGTGTCATCGAAGTCATCGTCACTTTCTTCAATATCTAGAGTGTTCCTAGAGAAGTGGCGAGGGCCAGTGACACGGGGCGGCGGCTTCATGCTGTCCAGCATAGCTTGTTGTAGCATGAAGGCGTCACCACCCTGAGCGTCGAATCCGATGTTACCCCAGTTGCGAGGGTCAACACCTTTCCCTTTGCCAACATAGGGTAGCTCAGGACTTTCAGGGCGAGGCTCAGTGGCGTCCGATGCCTCTTGCTCAGTTGAGCTGTCTGATCTCTCACCAGGCTCGAAGATTTTCAGGCCTTGAGTGCGGCGACTAATCAGATACTTCTGATTGTCTGTCATAGATCTTACTGCTGCCTTCACCGGTGTCTCGGGAAGGGACTCATCAATACTGGAATCAGGATCACTTTCGGATGAATCAGAATCTTTATTGATACGTCTACTAGTACGTTTGTACGGTACTATAGACCACGGATGAGGATCGTCATCCTCTCCGTCCGAGCTTGAATGCTCATCAGCCTTCTGCATAGCAGACAAGGCCTCCGACGCTACACCGAAATGGTCATGCGCCGGGATTCTCGTCGATACTGTCTCTTCCTTGATGGGAAGGGAGGTCTCGACGGGGGTTGCATGGTCAGAGACCAGCGAATGGGCCTTGCCCATAGCATCTCCCGCACCTGAGGCGGGATCGATACCTGTGGAAACATCAGTCAAGGGGGACGTCGACTGATACCCACCTGGGATAATTTCCGAATCTCCGACGGGCGAGTTCTGCACACTGGGTGGGGCGGAATTAGCGCGGCGACGGGAACGTAAATTATACCGGCGGGGTTGCTTCGGGGATTCCGGAGCTTTTTGTGCCATAGCGATTGAGTGTCGAGGATGTCCTGGTTGATCAGACCGGGGTGATCCGTCGGCGAGAGAGAGAATAGAGAGAGAAGCTAAGAGATAGAGCCGAAGTCAAAAATATGTGAGGATTGCGTGACCGGAGGTCGGTGAATCCGTCACACGAGGTATGTAGGAGCGGGATGGGTGTCGGGAGAGACCCAGAGGCGACGGGAATGACTGGGGTAAGTAATAGATTCTCGTGTAACCTAGTTTTTATGTAAAGTAACTATCGTGCTTATATATGTATGTGATCAGCCAATTAAAAGATGGCGGAGTAAACTAAAAGACTTGGAGACAAACGGGTTAAAGTAGAACAAACGGGAGCGAGACGGAATAAAGTAAGAGAGTAGGAATAAACTAGTTCCTACTGAGTGAATGCGAGTAGGCGCACAGCGCCATCGTAGAATCCGAGAGAGTAACGCGTGATGACTCACGATCGTTACACCCGGGAGGATCTTACGCCAATACCATGAGGGGGTCTAAATGTAAATGTTTCATTTGTGGTAGATCATTATAATTTCAATCTATTCATAGTCAAAGCGCCTCTGCTCTCGCTGAGCTTTGTGGATGGACGACTCCGACGAGAGACCTGCATTTGGCTTTCAGGCGATAATTGACCCGAGGTGCTTTTGTTCGCCTGGGGTTGCTATATGTGGTTGCATCTGGCATGTCAGAATGATAACACCAACACTCGTTCTCAAACAAGCACCAATACGATCAGTTGCCGTGGATTTTACTATCTTAACCGAACCACTCCTCGATCTTTGTCCGGATCTCATCCGAGGTTGGCCTATATAACCGCGATGCCTGTCGACCCTCTGTATCCCATCCTTTACTGGCGTACTCCTCCCCAATGCCTACCGAAAACTTCAACGTAAACGACGCGCCGACAACTCGGGACCCGGCGCTGAGTGCAAGACGTACCGCCACACTCCTGAGCAAGTTTCTGGACAGTCACAGGGAACTCAAGACTTACAAGTGAGGACTTCACATCTCCTCCTCTTTCGCGTGATTCTCACTCTCTCTGTTTAGAAAAGGACGGCCGGTGAATGTTGACGGACATACACTATCACTGTCTGCAGTGACTGCTGCTGCTCGGTATAACGCGACTATCCAACTAGACGAGAGCTCTGCCGTGAAGGATGGCGTCGAGAAAAGTCGCGCTGTCATAGCGGACAAGGTTGAGCAAGGCACCAGCGTATACGGCGTCTCGACAGGATTCGGGGGAAGTGGTCAGTCCATCTTCGCTGCTCGGCATCATTGCTTCTCCGTCTAATAGCCTCTCCAGCCGACACGCGTACCGATAAACCTCTGATGCTCGGCCAAGCTCTTCTCCAGCATCAACACATCGGCGTCCTGCCAAGTTCCAACTCAAAACTCGACGTGCTCCCGTTGATGGATCCCATGGCCGCCACCAGCATGCCAGAGTCCTGGGTTCGGTGAGTAAATCGCCCCTTTGTCGGTCCCGGGCGGTGTACTGAACAATGTCAAAGCGGCGCCATGCTTGTACGCATGAATTCCTTGATTCGTGGCCATTCTGGTGTCAGGTATGTTATTCAACGCGGTCCGGGACGCGTCATTGAATCCTCCCCTCATAGATGGGAACTCATCGAGAAGATAAACGACCTCTTACGCGCCAATATCACCCCGGTAGTTCCCCTTCGCTCGAGCATATCAGCTTCCGGAGGTACAAAGTCTTGTGCCCGCACGCATAAGTATGCTAATCTCCGTCTTGGACAGATCTATCGCCCCTTTCATACGTAGCCGGGACATTGAGTGCGTATCCCTGACCTCATTCCTATTCCTGTTGATTAACCCTCAATGCAGCGGCAAACCCCTCCATCCGAGTCTTTGATGGACCCTCCACGTTCGGGTCGCGAAAGATGGTTTCTTCCAAAGACGCTTTGGCGGCTCACAATATCACACCACTCACCCTTGCCTCCAAGGAGGGTCTAGGGATTCTGAACGGGACCGCCTTTTCAGCCTCAGTTGCCTCTCTAGCTCTCAACGAAGCAGTTCACCTCGCACTTTTAGCGCAAGTATGTACAGCGATGGGCACGGAGGCGCTCAGCGGTACAATAGGCTCATACGACCCATTCATTCATGCTACCGCACGCCCACATCCTGGACAGGTATGTAAATTCGGGTGGATCATGGCCATATCTTATCTCAATAATTGTCATCATTAGGTTGAAGCCGCAAGCAACCTGTGGAACCTTCTACAGGGAACGAAACTAGCGGAGACTCACGAGGAGGAGGTCTCACTCATGTCAGACAAATATTCTCTGCGTCAAGATCGTTACCCGCTAAGGACCGCTCCGCAATTCCTGGGCCCACAGCTCGAAGACATTCTGTCCGCCCTGGGTTCAGTTACTCAAGAATGCAATTCAAGTATGTCCGGTGACGATACAATATAACGCGACATCAATCTCACCACGACTTTCAGCTACCGACAACCCTCTTATTGACGGTAACACCGGCCAAGTGCATCACGGGGGCAACTTCCAGGCCATGGCTATCTCGAATGCCATGGAAAAGACGCGATTGGCCGTGCACCACATCGGCAAGCTCCTGTTCTCGCAGAGCACCGAACTTGTGAACCCGGCGATGAACCACGGACTATCGCCATCTCTGGCTGCGTCGGATCCTTCCTTGAATTACCACGGCAAGGGTATCGATATTGCCACTGCAGCCTACGTCTCGGAGCTTGGCTACCTCGCCAATCCGGTCACCACCCACATCCAATCTGCAGAAATGCACAACCAAGCTATCAAGTCAGTCCATACGCACTCCGAACAGTACCCAGGAAATGAATGGCTGACCTTTGGCTATGTAGTTCTCTGGCGTTGATCTCCGCTCGGGCGACCGTTACTTCATTGGACGTATTGAGTATGCTCATGTCCTCTTACCTCTACCTTCTTTGTCAAGGTATTTGCCTCTGTCTTTGCGAAGTGCACCCAGCTGACCGCCACTCTTCCAGCGCTTGATCTCCGAGCGCTTCGCAGGGAATTCAACGCCGGCCTCCGTCTCATCCTCGCTGAAGAGCTCTCCAAACTCTTCTCTACACACCTCTCTTCCGAAGAACTCGACCTGCTGCACTCATCACTATACTCGGTTAGCCTACGCACGTTGGACCGGACCAGCATCATGGACGCCGCAGATCAGATGAAGGAGCTCACTGGTTCCTACACTCCGATCCTGGTCGAGGCTTTCACTAGCACGAGGGTGCTAAACGGGGCTCTTAGCGACATTCCTCGCTTGAGAAGCAACGTTGGCTCGCGCGCGCTCCAGCTACTAGACGGTTTACGTGCAAGCTATCTCTCAGGCGAACGTGGCGCGGCTCCGGCGAGCCCACTCCTCGGCAAGACGCGAGCCGTGTATGAATACATCCGAGTCTCGCTTGGGGTCCGGATGCATGGGACAGAGAACTTTAGGCGTTTCCCGAATGGACTGGGTGTCGATGACCAGACGATCGGACAGAACATTTCGCTTATCTATGAGGTCGGTTTTGGCTTCGTCTGTCAAGGCTCTGTAGCTGATTTGACATTTGTATAGGCCATACGTGACGGTCAATTCCAGGACGTTGTGGCGGACCTCTTCGAGACTATGCCCCGGAGCAAGCTTTGAGAGGGTGATGCTAGGATCATTCTTTGGACGATCTGGGCAGGAAGTACATTACCTTAGACATTTCAGGACCATCACTGGCCTGAACATCCAATATATTAAATACCTCTGTACGTTTGTATTGCTGAAAACGATGGTATACACATGAAAAGAGAAAATAAAAATATCGCTGAGTCAAAATCCCACAGAAGCAGAGTCAAGTAGTAAGTGTACATTTAGCTTCCCACATAGCGATGTGCAGGAGATAGATACGCTATGTGTCCACCGGATGGAACTTGACTCGCACTTCGGCCACCTCCTTCTTCGCGTCCTTCAGAGTGTGAGATATCTTGTGCTCGACTGAGGCGGTTTCGCCAACAGTAAGGGTGCCAGGAACATCGGCGGTGAGATCAACATAAATAAGTGAACCGGCGTGACGAGCGCGGATATCACGGATGGCGAGGATGGGGGAAAGAGTGGCGGACCCGTTGTTGTCGAGCCGTGAAGAGGCAGGAACAACGAGAGGATCTAGGGTGCGTTGTATTGACTGGCGTGTCTTTGGGGAGACGCCCGCGTCTGTAAGATCAGCCCAAGAGCCCACAAGGAAGCCCACGCCCTGTCGCAAGATGACGATCGAAACCAAGAGACCTAGAACGCGTGAGCGAGATTTCGGGAAACGAAGAGACATAACGCACCACCAATGGGGTCCAAAGGTAGGGCAGGGAACCACCATGTTCCGAGGATGGCGAACAGGGCAACGACGCTAGAGTAGGCGTCGCTGCGGTGATGGTAGGCGTTGGCGAGCAGGACGGGACTGTTCTCCGCGTCGGCGACTCTTTTCGTGACGCGGAACATCCACTCCTTCACCGCGACGCTCAGAAGGGCGAACCACGCCGCGTTGGGGTCGACAGAATGTACGTGACCGTGGTTGTGCAACATCTCTGGCACGGGCGCGATGGAGGTCACATTGTTGAGCACTTCTTGGAGAGGGCCAGAGGGGAGGTTGGACGCGGTGTCGGCGAGGGCGGTGATGAGGAGGTGGTAGGAGTGGAAGCCGATGCCCAGCGCGCCGCCGACGAGCAGCAGCGAGATCGTCGTCGTGCCCAATGTTTCGAATTTCGCAAAGCCGTAAGGGTACCGCTCGGTCGGCGCGCTGCGGGACAGCTTCCAACAGAAGAGCGTAACCAGGTCGCCCAGCATGTCTGGTGATGGCCATTATACGATTAGCAGGGTGCAATAATGCAGCAAGCGCCATTGGACGGACCACTCATCGAGTGCCCCGCATCGGCAATGAGCGATGCAGAGTTCAGGAAGAAGCCGGCGACGCCTTTGATGATGGTGAGCGAGATGTTGGACGCCAGCCCGAGCAGCGTGATTTGGCTGCCGCGGTCGCCTGTACGATGTCAGCGACGTCGGGCGCGCGATGAGCGGGGAGCACCCACCTTTGCTCTGGAGGGCGGCAATGATGTCCGCGCCATGGCTGTGGTCGTCGTGCGAGTGCGAGTGCGAGAAGAGGGAGTGAGAGTGCGAGTGTCCGTGCTCGTGGTCGTGGTCGTGTTCGCGTTCAGCCTCGTCGTGCACAGGCTCGGCACTGTTCTTCGCGCTGTGCTCGGGCTCGTCCTTCGCGCCGTCGCGGCCTGGCTGCGTCGAATACGGGCGTCGCTGGCTCATTTTTGGCGGGAAGAGGGAATGAAAGAGGGGTTTTTCCGAAGTCAGGCTGTATATATGGGACACGTAGCATCTCATGCTGACGTTTCGCAGGATCGCAGTCGCGGCCGATGCTCGGAGCGTCGGGTGGCATGGCGTCGCGAGGCTGTACCGCAGGCGGCATCGCCACGCAGTAGTCAACGCCATCGACAAGAGAAAGGGCGACCCAGGTCGACGGCCGCGCACGCGTCGAGTCGCCGACGAAGCTCGTAATCCTAATGCCAATTATGCGAAATCCCTCCACTCGACAGCCAACATTTCTCCATTCGTCATATGTACTGTATTCGACGTGCTTCTGATCCTTTTTGCTCTTTCTTTACTGCAACCCTTGCAACAGCGCAGTCACCTTGGCATGCACCACATCGTCATCTCCGGACACCGTGCGAGCAATCTTGGGCAGGTCCTCCGGAGGGACCTTGTACGCGGTGAGGGACGTGTTGAGCCCCAGTTCAATGACAAGTCTGGGGAAGTGTTACTATACGATCAAGATGGCTAGATGAATGCAGGGAAGAGACGACTGACTCTTTGATGAGGGTGGACAAGAGCTGGATATCACCATCCACAGAGCCAGTGGACTCGCGGTGGAGGTGATAGATAGCCAATGCTAAAGCCTCCTTATGCTCTGGGGACTGTAAATCAACCTGGAGCGCCACAACCGGTGCAAGAGTAAGACACTGGCACCCATTGAGCTGGGAAACAATGTGACTCTACAATGCGCCTACCGATGTGATTCCATGTGGGATACCATAGGTAGCTCCAAGTCTGTGACCAAGAGCATGAGAGAGTCCTAAGGCACTGTATACAGCCGATGAATATGCGAATTCTCTGACCGCGGATGCTCGCACGAACCTGTACTTTTCCAATTTCATTGGCCACAGACTCTGCCACGAAGCTAGCTGCAGTCTTTGTCTGATTGCCACATTCGTTGGATCTTCCTTTGACGCGGGAAGATACCTGAACAGGTCGGCCAAAGCGGCGTAGCAAAGGGTCTTTACTGGATGAGAAACCTGTGGGCGGTACAAATTCTCTGCCGGAGCAGTCAGGTTCAATGTCCAAGCACGCGCAGCTTGGAGGCATACCAACTGCGTGATCAACAGCTCGCATGCCGGTGGACAGCCTAGAGAGACGGCTATGAATGGCGGCAGACTTAAACAAGTAAGGTCCTCCTACCACAGCCGTTCGGGCGTAGCCAGAGTCAACTCAGCATCGAGAATTATACCAGAGGGCGCCAATTCCTGAGAGCTAACTCCGACCTTCTGACCCGAATCGTCCGTGTAACCTGCACCAATCTGCAACACACCAAGATCAGAATTTAAGACGCGATACAAGGTACACAGAGCGAACCGTATACTCTGCCGCGCTCAACGTAGTCGGGATCGCGATCTGACGCAGAGTTGGACCACCAGTTTCCTTCTGGATGTTGTAGAGGATGGCTTTCGACGCATCGACAGGCGATCCTCCGCCCACCGAGACAATCACGTCGCATTGGTTCTCTTGGAAGGCCTTGATGCCACGACGGATACCCTCGATCGGGGAGTGCTCGCCAATGTCATAGAAGGTCGCGCCATATCCGCCGATATCTTTCAGAACGGCCTCGACTTTTGCAACGACATCCGTCTGTAGCACGCGAGTGTGGGTCAATCCGCCATGGAGAGGAACAATTTGTGTACCTTGGTGAATAGACTCTTTCCTGTCACGACCAAAGCCTTCTTGGTGCCCAAAGTCGCGAAGAGCTTAGGGAGAGCAGTACTGAGAGATCCAGGACCATAGTGAACAGCGGCAAGAGTGTCAGTCCAGCTATAGTAGCCGTGGGCGGCGGTTTCCTTGGAGGTATCGTATCCGACGGAGGCCATGGGTGTCTTGAGGTCAGAGTTGAGTCGTGAGAGATGGATGACTTATATTCTCAAGACGAGCTGATAATGAGCTGACGCATCACACCGGATATATGGCCGAACGACCTGCTGACAGTGAGAGGACGAAGGGGGTTCGCCGAATTAGGAAGTCTACTTCCTGGATGCTCCTCACCACCTTCAATGCTCGGACTGTGTCGCGGGCTTGGCCGGCATTCCGCGGATTCCACCTTTCAGCTTCGCCAAACCCAAAGTGGACAGTGGGACAGGGCGTCTCTGATGCCGACTGGAAGAACGCCTCGAATACGGTTCCCCGGAAATCGTGGAACATGACGGATGCACCTCCAAGGTTGACTCTCCTGCCTGCGCTGTAGAAACTGCTTTGGTTTACCGGAAACCTAGAGACGCATACCGACTTCTCACTTCCGCAATCATTCCTCGACCGATTGCGTTCATTTCGACTTTATCCGAGGATGGTGTACCTAATCTCGCGCCGTTCAGGTATGGACCCATCCATTCAACGCGCACGCCACGAATTGACGCGTTGTAGCTACTTTTCAATGGTTTGTCGTCGTATTCCACCCGCTCCCACTATCCTGCACGACAATTGTCCATAGATCTCCTCCAACCCTCCCATGCTCAGCGTTTCGTTCAGCCTTCCTTCGAAACGGAAGAAGGACACCCGTGAAAACATACTGGCTACCTCCCAGTTCACTGTCAATCTTGTCAGTGAAGCCTTTGTTGAAGCAACCAATATGACGGCCGTCGAAAATTCCGCGGTGAACGAATGGATATTGAGTGGTTTGACTATGGAGTCCAGTGTAAGTGAACACAAGGTTCAGCATTCATGTCAATGACCGCCGTCCAGACTGAAGTCAAACCTGCATGCGTGAGGGAGAGCGCATTTTGCATGGAGTGCGAGGTTCGTTGCGACCCAGTGGGGGCTTGAGTAAATTAAGCTGAAGATCCAACAGTTGCACCAAAGCATCGACATCAACCCTCCTGGAGCCGAGGATCCCAGCACGACTCTGGTTATCGGTCTAATCAAACGTGTTCACGCTCGGGAATCAATACTCCTTGAGGATGGACTGACTGTCGATCCCGCAAAGCTCAAACCAGTCGCTCGCCTAGGCGGTTCCGCCTATTCAAAACTCACAGAGGGTTTCGAAGTATCGAGACCAAATTGGAAAGACATACGAGATGAATATGCACGATTACTGCAAGCTTCATCCGATGGGAAAGCAAGCTGATAAGCTGTTCCCGGATTTAGAGGTAAGTCAACTTCGCAACAGGTTGGAGTAAATAACTCAAGGTTCCTCTTCCAGCTAGCTAGTCACGTAGATTGAACGTGTTGACTATTGCTCAAGCGATTCAACCCATAAGCTTATCGCGTCTAGCGTGTCAGTCCGTTGGGGCTCTTGCCACGAGAATAAGAGAACATCGTGACAAGCGTCCTCCGCCTCCCAATACAACAATCTATCTCCAAGGTCTCTGGCCATCCTATCTTTCAACAGCCTAATTTGAGGCAACAAATTCTCAGCACCGCCCGCGCTGATGAACGTCGGCGGAAATCCCGCAAACGATATGGAGTCGAAGACTCTGTTCCGGGAACCAGGAGATACGTATGGGCTCAACTCTGCTACGCCCCAACCGTTCGGCCCCAGATACGCGCTTTTCGACGAATCTATCCCATGGGGCTCAGGGTCATAGTCGGCATACAGCGCTAATGAGGATGTTGAGCGGAAGGGTACTGGCCCGTCATGCGATGTGCCAATGTCCGCCCATGGCGAGTTGAGCAGGAGCGCTCCCGGTAGCGGAAGGAGCTCGCTCTGCACTATGTAGCGCACCAGTGCTAACGCCAGGTTACCCCCGGCAGAGTCTCCCTCGATGATGATGCTCTGAGGAGGGACGTGTAGAGTATTGACGAGGTAATGATACCCTGAGATGGCGTCGAATAGGGCAGTTGGGAACGCGTGCTGTGTAGCTGTGGAGAGCCTGTACTCTATCGCGAAAACACGAGTGATAGATGGGCAGGAGGCGACGATGCTGTTCGTGATGTGTGCAAACTGTGCCCGAGGGTGCGCTGTGCCAGAAGTATAACCCCCACCGTGTAGCGAATAGAGGATCTTCTTATCAGGGGGACCCTGCACATAAGATGGTGTCCAGTATCCTGGCAGGCGCACAAATTCAACCTCAGAGGCTGCAGCTAATGCCCGCAAATTCTCATTGACCAGCGATGCTGGGGGTGTCTCTACCCATACACCGCCTGAGTTGGGAACCACTGCCAAATGGTTTGGCTCTGCGAGAATCGAGCCAGTCTTTTCGGTGACGCGAACGACGTGTCGCACGAGCTGGACTAGAATCGTGCGCCTGATAGTCCATGATTGACGCGGGCGTTTGAAGAAGATGGAGGAAATGAGCCACCACGGGATTCGGATAGCAGCTGTGGATAGAAGCTGATAGAGAAGATAGAGTGATTTCCATGGCTGTCTGTTGAGGTGAAACTTTGTACTCATCGAGGAAACACATTGAGTCCATGGGAAGTTCAACACTGGGAAGTACATGACAGAATGAGTACAGGGTACAATTGAATGGGAACAATGATAGGGTTCCGCCGGCGCGGTCATGGGACCCACTCAGCTTCAAGCCATGTCGAAATAGCGGCGTACGTCTCGCTTCTCTCCGGCTGCACGCTAGTGAACGCCATATAGTCATGGAACGCGTCGGGCGCCTCATAATACCCCAGCTTGTCGTCACCAAGATCCCCGACCATCCTGTCGCGCAGTGTCCTGATGGTATCTGCCAAGACCTCTGCGCCCCCGCAAACGATGTATGACCGCGGAAAGCCCTTGAAATCCACGACCACCCGGGGATCTAACGATGCAGGAGATACCCACTTGTTCGTCTCGCATATCTCGGGGCCCAGATTACCGCAGAATGCCCTCCGTGCCGATACGGTGTACTTTCCCTCTGCGATGATATCACATACTGCATTGTCGACAGCAGATCCGGAAGACGCTTGCGAGACGCCCATGTCTGCCCAAGGGGATAGCAGAAGAACGGCCGATGGCAGCCCGGGGACGCCGTCCTTCCCTTTGTGTTCGACCAGGAACCTAGTCAACGCCAGTGCAAGGTTGCCGCCGGCCGAGTCCCCCATGACTATGATATCCAACGGCGAGAATCCCAAGGCGTTGACGAGATAATCATACGACGCGATGGCGTCTAACAACGCCGCAGGGAGCGCGTTGGCATCGACCTTTGACAGCCGGTATTCCACAGAAAACACCCGCTGCACGCATGGGACCTCTTGAAGAAAACCGTGGATGATGTTTGCTGTGAGGCCTTTGGGGTGGCCGGAGAGGCGGACGTATGCACCGCCGTGGAACGCGAGAAGGATCTTTTCGCCTGGGGTGGGAGGAGCGCCGAAGGCTGTGGCCGAATCCTTCTTGTGCAACCAGTAACCGGGAATCTTGACGCGGTCGACCTTGTTCAGTTCCGCAAAGGTCTTGACGTCGCCGATGAACAGTTTGTCAGGAGCAGGTGGGATCCAGACGCCTTCGAAGCCGACACCAGGGACTATTGCAAGATAGTCTGGAACAGGTTTGAACGGTCCTATGCTACAGGGTCTAGTGAGCTTCTGTTGTTGTCGAAGGGCGCCCTGTGATGACACTCACTTTCTGAAAACACTGAACATGTGTTTCGTAGCATGAAATCGAACAGAGCGGTAAAGAGTCCATGTCCGCCTTGGGCGACGAGATCTGGATGATGACAATATGAGAAAGATGGGGTTGTTGAAGGAAAACGAACATACCTCGGCAGAGACTTGATGGTCCATATTGGTAGTCGAAAGAAGGCGGTGACAAAAAGCTCGCAAACGAGGTAGATGGCCTTTAAGGGCTGGCGGCTGAAGGGGTAGGTGGGTGCTTTCCCCATATCGCGTCAGGATCTCGTGGCAAGAGGCGAAGAGAGAAATGATGGGAGCGGTAGCCTGTGACACCGATAGCCCAAGCTAGCCTTGAGGGTATACGACGGTAAGTACGAAGCTCAACTGTGGCGCAGAGAAATCAGGAAGGAATGCTGGCAGCCTGCTGGCAGCTGTCGCTAATCCACGGCCGAAGCCGGTGGCTCAAAAAGAGAAGGCAATCGACGATCGGCTTCTTTGTTGAATTTGAATAACCGATGCCACTGCTGGTCTCCTCTCTTCCGCCAAACTCAAGTCAACGTGCGATGCAGGTGATCGACAACGCCGAGAACGTCGGGACGGCCGACTGCTACGGCGACAGTCCATTTGAAACTCCGCTACGCGTCGGCGCGTCTCTCCCTTTCACCACCATCATGTCCCAAAACGCGTCGACATCGTCCGCCACAGTGACCGAAGTGGAGATGAGCAGAGGCCAGCGCGAGCTCGTCAACAGCTGCTGGGAGGAGAACCAGTACGACTCTGGCATCGCCGTCCTCGAACAGCTGCGCAGTCCTCGCCACAAGCCTTCCCCGTACGCGTATTCCAATTTGCCCAAACTTTACCTGAAATTTCTGGCAGAGACCATATTCGCCAACTCGTCTTCATCGCCCTCCATTCATCGACGCCCAAACTGCCCAACCCCGCCGATGTGCAGTCTTCCCCGAGCAAAATCAAACGCGAGCGCTTCCATCTCCCACCCAACACCGTCAACGCTGCGCGCCGCCTTCTCACCTCCTTTGCCCTCACAAACTCCCCAGAGAGCCTCTTCCGCACTATCCCCGCCTGCGAGAAAAACCTGTCCGAGGACTGTAACGAGGACGACCAAGAGAGTATCCTCGCAAAAGAGTCTCTGCGTGTCATCCGAGCAAAAACATGCTGGGACTTGCTCAAAAGTGACTTTATCAAAGCCCTCGTCCCTGCGACGCCGTCAAGGAAGTTGAAGCGCAGAAGATCGAGGAAAAACGAAGATCCAACCGACGACGAGGAAGAAACACAGAACGTAAATCAGATCGTCGGCGACGATGCTTGGGCCATGCTGGAGTGGATGGTCGCAGTTTTTGAGAGAGAGGAAAGTCTCATCGCACCTGGAGAACGTAGGTATCTCTTATTTCCCCGTCGCGTTCACTCTAATTCCCTCCAGCTCGGTACTCGCAATTGCTGCTCTCGCAGATTCCTCCTGAAAGATCAGGAAAGGATGCACGATGGGACTTTGGCCGACCTCTAGATATCTCGTTCTACGCGATACAACAAGAGAATACCGAACATCGTAAACTGGGTATACGCCTCCTCACACTGGTCAGTTTCCCGTCCCAGTCGTCCTGCCAAAAGTTGACTAAATACGACTCGTAGCTTATCAACCTTTCCGCAACCATCTACCTCGATTTCCCGATATTCATCAACTCCATGTTCAACATTCTCTCTATATCCTCTCGAGAGACTGTTCTGAACATCCTCAGTCTCCTTCCACCGTCTCCAGCCGTCCTTCGGTTCAAAATATCACTCTGCCAACGATTGCTATCGTCGGGTACTACCTCGGCGCAGCCCCGCCCTTCCATCCGTCCACGCGCCCAGCCCAAGCCGCGCGACTCGGTTCCGCATTCCAGCATTCCTAGCACTCCCTCTCTCCCGGCCATAGCACGCAAATTCACCGGTCCCGGCGCCCAGGACGTCGTCCGGCTCGTCTCCTCGAACGTCAAGTCCGATTCCCTGCCCATCCTGCGGATACGGTTCGAGCTTCTGCTGTCGTATAACCTGATGCAGACACAGAGCTCTGCGGTTGAGCAGGACCAAGAGTGGAAGACGAAGAGGAGTAATGGAGAATTGGAAAAGGTCGTGAAGGATAACTTTGCTGGGACGGAGGGAGAGGGACCGATTTATCGTCAGATGTTGCAGGCTATGATTTGTGTTTGATCTTTCCTGCCGCCTATGTTACTAATGTGTAGTACCAAGAATGTATTTTTGACAATATGCGATAACAATAATCCCTGGGCCCGCGAATACTTAGTTCCTCGTAGACAGACTACGATACAGTGACGAAGCAAGTATGTACTGCTGGTTCTTGAAGGTGTTTTTGATGTTGAAGGGCAGCTTCAATTAGCACTTGAAAGGTGGTTCGTCCAAAAGCATCAATGACCTACGACATCACGATCAGTTACGAGATTTCCTTGCGCTGGTAAGCCTTCTTCTGCGCCACGAAGGCATGGCCTGATGCCACCGATCAACCTTGCCTGTCAATCGCCCGTAAGTATAGCATCGAGCTCGAGACCTGACCCACAAAAGTCCCACAGAGTCCTTTGCCTTCTAGCTATATAATGGCAAGGGCATCTCGTGGTTCACATAACCGTGCACATACGACTGCTTGTATACTTTCTGAGTGAAGGTCCGAAAGTAAGTACGATGGTCTCAGAGCTAGGGTGAATATAATACAATGTCCGTGAGTAGCATGGAACAATAAATAAGAGATGGAAAGACCATGTAATGGGCCTAGTTCCTGGTGGTGCGAGTGTCGGCGCGGGCAGCTTTGTGCGCGTAGAGCGCGTGAATCCTCTACACTGGTAGCCAAGTGCGCCCTGCCGGTCGGTACCGCGCTTCATACACCTCTGTGAGCTCTTCGAGCACATCCTCAAGGTATTTGGACGATATTCTCATACTGTGTAAGTTGAACCTCAGCGACAATGAAACCTTGCCACGTTCGGGAAGTTCAAACAATGCCATCATTGATCCACGGCCAGTTGGCGTCATGCCGTTGGGCGCAAAGCGCCCTGCCACCCAAAGGAAGCCGAGGATGAATGACTCGATGTCGTCGTCGATTGTACGGGTAGAACTTGAGACATTGTGCTTGAAAGTAAGGTGTACAGACTCGTATGCGACAGATATATACTATCCATCTACTGTCCTCCCAGTCTTTGACTGTAATCAACATTTACTCGCTTTGGTCCTTCTCCCATTCGTCATCCGGATCCGTATTCTCTTCTGGAACGGCTTCGTGCTCCCCGCGTTGACGTTTCCTCATCTGGCTCTCCACGACGTACTCCGTGCAGATTGACTTTCTCTTCTTTGACTTCTCGGGCCTTGGAGGCATCTCATGCTTCACATGGCCATCTCTCTGCGCTTTCCATTCCTCGTTATCAATCGCCTTCTTCAACACACCTAGCATCCATGCATGGGTCTCCAACTTTGCCTGATCGGCTTCCAGCTCTTTCAGCCTCTCTGAGGACCAACTGGGCCCTGCCAGTCGGTATCGCGCATCATACACCTCTACTAGCTTTTTGAACACTTCCTCAAGGTATTTGCTCGATAGCTCCATCCTTTGTAGGGTGGCCAATGATGTCAATGAGGTCTTGCCAGCATCGTCTGCTTCGAACAAGCGCAATGTTGATCCACGAACATCCACATGCATATTGTTGGGCGCAAAGCGCGCTGCGACCCAAAGGAGGACAAGGATGAATGACTCAATGTCGTCGCCAATCGTGCGGGCAGGAGGCAAGCGGGCACATTGACGAGCAGACATGAACTGTCGAGTACCCTGAGGTGAATGTCAGCACAGAGGTAGGAAGCGAGAAAGATCTGCACCGTTCGCTCATATGCCCTAGCCACATTGTCTTCGAAATACCGCGATAGCTCCCAGTCAATGAGGTAGCCAAACTCCTTCATCAAGCCATTCTCCTTCCGCTGCACAATGAGGATATTCCCAACGGAAACGTCACGGTGTTCGACGCCGGCCTTGTTGAAGGCATCAGAATGAGCTGATAAAGATTGTACATGAGATGACACCAAGTAGCACGGAGCCTGAAGACTGACCTTCAAACGCATCTGAGACAGCACAAGTCAGCTGATGAGTTGACCTGAAGTCGGTGAGTGGTGCCCCGACGACGTCCAGCACAATTCGGTAATGTATGTGCTTGCGAATACTATGCTTAGGAGAACTTATCCATTTAGGTCCCTTGGGGATTGCGCCACAGAAGTGGGCACTTCTCTTGTCCGCACTGACATCACCAGCGGCAAGGATGCCAGGAATATTACGAACTTTGGCAGCCCAAAGCTTCGCATAGACGTCGCCCTCTGGGTGATAGCCCTCTACACGCCAAACGTCCTTGAGAACACACTTCTGCAGCGTGTTGCGGTTCACAGCGACGAAGCAGCGTGTACCACGGCCGACGGGGTACAAATGAGTCCGGGTGAATGGCTGGGCCACAAGGAAAGCCTTGTCAGCCACACGGACCTCCCACACGGGCTCCTTGGAAGATAATTTGAGTAGGTCCCGGATCCTGAAAGGGACATCTTCGACCAGTTGGTATGTCGTATCTATGCCACGTTCGGCACGAGAAGCGTGCGAAAAACGCCAAAGAAAGGTCTGCAGGTGTGGCTGATCGACAATGCTGAAGGATCTCGTCACTGTGATACCGCTATGAGTGTGGCGTAAGAGGCGACATTGGTCTTTGACGATGAGGACACCGAAGCCATGGGTGCGGTATTGAGCAGACTGCATTCCATTGAGATATGCGATCACCTGGCCGCGTGTATCGCGGGCGTGAAGAGATGAGCCCTCGAGCACCTCGTCGTCGCTGAAGCCATCCAATTCAGGTCGGTTTTTGAGCACCATGAAAGCCTGCATGTCACGAGCACGGCAAGAGCGTTTATCGTTCGGATATGGCGATTCCTCGTCAGAATAGAGGACGATATCGGGTGCGAGAGCATGGTGGAGGAAAGCCGAGAAAACGGTATCAGGGTGAGCCGAGGTGTTGACGGCGTACCAGCCTTTCTTGAGGAGAGGTGCTATAGCAGTGATCTGCTCTAGTCAGTAGATGCGCAGCAGCTCGCTTGCAGGGACGCACCAAGGGCCCATACATGTCGATCTCTTGTGGCATATTGCCCAATTTTTCAAACGCGGCTTTCGTCTCCTTCGTAGTGGATGGCATGGAAGGCAGTCCATCGTGCCATGGGAGGTATTCCTCCAAGAAGGTAGCAGCAGGTACAAGGATGAACTTCCCCTTCAATGCGTGGGCAGCCTCGACAAACGCGGTCTCGACGACGGCGTCCGTGTATGGATGCTGGGATGACAGTCTATTCTGTACTGGCGTATCTGTGGTGGAGGGCGGTGAAATTGCGTTTGGCGGGGTAGTCTCCCTGGTCATTGGGCTGGGGGATTCCCGTTGACGAGGTCATAGTAGTTGAAGGCGATCAATTGTTGGCTTTACCCAATGTTGGGCCGGTACTTTTTCACCGTGATCGGTCAAAGTCGCGTCCGCGCAAGTAATATAGCCATTCGGCTTGAGCGGCGCGCGGCTAAGTTCCTTCGCTTGCCTATCTTACCAGATACTAGGGCGAAGCAATAGAAACGAATCGATATCTCTCTGGGAGGGGCCCATGCTCCCCACTTGCCGTTTCCTCGTCTGACTCTCCAAGAAGTATTTTGTGCATTGTCGGTTCCTCTTCTGTGCCTTCCACTTAGAGCGACGAGGGCATCTCATGCTTCACATAACCATCCCTCTGCGCTTTCCATTCTTTGTTCTCTATTGCCTTCTTCAACACACCTAGCATCCACGCATGGGTCTCCAACTTTGCCTGATTGGCTTGTAGCTCTTTCAGCCTCTCTGGTGTCCATCTGCGCCCTGCCGTTCGGTACCGCGCCTCATACACCTCTATGAGCTCTTCGAACACTTCCTCAAGGTATTTGGACGATAGGTCCATATCGTGTAGGGTGGTCAACGACGCCAATGTACGCTTGCCAGGGCCGAGTGGTTCAAACAAGGCCATTATTGATCCACGGGCAGTTGGCGTCATGTTGTTGGGTGCAAAGCGCGCTGCAACCCAAAGGAAGACAAGGATGAATGACTCGATGTCGTCGCCGATCGTGCGGGCAGGAGGCGAGTTGCCACACTGACGAGCAGACATGAACTGTCGAGTACCCTGAGGTCAATGTCAGCACATTGAAAAAGAAAGCGAGAAAGACATGTGCCGGAATTCGTTTATATGCTTTAGTAGCCACATCCTTCTTGACATTCCCAGAAAGATCCCAATCGATGAGGTGACCATATTCCGTTGTCTCGCTATTCTCCTCCCGCTGAGCAATGAGGATATTGGCGACCGAGACGTCACAGTGCTCGAGTCCGGCGCTGTTGAAAGCCTTGGCGTGAGCTGACGAACATGAGATGGATTTTAGTAGTTAGGGGACCATGGAGACTAACCTTCAAAGGCATTCATCATGGCACAAGTCAGCTGATAAGTCGACGTGAACTGAGTGAGTGGTACACCGACAACATCGAGCACAATACGGTGATAAGTGTGCTTGCGGATGCTATAGATGGGGTGACCAGGAATGTTACGGACACTGTCGGTCCATGTCTTCGCATCACCTTCAACTTCAGGGTGGTATCGCTCTACACGCGAAACTTCCTTAGAGATAACCTTTTGAAGCGTGCCAGAGTCCACAGCAACGAAGCAATGTGTACCACGGCCGAGGGGATGCAAGTTAGTCCGCGTGAATCTATGTGCGGCGGGAAGTGAGATGGTGACTGGAGGGGCAGTCGCGTCAGATTGTGCTGGGGGAATTCCTATTCGTGGCGAGGTCATAGGTGAGATTGTGGGCGGACGCCAAGAGAGCGCGAAATTTGGCGATCATTTTGTCAATGGTTTGACGTCACGCGTTCGGATTTTCACAATCTCGATTCTCCAGGCAAGTTGGAGTTTGATTCTTCAGCTTTTATGACGCAGAACAAGAATGAACACAATGTTTTATGGCTGGAAATGGTGATTTAGAGCATCTTCGGGGACGCGAACTCAGCCATTCCCACATCCATGGACATCCGTGCCGCTCTGGATCTGACTCAAGTCAAGCCGAATGTTGATAGAAGTTTGTGTAACATGAGTGCTTCAGCGCTTATTCTTGAACACTCCACGCCGTCTAAACTACAATTCATGATTGGGGTATAATAGCCATACAACAGCGCAAGAATACAACGTGAGAAAGCATGAAGGTAATTAACATACAAATCCAAAAGTCCCATCCCACGAATCACAAAGCCAAGTCCTGCGGATGTGTCGTGCTCTCCTCTGTCCACGTATCCGTCACTAGCTTGATCGCATGTCCATGGTGCAGCGACAACAACGGGGACGTCCGGAGGTTCCGCGGGCCCATCGCGAACAGAATGAAATCCTACATCCATCAGTGAAGGATTAAGGCGGATGGTAGTGGGACGCACCTGCACGGCGACGATCCCAATGTTGAACCCCGACGTCCTGATCTCGGGGTTGCACTTGACCTCGCCCTCCCAGTCAACGCTGAGCTCGCCGTGGAAGTGCGGCGGGGTCGGCCAGACCTTGCCCTCGCCGATATTGCGCGTGCGCCAGTGTCTGCGGCCGTGCATCTCGATGAGCGTCTTGCGCACGAGGCCGGCGCGGATGTAGATGGCGGGGTCTGGCGGCGACGTGCAGTTGCCTTCATCCGAGTCCTCCGAGAAGGCCGGATAGATGTGTGAGAGAGACTCGAGCGGCCCGGTGAGCTGGATGTGGAACGGGATGGTGTCTTCTAGGCCGTACGTTTGCACGGAGGGGATGAGGAACTGCCGATGGCCGATGGTCAAGATTTGGGAATGGGGGACGGGGAATGGGACGCACGCTGCACGTAATGGGCTCCAGAGACGCGGACGGCTGGAAGTCCAGGGTGTCCATAATCTGGTGCCACTCTTCCGGCACGTACTTGAGCATGGAGAAGACGCTGTCGCAGTGGACTATAGGTCGTGGAGGTCGCGAGCGGGGGCGGTAATTGATTCGTATTGAATACCTATGGCTCACTTTCAGCTTAACGACAGAGGCTTGGACTCAAACGCACGTGCTAGTGGGCTTCCACAGTCCAAAACGCGGTCGCGTTCGCGTTATGATCACAGTAAAAGTGTAGATGGATGAGACCCACATCGACGGGATGCCGTAGAACGCGGCCTCGTACGACGGTGGCAGGCGCTTGGCGTCGTTCCCGTGCTGGAACGTCGTGGGGATGCGGACGGAGAACGGCAGTATGCTCGGACATTGACGCGATGGATGGTCATCGCGATCCCAGAGGGTGTGTCGTTCACGGATGAGAAGACTGTTGATGGCGCCTATGTCAGATACTGATATGCTCAACCTTCCTTCCAACTGAGTTCTAAGTTAGTATTTCTGCGAACACAGAGGGAGAGAGTCGCGTACCTTGACAGCGACTGAAGACACGTTCTCTTCCAATACTTCGAGTTCGCCATGCACCGCCGAGCCGCGTCCATAACACGGGAACTCTTCCTTTTCGTCCTGGTCCTTCAAGATTAGGGTCGCCTTCTTCCATTTTTGGGTAAAGTTGCCAGAGTAGACGGTATGTGCAAGGGGGTATCGCGGGGAATACTCCAGCGTCGCTTCGTCCGCTGAAGGCCTGTTTGTGTACGAGGGAACCAAGTCATGGGTTGTCGACTCTGAGAGTGCCATGGTGTGGGGAAAGAGAAAGCATTGCGAGACATCTCCGTCAGGGCAGAGAGAGATAAGGAATGTCTTAGTAAGTGTCGGGTGACTGCCGCCCGAGCAAGTTCCCACTACTCAAAAATAGGCCAAGGCCAATCAGAACATGCAGTTTGAACGGAACATGATGCATTGGCACAACATAAAGGAAGGGTTTTCATACAGGATCATGGGGGGAATGCTTCTTATGAACCGCACAACACAAGTACATTCTCGTTCGCATGTGGATGGGTAAAGAAAAAGAGGGAACAAGTAGAATTACGTGGCGTGTGCGTGCTTCTGCTTGCCGGTCTTGATCTTCCTGATGTAGAACTGCGGAGGCGTGAGAGGCGGAAGAGCAGTTTCACAAATAAAGCATACCTCGAGCTCCCGTCCCTCGAGAATGTAGCCGTCAGCACGACCGGACTGGCCAGGTCGGCTGGAGATGACAGCGTACAGACGACCAGCCGCGAATTGAGACTCAAGCAGAGGGTCGACCTTGGCGTCTGTGGTGGATCAGTATGAAGATACTTGATGGATAATGCCTGGATACACACCCTTCTTCCTCTCGTCAAGGATGCGCTGGGTGTGGTTGGAGATCTTTTTGGGTTCACCGGCATCGGCGGCAGGGGCCTGGGGCTTGCCCTTCTTGGTTACGGGGACGGCGTAGTGTGCCTCGTACCACTGGCGGAAGGGCGTGGCATCGATCTGGATGATGGCGCTCTTGACGAGCGTGTTTGTCCGTACAAGTTCGTTGTTCGAGGCGTTGTATGCCTGGAGAAAATGAGAAAAGGAGAGGCAAGAAGGGCATGGCTGCACTCACGACACCGATGATCCTGGTCTTCCTGGTGACCTGCTCCGACGCCCAGGCAAAGTTGCCGCTCTCGAGACGGAGCGCCCTGTGCTTGAGGTTTCCTCCGCGCACACGGACGGTGTGGATGCGCTTGGCACCGAGCTTGGTGTTGGCGGGCTGGCGGCCGAGCTCGAATTTTCTCTTTTTGCGGTAGTGGGCGCGCTGGGCACCAGAGGCGGAGCGCTTGTGTCTTGATGTGCGGGAGATACCTGTGGGCGCGGTGAGCACAACGGCGAGCAAGCAGGGAGCGGCGGCGACGAACCCATGTTGACGGCGAAGGAAGCTCTTCGAGGTTTTTCGGCCTGGCGTCTGTCCTGGCTGAAAATAAGGTTCAGATTTGAAACTCCGACGGAGCGTGCCGAGATTGTGGCTGTACACAGCCAAGGCGAACTTTGAGAAGTTCAAATTGAACCGGTCACCTAGGGAGATCTCATGTATGCCTGGGCACTGAGTACTGAATCCAAGGACCTGGCAATGCCATTGTACAAGCAAGCATATGCAGAGTTCAGTAGGCCTTGAGTGGCGAGTAGCATTCCATCATAAAGTTCGCTCAGTCACTATACTCAATTTCTGATCAGCCAAGCCTAATTTGACTCCTGGCCATAGACAGCCCAAATCTCTACAGTATCACGTACGCCACACTTGATAAATAATATCATTATTTCCAGGGGCGTGATCTACCACGTAATCCAAATCAACTCCACAGCCACCACAGTCCCGACCACCATCATCTCCTCCTTCCTAAGCCCTCTATCCAATTTCAATGCGCCGGTAATGTCCCGTATCTACGCCAATGTGAATGCCAGCCTTGGCAAGGGCTGGTATGACTACGGTGCGCCCCCCGCCTCATCGCGCCCGCCGCCGTCCTAAACAGCAGCCAGACAACTCCAAGATCGAATGGAGCCAACCGGATCGCTACGAGGTTGTGAGGAGGCTAGGCGGGGGCAAGTACTCCGAGGTCCGTCGCCGCTGCCGCCGCCGTCGGGCCCGCCGTTGACGCGCTCCCCAGGTGTTCGAAGGCATCGACACACTCAACAATGACCAGTGTGTCATCAAGGTCCTCAAGCCCGTCGCCAAGACCAAGGTCAAGCGCGAGATCAAGGTCCTGCGCAACCTGTCCGGCGGCCCCAACGTCGTCGGCCTTATCGACGTCGTCCGGGACCGTAAGTGGCTCCCTCTCCACCGTTGCATCCATAGCTTAGCCCGGCCCGTGCAGCGTCCGCCAAATACCACAGCCTCGTCATGGAGTACGTCGAAAACGTGGACTGGAAATCATTCTCCGCCAGGATGGTGGAGGCCGACGTCAAATTTTACACGTTTCAACTGCTCAAGGTGCGCCTGCTCTCCTGTCCACTGCCGCGCCTCCTGTAACACTTTCTTCCCAGGCGCTGGACTTTGTACACTCGCACGGCATCATGCATCGCGACGTCAAGCCAGGCAATGTCATGATCGATCACAGCCAGCGCAAGGTAAACAAACGTTTCCCCAACCGGCTCACCACCGCTGACCACGGTTCAGCTGCGTCTTATCGACTGGGGACTGGCCGAATTCTATCATCCAGGCACAGACTATCATGTACGCGTTGGCTCGCGTTACTACAAGTCCCCCGAACTCCTCGTCAGCTACCGCAAGTACGACTACAGCCTCGACCTCTGGTCCCTCGGCTGCATGTTCGCCTCCATGATATTCAGGCGCGAACACTTCTTCAGAGGCTCAGACAACGACGATCAGTTGCTCAAAATACTCAAGGCCTTGGGAACTGATAGATTCGACCAGTATCTACACAAATATGACATACACTTTGAGACGCAACACAATGGCTTGTTGCTAAGGTATGTTCTCCCACACATTTAGTCAGGCATGCAGCTGCTTACTCGTTGACGCAGTTATCCGAGACGCCAGTGGACAGACTATGGCGTGAACGAGCTCGTCACAGGCGAGGCGCTCGACTTGCTCGACAAGCTCTTGCGCTACGACCACGCCGAACGTTTGACTGCACATGAGGCGCAAGCACATGTGTATTTCAGTACGCCGCTGACTCTCTTGCCATCCGCAACCTGACTCTTCTCCAGACTCTGTCCGATTGGAGGCTATATCCACTAAAGGCGACCATGTTAGTGACTCTGGATTCTGCTCGACGTAGAGTTATTTGATTCTTTTATTTTTATCGGGACCGTGTGCACTACTATACAATTTCACTATCACTATCACCGTGTACTTATTGACATGTACTGACTGAAGCGTGGTGGCCATGAGACAGACACACTGCGAATGCGATGCTATATTACTACGCGCAAATGCACTCCCGGCCCTCCCCTACCAACAACTCTCGACATGGCTGCCGCCGCCACAACAGCAAAACGCAACACTTCTCACCCTTGGCGCCAAATGGTTGATACATTCATATGGGTGGAGCAGCAGCAGCGCGCGAGCAAGACAGGGTGGTCGACCGCGCAGTGGGTCCTCGAGCAGCAGATGCGCTCCATATACGGCCCAGAGGCGGACGAACGCAGGCGGGAGGCAGCGGCGAAGCGGAGGGCAGAGTACCAGCGCAGGCGGGCAGCAGAAGAACTTGAGACCGCCACACGGCGGGCCCGGAAGAAACCGAGGGAGACGATCACCTGGGCGGACTACGAGGCGCGCTGGGACGCCCTCCGCAATTCGACGCAGCCGCTCGAGTTTCGCGATATACCATGGCCGCAGGCGCGTCAGCCGTCCCGGCCCCAGCACATGTCCCCTCGTCAGGTGGAGGAGTTTCTGGCGAGAGATCCGGGCGACGCGGAACACAGGCGCAAGCGGGCGTTGCTCACCTGGCATCCTGATCGATTCAGACGCGTGTTGTGCAGAGTCGTGGAGAAGGACAGGGAGAAGGTGGAGGAGGCCGTGGGATTGGTGGCGCGTCTCTTGACGGCGAAGGGTGGTCGCGTTTGATTCACACATACAGTACAGTCACCATGAAGCTGGTCTTCAGACATTATTCCTCTCATGATACAGAGCAAAGCATGTGTATCAACAAATTAGACAAGATAGAACTACAACAAACAGTAGGGAACCATAAATACACAACTTTTTACATCTACTCTTCCGGGACAGTCTTGAACTTCTTCACAATGGTATCCTTCCCGTCTGTCCCAGCGCCCAGTTGGTATCCATTTGCTTTGAAAACCTTCGATTGTAAGAAGGGCCTGATATCAAAGATATCGTGTTCTTTGGCCTGAGAATCACGTTAGCTAGACGCTCTTGCTGTCGAACAAGATTGTTCACCCGCTCCTCCAAATCGGCAATCTTGACGGTGACGCTGGTGGCAGTCTGGTGTCTCTGTAGCTGGTACAGACGCGCCCGGTCCTTTACGATCTGGCCAAGAAGGAACGCGAGCAGCTCGTCGTGATCCTTAGCATGAGTGAGGTATTTGCGGAATCCCTACGACAAGGACCGCCATCAGTCCCCTGAACTTAGAGAGAACCATACACCAAGACTCACTCTCTGCAACGTCTTTTTGATGCTCATCTTCTGTGCGCTCACAAAGCTACCAACAGCAACCTCGATAGCAAGATCGATGTCATCCGCACGGACGTATTCCCGGAGAGCCATCTTCGCGCTAGCTTCCGCCATGCGAATCATACTCTCCAAGTGACGCACAGTAATGGGGTAGGATCCCGTGGCAAGTGACTCGCGCCGAAGCTCAGCGAAAAGACGGGCCATTTTCTCCTGGTCCATCTCGTAGAGCTTGGGACGGATCTTTTCGCGAGCGTACATGATATACTTGCGAAGAATATCTTGGGGTATAGCCTTCAAAAGCGATGAGTACAAGCGAACAGAGCAGCGAGTAGCAACTCACATCCTCGTCAACCACCGTTCCAACATTGATTTCCTCCTTTTCCTTGTCGAATCCAGGATGACTGCGCAAATGGCTCCCAACTACGAAGCGCGCCAAGAGCTCATCCATCACGGGATCCACATTATCCTTGACGACACACAACACGTCGAAACGAGACAAGATAGGTTCAGTGAGTTCGACATTCTGCTGGAATGGGATGGTAGGATTGTATCGGCCGCGTATAGGATTGGCAGCGGCTATGATCGCACACCGCGCCTGCAATGTCGTGACGATACCAGCTTTGGCAATGGATATAGACTGCTGCTCCATGGCTTCGTGAATAGACGTCCGATCCGCGTCGTTCATCTTGTCGAACTCGTCGATGAGACACGTCCCCTTATCTGCAAGCACGAGAGCGCCTCCTTCCAACGTCCACTCGCGAGTGACAGGGTCCTTCCGTACGCTAGCGGTGAGACCAACGGCACTAGCTCCCTGCCCGGTCGCGAACACACTGCGGTGCGCCGTCTTCTCCACATACTTGAGGAACTGAGATTTGGCAGTTCCCGGATCACCAAGGAGGAGGACATTAATGTCACCACGTATACGGAGTTTGTGGTTAATGTCCTTACTGACACCGCCGAAGAGACTGAGCGCTATGGCAGTCTTGATGTCCTCGTGGCCATATATACTCGGCGCAATGCTCTTGATGATCCTCTTCCGAATCCGTTCGTCTCGGGCCAGGGCGCGCATCTCCCGCTCGTCTTCCTCGGTAAGGCGGAAAGCAGCGAACAGATCCTCCTTTTTGTTGATGTGATTTGCCTCGATGACAGTCGAAAAAACAGGGAACCCGTTGCGCGAGTTGAGAGAGGCATCAAAATTGTTGCGGTAAATACCAGTGACCTCGATTTCTTCACCTGGTTTGGCATTGTCGATAAGATCCCAGAGAAGAATTAGTTCACGGTGTCTCGGCAAGCGACCAGCAGGTACTGAGCCCGGTGATTCTTGCAATGTCATCCTCTGATAATTGCGATAAACCGTCTAGGATGCTTCTTAAGTATCAAACGTATAGTATAGTTTGAATGCCACGTACTTGGTCTGAGTTGACCTTGAAAGGCCCTTTGCTCTCGCAATTCGCGCAAAAGCTGACTTTGACCTCGGTCGTCGCATCTTGGTAGAATGGTCCGAGGATAGCACCGCATTTGCCACAGTCGAACTTGACATATTTGAGCTGAGGGAAGACTCCGCTGCGTCGAGTTACTACTCCCGACACCCGAACAAGATTGTTGAGATTTGAACGACGGAGATCGCGCAGAGACGAGCTCAAGGGAAGGTCGGAGATGCGAACGTGCACCTCGGAGTGAATACGCTCGTAGGCAGGGTAGTATACCAGAATGGCATCCAGGGCTACCTCATCGAAAATGGCGAGCATAGATGTGGGCGAGTTGGTGAGGAAGTATGCTAAGATTGGCTTTGAATCAGCGAGATGGAGATACGAGACTTCAAGAGACTCCGAGTTGGCTGGAAAAGATCGTCAGCAGGTGAGCAGAGTACAAGGCGATGTACTCACATTCTCCAAGGTGGCGAATTCTTTGACCGTACACTGACGCGCCGCTCTCGTCTACGTATGTCATCAGGAATTTGCGGAAGTGATGGACGATTGAGCGGCGGACGCGATCGTGGGCAATCCACTCGACGATAGACTTGGCTTTGATATCGCTAAGCTGTTCCAGGGGAAGCTCCTGCACATGATATTGATGAGATACCAAGCAGGCAGAAGCGCGCATTCACTCACGTCCTCGACGCCGTCCATATCGTCCTCGTCCCTGCGCTCGTCCCACACATTTCGCGTCCGCCTCCGCATCTTCGCCAGCGCCTCATCCTCCATCTCATCCTCGGCGTCCATATCATCATCCAGGAAAGCCGGCGCCCTGCTCCTTCCAGACGACTTTCCGGCCTTCTTGCCGGCGCGCTCTCGTCGATCCCGACGCGCCATAACATACTCGGCCTTGCGGCGGGCTTCGGGTGTCATGTCCTCATGGTCGCCCTCGTCGTCTATATCGGCCACATCGTACCTGTCGAGGGCCGCGTTGGGAGCATAGTCACTGGGGAGGTGTTGTCAAGATGCTGCAAATGAAACGGCGCGTCGTGCTCACGCTTGGAGGATGGCGTCGTCCTCGAAAAGGTCATCGCCGTCGCCGTCGACCTCGTCATCGAAGACATCTTGCACGTCGCTTTCGATCTCCTCACCGTCCGAGGGAAATACGTCGGGAGAGGATGGCGGTAAAGTCGAAGTCTGCGAAAGTCGGCGCTGTGATGTTGGGGCGGCTGCTGGCGACGACGCCTGGTCGGGCGACGCGCTGCGTCTTCGCTTGTTACCGCGTGGGGCAGGCTAAATCATGTCAGCAAATTTGCCTGGGAAGGAGAGGCAGGCGCACCATGGCACGATGAGCGGAGGCTGTGATGGTTGGAGGACAAGCAACGCGGTTTGAAAGCGTGTCACTCTCAGCTCTCTGTCACTCTTCGCGTTCTTTCAGACTCTGAACATGCTAAGTACTCGGTCTTGAATCGTTCTTCACTTGATTCCTATCTGCTTCCTGCACAACCTCTACATCGAAATAGCACAGACGGCTTACTATCGTGGCCCTATAGCCGGCTTTGCTCAACCACGGTCTGTCCTCTCACGCGCGAATCTGGGGAACTAGCAAGTCTGACTCAGACTTGGCTTCACTCGTAAGAGAGGCAGTGATTACAGCAGAGTCTTGATGTGTCAGTATTCGGTACGGACAATGACAGGAGTTCGTGACTCAAGAAAAGTCGAAGGACGAGTCCCTTTTCATTTCGGTTGCCGCATTCTTTGCGCCATCTGCAGCAACACGCTGCGTCTAGCCTGTCGAGTCCCCACTCAAGGTCGAATGGGAACTCATCTACATCCCCGAACACGGTGACAGGACCAGTGCAGTCGCACGACTCCGACAGGCGGAACGTATTCCGGGAGAGCAACAAGATGTACTTACATATCACCCTCTTTCACCTTAACTTCCGATTGATTACGGAGACGTTTAGAAGATGTTTCTGGGGTTCTCTCGGTGTACCTTCTCTTTTTTTGATTGGCAGGTCCGTGCCCCAAAACTGTATCACATCCTCGCATGATCTTCAAGTGTTCAAGATCCTCAACCGCCACCTAGAAAAGTTTTTTGGGCTCACTGCTGGCTCAAAGAGAACTGCTGTCCTACGTACGGATGCCAATTCACAGAGACAACGAGCCACCGAATTCTCGGTCATGTTGAGATTCCTCGAGATCTCGAAGGCCACCATGTTGGCGGGGTGTTGGATGATCACGGTTAAGAATAGCCTGACGCGACATGTACAGCTGGCATGGACGGCTCGGGAGTAGCATGTTGTAGAGGATCAGGGATGACTCCCATCGGGCAGACTCGGAGGTTGCTCGAGCCCTGGAACGAAAGGTATGACAGGGCGGGGCGGCAGCAAGCTAGCAGCGGAGCGGCGACGCAATGATTGGCCTGTAGCTGGCGCCGCTGGTGAGCAAAGGTTTACTCTCTATAAATGGGATCTGCCGTTCGAAGCTAAGGCGATCTTTCTGCATGCATGTCACACAGCCATTCTGATCGTGGCAGCTATATCTCTTGCTAATATGTTCTATACACAGGTCAATCAACGAGAGCAGAGGCGAGCTCACGGTGAGGCTGTTCGCGTTGGTGGCACACGTTGGTTAATGGACATCACATGTTCGTCCGCGCGTCTTGTATCAATGTATGGGCCAGTAGCCTACTCACGGCGAGCGCGGAGCTTCTTTGTCGAGAACCAGGAGTGCTATGGTGGGTGATAGAGAATCGTCGTGCCAGCCCAGGCGGCTGTCAGTCTGGCACACTTCACTGGCCTTTCCCCTCAACCGGAGGTCAAGGCACAACTTGCCTTACCATTACTTGGAGACTGAAGTAGTGAACACGCGAATATCCAGGCATGCCCTCGAACTCCCTGTCACACACATTCCCGAACTCCTGCAGCTGATCATTGATGTATTGGAACAAATTTGGCCCGGGTTAGGGTTATGATGGCTGAAGCTCTTTTCCACCACTCTGCTGCTAATCTACGCGCTCTTTCTTTCGCTCTACTGACAGTCCATATTCTGTGCCATAATCCTTTAATTGCTGATACCCGTCACGTTAGCGTCACCAGATGGTCACTGCTCTTGAGATTTTCCCTCATCCTGTTTCTGCTCCCTGCGTTACATTGGCAAGCTTCCCGGCTTCCCACTCAATACAGCCTATGAATAGTGCGTGTAATCAACATCCAGACTCCGTTTCCCTCATTGTAACCCGAGGTCCCGCCTAATTCTGTCGCGCAAGGCCATCTCAAGATCAACAGTCATGTACATTTACCTCGTCGCATGCCATTTGCATGCTATTGGCGGGCGTCGAGAACGATCGGCCTGGCTTTACCGGGCATGATAGCCCTTGAGGTATTATACGCATGGAAGTATCAATACTGTCAGTCACCATTCCTCCTGCTTGAAGTCTCTAGACTTGCACAGGATATGGAGAGACAGCGCACATGCCCTACGCACTGGGCCTGGCTGGTCGTCTGCGGAGGGTCCATATCTGGAACAGTCCTCTCCGACCTCTCCGCAAAACGATGACAAGAATAAAAGCACTTGTACCTCGATGTGCCTTGTAGAGCACGTATAAAAGACATCCGCTGGTACTGGGTATAAACATTGCTCACTAGCATCTACAAAGACACCAGCAATCTCTTCAGTCATCTGAATCTCGCATCTTTCTTCATCATGCGTGCCACATTCATCTCTCTCCTTGCGGCCATCTCTCTTGCAGTCGCCTCACCGTCCGTGAAACGCGACGACTTCTTCACGGAGGTCTTCCAGAATCAGACCGCCGCCACGGAGTCCTCTTCGTACATGACCTTCACGCTCGTTGATCCTTCCAACGCTGAGCTCGGTCAGTGCGACTATTAACGTGTACTTACCATCCTTTGACTTACGATCTTTTCGTGTAGCTTGCAAAGAGTTCTGCATCCAGATCTGTGACTGCAAGGCCGTCAACCTCTACCTCGACAACTTTGGCAAGGTAATTCGTCCCGTCAGCATACCTCATTGACAACAGACGCTAAGCATCTCGTATACTTATCTAGGGAATCACCTTGCCTGATGGTCAGGCTGCGCTCTACACCTGCTCTGCCTTCAACCAGCCCATTGACTCGAGCATGAACATCAACTACGGCGGGCAGGATCAGCACGGCGATGGAATCCTCAACTTCATCACCCAGAGCTCGGGATGGGTCGTTAGTTTCTAAATGAGTCTGCTTTCTTCGCAGCTGGGGCACAATATCAATGGTCGCGTTGTCCTGCAATTACTCGAATGTTAAACAGCGTCTACGTATTTGGTCGTCCGAAAAATGGTCCTTGGTCCATAAGTCTTTTCTGTAACTTTTGTAACTACGTACTGTAGTTTAGAGAATTTGCTTGTTTTGACCCTTTCAAATGTGGCGAAAGCTGTGCGATAAGATAAGATCGGCAGTGTGAACGACAGCACTTCCCTGATTACACCTCATCTCATGCGCTCATCTGCTTGACATGCGCCTTACAATCCGGGGACGCCGAGTCGTTAACTTCTTGAGACTGGTATGGGTGATAGCTATACTGTGGTACGAACTCGGCACCTTCCACCACGCCGTTGAAGGCTGTGACTGGCCAGAAGTAGCGCCCGCCGTGTGTTCCAAGTCTGCCTCGGTATTCTTCGACTCATAACGTGTTCAACAGTCGCAAGAAAAGCCCACACATGTACTCTTCGTCGCTGACCCCCAAGTCCTCGACCACAGGTCCTACCCCGACCGCTCCAAATTCCTGACCTTCCTTTCCCGCGTCTTCACCGACTTGAACCTGCGCAAAAGCTGGTATTTTACCGCAAAGAAGGACCCCGATGTGGTCATCTTTCTTGGTGATATGATGGACAACGGCCGGTACGAGATGAACAACGCGGAGTACGTTCCAACAACTCGACATCTGCACGTCCATCAATTGACGCCTTGGCAGATATGAAGACTATTTTCAGAGGTTCAAGAACATTTTCAATGTCAAAACGGGTGTACCGGTCTACTATATACCTGGGAACCATGACATTGGGTACCTTTCTGCCAGGCTTTAGGGTCACATTCTTACTCTCGTTGTAGCCTTGGTACCTCTTCTAGCTTTTCCGAAGAGAGAATCGCGAGATACAAGTCTCATTTCGGCCCTCCAAATAGCGCGATGTCTATCGCAAATCACAAACTTGTTCTGATTGACGCACCAACATTGGCTGAAGAAGATTATCAACGCAACGGTCGTGGCGTATCTTATGAAGCTTGGACTGGGCTCCCGGGTGGACCAGTTGAATTTGTAAAATCACAAACCAGAGGTAGTAAATCGTGTTCAAACTATCCACAATCTCACTAACTTGCCACAGAACCGCAGAGCGAACCCGTCATCCTCCTCTCCCATATACCTCTGGCTCGGCCAGAAGGAACCAGCTGCGGACCTCTTCGAGAAAAGGGCACCATACACCGTGGAGTAGGTCACGGGTACCAAAACACGTTAGGAACTCAGGTCTCTGCCTTTCTCTTCAACAGCCTCAATCCGTCGCTCGTCTTGAGGTGAATGGGATTCCCAGCTTGAGATAACGCGTCACTGACTCTCTTCTTCCGCTCAAGTGGCGATGACCACGACTACTGTGAATATACGCACGAGCATACACTGAACGGTCAGCTCCAGCAGATCAGGGAAGTCACTGTAAAGTCTTTCTCCATGGCCATGGGGATCCAGCGACCTGGATTCCATCTCTTAACATTAAGTCCACCTCTGGCGGGCTCCCTGAAACCAGCTTTTGCCGATAGACCGTGTCTTCTACCTGACCAGCTGAGCATCTACCTCAGCGCATATGTGCCCTTGATTATTCTGTCAATGGCGGTACTCATACTTGCAAACCTGTACCGCCGTCGAACCCTTCAGCAGTACCTACCTGTTTCGAATGCCCTGGATCTGGATGATTTTGGGGTCTCGACGTCTTCGGGTGCATTTTCGAAACGCCTTCGATCGAGGACAGAAAGTGAAGGTGTCTCATTACCACTCCCCAACTCCTCCGCATCTCGACAACCACAGCTCAAAGGGAGGCCTAGAAACTCTTTCATTCGTGATTTCCGAGACGTCGCCGTTTATCCACTCACGTTCTTCGTAATCATTACATGGAGAATGTTCGTGGATCAGAGTAATGATCCTGAACGTTAGCATGGCATCGAGCAGTCGGTATCAGGCATCGCAACCCGCCGATTAATGAACCTTATATTTCTCGATAACTTTCTATACATTCCATAGCGTGGCACTCCTAGATAAATAGTAGGGCAATTCACCGACCCACCCCTTCCTGCAAATTGATGCTCGTGGCCGTCGTCATTCGTAGACTCGTGGGTATCTAAAGTCTAATCAGAAGGGATGGTAACGAATCCCTTCAATTGACAAATCTAAGCGACACGATGAGCGAAAGGAGAAACAATCCATACCGGTCGAATGAACGTAAAATGGTGCATGTTCGTATATGCCCGAGCATACCCGATTTCCGCATACACCCACAAGTATTCCCATTTCCGCTTGAAGAATTCCATCTGCCGGGGATCCGCCAAATGAGGTTGACTCTGCAGGAGGGAAGCGGTGACTTTTTCGTCGCCCCAATTGTCTGCGAAGCGCCTGTGGATTGATCAGACACGATTATCTTGATACCATCTATCAAACTGACCTGCCCCATTCGCGGAGGGTTCTGGGGTAGTCTGAACCACGGGTCGTGAGTCGTCAAATTTGGGTTCCATGTGCAAAAGAGACTAACGATGGGCGAGGTTCTCGACCGAGTCAACCTCCCAGGCGCCGGGAGTAGCCGATTGCGCCACCTCAAGGAAGTAAGTCACTGACGGACAAAACGAGTTCGGCCACTGGTATTTCCTTGCATAGTCATCTTGCCTGAAGAACCCACATTAGTATATCTCCGGAGTGATCGCGTGTCTCTCACTGGAGAATAGCAAACCGCGACTCCGGTTGAGTAGTCGACGTGATCACCATCGCGGCGCGGTCCCTTTTCAGCGCCCAATCGACGATCTTGAAGAACCCTCCTAGGTGTTGGGCGCCAACAGCCTAAAAGATGGAGGAAGTGTTACGTATTCCCGCGATCTGGACTTACTTCAACCATTTCCACACTTATAAAGGCATCGAACGCGCTCTCGAAATGGCTCGGAAGCTTCCGGTAATCTAGCAAATGTATGCGAACTTTGTCCTGTAATGAGAGTGCGGCAACCCGTTCTTCCGCTATTGCCTTCTGATTGACCGAAAGTGTCAACGAATCGACTTCGCAGCCCATTTTCGCTGCCTGTCATCGATGTATCCAGTTGATGTCAAAACAAGCGGAGAAATCTCATTACCTCAATCGCAAGGGCACCCCATCCGCTTCCAAATTCTAGGAGACGGTCACCTGGACGCAGGCGCGCCTTGCGGAGAAGTTCGCGAATCTTGAAAATCTGAGCGACCTCGAGGTCCCCTTCCTTCCACGTAGGGAGGAGGTCACCGCGAACACCGCCTGTACTCTCAGGCCACACTGCACAAGAATATGTCATGTCGGGACTTAGGAAAGACTGCAAATGAGTGTCGTTGGGAGTTTCTCGGGGAACTGAGGTGCGATCGCATACCTTGAAGAAGACATTGTCTGTGTCATAGCCGGTGATCTACAAAGTGTCAGAGTGTTTCCCGTACGAGGAAAGAGGCCCTCGTTACCACATTGAGTTTCGCATTTGTGAAGCTCTGGCCGAGA
Organism: Strobilurus pachycystidiatus; assembly: GCA_019915135.1. Classification (NCBI taxonomy): domain Eukaryota; kingdom Fungi; phylum Basidiomycota; class Agaricomycetes; order Agaricales; family Physalacriaceae; genus Strobilurus; species Strobilurus pachycystidiatus. Next base: position 482,085 of record JAHLMK010000017.1, on the reverse strand, counting down.
AGCCAGATGTATAAGGATGACAGACGTTCAGAGAGCTGGCTCCATACGGAGGACAGCTTGATCATTGATGCGTGATTAGCTATCCATAACTGTACTGATATCAGCGGAATAGCATCAAGAAGTAGACTCGGCTTACATCGAAAGCCGCCTTCAGATTGTTGACCTCACATTCCCCATGCATGTACGCCTCGGAGACTTCGATTATCATATCGTCACAGTTATACTTAGACGGAAGACACCACTCACAGCCAAGATGTTGGTTCCTATAAACGCGCGCCCAGAAGTTTTCATGCTTGACTTCGATTCGGACACTTTTAGTACCGGCATTGGAGTCGTCGCCGAAGACGAAGGACTTTTCCCCCTCCACGACCACAAGATGCCCATTTTGAACACCTTGACGTAGCGTAAAAAGGACTGAATCCCTCGCTATACAAAGATTACTACCTGAGGTATGGTCAGATTGAGATATCTCACCTAAGGCCGTAAAAGCACCAGAAAGAAGTTGAGGCATTCGCCAAAGACCGTGCGGTCCCAAAGACAACGGAGTGGATTGACGAGAAGGCATGATGCAGGGTAACGTCAACGAGGGAGCTATATGGCTGGCTTCTTGACCGTTCTTGTCAGGTTCTTGTAATCAGAATGCTATCCGATAGTGTGCAACGCAAGTCGACCAGGACAGTACTGTGCGCCGATTGGAAGACGTTGACCGGCGACAGGGCCTCTAATTTGACACCATTGCTTACAAGAAGATTTCTAGACCTGCAAACTATTCTCTTGGACGAGAAGGCACCAGGGTGCGATACGGAATAGGGCTAGCAGGCCTCCAGGGTGACGGTGAATCATGAGGAGCGCAGAAAATTCATATGGGTGCATCGAAATCAGTAAGTACCGCCGAGAGCCTCCGAGAGTACGTTCAGTCGTGACCCGTGACCTATAGTTGCCGTTCACCTCCATTTGTGCCCGAGCCGGCGCCTTGCTGTACCCTTTTCTACCGACGACCGTTGAATCAGAATCCCAATGCGATTCGGTACCCGTTGCCTAGAAAAGGACTGGCCGCTAAGTAAAGGTTGCCTGCTGAGCGCTGAGGTCTTGAGCGGATTGGAGAAGTTTGCGCGTAGCGCGGCGAGCACCGCAGCCTGTCGTAAGTAGCTGATACAGTTCGAGCACATGTAATGGTCCATCTGTTGTTCTGAACAACAGATGGGCCTTGAAAATGTTCAGTTGTCCGAAGATCACACTCAAGTAAGTGGCACCGCTACATAATACTCAAACTGTACACTCTCCCTCCCCTTACACCATGTAAGCATAAGGAGGTCTTGAGGTACAAGATGAGATGTATCACGCTCAACTCGCTGTGCTTTAAATGATTTCTTGACAGTCTCAGGGCCAGGGCTTATGACTGTCACTGTAATGAGTACCTGATAACTCAAGTGCTCGAAGATAGGTAGATGAAGTCGAAATATCGATCCATATATTAGGACCATCAGATCTTGAATCTTAGCCCATTCTTCGCCAACACCTCTGTCAAGATGCTGTATACTTGAGTTGTCCTGCCGGGCGGGCGAGATCCGGCGAGACCTCGGGGATAGCCTTAACCTCAGGTAATGATGTGACAGTGTATAGTCGGCCTTCCATTATTCCCGACGGCACCTACCGTTCTCACTCGTGGACGCTCTCGGGGTTGTCTAAAGACCCATGAATTCCTCGCCATCAGGCTATTCAGAGAGTCTGCTTCGTCCCATGCCGTCTTGACTTGGTCATTCTCTGTCGCTCTTTTGGTCATAAACGATGGGCCTCAAATCGGCTGAGCTGGTTGCTATCATAGTGGAGTCGATCTTGTTCGGTGGGGCACTCTCTGGTCGACCACGAGCAGTGTATTGAACATTTTGCGCAACAGGCTTCGCATCACTTCTTCTCTGTATCACTTTATGGAGCCTTTTGAGAAACTTGAAGCCCAAGGACTATCCAAGATGGATGCTTGGCATTGTTGTTTTGACTGCTGCTCTAAGCATTGTCGTACGTGAATCAGCCTGGCTCTTCCAGACATTAATTGAAGCTTCGTACCTACAGCATATGGTCGCGGATGTGATCTACTCATACCAGGGTTTCATTGTGGCACGAGGCGCTGCTACCTTCTGGCTGGATAACAGAAAGTTTACGTTCAAGGACGCTGTGTATTATCTGCAAAGCTTGTTGGCGAACGGGGTTCTTGTGAGCACAGAATCATATTCTCCCTACAATGACTCTCAAACCGCGTAGATACACCGAACTTGGACGCTTTGGCGGAGTTACTGGTTGATTGCACCATGTCTGATATGGGCCGCGACAGCAGGTAGCATCTTGTCGATTTGACGCGCGCGCCTTCACTGATTGACATTCCAGCGGTCGGTGGGTACACGGTTGCTGCTATTGCTACACCGCCGGGGTTCACGTCCGAACTGGAGATTTTCGAGAAGAAGATGCAGACGTGGGTAATCGCCTTTTACTCCTTAGCGGTTGCAACCAATGTTCTCGCCACGAGTAAGCATATCTATCGGTTCCGTGACGGCTCACTGATATGTTTGGGACAGCAATGCTTGCTTGGAACCTCTGGCAGCGGCCCATCCAGCTCATCAAACCATCAATCTATTCCCTCAAGCCTCTATGCCACCAGCTTCTCCTAGTCAGTCTGGATTGCGGTGTTCTCTACTCCATGGCCCTCATCTCCATGTTTGTTGCCTACGTCTTGCATTCGTATGCTGCGTTTTTCATACTGGACATGGTACGTGTCCCAGAGCTTGACCTGTCTCTTCTCCCTTTCTGAAGTCGCTTTACAGGTTGGCCAAATCATCCCTATCTCCTTCTACATCATGTTTTTCCGTATATCCCTGCGGCAGTTCCGAAAGAACGCAGGCGGTAAAGTCTCGACTCGTTTGGAGTTCACCCACGAGGTTCATACCCAGGGTGATGATTTTTCTCTCACCAGCAGCTCAGCATCAGTGGTGAGCGATGTGATTGATATCAGTCAACCTCCAGAGCGAGGGTCGGGACTAGAGACGAAGATCGAAGGAGTAGATAACGACATCCGTCCTATAAAAACAATGTGACGATTTTCATGCCTCGTAACGAATAATGGGACAAATTAGAGTACTGCTGTTGATACACTGCTACAATGTACACCATATAACTTATCATATTTATATCATCATGTCATACTTGCTCGACAGTGGAAGTGATCTTCACTTCAATGGTAGGTGGTGATGATTGTACGTCCGTGCTGCTACCGCCTACCTCTAGTTGCCCCAGGTCCGATTCCTGGTGGCCGGCTAGACTGTCGACAATCTGACTAAATATGTCGACGGTTTCGCAACGATGGTTCTCGCGTTCGGTGCGAGCCATGTATGCCCGAAGAAGGATGAAATAGAATGTGATAGGGATGATTTGGCAGACCTGCTCCAGCGCTGAGAAAACTACGCCACGGTTAAGAGCAGGAGTGCCTACCAGATTTATTATGATGTACGTTCCTCGAGAGTGGCACACGTATGCGACAAGCATAGTTGTGAGCGACATCGAGTAAAGCAACCCGCATTCCAAGATGACCAGGACGAGAGGGTAGATGTTGCTTCGCTGACAACCATGCAGGCAAGTGGAAAGATCTTTGTTGACCATCCACAGCTTGATCGCCAAGAGACCTGTGTATTAGAGTACAATGATAAGCGTCATATTGACCCAAACTCGAAGAAACTTACAGGTCGCTAGTGAGTTGGTCGCCAATGCAAGTGCGTAGAAAGGCACAACCCATCGCTCATTGCTGTAGTCATACACCTGGTCCGGCGATGACCAAGTGAGTGGTCGAGAGAATTCCCAGATCGAGAAAACGCCGGCGACTGAGTTTTGATACTTCAGTACGTCGGGCTGCTGTCGCGGGAAGAAACGCACCGCAAGCACCAGCGCACGTCAATAGCGGCGGGATGACAAGCCATGCATTCTGCCACACAACGTAGCACCGATAAATCTGGAGATACCCGTTGTTTTGAGATGAAGGCGATACGGTCGGCACATACCAGAATACTGTCCGCTAGGATAGTTTCCAAGACGTAAACACTGTTAGAGAACGTAAGGCGTCGGTTTTCGAGGAAAAACGACTCGTCGCCATTGCCCGTGACGAAGCCGTTGTATGCGAAATGGTGATCCGCAGCTAGGTGCTGCAACGTATGTTTGTGGGAGTCCTCTCTGGTGTGTGAGGTCTCTCACCAATGAGCTCAGAATGCACAGAGATATTACGGCGCCCAGAATAACCACGGGGAAGTCTCGAGTCTTTCTTTCCCGGAAAAGACACGAAAGAGTGATGAAGAGAAGCATAATGGAGAATCCTGGCCAGATGGAATCAGTTTCCACGCTCATCAGCACGATAGAAGGCTCTCAACCATAGAGCATCGATTCCAGGATGGTGGAGAGCAGCTCGAAGGACTGCACCGAAACCATGGCGGCTCGCCTCTTGGAGGCTCAGAGAACGAACGGCAGACTCGAGTGTCATCAGAGTTTCCATGCTTATTACTTCCATTTGGGGTCACGAGAGCCCAGCGCCCTGTATATGGTCAGTGCGCGTTGCCGAAGGACTTTCAGGTTTGACTGAATCGATGATGTATTGGGGGGATCCAGGTCATCACAGATGATTATCTGGAAAACATATGGACCACACGACAGAGCGGAGGCAGTCCTGGATTTTTCCGAGGCTGGGGGATGTTGTTTCTCTTTCACAGAAATCCTGCTTTGAATGAGAACGAGAATACGCCCATTTTCGTGTAAGTCGATCAGTTGTTGAAGACTAAATGGCGGGCTCTGGCGGGCTGGAGCGCGGCCGTGGGACTGCCGGGGACCCGGGCCGCCACGCGAACTGATCGGGTTCCAGGTTTGCACGTTGGCCTCTTACCAATGTTACCATCACTGGTGAGATTGCCCGCGAATGCTGTAAGTACCGGCCAGGTATCGGCCTTCTTCAAAGTCAGCTTTTACCGCTCCAGGTGATCGCGCGAGATCATGGGAATCCGAAGTCTCAGGCTGTACCGTGAACGTGGCTAGACGTGGCTAGAAGGCATAGCTCCTCACACACACTCACTACCATCGAACCCGACCTGCCTCCCATTTCAAGAGTATAGGCCGTATGGGTAACAACGACAAAAACACAGAGGAGCCGAAATATGAACGTGAGGATGCTGAAACTCCAGCCCAGCATTCATCAGTGCCAGACGGTGGAATTCGCGCGTGGTTGACCATTGCTGGAGCGTAAGTTGGCGCTAGATTCAACGAGGACCACTGGAATCTGACAAACTTTAGATGGCTTGCTTTATTTTCGACCTACGGGTCAGTGAAAGCTTCCTGTCCTCTATCTGCACACACATTTGACGCTGGTCTAGGTATCTCTATTCGTACGGCGTATACCAAGGTAATTCGCGATCATGATTTGCTCCTTTGGATTTGTGACCAAAGAAATCGTCCTAGATTTTTATGTCCGAGAGTATCTGGTCAACCGCTCTGCCAGCAGTATCGCGTTTGTCCCGTCTTTCTGTTCGATGCATCAATACCTGATGTTCTTGACAAAAGATGGATTGGAAGCTTTCAGCTGACGATGCCTCTGCTGGTCGGTTTGATATCAGGAAAGCTTTTTGACAGCGGTGCATTTTATTCGACTGTGATGTCTGGATCCGTTTTGATGGTGTTTTCGTGAGTACATCTGCACTCTCTAGGTAGGTGTGATCTCATAGCGCCATAGGACATTCATGCTTTCCTTGGCTAAGCCGTTGCAATACTATCAGGTCTTAGTGACTTGTAGAATGCACAGGTTCCAGCTGACACCGTGTTAGATTTTTTTGAGTCAAGGTGTCGGTGTAGGATTTGCACTCGGATTGACCTTTGTCCCTATCCTTGCAATCAGCTCTCACTGGTTCAAGCGTCGCAGATCGTTTGCGACTGGAGTTGCTTTGAGTGGCATCTGCGTCGGTGGTACCATCCTCCCCATCAGTACGCGCTGCTCTGCTCTTATCGTCTCAAAGTCCCCCTTACGATGTTATAGTGCTCAAGTAGGCCTTTCTTGCGCTCTCTTACTCACTAGCTGAATCATATCAGCCGGTTGATTGTAAGGATAGGTTTCGCCGATGCTGTTCGCGCATCTGGGTATCTCATCTTGGGTCTGCTCATCCTCGCAAATGTCTTGATGCGAACCCGCCCCATCGTGAAGAAAGGACCTAGTAAACCACCGGACCTCAAAGCCTTCCTCGTGGACCCTCCATACATGGTGGGCGTACTTGCGTAATACAATTGTTCGCCGCTATCCTTCGAAACAACCTCACTCACATCAGCTTCTAGTGGTACAATATCAAGTTTTGGGATTTACTTTCCGAGTGCGTACATGTCACTGGGTTGATGGCGTTGTTTTGCTGAACTCCTTATCGCAGTATTCTACCTTCAGCTCTACGCAGTGCAACACTCGGTCAAGGGAGATCTGGCCTTTTACTCCCTTGCCATTGTTAACGGTACTGCCGTCTTTGGACGAATTCTCGCCAACTACTTCGCGGATATCTACGGCCCATATGTCATCCAGTGTCCCGTTACTATTATCACAGGAGCTTCGATCTGGGCCATTCTCGGAATGTGGGTTTACGAAGCTGTTCAATATATTCTCGAGCCTGACTTTTTGCACCTGGTAGCCACAATACAGCGTCCTTGGTCGTGGTCAGTATATTCTACGGGCTGACTTCGGGTGCCTGTGCGTATGCCTGCCATTCATTCGCTCACTAAACACTTATTCGTTTCCAGGGCTGGGATTGTCGGCGTCGGGTATCGCGTCGCTCGCGAAAGGACCAGAGGAAGTCGGGTAAGTCATCGAAAATCTCTATGCGCTGCGGTATTGACCACGACTTAGTGCCCGAACCGGTCTAGCCTTTGCGCTGACAAGTGTTGGCACGCTGACTTCTGGCCCTATACAAGGTGCCTTGTTAGGTGCTGAATATGACTGGATTAGACCTATAGCGTTCTCAGGCGTAAGTGCTCCTGGACCTGTAATATGCACTGATTGTGTTCCACTGATACTCCACCCATACATCCAGATCATGATGTTCGTCGGCGGTATATTTTTCGGCGTGACTGCCTTATTGCAATCCCGGCGATTAGGACATTGGAAGGTTTGATATTGATACCGGAGAGCTGCCGGAGAGTCCGTCACCTCCTCTTTACCGCATTAGGTCCACGCCAACCCACGATAACAACGCCACGGTGCGACTGTGCGTCCACGAAGCGACGATATCACCTGGCCCGAAATGAGAATATCAAAGAAATGACGCAGTACCATGACTGTTATTTATTGCTCTTGAAAGTGATGCTCACGACATCGAACATGACCGGCCTCCCATGATCATGATCGTCCTGCGAGCTTCCAAGCTTCGAAGTCTTCAAGGCTATGTTCTATTCCCATCCGGCTTCAAAAACGCCTTTCTGGCATCGGTTCACATGCACTGCTGACATCATCTTCCTACTCCGACCGGGACCGACCCTCTCCCCCCGACCCCCAACGGGCTTGCTTTCGATCGTTCATCGTCCCTCTGAACTCTGGTTTCCCCGCGTCATGAAACTCATCGTCCAAAACCACCTCTTTGACACGCCGATATCGCATAATGGGACGACACTCAAGATGGCTGGCAAACGATACCTCACGGGACCACCTTGCGCTGGCAAGGTGCTGATATTCCTGCATGCATCTGGAATGCGTGAGTGCGTGTTTGTCTGTTATAGTTATACCCCGATTATAACGCGCGTACCGTGTTTAGACAAGGAACACTGGGAACCCATTATTGAAACACTCTTCCAAAAGGGCTCAGACATCAAAGAGTGTTGGGCGTTTGACTGGCAAAGCCACGGCGACTCGGCCATCGCGAATGCTCTTGTCCTCGGAGACTTCGTACCATGTGCGCTCCATTCGTCGCTTTACGTGGCAACTTTGGAAACTCCGCTCTGACACGGCACTGTAGCTGCGCAGGACTGGGCGCAGGGTGTAGCGTACTTTGTTGACAACTTTATCGCCCACGATGAACGGATCGTCGTGATAGGACATTCCGCCGGTACCGCCGCCGCGTAGGTTGCTTGATAACCCTTCCCGAGCCATACAATCATAACGGCCCTGCAGACTGCTTAGTGCAAGGTACCTCAAGCTCAAGGCGTCTCCGTATGTAGGGTTCGTCCTCGTCGAGCCGACGGTGATCGATCGCGAGCTGTTCAACGCGAATCTGAAAGATCGGACGAAACAGACAGGGTTGCTGGCGAAGTTTACGGCGATGCAGCCGGAAAAGTGGGATACGAAGGAGCTGGCGACCAAGTTTCTGGGAAGGAAGGTGCCGTGGAAGGATTGGGACCCGCGGGTTTTTGAGATCTATCTTGTGGGGTGTTCTGATTCCGCACCTCAACCCGGTTGTGCTGACATTTGAGAAGAATGACGGTCTGCGTTTGGTGGATACAAGCAGTCCCCAAGGGCCAGTAGCGACGAAGTGCAGTAAGCGCCATGAAGGCGCTAGTTTCCTGGATTACGAGGCTAGCTTCGAGGCAGCTATCGCGATGGACAAACTTTGCAAAGACGTGCCGATTCATGTTATATTCGGTGTGGAGGGTGGACTTGTGTTCGTAGTCATCCTCTCATCCCCTTCGTCACTTGAACGATTCCCTAGTCCCTTGTATGCTCAAGAAGACCTCTGGAATGAGGCGAAAGGGCGTCGTCTTGCTTCGGTGACGCGACTATCGAAGGGCGGACACCTCGTATGTCCTTTACAATCATGCATCTACCCGACATGTTGCTGATCCATCGCCACAGGTTGTTCAAGACAATCCAGACGGTGTAGCTGAAGCAATATTGAAGGAGCTTCTTTCGCCCAATGCGCGACTGTAGAAGATGGTCTGTACGGTACACTACCAGTACGAGCTTCTTGTAATCATTACACTGTCTTGGTTCATATCGCTTACCCAGTGGATGTCATAGAGCGTAGCGCGACAAACTTCAAAAAGCATCTGATCACAGCGACTGTGACAAGTCTCCCGTTCGTCGCTGTCGACAAGAAAGAAAGAAACTACTAGCAAACCGATATTTTTATCTCGAGTGTCCATTTTACATGCCAACGCATCTATGTATTCGGCAAAAGTCCAATAATATACTTCCAAGATTTCGTGTCTCCGTCAGTTGGGTATACATTTAAAGGTCAATCATGTTCAAGTTACCCGATAGCAATCCTACACAAGACCGAGTAAGCATGCTGGGGAGAGATGAAGGTGACTGAAGGAGCTTACGGTTCTCGAGGATGCAGCCATCAGGAATGTCGATCCTCTGCCCTTCGTTGGCAACAACAATGACAGTTCCACGGAGAGTAACGTTGCGACCAAAGTACACATCACCAGTCACGGTAAGATGGTCGAGCTCAATGATCTTGGGGATCTTCTTGAAACGCTTCTGGAACTGCTGGATCTTCTTGAAGTGGTCACCCAACTTGATCACAGGCGTCGTCTCGAACATCCTGCTCTCGTTGAGGACGAGCTGACCGTGCTCGAGCGAGTAGATGTCGCTCTTGATCAAGAGCAGATCCGAGCAGCTCTTCACGGGCAGGAAGCGCTTCCGGGGAACGTTGATACCGTGCGCGTTCTTGAAGTGTTTGATCGCAGCACCGGCAGCGGTTTCCAGCTACGACAACGATTAACTACCTGCCTGATGCCAGACCGGATGGAGAGAGTTTACCTGGACGACGGCTTGACCATCATCAGTCATCTTGGGGTTGATGATGATCTCGAGTTCCATGCCCTCGATCTCCATGACACGCTTGAGGGCCTTCAAGTTGATCCACAAGTTGTTGGTGTTGAAGATCTTGAACTTGCGGACTAGGAAAATCAGAGGTTATTTCAAAGGCGCGGCGCGAAACTTACTAGACTTGAAGTCCTCAACGTGCTCTGAGGGCACCTGGGCAATCTCAAGGAGACGTATGGAGCCCTCGTAGTCGATAAGAGTTCCACCCTTGACATCAGCTTTGGTCTTGTCGGTGACCTCCATCAAGAACTCGGCCTGGGTGTCAATCATGTGCTGGAGGATGTTCTCGTCGACGCTGTGCAAAGCATGAGCAAAGGATCGTGATTGATGGTAACTCAGCGTACACGGCACCCAAGTTGTCAGAGTTGGAGACAAAGAGGTACTCCTTGCCCTCAGACAAGAGCTGGTCGAGGACGCCAGAGTGGAGGAGGGCGTTGTACAAGTCACCGTGACCAGGGGGGTACCAGTTCTTCTTGTCGTCGTCCGCGCGTTTGGGGCAGGGAAGGAGGGTCTCCTTGAAGATACGCGGGTAGCGCGACTGGTTGAAGGTGGTGATGCGCAGCTGCTGGTTCGCGTACTTTTTGATGATGCGGAGGGTGTCCTCGTGGGTGTTGAATGATGTCATGAGGATGAGCGGGACATCGACGCGGTTAGTGGTGTTGAGGTGCTCAATCTGGCGCACGGTCAGGTCGAGGAACGTCATGTCGTTCTTGACTTCGAGCGCGCTCTTGGCACCGGTCATACCTGACTGGCAGTGAGCAACAGATGGGCCGGATAAGGCCGAGCAGCGTACCCATAGAGGTTCCGAGACCACCGTTGACCTTGAGCACAGCAAGCTTGTTGAGGTTCTTGGTGTCTTCTGGCGCGGGCAGGTTGGCGTAGGGCACAATCTGATCTTCGGCGGGCGACTTGATGCGGTCCCATTCGCTGCAGGCCGCGATGAGCAAAAGCGCGGCGAGCAGTGGGCGGGATGGACGTACAGATCCTGGCTCTTGGCGCGCTCGGCGAGGTAACGCGTGAAGAGATAGAAGAAGGACTGCATCTCGGTGTCGAACGCCTGGAGGGACAGATGTGAGCTTTGCGGACGGCGACGGCGACGGGGCGGACCTTTTTGGTCGCGGGCTCGTCGACGGTGGCGACGAGATGGCTGATCTCGTTGCGCATGGCCTTGGCGGCGACGCCGGTGGTGGCGGTCTTGAAATCGATGTGGCTGGTGCCGCGGACGCGAGCGTTGAACGAGTCAGCCCGCGGGAGGAGCGTGGACGACATGCTGGACGGCGGCGGGGGCGTGAGCTCGCTGTGGGCGACGACGACGACGACAACTTACATGAGGTGGTGGAGGTGGATGGGAAGGGTGGTGGTGGTGGAGATCAGCTGAGGAGCGGACTGGGTCCTGGGCAGCGGCGCACGGGGTCTGTGATGACGCTGCTCTTGATGCTCGCACTCCAATTCGACAGGAGCCTCTCTGATCGGGGCGATGTAGCTCTTGCGGTGCAGAGCTTTGCGCGGCTGTGGCTGACCGGGCGTCGTGGGCGTAGGCAGCCAACAGCAGCCTGTCTATATCCCTGTCTGTCTGCTGTCCTGATTCGCCAGCCTGCAAACGTGCCTCCCTTATATCCTCTCTGCAGCCAGCCCCGGGCCATCTTATCATCTTGCCCATTCCGTCCTTCTCTGTCTCCATCTGACGTCCGTTCCATGCAAGGGGACGTCTTCATCAGATATCGGTGTTCTCTCGGACGTAACACTATCATTCTAGCAAGCTTGTACTGGTTCTTCCGCCAGCCCAATCACATCCGCTCGCGAGGATACGGACTCGAGCGAACGTTGCACTGTACACAGGACATCAACGGGCAGACAAACGAAAATTGGCGAAATACGGGCAGCCACATGAAAACGGGACGTGTATCTTACGCCAGGAACCAGGGCTGAACATTGCAATGCAAGACGTAGGTCAGAGTGATATCTCGAATGCTTTACGACGCGTCAAACAGTAGAATAGCGGTGATTTGCGTATTTTCTTGACGCAAACGTTCCTTACAAAGGCCCACAGCTATGAAACACGATCAGATCTTGTGGCGCAGCGCCGCAGGCAATCTACTACGTCCCGATCGGTCCGAAGTGCCCAGAGCGCCTCTGTAGCGTACTAACGTCGGACCAAGCGCTATCATCAAGACATATGACAGGTTTATTCTTTCTTCACTCGCGTGCGGTTCACAGCAAGAATGTTCGAACACGAAGCGATGCAACTACATACAAAATTAACAAGATGCTGTCTACCAAAAAGCAAAAGCAAAGCGCTGCTACAAAAAAGCACACTAACGATACAATGGCCAAGAATACTACAATTCACTTGGGCTTCGCCTTCGCCTTCACACCCGCCCGTCTCGACTTGGGTATATGCGACGTCTTCTTCTCGTTCTCGCTATCCGAATCCGAATCAGAGTCGTCGTCCCTCTGACTCCCCACGTTCCCGTACAGGCTCTCCACGTTCATGTTCATACTGCGCGTACGCACGCCCCGCCCCGTAGGCGTCGCGCTCTGCGCCGTCCTCCTCTCAAACTTGCGAAACGCCTTCGGCTGGCTACTGATAATGTCCGTCAATCGCCTGAAGGGCTGGAGCTGCGAGCGCGACTTTGGCTTCACCGCATTCGCTACCTCGTGCTCTTCGTCGTCGTCGTCGTCGTCGTCGTCATCATCGTCTGACTCGTCCGCCTGGGGTATGGGTGTGGAGGCGCGCGGAAACGGAAACTCCGCCTGGCTCTGGAACGGAAACTGCGTCTGACTCTGACCCTCGAAGAACAGCGGCTCTTCGGCCGGGTTTGGCAACTGCGTCTGCACGTCCTCCCCAAGTCTAGACCTGAGCGCCTCCTGAGGACTACTCGACGCCAGCTGGTCCTCCATGAAGGATATATCAGGATCAGGAACGGATGGCGACTGGGCAGGCAGCACCGTCCAGTCCGGCGACCCGCTCGTCTGCGACTCTTTCGCCAGTTCCACGAAACCAGGGGAAGGCGGGGACAAAGCTCGAGGCTCGGTGGCGGTGAATGACTTCCTACGCATCAAAGGCGACTGGTTGACATGCCGCGCCAGGCCGTTGGTGAGTGTCTGCGAAGACGACGGGCTCTTGCCCTTCATCCGGGAGAAGATCTTGCTCGCAGTCGGAGGCGGTGTTTTGGGACCACTATCATCAGCAGGAACGGGATCGTCGCTGGGCTCAATAGCATCCACTGCAGGACGCGGGGTGTCAGCGTCTTCGATGTCATCAGAGGAATCGGGTGCAAGGATGGACTCGGCGGCAGGCTCTTCTTCTTCCTGAGGAGCGGGGCGAGGAGTCTTGTCTGTCCTGGGCTTGGCGATAACAGGTGGTTCGGAAATATGTGCCTCAGCGTTCGCGGTTGGCTCCGGTTCCGCTTCACTAGCAGCATCCTCGCTGCTCTCCGACGACGCCTCAGCTCGCTTCCTGGCCTTACTCATGGGTTGCTTCTTCTCCTCTTCATCCTCCTCCAACACATCACCCTGATCCTCATCTTCGCCACCCTCCTCTTCCTGTTCCGCCCTCGAAAGCACGCGGGCCAGACTGACACGCGACTTTCTCGGCCCACGCATGATGGCAGCCAGATCAGCGTCGTCCTGGTCTATAGCTTTTGGGTTCGGTTTGGGTTTCGTCGCCACCTTCGTCTTCTTCTTCAACGGCACGTCGTCATCCTCACTGCTCTCACTCTCGCTCTCAGCCTCCTCCACCTGTTTCTTCTTCCCATTCGTCTTGGTATTGGGTTTAGGCTTCTCCTTCTCCTTTTCCTTTGCCACTACAGACGCACTTTTGGTTCGGCTCCTCGTGGACCGGGGACCTGCAACAGGAGGAACAACGTCAGACTCGTCGGAGGCCGAATCTTTCTGAGGAGGGGGAGGAGGTATGGAATGTCCATTCACTTTTTTGGCCTTTGCAGGTTTAGGCTTGGCGTCATCCTTCTTGGCCTTGGACTTGGGCTCAGTGGCGGCAGTGGGAAGAGGTTCGGGCGGAGGGGCAGGGCGAGAGGACGAAGACAAGCTGGCTGCAGCAGCGGCATATAACTCTTTCATCTCTGCGTCCGTCAGAGTAGAGGTGACTTTGGCTTTGCGACCCTTCGTCTTTGGAGCCGCAGAAGTAGTAACAGTCGCTGGCGGTTCCTGTTCCGCATCGGCTTTCTTCGCTGGCTTCTTTTTCTGGTCCACTGGCGCGGAAAGATCCATGTTGGCGGCTTTGAGCGCGTTTTGCTTAGCGGAGGCCTTCATTGTCGCCCGTAGTTTCGCAGGATCAACTCTTTCGGTGTTTGCATCTCCGTTGGCTGCATGTTCATTCAGGCTCTTGAACAGCGTGACAAGTGAATGAAAGCGTACCGGAGCCTTCAGCATCGACCGTCGTCGAGGTCGTAGTTGGCGTTACCTCTGTGCGAGTCTGAGGAAGCTCAATGACAGACTATGAAGAAGACAGACCCTTGCTAGGCACTCCGTTGAGCTTTGTAGAGATACTTTTGCGCCGTTGTCTTGGCGGCGCTTCTGGTGCTTCAGGCATTCCTTGAGTACAAAACGTCCATAGTCAAGGAGTCTCGTTACCTTCGGGTTCTTGATCGAAGGGGAAATATCAGCTCATACGAAAAACAGTCGAGAAATTTGAGAACCCGTACCATCAACATGATTCGCCAAGTCTGTCTCCTCCACGTCCGCCGCCGATCCATCGTCCACACGCTGTGCTGATGGCTTGTGCTTGACCTTCTTCCTTTTGCTCTTGACTGGCGTTGCCGATCGAACCTCCGCAGGATTCGGTTCCTCGGCAGCAGCGGATTCTCTGCTCCTCTTCGCTCCCGTAGCAGCGTTGGCATTCGCGGCGGATGTGATAGCGACGGTTGAAGACTCTGCACCATTGAGACCTTGTGCAGAGGTTGAAGGCCCTAGCTCGGTGGTATCCTTCTCCTTGCTGGCGGCCTTCTTGGTTCTCCTCCTCTGCTTCAAATTTTCGGGACCGGGTGCAGTGTTCCCAGCCGTGGTGACTGGCGCAGGTTGTTCCTCCCCTTCATCCTCCTCCTCCACCTGTGTGACCTCGACATTGCCGTTATTCAGTTTTCGCTTCTTGGCAGTCTGTTTCGATTTCGACGCGTCGTTGCCGTCAATGAAGGAGACGTGTTTTGCATGGGCGTCGTCCTGTGCGTGTAGCCAAACAGACGCCCGAGTCAGAAAAGCATAACTTTAAACGTGGGAGAGCCGCTGACCTGAGCCGAGAGGAGGGCTATGCGGACATTGACGGCCTGGGCAGAGTACGCGAGGGCGTAGAATGCGTCAAAATCGTCATCTAAAAGGGCATCAGAAGCGTCGGCAGCAGGCGAGGGGGACACGGACCATCCTCCAGATCGACGACAGTGTCTTCGCGCAGCTGGCTGAGGCGGATGTCCGCGTCCATTGGCAGCCCGAGCTTTTTGCGCACGACATCCTTGGTCTCTGAGAGCGACTGTTCTGCGCAGATGTCAGATGAAGAAGAGCAGAAAAGCCGGACGAATTTACCGTTGAACAGGCGAGCAAAGGTGCGGTTCCCGTACTGGTATGTGATTCTGGGCTGCTCGAGGAGCCGTTTCCGCTTGCCGGCGTCGTCCATGGCGTTCAACGGGCAGCGAGAGGCACGCGTCGCGCTGCCGTCGCGTCGAACTGCGAGGGACAGTGATGAGATACGAAGCGGAAGAGGAACGAAAGAGAAGGGTGTGGCACACAAGGCCAAACACCTGTCTTACTCGTTCGGTCATGGCTGGGGCACACTGTGCGTCGCCCGTCTCGTCCTGTGCGCTGCGATGCACTGAATAACCGCCTTTTACAGCAACCGGCGCTGGCTTCCACCCGCATCTTCCTGGCTTCAAACACAAATTCCTCGGCAAAGCGTTGGGCGCAACAATGTGGTTCTTCATCTTCTACCGCGCCAGGTCGGGTCTCTCTCACTCTACTCGGAATCATTGGCTCACCCCCTTGCAGGAAGGATGGCGGCAAACTACTAGTGAGAAACCCCGGCCACCCCCGCCGCATGCATTGCTTGCTTACCCTCGTCACAGGGCCACCACCCATTCCTCGACCACGGCGACGGCCATGGAGAGCACCATTGATAGAGTGCAATGTACATTTCGAACGAATAGAAAGCAGACAAACACCATCTTGCCGTGATTCCCCTATCGAGACCTCGACTCGCCTCTCGCCACGACCCGGGACCACAGTACTCACTGTCATTCATCGCACAAGGAACCCCAAAAACATTGAAGTTTCATGAACATCTCTATAGCATCAGGGACAAATAATGGAACCACCTGCTTCAACCACACTCCTTACATACTGGGCTTATTTTCGGTACACTTTTGTCTGGTCTGGGCTCGACATAGCCGTCTTCTTTCATACTTGCTGTCAAAACGCCTGGCGTCGCGTCCAAGTCAGGCCCCCCGCCGCCAACTCCGGAACTTCAGTCGCCTATGCTCGAGCAGATCAACCTGATGCTCGACTTCTTACTGAATTCTCTGCACGTCAGTTCCTGCATTCTTGCTGTTCGCAACAAGCAGATGTCGGCCTCGGCAGTCGTTTGCGGGACAGACGCCGCCTCCGACGTCAAAGGTGCGTGCCTCGTCGTGCCTCATCCTACGCGTATAAAAGCTTCGCGTAAAAACATAATATTTTCACTGCTCTCTCATACTCACAAGTATCTACTCAGACACACCAGTCGTTCTCGCAAACCACTACAATGCGCTCTGCCATCATCTCCACCCTTCTTCTCGCGGCCGCCTCCTTCGTCGCAGCCTCCCCGTCCGTCAAACGCGACGAGTACTTCGTCGAGGTCTTCCAGAACGAGACCGGTGCGACGCAGGCTTCGTCCTACATGACCTTCACCCTGGTTGATCCTGCCAGCGCCGAACTCGGTGGGTATCATCTCTCACTGTATATCAGAAGTACACTTACAATTATCGCCGCAGACTGCAAAGAGTTCTGCCTGAAGATCTGCGACTGCAAGGCCGTCAACCTCTACCTCGACAACTACGGCAAGGTAATCCCTCATTCTCTCTCCCTCTCGATTCAGGCTCTGACCGGTTCTTGCTCCTATTAGGGAATCACCCTCCCTGACGGCACCGCTGAACTCTACACCTGCTCCGCGTTCAACCAGCCCATCGACTCGAGCTTGAACACCAACCTCGGTGGTCAGGACCAGCACGGAGACGGGAAGCTCAACTTCATCACCAAGAGCTCGGGCTGGGTCGTTAGCTTCTAATTTGAATCATTTGTACTTACTTCGTTGCTTGTGTTCTATTTCGTTGCTTGTGTTCGGTTTTGGTGGATGTACCGTTAGCTTACTTTGACATTCTCTTGTTCTATAATTGATTTGATATTTGCTCCGTGTTCAAACTCTGTGCTGCACTGCTCTACCGTCAGTCAGACACGTCGACGTAAGTAACAACCGAGTCGCATCACGTATCGTCTCCCTTGATTCTTTGCTCAGTTCGAACTTTGAGGCTGATGCGCGACGTACCTGGCGCGCGACTCGGACTCTGCCGCAAGTGTTGACCACTTACCTTATCAAGGCTTTCTGTTTGTCAGAAATAAGCCTGCTTTCACTTGTTTATGAGAGACAACAAGTTCAAAATCACTGATGTACAATGCGGTAGTATTTCAGAGCCAGTTTCGCCGGAAGGCCCGCCAGAAGCTGGTTTTTCTCTGACAGATTTGATGGACTAGCTGGCTTGGGCAGATTTCCAGCAGTAGGTACTCAAATTACCGAGAACGCGAAGAACATAGGTTGCGCCACATGTCTCGGCACGTTCCGGTATGATCGATCTTGAACATCCAAAATGGGAAATGCGTCGGCTTTGTCGGCAGCAGACTGCTAGCACTGAGCAGGCAACTTGACTTTTACTCTTGAACTTCATCACCTGCCTTACGTTAGCCGAGGCTGTGCGCCAACTCGCGGATACTATCCTTTGGATTGCTGGTTCTCATTCTCACGGCTACGTTCTGCAGCGCCATAGATGTCTTATCGATATTCCAACCGTCGTCCTCTTCCTCCCCACTGCCCAGACTCATATCCTTTTGTGGACCCTCAAGTTTCAACTTCTATTCTTCCAATCCTCTTGTCAGGTTCTCTATTGCGAGGACAAGAAGGTGTCGCTCAAACTATGACTCAACTGACGCAGACTAAAGTCTTGAGGGATGTCGAGGCCATGACTAGAGACACGAAGTGAGCCACCTGACGAGGCCGTGATGTCGCTGTTGTCCTCAACTCTCTCATCTGAACCCCAAGGACAATATGGCGTGCACAATGGTATGGCTACCGCTCTCGCCGTGAAGAGCCCCCTAAATGCACCTTCCCGAGCCTTTTCAACCCAAATCGAAGTTAAGTGGCTTGAAGTTGGAGCACTCGATTCTCTCGGCACCAGCCCAGGACTGCAGAGCTTTGCAGCGTTGTCGACCCTGTCCACGAGGCTGCTGAGATAACGATTACGAAGGTCCTTATATCTTCTTACGGTCAAAGACAAGAAGGCACACAGACTGCGTATGTCGCCGCTGCGAACGTGGTCTCGCGTCAATCACCGATGAAGGACAACAGGGAAATGAACGAACTATCTGAGCCTGCACTGCACCAACCTGACGATGCCAGGGAGTCTGCCAACGCCACTGAGCCTAGGTCTGAAGCTTCAGACATGACTGGGACTGCCGTGGAGGGATGACAGTGTATTAATTTAATGTCATTGACGCTTATCATTCCGACTTCTGCGGCGATGGCTTCTGGCGCGTGCGAGTGCTGACACTGGCACATACTGAAGTGCATCACGAAGACGGAAACTTTCGATCCATGTGAGTCCGATGAACTTAATGCCTCCTTGTAGATGCTCCCATTTATGTGTCTTAGCCTGATGGTCACGCCCTTGCGCCATTTTTGAGAGGCTGTGAACTGTACGCCAACCAGAACCCATCTTGATATTTCCTTATGCAACTCATGATCAATCCTTTGGGGCCTACTGTCCCGCACCGGTTTGAAGTGGCCCGGGGTCGTCAACCTCAAATGGAAGCAGTACTAATTGTTGTCACGGAAGAGAACGTAAAGGTCATGTCTTTCTAGTGTCCGTGTTCATTTCTGACGCCACGAAAAGAACATCATCACCGAGTCCCCGATGACAGATTCCAGATTTGCGGGGATGGTCGATGAGGCCTTCGGATCTATCTAAGGCTGTCTTCATGAAATCAGAGATAGCATGCCAGCGGTTCATCATGTCGTCGCTCCAGCGTGGTCGACGAGTCGTATCATCGGAAAGTGACACACCAAGCGAGTACCAAGCGCCATATATGCGCACGTTTCCAGTCACGAAAGTTCAGGCGGTGACTATCATCACAAGCGCTTGACCCGACCAAATAGCGATGAGGAAGGTTAGGGACGAAACTCACTACACATTCAAATTGTATGTAAATATCGCTCGAGGGAGGATCAAGAATTCGCATGTATCTTTTCTACAAGTCACAACTCTTCTAGCTCTGAACATCGGGCTTCTGCTCCGAGTTCATGTATCGAAGGTCGGATCTGTGGCGTAGAACTTCCATTACACGTCCATTAGCTGCACCGTTGGCACAATCTTAATGTCGTTCATCCTTTCGATTCACGGGCCGTGTCATAAGATCATCGATGCAAGAGCGAGTCCTTCACACCAAACGGCGTCTCATGTATCGAATTTTTGCAAATTGCGGCACCAACTTTAATTTTTACGACATGTGGCACTCCAAGACAGTCCAAGACAGGCTTGAAAAAAATGAGATACTTTGAATAGCCTTCCTCATGTACTGTGGGGGTATGTCTCTGTCATGCCCTCAGTCCACTGAAGTTGATATTAGCAACCTCGTTAGCATTGTGTTCTTCTTGCTCTTCTTTCAACTTTGTGACGATCTTGGGCTTCGGCTTCGTCGGTTGTTGATATCCTTGGGTCATCAAGATAGCCGGGGTCACTGTCTGTTGGTTGAGTTGCTTAAGTTTAGTTTCAGAGTAGTTACAGTGAACTTACAGGAAAAGAGAACCTTACTTCACGTGGCTCAGACTTCGTCTCGTGGGTACATCACAAATGCTGTTTCAATTTGTTCAAGGGTCGAAATTAAGTGAATAAGACAACGACTAGCTTGAGAATTAATCTAAGACATAGATATGTGCACTGTGATGTTTGTGTTCGCGAAGTGTCTTCAAAATCACCTTGAAGTAAATGGCAGGACGGAAGAACGGTCCGAGCTTCGATCGGAATTTTTCAGCGATCCGATCTTGGACTGAAACCACCATCATGGCTAGCTCAACGCCAGACGCAGTGACGCCGAAAAAGCCCATTGCCATTATCACAATTGGCATGGCAGGTGCCGGGAAATCGACATTTGTTCAGCGAATCAATTCGTATCTGCACGAACAAGACAAGCCTCCGTATATACTCAACTTGGACCCGGCGGTGACGCACGTCCCTTTCGAGGCGAACATCGACATAAGGGACACGGTGAACTACCAAGAGGTCATGAAACAGTATGCAATCCTTGCCTCAGTGCTTTCTCAAATCAGGATGAATTCGTATACGAGTCAAGGTACAACCTGGGCCCAAATGGAGGCATATTAACGGCTCTCAACTTGTTCACGACCAAGTTTGACCAAGTGCTTGGGCTGGTGGAGAAAAGAGCGGAAACGGTTGAGTGCGTTGAATGTTTTTTCGGCTTTTGTGGCGCTGTTGACCACAGGAAAGCTATGTGATCCTGGACACACCCGGTCAAATTGAAATCTTTACTTGGTCGGCCTCTGGCGCCATCATCACCGATGCCGTCGCGTCGTCCATACCAACTGTCGTCGCCTATGTCATCGATACTCCCCGAACGACCGCCCCTGCTACGTTCATGTCGAATATGCTCTATGCCTGCAGGTCTGGCCCATCGATGATTCGCTTGGCTGATAATTAACCAATCTCCGTAGCATCTTGTACAAAACCAAGCTTCCCTTCATTCTCGTTTTCAACAAGACTGATGTCCAGTCGCACGACTTTGCGGTCGAGTGGATGAAGGATTTTGAAGTGTTCCAAGAAGCGCTGGCCACTCACGGCGGCGCACGAGATGCTGAAGGGGAGCCGACCTACATGAACAGTCTGATGAATAGCATGAGTCTTGTCCTAGATGAGTTCTACCAGAATCTGACTGTAAGCGCCTTCCGGTCTTCAAGTATCTGCTTACTGACTGGACTCAGGCTGTGGGTGTGTCGAGTATGACCGGTGACGGTGTCAAAGAGTTTTTCGATGCTGTCGAAGCCTCCCGGGGGGAATATGAAAGGTCAGCTGAGTGTTTCATGCGCCGTCACAGTCCGAAGTTGATAGAGAATGTAGGGATTACCTACCTGAGCTCGAGCGCTCAAAAGCGGCTCGTGAGCAAGCCTTGCAAGACGTCAAAGACGATTCTATGGATCGGCTTATGCACGACCTTGAAATCGACCGAAAGCAGAACCCTGCTGCCGGTTTGAACGACCGCTGGGACCCGAACGAGGACGACGAGGACGATGAAGAAGATACGGAGCTTGATTTGATTGATCGAAGTAAGTGAGACGGTGACTCACTTTGACGCATACTGACAGGGATCCACAGCGGACAACGCATGGCCAGGGCAGTACATCGATGTAACCCGCGCACGAAGACAGGATAACCAACTCGAAGGGACAAATTGGCCACGGCCGGGATAGCGCCTGGACTTCGGAAGGCGAAGAGACGGAGAGGGGGCACTATGAAGTGCAGAGCAAATGCTTGTAGAATGATTGTATTCGTAACCACGGCAGCTAGAAGACTGTCACCTGCTGACAGAGAGAGTAACATGAAAAAACGGCCCTGCTCGAGCCACAGCAGACCCGAAATTGATTGAACGCCAGCCGTCGAATAAATGAGGTAGACCGCCTTACGTGATCAAGAGCTCTTTCCCTTTCACTGTCGACCTGTAAATCTTTTAGCACCAATCCACCGCCGCTGGACATCCCTCCTTTTTTGTTTTCTTTCTGCTCTGCTCGTTGCTAAGCTCGACATTGACTGCTACCATACACCCTGCCCCGACCGCACATTGACAGATGGAACGGTGCGCGCTGTGACGCTCGCTGCCAAGCGCCTATACTGACTGACCTTCGCTGGGCTGCAGCTACCAGAGAATCGAAAAAGTTGGTACGTCGAGCCATATCCTTCCATACGACATGCTTTGGAACTCATCGTGGGTGCCCTCTCCCAGGCGAAGGTATACCTCGTCATCGAGTGCTCTCCTTGCCAGTGGAGTGATGGACTTAAATGACCTTAGGAACGTACGGTGTCGTATACAAGGCCCGTGATCTCGAATTGGACCAGATTGTCGCCCTCAAGAAGATTCGACTTGAAGCAGAGGACGAGGGCGTCCCCAGCACCGCCATTCGCGAGATAAGCGTCCTCAAGGAGCTCCGAGACCGCCACATCGTCCAGTCAGTTGAAATGCATCTAATTGTGTATCTTTCGCTGAGGATTTCGAAGGCTTCTAGATATTGTCAGCGACGATCAAAAGCTCTTCCTTGTGTTCGAGTATCTAGAGGTAGATCTAAAGCGATACATCGATCAGGCTAACAAGAGCCACGCTCCCATCGACCTGGTCACCACCAAGGTGAGTCGGCTATCATTCCGTCGCCTTTCTTTCTCCATTCGACGCGCCAATTACCGAGTTTCGAGCGCGTTTGACGCGTGTCCGGTGCCGGCAAATAAGGTTGTGCGTCACTGTTCCGTCGCTGCTTCGACGTCGGCTGTTGCCTGACTGCCGATTATTCGCGTCGCAACTTCCGTCTTCCAATTTTACCTCTGTGGTGCTCCATTCTTTCTCTCATACAGTCTGAGGGGTTCTCGGCGTTATGACGTGCTTCACGACGCGTCGCGTTCCTCATCAATTGCTGATTGACCTCTAGCGCTTCCTGCATCAACTCAACGCAGGCCTGCTGTACTGTCACTCACATCGAATCCTCCATCGCGATTTGAAACCTCAGAATTTGCTAATCGACAAGCACAACAATTTGAAACTTGCGGATTTCGGTCTCGCGCGTGCTTTCGGGATCCCCATGCGGACATATACCCACGAAGTACGTGATTTTCATGAATGATATCTATCCATTGCACTAAACGGTATGAAAACCTTCGTTTCCGTAGGTCGTCACTTTGTGGTATCGACCACCCGAGATTCTGTTGGGGAGTCGCCATTACAGCACAGCGGTTGACATGTGGTCTGTGGGCGCTATATTCGCTGAGATGGCTACCCAAGGGCAGCCTCTCTTCCCGGGTGACTCTGAGATCGATCAGATATTCAAGATATTCAGGTGGGAAATTCGACTGCGGTGGTGCTCCTGGACTCATGCTTCCATCAAGGATTCTGGGAACTCCTACTGAAGCGGTGTGGCCTGGTGTCTCATCGTTACCAGACTACAAATCCTCCTTTCCCCGATGGAGTGAACAAGATTTGTCGATGTTGTTGCCTATGCTCGACGCCAACGGCATTGATGTATTGCAGGTGCGGTGGATCTTCTTCATCTAGTGTATTCAAAGTAACGTCTTGCAGCGGCTTCTTACCTATGACTCAGCACAACGCATCTCCGGTGGGACAATCTATCTTCTTATTCGTCCGCTGAAGATGGCTGACTGATCCTTGACAGCTAAACGCCTTTCATCCCATCCTTACTTTGCAGACTATACACCCTAAGCGTCAGGCCACGCTTTCCGACTCAAATGTTCCTCCATCTTATGCATGTCCTTCCTTCAAGTATTGTCGAGTTGCTCTACCTATTCGCAGGGCATTCGTAAATTACACTGTCTGTTGCTGGCCATCTCGGACTCGGCACGTAACGGCATCGTATTCGTACTTATAGCTGTCCTACTATCCTTCATTAATTCACATCTAATCTTTCCGCTGAGGCTGGGGAACTATCTGGACCCATGTCAATTTTGAGAGTGTACATCAATCACTTATGTGTATGCGTTTCACGAACGATCTCCATGGAACTTCAGACTAAATCTGGACATCACCGCTGACTTGCGCATGTACATTTTGAAGGGTCTCGGATCGGCAGTATGTAGGTCAAATCTACTGTTTGGAAGTGTGAAGAAACACCGGGCGCGGGCGCCGACAACAGACAATTTGTGTTGGCCATAGGCATTGGTGGTAGTAGGGGTTGCATGCTCTATGATAGAAAATCTCTGTGGCGCTCACAATGGGCGGGACTCAAGAGCTGACACAAGTCGCACGCGATGAAAGTGACGTGTGTGGTTTCTGTACCAATTTCTAGCCACGACCTCGCTAATTTTGAAAGGTTGCTAGCAAGATATAAACGACAAATAGGAATGGGTACATCAGTCTGTAAATATTGAAGACGAGTTTTCAAAGTAGCACCGTGGCAAACTAAACAGCACATACACAGAGCAGTCTCCAAGACAAGCAGGATACTGGTAGCTGCTATTCATAGAACGGAATGTCGCGGATCTTTTTGACAGGGGGTCTGAGGGATTTGTGGATGAAGGGAAGGACGCCACCGCCCGCGATGGTGGCAGTGACCAGAGCGTTCAGTTCCTCGTCACCGCGGATGGCAAGCTGCAGATGGCGTGGCGTGATGCGCTTGACGCATAGATCTTTGGAGGTATTGCCTATGCAACAACAATCAGGACACTCGCCACACGCAAACAACGTGGGACATAACAAACCAGCAAGCTCTAGCACCTCGGCCGTAAGATACTCAAGAACCGCACAAGTGTAGACAGCAGCTTTAGCGCCGACGCGAGCCCTATTTTGCGAGTGCGTCCTCATGTAACGGTGGACACGTCCAACAGGGAACTAACAAGCAGTCTCGTTAGCAAGTTACAGGAGCAGAGATAGCGAAGGCACCAGCAACCCAGCCCTCAAGCTCCGATTTTGTTTTGTTGTAAGGGTCTTCTGCAGGCTTAGGCTCAGCGACGGCCGTCCTTCAGCTTTGCGGGCGGCCAAGTTCATGGTTCGAGACACGTTCAAATTTGGCAGCGGACTTTGAGCGAGACAAACTGGATTGAGGAAAAGGCCTCAGAGATGACTGGAGGGAAGTCAAGTCAGCCACTCACAGCTTAGATATGAGTAACAGTTGGGACCCGACTTCAACGTTCAACGGCGGCGTCAACTTACAGCGGTCTTTCCGCTATCTTGACGCGATCTGGTAAGTAGCATCAGAGCGTAAGCTCCACATAGTGAAAGTTGCAGAGGACACGAACTCGGTAGCGTATTGGTGGTTCAAGTCAAGAAGGTTCGACTGAGTTTTGGAGAAGTTATCGTTGAAGGTACGTCATGTGACTCTGCCCGTTGTTGTTCTGAATGTCCTCCAGAGTTCATTGTGCAAGTTCCCTCCCTCGCCAGGCTGGCTGTTCTCGTGTTGATTTGTGGCCCGATCTTTCATGATCGTTGTCAGCCCCCTGGCGGTATCTCCCGCGCGGATGCATTCCATCGGAGCACTGAGCAGGTTGTCCACAGCGCCGTCGAATTGAAGCTACCAATAGCAGCAGCCAAGTTATGACCCTGTCCACGGACGTATGTATGAAGATAGCGGCTCCCAGCATCTCGAGAAGCGGTTTTCAGTGGCCGTCTCAGCATGTTGCTCTGATCTTTTATTTGATCTTGGTGAGTTATAATCAACACAGAGGGTGCTCGACACTCACAGAGAGCTTTTTCCATCCTTGCGACTGCCGAAGAATATTCTCAACCAGTCTTAGCTCAGACTCCTTCTGGATCCGATGTTCGGCAGCCTTTGGGAGCATTGCTCGGACCACCTGAATGCTGAGGTCGGAGGAGACGTATTGTCCATGTCGGACAGCCCTTACTCCAATTTACACTCGCGGCACTCACCCAACAGCAGCCATTGCCAAGTTCTGACCCAAAGTATCTCTGTTCTCACCCCACAGTTACAACATGGAGCATATTCATCCCTTCCTCACCTCTGAAACGCCGTACACCACTGCAGATTCTGTACAGTCCGTATACTTACCAATACCACAGTACACGCGCCACAGCATAATGAAACCAATTAGCTGTTCGATTGCCTGCCTATGTCTTGTGGTCCTCAGCCGCAAATTGCATTCCCGTGCATATAAAGTGGAATCGTATGCCTGTATCAAAGGGCCTGGGCTATGTAAGTTCCATCGGCGTGAATGTCAGATTATATACGCGCCTGTTCTTATTCCTTCAGACCGACAATTGGCCTGGACAGAGATACGTGAGATTAGTAGGAGAGGTTTTGGTCCACCTACTACCAAGTCCGACTCCAAGAACTGAATTCCTCGGATCAGGTCACATGAGACACCACAGGTAAACCTCAGCAAATCCAGTCAAAAATGTCGCAGGCGTTTTCTTCTTTTCCTTCTGCCTCTTCCAGCACAAAACCCGCACAGAATGCCGTCGCAGCGTATCCACCCGTCTCGGCGCCGCCAACGACGGTGACAGCGCCGTATGCAGCCTCTTCGACTTGGCAACCGCCGGCGCACTGGAATCTATCCTCCGCCGTCACTGCTCCCTCTTTTGTGAAGAAAAACAAGAGAAAACTGCGAACCGATGAGGAGGAAGCCATCTTGTCAAGAATAGCCGAACGGTGCGTGCCCAAGCGCTTATGCAGCGGGTGGACGCTCATGGAGCCTCAAGAGTATCGACTCGTCTCGCTGCGGACCATGCCGCCGTCAGCGCTCCCAATGTCGACGCCCCGTTCGTCGATGCTGAAGATGTCGTTGGCCGCCTGCTTCCTTATCACGTATTCCAGCAGCCAGAAGAGGATTTGCGATCCGTCATCAAGGGGAAACGGAAGGCTACGGAGCAAGAAGAGCTAGACGGTGAGCACGCTCTATATCCTCCGAGTGTATCTTACCTTTCTCTCCAGAGACGAGATTCGCCTTGGATTGCTTCGAACGACGCGCCAAACTCGAGGAACGCTTTCGCAAGATACGCACAAAGCCAGGCACTGTCAGTATCCCTCCTATCGCCCTCAGTCCTCACTGGACTGACCCTCACTGCAGCGTACGGCGCCAGACGACCAGGCACTTCTCCTCGCGCAATGCGTATTTGACTCGGATCGCGCCGAAAATGCACTGCAAAACGCGGAACTCAAGACGCTTCGGGCCGAATATGACAAAATGGAGAGGGAGAAGCGCGCTGCTTTGGCCGCCCAGCGGACGTCTTACTATCAAGCACAGCAGGCCATCACAACCACAACTCCTGCCGCTCCAGTTGCACGAACACCTTACTATCACGGCTATCCATACAATTATGCTTATGGGACTACTGTCGCAGGCACATCCACGTTCAGCATCCCTCTCGCCAGTGCAACGCACTCATTGACATCCAGTGCCACATCCTCGCCCTTTCCCGGAACGACCCCTGCACCGGTCGCCAATGCTCCTCTACCTACATCGGCAACGGAAGCGTCGGGCAGCATTACTGTCCAGCCCGCAGTGACCGCTCCAGCTGTCATACCTGGTCCTACAGCGCCAGTCGCGGCGCCTGCGACCGTCCCTCTCGTGACTGGCTATCGTCCACTCACGGCTGGCGCGGTTCCTGTCCAGCTTCCCGTCGCGTCCCTTCCTGCATTACAAGGCTTTGGCATCATCCCCGTCTTTTCTCAATCGAGCTCAGTGCAGGCTCCCGTCGTTCTCCGAGGGTATTCAGCGAATGGGCAGATGTTGAACTTGGAGTTCAATGTGGCGCAGTTGACTCAAATACAGCGGGATGGACTGGTGTCAATTCTCAATTCGGTATTGACGCGGACACCCGCGAATGACGTCGCGGCTAGTAATGGACAGACGAGCGCTGTAGTTTAGTCCAAAATCTTCATGTCTTCTAGAGCTCGAGGCACGCGGTGCATGAACTGTCGTCCTTTTGCTCTGCGTTTCCGCGAGACGCGTTCAGCGTCAAACGCCTAAGGTTTTCTCGGTGCACACCAATTCGTCGATGTCATGAAAAGGCATTGTTGCCTCTAGTTAGACAATCTCGGCTCTTATATCTAACCTGTCTGCATTGTCTAGGAAGGAATCATCCATACTTGATCCCAGAAGGTTGTCGGGTAAGCATCCTTCTTCTACTGCAGTAAGGCTTGAGGAGACCGACGCCATACTGAGGCACTGATGCGTAGGACGCCAGATGTCTAAAGAGATACGCATGGCAAGCGTTGAAAGTACAGTATCATTCAGCGTGCAACTCACTTCCTCACTGTCCACTGCCCCAAACACTCACTCACTCGACTCTTAGCAGCTTACTACTAGCGTGCGTAAGTATAGATACCTCCATTTTTCTCAAGCTGTCGTCGCTGAAATGCTCCACAGATATGGACCGCGCGCCCTTGACGATGCAAACTGTGCCCGACATTAATCACACAAAAGGCTAATTATTGGGTGTCGCGCACGATTATAATTATTGTTACACAGCACTAACCTGGACCGATCGCGATTTACAGTAGAGTTACATGAGTTCAAGCTTCTATTGATTCCTACCATCCGCGGCTCTCGAAGTCCGCCAAGGTGTCTCTAGCGGTCTCTTCCATCGTCAGGTATTTCAGCCCCAGAATCTTGGTCTGTTTCTCGGTATTGACAAGAACTGGATAGTTCACTCCCTTCCCGGAGCCGGGTGTGCCAACGGGGAGCTTGTGAGACGGGATCGGTGAGGGTGAGAGGGAGTTGGCAGCATCCCACCAGGTCTGCCAGTTGAATGGCGGCTGGACTACGATAAGGAATCGTTCACCGCCTGCTGCCTCAGTTTCAATTGCCTTGACGTGCGCGGCGGCAAGGTCTCGCACGTCGATATAAGAGGAGTTGGAAGCGAGGCGATCCGCGTCTGATAGGCTAGAACCATTCACGACAGAGTCGTACCAGATCTTGCAGGATGTGTTGAGGTCGTCGACTTTGGAGACCTCGTGAATGACTGGCTGAAGATATCGTCAGCGTCTATTGTCAAAGATTTAAGACCATTCGTAGCGTACCCCGAAGACATAACCAGGATTGAGAACAGTGAGGTCCCACGAAGGCTTATTCTCTTGGACGAACTTCCAAGCGGCTACGACGCGTTATGGTATCGATAGGGATGTTGTAGAAACCCAGAACATACCTTGCTCAGCCAGAGTTTTGGAGGCTTGGTACATATCGGCGCGCGAGGCGTTCGTGCCCTTCTCCTCTATCTCCTTGACGGCGGGCAAATTCCAATCCTCCTCCGTAAGGACAATGTTCTCTTTAGCAGCGCGCATTACAGATGCCACTGACGCAGTAACAACGATGCGCTTGACGTTGGTGCTTGATCAGAAGTCAATAGGTGCTGAACGCGGCGATCGATAGGGCGTCACTTACCCGTTCTTCAACGCGCTTTTCAGAATTCCGGTCGTTCCCTTAACGGCGGGATCCACATAGTCTAAGCGAGAGAGCATAAGTGGATGTCGGTTTCCTAGGACATGACAACTTACCAGAGGGATTACCAGACTTGAAGTGGAAAGGCGAAGCGGTGTGTTCGATCACGTCCACGCCCTTGACAACTTCGTCAAACGCGCCATCCTGTTAGGCGAGTTTAGTGTGAGCGACTTGTGTGCGATGCTGAAGGGCATAAACGTACTGCGGTGATATCCTCGACGACGACGATTTCCAACTTGGACCCGTACGACTTGAACTTGGCCTTCAGATGGTCGCCCTTGGCGGCGGTTCGGACAGCGCCACGGACGGTGTAGCCCTTTTCCAAAAGCTTTTGGACGACCCAGACCGCGACGAATCCGTTGGCGCCAGAGACAAGGACTTTGGTATCAGCGGGGGCGGTTGTAATAGCAGGCATGTTGTGGGCGAGATGAGGTGTAGTGAGAGGAAGGGTAGTGAGGCTCTGAAAGTAGCCGGCCCATTTTATAGTCAGTGCTCTGCTCGCGGATCGAAACGGTGGCGTGTCACTTACCAAGACAATGACGCAGGCGGACGGTCATGACGGAGACGGAAGATCTTTGCGCATCTTCGCGCATGTCAGGTCCACACTGTGCTGTGCTGAGTGAGTGCGGATGAGCTCATCATGGAGGAGAGCGGCGATTATCAATCGACCACACATCAACCATGACTGAGAGAGCTTCAGTACGAGAGCCACTGGTATAGCACAGACAAGCGGACTCCGGAACGTGTTCAATGACCGTTTGGAAGCAAGCGGTGATGTCCATCTTCGGCTGGTTCCCCATCTCAATTCGCTTTTAAATGGTTAGCCTCGGTCAGGCGCGGAGTGGTCCTGCACCCGGGGCCCGGTGGTCAGCGAGACTCAGGCAAGCGCAAAGATCAGCGCGAAGATTCTGTTAGGGGAAAAATTCGGTTGGACACCGCGAGGCTCATCCACCATGCCGACAACGCATCGGACGTCTAAAGACATTCATCGGGTGATGAGACACTAGTAGCTTTCAAGTCTATGCATTGTCTTTCTTCGACTGCTTACCGAGGAGTCTGAATTATCATCTGTATCTTGGCCGTCTGTAAAGGCAGAATGGCTAGTCGAAAGCAAAATCACCCCCTCCCCCACCCCATCATGAGTAATCTTCTAAACATGCCAGTGTCAACGCCAAAATTGTGCGCAACGATAATCAGACCGCCCAAGCTGTGGTATGGAGTTATGTTAAGACCTTGCCGTCAGACAGCCGTCGAGAGGAGCCAAAGAGAATAGTTTTGCGGCAACTTGATCAAATTGATATCTGGAGACTCAAGTGTACGCGAAAAAGGAGAGGACCTTTTTTCAGGGTGATTGCTACTCAGCGGGCAATACACTGGCAGTAGTCCCTTTGAGTTTCTTGAGCAGATTGGTTGCGAGTTCGACATCCTCAGAGTTGCTCGAGGCGACCAATGTGAGGTACTCCCTCGCCAGTCCCAGATCTCCGTCATATATGCGCATCTGGTACTCCGCCACCTCGATAGCAGACTTGGCGTACTGCAATACTTCACGACCTGCGAAAAGTGTCGGTACGAAAATGTTCCTCCAGGGAGCAAAAGAGCTCTCACCATTAGCTTGGCTGATCTCGACGACACGCCTATGGTAGGCGATGGCGTTCTCTTCCTCCCCTAGCTCAGCGTGTACCTTGGCGAGCCTCTGATGCACGAAAGTCTCGTGGGGATTGGACGGTATTAAAGCGCGTCGAAAGCATTCTACTGCTTCGCGGAATCTAAACTATCTAAGTTTGACCCCAAGGCATGCTAAACGAAAAGTCTTACCTGCCCAACTCCTCGTAACATTGTGCCGTTGCTTGCCACATCCGCACATCATAGGAGCTGAGGAGCACGTCAAACGAGGTTTTTCAGAGTGGAGGGGGCCTACTTAAGTGCAGTGGCGTGTTGGTAGTAGAATAGAGCATAGTCGTGCATATTGAGCAGTTCGTATGCTTGACCAAGCCCATACCACGCTCTGTGGTCGTCCCGGTTGATATCTGTCGAATGTTCAGCTATGATCATATACTTGTTCTTATTCTCCTGGCGCCTCTCACCTATCGCCCGGCGGTACATTTCAATGGCAGCGTGTGTGTTCTTCTCTTCAATCTGTTCATGCCCCATCAGGGTAAACGCTGAAATGTACGTAGGATCCAGCTCTGCAGCCCGCTTGAAGTACATGATAGACTGTTCCTGTTTCGCTTGAAGAGAATAAAAGTTGCCTGTAGACAACATCAGACGCTTGTTCGATAATATTGACATGGAAGCGATTACCCACTAAGCAGCAGACTTCAGGTCGATCCTTAGCTAACAGCAGGTATTCGCGGGACATGCGCGAAAGCTTGCTGGCTCCGTCATTTACGTGAAGTGCGAATGAATAGATATCAATATTATCGATGCGCCAAGGGTCCTTGGCGAGCATTCTCTCGAATTCGACTGTTGACGCTCCAAGATCTTGCCGGGGAAGTTGACTATGTGCAACGATCGAGGTAGGGCTACGTACCGTGAGCATAGTATAAGATGCATCCGCGGAGTGATAGGATCCAAGGATTCTCTGGGAAATAATCGGGACCTAGAAGCTTGGCACACAACGAGAGTTCGCGGTCTCCTCCTGCATGGAGATCATTCAGTGTCTTGACATGAAAGAGCTCCATGAGAGGATGTGTTCTCGCCAAGGGGAAGAGGTTTTGCAGGGAGTACAGCTAGAAGTGGCATCAGATCAAGGCGTCGGCCAATGCCAGAAGGTGTCTTCACCTCCTCGACATCGGTGATGCAACTGGACAAGAGCTCCCAAGCGGCCCAATTCCATGTGAAACTAGCGATTGACAAGATGGCGCATTCTATTGCTTCCTCTCTGCGGCGGAGCAGGGAGAGAAAGAGGCCCTTTCTGGGAATGGTTTGAGGCGATCCGAGAGACGGGATGAGAGTGTGTGAACATACAGATAGAGAAGCCAGGGATCGGATACAGCCTTCACCAGACGAAGAAGTTCGGTAAGCTCTGGCTTGTCTGCCGAGGGTTAGGACGCGTCGCATTGGGCAGGGGGACGCGGAGACTCACAATCACCGGGTTTCGGATTGAGAGACTTGAGAAAAGTTATCAGATTGGGACGTGAGAAGCAAAGAAGCAGTTACGAGGTAGCGGCTGTATGTGGCCAAAAACCTTGCTTTCGTGCTTATGCAGTGCCTGAGCACCCCCGGAGCGCGCACATAGTCTCGGACGTCGATACAGTCGCGCGCCATGGATATTTCGTCTTCCTCCAGAATCTGCTGTTCCTGGTCTCGCAGTATGGCTTCCAAGGGTGGTCTCGTGATCGATGCCGCGAGTGCCTCCGGGAATGGCGCGAGCGGGATGTGGCTGGGGCCAGCGACGGGCGATTGAGGAGGATAGCTGGTCTGGGGCGGCCTGGCGGGGGTCGACGTGGAGTAGGGCGCGTTGTAGTGGGTGCGCTTGTGTTCGGGTATAGAGAGCAGCAGTTCGGCGGCCCTTGGGGCGTGTGAGTGGCTGCGGTGCATCAGAGCAAGGCCCGTACCACTGGGAGGCCTTGGACAGGCATCTCTCGTCGCATTCTCTGACGGCAGCACGCAACTCTTCCGCCATGGTCGCGTCGACCAACTGCGTCATCGTGGTCAGTGGGAAAGAGTGGCCACGTGCTGTTCCTTCGCGTTCCCTTCTGCCTTGATCTCAAACGGTGATTTGCGAATGTTTGCATTGTTTCCGCGATGTTGACAGCTCTTCCATTGCAGTTCAGCTCACTCGGTCACGACCGGACCCGACATCAACGGGCACGTTGACATGACTCTGTTCGCCGTCCTATGTCTGGTTGCCGCTCTCTGTCTTCTGCGTATCTATTTCATCCTTCCGGGGTACGAGTCGCGTTCTGCACGCAAATCTCCGTCTGGGTCAACAAAGTCTCTTGCTGTTTTTTTGGGCTCAGGCCAGTCACGCACCAACCTAACGGTGTAGCAAATCAGCTTCTCACACGCATCCCACAGGCGGCCACACGAGCGAGGCTATAGCTCTTCTCACCACCCTCGATTTTGAGCGATATACGCCGCGCGCGTACTTCATCAGCGAAGGAGACCACCTGAGCGCTGGGAAAGCAAAGGAGCTCGAAGCAAGGAAGTCTTTGTGCAACGCACAAGTAAGAACATCCACTTTGAGAGCGAATCAATCTCACACCTCGTTCAAAAGTATACCATTATTACCCTTCCACGGGCCCGGAGGGTCCATCAGTCACTACTGGCCACGCCACCCACTGCCCTGCGTTCTTTACTGGCATGCATTGGGCTCATCACACTGAAACCCACCTCTTCTCGTATATCCTTCAAGGGGCCTTTTGCTGATCTGCTCATTCTTAATGGGCCGGGGACTTGCCTAGTAATGTGCATTGCGGTATACATCAATAAAGTATGCGCTTCTCTCTCTCTCTCTTGCCGTCCCATTGCCTTGACGCATACCTCCCAGTTCTTTGGTCTGCCAGCGCCCAAAATAATCTACGTGGAATCATTCGCGCGAGTGCGTTCTCTGTCTCTTTCGGGAAAGCTTTTGCGTCCACTGGTGGACAGGTTCGTATTTTGTCGTCAAGCGCGACGTTTGTTCATCTTATTTTTGTCAAGGTTTGTCGTGCAATGGCCCAACATTTTGGCCGATGGCGGAAGAGGGGACTGTCGAGGTTGGCTTGTATGATACTTATGTGTCTTTGATATTTGTAGTTGTACACTCAGACAATGAGATTTTGGATAAATCAGTGATGATAAGTAGATACAAGTCCTGTCACAGCAAGTACGTCGAGCGGTCGGTGAGCGAAAAACAGAGGCGTGAAGTTCATTTTCTGGTCCAACGATCCTCCCCACTGTGCCCGCCTCGGCGCGCAGGGCTGGCACTTCGATCGCGTCGCTTGCTGGGCTCCCAACCACCAGCACCGCCCTCAGTCTTCTGTGGGTGCAACCTTCTCTCCAACTTTTGTCCATGTCGTAGACTGGAGACCAACTCTTTGGAGGCGAGACGTAGATGCATAAAGTTGCAGAAGCCTCCACGGTTGCATTCACCGTTTTCATTTTGGCGACAACACGCTTCGCGGAAGTCTGTGACGGGGGAGAGCTCGGCGTACAGCGGTCGGCCTGATGTCATGTCAGTCTGGGATAAGGCCAATGGCATATGTATACACACCTGCATACCAGCGATCGTTCAAGTTGTCGACGGCTGCTTGCGCCTCGGTTTCCCATTCGAACCGAGCATAGACATTGCCAATGAGGTGGTCTCCGACATTATCACATACCTGACAAGCGATGAGCACCGCACTGTGACCAGATGAGTGGTAGTGGCACGTACATGAAGCTCTAAGAGGTGGCCAAACTTGGACAACTCGCAGTACAGATCCTCGTACACTGCGTCGAATCCTTCCTGCAGTTCCTTCTCGGTGAGCTTGCAGACGGGATCGTGGGCGGGGTTGTGGTAGACATTCGGAAGCAGAATGGTCTGGGAGAAAGGCGGACGAATGTGCTTTCGCGAGCATCGGTCTCCGTGACGGCAGGCGCCAATCTTGGAGATGCAGTTGAAGACAGAATACCGCGCCAAGAAGGACTAAAACGCACTTTGTAGTAGAAAGAACAGTTGACACGATCCTGTTCTGTTCCAAAGATGTTTGCCTACGATGAAACAGTCAGATATTACCAGTAAAAGCAGAAGAGAGCGTACCAAATGCGAAGCCATGATGAGCGTCGAGTAAAAGGACCAGACTCCGCTGACTAAGAAATCAGGAGCCGCTTCATGCTCAAAAGGGCAATATTTCACGTGATGTGTGAGTCGCGAAGTCACGAGCCACAACGACTCCTTTTCACGTCTTTATTTGTTGCCATGAGCTCCAGCGTCCCATCGTCGTCCTCTGTGGTCTCGAGATGCTCTGTCGCCCCGAATATGACTACGCCAGCATCGTCGCCTCCCCCTGACGCAGTCAGTAACGACAGTGACCTCGAGGTAATCGCCACACCTACATGCCAGCTTTCCCCGCATATTGATTTTGACCCCTTAGGAGCCCATCGAGCTCGACGATAAAGTATGCTTTCCATTTGACGCGTCTTAACATACTCAACCCCGCCAGACTCGAGCGAAATACGCGCAGCTGAACCGGGTCCTGGAGAAGTCGCGATATTACGCTGATGCCCTCTTTGAGAATCTTCAAGTCACCCGCGCCAAACACGCCAAGGCAAACAGCGAGCACCCGAAAGCATCAAATCCGCGCACGCGCAAAGGAAAGGGCAAGAAAAGAGTTATTGAATCCGACGATGAGGACGACAACCAGTCTTCGAAGAAGAAAAGACGGCTCAATCTCAGTGAGGCTACTGTCGCGGACGGCGACGATGCAGCCGACGAAGGGGCTGTAGAGACGTTCCCCCAACCTACCCTGGTCACTGGAGCGAAGCTGAAGGATTATCAACTTGAGGGTTTGCAGTGGATGGTAACCTTGCATCAGGAAGGGATATCAGGAATTTTAGGCAAGTGAAGCTCTTCAACACCGCGCTACTAAGAAGCTCATTTTGCTCTTTCAGCCGATGAAATGGGCTTAGGAAAGGTTCGAACAACCCTCTAAAGTGATGCAACATTCTCAGTTTCAGGCCAGACATTACAAACTATATCCTTCAGCGCCTATCTTCGTCAAAGCAACTACGGAAAGGCCTTTCTGGTCGTCTGCCCGCTTAGTGTTCTTCACAATTGGGTTGAGGAGTACCAAAAGTTTGCGCCGGACGTTAGTGTATCCCTGATCATTACGAGAGTCTAAGCCCTCATCCGACTTTTCAGATTCCTGTATGCATGTATCACGGAACTCCAGACGAACGAGCCGACCTTCGACGAACTGTATTGTCCAGCATTCCTCGCTCCAACCAAGCCAACTCGAAGGAAGCAGCTGCCCCTGCCAAGGCTGTTACAAAGCGTAAGGCGAGAGGTCGAGCAGCGGGTCGGAGGACGAAAGCCCCTGCGCCGACGAAGGATCAGCCACTTCATGCTGGCGACACAGAGCCATCTCCGCGGGACTCGGAGCAGAATGAGAAGGAAGACGAAGAGCCTCCTACTTTCCCCATCGTGATTACCACGTTCGAGATGATCATGAAGGATCGGGTTCACTTGGCTGCCTACAATTGGGGATACATTGTTGTCGATGAAGGACACCGCCTCAAGAACCTTGATAGCAAGCTCATGCGTGAAATTAAGAAGTACAATAACGCGAGCCGTATGATCTTGACAGGAACTCCACTGCATGTAGGTGCATTCCCATTCATTCCGATACGTGTCTTCTCACTTGGCTCTCATCAGAACAACCTGTCAGAGCTCTGGGCTCTCTTGAACTTTGTGCTGCCCGAAATCTTTACCGATGTAGAACAATTCGAAGAATGGTGCGATTTCCTTCCGCATTTGATCTTTCGAGTCGTCTTGTCTCACCTTGGCGCTCTGTAGGTTCAGTTTACCTACAATGAAGAGCACCATCGGATCTAAACGTACCACCGACATCATCGATACTTTGCATGCTATCCTCAAGCCTTTCCTGTTACGTCGTCTCAAAGTGGATGTAGAGACCAGTCTCCCTCCGAAGAAGGAATACGTTCTTTATGCCCCGCTTAGCGTGTCGCAACGCGATACTTATGATAAAGTTCTCGACGGAAGCCTACGTACCCATCTGATGAGCAAACGGGGCTACACGGCCACTGCACCAGTCAAGATGAAGGTCGACGTCGACGCTAAGCGGACGCTTAGAAGCGAGAAAGGCAGCAAGCCATCGTACGTACTCGATAGCGATGACGACGAGTATTTCGACATGCTTGAAAATGGGACCATTGATGATAAGGGCAGGAGGGTACCACGAAAGACCGAAGATTTGGAGGCGTTGGGCCAAGACCATCAACGCCAAGTCGCGAGTAAGTGTCATTGTCCTAGTATCTGGCTGTTCGTGCTCATGTTCTGTCATTTGTAGCGAAACAGGTCAACAACATGAAACTCCAGAACACTGTCATGCAGTTGCGGAAAGTATGCTCGCATCCTTATCTGTTCGACTGGCCATTGGACCCGCGGACCCATGAGCCTCTTTTGGACGAGAGGATTGTCTCTACCAGCGGGAAGATGATGGTCTTACAGAGATTACTCGACGAGCTCTTTCGGAGAAGGCACAAAGTGTTACTTTTCAGTCAGTTCACTTCGATGCTCGACATCATTGACGTAAGTAGTCAGCAAGTCAACTTCAATAAATCCGTCCGTGCTGATCGATCCTCTGTTCTCAGGACTGGGCTCGCGAGTTGAAGGGCTGGCAAATATGTCGCATAGACGGGTCGACCCCGCCGCTCGTTAGGAAATCAGAAATGGATAGATTTCAGACCGGGGGCTCGTCGCCTGACGCACCTTGTCTGTTCCTTCTGAGCACCCGTGCAGGGGGCTTGGGAATCAACCTAGTCGCCGCGGATACCGTTATTTTCTATGATCAGGACTGGGTGAGTCGGAGATTCCTGTAGAGCTGAGAATCAATTGTCTAACAGCATGCAGAATCCCCAAATGGACGCTCAAGCCCAAGATCGAGCGCACCGTATCGGACAGAAGAAGCCTGTGCTGATTTTCCGCCTCGTCAGTGCACACACAATCGAGACAAAGATCATGGAGAAGGCCACCGAGAAGAAGAAACTAGAGGCTCTCGTTATCGCTAAGGGTGGGTCGGGTTTACAGCCTTAATATATATGACATGCTGATTTTTCCCTCCAGGCAAGTTTAAAGCCCCCATCGCGACTGGTCGACAGACGAAGGCGGAAACTATGGCTGAGTTGGCAAACTCGCTGCTACGCCTTGAAGGCGAAAAGATCGAAGCTATACCAGAGACCGGCGGCGCCGCAAACATCATCAGTGATCATGATTTGGACGCCCTTTTGGACCGTAGTCCGGACGTGTTCACAAGCAGAACGAAAGGTTGGACATCCGCCGGAAATGGGAACGAACTTGGTACCAAGAAGACTGCCTTTGCTGTCTACGAGGCTCCTCAGAATGAGACGACGGGCGTCTTGGCTGATTTATGGGGTGATTCGGACGGTTAATCTTAATCAAAGTAATTGTTTGTTATCGCTGTATCTCCTTGCTGTCGTCGCGTTCGAGCAAATTATCTAGTAATTATCTGGGATCCCCCTTGTAAGTCTGTACCGCTATCTGACTTAGTTACAGTTCCAAGCTGTATCTCCTTGCTGTCGTCGCGTTCGAGCACATTATCTAGTAATCATTTGGGATCGCCCTTGTAAGTCTGTACCACTATCTGACTTAGTTACAGTTCCAATTTTGCGTCAGAACTGAGACCGTGGCAGTGGTAGCTCCATATGGTAATTTTGACTCTTGGTAAGTAAGTTGGTACAATCGCGGACGAGCTGGCAGTCTCGACGCACTGAAGCATACCACCATTTCGGCCTGGGACCTGCATATATAACTGGAGAAAGAGATTGGCTTCTCTCATGATAGCGACATGTGCGAGGCAATGCTGCCGGTCTTCATTCAGTCTCCAAGGTCCCTGGAGGAATCGTAGTAATGTGGGATTCAGCGGCTCAGTACAGAAAGGGACCCTTCCCGAAGGCAGTGCATATAGTGCGTTGGTACTCAGTCGAGTGTTATATCCGTCTCGCAACGGCACTCATCGTCATGCGCGATGCTGGCTGTCGATCAATGAATTACGGATGCCTCGCGCCAAGGAGCTTGCGAACTCACAATCGGAGTCTGCCTGCCTGCTAGACAGAAGATGGGTTGATTCCTCTCACAAACGCATGAGTATAGTTTTGCGGGGCTCTAGCAGTCTTGAGCTTGGTCTCTGACCGCGTCTTGATCCATGCATGCCGCCACGACGTTCAGATGGCAAATTCCGCTTGGTATCCACACCAATTCTTGAACCCAGTTTTAAGACAAAAGCTACAAATGGATTGGCTTGAATGTAATCGCATGAGATATGTTTCTTCAGTATACCGGAAAGCCGCCGAGATGAATGTGAATGTTCATTCAGAGTAGTCTGTTATCCTACCCGCTTGTCGATCTCGAAAGAATGGGCGATCCATTGGCTTGGGTTACCTGACGTTTTTCTGACAGCCCATTAGGCTTGGCGCCTCTTGGCACCATTCGCAGGGGATTAATGGACGTGGCTCAGCTGTGGCTTGCGCATTATCGTCCCGCAAACGAAGTACACACTACTTTGGGGTCAGCATGTCCGAGTTTTACATTTAGAAGGGATCCTGAGCCTATACTCCTGGGCTGACGCTATTTCGGTAGCGTTCTCGAGGCTCTCAATTCACAGCCGACTCAGAAGCTTCCTTTCTCCTGATGCGGCATCGGAAACCTTTACGGTATCTGTCAGTATCCAAAATTGTAGGCAGATGTATGGTGAAATATTGGTTGTTACAAACTCTTGTAATACACCAACTTACAGTACAGCTAGGAACACTGACAACTTGAAGGGAAATGTACACTGAACAATAATTAAATAATCGAGGGAGAAAACGAGTGTTACGTAGAATATTAGTCGTTCATGCAAGTCCAGATGTTCAAGATGTATGAGTCGAAAGCCATTCCCGATGTTGAGACATACGGTTATTTGCTTGGCTCCCAATTCATCATGGTATCGTTGATCGTAGAAAGGTCGGAAATATATCCATCCCAAGGTGCCGTGCTCTGCAGAATAAGAGGCGTAATCGTGGCTTGGCTACTTGGGTGCCCACCAATCTGACTGAAACCGCCCGGATGATACTGATTCCCGGACATGGGATGAGGTGGGAAGATAATGTTGCCTAGCGATGTCCTTGATAGGTGTCATAAATGCCCATTCGCTGCAATGACAAGAAACTTACGAGGCGTATGTGTCAAGCTCGTTCACCTTTTCCTGGAGAGAGCAATTGATACCACCGCGATGACTGTGAGATCTCGCCAGGGTATCGGCAGCTTTACGCAGTCTCACCGATAGCTCCAGCAGTGCACCATAACTGGACGACTCATTAAGGCATCCGCAATGGCTGTCGTGCTCATTGTGGAATGGGATGTCCCCCACAAGGCCAGGATAGTCCTGGAATATGGAGGCCAGATCTAGATCCTGGAGTTCGTTGCGGGGAAACGCCCCCGTTGCAAGACTGTAGTCGCTATCCGTAGGTGTCATAACAGGCGACGGTGTGCTGTTGGAGGATGGACTGAAGTATGGTGAGTGACTTTGTCCTTCTGGAGAAAGTGGATGTGTATCGATGCTGGGTGGATACAGCGAGGGCGTTCCCGTCTTTCTTCTTTGATGTAGCGTCGTGGACGATGAGCCCTCCAATGACGACGGCCCAGCTTGCTCGGGAGGTGGAAGATACGGCCTCACTGTCTGAGACCATCTCGGATGTGGTTTGTTTTTGAGCTATTGAGTCTTCAGTGGAATGAAGACCAATTGGGAACTCAGGGCAGCGAACCTCGCGAATGACGCCTTCTAATTCGGCCACACGCTTGAGCAATCGAGCGCTTTCATCGTGTGCGTCTGACCGCTGGGACGGGTCATCGACTTCATAAACACAGAGGCCCGTCTGTAGGCTCTGATTGGTAACGCCTCGGTAATTCGTGCGAGCAACTCACAAGTCCAAGTTGGGTGCATCTGGCGCAGGCGGGACGCTTTCTGTCGCACTACATAGTGCCGGATTAGCACTGGCAGCTCGTCAGACGACACATGTCTGAGCATACCATACGCTTGGACGTATGACAGTTCAAGCATGATTGCGTCGTCCTGTTGCGCCGCCTACTAATTGATCAGAGTCGGTGCCCCAAGATAGGTCGCGACAGTATACCTTTTACGGTGATCAACCTCGGACTCCGACTTGGTGTGTTCGAGCTCTTCAGCAGTGCTAGCAGTAGTCCTCTTCTTTCGCTGTGCAGTTTGGGAAGACATAGTTCGGGACAGGTGGGAAGGATACGCTAGAAGTTAAGGCTACCGGCTCGAGAATCAGTATTTATACAGGTTCCTAAATCAGCCGTCGCTGGCGCTCGATACAATACAAATGAACGAAATCTTGAATGACACCGAATGTATCCGAGAAAGGAAATTTTGAGAGCCAATGAATGTGTGATTGTGATTGAGAGTTCCCGCAAGACGTCTTTGTCGACGTTCACGGTCTTACGCAACGTGATTCCGACTCAATCACGACCGTATGCTGTGGCCGAAGACGAGAAGTGAGAGGGAATCAGTTGGTTTGGTTCAGGAGCCTGGTATTGGTCAAGTTCTGGCTCTCTGATTCCAAGCCCGGGGCCGGTTGTAAAGCTAACAAACGAACCAAACGCCAAGATGAGCTAACGGAAAAGCGAGCAGGCAGATTTACCTATGTATCGGAATGAATAAGATCTGAAGAACGGTCCGATAGATTGAGTCGTGAGAAGGTGCGACAATGGATGCCTGGATCGGGGACAAGGTCTCGGGGACCAAACAAGGCGAACGCCATACTATCGGCGGGACAAGTGGATATCCGGAGCTTGGGGTTATCTGGTGACGATAAATCACGTATGATTTAGCGTATGCCAGCTTTCCGGAAGACTCTGCTTGGTCTCAACGCCACCCTCCCAGCTGTACCAAAATAATCGCGACGGATATCACAGTGCCATGGTCGGAACGGATGCAACTTTTGTCTCACTTGAGTGTAAGCGCCTTGACCGTGATGTCGAGGTAATTAAGAGGGCCACACCTTCTCCGAGCTCCATCAAGGCACTGTTGTTGCGCATGGAATGCCAAGAGAAAGACGTGGCCAAGATACTTAGCTCACAGGAGCAAATCGTCCTTTTTAACACCGGCACTTGGCTTCGGTCATCGGACGGTCCCTCCCAGAATCCCTTGAAGTGTTAGTAATAACAACTGGGGGTGGGTTATGTCTGTAATGGGCAGACCCCGATTGCTTGAATAAACTTCGATGTGCTGTGAGAATTGCTCAATCTATGCGAATCGAGTGATATAGCCAGGTATTACCAGATGTCGCCTCTGAACTTGCACGCTTGCCTCGACATTGTGGCGCATCTGGATGAAAATGCTAG
This sequence comes from Strobilurus pachycystidiatus, assembly GCA_019915135.1. Lineage (NCBI taxonomy): Eukaryota > Fungi > Basidiomycota > Agaricomycetes > Agaricales > Physalacriaceae > Strobilurus > Strobilurus pachycystidiatus. The sequence continues at coordinate 439,772 of JAHLMK010000017.1, read as the reverse complement.
CGTGGAAGCTCTGCGTCTGAAAGAACTTCTAGAGACTCTCGATCCGTCAGGTTTCCATCTTCCTCTTTGCGTAGATTAAACATACATTTAGGTATCAGCTGTGGGCGTCGATGGGTGTCTGATCGACTAAGAATAACATCAAAGTGATCGCGGAACTTTTACGGAGCAAAACGACTTGTAAAATGTGGGCAGGATACCATGCACGCTATTCATCATGTGTGTGCTCTGGTGTGCTCTTATTTCGAACCATGATCAAAGAACTCACCTTAAGCAAAATGGAGCCGCACGATTGACCGTTTCCTGTACGCTCATGTACTTACATTGTACGAGACTCCGGTCATTCTGCCGTCGCGACACAGATATTTCAGTCGCTTGAACGGCTCTACCGGATTGATATATAGGCGACCAGATCCAGAAAAAGAAGCTGGAATGTCGTGATTCAGCATCGCAACCAGCGGTAAGAAGAGTGGATGAAGGACAGACAACGAAATCCCGCAAATCGAGACCGGAGACGCCTATGACCGTATGATCTCAACACACATCACCTCCAGTTTGCGTCATATCACCGTGTCACGTAGCTATTTTCACCGCTTTGACTGGTTCTTCGCTCTTGTTCAAAACAAAAGCCGAGACGTGAAGATGAGATACTCGACGACACCTTTCAAACAAACAAGACAAACCAGGACGTTATAAGCTCGGGCGCGAAGTGTATCATCGCTGAACCATGGAGCCCTTCATCAACAAGTCGGCAGTGTTCACACTGTAGTGAGCGAAGAGGATGGATTTGACGAGTGTCGGGATGTTTAGGTGCCGATCCTTCGTCGAACACAGTTCGGTTCCATATACATAAGGTATACGGGATCGATGAACGGCATCCTCAATATTGAATATTAATATCACTTTCTCAAAAAAAAAATGCAATGCTCCACACCTACTGATTGTGTAAGCATTATTCTCTCATGTTCAGTCTGAAGTCTGCTGGACGCGACGAGTGGCCAATATGTCGCCTCAGTAACCTCCCCAGTTCCTCGGAGCTCCCCACTACCTATGATAGGTGGAATCCCCGGATACATCTTTTGTGACCGCGTTGTGACCGACGCTGGGTTGATTTCGTCTGGGCACGCCTGGCAGGGCGCAACTCATAACCAAGACATCATCGCCAAGCGGGCTCGGTCCTTCAACTCGGACAAAGCCTCGCCAGAACTTCTAGACAAACAAGATCACCAAGGTTAGTTGATCAGAGCCTCCACGGCAATACACACTCACTTGGATGCGCGACCCACGGCAACACCTAGTAATCGGCGTTGACACTCATGGAACAGGGCGGCGAAATTCACTCACAACGTTCGCAGATGGAGACATCAGAAAGCGTACCCCAGGCGTACCCGAAGCCATATCCAAGATCCCAGAGCGACTTCCGAAAAGTACGTACCTATTGCACACGCAAAGGTGGGCATGGGAAATCGTAACTTACGATGCTGAGAGTTAGTCTATTGCTTGCGCATAAATTCTCTCTTTTCGAGGGAGAATCAGGATTACAGCAGATAATGGCGTTCCTTTAGTATGTTAAGCCACTGCTCAGCGTGCCGAGGAAAGTGATCCACCACGCGCGATACAAGGCAGACCAGCCTTCTTCGTCAAGGATGCGCTTCGCGCAATCCACGAAGCCCACGTAGGGGTCTTCTTCACTGCGGAGTCTGGAGATGACGGTAAATCCGTCGGACATTTTACAGAGACGGGCCCACTCACCCGATGACATCCTCCTCAGCACCGGCAAATTCGCCGACTTCTTCTGCATCCCCTTCGACTTCTTGAGAGACAGAGTTGTATTCAGAAGAAGCGTGGTTGCGTTGAATGGCCAGTTTGGTCGCTATCACTTCAAGCGGCGTAAGAGCGGCGGTGAAGAGGGCGACAGTTACAAAGTACATGACAAGTTTGAATGTCGATATTTCAGGGAATGACGAGGCCGACTCCGATGGTGATGGGAGAAGGAGACGTCTCAAGGGAGTCAAACCCAGAACTACAAGGGCAACGTGCAGCACTTCCGCGGCAAGAAGACCGGGAGTTAGGTATATAATCCACGGCTTGCGGCGCTCCGTAGGAGTGAGGAGGACGCGCAGAGCTTTGACAGGATTCCAGTACGGAAGTCTGTGAGGCGTTGTGATCGCACTGTAGTGATGTGAGAAACCCGGATTATGCCGTAGTGTATAGAGATTGTTACCCACCGGTAGGTGATTATGGCGGTTGGCAGCGCGAGGAGCATCATCCCAACGCTATAGATCAACGTTCCAAGGATCCCGGCTTGGGGTGCGTGGTAGGTACCATGACGCGGCCTCTCAGTATCCATAAAGAACAGAACCATGAGAGTGACGATGAAAGTGCTCAAGAAAGTGGGCACTACAGGTGTGATGAGCATGTGCATAAGCTGGTAGGGTGGAAAAGAATAGAACCCACTCAATCCTTTGTATAGACCCGCCCAACCCTAAGAAGCGACATATAAGTATGCAGGTAGAAGTAGCCGCATGTGTTCTGACCTCGATCTGGTAGACTCGCTTGAACATGGCAAAATATGATTTGATGACAGGACCTAAGCAGCAGCTTCAGTCACGCAATGACCAGAGAGCATTTCGATAGACTGACCGGTATGCGGCTCAGCGCCTCCTTCGGCGTCCAATTGTAGACCCTTTGGATTGTAGTTGGCTCGGAAGCGGACGAGGACACCCGTTAGAGGAACGATAATGGCGAGTGTCAAGCATATCGACACAATCAGTAGGACAAGATCGAAAAGACCCAACATTGTGGGAAGAGGCAAGCCAGAGTTGTGCTGTGCGATGCGCAGCTTACGCAGGTGTTACGCATCATTGGTTCCGTGAGATGCCGTCCGTCGGCCGAGCACGTGGCAGAGCCTCAAGTCATATTCATTGTCAATAATTCATCACAGCGCCACCGTCAGGTCAGAGTGTCCAATGATTCATTGTCAGAGTAACAGTAGTCGAACCAAACTTCAAAGACAGCTAGCGCTAGCCATGGTGCCTTGGACTTGCGGGTCTCTATCTATACATATTATGGGCTGAGATACAGTGGAATGAGGTTTCCGTCAGTCTGCTACGAGCAGGATTACTCGTTACTGCCAACACTGTCCAGTTACTGCTGGGGCAGGATCTCTGAACAGTGTAGAAACGGACTGGCAGCTGTATGCAGCACGCCCGTTATGGTGTGGCGCTGAGCGGCACTACTCGGCAGCTGCAGTCGGACCTCGGCCCGCTTGCCGGCATCAAAAGCAGCGGAGTTCAGGGTCCAGGCCCTGACAGTTCCTTCCTCCCCCCCATCATGCTGCCAGCGCGCTTCCCGAATGTCGCTCTCAGCGCCTCTTCCGCTCATCAATATATATGAACACCTATAGCATCCACTCTGTTTGTCTTGCTATGGTCTTATCTCTCTCTCACGTTGATGTGGCGACGACGGTCTCACGAGTCTTTTCACAAGTCACTCTTGCAGTCTCTACAATACACCTCGAATTTCTGCAATTTTTTTCTCGATTTTCTTGAACCGTTTGCATGATCTGCCACCTGAGGTGTGTCGCTTTATCTACCGAATGCGACTGATGTATCTCATGTTTCCCCCGTTCTGGCAACTCTCCAGGACCTGAAACCTCGTCGTACACAATGTGTGTCTGTGCAGTGTCTATCTCTTGACTCTCTCCAGCTCTCCACGGTAGAATTGCGCGAGAATAAGATCACCGTCTGCGTACCGTCCAAGTCCTACAAGTCCACCCCCCTCGTATCGAGCTTGTGCCAAGGGTTTTACTGCCGGATCGGTAATTTTGTTGTTTTCCAGATTCAAATGCATCATTTCCTGTCTGAGAATCTGCTCTACCAACAGTGTCGTGCTGGTGCGTGCATGCTACCGCCGTCAGTCGCTGTACCGTAACACTGTGTCAAGTTCAGGTCTTCATACAAAGTCGTCTGGACCCTTCTGTGTGTATCATCGTCGTCAGCTTGTTCGCTGTCGTGGAGTCGTGATTTCTTTGTGGCGACCTTTTTCTTCTACATTGGTAACTGCCTGTGAATTGCGTTGCGCGGTGGCCGACACTCACTCGACCTTGCCGACTTCATCTACGCCTTCGAGACTATCTATCAGGTTCATCTCTCTATTCGCTGGTCCAGCCACTGGGATTGCGGCGGTATCCCGACCTGCTCCTTGTATTCGCCCCTGCTGATGTTTGCTGTCGACACTGGTCTCTTCGTCCATTGTCATCTTTGTCTCATGTGTAGTGTACAGTGCTGCATGTATTTCGTAGTTTCTAATCCACATGTTGCCACTGTTTTTTCTTCGGTGTGATGTCTATTGCCTGTGTGTGGTTTAGAGTTTTACGCCTCTTGTTGTATGACCACCAGCAGCGATCTGCTCTGACCAGGGGCAGCCTTGTACCCTCGACAGCTCTATTTCATCTATACCCATTATCTTGTTTATAATAAAGGACGCCTACGACGATGTCGTCTGTGATGGATGCAAAGGCCAAGGTGCGTGCTCGTCGTCGCCGCTGAGTGCTGTGGCACTGAGACGACTTTTTTCCCTGCAAGAGAGAGGCCGCTCTTCAGACACTCAAGAACAACAGGAAGCCGCCTGTACAGCCTAATCACGTCCGCGGATCCTCCTCGCTGTCCGCTGCGGCCTCTGCGCCGCCGCCGCCGTCGTTGCCGCCAGTCCAGTCGCGCGATGGCACCGTGTCGTCGCGCTTCTTCGCCCCGTCGACTCCCTCGGCCCAGGGCACGATCCTGGTGCCCAGCTCGAGTCCCCTCGCTCCCTCCACCGGTCCATACCAGCCATATCGACCAGGCCATGGCAATGACGTGGCACCTGGCCCCAATCCACTGGGCGGGATGTGGTCATATGTCCCCAAGTCGAGCGCTACCGACTCCCTCCTCAACCCGACCGGCTTCACCACCTCCAACAGCCGTGCATCATCGTCGTCGCTGCGCCGGCCACGTGAGGACAGCGACGGACACGCGAACGGCGCCCCGCCACGAAAGCGGCTCGCCACATCTGACTCCCACCCATCATCAATCCGCGACCCCGTGTCCCCAGGCGTCCAACGCGCTGGCCAGCGCCGCCGACCTATTCCGTCTCGCGACTCCGAGTCCGACGACTCTCTCCCAGAAAACCCCGCCGCCGAAATCGCCGCGCGGTCGCGCCTCGTCCGAGCCAATCCCGCCACTGCCTCAGGGTCTGATCCGTTCGCAGATAGCGCATTTACGAAATTCAAGGTGACCATGCCGCTCGAGCCTCTCGACCGCATAAAGGCGGCGTGGCTGCAGGCAGGCGGTGATTTCAGCAAGGCATCTGTCATGTTGTCCGATCCCCAGTGGACGCCAAAGGTGCAGAAGCCAGTGTCGAACGCGTCGACGAACGGGCATGTTGCGTCGCCAGTCAAGATTGTTGGGCGTGTCGAAGGGTACGACGAGGCAACTCGTGCTCAGCGGGAGGCCCAGAGAGAGAAGGGAAAGGCGTCTGCGATCTGGCAACACCAGGTCAAACCGACCGCCACACCCATTTCAAAAGCGCCTCCAAAGCCGCCGCCCCCAGAAACGCCGATGTCTGAGCAACCTACGAGGCGCAAGCGTGTCAAGAAGCTTGTCGTTGACTCGGACTCCGAGGCAGAATACTCTGACAGCGACAATGAGCGTCAGCGGAAGAAACGGCGGGGGTCTGACGAGGATGAAGACGACGACGAGGCAAGAACGCTCGCCTTCTTCAACACAAAATCCGCCGAATCGCTACAAGAGCTCACTGGTTCGTTCTCCATTCTTCCATTCGGCTACATATTGATCTGATTTGTGAAGGTTGTACACCCGATCAAGCGAAAGCTATCCTGGAATCACGACCGTTTGACGATGTCGACGATCTCAACACGAAGCTTGGGCAAGGGCGCAAGAAAATCGGTCCTGCGGGCATCAGTCCTCGAGTTTTTGAGGATGCTACTGCGATTATTCAGGGTTACGGCGCTGTAGACCGGGTCTTGGAGCAGTGTGAAGAGATTGGAGCTGATCTTCGCTCTGTTATAGCTTCGTGGACAACGTCTTCATCATCATTGAAGGGCAAGGAAAAGGAGGATCTAGCTTTCAACGGAGATGGCGCCCTCAACTTGACATCGATTGCGCCTCTCAAGGATCAACGAACAAAGGATTACCTCGTCACGCAACCATCACTTATTGCGAAAGGAATTCAGCTCAAGGATTATCAGCTCCTGGGCGTGAATTGGCTTCGACTGCTCTATAATAAACGGCTCAGCTGTATACTGGCTGACGAGATGGGTAAGGGCATTTATGTGTCTAGTTGACATCCCCTCACCGTCCATTGCGCAGGGCTTGGCAAGACTATCCAGGTCATCAGCTTCTTTGCGTATCTCAAGGAGAAGAAAAGGAATGGTCCCCATCTCGTTGTTGTGCCGTATGTCCGCCTTCCTTTCTAGCCTAGCCAGGATCTAAAGTCTGACTAGTTCCTCCACGTTGGAGAACTGGGTGCGGGAATTCGAACGATTTGCGCCGTCGATTAATGTCCAGACGTACTATGGAAGTAAAGATGACCGATCCTACTTGCGACATCACCTCTTGGACACTGTACCAAAGAAGGCTAGTGACGAGGGATGGAACGTTCTCATCACGACGTACAACCTAGCGCAAGGGGACGGCGACCGCAAGTTCTTCAGGAAGATATCATGGGAGGTACGCTTGCCCGCGCGCCATACAGTACAAGCGTTAACCTCGCCACTAGTCCTGCGTTTTCGACGAGGGACACGTTCTGAAGAACTTTCAATCCCAGCGATATCAATCTTTACTCAAAGTTGAGTCGAAGTGGCGGCTTCTCTTAACAGGAACCCCACTACAGAACAACCTTCAGGAACTTGTCGTACGTTCAGCTGCTGTTCCGCGAGACATTGACTTTGTTGACACTTTATTTGTTGACTAGTCCTTGATGAACTTTATTCTACCAGACCACTTCTCGGAATCCATGCCCGAATTGCGCGCGATCTTCAAGGCGAAGGGTGATTCGAAAGTGACTCTCCTTGCCCAGGAGCGTGTCTCGCGAGCGAAAAAGATGATGACACCTTTCGTACTGCGGCGTCGTAAAGATCAGGTGCGCGCTAAACCTTCGCTCACCTTCGCTCGATCTACCCCGTCGTGGCGTCCTAATACAATGTCCTTTGCGTCTAGGTGCTAAAGGACTTGCCCAAAAAGACCGAGCGCCTCGAATGGTGCGAGATGACAAGTCTGCAGAAGTCCATATACCGCGATACGATGAAGCGTTCGAGGAAGACTATTGCTACAGTCGAGGATGAAGCCAAGAACGCCGGGGTGAAGACTCGGGGAAAGAAGCCGAAGGCCAAGACCAACCAGTATTCGGAGAACACGACGAATGTGCTAATGGACCTACGGAAGGCGGCGTCGCATCCAATGCTGTTCAGGAATCTATTCACGGACGTTGTTCTTTCGGGCATTACGAAGCAGTTGATGAAGGAGCCCGACTTCCAGAAGCGTGGCGCATTGTCTGACCATGTCAAGGAGGATATGACTGTCATGACCGATGCCGAACTGCAGCTTTTCTGCGGGACCTACAAGGTATTCGGTTTGTTGAAGATCTGTCTGCTTCCTGTCTGACTTCGATTGTAGTCCACTCGAAAATATCTGCAGGATGAGGAATGTTACTTGAACTCGGGCAAAGTTCAGACTTTACTGCGACTGCTGAAAACCTATATGGGAGAGGATAGGAAGGTCTTGATCTTTTCACAGGTATTTCTTTGTCCGTCGTCAATGTTGACAAGCCAATATCAACGTTCTCTAGTTTACTCAGATTCTCGATATCCTTCAAGCCATCCTGAAGAAGAGGGATATCCGTTATCTTCTTCTCACTGGCTCGACAGCCGTCGACGTCCGCCAATCCCTCGTAGACGAGTTTACCGAAGACGATGACATCCCCGTATTTTTACTGTCCACAAAGGCCGGGGGTAAGCCTCATATTGACGCTGCTCTGCGTGTCTAATTTGACAATCTCTATCACAGGTATGGGCATCAACCTAACGGCCGCGTCTGTTGTCATTATGTATGGTCCATCACAGTCCCTTGCATTCCTTGCTGACCAACGTCCTTTCTCTAGGTTCGACCAAGACTTCAATCCCCACAATGACCGTCAGGCGCAGGACCGTGCTTATCGCATAGGCCAGAAACGCGACGTAGACGTGGTGAAGCTCATATCCCGTGGAACGATAGAGGAGGACATGCTGAGGCTGGGCGAGACGAAGCTGGCGTTGGACGAAGCCGTAGCTGGAGAAGAGGGAGACGGTGCGCCTGAGCGGGAGATGAAGACGTCCCTGATGAGCTCTCTTCGACAGCAGTTCGAAAAGGAGGGATCTGAGGACCCTGTAGATTAGACTACGGGGACGAGCATTTGTATCGATGTTTTGTTGGCTTTGTGTATTTCTAGTAGAGTCCATATTTTCCGATGTTGTGCTAGGGGAAGACAGAGAGGCCTCTGACGAGGCGGTCAACACTCGCGCGGAAGTATTCGTTGTCGATGCCGTATTCTTTAGAGTCCATGTTGACGAGGGGGTTGCGGGTCACGTATTCGAGGAAGGGACCGATGTAGATCTGGCGCAGGACCTGGCGTAGGGAATCGGCGTTGGGGTCACTGAGCAAGACGAATTTGTATCCTGATACTGTCTCGAAGAGATGGAGCTTGTACGCTGATGTGCGGTAACCGACGAAGGATTCGTCTCTGCAGACCATTCAGCGACGCGTCAAGATAGGCAAGCAATTAGGCGTACCTTCCAGACAGCTTCTTGACCATATTTCGGAGAGAAAGAATGACACCGTAGACGAGCTTGGCCTCTTCGTCAAAGGACAGACCCGTGCTTGTTAGCGGTTTGTCGGACACGGTGATTGGCGTCTGGAGAAGCGGGGACGGTTGGTGCTGGTGCATGTCGTTGACGGCGATGACGACGCCCGAGCTGGACGAAAGGGTGTTTCTTGGACTCCCTGACCCCGCGAGGTTGAGCCCAGTCGCGGCTGATCGAGCGGAGACAGCCTGGCAGACGGCGGGAAGGAGGCCGCCTTCCGCGGCTGGCTTTGGACGGCGGGTGCGCTGCCAGTCCTGGTAGTAGACGCATGTACAATGCCTAGCAGGTTTTAGATGGAAGTCAGGCAGTATTGCAGACGGCTGACCGGTCGTAGATATACAGACTGTGGATCGTCATGGCCGTCAATAAGAGAGCTGTCGATTGCTTCTCGCTTGGCCTCTTACGATCATCCAGTATTCCTCGCTGGCCTCCAAACCAATGTGTCTTCATCTAGCTTATCGATGCTGAGCAAGGAATCCTAGGCTCTCGTTATGTACCTTGGCTTGCTGCGACTTCTACTACGCGTTGGACCTTGGTCGGTTCCTACGTATATCAGCAGCAGCCCTGCTGCCTGTTGGTGGAGTCATCTCTTCGACCGCAGCCGTACAAGGCCTTGACGGATAGTCTTTATTCAGAGCTCGTACTGGCCGCAGTAGCGCTTTCTATGCGTGTCCATGTGCTCATGACGGCGCGTCTTGACTGCGCGCGCTCTGAGTCTCCTGCCGGTCTCTTGCTACTCTGAGTCTATGACTTATCATCGTCTATAATGTGTGCCCTGTTGCATCATGGACACATACCCTGAGTGCCATGGAGCTGCGCCCCAACTGCGTCTTATAAGCTTGAACGCGTATAAAGACAACATTCGCGACCGTTCTATTCCTCAGCAATCTAAAGCATCATCAAAGCATCGCAAATCCGCATCTTCCTGCTCCAAACCGCCCGTGCAATCTGCTTTCACCATCTCTGGCACAATGTCCACCTCCCAATCCAACGAATCCACCACCTCCTTCTCGTCCACCTCCTCGGAGACGACCTTGAGGGCACCGACTCCCACTCCCAAGGCTCAATCCAAAGACTCCGCGGCCGCGTCTGCGAGTGTACAATCCACACACTCGCTCACTGGCAAAGCGCCCCAACCCTCACCGACTCCATCTTCTTCCAAGAAGACCGCCACACCCAAAGCCAAATACCAGCTATCACGCGAAGAGCAGGCACTCGCCGATCTTCAGTCCAAGTACGGACTCGGGGGATCTCTGAATCATCAGAAGCATTCGGCGATGTAGGATTTGGAAAAGGGTTGGATCGTGAAGAGGCAAAGGCAGTTTCTCACTAGTTGGCCCGTCGCTTCCTCATATACCTACGTTGTGACTATTTCACTTGCTCAGTTGCTATGTACATACTTCCTGTAAACTAAATTCATCCCACACAATGTTATGACCTACCTTATACAAAGCCGTCGGCGCCACGTAGTACACAGTGAGCCTTGAGGGACACTGAGCAACAGTCGGCAGTTGTGCCATATATATCCATGTTAGTGGTTGCTCTGAAACCTACCCATCTCTTCCATCATCGCCTCTCAGTGAATGATTGATGTGTACGTCGCTCCGACTCGCACATCTAACTGGAAATGATCAGAAAATGAAAATACAAAGTGTTGCGTCCCTCCGCGGGTCATCCCGAGATCAGCATGTCAGTTGACAATGGCAATCACGATGATGGTCGAGCGACGAGAGTCTATCTAGATTCTGATTCAAATTCCACTCAATTTATCGCCACCACCACCGTTCGTCTTGGGAACGCGAACATCCAGAGCGTGTGTACGCACCATCCGGGGTGACCGCCGCGTATCATCAGTCTCAATGCAGATATTACACTTACAATAGAGAAGCCGCTACTGTATTACAGCTCGGACGACGAACAAAGCTATTATAAAGTACCCAAGCCCACGGTCCCCAGGACCGACCCACAAATCGAATCAAACCCTATTATGATCGCCAAAGCCTCGCTTCTCGTCAGAGTAGAGGGGAACATTGCCTACGACGCTCATGCGTGGGAGACCGGCCTCGCCCTTGAACGGATAGTAGTACGTGGCGTCCACGTCGTCGGGCGCGTTGATGTAGGAGGGGAGGTATGCATTCGGGTGGAACGCGGTGGGGTTAAGCGAGGGTGGGAGAGTAACAGTCAAAGTCTGTGTGATTCCAGAAGTCAGTTGCCATCGCCAAGCAGTGCACCCCACGCGCGTCGCGACTGCACGCACCAATCTACTGTGAAAAACCCCAGGGGTCTGGACCTTCCAGTTGACGGTGTTTTGGCCATACTGGGCTCGGTCGGCCTGCATCCAGTTCTGAACCATGGCGTTTATCCGTTTGTGACCCTGCGCAATGAATGGATTAGTGTGTGTGTCAGGTTTTGAGTGGAAGGGGGCAGATGGGCCAGAGTATGTATATGAAGTAGGGATCGGAGCAAGGAAGCAGAGACGTACAATGTACTTCCAAATGATCATTGGCAGGAGGACAAGGGAAGCCAGTGCGACGAAAAGAGCAAAACCAATAGCGGACGCTTCGACGTGGGTAACTACGCCACCGCGGTCTTCATTCATCTTTGACCGGATGAGCTGATGGAGCGCAAGCGGTACGGCTAGCGTGAGGCTGTGGTACAGTCAGCCACAGAACATGTAATGCATTGTCGGCTATGCACACACATTAATCCAAGGGTCAGCCAAACGCGTTCGAACGTGGGCTTTGAGAAACGGCCAGCCATGGAGCTGATGGCGTCGCAGCGAGCGGTCCATTTGTCGGCGGAGATCTGCACACCGGTGTCAAAATCACGATTGCCACTGCGCAGCGCTAATTACCTGGCTGGATATCTCGAAGGGCACAGACGGAGCAGGTTGTGTGGGAGAGAGGTACTGGGCTCGAATTGAGATGAAGAGTTTGAGGATGAGAATGAAGGACACACGACCAAGATTTCGCCCTTGGCTCTCTGAGCGGACTGAGGAGAATAGTACATAATCGCTGGCGGCCGAGATGTGTTCGTCGAATGAGCGTTATTGAGCGACACGGTGCTTATATCGATCCAGCCGATAGGAAAGTGAGGGGGAACGGGACGGAAAGAGGAAGGGGAGACGACGAAAAGAAGAGATGGGAGAAGAAGAGTGAAGAGTCCAGCCGTTGCGAACATCCGGGCATTGGACATATGAATGAATCAAAATTGGATTTGATGGCAACCGCTGTGCGCGACCATCGTTACATCATCAGATACTTATTCTGTAGACGCCTGAATCTTCGCGACATAACGATTAGCGCGTCAGATAATCAAAGCATTGTTTGTTCACCCACCAGCAAATCGTTCAGTCGTCTTCGTGGATTATTATCCGTGGCTCAGCCACAACGGGACCATCAATTTCTTCGCCATCTCGGTCGGCTGACGCGAATGTCGGTGGCAACGGCTGCGGTCCGTCGTCGTCGTCGTCTCCTCCGTCACTATCCTCGCCCGGCCGTCGGAAGACGAGCTCCTTCCCATTCACCAGCCGCCGCTTCTTGATCGGGGCATCGGGAGCCTTCTCGCCATCGCCGCCCTCCGCCTTGCCCTGCGCCTTGGATCGCTCCTTCTTCTTCTGTCGTTTGGCACGGTTCTTGGCTGTCTTCGCCTCTGTCACCGCCTCTGCTTCGCGTCTCTTTCTGGCAAACTCAGCCTCGTCTGTTTCCTATATCGCATGGTGAGACACTTGTGATAGATTGAACCATACGCAACGCACCTTTTGCACCTCGTCGTCCAGCATTTTGAGTCGCTCGTATTCTCTCCGTCGGCCTGCCTTGTACACGTGAAATTCGCCGCTTCCTGCGCCTGCGCTGGAGCCCTGGACGTTCTTCATCATTTCGCGCGCAGGCCGTAATGTCTTCTCCTTGGGCGGCGGCGGGATGAACGCAGCCTTTGCCGGGTCCTTGAGCAGCTTGTCCAGCTGCATACGCTGCTTGTCAACGGCGGTGATTGCATGGCGCACTGTCGACGTCGACGCGGTCGTGGTTGGTGGTGGTGTGCTCATCGTCGGGGGAGGACAAGTCTGCTTTTGGACATTCACGCACAGCCACCTGAATGGAGTAGCCTAAAAGGGACATCCCGCCAGCCAGCGAAGGTCGTGATTGATGATCGGCGTAGCGTGGAACTTTCCTTTCACCTTCAAGCATCCATCAAACTCGAGGCTGCCCAAAGGCTGTACTTTGCGTCTCGTGCCCTCCGACTCTCCCACGGATGGGCCCACCAGTTCTTCCGGCTTACTGTAAACACAGTGTAAACATCTTCAGCTTGCAGTCCCAAGGGCCCAGACTGACATTCCAGAGTCGTGGAACGCGTACACCGCCGTTGATGACGCGTTTTACACAGCTGGGAACGTTGTAGACCGTTATGTGCACTCTCATCGATAACGGAGCACGCCGTAATCCGGGGTATAGCTGTTTTGTGGTGCACGTTCTTTTCATTTATAAGGATTGTTCCCGGCGCCTACAGCAATGAAAAGCCTCCAGGACCCCCCGCATCATGAAGCTGCGACGCCTCACCTCTGCCATCAAGGCAGCCTTGGAACGCACTGTACACGTTCCGATCCCTGGTTTCTTCCATTCAAGTGGGGACAACTCGAATATGGTCCTCCCCATGCACGTCAGCTCCCTGGGCCCGCCACCGGTCCAAGACCCGAACGATATTGCTCTTCCTGCGCCGGAAGTAGCGAATCTACCTTCTGGCCTCGGGCATGTATCTCAATCGACATCGACCGGCTTCAGCGATGCTGTGGAGATGAACACATTCTCTCCCGCCCCCGACGTCAGCTCACAAGCCAGCGGCTCGGAGAGCGACGCTACTCGCATTGACAACGAATCAGACTGTCAAGTCCGTCATCGAATTGTCTCTTTTGATGATCAGGGCTACGACGAAGATTTGGGTCTATGGCGCCTGGAAGGGTTGGTCCCCGACAATGCCATGTGGTATAGGAAGAGAGAGTTCATACCGATGTGAGACTCTACCTTCCCTAATGCATGATGCTGACACTATGCTAGCCCACGAACTGCCCAGCCAATATACGATTTCCACCCTACAGCTTTCAAGAGAAACTTCAGAACGTATGGTATTCAGTGACTGGCCTCCGTTCCGTCTCATGATTTTGCACAGTATTCCGCTCCCAGATGGCTGGAAGAGGTGTAAAAGTGCCGAAGGAAAGCCCTACTTTGTTCATGGAGAGGATGTAATGTGTCCTACTTTTGAAAATCCCTCCCCTCGTACTGACGTCGAAGCAAATAGAGAATACTCACCGAATCTCCCATGGATGACCCACTAACCGCGAGTCTCGTGCATAAAGACTTTCGTGACATTCTTCGGCGCGTCATTGAAGCACACAAGGATGAGATGCCGGAAAACTATCACGTCGTCGTCAAACTAAAGCTCGACAAAGACTGCATGGCGAGGCCGGATGAGTACGGAGATCGTACAGGTGCAAGATATCGTCACTACGTTGCGGACCACGATAGAAACTCGATATTCTGGCTCGTTTCACCCGAGAATTTCACCATTGATATCGCAGAGTTTGGGCTTCGTCACGGTTATATCAGTCCCGATCTGGAACTTCGTCAGTAACCTATCCCTAAGTTTCCAGGTCTGATACTCATTTTCTCGACTCAGGGTTGTACGAGTACTTCTACTGGTATCCAAATATCTGCTCCCCTACCATTGGTCATCCGCTAACTCCCATACTCAGGAAACATGTATCGTTCTGGAACACTACACGTTTGTCGACAAAAGAGGAGTTGGACGAGCTTCTAGGCGAGCTCAATGCCATGTTCACAGGTAAGGAATCGTTCTGTGGCGTTTTCCTCATGGTAATGACATCTTTTTCCGTAGATGTGCTCATCAGCTATCGCCCGGCGGTTTATATTGACAAGGATGAGCTCGAAAATTATATCAAGGCTGTCAAAGAAGCGCGTGGTTCGTACTCTCGGTCTTCACAGTGGGAGGACGAAATTCATTTCGTATGAAAGCTCTCCCTTCAAGTAACCCAAATGGGTCGTACGTACTAGGTCTGTCTGTGGGGGATTTTCGCCGCGTCGATAAATGCTGACTTTGGATGTCTGTGCAGCTCAATACAAACAAGTCATACGTAAGTCTTCAACCTTCCATCTTACTTGTGTCTACAGCCTAAGCTTGATACTAGGACGCTGCCAGATTCAGAATTACTTTGGGGAGCCCCTCGCACGCCTCAATCAAACTGATACAGTACTGGAACATGGAGAGAAATCCGACGCACAATCCTTTTGGTTCAAAGCTGTCTCTCCCTTTGTTATCTATGCCGCAGAAGCGCATCTCAAGGTGCTCAATGAGATGTGGGTAGATGAGGTGACAGTCATGAAGCCTTGGCGCGCGCTGGTCGACAAGTTACTGGAGGAGTGGACATCACACATAGTCATCGTAAGTGTTGTCGTGCTGTCGTGCCTGGACGGAGATCACACTGAGCGACGCCAACTTCAGGCAACCGTATTGCTCGCATCCAACATAGCGTTCCTGTCAATTCCGGCTGTTGATGACGCCCTTCATGTTCGTCATTATAGGACACCCGAGCATGTGCTCAGCTTTCTCTCTATCCTGTGCACTATCACCGGGATATTGGTCGCTGCCCATCTAGATCGCGCACATCGCTCCAAGAAGCCCAAGTCTGTCAATACAGTGGTGAGTTTCCGTAGACGGCTTGTCCTCATCATCTGACCGTCTCTACAGAACAGTTTCCTTCACAAAATGTACCGCTCCGACACCGGCTTCGAAGGCCTGGCAGTATTGTATAGTTTACCATACGCCTTACAGATGTGGGGGTACGTGCACCATCGAATATGCCTCCGTCAGCCCTGAAACTTTCGTGCAGTTTTATCTTCTTCTCTGCAGCTGTATTGACAATGTGTTTCAAATTGGAATACTCGTGGATGCAGGCTGTGGTTGGCGCGGCTCTGGCTATATGCCTAGTGGTCATCGGCTGGTCCACACAGAAGCTCTGGGAGAGTGATCCGTGGTCGGATCGGGTTTTCCGCTTTGCTGAACACCTATTGCATTGGTTCAGGAAGAGTGAGGATATACAGGAAGAAGCGAAGCAGGCATTGAGAGTGAGGTTCTGGGATGGGTGTAGGAGGATTGTCTCGCCGTTGATTTGCAGACGGAGAAGGCAGGAGAGTGCCCCGGGAGGACAAGCGCTTGCGCAGGTATAGAATTCAACAGATTGACTTCGGGGGAAGCCGCTATGTATGATAGTGTATATGAACTATGTAGAAGATATGTTATATGATGAACCTTTACATTGTCACATTGGTATGCTATCGAGCTCCTTGAGCGTCCAGTACTTCTTCATGTTTTCACCTCGCAGATCTGCGACCTGTGGGGTTGTCAATACCTGCTCCGAGTGTTGTACTGAACACCAACCTCCTCGTCGAGATGCTTGAATAGAACGTCCTTGAAGGAGTCAAGACAAGCGCGCATCTCATCTGGAGAATACGTGGAAGGAGTTTGCTTCCATTTGTGAACAAGCACTCCGAGCGCCTCAAGTCCTAGGACCATGTTACGAACGTTACTGGTGCGTATGACATGGAGAACTACCGTCGTGAATGCCTTGATGGGACTTTATGTGTTCGTGATCTGCAGAGAAGGACGGCATCTTCTTGCCAAGGATGGGGAACATATGTTTTTCTTCAATTGTGTGATGCATTGTTAGGTCTGATCGAGCGGACATGGGTGAGTTGAAAGGAGCACGTAGGGATGGATCTTACGCCGATCAAACTGGCGCGCGCTGTGGAGGTAAAGTGAGAGATTCATCCCACGCTTGCTGAACGAGCCATCGGCGAGCTGACGCGCTCATTAGTGTTTGGTGAAGCGACCCGGAGCATTGTGCAGACCTCGTACAGGGTGTTGACTACGCTTCGCGTCAGTATTCATAATAATACGGTTAGATATGGGTGATGCGCACACTCCATCTTGAAATACTCGTGAAATGAGCTCATCCGGTCGCCCAGCTTGATGCCCATGGTAAGACCCAGTCACAATGGTTGCTGCTGTCGCTCACGTAGTTCCATTTACGCTCCTCAAGCGAAGATGCCGACATGGTCCAAGCTGTGCGTGTTCGAGGTGGATATCGGGCAGTTCGAATGATGGATCGGAGCATCGACTCCCTGCATTTTATTTACAAAAGTACAGGCGACGCTTTGTCAAGATGGACGGCTGTGTCAGAGCAAATGACAGAAAAACCATATACCCGATCATGTGGCTGTGCAGCTAAAGCACCCTCGATGAACGACAGCGAGGCCGGTTCGTCGAGAGATCCATTCCAACTCGACCGCCTCGCCGAGGAACTCGCTACACGAGAGGGTCTCCTCGCCGCTGCCAACGACGACGAAGACGTCGGCCATGATCTCCCTGTCTTCGTCCCGCTCTCCCATTTCAACCCGTACTTGACGGCCGACACGTTCGACATTGAACAATTTCTCCTGTCCCGCTCGCATACCTCTTTGCAGGATCTGCGCACTGAACTGCGCGACTACCTCGCTACCCTCAAGGAGGAGCTCGTCAAGCTCATCAACGACGACTATGAGGCATTCATCAGTCTGAGTACGGACCTGCGCGGGGAAGGGATGCGCTTGGGCAAATTGAAGGAGCCGTTGGGCGGACTCAGAACAGAGATAACGGTGCGCCACACTTGCCGCTATTCATCATCTCGTATTGACGTGTTGCAGACCTCGAAATCGGAACTGCAAGTGACGCAGGCCGCGATCCAGCAGAAACTGGAAACTCGCGCCGTTCTTCGCGAAGAAAAGGTAACTCATTCTCTGAATATGCAGAACTGCCGTCAGACTAAGCGGACAGGCATTGCTTCATCTTTTGTTGAAAATCTCAGAGTCAGTGACGCGACTTGAAGGCCTCCTTCTCATCTCTTCCCCCTCCAACGATGAAGCCGAGTCCATCAGCCGCCCCGATCTATCATCTCCAAGTCTGGACAGCTCGGAAGACAAGTCAGCCCACCCCCGCTCTGCCCAGCTGTTTACTGACACGTATTCAGGACTCGCGGGAACCAGGCCAAACATCTAAGTCGAGTCGCAGCAGAATATACCCAGCTCTTGTACCATGCCGCCAAAGCAAGGGAAGACGAGTGCGCTTTCGTCGACGAGATTCAATGGGTCTGTGAGCCGTTCATATACTACAATTCAAGCGGTTCTCATTGATTGACAGCGAATCGAACGAATACAATCAACACTGTCTTCTGACCTCGACCACCATTTCAGCACGGTACTCCAGGCATTAACAGAGGGCAAGGGGGAACGGAAACTTCTTGACGGCGACAAGGATAAATTGTCTTTGGATCTGAAAGAGTGCATGCGCACCTATGATGTTCTGGGTCTGTGGCGAGACGCGGAAGACATCATACGCCGAGATGTCGTTCGCCGCTTTGTTAAGAAGGTAGTTTCGTCGCGTCCTTTCCATCTTCGAATCTCAAGCTTCCCAGACGATATATAGCGGGGCTCTGACTGCACCTCAATCACCATTGGTCCCTCATACACCTTTCAATCCCACCAACTTCGGGTTCCCTGCCTCTCTTCACCCTCCAAAAACCCCTTACACTCCCTTCACCGCGTTCACTCCGAAACATCCCTCCATGCTTCCTTCAAACAAGAGACAATCGCCTTACATGTCCCTGTTAGAAGAGAGCGATGAGCCGCTGGCGAAACTATACTGCCAAGTTCTACGGTTTGTCGAACGTGACCTTCTGCACATAATGCAGATCGCGGAGCAAGTCTCAATAAAGTCTATACCAGCAGGCCGGATGACACCACAATTGTCTGCATTCCCGAACGGCATAGACAAGGACAGCAAAGGGTTTGACATTATGGCAAATGTTGTGTGGGATGAATTTGGAAGGGCGATCATGGACGAGCTTGGGAGTGTCGTATTTTCTGTAGGGAAGCCGAACGTCTTCCGGAAGGTAAGTGGGATACAGATCCATGCAGTCAGGCATTCGGCTGACGAAGCGAACAGAACTACGACATCACACAGACCTTCATCCGGTCGCTGGAGTATCTGGCCCCAGATCACTCTGTGGAGAGCATGAGAGCACATCCAGTCTTTGATTCTTTCGAAAGAAGATGGCAGCTTCCCGTCTATTTCCAAATGCGGTGGAAGGAGCTTGTAACAAAGCTGGAAGAGGTACTTGTCGTGGTCAAGATAGAGTCAGTGAATTCCGGAGGTGACGACTTCTGTATGATACTTCGCCCTTAGTTGACGAAGGCGTCTGAAGGTACATTCGCAACACAGCAAGCCGATGCTATATGGAGCGCCACGTTGGCTTGCTGGAATCCGGAGATCTACATACATGAACTCAGTCACCGCTTCTGGCGGCTGACACTACAGGCTCGTACTTGGCACCGAACTTGTTGGCATCCTTGCTCATCTCTCTTACAGCTCATCAGTCGATTCAAGACATGGATTGAAGACGGTTTGTCGGGGTTGAAAGAAAGAATACCCTCTTGCCATCAGGTGTTCCTCAACGCTCTTCCACACCTGTCCCTCGATCGTCGACGCCTGCTCCTCGTTCATCTACGCCTATTCCGGCGCCGGACGTGGCGGCCGAAAATGCAGCAGCAGACGACGCATCCCTGACGCATTACACGGCAGTCTTGCTCGATATCGGCGCGATGCAGACCTCTGTCATGGACCTGTGGCGCGAGCAAATCAGCCGCATGCTTCCAGTGTCAGATAGTGCCGACTCTGATGCTGATCATCAAGGTCGGTTACCGTTCTTTGACTCTCACAGTCTTGATTGCTCACACCATGAAGCGATACTGGAGAAATCTCTCTCCAACTTGACCGCCTTGATACCGAACATCGAGAACCGGATAGTCTCGATACTGTCAAAGAGGTGCTCGGATGCGTTGCACAATATTCGTGGAATTCCTACGCAATTTCGGGGAGACCGCAATAAACGACCAATCAACGAAGCCAGCAAGTTCGTCCCGGATATTCTGCGGCCCGTCAAGACATTCTTTAACGGCAACGGGACTGGCGCCTCACTACCATTGGTGCTGCGGGAGTCGGCGACCAGGCGGGTATTCGATATTGTTTTGCAAAGGTAACAACCTTCGGACCAAATTTGCTTGCGGTTATTGACTGGGATTTAGGTATCTGGCGAATCTCGTGGAGCTCAAAAAGATCGAAGACGCACTACGGCGACTCAAAAGAACAAGAAACCCACGTTCTCGCTGTTTGGAAATGCCAATGCTGGGAAGGATGACGAGGACGATGAGAGGATCAAGAGCCAACTAATACTGGATGTGGACGCGTTTGGGAAGGATGCTGAAGCGCTAGGAGTGGTTCTCGAGGGGGACACAACTTTCAGGGTTCTGCATGAGCTTGCGCAGACGTTTGACCGTCAGTTTTTGGCTATTTTAATCTTGCAATATTCACTAACTACTCGTGAACAGAGCTTGAGGCTGCCAATTACCAGGATACATCTTGATTTGTTGGGCGGGTGGGCTCTACACTTTATAGTCATCAAAGGAGCGCGGTCGCGTTAGCATTCTCTCAATCGTCTTGCCTTGGTGTGATTTAATTCTTAAAAAGCCCAACATGAAGACCTAGGTGTGGGTTGAAGGTAAGGTGCGAGGTTTGTATCTGAGATTCCTGGCTCTTTCTACCTCGATCACACTACAGTACGATGGAGCAGACCATGAGCCGTTCGTGATTGCCAAAGTCGTTCCCCGTGGCCCGAAAGCGGCTCAGTGTCGCTGTTTTGCCCCGTGGCACATTCCGTTTTGCTTGGAACACCAGATTTGTTCCAACGTTTGCAGTCTGTGACGGATCTAGAGGTATGAACGATGTTTGAACGGACTGTTACATCATCACTTGCGATTTCTCTTCCTCTATCTCTCCTCTCTGGCGTTGGGTCCGCATCACGCCGCCTACCGTTCCCATTCTCCGGTCTATCTCCACATTACTTACTACACCCCCGGCCGTCTCATCTTCGCATACAAGTAGACCCTTGCGTGGCATCAAATCATTGAGTGGCTGCCGATGTTCTTTCGAGCCACCAGAACAAGATTTGGGCAGACTTCAGTCATATCAAAAGATTTGGCTCGAGATCATGCGCCACTGGACTTGACACGTTCGAATTCAAATAGCAGATAGCTCGGATCATGCGTCATACGAGTAAGGATTCTAGTGTCGGGGTTTGAAACTCCGAACATTGTCTTCCGAACGATGATCAGTAACTGACTTCTACGACGCCATGTCTACATTCTCAAGCTCTAAACCTCAAACCAATGCAATCCGTCAGCCTAGTAGGAATATCTCAAGTAGAGCTCCGCGCGCTTGTGATGTTTGCAGAAGAAGGAAGGGTATGATATTGCACTTTTTCTTCTCTCTTTTTGCTGAATCTAATCACAGTGAAATGTCAGTGGTCTTGTCTAGCATGCTCACTACCATCAACGGCTACTAGGTGACAGTGAAATCGCAACAACCGCCCAATGCAGCAATTGTATAGACAACAATGTCCTCTGTACTTATGATGCACCAGCCCAGGTGCGGAGTTTTCTTCATATAGAGACCCCCTTGGGTCTAAATCACCTCCAGAAACGTGGCTCTAAGAACTAGTTCGTTGCTTGCTACTCAAGTCGACCTGCACGTAGCTAAGCCATTCTTGAGTTCGAGGGAGGTCACACACCTTCGAGGACGTGTCGAAGAGCTTGAAGAAGCTCTAAGGCAAGCTCGGTAGGTTACAGCTCGTCGTTGAATATCGGATATATTGACGACTAATCTAGCCGATGTCAACCGCGCCCTGAATTAGAGGTGACCCCACCACCAGCAGACGCGACTTTCCCCGAGAGTCAGGCAGATTCTGATGACTCCGACCTCGAGTGCTTGGATATGCTCAACCAGATGAAGAAAACTTCTCTTGATGGCTCGAGCGATCGTTATTTCGGCCCTTCCAGTAATCTATACTTCCTACGCAAGATGATGAGCGGAGATACTTACAGCAAAGGCTCGCCTATGCCAATAGCTCCCAAGAAATGGACTATGCACCCAGTACGCGCTTTTTGATCAGTCATGCTGCTCGTTGATAGCTAGGTCTCAGTGGGAATGCGATTATCACAGTCGTCAGAATCCGGATCTGCATTTTCCCGAGGAGGACTTGCTAGCCAACCTACTTGACCTCTACTTTGCCTCTTGTCCTATACCCGTCGTCCACGAACCCAGTTTTCGTCGCGACGTCGAGGCCGGCCTGCACCACATAAACACCAGCTTTGGGATGCTGTTATTGATCATATGTGCCCTCAGCGCTCGTATATCTACGGATCCCCGCGTTCTTATTGATGGGGTCTCATCGTGGCATTCTGCTGGGTGGAAATATTACTCTCAAACAGCGGACATTAAGCGCTCCCTTTTTGGCCGCCCAAATCTATACGACCTCCAAGCGTGCTGTGTAAGATTTTTGTTTACGTTACACCTCCCTTCAGTGACACTTCCTTGGGTAGCTTGCGGCTAGCTTCATGCTAGGAACCTCGGCGCCACATTCGGGGTGGCCTCTGGTTGGACTTGCGATGCGCCACGTCGTTGAACTTGGATATCATCGGCATCATTCCGGCAGACCAACTGCTGAAGGCGAGCTTAAAAAGCGTGTCTTTTGGAGTCTGTTGCATCTTGATCGGTTGTTGTGCCTCTTTTCTGGACGCCCTGTCTGTCTTCGTGACGAAGAGTAAGTCTAGTTGATTTCATATTACATGTGCCTCCTCTGAAATACGAGAACAGCTTTGACGTCGAGCTGCCTCTTGAATGTGACGATGAGTATTGGGAGACGGGAGACCCGAGCACAGACTTCAAACAGCCAGTGGGCTGTCCCTCGCATATATCGGCTTTCATCCATCTGTTGAAACTCTGTCAGGTTGTTTCATTTGGGTTGAGGACACTGTTTGGCATTCGAAAACCAACATTGGCAGCTGGCGGCATTGGCATTACCTCAAACGACAGCATTGCATTCCTCGACTCGATGCTAAATAGTTGGTTCAATACCATACCTGAACATGGTATGTGCTGTCGTCTCTCACAGACCTGACTGACGAGCGCATCACTAGTGCGTTGGCGGTCGGATCTCATCCCCAATCCTTTCTTCCTCGAGTCCGCTATGATACATATGATCTACTATCATATCCAGATTGTCTTTCATCGTCGCTTTCTTTACAGAGCAGCTCCGCAGTCACTACCCTCCTTGGCGATCTGCACGCACGCCGCACGCTCGATGAGCAGACTGTTGGATTGTTGGATGCAAAGACGGGTTATCTCGATGTTTGGCCCCAACGTATGTCTGTCACACGAGTTGAATTTGGACTCAAGCGGCTAGCAGATGTCTGCTTTCGCCTCCGGGAGCATTCTCATCATGAACATGAGACAGAGAAAGATGGCTAACCCAACACTGTCGACAAATCAAGATTTGGAGGATTTGTACCGATGTCTCAACGTTATGCGATCTACTGAGCACAGGTCTGGCTCATTGCTGCACGTTTATCGGCACTTTGCTGACAATGATTTCTTCGTACTCAGATACAGTATATGCGGACCCCTCATGTAAGTTGAACTAGTGCATTTCGTTCGATCTCAAGCAATCCTTCACGCTAGACATACGTTACTGGTTCTAGCTGACCTCCCTCTATCCACTTTGGAAGACTGTTCGGGACTGTCTGAGCAATCCTCTACTCCGTTGCACGTGGATTCAGGTTACACCTCGTCGACCTTGGCGAATTCGAACTTTCAGTCTCCCGACGTCTCAGATCTGGACCCGACACTGTTTGGATTACCGCCGATAGAGGGCACTCAGGGCAGCACCGAATTTAGGTCCGAGTGGAGCGAGATGGGACATGCTCAGGTTTCCATGTCACTCTTTGAGGACGATGCGGTGAATTTGTGGTCCGGGCTAGTAGAGAACGGCGCAACGCCGTAAGGCTCTTCCTCATCTCACTATATTGTGCTTGACTGACGATGATCCATCGACAGGTGGGAGGATTGGAACGGGTACATGGATGCAGAGACCTTTATGAGGAACCAGTATGAGGCCATGTAAATTTCTGAGCATCCTTCAAAGTATGGAATGATCTCCTACGCGAGCTTCATGACGACTTCATTTTGTGCAACGGCAAACATGGATGGTTATAATGTACATAGAACGCTCTTTGGCGAGTGTGAAACGCGATAGTGACAGGATAACCAACCCTTCAACGTTTCAACGTTGAACGCGTGAATCAATTTGGACCTCGGCTGCCGGCCCGACATTCCGGCTACCGCGAATGAGCTTACATAATTCCAAGCTCGTCTTCACGGTCAAAATGCAGTCGTCTTTGGATGATGCGCGGTCGGTCAGAACGGTCGGGGAAACGTCGACGATACGTGCACCGTCATTGCACTACTCCGACCACGAAGACGACGCCGAGGACGTCGACGAGCATCCCGGAGACTATTCCACCCGCATGGAGGAACTAATGGACGATGACGATGAATCTGCACACGCCGACGGCTTTGACGGCGACTCGGACGACGAAGAGGCGTTTCTGTACACCGGCGTCGATGCAGGCGACACGTCGGGATACCGCGAACAGCTGCGGGCCGTGCTCGGCGACACAGCGTCGGATTCAGAGGATGAGAAGCAGGAGGTCGAAAGGTCGCTCGTCGTAGAGCCAGGCGATCTCTCTCTTGAGCCTACCGACGACGGTGAGGATGATCCCGACCACGCTTCAGTGTCGGATGTGCTACCGACGACGCCGCGTACGGGCACGCCAGACAGCGTCGGTTGGAGCGGTGTCGCGCGCCCTTTCCTCCATCCGACCGTCTCGCGTCTGCGGTCCTACACGCCCGGCCCGGCGCGCCTCTCCTCCGAGGGCAGTGCCCTTAACGTTTCCCAATCGCAGTCCTCCGCTCTATCCCGCGTCTCCTCACACTCAAATCTGCATACGGACTCTGCGCTGGACGAACAAGGCCTACCCCAGCCAGCCAAACCGCCCGCAGATGTCTTCATGTGGGTCGCCTTGGACCAAGTTGACAAGCAGCTCAAGGCTGCACAAAACTCTCCAAAGATCAAGAACCTCTTGGGCGCACCGTCTGTCGGATTGCCGACTGTTTTGGCTGCAAACGGGCTCATATGCATCGGAACGGACGAGGGCAAGGTCTGTGTCTTCGATTTCGACCAAAAATTGAAATGCATTTGCGGAACTGATGCCAAAAGTGTGTGCCTTCATCGACGCTCTGTGAAATGATACTGATTTGTCCCAAACAGATACCGGTGCTGTTACTGCCGTTGCCCTTTCCTTTGACCAGACATACGTAGTGTCTGGACACTCTACTGGACTCATACAATTGTTCGAACTCAAGACACCTCGGATGCCGGTTCGGACCGTTCAGCCTACGAACTTATCCGCGATCGCGTCTGGTGTGAAAGAAGGCCACATCATCGGCTCCAGGATCGTCAGCGTCGGATTTGTGGCCGGAAGACACACCGCTATCATATCAGCAGACGACCACGGTCTAGCTTTCTATCACAGTTTAGGCAAGATGCTCTTCATTGAGGCATCCGATATACTGCGTATCCTAGGCAAATACGACCTGGATTCGTTTGAGCCTCCCTCCCAGGCGAAAGGTCCAGCGCCTACAATACCTGTTCGTCGCCGCAAATCGAGATATTCTATCCTATCCATGATTCCCCTTCCCTTAGGCACAACTGCACATCCTACGGACGCCTATAATCTAGTGGCCTTATTGACCCCGTCGAAGCTTGTTGTAGTGGGACTCAAACCTACGCCAAGGACGTGGTTCAAATGCTCTCGCGAGGATCTGCAGGACGCATCACGAAGAAAAGGTCGTCAGCTCAAAGGATCTTTGTCCTGGTTTCCAAGTGTTCTCCATAATGTCAGCGGCAAAGTGAAAGCATCGGACAAATCTGGAGACCTCGTACACCCTCGTCTTGTCTATACATGGGGCCGCACTCTCTACGTTCTCCAGGTCATCGAGACTCGCGCTAAACAGCCTGTGAAAAACGCGCGCTCGGGGAAAGTGAGTGAGGTCGAGGTCGGCTCAATCTCTTATGAGCACCTCGGGAAGTGGACATCGGTCGAAGAGATTTTATCTGCGCAGTGGTTAAATGTCAATGTGGGTCCGTTTCACCTTCTTCCACTCTTTTGAGACATGGGGCTCACGCTTAAACAGCAAGCTTTGATCTGCACGGCCAAGTCTTTGGAAGTCTACGATGTGCGCATCAAGAAGCTTGTGGAACACGTCCAATTTGACGGACTGTCATTGATTTCTCCGTCGCTTGCGTACACTAGCCATGGCGCTATGTCCTACGTGGATTCCGTTGGCGACATAGCACACAGTATACGAGTCTACAAAGGGAAGATCTATCTACTGGTAAGCTTTCCTTCAGCTCACCGCCTCGATCCTTCTCAACATCGGTCACCTACCTCAGGGACGCGACAAGGTGCAAAAGGGCGCACTATTGACCTGGGCTCATCACATTCTGGCGCTCCTCGAACAACACGACGCTCTTGGTGCTATAGAGATGGCCAGGTTGTATTACCTTGATCTTGCTCCTGGGAACAGAAATGACCTTCCGGAGAGTGACGAATTGCGTAAAGAGATCATTGGAAACCGAATGCAGGAACTTTTGAGCGCCGCCGCCAAACATGCCTTCTCAGAGGAGCGTATGGTAGACGAGACGCACATGACACCAGACGGCCGTGGGGTCGACAGGACTGACCTGTTCGAGGGCTTGGTGGCGACGTCTTGTCGTGCCTGTATCGCCTTTGACGACTTCGAATTCTTATTCGAAGATCTCTTCCAGCAGTACGACGACGCTGGCATCACTCGCATATACCTGCACCAACTCGAGAAGTATGTCTTGAATAACGAGATACACGTCGTACCTCCACGTATCACACAGCGATTGGTTGCGATGCATGCAGACGACGGGAGGCCAGACCTGGTGGAGCGCATTATCTGGCACATTGATCCGACATGCTTGGATCTGAACCAGGCCATTCAGCTGTGTCAGCAGTACCACCTTTACGACGCCTTGATCTATATCTACACTCGTGCCCTACGGGACTACGTCGCGCCTGTTGTCGAATTGCTGGGGCTGATCCGTAAAGTCAACCAGCACCGGAAGTCGAGAGCGTCGTGGAATGAAGAGGTGATGGAGCCCATCATCCTGAACGCGTACAAGATATATCCGTACCTCGCCAACATTCTATCGGGGCTCACTTATCCCAGTGAAGAACCTCTGCCTGCGGATGAAGCGTACCAAGCGAAGAAGGATGTCTACACGTTCTTATTCTTTGGTCGGTCG
This sequence comes from Strobilurus pachycystidiatus, assembly GCA_019915135.1. Lineage (NCBI taxonomy): Eukaryota > Fungi > Basidiomycota > Agaricomycetes > Agaricales > Physalacriaceae > Strobilurus > Strobilurus pachycystidiatus. The sequence goes on along the minus strand of JAHLMK010000017.1, from coordinate 412,488 downwards.
AGAGTGTGGCCAGCAGGAGACGGTGGTAGACTTGTTTTGACGTCGGACGAAGAAGGCGGAGAGGAACCGACATACCCTTACGCTCGAGCACTCCTGCGTTTCGATCCCGAATCCTTCCTACATTCCCTCGACATCGCCTTCGAAGATTCATACCTAATCGACTCGAAGGAAGTCAGCCGTCTGGTCATCATCTCCATCCTCCTTGAAATTCTCTCCTCTTATGATCTACCCGCCGCTGCGGTCACTTTTGTGAACATCTTCGTCTCGCGGAGTGTACCCAAATACTCCCAGGATCTGAAGGAGATCTCGCCTAGCACTCTGCATGAGATTCTCATTGGTCTAGCATCAGATACAGATGCGAGTACGCGCGAGGATCGCCAGCTCGCTGCGGAGTACCTTCTCTCCGCTTACACTCCCCATGAAGTCGACAAGCTCGTCGAACTCTTTACCGACGCCGGTTTCTACCGCATCCTCAGGACATGGCATCGCCAAGAACAACGATGGGGACCCCTCCTCGAGACCTACCTTGACGATCCCGATCAGCATGCATCTGACATTTACACCAATCTCGACGACGTCCTGACTCAAGCCACGCGTGCCAACAAGCAGCTGCCGCTGGACCTTGTCACTCTCATGTCCGAAGAGTTGGATAAGCTGCTGCACATCAGTCTAGCTAGTACTGCTATACTGCTGGATCAGCACATCCCAGACCTTCACGAACGTGCGCTCGAGTCTTTGGGTCCCGAGGGTGACCGTCAGCGGTTCACATACCTCCAGTATCTGTTGGGTCCTGCGAGACCGGAGGACGACGATTACATCTACGTCAAGAAGGCACCGATGAGACAAGTCCGTGCGCGCTCCCTCTACGAGATGTACATTTCCCTTCAATGTCAGTTCTTCCCCCAAGACGTTATCGAGGTGGCGAAGCATGTTTCTGGCAGCTCCATTCAATGGCCGGACATCGTAGACATATGTGAAAGCAAGGATGTTTACAATGCCGTTATCTGGGCGTTGGATCAACAGGGCGAGCCGCTGAAGGCCATCGAGAAGGCGGAGGGCTTCGAGAAGAAGCTGACGTTGAAGGTTCTGGACGGATTGTCGTCAGACAATGATTCGGAGAGACAGAAGGCTCTACAGGACTTGGTCGATTTGGGTCGTGCCGGCATAAATGTATGCTTTTCACGCTCAAATTCGTCAACGAGGGATGTTCCATTGGAAGATATCTGGTTCAAACTTCTGAGCAGTCAAATCAACTGCATACAGACGGTGTCCGCTTCATGCTCACCAGAGGCGCTTTCACCTTCACCTCCGATAGAGAATGGTGAGGTGGAGATGGAGTGGCACACTTTGGACACGCTGCGCTCATTGGTGCGGGAGACATTTAGCTCTCTGGTGTCTATCAGCTCGACGCGGGGTCTCTCTTTCCCCCGACTCTTCAAGCAGCTGGTCAACTCCGCCGCGCAGATGCCTCTGTCGAAAGGAACGCACTACACCGAGTTCCGCACGATATTGACTGGTATGATGGAGTCGTACCGTTCGGAGGGTGACATGCTTTTCATCACCAAGCATCTGCTCGACAGAGACCTATTCGAAACGGTTGCTATCCACACTCGTGAACAGGCGCGGGGTTGGGCTCCCGCCATTGGAATATGCACGGTGTGTCGCAAGCCGTTCGTATCGAAGGCGCAGAACCCTTTACGGTGCCAGGTTGTTGTATCACGGACAGGTCAAATATACCATAGTACTTGTTCTCCACCGTCTTAGCTATACTGTACTTGTCGTATCTTTCTAATATTGATGGAGGGTAACTCATCTATACGAAGGTCAAGGGGTGGGCGTCTCGTTTACTGACTAAGATCTCCAAGCCTTCAATGTTGCCTCCCTCCGATTGTATTTCTTGTAGCAATTTCTCGGCAAGAACGGGAAGATATCCACGCTCCGTGTTAGTGTGGCCACCTAATTCGAATCGTCATTGGTGTATCTTTGTACATCACTTTTTTGGGGCTTACATAGAATGACATGCTTTCCAGCGGCCACGGATGCCAAGACCTCATGCTATGAACAGTCAATACGTATGAGCAAAAGACAGCAGAACCACTAACATGCGACATCTCGCCCGTGAAATAGAGGTCAGCATCCCTGCCTACAAGCATGGATCCCCCAGAGCCGGCACAGATGGCCACAGTTCGTACACTCTTGGAGGCGTTGAAGCCATGGGCGACTTGGACTGTCAAATCATTCAGTAGTGTTATCCATTTGTGCGAAGAAACATACTTTGAGAGAGCCCAAGAGTCTTCTTGATCCTCGAGATGACGATGCTCATGTCAAGGGGTTCAGGAAAAGTGACCAGACGCCCTTCCCCGCCCTCGGGCTCCCCGTTTGGCGCTTTTTTGATGCCGACGAGAGGTACACTGTCGCCGACGCTTCGGTCAAGAAGGCCCTCTGCAAGCCAATCATTGACACCACCCCATACAGAGTCCACTGAGGTATGGGGGCTGTATACCGAGATGCCTTCAGCCGCACAGCGCAAAAGCGAGGCTTGGAGCGGATTGGAAAGTGTTATTGCTTTGAGGCCTTTGAAGACTGGAGGATGGTAGGATACGATAACAGGTGTGTGGAGCTCTAGAGATTCTTGTAGCACATCTGTGGTGAGACTAGAAAATAAGTATGCAGACAGACATGCAACGGTAAAATCACCAACTCGATAGTTAGCAGCACGCGATTTGAACCCTTCAGTCTTTGAGATGGTGATTCTGCGTTCAATCAAGCTCGGACTTGATAGCCTTGTAGTGTTATATATATTCTTACCTAGTATCAACCCAACCTAAGTAATGAACTAAGCGCGTCTTTCTTGGTGATGATCACGAGTGTGATACACTTACATTATCCCAGCTTTCAGCTAATCTGAGCGGCGCGATTCTCTCCATCGCTCTAGAGACGGTTTTGACAAAAGGAATGGACGCCATTGCCTGGTAAGTGGGACTGATAAAGCGTCGTTTGAGCCTTCAGATATCGCTTGTCACGGCCGCCTAAGCACTCGATGTCGACCTTGGCCCTTAGCTGCCCTTAGTGTTGTGAACAAGACGCCTTCGCCGATCAGGAAATCCCTTGATCGACTTTTCTCACGATGTCAATTCCTTTTCGGGATGAGACCAGAAGCATACGAGTAATTTGCTCGCGCCACAGGTCCATTTCACCCGCATCAGCTCTATATGAGGCATGATTGTCGTGTTAAGTTATTTGCTTATACGGAACAGAAGATGATAAACGAGGAACATGTACCAGGCGTCGATTTGAACCGTGCATTATGAAGACCTTTAGATTCAGACACACCCTTATAGAAGCCCAAATAACTTGCCTTGAGTTGACGTGTTGCGAATGTACTGTTTAATATCCGACTCCATGGTCAATGATGCAGGTCTTAAATCAGCTACAATTACAGTTAACATTTGGTTTACATCGGTGTGGCATTATCTACGTCTGCCATTTCAAGCAGTGGATTCAAAGAAGACTTGAAGCTCTTCAGCCGTCATGAGACGGTAATCATCAGTGGTGCGCAATCTTTCGAAGAGCTCTTCCAAAACTTCAATAGCTCCCTTCGATGGAAGAGGCCTTCCCTGATCCTCCATCGCCTTCAAGAATTGTCCTAGGTCATAGATGATATGCTGTCGGGTGGCTATCTGGTTTTGGCCCGTCTCTTCTTCGCTTTTCTTCGTAGCCTCTCCTTCGCTCGCACCCAGTTCACTCCCAACAACTTTCCCCCGGGCCTTCTGCGCCTCGACTAGAGTAGCCTTGAGCACCTCAGGATCAACTTTCACGAAACCATAGAAGGCACCCATCGTCGGAAAGAACCTGGCATACGGGTCTCCTGGCAAATTGGTGATGAAAGTCCATCCTTGACCGGCCAGACCGGCAACTGAACGACGTGGGAGAAAGGGTACAGGGCGCTCTGACCACGGTCTCTCGGGAGAGCGAGCACCAGTGGCCAGTGCGACCAAAGGGAAGAATGACGTTCTGCCTGGGCCACTGCTTGTGTAAGCTCTTTGGGGGTCTGATTGGGCGATCGGACGAAGAATGTCCGTGAGTACTTGAACGATCTGCGCAGGGAGTAGCAGGGGAATGGAGGCGACGTTGTACCCATGCCCGTAAATTGGATCAGGCGGAGCCATGTAGCCAAAGGCATTGACATACACGTCATCCTTGTTCGGGAACTGAAAGAGGTAAGGATGAACGAGGTCTTCAGTCAAGAGGAAGAGCTTGGGCTCTTTCGCAATGAGGAAAGCTAGATCATTCGTGGAGACGCCCGTGTTGAGCAATGAGAGCCGACGTATGCTAGGGTGAGAGGCAAGGGCCGAGCGAAGGACTTCAATGGTGACTGCAGAGTTATTGGACAAATCCAGCTCGCGGATGTCCTTCAACTGCGAGATGATATAGATGATTTGTGAACTGCTCAAAGACAGCCCCTGAAAATCCACAATGGTAGACGCCTGAAATACCTTTACAAGAGCATTGTTGAACGCATCGGGAAGACTCGGAGATGCCTGTGCCTTCGCTTTCAAAAGAGCCTTGACCGAATCCACTTTGTGCGGCATATTGTTGATCAAACGCTCGATTGGAGCAGTGTCTCCGCTTTCGAGAGCCATGTCAACAACAGTGGTGATGGAAAGATCAGCAAGGGAGGGTACGTCGGTATGCCCTTCGACAGACGGCTCGGCATCCAAAGCCTGAGGTGGTACTTCAGAAGACCTCGTACTAGTGCCTTTGACTTGGTACTCGCTCGGCCAAGCTTCCGCCAACATGTCCAAGGTCATGAGCTTCACCTCGTCAAGAGATGCAATGACAGCAGCGACGTCTTCCTCAACCGCAGATTCTTGACTTCCCTCTGGGTAGTATGCGCGCGCATAGTCCTCGGCCGACAAAGGTGAACGAAGAGCAACCTCGCCACCAGCCTCTAACCCCCAGAATGCGACAAAGCAGTAAGATAAATTGAGCGGATCGGTGACATCGATGACCGTGATACCGTCATTGTTGTCTAGAACAGGTAGAACAGAAACATGTCAGTTCAAGTTTGCGGCGTTTTCGGAAATCGGAGACATTTACCTCCGTCGCCACTACCCATGTCTGCCTCCAAGAGAGAGTCCACGAAACCGCGTGTATCAAAGTAGGCTTCCTGTATATCGATGTTGAACGCCTGGCCTAAGAGGAATGCAATGTAACTGCACGGAGTGTTGGGAAGCGCAGGCTCTTCACCGTGGCGCCCGTACTTTCCCTGGACAGACGCAGCTTCGTAGCATATACGTTCAGCGTTTTCTTTCTGCTTCGCTAGTGTGATGAAGCGACGAGTGGCTCTGAGCGGCAAACGGCCATAGCACCATTGGTGGTGCCACGCGGCGAGACAGCGATAGTAGGCCGTTTTCGAGCCATGGGGAACGACTTTGGCAATAACGAAGGCTTGATGTCTCTGCCCCATCGTAGTAGCTGGTGATGGTTGACGTGAAAGAGTGAGGACCGGAGCCACAATAATTGCGAGCACGCGACGCGGTGATTCAAAGTACCAGTGATCGATCAAACTCTGACTGTGAATGCCTGGCACGCCACCAATGCGAACGTGCTCGTTTTTCTTGGGCTTACAACGAAGAGGAAACCCTTTTCGGTTCTGTTCAAGAACCGCCTATACATTTTCCATCCAGATTCGAAGCACCTGAGCGCTCAAGCTTCCGGTAAACCTGTGCACAGTCAAGATCGTCGCCATCGCTAGTCATCATCTGCCAACATCCTTCCCGAACGCATCCACGTCCGAAGTCATCTGAATTGCAGTGAGAACGTGCGTTTCCTGGATTCTTGAGTCACCGTACCGCGTCTGAGGTTAGAGAAGCTATCTCTTTAGTCACCTATGGCGACTATCCCAGCCAAGACACGAGTACTTCAACTTCCTATGGTATGCGTACGCTTGACCATTCACGTTATTACACAGAAGATACTGTAGATACATCACCGATAACGCCTATCCCTGTCGTCCCGGTTTCGTCGCTCACTATCCCTTGGCGGCGACCTCTCTCTCTCACTGTCCCTATTCCTATATCCTGAATCCCTAACCTTACCAGGCGGGGGCGGTGGTGACATCGACACGTCGCGTCTCGACGGTCTCCGCGGCGGCGGCGAAACTGACCGTCTCGACGAGCGATAGTCAGGTGAGGGCCTGCGACGAGGCGGAGACACTGGAGAACGTGCCCGCCTCGGTGGAGGCGGTGAAGGAGAGTCGCGCCTTCGGCGAGGCGGTGGCGAAGGAGAGTCTCGCCTTCGACGGGGAGGCGTCCTTGAGTCCGCAGAGCTGTAACGACGTCGACGTGTCGCTATAGGCGACGGGCTTCGCCGACGCGGACGACGCACATCGTCTGGGTCGTCCGAATCATCCGAGGAGGAATCAGAATCCGACGACGAAGAGTCAGAGTCTGAAGAGTCAGAGTCAGAGGACTCTGCCTCCAACGCACGTCTCTGCTCCATGATAAGTTTTGGTGCATTCTGAACCAGACGTCAGCGGTATAACAACTGCGAAAAGAAATCTTGACAAACCTTCAGATATTCACGCATGTCTTCCGTGATAGCGCCCAATCCGATGCTCGTAAAGTAGTTGATGGCGAAGCGAGTGTTCTTCGGCACATCCGTTGGGAACATGCCTTGACAAGCATGCTTGATCTCGGGATCCTTGAATCGCTCAACCAAGACCTTCAGACCCAGACTCTCCATCATCTCGTTCATCATGATCTTGACAAAGATACGCGAACTCGAGGTAGTATCATCTTCGTTCATCCTGACGCAATCCAGAACGACCCATGATATAGAATCTGAGGCCATGAGGTGTCCAAAGAAGCGCGCGATGTTGCGGAGACGATTGGTTTCGTAGCGATGGATGGTCGTGAAGTAGTTGTTGAACGCCTGTTCCAAAGCCTCGGTCCAAACGCGATTCAGCTTACTGAAGCGCTCCCCAATCAAGCCATAGAAGGTCGAATATGAGCGCTCTTGCGAACAACATTCGATCACCATGTTGATGAGTTCAATCTACAAAGAGAGGATCAGTATATACAGCATCCAAAAAATACACGTCGTAATCACCTCTTGTCCTTCCTCTAACTGTACTTTCATGAGCTTGTGCACAGCTTCCTCGTAATTGAGTGCGTTCATGATCGTCAAGTAGATTGTCCGGCGCAAGTTGACCAAATTGGTTTCCGTTCGATCTTCGATACCTTCTTTCTCTTGTGGGACTTTGGAAGGAGTCAGTTACGAGTGAAGATGGAAAAAGGAGCGGCGAGGTCACCTTCGTCTTCATCCTCTTCACTAGATTCCTCAGAGCCAGACTCATCCTCGTCTGAGTCTTCTCCGAGAATCTCAGCCTTCATCGACTTGTACTTCTCCTCGTTCTCGATGTAGTTTGGATCAAACTTGAAGATATCTGTACGTTGCGAAGTCAATGAGGGCTGATTGTTAGGCAAGGAATATGTACTCAGGCTCTCCTGTACCTGCAGCTCTGCGCGAAGGTCAATCTGGTGCGTGATCTGGTCTTCCTCGTCGACCAAATCGAGACCCTCCGGGAGGATTGGGTGGTCTTTGTACTTGTCCTTGCGGAGTTGCATCAAGACCTCGATCATGTACTGGACACGAGCGCTGATTGTGCCTTCGTTGAGAACAGCACGAAAACGTTCGTAAACGGACGCATTGGCTTTCGGTTCGTTCTCAGCGAGCAGTGCACCAACCTCGCGCATGAAGCCAACAGCGATTTCGATAGAGTCGTCAGTAGGCTTTTCAAGTAGGAGGACGAGGATTTCCAGGGCGATGATTTCGGGAGCGACCGATTGGTTGACAAGATGGGCGATGAATGTTGTTGAAGAGTGACACACAATCTATGTAAGATGAGCAACGAGTCGCGAAAAGTAAGTGAGTGAGGCACCTTGTCGTTCCTTTTGAATGACCGGCGGAACTGGCTGATCAGTCGATGCACAAGCAGTTCCCCGACCGGAGGCAGTTTTGAGTTGATGATAGCCACCAACGCCGCAAACACAGGCGTAAATGGCAAACTGGCAGCCTGGGCCTTCATTATGCTGCGACAGAACAGGCCCTTTCCGCGAATGAGGTTTTCAGAAAACAGTTCGGGGACAATGTCCTTGATGTTGGTGATGTTGACTCGATTGACGATACCGGTGATGGACTTGCGGAGGGCGTCCCATGAAAGTCGTTGGTATTCCGGACTGGCCTTGTCGTTCGAGGCGGCGGCCTGGAGCGCGCGCAGACGGGCCGGTGGCATGTAGACCCCTCCAGAGCGCGAGCCAACAAGCTTGGTGAATTCTGCCTGGGCGTCGAACTGCTTGCTCTGTTCTGCGTCCTTGGGCTTGTCTGCCTTTTCGAGTTCCATGGCGGCGACACGAGCCGTGAGGTAGCGCTCGCGCTCGGCTTTGCGAGCGGGGTCGGCATCGGTGACGCGCACTGGGCCGACTCCTGGTGATCTCGAGCGTCTTTGGCGGGAAGTTGGCGGGTATCCGGAATCATCGTAAGGCAACGGCGACTCCGACCTTTGTGAGGCCTTGTGAGAATATTCAGCAGAAGCTCGCATTGAGTACATACCTCTTTCTTTTGTGCAAACGGTCGTCTGGAGAGGACATTCTGAAGCAGCAAGAACGCTACCAAAGCCGTCACTGGTCAAGTTGTGCGGACGTGTTGGGTCTTGTTTGCTCGGGCCGGATCACATTACTTACTGCTGCCTTTACTGCCTCTGAGACACTCCGGAAGCGATGTGTCTGGACGCGTATTGGCGCGCTAAGAAATCATAGGCTAGACGACTTTTGAGAGGATTGCCTTGCCTGGGTAAGAGTGGGTTGAGCTTGTTGAATTATGTATGTACTCTAACGGTGTGTCAAATATGCATCTTTCCCGGTTTCTTGCCTCCGGTAGGATAGAAGTTTGGAAATATGGACGCAGGGGTAGGTACTTCCTCTCGTCTCCGACAGAAGCCTGACACGCCACGCAAAGTGCGGAATTCGAACGAGAGCGGTCTTTCGACGGTGGATATACATACAATCATAATTGAACACAAAGCTACATTTCAGTCACAAGATTAAGGACGTTTCATCTAGTTGCGTTACTCAGACACTGCAGAAAATCTCGATGGCCTATCGCTCACCTTCTTCTTGGGAGGCGAGTCTAGGATGACCACTTCATCGTCACTGTCCTCCTTGGACTTCGCAGAGACCACCTTTTCCGGTGACGTCGCTGTCTCCTTCTTACGTTTACTGGCAGGCTTGAAAGTTTTTGTTGGGGAGGCGGAAGGTGCGGGCTTCGCCTTCTGCTTTGCAAACATCGCCTCAATCCCATCCTTGCGTTGCTGGATTGGCTCTATGAAGGTGGAGGACTCCTTGCCGACCTTCCCGACCTCCGTTGGAACTGGGTAACTGACGACGGACGTTGTCAGACATGCATACTGTGCGTACATGGCCGAAATGCTTACCACTCCAAAGGCGACTTTCTGTCACTGTAAGGATCAAGAAGTTTGGCGAACTTGTCATCCCATTTGTTGGACGATGTATCCAACCATGTGTGTAGCGCCTCTGCAGTTGAGAGGATGACTGGTTGTCGATCATGTAGCCATTCGAACTCCTTGTTCGCAGCTGTGGTGACGATGGTGAACGTCCAGAGTGGTTCTGTCTCGCCTATCACACAACAAGTTCTTAGACTGAGGAATGGGTGAGAAGTAGTTGGATATGTACCTTCAAGTACGACGCTGTCGTACATACCGGCCATCAGCATGAGTTTCTTGCCAGATTTATGTCGCGTGAAATGAGGCAGCTTCTCTTTGCCTTTCGTGAGCCACTCATAATAACTAAGAAACAGACAGATGGTGAGAATCATTCTCGACGTCAGTAACAAACTGCGAACCCGTCACAGACGACAGCGCAACGCTTGCGCCCTTTGATGCTATTCCACATACCTCCTCCGTCGATGAGATTCTCGGCACGCGCGTTTATAGTGTTCAACTTGAGGTCTTCGTATTTGGACCAGTGCGGCACCAATCCCCACTTCATCGTATGCAGAACAAGAGACGACGCGTCAGAGGTCGATGCCGCGTCACTAGAGCCTGAGCCTGAAGCAGTCGGCTGAGACATTCGCAAGACGGGCGCCTGGCTACGCGGCGCAACGTTATAACGAGGAATGAACTGGTCTTGATTGATCCATTCTTGTGCAGCAAGCTGCTCTTGGACGTCACGATGCTAAACGGGGGTTGAATGCAATGCATACGCCTCTGAAAGTTAAGGGTACCAGGAGATGGAGGGCAAATCGTCCGCACATGACGGTGAACGTTACAAGCAAAGATGCGTTCCTCCGTTATCTCCGTCTTGCGGGTCTCACGAGTATTAAATTTACTATCAAGCGCCGATATCTGGTCGGTGAACGACGTTTCTCTCGAATCACTATACAGAGGGTACATGTTTGATATTAATTGTTTGTAAACGAGGGGAGCTACAAGGTGTGGGTTCTATATAATAACAATGCGACAGATAAGACAGGAGAAAAAAATGAGGCCTAGTAAACATTGCGTTGTCCATGACAGTCCTAATATTCCGTTGTACAAAAGACTTAGAAGCTTTAGAACTTCCAGTCCTCCTCCACCTCCATAGCCCACGGGACTGTGCGGCAACGTAAGTACAGTGAAAACAAGGGAAGGGAACAGCACAGGCGTACATTTGATGAGAAGTGTCTTCGAAAACATCTTCGTGATAGGCACATCATACTTCTTGCACCAAGCAGATGTGATTCTGAAAGCCAGTGTGAGAGATGACCCAATATAGGAAGAAAGGAGCTTACCTAGGATCCAAGTAGTTGATCTTACTGCAACACCGTCAGTCCAAAATCATACGACGAAAGCTAAAGGACAAACCTCGTCCCAAGGGCAACCTCCTTCCCTGCGTCCTTGTCGACAATCGTCTGCTTAGCAGTTTGGATCTTCTCCTGAAGTTTAGCTATCGCCTCCTCTATCTTTTCCGTGGACTTGCTCCCAGACTTGGCTTCAGATTTCTTCGTGCCGCGCTCCTTGGCCAACTTCTTGAAGTCGTCCTTAATCGCCTTGATACGCTTGTCAAGAACAGACTGCTCCAAAGCAGGTTTCTCCTCCTCCACGAGCTTCTCGTTATCTTTCTCGAACTTCTTCTTCGCCTTTTCAATCTCCCTCTCCTCGAGGGACGTCTCCCACTCAACGACAAAGTCATCGTCAATGTCAGACTCGTCTTCGCCGTAGGTCTTCTTGAATTTGGAGTCGATGGCGAATAGAGCGTGTCTAAGCTTCATGTGATCGTACTTCAATCCTCGGACCTATGGCATCGTCAGAGCCATTCGCCCGGAGAGAGAGGTAGAGACTCGTCCGCACCTTCTGTTTTAGCTTCTCCATGGACTGATCGTGCGTCTTTGGCGCTGCGCGCTGATGGTTACACAAAATGGCAACCATACGATTGGCATTGTTGTAGACACTGAGCTTCTCCTGGGGTGTTCCGTTCCTGCACTTTTCCTCATTCTCCTCTAGAAGGTTTTGGAACGTTATGGAGGCATTGTAGGTACGGAAGACCTTGGCGGTAAGACCCTTCATCTCGGACGTGAGATGTTTGTTCAGCGAGGAAGTCTGTTTTGTCCGTTAGAGGGAGACGAGGGCAAGAACGACGAAACAGCGTACATTGACGCGATCGAATATGGCATCGTCGTCCTCCTTGCCCTCCTTGAAAATCCGTATGTTTTTGAAGACCTGGGGATCAACTTCGACTTCGTTGTAGTAACGAATGGAATCCTTTCCAAGGAAATCGAAGATAACGGTGGTGGGCCCTTGGAGAGTGAGATGCTCACATCGGAGTGAGCAACAGCCAACCGTATCAGCTTCATCCTCGCCTTTCTCGTTACCAGCACGGAGAGCGAGTTTGTCGATGAAATACATAGCAGTCGCCCGTTGACGATCTGCCATGACCTTCGACCGCAAGTCGGCAGTATAGTTCTCCCGAATCCGGTCAACATGATTCTATAACTCGGGTTGGTACTGGCCTCGGGGAATAGTATGATGGTACTGACCTTCAATTCCCGGGCTTTTTCGAATTTGACCATGTCACTTTGTCCTTTTAGCGAACTACCGGGGGCCAAGAAGACGTATTTATGAGACTGGTTGATATTCTCTGTCCAATTAGCGAGCCATGTGACCGTGTTGTCGTGCTGGACAGACTTCCACTTTCCAGGCATATTGGGGACGGGGACAGGCGCGTTCTTCCCAATGTTGAGAGTGATGTCCTCTGGACGTACACGTTTCTGGCTCAATGTTAAGGTGGTCCGTGTCCCGCAGCCGAAAGGATCTTACCTTGAGAGCACCTTTCCTGGGATGCGTGCCACGTCCTCTGAATAGACCGGGAGGTTCGACGCGGAAGTTCCCAACCTTTTCTTTGCGACCATCAAGAAGACATGTAGTGTACTTGGCCTCCAATTCATCTTTCTGCTTCTTTATCTCCTTCTTCTCAGCGGCAGACATGGCCTTTTTCTTCGCCTTTTCTGCCTCGAAATGTTGGAACATGGGGCGGAAGTCACAATCGGTGAAGTTGTTGATCTTGGTACCGTCGGTCTGGAAAGACGTTCAATGACAAAGTGCGAGCAACAGTGTGGCGATATACACACCGGTGGATGATCTTTGAGGACTTTCTTCCAATCATCGAAGAAGTTCTTGTTGAAGGTCGCGTCTTGGGCATGGTCGCTTTCGATGAGGGCGGCATAGAAGCCGGCTACCTCTTCCGACTCTGGAGGAAGAGAAACTTCCTTGCCTGCCAGGAGGGCTCAATGGACGACAAGTTGGAGCGCGAAGAGAGCTCACCCTGGTACTTCATCTTGACGTCGGCAGGCAATGGTTCGTAGGGCGGCGGGAACACGACACCATTGTGCTCGAGCGTTGTCCATTTGACGGATCCGTCGCCCTGTTCCTGCTCCCACCACCGAAAGACAGGTTCTGCCTCCTCCTCTTCCTTTTTCTTCTTGTCTTTCTTCTCCTTCTTCTCCTTCACGTCCTTTTTGGGAGCGGCACGTGGGCGGGCCGTGGATGCAGGCTTCTCGTCGTCGTCGCCATCGTCCTCCTCCTTCTTGGCGCGTTTGGCGGGACGCTTCTTCGGAGCGGGCTTGGGCTTTTCGTCTTCCTCTGACTCCGGTTCCGCGTCGCTCTCGTCTTTGACTTTGCGCTTCTTTGCGGGAGCGCGCTCTAGACGGGATGTTATAGACCGATGGACAGATTGTGGCGAGAAAACACGTACTCTTCTTGGCGGGAGCAGGCGAGTCTGAGATTGAGGCGTCATCGTCCTCGATCTTGGCCTTCTTCGCCGGACGCCGGGCGTCGCCGTTTTTCTTGGAAGGCTTCGGGTCGTCGGCGTCGGCGTCAGGCTCGGCCTTGATCTTGCCCTTGCCATTCACCTTGGAAGTTGAGATGGTGGTAGCGGCGTGTGCACCGGGCATCGCCACAGCGGCGGTCGTCTGCTTGAGTGGCGAAGAAGCCCACAGCGGCGTGTCGTCCTCGCTGGATGACTCCTTGTATGAGATGCGCTTGCGCTTCTGGCGCGGCGGCTTGGATTGAGGCGCGGACTGGGCCTGTTCAGACAAACGGACACGACTTCACGCTTGCCCTTATAATTCGGAGGTGGCCACTCACCAACGGGGTATCGTCCTCATCGCTGGAGACGACCTGCCTCGTCTTGCCATTGTGGCCATTGACGTGGCCATTAGAGGCGGCAGCAAGCGGTCGGTCGTCGTCGGAGAGCATAGCAGAGTCGCTCGACATTGTCGGAGTCGGCGTCGAAAGCAAATAAAAAAGCGAATAAGTATATACAAGACGAGCGGGCGGACGAGAACAACAGCAAGAGGGTAAGCGAACTTGCACAAAATCGGGCCTTTGTTTGCCATCAGAGCCATCAATGCCAACGTGGAGCGCTCAGCCAAACATTCGGGACGCCGCCGCTTCACAGCTCACTGCCAACCAAGTGCGTCGCATTACAACCCGCCTCGCCGCCGCCGCCGCCGCCGCTGACCGTCACCCAGATGCCCAATCCACCACCATTGTACCGCGATCCCTGGGCCAAGCTCGATGCCTGGCGCTCGCACCAGCTGTTCTCCAAAGCCACCATGCTCCGCAACCTTTTCCCCGGCTTTGGCATCGCTGTCGTTGCCTTTACAGGCTATGTCGTCGCTGAGAACGTCTATCTCAAGGGAAAGCAGACAGAGGACCCCCACCATCACCACTGAATGCCTTAGAGTGTGTAGCCTCGCTGCTTTGCTGGCGCATACTTATCAAAGTCGTAGGAGCCAATGAGGGCCAGTGATGGGCAGGAACCATGTCGTTCCGGCCTGTCGGGGAGCACAGCGGCAGTTTACATCAATGAACAAGCGTCTCTTGTCTTTTCTTTATACGTCCGCCTCGTGTCGACAGTCATTTGTCTCTTGGAAGATTCGGCGTAAATGGTATTTCATCACATTAATTGCCCGCTCTGCAAGCATGCGCATCCGTCTATCTCCAACAGTCCTACGGCTACACGTGTATCGGGGTCGCGTCTTGACGGACTTGACCAAATTGAGCTAAGTATGTGAAGGTGGTACCTTCCTTGAGTACAGTGTCACTACGATGTCTCACAGAACAAACATCGCGACCCTCGAAAATCATGAACTGCCAACTTGCGCGGTCTTCTGGCAGCCGACAATCCGAAATCCATGGAGGCCGCACCCGTTATCCTGGTGAATCGCAATTTGATTCCATGGAATCTCCCTAACACGATATAGCTTTGCCCGGAATCATCCAAAACGTGGCCTGTCTTGTGCTGGTATTTCAGCTTTCCCTTGGTCCTCCCCCATATGGCGGCAAGGTTCGACCACTATCACGCATACTAGTGCCATCCCGACGTCACATCAGACTTATCAGATGCAGCTGACGGGATAGCTTGAGGACTTCAATCTTCATGCAGTCATCTCCCTTCCTGCGGGCCCCAGCGGTGCGCATACGCTTATTCCATTCTTCCGCTTTTTGGAAAGACGAGAAACCCTCCCTGCACTAGCAGAGTAAGACTGAACTAAGACCTTCAACTTTCATCAGTCTATGGAGTGCACGTTATCTTGTCGAGATACCAATACTCCTGAAAGAAGCTTAGACTCGTCGGCTTACTGGAGTGGCCAATGAACGCCTCGAGGCGGGAACACTGACAGGGCGGCCAGACCTTGAACAGTTCGTACCTCTGGATCATATAAGTATAGCTTGCGAAAATGAAATTCCTCATTCCGTCCTTTTTTCTCCTCCATCGCTATGCTTTCGCCACGCTACAACACCATTGTATTCGACATCGGGGATGTCCTTTTCACTTGGTCCTCGCATACGACCACCAACATATCGCCCAAAGTTCTTCGGCGCATCCTGTCCTCTCCGACATGGGAAGATTACGAACGGGGGAGGCTGTCGGAACAGAAATGCTACGAGCGAGTGGCGCTCGAGTTCTCTGTTGACGCAGACGATGTCCGCCAGGCCTTTGACCAGGCTCGCGATTCCCTCCGATCCGACCAAGAGATGATCGCCCTCATCCGAGAGCTCAAGGCGCGCGACTCTAGCCTGAAGGTCTACGCGATGTCCAACATCTCTCTGCCGGACTACCAGGTCCTTCGGACGAAACCGGCAGACTGGTGGCTCTTCGATCGCGTATTCACATCCGGTGGCGCGGGCGAGCGCAAGCCCAATCTCGGTTTCTACAGACACGTCCTCCAGCAGACTGGGGCAAACCCGTACTCTACCATCTTCGTCGATGACAAGCCTGAGAATGTGCTTTCCGCACGCTCGATGGGTATGCATGGGATCGTCTTTGACGAGAAGGCGAAAGTCAAGCGCTCTCTTCGTAACCTCCTGGGAGACCCTGTCGCCCGAGGGCAGGGTTATCTGTCGACCAACGCTGGCAAGATGCATTCATCCACCGATACTGGTGTAGAGCTGCGGGAGAATTTTGCCCAACTCCTCATTCTTGAGGCAACGCAGAACAGGTACATACAGTCGGCCTGCACTCTTCGGATCATGTACTCACTCATGCTTAGGTCTCTGGTGGATCTGACGGAGCATACGAGAAAGTGGAATTTCTTCCAAGGTGAGACGACGAGCTGCCGCACTGGTGCACCCGAGAACTTATCTGGCCACTAGGAAAGGGACAACTGACTACGGAGGTCTTCCCGGATGATCTCGATACGACATCTCTGGGATTGACTATCATGCAGAAGGACCAGCAGATCATCTCAACGGTGCTAGACGAAATGCTTGAATACCTGGACGACTACGGTGTCATTCAGGCAAGTCTGCAAACGGATCTTATAAGGATTAGCGAGCTGACATGCCTTTTACATACAGACGTACTTTGATCATAATCGCCCTAGGTTTGACCCTGTCGCCTGCGTGAACGTTTTGAGTCTGTTTTATTCCGCCGGACGGGGCAAAGACCTCAAGGACACGTTGCAGTGGATTCACAGTGTCCTCGCGAACCGCGCCTACCTAGAAGGAACGCGTTATTACGCGAGTGCAGAGTGCTTTCTGTATTTCCTCATGCGTCTCCTGCGAAGTACGGGAGATGTGGACTTGCACGCTCGCCTACAGCCATTGTTAAAAGAACGTGTGGCGGAGCGGATAGGCGTTCAGGGAGACTCACTCGCCCTGGCTATGCGGGTCTTGGTCTGCGAGTATGTGGGCTTGAGGGACGAAGTCGATCTTCGTGCTCTCCTTGAGCTCCAGTGCGACGACGGTGGATGGGAGATGGGATGGGTGTACAAGTATGGATCGTCTGGGGTCAAAATTGGCAATCGGGGTCTCTGCACCGCGCTTGCTATCAAGGCCATCGTCACCTTCCACTCCGTCCGTCCTTCGCCTACTCCGACTCTCATCGGATCCGAGACGAAGGCGAATTGCCGTTCACCTGTTCTGCCAAGCGCGACCCTTCGAAAAAACACTCATCGGCGCAAATCCTCTCTGAGGAGCTCGTTGACCTGGTTGGTGGGAGGAGGTAACAACAGGGCAATCGAGATATAGTGATCTCTATAGTCCTTGGAAGACCTGATTTTGAACTTTGGGGTGTAAGTGGCATTCTTTTCCGATGTTTGTTGTACCATGTCCGTACTTAGACGGCTTCACGTATGTTGTACTTCCTACTTTTACTTACTTACGATTATGAACGCTCACGATACAAATCTTTCACGTAACCACCTGCATTTGTATTTTTTCAATATCACGAGCTTCCACAAAGATATTGTTTGTAAACTGGGTTATTCGTCTCCTCGACGAAAATGTAGTTAAGCTTTCTCAAAAAGGCATCAAAGGCGTCGTTCTCAGAAGGCGGAACCTGGACGGCCGCTAGAACCTTTCCAAGGTCTTCCGATGATCAGCTTAGCAGATGACTTCCGGAGGATAAGATCGAGGCGTACCTGCACCGTGATTGCGATAGTGGAACATGGTGATATTCCAGTCATTATGTATTCCCAAAAGGAAGTTACGCAGAGCTCCTGGACGCTCAGGGAACTCTATCGGCAATAGTGAATCAGATTGGGACCAATCAAGATGAGATGAGGAGACCGTCGTACCGAATCTCAGCACACGTTCATTCGGGACAATCTGAGAACCTCCAATCATATATCGACCGTGGCTCTTGGCGAGTTCGTTGTCGCTTATGTCGTGGCCTTTCATGTCCTCCTTCTCCAGGTCAGCAAGTAATTGCTCAATCTCGGTGGCGCGATCCTCCGCTTCAAGCCTTATGGAGAACATGAGCTGTGCGCGATCCGGCGAAGTATGACAGTTATATCGGTAGATGAACTCCGTCACTTGTCTGGGATGGATGATAGAGTGTAACCGGATGAAGCTACACAATGTCAGAAAGCTTTCAGTTGAGAGAGAAAACGCGGTCACCTGCCAGCGCGTTCGGGAATATCGACGCTGATAAGTGCTTCTCTACCCTCACCGAGCTCAGCACGTTCGGCCACGAATCGTAAACGATCAAAGTTCATGTTCGCGCCGCTGACAACAGCAACAAATCGTTTCCCTGCGCCGACTAGCTTGTTCTCGTGAATGTACCGTTTCAATCCAGCCAGTGCCAGCGCGCCAGCCGGCTCTGTGACTGATCTTGTTTCTGGGCAGAGGCATTAGATTGAGACGCGACTGCGGTAACAGAGGCAACCTTCGAATATATCCTTGATGGCGGCACAGATCTCGTCGTTGTCAGCCTTGACGACCCCATCGAGCAATTCCTGGCAGATGCGGAAGGGCTCCTGGCCAACGATTTTCACAGCAGTACCGTCACTGAAAGGTCCGACCTCTTTCAACAAGACGCGTTCTCCTTGGCCCAAACTTTTGTCCATGGCATCTCCATCAATGGTTTCTACGCCCATAACTTGTGTATTCGGCCCGCCAATTCTCTTGACGTATTCGCAAATTCCAGAAACGAGTCCGCCTCCTCCAATGGCCGCGAAAATGCCATCCAAGGTCTCGGAATTGGACATCTGCTTGAGAATCTCCATACCGATTGTGCCCTGACCGGCGATGACCAGGGGATCGTCGTAGGGCGGGACAAATGCCAGACCGTGCACGTGGGCGAGTCGGGCGCACTCCTGTTTGGCTTCGTCAAAGTCAGTGCCGTGCAGGATGACTTTGGCACCCAAGCGCTGGACATTGCGGACTTTGATGGATGGGGTTCCGCTCGGCATCACGATGGTGCACGGTATGCCCAGCCGCGCACCGGAGAGCGCGACGCCTTGCGCATGGTTTCCTGCAGCGAGCATCAGAACGCGTCAAGCAGCCAAAGGCAGTCGCGATTTGGCTGGATACGCACACTGACCGGCGCTACAGGTGACCACTCCCTTCCACCGCTCCTCCTCGGTCAAGCTGGCCATGAAATTGTAGGCGCCGCGGATTTTGAAGCTGAACACTTCCTGGAGGTCCTCGCGCTTCAGCCATATCTCATTCCCGAGTTTTGAGCTGAGATTCGAGGCAAGGACGAGCGGCGTTTCCTTGATAATCTCATAGACTTTTGATGTTAAGATTAGTCGCAGGTAATCGGGTTTGTTTGAGGCCAAGATGTGATGTTTAGCTAGTCGGGGATACGGTAGGGGTTCGGGGGCATGCGACGAGTACTCGAGGGTGGCCATCGTGATGGAGGTCGAGTGGAGGTCGTGACTCGACCTCGCTGTCGATCATCTCTTTTCAATTGGCTCCGATCATCAAATATTGCATGGGCGCCACTTGTACTTGATATTAGATGAAAGATGGTACAGTATACAGCGTACATAGCAACAAGAGTGCAAAAAAACGTCCACCTAACCCTGTCTCGCCTCAAGCGTACACATGAAGCAACAATTGACCAAGATGAACAGCGACAAAAACCTACTTACATGGTACTAAACTTTCTATCCGCCTTTTTCACTAATATGTCGATGCTACCATTTTGTAGTGATCTAGGGTTGAATGGACATCACGAGCATCCTTTTCCGAGCGACTTGTCGAGGCTGGAGGTGGGCATTGCCGCAGCCTCAAGGAAGGATTGGAAGCAAAGGAAACCAGCAAATTATACGATCTTGGGGTATTGGGCCGCTGTGAGCGCAACGTTGACTTGGGAAAATACGCTTCCGCGAAAAAATGAGGCTACGGGCCTGCCCTGGTGGCAACAGTAGTGAACACAGAACAGCCTCGACTGGTCAGATTGTCTCGTCGCGTGGAAATTTGATGGCGGCTATTGCCTAGTTTGGTGCAGGACTCGGAGTTGCGGCAAGCACTTCCGAGGATGTACATAGTTGTTGGCCCATAACTTCCACCATGGCCCAGGCGTCGTCAATGGGTCCCCCGCTGTCTCCCCGCGAAACACGTCGGTCGGGCCGTCGGTCAGCGCATTCGGGCTCGACGAGCACATCCAAGTCGCCAGACTCGGACCCTCTCCCTCGTCCCAAGGATGGGCCACAACGGCCATCGCTCACATCGAACCCCAGTAGCAGCAGAGGCAAGCGTCTCAAGCAAGAAGACATGGACGACTCGGTTGTGGACCGCAAGAACGCTCCCTCGGGCTCGACGACATCCTCGAGCTCAGCGCAGGGTGCGGCCACCGGACGTTCGAGGCGTAAAAAGAAAGACAAAGACGAGGATCTCGTTCCCGAGGAAAGCGTCGACGATGGCGCGGACGACGAGCCCGTTCCCGACGCCGGCGATGACGACGAGGAAGCGAGCGTCACCCGCTGTGTCTGCGGCAGCACGGGTGAGTCCTGTCTCTTCGCCCGCTCCACCGCTGGCTCTGACTGTCCAAGGAGAGGACGACCCGGATGCCGGCGAGTTTATGGTGCAATGTGAGACGTGCAAAGTGTGGCAGCACGGCCTCTGTATGGGATACGAATCAGAGGATCAGCTCCAGGACGACGACTACTACTGCGAGCAGTGCAAGCCCGAGATGCACGTCGAGCTGCTCAAGTGCGCATCCCATCTCTGGTCAATGTCATTATCCTTTTCTGACGCGCTGCTACAGGAAACTATCTCGCAAAGTCCGCCAGTCGTCGACCACATCCCATCACACCGCCGTCGCCGGTGCGCGGATGTCGCGCTCCCACTCTCCATCGCACGCCAGACATCAGGCTGCAGCCAAGCGCAGAAATACGATGAACAGTCGAGATGCGGCGTTCGACGAGAATCTGAAGGAGATACTGGAGAGCACCGCCGCCGAAGCTGATGGCGGACATGAGCCCAAGGACGACAACGATAACGA
Organism: Strobilurus pachycystidiatus; assembly: GCA_019915135.1. Lineage (NCBI taxonomy): Eukaryota > Fungi > Basidiomycota > Agaricomycetes > Agaricales > Physalacriaceae > Strobilurus > Strobilurus pachycystidiatus. Next base: position 391,693 of record JAHLMK010000017.1, on the reverse strand, counting down.
CGACCCCGAGTCAGCACCGACTGGCCGCAAGAAGCGCAAACGCGCTGACGATGACGCGTGAGTCCCAGCTCGCATGCCTCTGCTGCTCCTGTTCATCGATATCCAGGCCTCCCAAAAAAAGAACGAGATCCGCTTCAGTTGTCTCGGAACAACGCGCAGGCTCTAATGTTGCGCGAAGTGAAACTCCATTGCCCAACATCATCAAGACGCCAGTCCTGTCTGCCCCTCCGGCACGCCCGTCAGGAAGGGGTAAGCGTGGGGGCGGCCGAAGAGCGGCAGTTCTTCACAGTGATGTCCCTGTCACGAACGAAAGCGGAGAAGGTGAGGCTGCTTGTTCTCTTACAACCGCGAACAAGCGACTCATCACGATGTCTCCAGTCGTTTCCTCCGCCCCAAAACGTGGCAACGGCCGCGGGAAAGGCGGTGGCGCGAAGAGAGGCCAGCACACGTCTGCCGCTCCTGCCAGTGCCGCGGCTGAGTCCCGTAGAAATCAAGCAAACGGCTCTGGGCCTGCTGGACAATCCCACGGTGAAGGATCGCGTGCCTACCGTAACTCCCATGCATACGTCGTATCCCAACAGCCCATGCTGACTTCGTGGCATCTCCCCGACTATCTTGCCCATCTCGAAAACATCTTCCCCACACCTACACCAACTCCACTGGAAATTCCTTCCAGTAGTGAAATGGGGATGGACATCATCCAAGAGAGAGGTGTGAAGACCAAATGGCCGGGCAAGCGCATGAGCGTCACCGACATGAACAAGAGGGTCAGAGCGCTGGTGGAGTGGGTGGGTCGGGAGCAGGCAAGCGCGTCAGAGCGCGTGCGTCGGCGCGAAGCATTGGAGGAAGCGCTTAAAGCGGCCGTGGATGATAGCGCTATGATTCTGGATGGCGAAAGGACCCAATCACCGGTTCCCCGTCCCAATTCAACAGCACCTCTGGAAAAGTTATCGTCATCCTCAGGGAAAACGATGAAACTCATGGAAGAGTTGATGGAGGAATTGATCAACTTTCAGGAGCGGTTCGGGAGACGGGGATAGATGCTTGCTTTTTGTTTCTTGGTCTTTGTTGTCGCGTTACATACCATTGGTTGTATATTTGTACAATGTACTCTTAATTGATCCTTCAGTATCCACTCGTATATGTCACAATGTACTCTTTCCTGTTTCAGTCAGAGCCCAAGCTGTATGAACTCCTTCTCCGCTCAGTTTGGTGACCTTTCCATCTAGTTCGAGTTTCTTCAGATGAAGATCAACGCCGTGGGCCGCTGGGAGCCACAGATGCTCTGGATAAGCAGCGTATATGCGCGACACTATACTCCACGTCGTCCATGTAGCGTCGTCTGCTGCGACGGAGCTCTCGCGTAGAACGCTTACTATTTGCTCCTCGCGCTCCAAACGATGATGGATGTACGTCGATATAGTCTCTTTGCCCGCCTTGGCCAAAGGCCCGTGGCCTGGATACAGGATATCGTACGTACGACCGTCGTCTGCCACAAAGTCGAGCATCTTGCGTAGACTGGTTATGTAGGTGGAGAGGTCTTCAAAGACAGCCGTTCCTTGGCCAAGGACAGTGTCGGCGGTGTAGAGGGCGCGGTCAGAGGGCATGTACAGCGAGATGGAGTCGACGGTATGACCTGGCGTGTGGAGGACGCGGAAGTCATTTATCTCTTGGCCGTCCGAGAGGTCATGGAAGGGCTCTCCGGATGGGGAGGGGGAGAAGGAGCCGGGAGGCAGGGACTCGATGATGGAGGGGAGGGTTACTCTGGTGTGGGATGACATGGTCGCTCCCGTGGGCACAGGGAACTTGTGCAAGCGAGGAGGCGTGAAGGGGGCGTTAGCGTCATCGCAGAGGCGCCGTAGAAGAGCGAGAACGGCAGGGATGCCTCCGACATGGTCATGATGCCAATGAGATATGATAATGTCAGAGATGTGGGGTTTGGTGGCGTCAGAGAGAGGCGCTGCATCTCGCAGGGCAGATTCAAGTACAGGGATGTATTCCGGTCGGCCTTCGCCTGTGTCGATCAGCGTGTATGGGTTTCTGCTCCCAAGGATGTAGGTATTCGTTCCTGCTGTTCTTTAGCATCGAACAGCGCAACTATCGCTAGGTCATTTACCCTGTAGAGTGAACTTTCCGGGGTTCTGAGAGTGATGAGTCAACTGATGATATCTAGAATGTATTCACGGCTTACTTGGCCAAGGACTCTGACCACATTGTCACTAAGCTGAATTTTGTCACAACAGGAATAAGAGACGTGTACACAAGTATACTTACGCGCGTGATGGACGCGAGAGCCTCGAGCTTGTCCATGTCGATGGGAGAGGCCAAGTTAGGTGCTTACCGGTGATTGTGATTTCACGTGGCGTGCTATTGGCGTGCCATCCGTTCATTCTGATAAGATTGCCGGCATACACAGGAAACATTTGGGGAGCGGGCCAAGAGCAGTTTGGTAAGACTTATGTAGAACAGTATATAGGCCATACATACTCATCTCCCAGTATCAGTTAGATGGTCACTTAGAGCAACCCTATACCTGACTCGATTCTGGCCTATTTTCATAACATTGATCTCAGTTGACTTCAACTCCGCCAGAGACGGACTGTGGTATACTCATGAGCAAGCCGCTGCTCGGATATCGTTCCGAGTCACCCAAAGTGATAGTAAATGAGTTGGGTTTCATTGACATTACACCAACAATCTGACAACATCTTCGAAGAGGTCCAACCTAAAAGGACCCTCGCATCATTTCCAAACACACTTGAAGCCATGTCCCAGCCCCAGAATCAGCCCAAAGTGTCACCACTACCTGACGTCCGTCGCGTCATAACGGGCCACACTTCATACGGGAGGTCCATCATTGTGCGCGACGAGATACAATCGCCGAACTACTGGAGTGAAGGGAGCATCAACCCCATCTACGACATCTGTAGGACGGAGCGCGTTCCGGCGGCTATCGATAGTGAGATCGCGACTGGCGAGTTCGTCGACGAGATTGCGCTCAACAAGGAGCACGTTAATCCAACGGGGTCGGTGTTCCGGTCCTTCGATTTCGCGCCGGGGACGGTGACAGTAAGTAGAGCTCTTTGAAGTGATTGCTGGGCTAAGACTGAGAGAGAGGAGTAGCCATTCCACCGCACGCAATCGGTAGATTATGGGATCGTCGTCAAGGGCTCTATTGTGCTCGAGTTGGACGATGGAGAGCGCGTCGCGATCAACGAGGGCGAAGTAGTTTGCCAGCGAGGAGGCCCATGCGTGGCGGAATGAAAGCTCTGAGTGGACTCGAATATTCTTTGTGCTGTTGGGTGAGTGTCCATGCAAGATTGGAGGCCAATCACTAACGAGACATGGTTTTTGGAGGTGCCGTACCTCTGAAGATCAATGACAAAGATATGAAAGAGGAGTGGCACGATAGTATTGACCAGTCTCGTACCGCTTGATGTTCGATACCTGCAACGTTAGACACACTCTTCGTTCGGAAGATTGAGAAGCATGAAGAGGCATGAGAGGGGCTTTCCAGGACAAGTATACATTCGTTCAATGGAGTCCCCAGGTTACAGCCATCTAGGTTGGAGGAGTAAATATCATCAAGAATTGTGCAGAGTATGGCAAGGCAGTAAATATACTCAGATATCCAGATCGAAAGCAGATTTTGGTAGTTGCTGAAATATCCTCAGCAAGGATACAGGAGGACGACATGAGGGTAGGGGCAATCAATGTGTGATTGAGTGAGAGCCATGAAGAGAACCTGAAGCTGACCTGAAGAGAACGGTCAACTTGCACAAGCCAGGGTCGCAGTGGGTCGAGGTATAACACGTGTCGCTTGCATCTTGGGGCGCGGTTATCTCCTTTGACTGCTACTCCTCTTGACCTCGGCCCGCGATGAGCAAAAGTCGGTTTGCATCAAAAACAGCGTTCGACGCGCTGCAGGTCGACGACCACAGCGACGAGGAAAGCGAGGAGGAGGCTGTCGATGCCGTTCCGCAAATCGTCATAGACGAGAGGTGCGCGTCTCTTCGGCCTTTTTCCGAAAATATTCCTCATAGTCTGCAGTGCGGCAGAGCAGACTGCCAAACTGACCAAAACTGCTCAGAAGAAGGCGGCAAAGGCTGCGCGCGAAGCAAAACGCCAGCAGAAGCTGTCCAAGAGCAGAGACGTTTCCCCGTCGCCGGTATCGACTCCCGATGTCCCGAGCTCGCTGTCACCCTCTGTCGAGACGGCCACACTACCAGCTGAGCCGGCCGCTGTTGAACCCCCGCCAGTAGCAGAGCCTGCCCCGCCGCCACCGCCTCCGAAAGAGCTGCCAACTGTATCACCCGTTAATGGTACCTTAACGCCGAAGCCCGCGGTGCCGGCCGTGGAACCGCCAAAACCAGTGGAGGCTCTGAAGGCTTTTGTACCAGCGCCAGTCGCGCCTGCTGCGGTGCCAGCATCCAAGGTCGCCGCCCCACCTCCCTCGGCAGCAGTAGAACTCAGTGCTCCCGATGCCGAGAAAGCAAAGAAGCGAAAGAATGTTGTGGAAAGAACGGTCTGGACGCTCATTATGATAGCGGGTTTCATTGGTGAGGTCATTCTTAAGCCTGAACGAACGTGTCCTGACTTGTTGTTGACTTGACCAGGGTTGCTGCTGCTCGGACACGGATACATGATTATTCTCGTCATGATCTGCCAGACAGTCGTCTATCGCGAGGTCACCGCGCTTTTCTCTTTCAAAAAACAGTCCGGCCCAAAGGTTCCCGACCACCCCAGGAAAGACATCTGGAGCAAGACCCTGAACTGGTACTTCTTTGCCGTCACCAACTACTTCCTCTATGGGGAGAGCATCATATACTATTTCAAGGTTCGGATCGGCATCGGCAGTCCGTACTCGTACTGAACGCCAAATAGCACGTCGTGTTTGCTGACGCGCAACTACTTCCGTTCGCCACCAATCATCGCATGATCAGCTTCGTCCTCTATACCATTGGCTTCATGGGCTTTGTCATGTCGCTCAAAAAGGGCTACCTCAAGCAACAATTCGGGCTCTTCTGCTGGGTGCACATGACGCTCTTGCTCATCGTTGTCTCAAGGTACCATTCAAACACCTCATTCCGTTAAATCTCCTGTCTAACACGCCCAACAGTCACTTCATCGTCAACAACATTCTCGAGGGCTTGATTTGGTTCTTTGTGCCAGCCTCCTTGGTCATCTGTAACGATGTTTTCGCGTACATCTGGGGTCAACTGATTGGCCATACCCCGCTCATCTCCCTCTCACCGAAGAAGACTCGGGAAGGTTTCGTCGGTGCCTTCATCACTACCGTTTTGTTCTCTTTGGCCTGGGGTTCTTTCTTCATGCAGTTCGATTACATGATATGCCCTGTACACGATCTCGGAGTGAGTGCATGGAGCAGCGTCGCCTGCCGCCCCAACCCCATCTTCCTATGGAAAGAATGGCAGCTCTGGGCACCTGTCGCCCAATTTCTCCAGACCTCCGTAAGTCAATGTCATTGTCCGATCGCAATTACCGTGTCTAAAATGTTCTAAGTTCGGAGTGTCCATAAAAAGCATCTCCTACGTGCCTTACCATCTCCACCTTATTTTTATGGCAACTTTCGCTTCTCTTGTGGCACCATTCGGCGGGTTCTTCGCGTCTGGGTTCAAAAGAGCTTTTGATATCAAGGACTTTGGCCATAGTATTCCCGGCCACGGTGGTATGACCGACCGAATGGACTGCCAGTAAGCAGCTCGCAGTTGCTCGTGATCTCTCTCTCTCTCTAACATTGTGCCAGGTTCCTCATGGGTGTCTTCGTCTATGTATACTATAGCAGCTTGATCCGAGAGCACAACGTCACAGTCGGCTCCGTCTTGCAGACTATCGTCAGCGGCTTGACGGTGGACGAGCAGTTGGAACTTATTGCTGATCTGAAGAGATACCTGGATGGACAGGGTATACGTATACCGTGCTGAGTTCTTTTCGATGACGATTCTCCGAATAGTCTGATAATGGAAACAACATACCATGTTCATTCAATACACCAGGAACGACGACTATTGTCAGGAAACCAGGTTCAAAAATAGCGTCCTCTATCTTTGGCACAAGATAAACGTCGGTGATTCATACAACTCAAGGTTTTGCGAGACAAGGCCGGTTGCGCCGTTCATGCTTCTCGTACAGCAGACAGCAGTGTAGGGGATGCGAGTCGACTCTTGTGCGCCGGATCTTGTGCGCCTCTCTGTGCGTTGTGAGTGACGAATCGGAGTATAGAGGCTGCACACTAAGCCATTCAAGTCGTCACGACTAGTATCAGACGCGTCATCACCTGAGGCGCACGGTACCGAGAATCATCCTCCTCTTCGGAGTTTTAGGTGCGCAATAAAATATATAGCTACAGTGCTTTCACCAGCCATTGCTAACCAACTGCACAACATGTTGTACTCTTCAATATTCGCTGCTCTCGTCACTGTCGCACTTCGCCTTTCTGAGGTCAAATCTCAACCCAGCTCTACATCTTGGACTTTGCTGAACTTGTGACTTTTAGGTCGAGGCTCACGGTGGAGTACTTAGCTATAACATAGCAGGTACTACGTACCCAGGGTATCCTGTTTCTCGTCGACGTCGCAAAGAGCGTACTGACAGTCTACTATTCCAGCTTCGTGCCCTACAACACGCCTACGGGCCAGTCCAGTATCCAGGTGAGAACGCCCCCACAGCAGTTGAGGACTTGTTTGAACTATGAACTTACAGAGAGAATGGGATACCTACAATCCCCTTACGTCCGCCACCGACCCGAGCCTCTCGTGTAATATCAACGGTGCAGCTCTCGCTCTCCAGAAGTCCGCGACTGTTGCTGGTGGGTTTGGGTGTCCTCTTTCAGGATTGCAGAGACTCATAGATGGCGCGTTGGTAGCTGGCTCGAAGGTCATTGCCTACTGGAACACATGGCCACACACCATAGGCGTAAGTGTGCGCTGTGTACCTAACCATGTTCTGACGGCGCGAATCCTACCAGCCGGTCCTGGTCTACATGGCCAACTGCGGTAGTAGCTGCACAACCGCCACGACGTCCGCGTTGAAATGGGTTTGTACATTCATCGTCGTGTTGTCTTATAGATTCTCATCTGACCACAGTTCAAAATCGATCAAGCTGGTCTGATTTCCGGAGCTCTGCCCACAGGTCTTTGGGGTCAAGGTGAACTCGTCAACAACAATAGTTCCTGGTCAGTGATTCATTCTCAACCCTGTGGGGGTGTTTGGCTCAAGTCCTTGTAGGACATCCACTATCCCGGCGAGTCTGGCACCTGGAAATTACATTCTGAGACATGAGGTCTTTATTTGACCTTCAAATGTCTAAAAAAACGCTGATTATGGTGATGTAGCTTATTGCACTCCACACTCCAGACCAGCCGCAATTTTATCCAGAGTGTGCTCAGCTCATCATCACAGGAAGTGGAACGGCCACCCCGCCTGCTTCCGACCTCGTCACCTTCCCTGGTGCTTATTCGGCGTACGTTAACTGCTCCCTGTTGTTGGTGACTTCAAATCTGACAGTGTTATGCCCTTCACAGTTCGGATATTAGTATTACCATCGACATCTATAACCCACCTGCGTCGACCTGGACCAACTACACCATCCCCGGACCTGCTGTATGGAGCGGGTGATTATTCGACGTTTACGGAAAAGTGGTACACGCTAGTTTATGAATCATCGCCAAAGTTCTTAGTAGTTTTATAACGCCTCCAATTGTTTGATCCTTCCATCCAAGAGACTCAAGACGGTGTCGAAACCTTTCAGAACACCTTCATCTGGTCCTTGTCCAGGAACGAGACGCGTGTGCGCAAAGTCTATGAGTTTGACGGTGAATGGGAAGCTAGGCTTTTTCTTGGCGGCGTCGTCGTCTTCATCATCATCCTCCGCATCATCCTCTTCTTCCTCATCGACATTGTCCATCATCCATTTCACGCCTTCTTCCGCCTTGGAGGCTTCGCCTTCATAGATTATGAGTAGACTTCCACCGACCATTCTGATTTCGATGGCAGCGTAAGCCTCGCGGATATCTGCGATGTCCTCCCGTAGTGCTTTCACAATGGGAAGAAGAGGGCCGATAGGAAGCCCGCTAGTGCACTCGTCGGATTGAACGGGAAAGAATTTGGCAACACCGTCCGGGAGGTCGGAGACCTTGATGGACTTGCCGTATGACTTGGGAGTGTTGACTGGTTCCCCAGTCGCGTTATCGTATACCTAAAGCCATCTTAAAGAAGACCAAAGCCAGATTGGGAATTTACATACTTGGAATCCTGTCAAACGGATACCGGACTCCAGAGAGGTAGTCTCGCGAGCAGTCTTGAGCATTCGCTCAACTTTCTCGGGCGATGCCGATTCGTCGTAAAGAACCGTTCCAAGTTTGATGTCGAGAATGTTCGGCTTCAAGAAGGGATGCGAAAGATTCTCCAAGACAAGGGACTGTATTTACAGTACGCCACGATAAATAGACTTCCAGATAGTTGATCGCAAGACACGTATCTTTCTGGGCGCTCGCGTCGACATTCTGAGTGACCTGGATTCCTTCCTCTCCTTCAACAGCCTTGCCCTCGAGCTTCAAAGTGCCAATGAATTTTGGCGTGAACGGACGCAAATCCGCGAATGTGGGGTCGTTGGTGAGGGATTGGTAGAACTGATGTTCGAGGGGAAGAGCAGGCTTTATCAAGAGAGAGCCGTCCTCGCTGGTCATAACGCCCGCATGGCCGCCGACTTGGGAGGAGAGCGGAACGGTGCTGGTCCCTTCTGACATGATTGCTGGAGATGCCGCGCGAGGTGTAAGTAATCGATTAAGCTGATAAAGGGGCAGTGGCGGTGCACATCCCAAACCAGTCCCAAACGTCATTGAACCTCTTGGCATTGCACCACGATGGACCACGAACTCAACACGTATCTGGCGGTCACCCTTGGGCCCGATTCCCCTCACAAACGGTCTCCGGAAACCTTGAACTCAGTTCATCCATCGATCACACATGTCGGTCCCGTCGGCGCGCTCGACAACGTTCAATTAGTCAGCGTGTCCAAGGCGGTCTGGGCCGACAAAGAGGCAGAAATTCTGTCCAAGTTGAAGGAGACACAGGGTGTGCAAAGAGTAGACATTCAGTCTCTGAAACAGAGATCCAAGCGGGATGAGTTTTGACGCGTTCGTTGCCTTCCTCTGTCGAACATGTTCCATGTAAATCGAAGATTTACAGAATGAAACTACCCTTGTCACCGTGTCAGAATATCACACGCATTCTAGGCTGAATCGAACCTGGTGGCTATCAGTGGCCGACGGAGTGCAACGTAACATAGTAGTCGTAACATGCAAGTCGCATGTATTACAGATGGACGGAACGGACGATCTTGCATCCATCTTGGGCAGCGTCACAACTTTGAAGTGCTATTGTAGTTTTATCTAGAGCGGCCAAGTCTCAAAACAAGTACCCATGGTGTCCGGCGACGACCAGGCGACGATATACGCGACAGTGATACAGGGCACTAGTGGCGTCGTTTGTCATTTCGGTCGTAGCCGCGGCTTGACCACGACAATGGCCGCTATGCCGAGTACTTACGAAGCTCCTATGAGCTCGAGGCTGTGAACACAATGCACATTAAAGGCTCCTCTATCTGTCTCTCTCACCCTACACGCCCCCACCGCTCGCCCTAACCCTCACATCAGTGCCTTGCCTGAGCGAAATCCGTGAACTCGAATTGATCAAAGTACATATTGCAGATCTTCGAGTGCTGGTCCTTTTCTGTCGCTCAGGCCTACCATGGCCTCTTCCTCAAATCCCAGTGGATATGGGATTTCCCTGAGTGGGACGTCAATATTGTACGTCGCCACCTCTATTTTATTCAGTATATCATTCTCAAGTGTGATTCGCAGATACATCACGACATCCATAGTCGGCTCTGTGACGATATTGCTCGTGTTGTGCTGCGTGTGGCGTGTCTTTCGGAATCGGAGGAGACAAGGGGCAGGACTACCCGCTCATGACTTTCTCTATGGCTCAAGAGACAATGAGCCCGCACTCTATGATATCTGGTTCAAGGAAACCTTCGCGGAATATACTTGGGCGGACCTCAAGGTTGGTACGGTCCATGGAGAAGTGTTGTTAATGAGACTCACTTTCTTGTAGCCCATCTCGCTAGATAAGGTCGAATCGATGACGAACGAGCCTATCAAGAAGACGAAGCGTATTTCGCATTCGTTCTTCAAACTGCCAGTGAGACAGAAGTGTGCGGACTCTACGCTCGGTGACTCGCTCTCAATAGAGGAGCCGATGGCGCCTTCTTTGCAGCTGTCTGTCCTTATTGCAATGCCGTCACCTCCGAAGGAGAGGGGATCGACGAGTCTTGTAGATGGAACGGAGATGAACGTTGGGATGATTCGGGTGCCGTTTCTTGAGAAGTTATGACCAATTACGCCCCAGTATGTTGTATCAGTATTTTCGTTATAATCTGTGTACACTAGCTTTGTATTCCCAATGTTTGTGGCTTATAGGCGAATTTGACAGTCAGTTTTCTGTAATAACAACGGGGCCGGGGGAGACATCTAGATTTGGCAATTCGAATTTCGGCTTTGTAACTCGCTTGCGTCACAAAATTCTTACAAAGTCACTTTTACCACCGATACCGTCGTCTGCCTCTCTGCTCATCGTCGGACACGGTGTCGACGAGCCAAACGCCCGTGCAACCACTCCCTTTGAGCTGGCATCTGTCCGTCGCCCATGAGTTGGCTCGGAAGGGGTCTGCGGTCAGGCGCATTCCCGACATCAAGACAGCAATGCCCGCGACGCGCCCTGTCGTACTTTGAGGTCGCTTCGCGGCCCACGTCGCTCGTCCACGGCTGGGACAGCAGATCCTTCTCATCCTCCGTCGCCCGCCTCGTCCAGCGCTCTCCCGCTCTCCAACACCCGCGATGGATAAACTCCAAGCCAAGACCGGACGAGGACCCGGACGAGACCGACAAAAAGGCGCTAGAAGAAGCTGACGAGGCGGAGGAGATTGAGGGCGCAAAGATACGCCTGTCGTCGTCGTCGGGTGACGAGGGTTCTTCCGACTCGTCTTCCGCGCCAGAGTCGGCGCCGCCCGCGTCCAGTGATGGTGCACCACCTTCGTCCTCGGATGGCAGCGGGAAACCGCCTTCGTCGTCGTCGCGCCCGTCGAGCACGATAGCCCGTCAGTCGGTTCCGGAAGTGTATCCCCAGGTCCTGGCTCTCCCCATCGTCCGCCGTCCATTATTCCCCGGTTTCTACAAAGCCGTCGTCGTCCGGAACCCCCAGGTCGTTGCCGCCATCAAGGACATGATGAAGCGCGGCCAGCCTTATCTCGGTGCTTTCCTGCTCAAGGACGAGCACGCAGACAGTGATGTCATTACGGATTTGAACTCGGTCCATCCAGTCGGTGTCTTCGCCCAGATTACCAGTGTCTTCAGCGCCAACCCCCAGGATGACAAAGAGGAAGGTCTCACGGCAGTTCTCTACCCGCACAGAAGGATAAAAATCACATCGTTGCTCAAAGCTGGAGGCTCTGCCAATGCAACGGTCCAAACTCTGACCGAAGAGGATGGCGATTTGTTGACTCCCCCTCCGTCTCCTGTTCTCGAAGACAGTGTCGTTGTTGGTGCGCACATAATCCACTCATTCTTGTCTAGTCATGCCAACCAATGTATACAGGTCCCGTGCAGACATCGTTCCTACACAATCACGACATCTCTATCGTTAAGGTCGACAACTTGTCTACAGAGCCGTACAGCAAGGACAACCACCACATCCGCGCCTTCATGTCTGAAATTGTCTCCGTGTTCAAAGACATTGCTCAGCTCAATCCTCTCTTCCGTGATCAGATCACCAACTTCTCTATCAACCAGATCGCGTCGAATGTCTTTGACGAACCCGACAAGCTTGCAGACTTTGCTGCCGCGGTGTCCACGGGTGAAGTTGGCGAGCTGCAGGACGTTTTGGAGAGTCTCTCTGTCGAGGATCGTCTACAGAAAGCCTTGCTGGTTCTGAAGAAGGAACTCATCAACGCTCAGCTGCAGAGTAAACTTTCTCGGGACGTGGACAGCAAAATCGCCAAACGCCAACGCGAGTACTACTTGATGGAACAACTCAAAGGTATCAAGAAGGAACTTGGAATGGAGTCGGACGGCAAGGACAAACTCATCGAAAAGTTCAAGGAACGTGCCGCTGTGCTCAAGATGCCAGAAGCTGTCCGCAAGGTCTTTGACGAAGAGATTAGCAAACTTGCCGGATTGGAGCCTGCTGCATCCGAGGCTAATGTTACAAGGAACTATCTGGAATGGTTGACCCAAGTAAGTTTCATGCACACGTCCTTCTGCTTCAGCCATTGAACTGCTCTAGATTCCCTGGGGACAACACTCCCCGGAGAACTATTCCATCTCACATGCTCAAGTCGTTCTGGATGAAGATCATTATGGCCTGAAAGACGTCAAGGATCGCATTCTTGAGTTCTTGGCCGTCGGAAAGCTTCGCGGTACTGTTGAGGGCAAAATCATCTGCCTAGTCGGGCCACCGGGTGTTGGAAAGACATCGATTGGAAAGTCGATATCCCGCGCGTTGAACCGACAATTCTTCCGCTTTTCGGTCGGTGGCCTGACAGATGTTGCTGAGATCAAAGGTCATCGAAGAACTTACGTCGGGTGCGTAGCAGCTCTTCGATTTTGAGGGTGGTAATTAACCTTTCTCACAGTGCATTGCCTGGAAAGATCATTCAGGCGCTGAAACGCGTGGGCACCGAGAACCCGCTCGTCTTGATTGACGAGGTGGACAAGATCGGTAGAGGCATCAACGGTGACCCAGCCAGCGCGCTGCTGGAAATGTTGGATCCTGAACAAAACAATAGCTTCCTAGATCACTAGTCAGTGCTTGTACTACATTCCCCTCGAGTCTTGCTGACGTTCTACCAGTATGGACGTTCCAGTTGATCTTTCCCGTGTTCTCTTCGTTTGCACAGGTGTGTATATCCTCAGCATCCCTCCTTCTCGCTGAAATTATTGCAGCCAACAACTTGGATACTATTCCTGCGCCACTGTTGGATCGAATGGAGGTTCTGGAAGTCAGCGGGTATGTCTCAGAGGAGAAGGCTGTTATTGCCGACAAGTATCTCGGACCTCAGGCCAAGGAGGCTTCTGGTCTGAAAGAAGCTGATGTTATCCTGGAACCCTCCGCAGTCGACGTCTTGATCAAGTATTATTGCCGTGAGAGTGGCGTACGGAACTTGAAGAAACACATCGATAAGGTGAGAATCTTCACGACGCTTCGAGCACAACGTTGACAATACTGCTCTAGATCTACAGAAAGGCTGCTTTGAAACTCGTCCAGGAACTCGGAGAGGATGTTCTCCCAGAACCGACTCCGGCTACTGAAGCGGCTATCGCGAATGACAAGAACACCACGTTCGTCGAGTCTCAAAAGCCCGTTAGCAATGAGCCGACGCTCGCTTCGGCGGAAACCACAGACGACAAGAAGCCCGTGACAACACAAGACAGGAAGCCCATGAACGTTCCGGCCAGCGTACATGTCCGTATCACTCCTGATACTTTGAAAGATTACGTTGGGCCTCCCGTGTACCAGAAGGATAGGATGTACGTTCATACACCGCCTCCCGGTGTGAGTACCGGCCTGGGGTATCTCGGGAACGGTTCTGGCGCCGTCATGCCTGTTGAAGCTATGGTCAGTTATATTGCGCCTCCCAATAGGACGTTACTCAAATGCTGTTTTAGAGCATGCCTGGAAAGGGTGGTTTGCAGCTTACCGGTAAACTCGGAGAGGTTATCCGCGAGAGTGCCCAGATCGGCTTGAGCTGGGTGAAAGCGCACGCATACGAGCTTGGCATCACGGACAGCCCGAACGAACAATTTTTGACAGACCGGGATATTCATGTCCACATGCCTGAGGGTAGCATAGGCAAGGAGGGCCCTAGTGCTGGAACGGCTATCCTATCCGCTTTCGTCTCGCTCTTCACCAAGACTAGGATAAATCCGGATATTGGTAAGTCTGGTTTATGAATTTCTACGCATGAACTCGAACTCATATCGCGTCGTGTAGCCATGACCGGGGAAATATCTCTCGTCGGCCAGGTGCTGCCTGTTGGCGGACTGAAGGAGAAGATTCTGGCTGCACACCGCGCGGGCATCAAGACGATCATCGCGCCTGCTGCCAACCGGGCAGATATCGAGGAGAACGTACCGGACAGCGTGAAGACTGGCATCAGGTTTGTCTACGTCGAGGATGTGCGGGAAGTGCTGGAAGAAGTGTTTGCGGGCGAGAAACTGGTAGAGAGGTGGAAGGAGACTCTTGCATACTAATCACCTACACATTTACTCATCGATCTGCATTATACTACCCTACCACGTTAGAGTGTTGTGTTTTCTTTCTCGTCCTCGTACATATAGCAGAAACTGTATTTTTTATCATTGTGTTATCCCAGCTCAACATTCGTTCCAGGCAAGAAAAGAGTTTGAGTTAGTTCGCCTGGTATTTTCAGCGTGGAGATGTTTTAAATTCAAGAAGCTTACCTCCATGGCAAGAAACGCGTCTTTCACAACTGTGGCCATACTGTCGCTCATGGGAACTTCATGTAACGCGTCGATCGACTCGAGCCATCTGTAAGCCTGGTGCTCGTCCGGATTGAGTATCGGCGTCGGCTGAACGCCATTTGCTCCCTCAACCTCGACAATAAAGTTGAGCTGCTGGGCGGGGCCACGTTTCGTGGTGTACTCAAAGCCCTGGAATTCCACAACCACCCTGCTGACAAGAAGTCCCGTCTCCTCCAGCGCTTCTCTCGCTACTGTCTCCAAGATCGTCGCATCGCACTCCTCCCAGTTCCCTCCGGGGAGTTCGTACATGTTTGGATATGCATCTTCATGGGCTGCACGCTGCAGGAGGAGGAGCTTGGGGCCATCGATGATGATGGCGACCCCGACGGTCACTCGCTTTCCGGGGTGTTGGTCGCGGAGGGTTTGGAGAGGTATGTCGCGATCTTTGACAGCTGGAGAGACGGTGAAGGGGGGCATCTTGATGGTATGATGCTGACTTGAGATGAATCATACCTCGCTTCCGTGGTACACGTTCGGCCATGGACGATATAGCGGAATCAGCGGAATGTGACCCTCAAGAGATTTAGTATTCAGCAATGTGTGTATAGTTACACGATGGTGTATCTCAGCATACCGCCAAAGCGCATAGCTTTCTGTCCATTGGCACGTTCGAAGCCAGCGACGCCAAGCCCTTTCGCGTCCTGCCCTCCACAGGTCGCCACATAATACACAGAAAGTTCGCCTGCGCCGGCAGGAATGTACACCGTCGCGCTCCATCCGCCCTCCTCACCAACGCGCAAAGGTGTCCTAGTCCTATCCGGCATACTTAGGAGATAGACATAATTGTCTGCCTCTGCCGTCGACATGTGCTCGCAAGCCTTGAACAAGTGGAAGCTCGTCCACGCGCCGCCCTGTACGTATGTTTCTGCAGGCTGCACGAAGTACGGGTTGAAATTGAGCTTGTAAAAGTCGTTGAAGATGGTCGGGCCGTCGGGCTCGCCGATGTACTCTTCCCAGGAGACGGGCGTCTCGACGAGTTGGTAGCCGCTATCCTCGGGGAAGTGGCGGCGGCCGAACTCGGCGGCGGTCAATGAGAACCACGCGGGGGTGAAGCGCTGGTGGTAGGTCGTGCCTTCGAGCGCGCCGGCGCCCCAGCAGCAGTCGATGAGGCGCCACTCGCCGTCCATGAGCACGCAGTTCCACGCGTGATTTGGTTGAAAGGGCACGATGCCCTCGGCGACATACCCAAAGCCCTTGCCGTGCCCGCCCACCTTGAGCGCCTGCAGCCCGACGCGCTCGGCGAGAAACACAAACAGCCCGGCGTACCCGTCGCATATGGCGAGCCCGGACTGCAGGGTGGACTCGGCGGTCGCGACGCGCAGGTTGCCAGAGAAAAAGGCGTCGCAGTCGTACGCGATGTTGTGGTGCATCCACGTGAACAGCGCCCTGCACTTTTCCGTCTCCGAGGCGAACGGCGCGGTGAGATCGTGGGCGAGCTGGTCGAGCGATTGCACTGTGTGGCGCGGAAATTGCGCGGCGTGGGCATCGACGTACGAAAAGTCGTGGCATTTGACGCAAGAATCAGGCGGTTCATCGTGATTCACTGCAGGCTCGTGGACAGGCTCTGGCGGAGGCGTGGGCAGCCTTGCAGGCATCGGCGGCAGGCGGCGGGGCGGGGGCGGGGGCGGCGGTGCTTCATGGTGATGAGGGATGGGCGGCGGAGGCCGGCTGATCAGACGCAGGAACTCAGGGCTTCGTGCGGGCAGGTCTGAGGCAGCCCGTGCTTCCGCTCTCGCACGCGGAGGCGGAGGCGGTGGTTTCTTAATTGCTGCTAATATCGACGGTGCCCGACCAACACCCTTCTGCTCAAGCTGCAGGCTCGCAATTCTGGCCGCAATGCCCATCGGCTTGGCGACCTCGTCATCGTCGCCCGCGCCGCTCGGAGGAACACTACGACGAGGAGGCAGTTGTGGACGAGACATGAAGGTTACAACGTGACAGGGTAAAGGGAGGCACAATCTGATTGAAACGTCGCTGCTATCTCATGATGGAACTGTACAACAAATAGTATGGCAGCAAGGAGATATTCATACTTTTATATTGGAGGGTTGCATGGCATAATGGTAGCAGCATTGACGCATGGCAGACAGTAAGGAGACCAACAGAGGTAAGATTCGACAGGGTAGTGCTTTATGACCGTGGCTTTTCCTGCAAGACAGATACGTGTAAGCCGATGGGAAGCCGGAGTGAGGGCAAGAGCAGCGAACCTTCTTCTCCTTCCACAGCGCAAGGAGGCCGACGCCGGACACCTTGACAACCTTGAATCGCACACCGGGAATATCACCCTTGGCCTTTCCGCGGCGACCGAAACCAGAGATCAGCACCTCGTCGTTCTCGTCGACAAAGTTGAGGCAACCGTCATTCTGCCGCAGGCTGGTGAGCGGGACAGCGCAGACGGCGGCGGCAGAGCACTCACGGGCACGAACGCAGTGACCTTCTTTCCGTTCTTGATCAGCTGCACCCGGACACACTTCCGGATGGCAGAGTTGGGCTGCTTGGCCTCGACACCGACCTTCTCGAGGACGATGCCCTTGGCGTGCGAGGATCCACCGGTGGGCGAGGTCTTGTAGACGTTTCCGAGGGCGCGCTTTTTGTACGCCTTGTCCGCCTGCGGATGTTGGTCAGCGCCGTGCGAGGGGCGAAAATGGTGATGCGCTATCGCACCCAGCGGTTTTCGCGGCGGTCATTTCGCAGCTTGCGAGCAGCTTGCAGTCCACGGGGTTTGTTGGCTGGCAAAAGGGGCGGTCGTCAGCAAAAAGGGCGCTCAACGCTGTCGGCAACGACGTACAGCCCATTCTTGAGGTCGACGGTGAGAGTTGCTGGTGGAGGTGCCTTTTCTCGCTTTTCGGACGAAAACCGCAAAGTCCCGAAACCTTATTTGGGCCAGCTGCTCTCTCGTTTTCAAAGTCCGACACACCTCGGACACGTGCTCGGGTCTCTCATGTTCGGACGACTGTATTGTCAATAAATGTAGCCTGTTTTCCCATACTAATCTCAGACCGCTGCTGCTGCTTGGGTGAGGCCTCCTTCATCCCCGCATTTCGCCTGGTGTAACCGCCGCACATGAATCTTCTCTGGCGGCGAATCTCTCAGTCTGGACTCTGTCTGCCTTCGCTCTACGCTCTACAAGAAAGTACCTCTCCCTAATCAGTCTCCTTCTTTGACGGAGGGGAACCCTCACAGTCAGCTCTCCGCTTACCCGGTCCACTTTGACTGCCATATCGTCATCTAGTCCTATGCGGGCAATCACTCCCTACGAATCGGTCCTAAAGCTACACAACGTTGTGGTCTCGCCAACAAGAAGCTCGTGGTGGCATGCGAGTTCGCTCTAGCCTAGACGTGCTTGCCCCTCGATACTTCCGTCCAAACGGCTCCGTCTTATCGCCTTTCCCATCAGTAGAGGATGTGCCAGACGTCAGCAGGTAGACTCGCACTCAATATGGTACCGCCAAGAAGTGCTACAGGCCCATTACCCTGCCTAGTAAGAAAGTCAAGTCTCGACTTGTTCTGCCGTTGCCAGCCCTCCAATCATCTTCCGCCGGTTACCTCCACAGATGCAGATTGCGGGGCATCAAGTGCGCATACCTGAATGTCAGACGCGCCTGACGCGTCCTCCGCGATTCCCTCGGCTCGTGCAAGTCCTTCACATTTGCCCTTCACACGCCCACAGCGACTTGCAAATCAGACGACCACGCAAAGCTTGGCGTGCCGGGCAACAAGTATGAGCCGCCGGTTGGACACTAAGTAGACGGGATACTTTTCACACCTGTGTATGGGAGGGCTCTTAATGTCACCGGAGCAATGAACTATCCCAAACACACATGGTCCCTTGAGGATGGGCATGTCAAGGCCTATCAAGGAGACTAACGTTGTCCTGTCAAGCGAGCGCGACTTGTGACCATGGGTGTGCGATTGTCGCTGATTCTCAACGTTATGCTCCGGTGGCGCACAGCGGAGGTCGGACGTTCTCTCCAGGGTTCACGCCATTGAGCTGGCCTCGAACTTGGGGACAAAATAGTGTCATTTCACGACCTGTATACGACAACAGTATCGGACTCTTTCACGACCTGAGTAGTACAGATTCGGCCTTGTCAACTATGAATAGAAGAACGTCCGCCCACGGGTAAAGTTCACCATAGGCGGGAATCAAAGTGATATGATAATGATATTCGTCGCGGGTGAGGAAGAGTGTGATATGGTGGTTAGCGCGCTTTGCCTGCTGCCCGATTTTGCATTGCTAACCAACGTCGAGATCCTGGGGTCATCGGCGTGGAGGAAGGGCCTGGAGTAGCTCCGGCTGCTTTGCGTTCGAATTGGCGCGTCCTTCTGTTGACAGGATGGACGATCGACACAGGCGGCGCGACGGGAGGGGACAAGAAAGGCAGATTTCCGGTACCTGGTACTGAGAGAAGCTGGGGCACAAAGCACACGGAAGTACTTTGGGATTTGGGTGGTGGTGGAAGGGTGGGTACAAATGTGGATGCTTTGGCGTTCAAACGAGGCGCGGCGGTCAGATCTCGATTTATTGTGTGATTGACGTTGGGACTGGGCGGCAAAGAGCGTGATTCGGTATTGGGCAAAGAGGGGGGTCTAGTCCGAGGTTTTGATGCTAACCAGAGGACGAAACTGGGAGATAAATCGGCAGGGCGGGCTGGTGAGGTGCGTCGCGTGATAGATCTGGAGAACCAGGCGTAAAGGCGGTCAAAGAGTGTGTGAGAGCGAGCAAGGGACACGGGTCCTGTTGACTTGTGGTAGGATAATACGGGCTGTGGCTGAATGTCTGTAGTGGATGATGGACCAGGATACCTCGGCTTCTGTATTCCAAGCTTGAGAAAGCACTTCGGCGAATGTATGCTGCCCCGCGTACCTGTTTGGACTTGTAGAATCCGGACATCCGGCGCCATAGAGTCCGCAGAGCAGGTTTCAGTGGCATGTAGTGATAGGCGACGGCACCGAGCGACCAAGTGGGCGATGAAGAGGTCCGAGGTAGACGTTGTCTGCGCATGGCACCGACGACGACGCAGACAGCGGCAGCGGCGAGCATTGCATTCGGAGCGGTGACGGTGTCTCTGAGAGCGGCGCGAAGTCGGCCATTCTTGATCATGATGGATGGGAAGGAAGAGGCCTGGACGTCATGTGATCGCAACACCCTTCATGCTCTTCCGTCATGTGGCGAGGAATTTCGTAGCGCGGACGCGGACGCCCACGCGGCGTCTGTCGACGCTTCTTCAGGACCTGACTGATCGGGGCTTCATTCACCAAACGACAAAGTTCGTCGATCTTTCAAGTTCAACTGCAGGCTGGCCGACCAGAAAATAGACAGAATGAACTGGCTGCTGCTCTGGAATCCTCTCCTCAGACAATATACTCTGGAATTGACCCAACTGCGCCTGCTCTGCATATCGGCCATCTCTTTCCTCTCATGTGTCTTCTTCACTTTGAACTACGAAGTCACATAACAATTCCACTTGTGCGCCATATCTTCTGCAAATACTCTACGGCTCATGGTAATGGTAATTTAGATAGGCGGTGCTACAGGGCTTGTCGGAGACCCATCTGGCAGAACAAAGGAGCGCTCACCGGCAGACGTGAAGCAGGTGGAATCCAATGTCCAGCAACTCACGGAAGGCGTACAACGTTTCTTCCGCAGCGCGTCCGTCTACGCGTCACAACGCGGGTTCGCACCCATCAGGGAGGATATTTCCGTCAAGAGTAACCTGGAGTGGTACGAAAACTTCAAGCTACTCGACTTTTTGCAAGAAGTCGGGATACATGCCAGAGTGAATACGATGCTTGCTCGGGAGAGGTATGTCGAACGATCACACCAGACTTCTGCTGACCTGTATACACAGCGTCCGTTCGCGACTGGAGTCTCACCAAGGCATGTCATTCACCGAGTTCACGTACCAGCTCCTGCAAGGCTACGACTTCTACTACCTCAACAAGCACCACAACTGTCGAATCCAAGTGGGCGGGTCCGACCAGTGGGGGAACATCGTCGCAGGCGTAGAGTTCATCCGCAGTCTCAACGCGTTCTCAAAGACGCCCGTGCCGGAGCCTTTCGGTATAACGACACCACTGCTCACGACGGCATCGGGGGCCAAGTTTGGCAAGAGTGCAGGGAACGCAGTATGGATGAGGGAGGATTTGACGAGTGTGTTTGACTTTTATCAGGTATGTATGCCGAGGTGGTCCGGTTTACAAAGTACTGACGGCGTTTAGTACTTCATTAAAGTGGAAGACGCAGACGTCGAGACTCTTTTGAAAGTCTTCACTCTTCTTCCACTACCGGAGATCCAGAGTATTGTGGAAGAACACGCTGTTTGTCTAATAGTCTTTTTCGTAACTGGACACTAATTGAGGTCGTATAGGCGACACCCGAAAAGCGTACCGCTCAACGGCGCTTAGCCGCAGAAGTGACGGAGTTGGTACACGGAAGTACGTACGCATGCTGCCAATTTACCCTCATCTGACGAGAAATCTCCAGAGGAAGCCGTCGAACAAGCTATAACCAAGACCGAGACGCTCTTCAAGCAGCCCAACGCCCGATTCAAGGACATGTCCGCGGATTCCCTTTTGGCTGCTTTCAAGGGCGACAATAGGTTACGCTTTGTGGACGCTGCATCAATATTCTCCACGCCCGTGGCGAAGTTGGCCGCGCGGCATGGGCTAGTCGCCTCGAATTGTACGCCATCCAGTACTAGTTCTAAATCATTATGCTCATGCGCCTCGATAGCCGCTGCCCGCCAGCTGATCCAAGGAAAAGGGCTGTACTTCAACGATAAGGTTGTACCAGAGACGCAATTTGTGGTGACCAGCGAAGACCTCATTGACGCCCGGGTCCTGATGTTGAGGGCTGGGAAGGACAAGGTTATGGTTCTCGCCGTTGCGGATGAGAGTTGAAAACTTGTTATTCCCTTTCATTGTCAGGATTTCATGAGGCAGATGAGATGCGGTTGCACTATGCTATGTATGGCTTCATGTTGAGCGATCAATATCCAGGTTCAAAGTCAAGGCATAGCACGTAGTAGCATATAAATTATCACGCAGCCCTCACAAAAGAAGGCTCCGCATACCCTTACGCACTTAATTGCGCGATGCTGCTGCATCTCTACATGACTTTCTTGGTGGTATGCACTGGCTCTTGGGTTAGGAAGGTATGTTTGTACGTCAGGGAGATGCATAGAAGTAACCAATCAGGCCTAAGGGGCTGTCTTGAGGGAGATGCGCAAGCGGGGACGACGTGCGAGTCGGGCGAGCCAACAATTCCATCCTATATCACAACGGTCATCTTTCACAGTTCATGCCACAATCTGGAAACACGTCTCTTCACTAGGGCTGGCTGGTAACACACGACATCACTCCTCCTCTGACGAATCCATTAGCTCCTCCTTGGAAAACAAGCATAGTCCTCCATAGCCTCCCCCATCCTCTTCTTCGGTTTGGCGCCTGGCTTCGTTTTCATCAACGCACCAGGCGTAACCATGAGCATTTGCGTGAGTACGATTCAGCCCTGGCGATGCCTGCTGTGGCTGGTCTCCTGGGTCGTCCTCTTCATCTTCCAAATCATCATCGACAGAACGGGCTTCGAGCGGACGCGAGGAAGAAGGATTGCCTTGGATTGGCGACGAGTCCTTGGCTGATCTCCCAAATAATCGCTGCTTCGTTCTGGTGAACAAACTGGGGACAGGCGGCTTTGGCAAAGGCTGCGGAAGGAGTATGTGTTGTTTACGTGTGGGCGTTTCTAGAGGAAGCTTCGTCAATCCTAAGCGTGCGGCGTCGTTCCGCGAGGATACGGAAAAGACGTTGTCGGTGTTCGTTGGAGTGAAGAGCGGGCTGGTTTGTTTGCGTGCTGTGGATGCAGAAGCCGATTTCGAAGAGGGATGTTCAGAAGCAGTAGCAGGAGAGGAAAGGAAGATCCAGCTGGAGAGCGGTGTTGAAGTGTTTGCTTCAAGTCTGTCAGGAGGGGCAGACTCTGAGGCGTTTGAAGGAACTACGATCCAAGTAGAAAGGTCCGAACTGTCATCGTGAGGCTTAGAGGTATGCAAGGGGAATTCGGTAGACGTATGTAGCTTCTGGGTAACTCCAATCCGATTTGTAGAAGATCTATGAGCTGACGAGCTGCTCTGGCGTGCGGGTGTGACATCAATCCAGCTGGAGAAATAGGCTTGGGAAGACTCTTCGACGATATCGTCGTCGTCGGAATAAGATAGAGCAGTGTGTTCTCGAGCGTCCGGTTCCTCTTCGGTGTAAGAGGCGATGGGCAGTCCACTGGACGGAGCATTGTTGGAAGGGGGAGAAGAAGCAGGTAAATCAAGCATAGCAGAACAATTGTTAATGTCAGAAGGGTGAGTATCGGGTGTCGTGTGATGTCGATGAGATATGTGCGTCTGGGTGTCGGAAGAGTAGGGTGCGATGCGCCTCCTGGGCTGGAAGAGGACAGGACTCTGTGAAGAGGGGTCGGACGTTGCAGTCTCTGCGCCAATGATGATGCCGACGGCTTTCCAGGGATCGTCGTAGTGGAATATGTTGCCAGAGAATGAGTCTATGGTAAGGGAGCGAACTGGAAGAGAGCCAAACATGTCGTCCGGCGGAGGACTGGGGTCGAGGGCCATCTCCTGCTCGTCATCATAGTATGATGGCGGCGTATCCTGTTCATCCTCGTCGTCGTTGTCCGCTACAGAAGGGCCTCTATATCGCGTCCTCTATGCACGAAACGCGTCATTGCCCGAGTCAAGTCATGATACGCGTTCATATACCTTTGCCTGATGTAGTAGGACGGGATCCACGTTCTCACTCCTCCGCTTGGCAGTCGGTCGACGATCTGATAACCCGGCCAGGTCTGGCAATGCCAGAATCTGGTTCATTGCTGCCCTCAACGCCGCCGCTGAAGCACAGTCAGTCAAAACGGCGGCCATCGAGGAAAAAAGAACAACTCGCGTTCTGACGTGTCTAAGGCCTCCAAAACCCTGGAATTCCTGATATCCGACCCTTCACTGGACTCAAGCCTCAGTTCACGGAATCGCCTCTGGGGTTGCTCGATGCGCCCATGCTTCTCCAGCGACGCCGTCCGCCGTCTTGCATGCGAAAAGTCAATGTCTGAGGGGTCCGCCACGCGTTTTGCTGCGGCCGTCGCCATCGGGAGGCCGCCTTTCGACAGGATGTTCATCCTCTGCTGCCCAAAGTAGCGCTTCTCCAGACGGGCAGCCGGGTCCTTCCGCCTTGATTTTGCCGCATTCCTGTCCGTAGATTAATAGGAAAAAAATATAGAGGCCTTTGCAGAGGCAGACGCACATCCGGCCGCCCATGTAATTTGCGCCACCCATATCGACGTGATGGCGGAAGGAGAAGACGCGTGAACGTGACATCATCAAGGCTTGACTTAGGCTCAGGCCCTCGCCACGATATTGTCCAATAATAAATACAGATATGCGACACATAGAGCCTCCACAGCGCGCCTGGTGTACATAAATAAGTTACCCTCCACCAATCCTAGGGTAGCGATGCATGTTACATTGTTGCGCGAGGCAGATTACTAGTCGATACGAATCGCACTATACAACCTACGTACTGCCCAATACGAGGCCAAGAATCCTATTGTTCCTGTGGAACAAGTTCTCATCAGCGGTCAGTCCTTTGATAACAGTGAATGGATCGCATACCAGTGACAAGGAAGTCAAGTATGACGAGCAAGAGCAGATATCCCAGGTAAAGCAAGACACTGGATAAAGAGTCGAGCGAAAGGCGCGAAGCCCAATAGAACAGCCCGTATGCCAAAAGCCAGAACGCGCTCCCTCCTCCAGTCAAGAACGCACGCCAATGCCATCTGTAATCTTCCGCGCACAGAACGAAGTAGGTGAACAGAATGGTGACCGTCGCTGTTGTCAATCCCACGACGGCTCCAGTCATGGCCAGGAAACCGAATGCATAGTATGCCCGCGAAGCGAACAGGCTAGACAACACAAAGTACAACTCGACGAACGCCGCTCCTGATACAGAATGTCAGAACAAACACATATACCGACTTCGAAGTGCACAAACCGAAGGGAAGCAGGCCGCTCAGCAGCGTTGAAGCCTACACAGAAGATTGTTAGTCAGAGCACATGGCTACCCGGATAATAGCAGCGTACCCAAGGCCGGAGATAATTTGGTGCAGGAGGAATTTGACGAGGTATGGGATTTACTCGCACGGGATGTTGAATGGCCTGTGTCAAGGTCAGAATTGCCATAGACCACTGACACAATGCGCACCCCATGTTTCGAACCAAAGTAGGCTCCAACAGCGGACAATGGCGCAGAAATTCCAAACCAGAGCACAACGATCAAGAGCATCGTTCCTGAATTGTACCGTATCACTTCAGTGACGACAGAAAAGTGACAGACGACGTACCGAATGGTACCGCACCCGAAGAGCCGGCGACGAGAAGGAAGAAATTGAGGAGGAAGACAATGATGAAGACGACACTGAAATGCGAGCATTAGCAGACGTAACACCAGAGAGAGCATGAATTCACGTTGGGAGCACTGTAGCAGTCATGAATGCATTCTTCCTCTTCTCTGCTCCTCCCAAAGACGCGTAGCATCGACTCGAGACATAACCACCGACTCTGTTTTGAGACGTGAGAAAGTACGCCACATGCAACACGCAGGACATCTCACCCTCCGAATAATGTCCAGCATACCATCATGACAGTAGCCAGGGATCCACGGTTAGAGGGCGAGAGGAAGCCAAGCAATGCAAAAACTTCGCCAAAAAGTCAATGACGGTGCAAGACAGCTTCCCAAGCCGGACATACCAAGTGTTACCACGACCATAGCACAGAGCTGTGCGCCATTGCCAACCATGACCGCAAGAACCATAGGATAAGTGGGAGTACGGAAGACTTCTCCATGAACAAGCTTCCAACCCCAATCCTCCTGGACGTCCTCACTCAAATCAATAGCGTTATACCGCGAAATCTATCGGCGAATTGTGAGCTCTGTAAGAAAAACTTGCGCCAAATACCTACATCACGCGAAACAGTCCGAAGGAGGATCATAGAGACCATGACACAAAGGAATATGACGATGACGAGAGAGTTTATAAGACTGAACCAATGGATACGAGGGTCAAAGATGTGCAGGTAGTTGTCCCAACGCGTAGCCTGGAAGAGAATATTTCTAAGACTCCGCTTTCGTCCTGGAATTAAGATATACGCACCCAGGGAGTATCGGATTCCTGGATGAGAGCGGAGCGTAGATGAGTATGTTTGGAGTGAGTGGGAGCCGAGAATGCTCACATTCCAGGTAACTCGATAGGTGTAACGGACTGCCTGCGTTGCTGTTTCGCTCAGAATGAGAGGCGTGTTGGTCTCTGCACAAGTGGGGGCGGCTTCCTGTGGGCCTCCAATGCTGTTGATTGCCAGTATCAGTTCCATAGATAACAAGAGAGCGGAGCGCACCTTGATGGCCATACCAGCACACCAACAACGCGGTAATCGCCTGGCGTTGGCTGATGATACCTGTACGGCGTAAGCGACTGGAAGCCGTCGGGGAACAATAGCCGCACCGGAGAACGATCTCATAGTGGTTGTTTAGAGCGGGGGCCTCTCCGTAAGGCTCGTCGTCGTTGCCGAGATTGAAACCCATGTCAAAGAACAAGTCGCCGTTGCGGGTGTCGATCTTCATTTCGGCGGCGGGAAGTCCGTCAATAAGCCAGTTTAGAGCATAGTCTTCGCGAATGCGGTCGTTGATGAACGCTGCGTCTTCACCAGTAACGTCGTCGACGATGCATAGCGTTTGACACGTTCCGTTGTTTTCGAGCATTCTAATCTGTCGACGTGGTCGGTCACGTTGGGAGACGGCAAACTAGCGGAGGGCTGCAGAAGACGCACATCATACGGAGAGTTGAATATCCTGTCGCCAAACAGAATGGACCCGAGGGATTCTGGCTGCTTTTTCGGTCCCCCTTCCGGCTCGCAGAAGCGGAATCTGGGGTTATAGTAGTCATCTTGCATGAGATGCGGTTATCACTTGTTCTGAGAGGCATTGTTGGGCGCATTCTCACAATTAATGAGTGATTTCTGCGGAAATTCGCGTCAAAATTGGCTGGCAGAGCAGCGGGCGGGCGGCACACGCACCAACTTCGCATCGTTATTGCCGGACAGCATCGGTGTGAGTGCATTGACGAAGAGGTCGACGGTATCGCCCCGCTTGTAGTTGCGGGGAGCCGCCCCAGGGAGGTAGAAGGCGTTGGCGCCGTAGGCAGCGACGGCCGCGACGACCAGAACGCTGCGCATTTTAACAGTGGTGGAATGAGCGTAACTTGGGTGGGTGACGCGTGACGTTCTCTCCGTGAAATGAAATTCAGATCAATTATAGGCTTCACCTCCATCCACCACCATGCAATTCGAGATCATCGCAAAGTGCCATACGACGCGCGCGCGCGCATCGTGCATGAAGCTGGCCCGCATGTTATCCTATTTTCTCAGCTATTCTCTGATTTCTTATATCCGATTCAGACGGTGTAACAATGTTACCCACTTTCATGCCTGTTGCTACTCAAGCCGCCATCAAAGGGCTTACGTCCCAGCAAGTAGAAGCTCTCGGCATCACCTTGATACTAAATAACACATATCATCTCAATCTTCGCCCGGGAATTAAAGTGCTCGATCAGGCTGGCGGTGCACATAAATTCCAAGGCTGGCGCCGCAATCTCCTCACGGTACTGCCTCGAATGCGGCATCTTGACCTTCTCTGTTGACTCCGTGGCTAGGATAGTGGAGGATTCCAGCTTGTCTCTCTGAGCAAATTCACGACTATAACCGAAGAGGGTGCCCTCTTTCAGAGCCCTTTTACTGGCGAACCGACGATGTTGACTGTCAGTCCAACACGCATGTGGTTGGTCTGAAACTCACTCGATTACCAGCCTGAGGAAAGCATATCTATACAACATTCCATCGGTGCAGATATCATCATGCAACTTGACGACGTCGGTAAGAATCTTTTCATTCATCAACGTTGATCAACCGTTCGATGTCATTAGTTTCCAGTCTCACAACCGGTCCACGCGTCGCGGAAGCTATGGAACGATCTGTACGATGGCTCGATAGATGCATAACGCATCACGAGAATTCGGGTAAAAAGTCGACGCAAAATCTCTTCGCCATCGTGCAAGGAGGGCTAGATCCTAGCCTCCGCGATCAATGTCTCGAGGCCATGATAACGAGAAGGGATGGCGTCGCAGGTTACGCGATTGGCGGCCTAAGCGGTGGCGAAGAAAAAGGTTTCGATTTTGCCCCTTTGACGCCAACATCGGATCCAGACTGATATCTCTTTAGACGTCTTCTGGCGAATGTACGAATCAGTGACAAGCGTTTCCAAGTCCCAAAGAATAACAGTGTCATAGAATTAAGCAATGCGCGGACAAGTTACCGGAAGATCGTGCGTTCCGAAGCCAATGCAGTCCCGGATTCTACTGACCTCTAGCCAGGACCTCGATATTCGATGGGCATCGGTTTTGCTGAAGGTAGGTCATAACATGTTTACCAGTGCGGAGGCTCATCTGCGCTCAAGATCTACTCGTCTGTGTTGCACTAGGCGTTGACATGGTCGGACTATGGATTATCTTACATGGAGACGCATCTCATCATCTCCTTAGGCTGATTGCGTGTTCCCAACGCGTACAGCACGTTTTGGCGTGGCTCTAACACATACAGGACCAATGAACCTAAGTAAGACGAGTTTTCATCTGTACATTTGGGGCTCTGACCCTTTCACGCTGCCACAGAGTTGAGCAAATACGGCAAAGACTTGGCACCTATTGATGCATCCTGCCCTTGCCCCACGTGTAACGATGGTACCACTCGAGCGTTCCTCCACCATCTTATCACGCACGAGACTTCTGCGGCTCATGGTACGGCCCTATTCACTTACTTTCAGCACCCGATACCAACACATTTTTTTAGCTGTAACAATGCATAATCTCGTCTTCCAAGCTCAGGTAATGGGCCGCGCGCGGGACGCCATAATCAACGGAACATTCCCAGATTATCTACACACCTTTTTCGCCGACTACTTTGGCGATGCAGGTTACCCTGAGTGGTGTGTCAATGCTCTTCGGAGTGTTGGCGTTGACTTGCTCAATGGGAAATCGATTAAGATTATACCTGGAAGCGGTGCAAAATGGGAGTATGCAGAGGCATGAGGACCTTGGTACTTCTGGCAATCATGTTTGGCAGTAAGCCCCAAGCTACTTGTGCACTGAAATTAACGTAGACATAGGAAGATGGCATTAATAGTACAACGTATCTTTACATACTGATTCGTGATGTTCACTGGGTATCTAGGATATCATTTACATAGGGGAATATTGGTTTCGGTGGGCCACCAGTATGTAGACTGCGCGACTGTGATTACTATCCTAAGGTGTCTCGCCGGAGAGAAAAACATGAGGAAGCAAAAGAGGGATAGTCGTTGGCTTTTCTGCCTCCGCGACGCGGTTTGACCGTACTGGCATGCAAAGTCAGATGCTTCTGCTTTACGTGGCGTGCGACGGATGTCGTATCGGCGTAGTGCTTAGAACAGCTCTGATACGGGCAAGGGTACATGCCATTCGATTCGTGCTTGTCTCTTATGTGCCCTGGACCTTTCTCAGTAAGACGTAGGCTGAACGAATTCAACACGTACTGTTCAATGCGGTCTTAGTTGTGAATCCGGTAGGCTTCTGCGTCTTGTTGAAGCATATATCGCAGTAAAAACTCTCTCGACTGTTCTTTGTGCGCATCTTGCTAATAGCGCCAGGCTCTCTTCCGCGGCAGCGCTTCGAGGGCCCTGAGGGTACCAAATTGTTCCCCATGCCAGTGTTGTAGCCAGGCGGTATGGAGAATTTGAAAAGCATCGAGCTGACTGGTAGAATAGGTCAGTAAAGTGAAGACAAACACACATGGAACAGACACTCACAATTAGCGCGGGGAGTCCTGGTCATCAGTGGCAACATCCAGATTGTCATGCGCACTGTCGCCCGCAGGCGACCAATGGGCCGGGGAGTAGGAATCGGTAGAGGGATGGAGAGTCGCTTTCCATCGATAATGATGACCATTCGGTCGTCACCTTTCCTGCTAATCGTGTTCACGGAGGACGACCCTCCGGATGGATAGTTCCATCGCGACAAGTTCGCGGGCTCTATCGCTATTGGTACGTCCACTTGGCATCCCCGGCCCTGGGCGAATGGCAGGGGGTGTCCATGGATGGACGGCTGTGCGGTGAGATATTGAGACTGCGAGAAATGGAATTGTGTCGCATCCGACTGCGATGGTGGTAAGGGAACAGGCATAAGGTTGAACAACGCTGCTATATCGATATCCCCCGAGGAAGAGGACAGAGGAGAGCAGTGTGTTCGAGGCGTCAACCAGTCTGAGCCTTCCTCATAGGATGGCGAAGTTGAAGAGGATGACGAGGAGACTGGACTGTGGGGGGACACCGGGGAGGTGGGCTGGTAGTTGAAGCTTTTGAAACGAAGCAACGACTCGTTTGAGTCCTCCAATGAGAGGTCCAAATCTAGTTCAACTCCGAAGAAGGAGCCGGGCGACTGATCGTCAGATACAAATGGTGACCACTGAGGGCTTTGGCTAAGGTGCTCTCTAGAGAGAATTTCATCAGAATACTGAAAAGGACACACACAGGCTGTATACTCACGTCGAGCAGGAAAACCTTGCCAAGCCGTGCAGATCGTTGGAGTAGTCCATGAGGTCATTGTCGAAATACATCGTGTGAGCCTTGGGATCACGACAGTAATCACTCAGCAGCGCGCGTAGGTAGAATTCGAGGGTGGCTGGAAGTAAGTGGGATGGGAAAGACAGATGGAAGGAATCGTATACCTTATACTACGACATACATCCAGGTACCACTGAGTCAGTGACTCTTTGTTTGCCCATTGCTGTCCATTTAGCTGTAGAGGACCCACGAAAGATGGACGAAGGAGCACCGCGAGGCGGCGAATGGGGCCAATCTCTACCTTTTCCAGCCGATTCTTGCTCTCTTCATCCAACGCTAGACGCTCAGCTGGAGCTCAATGGATCCAGCGGCTTACGGTTTGTTTCGAGCATCCTCAGGGCGACTCAATCGATGCCGTTAGCCAGCCTCGTGGCGTCAGGCATGATCAAAGACCGGAGCGCATTAAACAGCAAAGAGACGCGTGCAGATGATTTTCGACCTATCAGAAAGCCAGAGCGGTCTTTGAGAGGCCTGTGAGAGGCTTAACAGTGTTGAGATGACTTTCTTGAGGAAAGATTTGATCAAGCCCATCCCTGGGAGCGGTGCAAAGGGGTAGTATCATTATGTGGAGGCGGACTCGGAGTTGTTGTTGTTTTCACTCAGTTGATCCAATGAAATAGGTGTTATATTATCTCTGAAACACAGTATTGAGGCGGATAGATCCCGCCTATTGGGGTATTTCCTAGCGATACACATAATTATTTGTGATGGTACAGCGCTCATTTCAGTTGACGCGTTCAGTGTATGTTATACAGTCGTTGCACGAATAGGGATACACCGAGGATGCGGAGCATTCAATTAAGGCGAATAACATATGGCCTTCCTGCCTCCTCGACGCGGCTGCGTCTCAGCATACGGAGACGAAGGATGTTTCTGTTTGATATGACGGGACACAGAGGTGCGATCAGCGTACTGCTTTGAGCATCCTGGACAGGCAAGGGCAGGCGAGGGCTGCCCAGACAATGGATGCTTATCCTCCATGTGCCCTACAACGAAATGTTAGTAAAGGGTGCTGTGGCTAGATTCGAGGACTGACGGGTTAAAGCAGTTTTAGAAGTGAAGCCAGTCTCCTCTGCGCATTTAGTGCAGAAATGTTTGGCCTCAGAGTGTTTCGTCCTCATTTTCTTAATAGCCTTGTCCTCCCTTCCACGTCTACGACGTTTTCCGTTACACGGAGTAAAGGAAAAAGGATCAGCAAAAGAACGCGCTACGCTTCGCACAGACGAATCCATGGGTTGGAGGAGGCCCTCGAGGAACTCTGCGGGTATACCTGTTTGGCGTCTTTTAGCAGATAGCTGTTGTAGAGAACCATCATACGTACGTACATCAATCGAAGGCGTAGGCGTAGGCGCTTGGAGTGAGGCAAAAGTTCCCCGCCTCTTGTGATGAAAGTGGTGAACGCGTACGACGAACTTTGCCATGGCACGGAAGAGAAAGAAGAGCTGTTTGGCAGAGAGCTTTATGATGGTTTGTGTGGGTCGTCGAGGGATCGGGCGGAGAATTTCTGGACCGGTGTCCATCATAGATGAGCCATCTGCAGAATCGGGTGTTGAAGTGTCCCACTCCGCATGCACCTCTTGCGTGCTTCTGATTGCTACATCGAAGAGCCGCGCGTATGGATCGATAGAGGGCAAACGAAGGGGGCTGGTACTCCTTGCATCAAGGTAAGAAGGGGATGCGGGGGAGGTCGGAGAAGTGAGATAGTGTGGACTGAGATACAGGTCCGCCATAAACGATCCGTTGTCTGTTGAGTTGAAGCTCTGATTGGACGTGTAATCCGCCGGTCTGACATCACTGGGGGCGATTGGACTAGGAATCCTCTCGTAGATGGCAATGATGGGTGGGGTATTGTCAATGTGTATGCCAGGAGCCCCGTCGTTCTGCATATAGTCGCCGGAGACAGCGGTATACGCATGGTTGGGAGACATGAAAGAGGTGAAGTTTTGATCGGCGGGGATCTCAAGAAGACTTTGCGTCGCGTAGTTGTGAGGCAACGAGGACTCGGGTTCAAAATACAGCAGAGTCTGTGCCATGGATGCATTTAACGCATCCTGAAACCTGCACACAAGGTCGGGACATTTAAAAAGAGATGGAGAGGACAATTCACTTTGAAAGACTTACAACACAGGGTCAAGATGCAAGCACTCCTGTAGCATTTGTTCGAGATGTTCTTCAGTAAGCGGGACCACCACGGAAGTCGGCCGAGCGTTGTCGATGGAGTCCATGATGATGACGAGAATCCAGGGAGAGAAGGAAGGAAACTGTCGACCTTTATGTTGTGTTCAGAATTGATGTGAGGTCCTGTTTGCTCAGTGCTGTGAGAAGCTGTAAAGAGCATATAAATGTTGAGCAGCATCCGGATAGCGTGATTTTTGCGCACATCGAGCACGTTGACGCTACAGTGTAATGCCCTGGGTCGACTGAGAGCAAGCATCGTCGATTCATACCCTATTTCACGGAGATGGGCCACAGTTTGGCGAGAAAAACAGAGCTGTGGCGCTTAATCGATGTCGTTGGAAAGCCTCAAGGCATCAGGGACCCGAGCGCGTTAGACAGCAGAAGGGCACATGAACGTGTGTAGATCAGATCGTCAAACTATTTGAGGTTAGAGCGGCCATTTTGAGACAGACAATGGTCTGTAGCTGTGTGGTAGCTGTCGATAGAGGTTCCGAAGAGAAGTAATATGTGGCCTTGAAGCTGCACTGCCAGCTGGAGTCGAGAAATACGACAGGCGTGTCGTCAGCCACCAATTACAGAGCCATCAACTCTACTCCAATGATGGGGATGTCAAGATTTCAATACAGACCTGGAATGAGGGAAGACTCGAGCGCTTGAACAACTCGACAGTGTGGCGGTCGAAAAACGTCACTTGATTGATCAGCCCACGTGGTGCCGCCTTTTTCTTTTGGTGTGGTGCCACTGGTTATTCTCGGTGATATCGTATGTACTTACTTTGATCTGTACATACAGCGACTCTGTCGATCCTTCGAATACATGTGAGTTGTCAGGACTCCCAACCTGACTGTTTGTGAGCACCCCGAGGAAATGCTGTTACACACTCCAAGTGTGGGACTCGGCATCGTCAATCCATCAACCCAAAGAAAGAAAAGCATAGAGCATACGCATAAGACATATCAAAGAAACTAAACAAACAAGAAAAAGAACCCTCCCTCACGATGCCATCCATACCCACTAAAATCCGGACTCCCCGATCCAATCTTCGGAGAAATTTTGTTCTCCCTGGAGTACACCGTCGTAGACAGTGTCTTCGGACAGCTTCTTCTTGCCAGTGCGCCGAGTTGCCATGCACTGATCCGTCTGAATGAGCGTGGGGGCTGTAAGAGAGGGAAGGAGTCGCAGAAAAAAGCCAAAGACCGGAGATGCGTTCGCCATTATCTACTGAACATAAAGGTCGTTAGTTACGGGTATGATTAGGATAAGAAGGAAGAAAAAGATACAAACCTAGGCCACGTCGGCGAAGAATTCTTCAAGGTTGTCAAAGTACAGATTGGCACCGGGGAACTCCTCCTTGACGAGATCCCAGACCCACTCGAAGGGAGTGGCGAAGGTAATGTCGGAGCTATTCGTTCCCTTGTTTGTCCCGCCAGTAAGCAGCGCAACAAACTCGCCGAAGGTGGAGACGATGAGAGATCCAGAATCCCCTCCTTGGGAGAAGGTACCGGAGTCGTGCTCGTGAGAAAGGATGGGCACCTCAAGCGAATCCAAATTGCCGGTGACGAAGTACTTGCGAGCAAAAGCCATAAATCGGGTGAGCGTACCGACGGTGGTGTTGGTAGTGAAGCCGCGCTTGAGAACACGACAAATGCGATCGCCTTGGAAGTCCAAGCTGTTGGGGTTATTGACCTGATAGGCCGTGAGCATCCCCCCGAGAGTAAGGAGACCGTCGTCGGGGTACTTGAACTTGGATGGGACATTCAAGTTGTAACGTTCGTAAATCAAGGACTCGAGCTTCGAAGGGGACAGCTCCGGACCTGGAAGAGAGACGCCACATTTCATATCAGTAGCATCCAATGAAATAGACTAGCACCACACCAAGGCTCAGAACGTTGCCTATCATGTGTTTAAACTTCTCCTTGTACAGCTCGATGACGCATAGGTCGCGGGTATAGCGGTGAGGAGCAACACCGACACCGATGGGGGGAGCCCAGCGGACAAACCCAATGACTCGGTCCTTGGACTTACTCCACCTCTTCTTGATGTCGACAAAGAACTGCTTGAGGTTGTCGATCTTGGTGCGCGTCTTGGTAAGCTCGGCCTCGTTCTCGTCCAGCTTGGTCTGCGACTCTGGAACGTTGACGCCACCCTGCACCCTAGCTCTGAGCGTCTTGTTTTTCCTCTCGAGAGCTTTGACTGAGTCAATGTGCGTGCCAATAAGGGCTTGGATGGAGGCCAGATAGGTTTTGAACGCGTGTGCGCCCATTACAAGGACCTCTTTCTTGATGGCAGATTCTGACGAGGGGCTAGAGTCAGAAAAGCTCTTGTATTCTCAAGAGTCAAGTAAAAACGTACTGTGGTACTTATATAACATGTTGTCCTCGGGCAAGAAGACGTTGTGACGCACAGTGATGGCATAGAGCTTGTCGCCGACGCGGAAGTAGGGACCAAGAGTACCCTGCATAGTGGTCTTACGACCAGCAATGGGAAGACTGAGGGGAACAGAGACGTTGTCGATGACGTCCTTAAGAGGGTCACCGTCTTCAACGGGGCGGAAAAGTGTTGGACCATGACCGGCCAAGGTCTTGTAGACCGACTCACGGTAGGCGATGTCAACATTCTGGACCTGGAGTTCATCGAGGAAGGCACGGATGTCCTGGGATGACTCGTGCGCAACAACACCGGTGAGAGTGTCGGGCACGACGCCAATCCAAATAGTAGGGTTGGTGTAGTAACGTTCTCCGTACTCGACGGGCTGGATGGGTGGGATATCATTGTAGGCGGTGTCGTCCTCTTCATTGGCATCGTCGTCGTTGTCGTCGTCGTCCTCCTCGATCTCTTGGTCCGGCCACTTGTTAAGCCACGTGAAGCGAACGAATTCAACAGTTGAGACTCTAATGTCTCTTTTATCGAGTAACTTTACAACCTTAGGATGAACGTTAGTCAAGAAACTGTCGCGGTATGAGAAGGCGACGCACCTGGTCGCGAATCGTGTCCCACGTTCCATTCTGACCGAACTCGTGACTATCTGGAACGCGAACAATCCTCATGAGGCGCGTGTACGCCTCAGGGCCAAAGGGTTCCTCGAATTTGTCGTCAGAGGTCCTATAAATGAGCTTGGGCCCGCGTCCCTTTGTATTCACACCAGCGTAGTAAAAATTCGCCTCAAACTTCGGAACTTCGTAGGGGGTGGATTGAGCGGTGGTGGCACTGGAGACGCTGTCGTCGCTGGACCATCTGCTATCTTCATCAAAGCCACCGCTCTGGTCAGAGGATAAGGCGGCGCGCTCGTGTGTTCTTTTGAAGCACTGGTGATCGAACTCTGGAGACTTGACGTATTCCTCGAGGTTAGGCTCGATGGGAACATCAACGCCGTCCGCTAAGAAAAGAATACGAGTAGATTAGCACAGACGAAGAGCAAACAAAGCGTGAAAAAAGACTCGCTGTTGGTGTTGAGGGGATTGTTTTCGATTGCGGCAGACATACCGTCAGCGTGAAGGCCAAGGAAGAAATCACAAAATGGTGATTGCCCCGATCAATTCCTTTTCGGGACTTGCATCGGAGGCAGGTCGGAGGCTCGGAGCCCAACACATTCGAGGCAAGTTATCTCAGGGCGCTGAGGCTGGAGTACAAGGGTGGTCTATAACATATCCTTAGCCTAACTTGCAATTACATACACGGACACACTCTGAATTCAGCTTTCGCCGCCCGTTGCCAAATCGGATTGCACTTCCCGATCAAGGATAGTACTTACCAGGTACTTACCGGATTCAAGTACCCCTCCCAACGGACCCAAGGACTTTGAACAAGACCGTTGTAAACACGTGGCGCCTTCGTCCCCCCAGCCGGAAGTCGTACACCCACAACATCGTCCAGCGATTCCGGTCAATTCGACTCGGTCGAGTCTAAGAGGAAAACCTCCGATCTGGACAACGACATGGCGCCCAAACGGAAGAAACTTGCACACAATGCTAGCATCCTCATAGTCCCAGGTCCCCTTCCTGACAAATGCCCTGGTCCATTGAACAACAACGACAAGATGAACGTGTCATGGTCGTGTCTCAGGCTTAATGAGGACACTGCGAGACAGCTCACTGGCATCAACGCTTTCAAAGGCTTTATTTTCAGAGTTCCCGACCAGGATACTGATGACCCGGAAAATGTTCTAGTACATGCTCATTACACGGTCTGTCATATGCATATCCTTCGCGCGCTGAAAATTTGATTTATCATTTTAGGTCTTGATGGCGTATCATTTAACTTTAGAGCCTACACTGGAAGTCGACATCATGAGTTGGGAGAGTTTCGTAGACACCGTGGTGAAAACTCCAGACAGACTGTACCGGTATACGAGCATTCTTGTCCGCTTCTCGGACGAGACAGATGAATTGTGACTATCGTCATCACACTGTCCGATATCTGTTCTGACAAACACGCTGTCCCATCTAGATCCACCCTACCCATCCTCACCTCCCCATCCGCGTACAAAGACTTTCGGCGCGAGATGCTCCAACTCGTTGATAGAACTCTGCTCTTTCCTCCTCTTGGCGAGTTTGAGTATGCTGCGAAGAAGATAGACGTTGTAAAGATGCTGGAAAAGATCGCTATTGACGATACCCACACCAGTCGGCCCAAGACCATGGCCTACAGGAAATCTCCAATTCCGGGAAATGGTGTGTGGATTCTGAAGGAAGAAGGCCGTCATCTGAATGATACACCCCGCGTCATTGGGAGAGGCGATGAGCGTAGTGACGAGGAAATCAAGGTTGGCCAGGGTCCTCGGTTGATGAAGCAGGAGTACGTGCAATGGATGCATCGGGCTCCTGAGTGGCGAATTTACATGGTGGGCGGAAAGGTTGTAAGCGTAATGCCCGCCATGAGGGACGACGCGGGGGTATGGAGGATGTCGAAAGTGCTCGAAGGCTGGAGTCTTAAGGCTCTGAAGTGGGTGAAGTCCTGCCTCCTACAAGGAAGATCTAACCAGCATTCTCATTATAGTGAACGCTTCATGGGTACGGAGGACGCGGAAATCGATTTTGCCTCGCTACCTCCTCGTTTGCTCTCTGATGGACGTCTCGCCTCCAAGGACGTGGTCAACTTTGCCGAAATCACGCTCAAAGCCCTTGCGCTCCTCGAGGAGAAAAACAAAGGTCGCCACCCATCTATCTCCCACCTCTGTCGAATGGATGTTGGGTTGTATCGTCGTACACCATCCGGTACGTTCAATTACTGGGTAAACGGCGTAACGAGGGGCGTGAACGCGATGCTGTATTCGGTCCTTGACGGTGATGATTTGACCGTGATGAATTGCATGTCCGAGTTTGCTTGTCTTTTGCAGAAGAAATCGATTGAGAAGCGGGAAGGGCTTTTTAGCAGTGGCGTTCGCGGCGCAGAGCGAATGAAGTTGTAGATGACCTAGCCTCCTTTGTAACCATTGTAATTCTCGAGTATTTGCTGTCCTTCCAGTCAGATCTAAAGATTTTACACCGTCGGCGCCACATGTTATGTACTTTGTGAGAAAGTCTCAGAAGTTCCATTTGCGGTACTTGGCGATCACCAGAACCTGACCAAACCTGATGAGGATGTCTCTGAACTGTAAAACTCGACGCAAAGAATTCAGCGCTGGATCAGAGGCGCGTTGGAAATGATGGACAGTGGAAGGATGTCCCTCTGGTTACGTCACGGACGCGCTTGCCTCTTTACCACGACTTGCCCACTCGATCACAACATGAGCACTACTGATAGTTCGGTCGACATCTCCTTTTCTGAAAACGGCTCTCAGCATCTGCTATCCGAGTCACCGCTGCTAGGCTCCTCTCATCATGACCTATCGATCTCCGAGCTTTCCTTGGCGGACCGCACTGTCACCTACACCGCGCCGTCAACGCCGGGAAAAGACGACGATGGCGGCGAAGTTGACCCGGAGACTGTCAAGAAACTGGCTACCAGAACCCGGGAAGACAGGCTGCAAAGCGATCTGTTCATTCTCAAGAAACTAAATACGACGTTTACGTTGTTCAATGAGGCCCTCGATAATACCGATTCGGCGACCGAGGTAGGCGACGCGTGCCGTAGACTGGAACTTTCTGATCGCATCCATAGCTTCTAGCCAAGCAACTTGACGAGACGGACGCGTTGCTCAATAAATACGTCCAAACTCTGTCGCGGACAGAGGACTTTTCCCGGCTCATATTCGACGACAATTGGCATGGAGCAGAAGCGGTCTGTATACCGACTGTATGTTATGCGTTCAGGGGAGGGACTCATTGACAATCTAGGACGAGCAAACAATCATTCAAGAACGCAGAGCTGCAGCCGAGCAGGCGGAGGAACGGCGCCGGACTGCACAACGCGAACGCGAACGACTAGAACAGGAAAGAATCGAACGACAAGAAAGGGAAGAAAAGGAGCGACTGGAGCGGGAAAAGCCTGCAAAACCGGTAGCTAGAGGTGGTGTTAGAGGCGTCCGAGGAACCCGCGCTAGCATGCGGGGCATGCGAGGTACGGCGCCACCGTCACAAATAGGTGAGTAAGGTTGTCCCTTAGTCGACTCAAGGCGTTTATGCGCCAGACGCAGGATCACGAGGGCGGGGAGGCCAACCGACAAGTAGCATCGCGCGGCCGCCCTCATCCCGACGTTGAACATTCTTTCAAGCGGCAGATGTTGTGTATCTCGAGCAGTGTATCAGTGAAAGCCGACAAAGGTCCATTGTAATTATATCAATAAAAGTCCATAAAAGTGAGTGTTAATTCAAGGGTAGCAAGTGTCCGGAACTCCGATACTTTGAAGCAGGAAATTAGACCGCAGAGCTCGAAATTGTGAATTCTTCGCTCCAGTTTCCTGAGTCACCGAAGACTGATCAACCGTCAGGAACGGCACACAGGACGGACGAGACTGTTCACTCACGAACGACAACGTAGTCTGCGGCGGACTCTACGTCGGGAACAGTCAAGCTAACACTGCCGTCGGTAATGTTAAAGCCTGAGGCAATCGCAGCTGCAGAGACGATCAGAAGAATACGGAGGCTCGACTCTAGTGACTTACTCCCGTTGGTTTTATCGTCCAGCCTGAGGTGAACTTCACCCTTGGGATTGGTGATATGCGGAGGAGGGTTGGAAGCATCCCTACAGGTAGCTGATGAGACGAGGCATGTACCACCTATGTGGCAATACGCACCAGGTAACGTTGACAGTCTCTCCGACCTTCCAAACGGTGCCCGTTGTGGGGCTGATGATCTTGGGAGCGTAAACGTCCAATGCAGCCGCATTGATGAGCGACAATGAGCAAAGGGTAGAAAGGGCAGAGAAGAAAGCAGTCGACTTCATCATCCTTATTATGGTGGTGGGTTGTTGGTGTAAGAGACGGAAGGAAGGGAAGGGGAAGGAAGGAAGGACGAATGGAGGTTCTCGTGGATTTATAGCGGCATTATATACTAGAATCTGTGCTTCGATGTGGAGAGGCAACCGGTATTGTCGGCAACTCCCGACCCCACACTAGTATCAGTCTACACCGGGTCTATACCCCCGTCTTGTACTTGAAGACACGACGGAAAATTTCGAGGGATGTCCTGCTCTTGAGTCGTCCTTCGTTTCAGGCGGCGGCGGCGGCGTTAGAAACCAGTCGGGATGCATTCATTGACCATGTTGACTGCACGGAGGACTCGGAGGAGTCACTCATTTGTGACCCTGTTTCAAGAAGAGTATCCTATTCTAATTTCTATTGATACTCGGCCAGTGGTGCTTCGAATTGCCACGGCTAAGGTCCAGGAGCCTTATACTGTACTTACTTGCATTTTCAGAAGTCCCGCCCTGCGCCTCTCTGGACTGTAGTACTCAGGCAATGCTGATGCACGAGGGTAAGAAAACGCAAGAGAATCAGGCTGGCGTCGAGAACCACTTTGCGTTACGCCTGCATATCCTTGCACACTCACAAGCTGCAAGAGTATGAATTCTGAGGAAAAGCAATCAGAAATAGACCCAAAGGTCCCTATCATTGAAAGACCAACAGCGATAGTACGTGGCTGATAGGTAGTAAGACTGAGCGCCACCGTTTATTGAGCGTTGCGAGGTCGGTCTGTCGGTCCGATTTGCCGAACGCCTGAGGCCAGTCGAGGTTCGAGCTGCGAGTATGTACTTATGGCAGCGGAATCTCTACGTTCACAAAGCAAGTGTCGTGGTTCACGAGGAATCAAACAGAAGTGCAGGTCGAATTAGCTCGACTTGTCCGAGCTTGAGAAATAACTCAGGAAGAGTCTGAGAAGGTCTGAGCAGTAAGTACTTGAGTGACGTGACGTGATCATCCGCTTTTTCCAAACTTTCATGGTCTTGAAACGAAAATTCACCGGCGACGGCGACGACAATGAGAGCGGCTCGGGATCCGATGCCTTCTCGGAGGTTGCTCTCTCTGACGACGAAATCGACATATCCTCGGCATTGACGACCAAGCGCCAAAAAATCGCCCAAAATGAAGAGGACGACGACGATCTCATGCAAATAATGGCCCAATCCATCGCGCAAAGGAACGTCAAGAGCGGCACGGAGGTCGTTAAGAAGGCCAAAGGCAAGGCGAAGCTTACTAAAGGAGAGGTCGGTGGTGGCAGTTTCCAGAGCATGGGTGTGTTTCCGTTGGGTCTTCATCTTCATCTACTAATGTCACTTCGAAGGTCTCCATCCCTCCTTGTTGCGCTCTCTTACTCTTCAGGGATTCCGTATACCAACTCCCATCCAACGACTGTCTATCCCTGCCCTATTAGCTGCCCCACCACGCGATCTAGTCGGCATGGCACGGACGGGCTCAGGCAAATCCCTTGCCTATCTTGTTCCTCTCGTGCAGCGTCTCGGCGGTCGACATGCAACTGCTTTTGGTGCCCGCGCTCTTATACTGTTGCCGACACGAGAACTGGCACTACAGGTTCTCAAGGTCGGCAAGGAGCTCGCGAGAGGATGGCATTCGAGTGACGGAGATCACGCAGGCGACAAGGAGTCCAGCAGCTCCAAACACAGTCAATCACTGCGCTGGGGTCTCATCGTTGGTGGCGAGGGTCTCGACGAACAGTTTGAAATGATCAGTAACAATCCAGACGTGTTTGTACTATCTACTCCATTCTTACGATGCATTACTCAACTTATCATACACAGAATCATCGCAACTCCCGGTCGACTCCTCCATCTGATTGTTGAAATGAACTTGGATCTCAAGTCTGTCCAATATGTCGTCTTCGATGAAGCAGATCGTCTTTTCGAGATGGGTTTCGAGATAGCCCTCAGCGAGATTCTTCAGCGTCTTCCTGCCGCCCGACAAACGCTCCTATTCTCTGCCACCCTCCCGAAATCATTGGTCGAGTTTGCAAAGGCTGGTTTGCAGAATCCCAAGCTTGTCCGTCTCGATGCGGAAAGCAAGATTAGTCCTGACCTGAAAATGGCCTTCTTCTCGGTCAAGTCCGCCGAGAAAGACGCCTGCCTCCTCTCTCTTCTCCGAGATGTCATCAAAGTGCCGTTCGGAAGCAAGGCTCAAGAGGCTTCCGAGAGCACGGACAAGAAACGAAAAGGGAAGGGCAAACATCCTGAACAATTTACTGCACCGCATCAAACACTTGTCTTTGCTGCTACGAAGCATCACGTCGAGTATCTCACCAACCTCCTCACCACCGCCAATTACTCTGTCTCTCACATCTACGGATCTCTCGACCAGGCTGCCCGTACTTTCCAGATGGATCAGTTCCGTCGAGGACTAACCAATGTTTTGGTTGTCACCGATGTTGCCGCTCGAGGTATCGATATCCCCGTCTTGGAGAACGTCGTCAACTACGACTTCCCTCAAGGCGCCCGTGTCTTTGTGCATCGCGTTGGACGAACCGCTCGTGCTGGTCGTCAGGGTTGGGCTTGGTCGTTCGTCACCCACACAGAGCTTCCTTATCTGCTAGACCTACAGCTCTTCCTTGGCCGTCCGTTGAAGAGCGACGTAACTGAGGACAGTGATCAAGTCTATACGGAGTCACTGGTACTTGGGACTTTCCAGCGGGACAAGATTGACGAGGACATGGAGTATGTGCGATCCATGGACGACGTCAATCATTCTTTGCCGAGTCTGAAACAGGTCATGCAGCGTGGACACGCTATGTATGAGCGCAGTAAAGGCAAGGCTTCACAGCAGAGTTACAAAAGGGCAAAGGATATGTCGAAGGATCCCAAATTCATGCTTGCGGGCTCAGATTCTGGCGTCCATCCCGTTCTTCTCCGTGGTGCAGACGGTGCTCAGAGACGGGCTCAAGAAGAGGCGCGAAAGGCCCTGTTGCGAACAGTCAATGCCTTCCGGCCCTCTGAAACCATTTTGGAGGCTGGCGGGAAGGCCAACACCGCTAATGCCGCGTTAATGAAGGAACGACGGAAGGCTTTGCAGAAATCAGCCCAGCGGGCGTTGGCTTCTACATCCACCGCTGCCCAGGATGAAGAAGATGACGAAGAAGAAGCTGGGGCCCCAGGAGACAAAGAGGTCGAAATGGCAGATGAAGATGAGATTATGGTACACTTTTTCTCTGAACGCGCTTGTACATCTACTCACTGGAACTCTCAGGCGGTTTTCGACACCTCAACCAAAAAGACCAGCTATCGGGACGAAGATTTCTATATGTCTCATTACCAGAAGGACGCTGTCACCGAGAAAGGGTACGCTTTTCCTTTCCTTTCCTCTCCTCAGAGCTAAGTTAATGTCAGATACTCCTTGACCGATGGAGCCACATTTGCTGAGCAAGCAGGCCGTGCCACTTTCGATCTGACCACCGACGAAGGTACAGCCAAACGCCAGCGAAACCAAATGACTTGGGACAAGAAAAAGAAGAAGTTCATCAAGGGTGACGGTCTGGGTGCCGACAACGTCAAAATGGTGCGGACGGAGAGCGGGACGAAACTGCCCGCGACATATAGGAGCGGTCGATTCGACGAGTGGAAAGCGAAGAATCGTGTGAGTTTGCCGAGGACGGGAGAGACGGAGCATGAGAATGCACGCGGCAAAAAGTTCGGGGGACAGAAGTTCAAGCACAACAAGGTGACGACTGCGAAACCGTTGGACAAGTTGAGCATGGATTATGAGAGGAAGTCGAGGCAGAACAAAAAGAGGGACGAGGCTGGCGAGCCTGCTCCGCCGCGCCCGGGACCTCCTGGCAAGCATGGAAAGAAGGCGGGTAGCCGGTATGGGGCGAAGAGTGTCGGGAGGGTCAAGAGCGAACTCAAGAATGCTGACCAAATTCGCAAAACGAGACAGGTGGCGGACAGGAAGCGGGCAAAGAACGCGAGACCGAGCCACAAGAAGCGGTAGTATCGTTTTCTTCGTCGTTATCGCTTTCCTCGACATCTTCGTCATTACAGTATGATCCTCTTGTCATCCATATGTAGATGCCTGGTCGATCGGAGCAGTGTACTTAGTAGCGAATTAGGTGGTGCTCAAATAAACTCTACTGTCAATTTGCTTAGGGTGCCTAGGAGAGACTAGTAGTCGAAACCAGAGTCTTGTGTGCTTATGCTCGTTCATAATCTTGACTCAGTGTCACTTATTTATGAGTGACATGATAACATCCTTCGCTGCATTTGCATCGATCCTTCCTCTCGTCTCCTTCATCACCCTGCCCACCAGTTTGTTCACAACGCCACGATGTCCGGAGCGCAAAGCGTCGACCTCGCG
The DNA here is from genome assembly GCA_019915135.1 of Strobilurus pachycystidiatus. Lineage (NCBI taxonomy): Eukaryota > Fungi > Basidiomycota > Agaricomycetes > Agaricales > Physalacriaceae > Strobilurus > Strobilurus pachycystidiatus. Next base: position 347,467 of record JAHLMK010000017.1, on the reverse strand, counting down.
CGGCATCGTATCTATGACTTTTTGACACAACGCGACCAAGTTTACGTCGTCTGGGATCGACGGCCTCGAAGTCAAGTTAAGTTCCTTCGCAAGCTGCTTGACTGATGACGAGGGGTTGCTGCTCAGTATATGCCGCAACAAGAGTTTACCGGACGCCCTCGTCATTTCCTTAGAAGCCACCAAGTCAATCAATTCTGAGAGCTGATCCACCGAGACGTGGTTGGATGAGAATGTTTTTTCTTGGGCGGATAGGTCACCAAGAAGTGTGTGTAGAATCCTGGAAGGAAGTGTTATTACGGGAGGCCCAGTTCAAGCAGAAATACTCGCCAGTTGATGACCGTTTTGGGATCACGTTTCCCGTTGTCCACAATTCTCTCAAAGTAAGCGACAGCGCTAATCTCAGCAGCACCGCGATCATCGAGGCATATTTCGTCTTCCCCATCGTAAGGTATCTCTCGCGCAGTGTCCAGTGACATTAGAACGTCAATGTCATCCCGCGTTACTCCCTGAGGTTCGTAAGTCTCAACGAGACGCGTCCTATATGCATCGGGAAGTAAAGGGAGACTCCTGTGCACATCCGAGATTTCGCTCTTCTAAACAGTCAACAACTATCGACCAATCCAAGTCCAAACACACCTCGTCGATACTAAGCACACCTAGGTTGGGGTCAGGCATGTAACGATAGTCCGGCGCGTCTTCCTTGGAACGGAGCTTGAATGTCTCCCATCGGTGGTGGTCAAATCCTCGTGTTTCTTGAGCCACAGGCAAAGCCTGTGACAAGAGCGCCTTTTGTCGTTCTATTTCATGGTCTGTCCGAGGTTAATGAGTTTTGGGAAACATGAAGACCTAGGGGGACATACGAATGGCCGCGACAATGTATCTAACACTGTTGAGGTTCTTGATTTCACAGCGGGTTCCAAAAGGTTCGCCTGGGCGATGGATGGAAACGTTGACGTCGCAGCGCAGAGAGCCCGTTTCCATATTTCCGTCACTGGCGCCGACTGCGCGCAAAACTCCTTGCAGGGCACGGACGTACTCTGCGGCCTCGTCCGGGGATTCCAGGTCGGGCTCTGTTACAATTTCCAGGAGACCGCTGCCGGAACGGTTGAGGTCGATGTAGGAAGTGTGTGTGCGCGGTTCGAATATGGATTTTGCAGTGTCCTAGGCATAGGGTGCATGAGCGCGGGATGGAGAGTGGTACGCGCGCCGCACCTGTTCCATCTGGACCTGCTTGATCCTGATCTTCTTTCCTGACGTCGGGAGAACGAGGTGTCCATCCAGCGCAATGGGGGCGTAGTGTTGTGTGATTTGGTATCCCACCGGAAGGTCAGAATAAAAGTAGTGCTTCCTGTCGAACGCCGAACGCTCCTGTACGCGACAATTCAGTGCAAGGGAGGCCCTTAGCGCAAGGAGGACACATTTCGGGTTTATGCGCGGGAGCGTTCCGGGGAAGGCAGCATCGAACAGGTTGAATCTCGTGTTGGGCGCATGCGACAGCAGCGATGTCGGTGCGCTGGAGAATAGCTTTTGGCGCGACTTTATTTGAGCATGAGTTTCAATCCCGAGAACGACGTGCCAGCCATCGAGGAGCAGGCGCGACATAGAATGAGATGATCGTGGTTCATAGTCAACAAGCACTGAAGCAAACAAGTAACAAATTTGTAACAAATTAGGTATAGCTCAAATGCTGACGCTCATCCTTGTATCTTCTCGAGAAATCCGTCAATCTCGTCCATCTTTTCCTTGAGTGTATTCCACTGTGAAAGGTCAACATGCTGATGAGAGACACAGAACGGAATCCTCACCTGTTCCAGGGAAAGTGAAAGGCCCTTCTTCCCGGGTTTCATGTCGCCTTCATCTCCGTAGAATTCACGAAGATCAATGAGAGGTTTGTTGTTGAAAACCCGAACGGTTGCACGTCTGTTTTTGCTCAAAGGAACAAAGTACTCTTGGCCCGGGGTGTTGCCACCCTTCTTGTCTGCTGGTTTCTACAGCTGCCTCAACACCAGTGAAGTAAACAGTCAATTCCAGAATCATACCTTTGTTTTGGCGGCGGCTTTGGAAGATGGTTTGGGAGCGGACTCTTCGTCATCGCTTGCAGCTTTCGACATTCTTGGTTTCTGGGCTCATTGTGAGAATATGCGTGCACCTAGTGAGTTTGACTTGCCTTCACTGTCTTTGGCTTCTTTTCATTAGCAGAGGACGCGTCTTTCCCTGTCCTCTTGGCTTTCTGCAGCACTGATTGAGCGACAAACGCGTCGAAGACGCGTGAGGACCTGCCTGAATTGGTTTCTTCTGTTCAACTTCTGATTCGACGGCCTCCTCTTCCTCACTGCTCTCTTCCTCTTCGATCTTACGCTTAGCCATGGGTCTACGGTGGGCGGGTGTGAAGGGGTTCAGTTTGACAGTGATGTAAGTACGAAGGCAAGATAGGTCCGATCACGCGTCTTCGTTATTAATATTATTGTTGACGACCATGGCATGATCACATTTCGCTTAGATTACTCTCAAAGTGTTCTTAGCTGCAAGATACGAGTCCGGAGAGCGCATATATGTACCTTGTCTTTCACTGCCAGCTTGTTCCTGACCTTCGCTTCAACGATTGAGTGCCACTGCAAGTATCGCTTCAAGGAGCAACAAATATTGCTTCATTCTACTAATAATGAAGAAACAAATGGGTTTGTTTTGCATGCAAATGGTGCTTTGAGTACGTTGACTGCTCTTGGCCTTCAGGATCAAGGAATGGACAATTGGACATTTTGACTCGGCTGACATAGCACCCGATTTGGAGACTCGGCACGCGTCAGCGAAAGACTGCCCGCAACGAGCGACCCAACCCCCACCGCCCTTGCTTTCCGACCACCATCACATTCCCACCGCTTGGCGATCTTCGCTTCCCGTCCTTCGCTGTGTGATCCGACGTCTCGCGACGCTCCGTCGTGAACGATGAAGATTTTACACAAGTCAAAGAGGGCGGTTCCCCCAGTGCGCAAGTTTCCTGAAAACTGCCCTACGCTGGCTGACTCGCGTCTTTCTAGCCGCCACCGGTGCTGGAACTCATCACAAAACTCCAGAACATCCCCACCGAAGATCTTGCTGCGGCACTCACCGACATCACGGTCTGGACATGGCAGCGCTCCGACCTCAACGCCTGGATCAAGGTTCTCAACAAGTTCGATGTCGTCCTCGAAGAGATCATTCGCGATTGCAACATCGACGTGCTCCAGACAGAGCCCTTCACCCCCGCGCAGAGGGCACTCTTGTTTGAGATCCTGAGGTTCGAGCGACTTCTCCTCGAAAACTCCACCAACAGGAAAATGTACAACTCCTACGACGTGAGCCCGCCTCTTTCTCTCGTTCTCGCAGCGTTTAACTTGCCATCATCGCCTTAGCGTCTCAACAGCTTGTTGTTTACGTCTGATCTCGATGTTCTCATCCTCACGCTCAAGCTTTTGCTACGTCCATCCCAGCAGTATTCCGCACAACCCGCGGCCTCTCAATCCCTCAGCATCTCGACGCCACGATTGCAGTCTTTGGCCAAGCGCTGGCCACAGCTACGGGAATATGGCGTCAGCCTCGTCGACCTAGCTGTGCCCACCGGCGGTTTCGACATTGACTCCCTGCCGGTGGAAGCACGGGAAGTTCACTTTAGCTTCTACAGGACCGAGTCTTCTTCAACAGTCAACAAGGACAAGCCCATGGACGCGGACATTCCTGAGGCGTCTTCCAGTGCGGCGCCGAAACCCCAGGCAGGCGCCATCCCTCTTCACATCGACGAGAGTACGCTTCAGAATGCCAAATCCGAAATGGCAGTGCTGGCGGACACCATCGAGAAGTACTCCGTCCCAGACACCGAGAAATTCGAGCTATTGTGTCGCATACGCGCAGCAGCAGTCCTAAGGAAAGATCGGGCAGAGGACAGAGAGAAACTCGTCATTATTCGGTTGCTGGCCATCGCTATCTTTGGTCACACCCATCCCGAGACTCAGGCGTCGACGTCCATCTTTTTGTATGAACCGGATTTGATCATCCACGTCGCCGAGTTACTTCACACAGATAAGAACATCCCCGTGTCGGTTCAGACGTCTGCCGTCTCTGCCTTGGATGCGCTCGCAAGGTACCGCGGCAAGATGCAGGAGGTTTTAACTTCTGTCAACGCGGGTGTGAACCACGGGATCCTGATGGGTCTGTTACGCAAGACCGTCTCCGATATCAGCGCTCCCGACTCGGCTATTCCGAACTCTTTCGTCGAGGCGCTGTTGGCCTTCCTTTCCCTTCTCGCGTCGCACGCAGCTGGCGGCAACATGGTCGTGGGAGCAGGTCTCATTCCCTTGTTGATCCAGATAATGGAGAACCGGCAGCCGAATCGCCTGCCTGTCTTGTCGAAGATCATGCAGCTCATAGACAACGTGCTCTACTCCTTCACGAACGCGTTCACCATGTTCTGCACTTCGCGCGGGGTCGACGTGCTGGTTGATAGGATCGACGTACGTGATGTCACTTGACATTCTGGCTTCCCCGCTCATTGTATCTTCATTGCAGTTTGAAATCAGCCTCAACATTAAGGACCACGGGGATCATCAAAAGTCGCGTGAGATTTATGGCTCTCACAGTATGTCGGTCTCGAATACGGATCGTCGGCCTGGTGCTAAGCGTCCTGCAGCCGAGATACCTGTGGCAAGAGCTGCAGTCCTTAAGCATCTCCTGAGATCTATGCACCGAATGATGCAATCATCTGGCACGTCCGAGGGTCTTCGAGGACTCATTGACACGTCCATCCTCCAGTCGATCAAGAAGATCATCGAGTTCCGGGGTCTCTTCGGTGCCAGTGTCCTCCCTCTTGGTAAGATAATTCATCAATTTCTAGAGGCGTTGAACTGAGGAGATTTAGCCATCAACATCATGGCAACATTTGTTCATAATGAACCCACATCGTTGGTTGTCATTCAAGAGGCAGGAATACCGGAGGTCTTTTACAAGGCCATCGAGCTCGGTCTGGAGCCGGCCATTGAGGTAAGAATTTTTCGTCATCTGAGTTCTGTTGCTCACCCTTTTCCAGGTCATTCAAGCTATACCGAACGCCATAGGCGCCTTATGCCTGAACGAAGTGGGACAGGCACAACTCACCGCGCGCCCAAGCATCATTCCTTCCATCTTCTCTATCTTCACTTCCGATCGCCATCTGAAGGTCCTTCTTGAGAAGGAGCACGCAGTGCTAATGGGCACGACCATCGACGAACTCATCCGTCATCATCCTCAGCTCAAGTCGGCGGTCTTTGAGTCCATCAGGGCCACGCTGAGCAAGATCGAAGACTTGGGTAACGCGTATGAGCCCCCCGAGGATAGGAAGCAGTGGTACAAGCTGGTGCCCGTTGTTGATGTGCCTATCGTCGACCCGGACGTCACGATGGAGGATGCTGAGGCGCCGGCACCGGAGGAGCCTCCTACTGTGCCCAAGGCTGAGCCCGCTGCCGCCGTCGCCGACGAGACGTCTCCGAAGGCGCACGATAACAACATCGTGTCCTTCATTGATGTATTGGGCCGAGTAAGTAACGGTTTGTCTACCATGGATCGAAAAAAATCTAACGTCCTCTCAGTTTCTCGAAGGGCTCTTCCAGCATGCACCTCATTGCAGGGATTTCATGGCCACGAATGATGGTATGGCTAGTTTGGGTAGACTAACAGCCCTTCCTTGTCTTCCGTACGATTACGCGAACAGCATTGCGTCGGACTCCATGGTTCAAATCATGCGCACTATGACTGAAGCAGCTACAAGCGAAACTCTTCTGCATCTCGCAACCCTCGTCAAGGAATCGCTGGAGTCTACGCAAAGCTTTTGGTCCGATTTCAATGACCAGTCCAAGCTGCTACCTCTTGTTGACCTGAACAGTTGAGAAACTATTCTGCCTTCGTGGAAGTTTACTGACAATCTTTCCTAGGCAAAGAGGAAGTGAACTCGAACTTCTATTTCAGGAGCTTGGTCACGCTCCATATTCGCATAACCCTCCTGTCCGACGTATTCGCGACAGCGGGCTATGCTCATGGGCGTCAAGCGATCGTCCTTTTGCAGACCCTCATGACGAGCATCACTCCGCAAGTTGTAAAAGACCTTGGGTCCCTGCATAGGACCAGCATTTGGGAGAACATTGTTTTGAAGATGGGACTCGCAGCCAAAGGGCTTGATGTCGAGAGGTCACCGCCGCTGTCCGTTGAAGGCTCGCCGGAGCGTCAGGCCGTCGGCTTACCTGACGGCAATGCGCCATCTAGCCCTGCTACGGCCAATGGTGTGGTCGACGGTGTCGCAGCTGAAGATGCGAATGCCCCTCAGTCTACGTCGACGCCTACGCCGAAGGAGCTCAGCATTCCCAAAGCTGACAACCCCAGAGAGAACAACGCAACGGCCCTCAAGCACTTGACGAATGGACTTCCCGGCTCACTTGCACCTTTCTTCCAAGGTTTGCTTCCTAGAGATTCACTTCCTTTGACGATGCTGACGCGCTCGCAGCGATGGTCAAGATGTTCCATGCCCGGCGTGCATTCGACCCCGCTCAGAAGAAGCAGATGACGGAGTCTTCAGCTGTTGTGGCAGAGATTCTCTTGGGTCATCTTACAGTGAAGGACATTGGTATGAGCCACTTGCTGTCGTTCGTTGTATATTTGGTTCACAATCTCTGCAGGAGACAAGATCTCAACGTTCACTTACTATAGCATTGTCTTGGGCCTGATGACCCTTCTCCTCGTTGACGGTACGCCACAGTCACCAGTTATATCCCACAACCTAATTTCCATTCTTCAGAGCGTACGGCCAACAGCACTTTGTACACTGTCCCGCTACTTGCACTCTACAAGGGCAACGGCCTCGAAGCCATTTTCTCTGTCTGCCAGAGCTTCATCGCCTCAATTGATGCTATTGCTGAAATTCGAGAGGACCTACGCACAGAGACACAGTCCCTCGAACTTGGGCATGCCTACGGTGGTCTCAAGGTCGCACTTCACCTCATACACCCTCTCATCTCTTCGAAGCCGCTCTTCGATTCTGGACAGACCCCGCTCCTCAGCACTCGGGATGTGCCTGAGACCAGTCCCGACTATTTCGAGTCCCACAACTTCCTTGTTCGACTTCGCACTGCTGCTCTTCCTTTCCTGTCCAGCATATGGGAAGCCAAGTGGCTTGTACATGCGCCTCTCACTGTCAGCCGCTTTGTTGTCCAAGCAGTATTGGAGCTTGTCAATGGTGAGATGGAGGAGTCCAAGGGGGACGACGGTGGACTGCTTGGCAATGGTGGAGTGCCGCGCGCCACAGGTACGGACGAGAATCGCATCCGCCAACTGACGGATATGGGCTTCCCACGTTCGGCCGCTGAACGCGCCTTGGTACGAACTCACAACAATGTCAATGCCGCGACAGAGTTGCTTTTGGCGCATCCTTATCCTTTCCCGCCTGACCCGGAACCAGAGGCAGAGCAGCCCGCTGCAGAGTCGGCTCCTGCGGAAGGCGCATCAGTCGCTGCGGCAGATCCAGAGCCATCGCCTTCCGCGCCGGAGATCTCCGAGCCTGCAGGTCCCGTTGGCAAGACAGTTGAGGAGTGGAGAATTGAGCTCAACCAAGCGAGGGAACCACTTCGAGCGGGTATCAGTCGACAAGCCCTATTACTGGTCGATGAGCATCTTTCCCTCATCTTCGACCTTCATGTTGCCTTCATCAAGCCGACTGGGCCTCATCAGAGCAAAGCCGTCCAGAACCTTGTCGATGACATCAAAGCCTTCTCTCCGTACGCGTATGACGTTCAGGAGCAACCTCTGGCCAATCGTTGTCGCCTGTTAGCTCTTGTCCTCTGTGAGACTCCTTCGTCTCTAAGCACCGAGTTGCGCGCAACTTTGATGGAATGCCTACTGGCGTTATTGTTGTCGAATCCTGTCAGCATAAATCCGGAACAACCGACCATTCCTAAGTGGCTCGCCGCCCACCTTCTTGTCACAGAGGCGTTGTTCACCCTTGCGGACGAACCTCGCGCCATCACTGTTCCCAAAGAGGGTGAAGCTATCGTACCAGAGTCCATCCCAACCGGTCCTCCCCTCGTCGAAGCTCGCACGATCGTTTTCGACTTCTGCCTTAGGTTGCTTGCGATCCCCGAGCTTCCGAGCGACGAGCTCCTCTCCACATTACGCCTTCTCGTCCTTCTTACCAGGGATCACAATGTGGCTTCCCAGTTTGTTGGTCGAGAGGGTTTGGACATGCTTTTCCGTCGGTTGAAGGCCTCTCCGGTCAATGGCAGCTCCTCGTACATCGCAACCATCCTTCGGCACATCGTAGAAGATTCCGCGGTCGTGTCACACATCATGCACCAGTCGATCAAGCGCTATTTCAATCAGTTGCGCGGGCGAGTTACCGAGCCATCGACTTATGTCCGCAACTGCAGTGCCATGGCTTTGAGGAACCCCGACATGTTCATTGAGTCTACGCAGTCCTTATGCCAGCTCACCATGCCGTATTCGTCGAACCCGCATCTATCACTCTTGCCTGAGCCTGCCAAGCCTTCTGCCGAGGATGGTGCGGTTGCCTCTCCCGGCGCAGCAGAGATGCAAGTTGATTCCACCACTGTCTCATCGTCTCCTCCCAAGTTCTCTGCCATCACTGATTCCGCCATTCACTTCCTTGTCGGTGAGCTCATGGCTGTCTACAAAGCGTCCAAGGAAACAAACGCGGAAGAGCCCAAGACCTCGCAAGGCGTCGACTCCGCCGCATCCAATGCTGAGTCCGGGTCCAAGGACAAGAGGCAGTACATGTGCTTCATCATGCAGTGTTTGACGGAGCTTCTCTTCTCTTACGATTCGTGCAAGTCCGCTTTCCTGTCGTACTCCCCCAAGAAGCCTCGAGTCGCTGGTGTCAGTAAAGACAACACCAAGCACCGAACCTATACGCTATCGTTTTTCCTCTCCGATCTCATAGCTTACGAGAATCTGAACGCGCAGCGTGATGAGGAGTCCCAGAACCGCATGCAGGTCTGCAACTGGGCGATGTCTGTCTTGGTCGCGCTCTGTGTCGACAGCTCGTCTACGCATGAGCCCAAGGAAGTTTCTCCTTCGCTGGTATCGGTGCGAAAGACTGTGCTCGATGCTATCAGCAGGACCATCAAAGAATTACCCTCATCTGAGACCCTTGAGAGCCGATACGGTCGACTTCTTGCCATCGGGGACCTGTGTCACCGTTTGCTGACGGTGCGTTTCAATACTGCGCCGACTCGCAAACAGCATGACGATGGTCCGACGCATATCGCCAAAGTCATGCTAGAGAAGAGTTTCGTCTCAACCTTGACCGGCGCTCTGTCCGACGTGGATCTAAATTATCCGAACGTTCGTACACTCGTTCATTCGATCCTACGGCCTCTCGAACACCTGTGAGTTATACTCCATCTCCATTCAAATCATCTCATGCTCTTGTATTAGAACCAAGATAGCCATCAAGATGAGCCGATCGACAGGAAAAGGCAAGGATGTGGCAGAGGAGACGAAGTCGGACAGTGAGGACTCGATGGACTCCGATGAGTCTGACGAGGAAGATGCTCGCGAGGAAACTCCCGATCTGTACCGTAATTCCGCACTCGGTATATACGGCGGTGTAAGTCTGCTCCTCTTTTCTTCATGTTCGCCTCTAATGACGAGGTCGCCAGGAAATGGAGGGTGTTCATGCCCATGATGACGACGATATGGAGGATGACGAAGATGACATGGACGAGGATGATGAGATGGACTTTGGGGACGAAACGGGGAGTGACGACACGTCGAACACAGAGGACGAGGACGAGGACGATGAGATGGACGAGCCGATTCCGGAAGGGGATGAATGGGAGCACGATGAAGATGAAGACGAAGAAGAGGAAGATCTTGTGCATAATGTTGACGAGGGCGGTGAGGATGATGATGATGAAGGCGACGAGGATGATGATGGCGAAGGGCCAACTGGGGGCATGGACGACGAGGACGCCGAGATACTTTGGCAAGATATTCACGGTGCCGCACTGCCTGAAGCAGCAGGAGATGAGGGCGAAGACGAGGAAGAGGTTACAGGCAAGATGTCCAATCAATCGAACTGACAAGATACTAATATCTAGTCTAGGCCCGATTCATATTATACATGAGGACGACGAGGACGAACCGGAGATGGCCTCAGACGACGGAGAGTATGTTTGATCAATTGTCAATGAACCTACAGAGCCTACTAACTACCGACTAGTTTCGCTCAAGAACTAGAGGGTCCCGACTTTGTAGGGGGCATGCTAGGGTTTGGTGACCATGCTCATGACGGAGCCGGAATCTTTGTTCCTCGCCGTCATCGTAGTTCGGGTTCGTTTCCGGTTTACACTTCAGCAATTCGAAAACTAATACTTTCATCCAATAGTGGACGAAGGTATCCAGATTTTTGGACGTGCCCGAAACGGAGCCGCAGCCCCACCAGAGGCTACGACGCACCCATTGTTACTGGATACGTCTGCAACTGGTCAGCGCTCACAGGCGCGCCTACCGCGTCCCCCTCAAGGTCGGGTCGTCGCCGAAGGCGGTGACATTCTGCACACTATTGAGCAACTCGTCGGAGGTGGCGCCTTCCAATTCTTCCAGCAGATAATGGCCCGAGGGAGAGGAGGACCAGATCAAACTCTTCGACTCGATGTTGCTCCCGGTGCTCTCATGAACCTCGACCGCGGCTTCTTGCAGGCAGGTCGTCGGCAACCCATACTTTCTGCCTCTGTGCGCCTCGAGCGGACCAGTAACCGAACCCCGCCTCATCAACAAGCCCGCGATCTGGACCCGTTGCTCACTTTGCAGCGCTGGACGGAAGAAGTCAAAATCTTGCACGGTGACTTTGTGTCGGAGCGCGTCGTAAAATTGGCGAATCATGTAACTTTGGCACTTCTTCCGGCTGCAGTTGAGGCGGCAGCTCAAGCCAAGATTCGTAGCGAGGAGCTTGCTCGCCAGCAAGAGGAACAGGCGAAGGCAGAGGCAGAAGCAGAGGCAGCTAAAGCTAAAGCGGAAGCGGAAGCAGGTACAGCCGCGTCTGTACAAGCTGAAACCTCGGAGCCTCCAGCAGAGCAGTCCAATCCCGAGCAGGGATCCATCACTGAAACGGCACCAATCCCGATTGACCACCCAATGGACGAGGCGGTTCCAATCGCCGTCGCAGACACTGATACAGAGATGATCGACGGGACAATTGACGCTGCTACGAATGCCGAAGCGTCGAGTAGTTCGACTCTGCCCATCCCGGAGGACGCACCTGCCGAGAGTTCCACAGCAGGAGAGTCCTCGGCTGCACCTGCACGCGTGACTGTCCTCATCCATGGGAATGCAGTCGATATCACAGACACTGGGATTGACCCCACATTCTTAGAAGCTCTCCCAGATGATATGCGTGAGGAGGTCCTCAACCAACACATTCGCGACCAGCGCGCTGCCAGAGTCGAACGGCCGCCGGACTCTCACATTAGCGTGGAGTTCTTGGACGCACTTCCTCCGGAGCTTCGCGCAGAGATCATACAGCAGGAGGCCATCGAGCGATCTCAAAGGCGACGCGAAAACCCTCCGGCGGGTGCTACCACTGGTCCCGCAGATATCGATCCAGCCAGTTTCATCGCCAGTCTGGATCCAAATCTCCGCCAAGCTATCTTGTTGGATCAAGACGATGGGTTCATCCAATCGCTTCCCTCTCACATGATCGCTGAAGTCGGGGTGTATCGTGACGGCCAGCCTAGGGCCTTCCGTATGTCGTCGGGTGGTCTACCTCCACCTCGAGGTACCTCTGGCTCTGCCTCCCGAAAACCTCCAGCCGCACAGCATGATGCCATCCAGCTGCTCGATCGTCAAGGCGTCGCCATCCTTGTCCGCCTTCTCTTCTTCCCGCAGGCCATCAAGAAGAATCTTCTTCTCAAAGTTCTAGTCAACCTTTGCGAAAATGCCAAAACTCGCACTGAGTTATTCAACCTACTGTTGAGTATCTTGCAAGACGGCACCGGCGATCTCACGGCTGTCGATAAGAGCTTTGCTCAGATGTCCTTCCGCAACTCGAAGCCGCCGAAGGCACCGGGCAAACAGAAGGCAGGATCGGATTATGCAGCAGTCCTTGCCCTCCCAAGTGTGCAGAATGAAACCATCCCCGATCTGGTTGCTCAACGATGCCTCGATGCTTTGGTCTACATCGTAACCGCCAACACGGCGGCTTCTTTGTTCTTCCTCACTGAACATGAGGTTCCAGCGGGCTTACGGCGAGCTGCTTCGAAGAAGGGCAAAGGCAAAGAGAAGCAGACGTCCCAATCACATTATCCCATCGTGCTGCTGCTCGGGCTATTGGACAGGCAGGCCTTACTCAGGACACCCTCAATCGTGGAATCCGCTGTTGGTTTGTTGGCGACTGTGACGCGCCCTTTGAGCAGTCTGAAGGACAACAAAAAGCCATCCAACCCCGCCGATGCCTCAGGATCATCTTCGTCCGCCATTCCTCCTCCCAACGATGCGCCTCAATCAGAGAGCGCCGAACCACCGCAGACCTCGACGACGATACCCGTTGAGCCCTCTCCATCGAGTGATGCACCACTCCCTCCCCCTCGTACGTTTTAGTATCTCGATGAACACATTGCTGAAGCTAATATATTGTGTAGTTCCTGCTACTCCGGACTCGAAAGACAAGATCGAAGCTGTGGAGCAGAAAATCTTGCTTGCAAATCCGCCGCAAATACCACACGTCGTTCTCCGCTTCATTGTCAATATCCTCACCGTTGGGGAGTGTTCCGCTCGCACCTTCCAGCAAAGTCTAGCGCTGATCCAACATCTGTCCAATATTCCCGATGCACGCGACGTCATTGCACAGGAGCTCAAGAGCAAGGCGCAGGAATTCGGCCAAAGTCTTCTCATGGAACTGGACGAGCTTGCGACTGCTTTGCTTTCTTCAGAAGGCGAAGTCCTCATTGGCTCTGTGGCCTCCAAATTCTCTGCCCCCTCTTCAGTCCAGGCCAAACTTCTGAGAGTACTCAAGACCATCGATTACATGTACTCTCCGAGAGCAGCTGCAGGTACCTCTACCCATCCAGAAGGGGAAGAAGACACGGACAAGGTGCAAAGCATATACGAGTCTTTCCGGTTTACTCCATTGTGGAGGCGCCTTGGAGACTGCCTTGCCATCATTGAAGAGAAATCTGAAACGGAGCATGTTGCCACTGTGCTACTACCTCTGATTGAGGCTCTCATGGTTGTGTGCAAGTACGTCGGTCCGAAATCATCTTCGACCGGTGTTGCACGTGCTCTGCGCGTAACTTCATCCCCCAAAAGCCCGACAACCCCCGCCGAAGCGATGGAGGATCTTTTCGTCACATTTACAGATGCGCACCGTAAAATTCTCAACCTCATGGTCCGCAACAACCCTTCCCTGATGAGCGGCTCGTTCTCTTTACTCGTCCACAATCCTCGGGTGCTCGACTTCGATAACAAGCGGAACTACTTCTCTCAACAACTTCACCGTCGACCACATACGCGAGAACACCATGGTACATTGCAGCTCAATGTGCGCAGAGCCCGCGTCTTCGAAGACAGCTTCCAGCATCTGCAGAGGAAGACTGGTGACCAGATCAAGTATGGGAAGTTGAGTATACGGTTCTACGAGGAGGAGGGCGTTGATGCGGGTGGACTCACGCGAGAATGGTTCCAAATCCTCGCGCGCCAAATGTTCGATCCCAACAACGCCCTCTTCCAGCCATGTGCGGCAGACAAGCTCACCTATCAGCCGAACAAGAATTCTGGTGTCAATCCCGAGCATCTTTCCTTCTTCAAGTTCGTAGGACGTGTCATTGGAAAAGCCATATACGACGGTCGCCTGCTTGATGCATACTTTGCTAGGAGCTTGTACAGGCAGCTCCTTGGTAAACCTGTGGATTATAGGGACGTCGAGTGGGTTGATCCCGAGTATTACAACTCGCTCTGCTGGATCCTCGAGAATGACCCTACTTTGCTGGAGTTGACCTTCAGCGTCGAGGCTGACGAGGTAAATTGTGCTTCATTATCTGTGTTCTTCAATTTCTGACCTGTTTTAGTTCGGTGTTAGTCGCATCATTCCTCTCAAGGATGATGGAGAAAGCATTCCTGTCACTCAAGAGAACAAGAGGGAGTTCGTTCAGCTCTCTGCCCAATATCGGCTATACTCCTCCATCAAAGAGCAAATCGAGCACCTCCTTGGCGGATTCTACGAGATCATTCCGAAGGACTTGGTGACCATCGTAAGTTGAGTTTGTCAATATCAAGAACCCACCTCATTTGTGTTCCAGTTCAACGAGCAAGAGCTGGAACTTCTGATCTCGGGCACTCCGGATATCGACGTCGATGAATGGCGGGCCGCTACTGAGTACAACGGGTACACGAGCTCAGACCCCAACATTGTTTGGTGGTGGCGCGCTCTCAAGTCCTTCAATCGCGAAGAACGTGCTAAAGTGCTCAGCTTTGCTACCGGTACATCGCGGGTGCCATTGAACGGCTTCACTGATCTGCAAGGTGTGCAAGGCGTCCAGAAGTTCTCCATACATCGAGCATATGGGGAGTCGGACCGACTGCCACAGGCCCATACATGTAAGATATTACTCTCGTCGAGCCAGTGGCATCGCTCATCTTCCCGACCAGGTTTCAACCAGATTGACTTGCCGCAATATTCATCATACGACATGCTTCGTCAACAAGTGCTCATGGCGATTAGTGAGGGAGGGGAAGGCTTTGGCTTTGTGTAATACGCAGACTGACAGACGATTGCAAGAAGAGACTCCATAATGATACTGTAGCCCATAATCTCATTTGTATTTAGGACACTTTCTCGACGTAAGAAATGTAATGTTTTCACTCACCAATGACCGGCATCCGGTTCAGGTGTATGCCGAGTTACGCTCAGCTGGTACGGTACCGGCGTTTCACGGCTACTGTAAGAAAGACATCATGATCATGGCGTTGGGGGATGTCTTGCTCCCACCATGAAGGCGTTCTATGTAACTGAGCTCACTCATCCCTCCAAGATTCCTGTGTCAAATGATGTCCCCGAACCTACACCCAAGAACGACCAAGTTCTGGTGGACGTCTATAGCGCTGGCCTGAACTTCTTCGATGTGGGTCATTCACCGAGCCTTTCTGGAGGGCTTTGTTAATGATATCTACGCGCACAGATTCTGCAATGCCAGGGCAAATATCAAAACAAACCGCCACTACCGTTCGTTAGTGGCGCCGAGTTCGCGGGCAGGATCTCGCGTAATTCGCCTCTACCAGAGGGTGAGTTTGAGCGCGATTTGTGTGGGTGTTGCGTTGACTCGGGCCCGAAGGATGTCCATTCAAGCGAGGCGACAGGGTCTTCGGAGCGACGCAAGGCGCGTTCGCCGAGAGGGCCTTGGTGTCTTGGAAGAATATCATACCACTTCCCGATGCCTTGTCTTATGAACAAGGAGCTGGTGCGTGTTGTACTCAATGACTGTACGTGCTCGAGAGAACTTATTGCTGCCAGGACTCTACGTAACGTGGCCTACTAGCTATGAAGCTTTGGTGGGACGAGCCCAGCTCAAGCCTGGTAGCTCAATTCTATCTTCATTCTTTTATAGTCATCAACTTTGTCTAGGCGAATGGGTTCTGGTGACCGCTGCTGCTGGAGGAGTTGGTATTGCGGCTGTACAGCTGGCGAAAGGTCCTTTCCACCTCATTGTCTTCTCTTTACTGCAACTAACCGAGTTTCATGGTCAGTTCTCGGAGCCAAAGTTATTGCCGCGGCTGGTTCGCAGGACAAACTCGATATTGCGAAGAAATACGGCGGCGCAGACTTCCTCGTCAATTACTCTGACGCGAATTGGACGAAAGAAGTCCTCAAGATCACTGGAGGGAAGGGTGTGGATGTCATCTACGACCCAGTTGGCTTGATTAAAGGTGTGTTTTGATTGATGTCTACGAGGCGGCCGCCTCTTACCGTGACGTCTATAGATTGTCTGAAGTGTATAGCATGGAAAGGTCGCGCTCTGGTGATAGGTTTTGCTGCTGGTACAATCGAAAAGGTGAGTAAAGGTGAGGATAAATTGATGGGGTGGTGATTCCAATTCTCTCCAGATTCCGATGAATCTCGTACTACTGAAAAACGTGTCTCTGGTCGGGCTACACTGGGGCGCCTATTCAAGTCAGTATCTACTATCTTGACATCTTCCTTCTACGATCTTGACTGAATGAAACAACAGTTCACGAGAAGAGCCGGGTCCCAGAGGTCTGGAAAGCCGTACTTGAGTAAACCTGGTTTTCTACAAAATAGTTTCGTGTCTTCTAACGCTCGACGCCTAGCATGTTTGCTTCTGGAAGTGTAAATCCGGTGGTTTACACAGAAGTGTATACTCTGGATACGATCCGAGAGGGACTTGCAGCTTTGGAGCAGAGGAAGACTTGGGGCAAAGCGGTTATCCAAGTACAGAAAGATGTTGAGCAGAGTAAACTGTGACGTCCTTCAGTGTACACTGTACAGTTGTAGCGATAGAATTGCGCATCTTGCTCGGACATCGGTCCGAAGGCCGACATGGCAAAGCATCCGCGGCCACGAGGGTAACTCATCCTGAACTCATCCTCTCCTCCTACCAAATATGATTTTACGGCGGCATTGGACTCCCTCTCTAGCGCTGTTTCTCTGCCTCTTTCTCTGCGCAGCACCGCTCACAACAGCAGACGATGCACCCTTTGACTGCACCATAACCACGTCGTCGGCCAAATATGACCTAAAGAGCCTCGGCGGCGTGCACATTCTCTCGCGAACACGGTCTCGACCGCCCACCTCAATGATAGATCGGTTCAGATTTGACGTCTGCAGCGAGCTGCCTTCCGAAGGAGACATGAGCGAGAAGGACCAGGTACGCCCTTTGTGATTCACGCGGTATCTAGGCTGACGTACCACAGTGTCCGCCCTCGACGAGGGTCTGCTTGACCAAGACGAACAAGAAGGAGGGCGAATCTGACCGAATAACATCGGTGATACCCATCGTCACCACGTCCTCGATGGAGCCGTCCTACAACGTCCTCGCGTGTGCGTCGTCCGTCCTCATTCTCCTCTCTGACCCAGTCCTCAACGGTATACAGCTCCCAAAGGACTCTCACTGATACTACACGGACCGGAATACGCAGATGTTGGTTCACAATACCTCAACCTGACTTTGCTCTGTGCATCAGAAGCGTCTGATCCGTCGTTTGTGTCGTACAACGACACTCAGCTCAGCATAGAGTGGAAGACACCTGCAGCCTGTGGAGATGACAAGACCGGAAACGATGGCGACAGTGACGATGGCTCGTCAGGAGAGAGCGTCGGGAGCGGGATAGGATGGTTCTTCCTCGTGTACGTACCCTACCGCGTTCCCGAGACATCCTCATGCTTATTCCGTGGCGCAGTCTGATCCTTGCCTTTGCTGCGTACTTTGCTCTTGGTGCATATTACAACTACAGCACTTACGGTGCGACTGGCAAAGATCTAATCCCGTACGTGGCTCCGATGCGTTGACTGTTATTGCGACTCATATTACCGCAGTCATCGTGATTTCTGGCAAGAAGTCCCGTATATGTTGAGCGATGTCGTCTCGCATCTGTGTTCATCTGTTCGGCCTCGCCGTTCATCAAGCAGAAGCGGATATATTTCAGTATAGACCACTCATTATGTTTCCACCACACGCTTTGAGAAGTACGGGATATAGGATCATCATAATCTTAATCAGTGTTATACCCACAGCGAACCTGTCCTGCGATTATAGCCTCTCGTCGTTCAGTTGTGGAGCTGCTCTACGTAGAGAAGTACAGTATGTACTAGTGGACGTTCACACGTACAAACGCCGAATGCTGTTTGCTTACCCCGGGCTCATTTTCCTTATCTCCTTTCCCCACTTGTCACTCGGTACTTGTCTCGAGTCTGCACCCTCTGTCGGTACCGAGATGGCCAGAAAGGATTGGTATGCAGTCACCGCTGGTAGGCAAACAGGTGTTTTCCACAATTGGTGGGTTGGCCTCCTCCTCCCACCGAAGCTTGCATTCAACAGCTGCTCAATTCTCCCTCGACACAGGCATATTGCAGCACCCCTTGTCATTGGCGTCCCCAAATCAGTGTACCGTGGTTATTCCACTAAGGAGCAAGCTGACGAGGCCTTCAACGAGGCCACACTTGCGGGAATGGTCAAAATCCTTTCCCCTTACAATACTAAAGGCTCTCCCAAAAAAGCAACAGCGTCTGCGCCGGCGCGCCCGCGTCAAACCGAGGACCAGGAGCCCCAGGCCTCGGGACAAAGTATCTCGTCGCCTGCGAGAATGTATAAGCCTGCGTTGTCCGAGCCAGCGCCTGGACCGAACGCGCAGAGCGCGACCTCTCCAGGCACCGCTACCCTTGTAGGGGGGAGCTCTCCTTTGAGACCGCCGAAACCTCAAACGAGAGCCTCCCCCTCCAAGAAGACTTCGCCAGTCAGTACGACCGACAGCACTCCGCGGTCGTTCGTGACCGCCTTAGATGAGTCCTCGTCGGATGGCGACTCAGACTTGGATATTCAACTTGAATATAACAGTCCCATTCCATCGTCAGAGTCGATATCTACTGGGAGTCGTCGTCGCCTCACGGCTCGTGATAAAGGAAAGCAGCGGGAGATGGACCCTACGGGCAGCAGAATGTCTATGTCGCGTGCATCCTCCCGTATCGAACGAGAATCTTCACGAGGACCGCTGGGGCCTAAAAAGCCCTTCCCACCCGAGATTCTTGGAGTTGTTCGACGCGTCTTCTTGGAGACGCCTCCCGGTCTGAAACCGTATCCTGACGATATGATCATCCTCTCCGACGACGAAGGTGAAGATGAAGGGATGGGTAGTGAACATGAGATTCACACACCGGCGTCGCGTCGCCAGGCAGAGGAATACGGGGACTTGCTCAGCCCGCTGACCTCACCACGGTTAGACGCGTCTGAGGTCTTGCCCGTGGACAACATCTCGCCGAAGAAGGCGTCATCAGATACGACGAGCATCAGCGTTGCGATGTCTTCGTTTGGCTTGACGCCGTCGACTGGTTGGAGTCCGGTCATCACAAATTATTCGCCGAAGGAAGCACTCGACCCTCGGTCGCCTATCTCGCATGATGCTCCCCTGCCGCGCACTGCAAGGTGAGTAGAGGCGTCGCGTATATCGTTTCATGGTTGTTGACGCATGACGCTCGCAGGATGACGGGCTATGCGCGGCCCTCACCAAACCTGAGTGTGGCGGGAGATTTGGGCGCGTAAAGATGCTGAACCGGCCGTTCGTTCAACTGGTATCAAACTGAGTACTAGAGACTGCTTGCTGGTGCGCGGGGACGCGATGTGCCGCGTTTCAAGGCGTTTTCGGCGTAGTGGTACAGTGCTAGATGTGTTGTACGATTGTATTAAAGTATTTGTTTAGATTTAACAGCCGTGCTTTCAATTTAACCTACAGTAAAGATATTACTTCCAGGTTCATGAAACATCACCCGAGCGGTAGCGCAACAGAGGTCCTTGATTGCCTGTAATTATGAAGGTATCCTAAGGAACGATGGCTGTGCCACTATTTGCTTACTGCCCTCAGCTAAAACAAACGTCCTCCAATTTAGAACTACTACTTACCTGCTACTTACCTCCCATGCGCATTGCCCAACACTGAGCGCCGCACGATGGCCAACGAGGTGCCAAATCCGCCTTCCTTCGCCACTTCCTCTGGCTCTCTGGACGCCCTATTATCGCCAAAAGCAACAACATTCCAAGAGCCTGCAAGGCGGGAATCCATCGCTGAGTCCGCCATTTCCGATGATGATTCGCGCTTTTCGACCGTCGCACTGTCTGCGCGGCACAGTGGGTCGAGTATAGTCTCTGTGCAGACGCTGGACCGTCCCCAGAGCACGTCGTCGACACTCGCACCTAGCGTGGACTCGCAAGAACGAACGCACAAGAAATCAGCCTCGACGACGACGATCCGTTCCGTGCACAGTCTTCCGTTCGCACTGAAGCAGGCGGAGGATGGGATGAATCAGCGGCCGACGAGCATGGATGGGCAGCTCAAACTCCAGGAAGAGTTCGCTCGGCTGCAGTCGAAGAAGGAGAAGGATATCGTGGAGGAGGGCGAGACGGATCCTGAAGTCATTGATTGGGGTGCGTGGATCCACTCCCATCATACCGATCTTCCACTTATACAGCTTAGATTTCTGGGGCGCGGTCATGTCGGGTTGGTCTCATAGTAACGCCTCATAACGCGCCTCGGATTCATCTCTGCCCCTACAGACTACCAGGGGTTCGCCAGTGCCGAGCCGGAGAAGCTGGCACAAGCCATCGCAAAGGGAATACCCAACACGCTGCGTGGCATGATGTGGCAGCTAATGTGAGCTTCTCCATCACCGCTTCTATCAGTTTATAGAAGGGCCGTTCTTCAAGGTCAGCAGCCAAGGACCCGGAGCTCGAGAGCACGTATCTCAGTCTACTGAAGCAGTCAAGCCCTCACGAGAAGGCTATAACGCGAGATCTTGGCAGGCATGTCGCGTCTCTTCAGCCACCTTCTAGACATAGTCTAATTTACGCGAATAGAACGTTTCCTCATCACGCCTTTTTCACAGACGGGCAAGGCATCGGGCAAGAAAATCTCTTCAACGTGTTGAAGGCGTATTCTTTGTGTGTTCGCTTTCTGTAATCTGCATAGACGTTAAAGCTGAGATTTCAGATATGACACACAAGTCGGTTACTGCCAAGGATTGCCGTTTGTCGTCGCGATCCTTCTGTTGAATGTGAGTCGAGCTCGACTGCATTCGATTATGTATTTCATACCGTCTAGATGCCTGATGAGGAAGCTTTCTCGCTTCTGTGCCGACTCATGCATGTGTACGATCTACGGGGGCATTTTCTACCAGAAATGCCCAAGCTACAGCTACGATTGGTAAGTCGCTGTCCTTCCCGATGATCGTTTCGCACTCACGTCTCTCTAGTTCCAGGTCAGTTGTACGCAACCCCCAAAGCTGGTCGATTAACCGCGATATCCAACTAGTTTGATCGCTTGGTAGAGGAAATTTTGCCCGTCCTCCATATACATTTCCTCCGGCAGGGTGTCAAGTCTAGTATGTTTTGCTCGCAATGGTTCCTCACCATGTTCAGCTATCGGTAGGTGCAACCTCATTCGCCCGTAACGCCATTCGAAACAGCGCTTAGGTTCCCTCTGGAGGTGGTTTTCCGAATATATGACAACGTCCTGGCCAGTGGGATAGAAGCAATCTTCGGCTTCAGTATCGCACTTTTACACAAGAACGAGGACATCTTGTTGGGACTCAAGTTTGATGAGATCTTGAACTTTCTGAACACGAGATTGTTCGATCGGTACAAAGTAGGTCTTCGTTGCTTCAATCTCGAGTCATAGCGCTGACTGGCCTAGCTGGACACAGCCGAGAGTGA
This sequence comes from Strobilurus pachycystidiatus, assembly GCA_019915135.1. Classification (NCBI taxonomy): domain Eukaryota; kingdom Fungi; phylum Basidiomycota; class Agaricomycetes; order Agaricales; family Physalacriaceae; genus Strobilurus; species Strobilurus pachycystidiatus. The sequence goes on along the minus strand of JAHLMK010000017.1, from coordinate 326,027 downwards.
ACCTGCGAAATACGACACCAATCAGTTTGTGACAGAAGCCACGTCTTTGCGAATATCGCCTTTCCAGCTCGACTCGTACAGTCATGAATATGAGGATATCATGGTGTGTTTGATGCCGTCGACATGAGCGCGATACTCACATGCACGTTTCACAGAAAGAGGCCAACAAACATGCAACGGAGATGGACGAACTGCGAACCAATAATCGCCTGCTTACGGCTCAGTTGTAAGAGCGTCGGTCACCTTCCTCCCTCCAGCCGACTAAGAACTGTGTAGAAAAAAACTGGAGAGCGACTTTGCTCAACTGAACACAGAGCATGTCGAAGTCTTGGTCCGTCTTTTCCATGGTTTGCAATTGCGCAGCCTAACGTCCTTCGCAGAACGAGTTGGTAAAGACAAGACTGCAGAGTGAGGAGGTGGAGTCTGAGCTTGTCCGGTATAAGCTGTTGTATGTGTACCATTTGATCTCTCTCCATCCTCTGATTCCTCTCAGATACGCGGAAGTCATGAACAATCAGAATGGGGTCGCAGCGCCAGCCACCCGAGCGTCCAGCTCGGGCTCTCTAATATCAATGTTTGGCAGCTTGAAGAGAGGCAGTAGCTGACGTTGACGCCGCTACATAGGGCGGCACTGACCTAGATTTCTCACTCGATGTAGTTACACGCATAATCTGTACTGTATTCATAGCATCTATCACTGATCCTGGCGGCCATTCCGTTTTCGGACGCGCGTCATGGGAGCGGTCAGCCCGATCAGCAAATTTAAATTATGTCTTCATGCTTTACCACCGTCAATGCATGAGCTATAGACCGACTACTCAACTTCGGAGCGCCTGGAAAGGCCTGCGTCCTCCTTCGCAGCAGCTGCGATGGCGATCCAGTGGCGCACAGCACGGGCCGACCTCGAATCCTCTTCGGCGGACGAGCCCTTGGGTAGCAGTCCCGGCGACGCTGCTCGCCGTGTCGGGACTCGGTTACTACGCCTACCACAACTCCCAGCCGTTCAAGCATGCTGTTCTGGCGGTCGCTCGCTGCTCGCGGGTCGGAGGTGCGCCATTCTCAGGGCGGGCGCCGCCTTTTCACTAATTTCTGGATGCAGAGGCGGCGGTGCTCGGTGCTATCGACTACAAGTGGACATTTTCTAGGAGCTATGCGACGGAAGAGGAGCGACAACAGGCATACTCGGAATGCCATACGCGAAGCGCGCAGAGGACGCTCAAGGCGCTCCTCGCGAATGGAGGTGCGTACGCCTCTTGGTCGGCTCGTGCTCGCTGGCTAACGCTGGATACAGGCGTTTTTATCAAGCTCGGGCAGCACATGTCGTCGTTGATCATGCTTCCCCGCGAATGGACGAACACGATGCGGCCGTTGCAGGACCAGTGCGAGGCGACGCCCTACGAACATGTCGAGGCACTCTTTCTGTCCGATATGGGTGCCTCCATCAGCGAATTGTTCGATGACTTTGACCCCAACCCCATCGGCGTAGCAAGCTTGGCACAGGTGCACGTTGGCCACCACCGTGGCTCAAACAAAAAGGTCGCGGTCAAACTGCAGCATCCCCATCTTGCAGAGTTCTGCGAAGTGGACATGGAGATGGTCGAGGTTGCCTTGGGTAGGCTTCAACCTGTTTGAGTCCCTCTCCGCGTGACTCATTTGTATCAGGATGGATCAAATACTGGTTCCCAGAATTCGAATTCACCTGGCTCGGGGAGGAGATGCGTGAAAATCTTCCAAAGGAGATGAACTTCATCCACGAAGCGCGGAACGCTGCGCGTGCTGCTAAGGACTTTGAGAATATGCGGACATCGCTCTACATTCCTGAAGTACTGGTAGCCAACAAGCGGGTCTTGATAATGGAGTATATACAAGGCGGTCGGGTGGACGATCTCGCCTATCTGGCGGATGCCAATATCGACCGGAACAAAGTCGCACTCGAGCTTTCGCGTATATTCAACCAGATGGTCTTCGTCAACGGCTGGTTCCATGCGGTAGGCAAAATGTTGATTCTCGAGTATGATAGTCTTATTGAAATTATCGCCAATCACGCAGGATCCGCATCCAGGAAATCTTTTGATACGCCCTGCCCGGGCAACATCAAAGTCGCCGTACAATTTCGAGATCGTCTTGTTGGACCATGGTCTCTATTTTGACATTGACACACCCCTGCGCATCAACTACAGTAAATTCTGGCTGTCGTTGATCTCACCTGCTTCAGAACAGACCAATGCGGATCGGCGGAAATATGCTGCGTTGGTGGGTAACATTGGACCAGATCTCGTGAGGCGCATCTTCCCTCAATGCGCACCGCATGCTGATTCCGATATCTGCTTTAGTACCCGATTTTCGAAGCTGCTATGACCGGACGTGCGGGCTTGGAGGGAACGTTTGAAGAAGACCCTTCCGGACCACCGTTGGAGCGTGCTTCCGGTCTGATCAACGCATCTCGTCAAACGGAGACGGAAGTGGAAGTTATCCGAAATACTATCATGACTCGAGAAGGGATGTTCACGTCGATACTGCACGTCCTACGACGTGTACCAAGACGGGTACTCATGGTTCTCAAGCTCAATGATCTTACACGGTAAAAATGCACCTATCTTACCCCGTTCGCCTTCTCACAAATGGATATAGAAATTTAGACCATTCTCTCATGACTACTCATTCCCATGTGCGTCTCCTACTCAATGATCACTTACTGAAAACTGACCATCCAAAGATCCGCATTTTCTTGATAAACGCAAAGTATTGTGCGTATGCCATCTGGCGAGATGATCAGCAGCGGATTTTAGGCACGATGAGAGAGAGTGGCTTACTGTCACTATCACTGTTATCGGAGTATTTCAGCTGCTGGTGGTAAGTCATCCTCACTCTCGTGCGGATACTCGATGCTAAGGATTATTCTTCAGGCGATATCAGAAGCAATACACGTCGATGGTCTTTCTGGAGACCGTTATGGATATTCAGGCGCAGTTGATAGTGAGCAAGGCGTGGATGCGAGGTCTGGTGACCCATGGGTTCAAGGGAGCACATATGGCGGCTTCCGGGCTCGCATAGACCGGTAGGTTCTCTTGCTTGATGCTGGCTTGTAGTGAAACTCATTCGCAACCCATGCAGTCCCGTATGGACGTCCCAAGCGCCTTTTGAAACGTGATTGCTGTTCGTAGAGGCTGCATCCACCTGACGACGTATAATATACCTCAAAAGTACAGTACATACAAGTCAATCCGAGGATGAGCTGTCGAGTCGTCGGTGGGTTTCAACTCAAGACGCGACTCTGATAATTGAGTAGGGGAACCTGTGGTTCATCAGAGTACTCGCGCTGATGCCGGTCAAGATCGGAAAGCCGACCAATCAGGTTTCGACTTCGGCAGACTGCCATCTTTGCTTCCTTCAGCCGTGCGTGTTGACATAACTCAGTTGCTTGATGATTCTCAAGTTCAACAGTGATCACTGAACAGAAATCCTCACTGTCATCCCTTCTTTCTCCCTTTTCATCACTTGCTGGATGGGTAGTCGCTGTCAAGGCGTGTGATTTGCCCAATGCCACCCACTTTCAAAGCAGATGAAGACCCCGACAAAACCGAATCGACCTTCTCGATAAACTCTACGTGTCCATCGGAACTGCTACGTCTGACTTGTCGCTCTGTGTTTGACCGGGTACGTTGATACACTACCGAGGGCTAAAGTCGAGAACACCCGAGACTGAAGTCATCAGCAAAAAGGTCTCATTGTCAGTGTTGGGGCGGCGTCTAGACCAAGTAATCGTGATCGCTTTCCTGCTGGTGATAAGGACAATCGTGACGAAGATCAACCTAGCCCCTTCATTTGCCGATAACAAGCAAGGCGCGGGGCCATGGAGGACGGATAGTTGACAGTCACGCAAATGTGTGCATCTATGGACCCACTGTATCAGCGGTATTTCCGAACTGCGAGCCTCGTGGGGCGCCTCTGTCTAATCTATCCTATTCGGTCAAAGAGAGGTATTGATTTTGCTCGTCGCTCCTCACATCCTTACCTCTCAATCTGTATAGGCTACCCGAATCCACAATGAACCCGAGAAAGCTATCCAGAAAACGTCAGCGGCAATTGAACAACTGCCGACGCCTTCGTCAATGAACCCACGAGGGTCTTGCAACTCGAGTCTCCAGATTTTGCATCGAGCTGGGTAAACGAATACAGGGAGTCCCTGACGACGACATTATATTTGTTTCCGGAAGGCCGTCCGACGAACTGTTCCCCATTTCATATAGTCTTGCTGAAGGCCGAACGACTGAGTCTCTACTATTCCGATCTTCAGTTTCCCTGCAAATGGGGACTCGGGACGTTCGAGAAGACGACGCATGGACCCATCATGAGGAAGAACGCCAGACTGGCCGCCAGTCCGAGGAAATTTGGGCAGACTAGACAATGCCAGCCACAGCAAAAACCGTGCCCAACACCCGAGGTACTGTGCGATGTATCTAAATGCCTTTGGTGTCGACCGTGTCATAGTGTGCGTACGCCGTACACGCGAACTACCCGGCAACTTCACATTCAATGTAGCAAACATGACCCGTATGGATTTCCATTGACGAGGGGCTAGAGTCTGCCATCGCGTTATGTCAAAAGTTCATGCGATTCACTCTAGTCTTCTGGACATGTCGACTTTTTCATCGCTTAATCTAATACGGACCCGGTGTGTTCTGCGGGCCGCTCCTCCAACCCAACGTTGCAATCAACCGTTCACAACTAGTGCCTATGGTAAGGACCATCTCGCAGATCGGTTACTAGGAACGACCGAGAGAGTAACACGGCGTCATTCGCTTGAGGACCCGCCGTTCACGCTGGACCAGCATGTATTTCCTGATCATTCTATCAATTGCCCGCGAGCTGAAAAGTGACAGTCAAGTGGCTTTCCAGAGCAATATATTGGTACCCTGGACGATTGCATGCCACCGCCCCCCCAGCCCCATCTACACTACTTAGAGACGGCGCAGCAGTGGTACCGCCAAAGCTAGCCGCACAGGAGCAGCAAATCATAAGTACATCGACAAGACTGACAGCAATCAGTGTTCGTATCACGCCTCAAGCACTGTATAAGATTCTTGAGGTCTTCACCCGATAAGATGGAACTTAGTTACCTGATGGCAAGGCGTAAAGTTTCCAAGGCGAGATAGTAATTACAAAGTTCTTACTTTGAGCGACGCCTGAAAACACTCCAGTCTACTAGTACCTCTCGCAGCTTATCGTCTGGGCGGATGTTTAGGCTTGTGTGAGGCATGATATCTGTCTGACGAAAGCGAAACGAGGGGTCAAGTTCATATAACCCAGGCGTCATTTGATACACTAGTACTGTCCGAGGACGAATGACCCACTGTGAAGTTACATACCTAGTTACCGGTGATCTGTCGTGTGGTTACATTCTCTTCGCTGTGGGAACGTTACAGTGAGTAGAAACGTATGTCAAGTTTCGCAGGATAATGCTAATGGTACATACAGGCTTTGTGCGTCGAGTACAAAATACAAATGCGTCATAATAAGAATACGAATTGTGGGATCAAAGGGAAACACCCGGGGAAGGAGGAAGTGAGGTAGTAATTCAACTACTATCATCAGAATCTGAAGCGCTCGACGCCACAGATCGTGGTTTCCTGGGTGCGACTGCGTCCAGCTTTGCAGTCAGGCTTTCGAGCTCCAGAAGGAAGTGACCTTCCTTCCATCGTTCACTGCTGGAATGCGCTCGTACGATGTACCATCCAAGGTCAGAGTGGCATGTAGAGCACGTAATCTCCTGCATAGTATGTGCACCGGTATTCATCAGGTGAACGGCAGGGTCGGAGAAGTTGACATGATGTCTAACGGGTCGGTCAGTCAAGAGATGTGCGGGACGAAGGAGCACTGCCTCACATTTCGGTGAACAGGGAAGCTTTCCCGTTGAAGCCCCGGAAGGCTCGCGAGCTTGCAGGTATCTGCATCAGGGTCAGGACGCGGATCCCACTAATTAGAACACGCGACGCGACTGACCTTGGAAAGAGGAAGAAGCATGCTTATGCATGTTACATAGGACTTGCATCGTTTGCACACCAGTGGGCGTGGGATGGGGGGAAGTGGCCTGGCCTGTGGCAGGTGGGGTTGGGGACGAGCTGCGCTCGGCAGACTGGGGAGGCGCCGCAAGGGCGTCTTGGGTTTCTCAATGTCCATGGTCGCGCACGAGAAGTTGCGCTGCAGCTCGAGGTGGGACATGCTGGGTGGGTAGGAATAGAGAATAGAGATGATGGGTACTCTGGAGGGGAAATGCTTTATATCCGCGGTGGGCAGTGCCCGTCATTCTGGATACCATCACTGAGCCAGGAATGCAGCAAGCTTACAATGCACTAGTTAGGCTGCACATCCGATCGTGACCAGAGAAGAGAGCATTGTGATTGATAGATTGAGCGCATGTGCTTGATTGGCTTGGCCGATGGGTCTATCAGGCGGATGGCACACCCGGACGTACTATACCCCGATATGAGTTTTGATGAGTGGCCACACCCGATACGGTGGCTGAGGTGGGAAACCCCCGTATTTCGACCCTGTCTTTCTCACCCTCCATCTTTCCATCTATCTTTGAGTTACATCTTGTGAACGTATGGCTACACGTCTTGTCTGCGTGGGCAACAACGTTCTGCTTCCGGGCTCTGATCTCCCACAGCCGGCTTCGATAACCATTGACCTGGCTTCTGGCAAAATCATCGATATCATTCATTCTAAGGCTTCGCGATCATCTTATGCAGAAGATGTTCTTTGGGTAGATGCTGGCAACAAATACATTCTCCCCGGGCTTGTCGAGTTCGTCATTTCCTGTCTCCGACGGCATCCGCTTATGGCCCTCTCCCCGTCAGCTCTCACGTCCATCTCAATGAACCCGGCCGCACAGACTGGGAAGGATTCTATACAGGGACTCGCGCCGCGGCCTCAGGCGGAGTCACGACTGTAGTTGACATGCCGCTCAACTCCATTCCACCTACAGTATCCGTCGAATACTTGACGGTCAAGCGCGCCGCGTCCCAGAATCAGTGTTTCACAGACGTCGCATTCTGGGGAGGCGTCATTCCAGGTAATCAGGTACAGATCCGCTCTGGCCGTCCAAAATACATGCATGATCATAATCCAAGGAACATCTCATACCATTGGTGGAAGCCGGTGTCAAAGGCTTCAAGTGTTTTCTGATTGAAAGTGGCGTCGAAGTACGTACATCTAGCGATGCTATCTCAGTTTGTTGCTGCATCTGTCATTTCGGCCTTTAGGAATTTCCTTGTGTGGCCGAGTCAGACCTCAGGGAATCTATGCGTGTCCTGGAGGTAAATTATCTCGGTGCTACCCTCTGTATCTCTATCTGATGCTGCTCTTTCTCTCTCTCTCTTTCGTCCAATAATAGGCCGTTCCGACGGTGCTACTCTTTCACGCAGAACTTGATGATGATACCTCGCCCAAAGACGCCGTGGATACCTCCCATCTATCGCCCACATTGTATTCCACCTTTCTGACCTCGCGACCGCAGAAACTCGAAGTTGACGCCATCGCGCTTATTACGTCCCTACAGGAGCAGTTCCCATCTCTGCGATGCCATATTGTCCACTTGTCGGCCTCATCTGCCCTTCCCTTGATACGCACCGCAAAAGCCGCTGGATTGAAGCTGACTGTCGAGACGTGTTTCCATTACCTCTGCCTTTCGGCGGACATGATTCCCCATGGACATCCTGAATTCAAATGCTGTCCTCCGATCCGAGAAGAGATTAATCGAGATTTGCTTTGGGCGGCCTTGATTGAAGGTGTCATCGACTGTGTAGTCTCGGATCACAGTCCTTGTGTCGCCTCGCTGAAGAAGCTTGATGACGGCGACATTATGGGGGCGTGGGGTGGGATCAGCACACTAGGACTGGGTTTAAGCTTGCTGTGGACAGAGGGACGGAAACGGGGCGTCACCATAGGGAAGATTTTGGATTGGACAAGTGGGAAGAGCGCAAAACACGCTGGATTAGATCATTTGAAGGGCCAATTGAAAGTCGGCCACGACGGAGACTTTGTGGTGTGGGATCCAGAGGCGGAATTCGAGGTGATATGGTTACCATTGCAGTTGTTCTGTCTTCCTGACAACGTCCCAAGGTTACCAAGGAATCCTTGAACTTCAAGAACAAGTTGTCTCCCTACGAAGGACAGAGGCTGTCTGGTGTTGTCGAGAAGACGTTTGTAAGAGGCAGGCTTGTGTACGACTTCAAGGATGGTTTCCAGGCTCCTGTAGGAAAGCTGTTGTAGTTCAGACGGTCGAGCTTTTCAAGGTATACTGTACACCGAATAGCATAGTAGATGAGAGCAGACGAAAAAGCAGACTATGAAACTGTTTGGCGTCCAGCCCTGAGAGTAACAGGCGCTAAGTCTGAGCGTACACGTGCGAAATCGGCTTGTCTTTTGAATCCGACCGCCTCGTTGCCCCCCATTGTCGGGGATGCGCGCCTCCATTCTGTCTGCACTGGTGCTGCTGGGCGGGCTACCTCATGCTTTCTCCTATATTCCCGCATCGCCCACGAACTCGACCGATGATGCAATCGCAGGTGAATTTCCATGCACCGCGCCGTTTCTGCTCTGCAACTTAGACTCGATTCCAGGTGGCCTGAACGTCTCGGATGTCTCTCAATTACACTTGCAATGGTACATGAACGGGTCGTACTACCAACACGTCTCCTACCAGCTGGCGGGAGAAGGGACAAATGGGCTTAGCCAAGTGTGACGCATTTCCACCCAATACTACAGTCTTTGACTTTCCCTTGAAGGGGGCCCTGCTGCACTTCTCCGAAACCATTGCCAATAACAACACCCCAGGCAGTGAGTGCGTATGCTCGACTTTTGACTGCTGGCTCATCATCCACTGTGTCACTGCTCTTCCCACCCTTACAATGAAACAGCCGATACACCGTGGATTGCTTTGGTTTCCTGTGATTTCAATGCGACAGACGACAGTCAGGTGGGCCGTCAGACTCAATCTCATGCCGCTCTTTTTCACGCCGTTCTCCAGGAGCTCGACATCTTCACGCTGGCACGCGACAAGGGCGCGAAAGCTGCAGTGAATAATCATCATTTCAGCACAGCATGGCGCTAATCAGTAAAACAGCTTCTCTACTCCCTATTTTCCGTTGCATGCATCATCAACCCGGAATATGCTGATCCAGAAAACTTCGACCAGGTCTTCGACATCTTCTCCACACAGAGTCTCGGCTCATCGCGTCTAATCGAGTATCAGTTTGGGCAGATAGGATCAACGAATCATAGTATTTCTGCGACTTACAACTCCAAAAAGTTAAACGATTCTGCCTCGATAATGGAGTCTACGATCCGGGATGGCTATGCCCAAGCTCCCGGGTTCCTTTTCGCTACGTTAATAGCTTACAATGCAACTGGAGAGGCCAACACGTCTTCAAGTGCGTCTGGTAGTAGTGGCAGTGGTGACTCCTCGGGATCATCTAATACTGCACTAGCTATGTGGGCAAGCCTTCTCACCCTCCATACACGAGCTGACTGGTTCCCTAGGATTGTTCTCTACGTGATAACAGGGTGTGTTTCGGCACTCTTCTGTATCATAATTGCCACTGGAGTGAGCTTCTTTGAGCGTCAAATATATCATAGTCTCATCATCCCCTTTTGAAAGGCTATTCGCGCCATTCGCCACCCTGAACGCTATGGACCCAGGCGACGAGGCGATGGGGAGTTCTATCAGTCACGCACACAAGGCCTGACGCGTGCGATCCTCGACACCTTCCCCATCGTCAAGTTCGGCAGTAGTGCCCAACACCGCCAGCGCGAGCGCGAGCGCGAGTTCGAGGACCAGCCAAAAGACTCTGAATCAAGAAGCTTTGATGATGAGCGCGACGGTACCTCTGTGGCCATGCACGAAATGGGTTCTGAGCGTCGTCAAGACCGCTCGCTTGATGCTCCGGATGCTGCCGTACTTGCTACACCTCGACCACGAAAACGTCGCCCGGCGGAATTGCGAGACATGTCTGGTGATCATCTGGGAGAAGGCTCTTCCAGAGTGAAAGATGCCGGAGAAGACGTCCCAGTTCCTGCCGCTATTGGTCGAGAGACATGCCCCATATGCATCGTTGATTTCGAGGATGATGACGATGTTCGCATCCTGCCGTGCGAGGGACAGCATCGCTTCCATCAGCAATGCGTGGACCCATGGCTCCTCGAGCTATCTAGCTCTTGTCCCATTTGTCGACAGGGTGGGTGTGATGTTTTGCGATTTGATAGCACGTCCGATTGCTGACTGATCCTTTCCAGATTTCCTCGCACTTGAGACCATGCTATCCAGGGAAAACGACGGCCCAGCCGAACAGCAACAGCATGGGAATGATAGATATGACCCACGTCCACACAGCCTTACCAGTAACCGATTTTCGCGCTACATTCGCTCTGCTGTGCGACGTCGGCGGATTCAAGAGGAAGCGGATCCCACAGACCCTCCTCTGCCCATTGTGGCGCATACTACCTTGTAGAACATTGTCTTGGACCTCAAGCGCTTTCTCTGTTGTAATTTACTGTAACAACCTACAAAACACATACTATATGTACGAGTCGTGTACCTATGCTCTCATCATCAATGTTCCGAAGACCATGACATTATATTCAAAATGATTGCCTAAGATGAAAAACATCGAGCGCTGTTTGCAACATGCAAGTCGGTATCCGATGTTACACTTTACTCTGGCCTACGACCTGGTGACAGCCTCCTTCAGTCCCTTGATATCTTCTAACTGTTCAATCCGTGATCCCTTCGCCATACTCTCACTTGCGGACAGTGGGGACACGCCAGGGTACCGAGCCCAGATGTGTTCTACTCTCTGTGTGGGTGGCTGATCAGGCGTAGAGTCAACGGGGTCCAGCACGAGGAGCCAGACGGCATCATATCCACCAGCTGCAAAAGTGGGGAGGTTAGGATCCACGTTTGTTGACTGACTTGTAACTCACCGCCTGGCACACCACCTCCAATGACTCCGGCTTGTGATATACATGCGTCGAGAAGGTTCGTCTGGCCTTCTGGCTCTATAGGTACACCAGCAAGAGAGCCCATCTCGCGCATTTTGGCGCGTATGCTCTTGAAAGGATGTCATTGGGACATAATGCTTATGTAGATCTTAACTTACCTCCGATAGTTTATGAGCCTCGTGGAACGCATCTATAATGTTACGCTCTTCGTCGGGTATCTGGGGATTCGCCGTCCACTGCAAGGAACATTCAGATGAAGGAATGGACGAGGAACAACGAAATCACCCACCTGAACGTGACTCAACGTCGAGATGTACTTGACTGCACTCGTATAATTCTTCACATCTTCGGAATAGAGCTTCGAGATCTTGAGCAGAGTCTGAGCGAGCGATTGGTTCGTCTTGTCTAGGGCTGTCCAGAGTGCGTTCGCTGAGCATACCGCCTGAATGAATATTTCCGTTCAAGCAGTCGTACAATCAGACACCTACCCCGGGCGCTATCCTCTTTCCTCCATTTCAGCACCTTGCCGACGAGAGACGGAGTGTCGCTCCCGGCATCAACGTCAGCCAACATAATCCGAGTGAGCGGGGGTAGCTGAAACGGCTCGACACGATAATTCCACGCTTTGTTCGTCGGCGACAGGACGGGATAGAGAGATGATGTCTGTGACAAAAGGTACGCGTTTCAATTCGACACCCAAATGCATGGAGTACTGCGGAGGTTTCGACATACCGCATCCTCGCTCATCAGGTCCTTGATAACATCCGGGTCGAAGCGAGTATAGAGATGGCTCCCGAATACAGCGGCGGATACATCGAAACCACTGCCGACCTTGCCCTGCGCCAGACAGTGAACGTACTGTGCCACATTGTGAGCGAGGCGCCTGCCATCGGTGTTGACGTCCGAGAAGGAGGCAGCGGGGATGGTGTGGAAGTGGAGGAGGAGGCCGGACACCAGCGAAGTGATCAGAGAGGCGGATGAACCCATTCCCGTCTTGTGAACATCAGAGAGACGAACGCCGGTTGACGCGAAGGGTTCGATAGACTCCAGAGATTTGAGCGTTCGGGACAGATTGAGCGATTCTAGCTGTTACAGTATAGATGACTGGGTTTCAAGATGAGGTGACAAGTGATGTACCTTGGCTCTTTGCGAATAAAAATCATTGTCACCAGCGATGGCTATATCGAGGCCTTTACTGAGGGATGCCTTGATGCCAGCAACGCCACTGACTTCACAAACCAGAGCCAAAGTCTTCTTCAAGGCAAGGAACACAAATTTGTTCTTGCTCGTGCTAGCACCACCATCAATACATGCCTGGCCCCATGGATCAATCGAAACTGCTTACTTGTCGGCGTGCTCGTCAACTTGAACAGTAGACTCTCCGAACGAGACCGTGTATTTCCATGTCGCATCAAGGAATTGGGGAGATCGCACTTGGATATGGTTCGATCCAATGTTGTCATCAGCGGTTATGACCGTGTAGAAGCGAGAGGATGCAGACACGACGATGCCAGAATACAGAGGATCCAAGACGAGATACCCGCCGGCAATGAGCACTTTTCCTGGGGCGGAGACAACAGTGGACATGTTTGGATAGCGATTAAGCCAAGCAGTGCCCAACCTTTATATGAGCCGAGTGAGCGTCGCAGATGAAACAAGCGAAGAGCGAGCCCAAAACGGAAACTCGCTCATTCACAAATCCTACTCAATTCAAAGCAAATGCTAAGCACGTCCAGACTCCAGATAGAGATTTTCACTTCGAATGGTCGAGTTCATAACAAACGCTCTGTCACTGACGGATGGTAACTTAATACAATAGTAATGTATTGAAACTAACACGACCATCCCGATTGCAGCCCATGTTCGGGTACTCATCGAGACGCGCTGCCATCGAGCTTCAAGCATTAGGTATTATCGCCCTCCGCGCTGGAACCACTCCTTCTGCTGCCCACATGTGGCATTCTTACAGCCAGGACACCGGAGTCCCAATTGAATACTCGTTGGTCCGCTCTTACCCGTCGAGAGCTGACGTAGGTGTTCCGCTGCAATATCCGCCAAGGCGCGTATGAACACCGGGGACCCGTTCAATGACTCGGCACGGTAGACTTCCATTCCATGCTAGAAGACACAAGTCAGCCACGACCATGGCAAGAGAAGCAGCCGTTGACATGCCTCGCGCGCCTCTTTCGCGTATTCCAAGTCAATCTCGTAGAGTGTCTCTATATGGTCGCTGGTGAACGCGATGGGGACGATGACCAGCTGTTTCTTGCCCAGTCGTGCAAGCCCTTTGATAGCTTCGCCTGTTTGCATTCCCATCCAAGCCGAAGGCCCAACCTGAGACTGCCAGACGAGACGGTATGGATTGGAATGCTGGAGTCTGTCCATGACCCGTGACACGGAGGCGGCTACTTCGGCAACGTAGGGATCGCCGCGATTCACGACAGACATGGGAAGAGAATGCGCCGAGAAGAGTATAACGGTGTCCTTCCGCGTCGCCTCTGCGAATTTGGCCAACGCCACCTCGATATTCTGAGCAACCGCCTTGATAGGAATCAGCCAAGCTTTTTTTTACGCGACAAGAAGGTTTACCTCGATGAAGCCAGGGTGTGTGCCCCATCTGTCTATCACGCTCCACTCAATGTCGCCAAACTCGTCGTTGTTGCGGAAAATGTCGTTGAGGCTGCTTCCCGTGGTGCTGCAGCTGTATTGGGGATACTGGGTGAACGCGACGGCGCGCTTGACGCCGTCCGCCTTCATCTGACGCGCCGTGTCCACCGTGAGCGGATTGGCGTAGCGAAAGGCAGTATAGGCTCTGTGCGGGGCAGTCTCCGGGTGCAGCTCATCGAGCAGGTGGGCCATGCCCTCGCCCTGGAGCTGGGTGTAACGTAATATGGGGGAGCCTCCGCCGATGGCAGCATACTGTTCCTCGATTTGCGGCGTCCGTCTGCGCGCAATCCACGGGGCCAAGAAGCGCTGGAAGGGCAGCGGAATGAGGTCCCCGTCGAGGAACAGGTTTTTGAGAAAGTCATGCGTCTCGGCGACCTGGAAATGAAATCCTTGAGCTTGTCGCGGGACGCCGCCGGGGGCAACTCACGGTCGATGGGCCGCCCATGTTGAGCATGACGATGGCTGCGCGCGCAGAGGTCAGCGTGCTGCAGTCGACGCAGCGAAACGGACAGACCTGTGGGACTGGCCGCGTCTGTCAGCTGGCTCCCGCCGGGCAGAGGACTGCGACACGTACCTCCGGCCGCTGGGGGCGCCGCGGTGCAGCGTCGCCAGCGCGCGCGTCATGGCCCGCGAAGACACGTTCGTGCGAGGGATGTGCGGCAGCATGTTGCGGTAGAAGGCAGGAAGGCAAGGCTTTGCCGTTGGCAGGATGCTGATGCTGAGAACGGGGCTGCCATCATCATGGCCGCGAGAGATCGAGTTCGGAGTTCGGCTTCGTCTACGCCCGCTCTGCGGCCAATCATCGCGTCCGGTAATGATAAGCAGTGTATTGGTGCTACAGCTCTTGACTAGAGTACGAAAGATACAGTAGATACAGTGAGTAAGTTATCGGTAATTGGCCGAATCGATTGGCGTCAGGGAAATTGCAAAGACCGCGGTACTGTGGGTAGCTCTCACAACCATTTCGTAGCGGGTCCGAGATGTTACCCGTACAGCCGATGGGGACTCGCTGATGGCGTGTTGGAGAGCGATGCACGTCTCGGTCTGTTGTCGGTCTGCATTCTTGCTGACGTCCTCTCCGGGAAGGCATTGCAAGTATAGGTGGCCGGGGTGACTTTGAATGATGCTCCTCGCGAAATGGTAAAAGTGACTTGAAGAAATGTCAACTGGCTTGTCAGACCGATTAGACCTGGTCTCTGGAGTCGTCTAGGAGAAGTTGGGTGTGAGGAATGAATCAGACCCGCACAGAGCAGAAGGTGCGCCACCTACCTGGCCGCCACTAGGTCTTTCCCATGGTGCCTTTTCCTCGTAATTGCAGATACTGGAGGGAGACCTCGAACCTCTCTTTTCACAGTGACACTCGTAGCTTCAAAATGGTACATGTGGCGCAGATACGCACAACTTGGCGTATATGTGTTGAGGTCTCGGCAATCGCATCGCGTTCTGGCACTTCAATGGCTGCGAATGGAGCATGAATTCAATGATTCTCCGCACAAAGACAGGAAGCCGACAGAAGGACCGTGACAGCGAACGTCAGCCTGAATTGTCCAACGCTTGTTCCAGTCGCAAACGAGGTTGAATGACAGCAATTGGCAGTTGGACGAGAATAGTGAGATGCGGGAAACAGTGAGTAGAGTTCCAGATGTGGTTTTAGTCAATGTCTTGAATGATACGATTGTACAGGATTCAGCACGCGGGATAGAGAGAAACGGCGTTGCGGGAGGGTCTAGGTGGGCAGACGCCGATGACCGATAGCTTTGAGTGGCATCAGGAGAAGGTAGATCGTCAACGGGTAAGCGATTAGAATGTTTGGCAGCAGAGATGCCCAGTGGAAGCCAAGCGAACATCTGTACACGGAACGAAAGTAGAGTCCGGCGACGAGAGACCGTCGTGGTTGTTGAGGCGTCCTGTCGATATAGAACCGAGGTGCAGTAGCAGAGTCGTGTTGCCAAGACACGGAGAATATTGAAAAGCTTCCCCCGTAAGGAGGCGTGATTTGGTGGTCGAACAAACGTGCAAACTTATGTCCTTTGCTCGCCATGGGGCAGGATGGCCTGCCAAGTGTGGTATAGAGGTAGCGATATAGAAAGATTTCTCAGAAAAACCACAAGCAATGTGCGACCGCGGGCGCCGCAGACAGAGCTGCAGAAGGATAGAACACAGAACATCATGGTGAAGAGCAAGTCGACCGGTCCGACCCTGTTGCCTTTCATCAGAATCGAACTGGCGACTTGTGTTTCAGGAGGACACGGTGTTCACTGTTCTCCGTCTAGCCCTCACTGCCACACATGCTTTCGCCGTAACACCTTCTCAATACAAACGTCGCCCACCAATGTTCAGTCAGCCTAAAGGGCGCGGCACCAATCGCGAAAATGGCGGCGAGGCCCGCCAGCCTCTCCTGGGCTCGCGCGACGATCTGGCCGACGACAACGTCGTGTTTGCCATCGACGACGACTCGGATGACGGCGGCGGGCGCGATCCTTCGGCGCTGGCCGAGGAAGACGGTGGCGATGGAAAGGCAGGCCATGTGCGCTTCCAAGAGAGCGTGCAGGTCATCGGGCCGCCTCTGAGATCGACATTGGCCAGTCGCGAGGCAGG
The DNA here is from genome assembly GCA_019915135.1 of Strobilurus pachycystidiatus. Lineage (NCBI taxonomy): Eukaryota > Fungi > Basidiomycota > Agaricomycetes > Agaricales > Physalacriaceae > Strobilurus > Strobilurus pachycystidiatus. The sequence continues at coordinate 309,761 of JAHLMK010000017.1, read as the reverse complement.
TGTGTACGTGTCGGGCGCCTAAACCTCTCAGCGTATTCACCGTGTCGTGTCTATTCCAGAATACGAACTGGACTCTGACGAGCTGGACGACGAGCTGGACGTGCCGATCCGCACCCGCCCGGGCCATGTTGACCATGCGACCATGCCGCTTCTGGTCGGACTACTGGAATCGTCTGCCCGACGGGGTGCGGACGGATCAATACCGCTGGGCGAAGTTGGCAGCGACGACGTGCCGCGCAATGGGACCGTGGACCTCGAAGAACTCGCCGCCAAACCGACCTCAGGCGGAGGCATGATTGATTCCATCGCCAATATGGCAAACTCAATATTAGGTGCAGGCATCATAGGTATGCTTCTGTCTGTCCGCCCAGATCTCCTTCTGACGTGACGCGACTGCAGGTCTTCCTTATGCCATCAGCCAAGCTGGATTCTTCACCGGAATCATCCTGTTAGTGATTCTCTGTGGAGTTACAGACTGGACAATTCGGCTCATTGTCATTAATGCCAAGCTGAGCGGCGGTCATTCATATATCGATATCATGAATCATTGCTTTGGCTCCAGTGGGCGAGGTGCTGTATCCTTCTTTCAGTTCGCGTTCGCGTTTGGAGGTGAGAGCGCGTCGTCGGTCAACCTCTGGATTAGTGCTGACCTTTTACAGGCATGTGCGCATTTGGCATAATCATTGGCGATACCATTCCTCACGTCATTCGCTCGATATTCCCAACATTGCAAGGTCGACCTGTCGTATGGCTGTTTGCGAACCGGCAGTTCATCATCACGATGTGTACCCTCTGCGTGTCGTATCCTCTATCTCTGTATCGTGACATCCACAAGCTATCTCGCGCGTCTGGTCTTGCCCTCATTGGCATGGTGATCATCGTGACCTCTGTGCTGATAGAGGCACCAAAGGCATCATCCGAGCTGAAAGGTGATCCAAGCAAACGTTTTACTCTCGTAGGTCCTGGTGTCTTTCAGGCGATTGGTGTCATAAGTTTTGCCTTCGGTGAATCAGTCGCGTCTCTTGTTCATTTTGACCCTCTAATCAACGAATCTACAGTATGCCACCACAACTCCCTGCTCATCTATGGAAGTCTCCGTACTCCGACGCTGGACCGATTTGCTAAAGTCACCCACGTATCAACGGTGTTGTCACTTCTTGCATGCACCACATTGGCCGTATCATCATATGTCGTCTTCACGGACAAAACGCAAGGCAACATCCTAAACAACTTCTCTTCGGTATGTCAGCTTGACAGCGCCACACTATTTATTTGGAATCTTGATTGTTTCCTAGAATGATACCCTCATCAATGTTGCCCGAGTCGCTTTCGGGCTCAACATGTTCACGACACTACCTCTGGAACTTTTCGTCTGCCGAGAGGTAAGTCAATGCGCCTCCTTGCCAGACCATAAACTCACAACCATGACTACCACCAATGTACAGGTCGTAGAACAGTATTTCTTCCCTCATGAAGCCTTCCATCCCCAACGGCACTTGTTCTTCACGACCAGCATTCTCATTGCAGCGATGTTCAGTGAGTATCACATCGATCCTTGGTCTCCATCGGCTACTGATACATTTTTCGTCAGTATCACTGGTGACTTGCGATCTAGGGGTGATGCTCGAAATCACTGGTGGCGTGTCCGCGACTGCACTAGCATACATATTCCCCGCGGCATGTTACATCAAGCTGCTGGACAAGGATCTGCCCTGGACTCATCGTAAAAAACTTCCCGCTGTGTGTTGTGTGGTTTTTGGGGCGATTGTGATGGCCATCTCGCTATTCCTGGCGTTAGGGAAGACATGGACACAGGAAGGGGATGCAAAAATGTGTGTTTAGACCTATTAGTGGTGTGGCGTACCTTATTTAAGATGGACCTTATCAGTGGACATTGTACTCTATTCATCAATAGCTCTGATTTTGCTTTCTAATGTAGGTGATTCGTGTCAGTGTTTGCGAGGAGGCTGCTTCAAGTAAGGTCACGGTGTTCGTTCATCTTGAAGCAGTTAGTGCACAGGCACACTGAAATTGGAGATATGGGAGACTTTGAAAGGTTTGCCGAACGTGCAACCTGTCATTCTTTTATTCAGGATCGCGTTGAAGCCAAAAAACTCTATCTTCCCTGCCAGTCGGATTTTCAGGGATTGAACCAAAAGAGGGTGTTGCGTGTATGAAAAGAATGCTCACCGCAACATCCTGCATCCAGATCCTCGAATGCGGCACAGATATCGATATCTGCGATGAGCCTGAGACATGATGGACAAGTAGTTCAACAAGTTGGCCGTCCGGGAAAAGGGGAATAGCTGCAGACGATCCGAGTCTCGCGGAGAGGGCAAGTCGACGCGGTAATAATCCCATTGCGCAGCCAGTCCAAGCAGTCCTGCTGTTCGGTGAAACCTCAGGGCCCCAAGATTCCTAGCGGCGAAGGAATGAGGGGTATGCGTTGAGATTGCCAGTGTTTGAGTTCAACTTTGAGATGTGGCGACAACTCGGAACCGGTCCGCTCGAATTTGATTCTCTTGCCATTGGACTGCTCAAGAGGGAGTCTCCGTAGATGAGAGTAGAATGAAAAAAGCCTGCTCAGATTCACAGCAGATAAAAGTTGACCAATGACCACTAAGAAGCAGCAAAGGCATCGGCAACATTCGGTAGAGTTGCCAAGATGTCGTTCCCCCGAGCTATTCCTTGCTCACATATATCTTTATCTGGGCAGATTGGTAGCGGAGACGGTCCATACGCCATGGTCTAGGGACAAGAGTTGTAGCGTGTACGGTGGTCGCTATATATTATAGTTAGTACTTGATCTTCCGAGCAGCTCTGGTTTGCAGAGAAGCCTGATCATGAGTATCGCAAATTGACAGAAAAATCTTGAGACCAAGTACGTCTTCGGGCATTGTCCATGATGGTTCGAGGATAGTCCAGAGTTCTGACCACTGTGTCTGTGGTACGCGCTTTGATCACGGGCAATCGCTTGCCGAGATATGTAGGTCGCGACTCGGCACCTGCTAACGATCCGTGCAGGATCCGTGTCTTTGAACCTTCGCATCGTTGAGAGGAGATCAGGACGCCATTGTCTGTGGCGGCTTTTTGCAGGGCACGCCCGGCATATTCCGGTCTACTTATTGCTCCGCACTGCTGCCCGCACCAGGCCGCACCTCGAAATCCGAATCGAACCAACCGCGTGGTTTAGCACGTGGCGCCTCTTTCGCGCTTAGATGATGGCCCTCCGCTCCCTCTTCGCTCTGCTGGTTCTCCCACTGTCGCTCGTTTTACCCGCTGCAACAGCCAGGGCGTCTCCCGCCGAACTTGCTTTGCAATATTCCCTCACTACCAGCACCACCTTTCCCTTCCCCACCGCTACTCAAAGCAGTGATGCCACGGAGAAACTCATCGAAGCGGATTGGTCTTTGAGCAGAGGCCAAATCCAGAACAGGCCAGAGGATCTTGCGTTTGTAGCAGACACTAGCGCGGGTAATTCTAGTACTGCGCTTCAAGTCACCTATCCTGAAGACAGTTACTCGCATGACACCGGAGGCACTCAATTCTACAATCTCTGGAACTCGTCGGATGGCTCTGTATTTCAATCCATGATGCTTTCCTACGACATCGCCTTTGCGTCCGACTTTGACTGGGTCAAAGGCGGTAAACTTCCTGGTATTAGGGGCGGCACCAATGCGACTGGCTGTAGCGGCGGCGATGAGCCGACCGGGGCTGACTGCTTTAGTGCGCGTCTTATGTGGCGCGCAAATGGCGCCGGGGAGGGTGAGTGCCCATGTAAGGGTCAGATTACGACCCTCTTACCCCGCCAGTGTACGCGTACATTCCGACGCCCAACAAATTGTGTTCGGAATCGAGCATCACTTGTAACACGGACTACGGTGTTAGTGTTTCCCGTGGGGCCTTTTCCTTCACGACTGGGAGGTACCGTGTGTTTCTCTAGTACATCCGTAGTGTTCTCATCCTCGGCCGTAGTTGGAACACGGTGACCTTGCTCGTCCAGATGAACGACCCTGTCAATGTCGCCAACGGGAATCTGAAGCTTTAGTGCGCTCTCATCGGCTCACACCATACCCATCGACTCAATCTGGCATAGTTATAACGATCTTCAAGTGATCTCTCAAAGCGATCTACAGTTTCGCACTTCCTCGTCTGTAAACGCCAACGGCATGTACTTTTCGTAAGTGTTCGTTCTCGGTGCAAAGCGTGGTACTCTTTACATTGAAACACGCTTCTCAGGACATTTTTCGGAGGTGAGTGGCGCTTCGCGTTGGTCGAGACACACGATGCATGCTTATGATCCCTACAGGCTCGGATGATAGTTGGGCTACGCCAGAAACGACCTACACCTATTTTCGCAATATCACGCTTTGGGGAGGCAGCAGCCCTTCCAACTTGACTGGTGCGAAGGTCAACGCTGCACTCAAGATACGCACGAACTTGGGACTTCTCTCGACACTTCTTGTTATTTTTGTCTGCATCTTATAAGCAGCTACTTCTGTGACTATAGAACCTTTCAAGGACTCGGTTTCCCACTGACTTTCGAAAGCAAACTGTCGGATAATTTCAGACGCAAGAATTCTACGGAACTTGATCTGACACTCAAGACGTTCTAGATGCAGGACACAGTCCTGAAGCCCTCTATGCTGTCAATCAAGCCATGAGTCGTCTCAAGTCTTCTCCCTTTGGTGATGCCGGTTTTGTGCCTGCAGCACACTGTGAAGTTTTTTGAAGTCATATACCCACGGTCTTGTGTAGCCCATAATCCTTGCTAAGACTGGGGCCCGGGCAGGGCAGTATAGTGGGCCACGTACCGCTTCAACCCAGAGCCCAGTTGGACCACCTGCCTCCCGAAACCTTGCTCATCCCGGGCACGTAGGCGCCACTTTCCGAGTGACCGTAGACTATTAGGCATAGTCGCTGCATGCAGCATATGCTTTCGCGGAAGCCTGCTCTGATAATTACAGGATGTGGAGGCTCCGTATTGGTGTACGAGACCCTGCTAGTGCCGTCGTTCAGGATCTTGGGGCAAGTCTGATCCGATGTACTATAATATGTTGGTATTTTACCCCGGAGCGTTCGAGGTCTGTGACAATTGGTGGCACCGAAATTCTTCGCAAATTAGGACATTTCCAGGAAGGAGGCACGCCTAACAGGTACTTACAATTTACAAATGTGTCGTCAGTGATACGGATGATTTATTGACAGTTCCGATGCTTCTCACCTCTCAAGATCTCACGATCTGTGGGCACTGCAGAGTGCAGTGAAGCCTGAGTCAGTCAGGCCATCGCTCATACTCCCATGACTGTCTCCGCAGTGTGCAGGGGAATGCTTGAGGTAGGCACGAGAGTGTCAAAGTAGCATGCGGTGGACGTGGAAACAGTTCGAGCAGAAGATCAGAATCGCCACGGCCCACGGGATGAGCGCTGAGCGCTGACTGGATGAGTTCTTGCCCAGATCGATAGCCTTTGCCTACCTGAATTATATGTGGCAATATGTCTATGCAATTCTGGTTGTATGCGTTCTCGTTTCACCATGCCGAAGTTCCGCGCCAACCACCGGGTCCTCTTCATTCAGAGAAGAAATGCCAAATTCCTCAGGTGTCGACCTGTTCGACGCTATAGTCACCCGAGAAAGTGGTATCCGAGCAAGTATGCACTGCGTCCGATGTATCGTGAGACGTGAGATGGACCCTGGGAATCAATTAGCTGTGTTTGCGCCACACGCCAATTCCTGAGACCGTCGGGAATAACAGCACCGAACTTGCAATACAAAAGGGAGCAAGTCAGCTGAGGCTCCAAAAAGCTTACTATATTTGCGCGCTGAGCGCTAAGCTACGGCACAGGTGACGCAGAGTGAAAAGTAATTACCAGCGTCCAAGCGTGGTCATTGTCAATGTTTTCAAGAGTGATCTCATTGGTCGATCAGTTATTGATCGGTCTTGGGCGGATGAGGTTCCGACGTTCCGAACCATCTTATTCATCCACTGTCACTTCGTCCTCAGTCATGGCGTTCTCCGGCGCCCTCGTACGTTTGATGCTGCTCGGATATTGCCACAAGCACTAGTCTGATACATATCTAGACTCTGACGGATCTCAATGACTTTATTGGCCCTTCCCAGGCGTGCATCAAGCCCGTCGAACAAATCAATCCTGCACCGGTAGAAGACAAGGGTGCAGCATCCGTAAGTGTGAATATTCGCGGCATTTTTCCACATGTTCACATCGACTAGACGGAAATACAAGTTGATCTCAACGGATCCTACTACGAAGTTTCGGCCGGCGAAATATCCGGACTCAAGAACAAACCGTCTGCCCCCTCGGGCAAGAAGCTAGAACAGGCCCAAATCAATCTAAACGATTGTCTAGCCTGCAGGCATGAAATTCCCGTTGAATTCTTAGAGCGCTGCTAATGAGATATCTGCATTTAGTGGCTGTATCACATCTGCCGAGTCCGTGCTGATCACGCTTCAGTCTCATGTCGAGGTTCTGAACGAACTGGATTCTATTGCGGCCGCCTCGGAATATTGCGACGAGAGAAAGACCGCCGTCGTTTCTCTCGCACCTCAATCCCTGGCTTCCCTCGCCGCATCTTTATCATCGTCTTCTTCTCACCAATCGAAGGTCTCTCCACGCCAGGTCCTTCGCCGAGTTCGATCCTTTTTCCAACAGAAGCTAGCGGTTGAGCACGTTTTTGACACGACGTTTGCGCGGCATCTGGCCTTGCGTGACCATGCTCGAGAGTTCTCCGAGCGTTCTCAGAATCTTCATGGAAGCACGAATGATGAGGAGTATAAGCAGCGGCTGCCTATGCTAGCTAGTGCTTGCCCAGGCTGGATCTGTTATGCGGAGAAGGCCCACTCTGAGATGCTTCCATTCATCGCTCAGACAAAGAGTCCACAGCAAGTCATGGGAACGCTGGTGAAAAACTGGATGGGCAAACGGTGGGGTAAATTGTGAGACCCTTTGCCTCATTTTCCTGCCACTCTGATCTTCATTTCCGAACCAGACCGCACGAGCTGTACCACGTTTCGGTTATGCCCTGTTACGACAAGAAGCTGGAGGCATCCCGGAGCGACTTTTACAACGAGGTGTACTCTACGCGCGACGTGGACTGCGTTATCACGACGGGCGAACTGGAGCTGATGATGCGCGAACGGGGTTGGGACATCTCCCAGCCTGTTCCGGACGAGCTTCAGCCACCTGGAGAGGATGGCTTCTACTTGGGAGACACGCTTCCAGAGTTACTCACACATCCGGGTTCATCCTCTGGATCTTATCTGCACTCAATAATGACCTACGTGGCCAGCACCTCGCCCACACCCTTGTTTCTATCAGTCAAGCAGATACGCAATGCGGACTACGAGGAGTTCGTATTACGAAAGGAAAGCGCAGAGGGCGAGGTCGTGTTCAAAGGGGCAAAGTGCTACGGGTTCCGTAATTTGCAGAACGTGGTGCGCAAGGTCGGGAAGGAGAAAGGCGTGCGAGGCGTCGGTGCGGCTGGGCGTATGGCAAGCGCTGGACGAGGTGGGGCTATTAAACGCAGGACGACCGAAGGGAAGGGAGCAACAGCTCTGAAAGATCGTCCATACGATTACGTAGAGGTAATGGCGTGTCCCGGTGGTTGCGTCAACGGCGGTGGCCAGTTGAAGGTACCTTCGGAAGCTGTCCAGGCCAGGGACGCTGAGGGGTACACGCGGGACTGGGGCGATGCAGGCGTAGAGATGCAAAATGCGCGGTGGGGCAACAAAGAATGGACAAAGACGGTGGAGGAAGCATATTGGGGCTCGGTCGCGACAGCTGGTTATACGAATGGGGTTGACCCGTGGGCGTTTGTTGAAACAACGCGAGGTGGTGACGGCAAGAGCGATCGAGCAATAGAGTCCCTCGTCACCGACGTAATGAGAGATCTATCTGAAGGGGAAAATGCTATGCGGACACAGTACCGAGCTGTAGAGGACGAGGTTATAGGACTCGCTGTGAAGTGGTAATATAGACACATTTAGAGATATTATGATTAGGATAGGATGTACGTCGAGTACGTTAAATATGAAGCATGATTGCTGTAAGTAAAAAAAAAACTAGCTATGGTACAAATTGTAGCGGATTCAGATATAATAGAGAATTCGAAAGGTTGGAGACTAAGATAGCAATGTGACGGATACAGAGCAGGATGATAAGCGTACGTTTAAGCAATGATCTAAGATAGAGCAGACTATGCGGAGAAGGGGAGGCGAGGGGATGATGGGATGACGGTCATGAGCGATGGGCATTGGCACGTTCTTTCAAGTAGTCGTGGACCAACGGACAGTACTCCGGGCGGGTCTCCAGGACGGTTTCTTTGCGATCGGGACCATAGTACTGAGCGGGCGGGTGAGGGACGGAAGAGGCAACGGATCAAAAGAACCCACAAGCTTGCATTGGCTTGCGTCGCAGTTGTGACTCCGGCTGTTGTTGCGATGGCTCTGCGATTTGGTGCATCGCGAGGACCCACAGTCGATCTTGGCGAGAACCTGTGTCTGGGCTGCATGAGTGTCTGCGACACGGACGCGATGGACGGCGCGGGGCTACCATGTGGTAATGGCCGCAACCATACTTTATGCCTGCTCTGTATGGCAAAGAAAGGGTCAGATGACTGGCAAGTGGGACGCGAAGGGACTTGCGTCTCGAGGTTGCACATCGCGTAGAGCGTGGAGGAGAATGGGATGCGCGGGGATGCAGGCTGGAAGGGCAAAGGAGGGCGAGGGATGCTGGGCACTCCTGCTCCCGCTACGGGGCTATAAGTAGCGCCAGGCATGTGAGCGCCGGCATGTGGCCGAATCGCCGGATCAGATAAATAACAATTCAAATTGCATCTATGCTAGGGTTTCCGTCACATCACGCCTTTCCGCTTCCGTTCATGAACATTGAACACTTCCACCGATGAATCCAATAAACCCTACCACCCGCTCCCGCACGGGGCTGTTTCTCTCGTACAGGGACACGCGCGCGTCGTCGACCCGGTTCTCGCGCGCGCGCCCCGTCTACGACGACAACGACGATGAAGAGCAGCAACTCATCGACCACCACGTCGTCGACATGGACCTGCCTCCCAAATGGTCCTTCGTGCTCGCTCCGTCATTACCTCCGGGTTGCTTACCTGCTTCCCAGGGTGGACATTTCCGACCAGGTGCACCGTGTTCTCGCCGATACTCAGGCGAAAAGTATGTTCAAGTGTGCTGTTCATCACCCGCCTGGCTCAATGCGGCCAACACAGTCACCTCCCTTGAGAAGCTGCACGCCAAACACGTCCTCCCGGGGTTCGCGGACCGAACGCACGAAGAACAGGAGATCGAGCACTACACGACAGACATCACCAAGGTTCGCCCTTCCGTCCCCTGGTCAGCGCATCGCCGGACAGCCTTCCCTAGGACTTTCGCCAGTGCCAGACATTAATACAACGCATTGGCCCCGCTCCAGCAGCCCATACATTTCCCCCTTCACACACCGCAGTCCAGGCCTCCAGATATGATGCCCAGGCGGCTAAAAATGTACAACGTGGCCTCGCTGCGAAGGTACAAGAACTAAGCGCCACATTCCGGAAAAAGCAGCGTGTGTATATGGAAAGTCCGTATATTTTCTCTTTCCATGATCCATCTTCCCCTTGCCTGCCGTTCAGCCGAGGTTGAATCTTCTTGTCTTCCGATGCCTGTCCACCCGTTATCTTTCCGCTTCATCACATCGATTTCATCACGCGACGTGTCTCTGCGGAGTAATCTTTACGGCGTTTTTTATGCTGACGCTTTCTCCAAGAGCTGCAAGGTCATGCGATTAAGAATCAGGATCTCTTAATCGCTTCAGGAACTATATCGCTCAGAGGTCCAGAAGGCATGAGCGCTGTCGATGACGATATTGCTGCTGCTGTGAGTCTTATTGTATTGCATCGGTCGCATTACCCCGTCTCATCATCACTTCCAACATCCTTTCTTGAACGGCAACCTTTGTGATTTCCCTGTCGCGTTCCATTCCTTGTAATGGCCGATCATTCCACTCTCGCCCATCCACGTCTAATGAACGTGGATTTATTTCTGCACTCTGCTCAACTGTCACATGTCGACGCGTTCATTTCGCCAAACCTGTCGGCTTGCCCTTGGGAACGCATCCCCGTGGTATCTTGCTCTGCCCTACACGCGTTGCTGCGATTATCCATCGGGATCATCTGATAATCTCCACTGCGACCTTTGACAATAACACCCTACGATGTGTTTATCCTATCGTCTGGTTTTCTGCGCGGTCACTGGGTTCCGGTGGTCGTCTTTGGACTTCCTCTTTCCATAGACGCACACTCGGACTCAATCACAATCGCTGTCTTTGATACACGAGGACCCGACCGTCGACCTTCAGATGCGGGATCGTGAATTGACCGAGATCGCGAAATCTATAGCCTCTCTCGCCGAGCTCTTCAAAGACCTGTCGGTCTTAGTGATTGATCAAGGGACACTGCTTGATAGCGTGGAGTACAATATCGAACAGACAGCCGTGCATGTAGACGAAGCTGTCAAGGAGCTCAATATCGCAACCCGGTAACAACTTCGTCCCCTTCTGTGTCTTATTAGCACTAATAAATCGAGGACAGCTATCAAAAAAACACCGGTCGGAGGAAATGCATTTTCCTCCTGTTACTCATCATCTTCGGATTGATAATCGTTATCATCTTCAAGCCAAGACGCCAGGTACTCCCACCACCGTCAAGTGAGAGTATATCACCACCTTTGTTGTTCAGATTTCTTCCGAGACACGGAGCGTCGTGGACAAGAGGACCCTAGCGTCACTATACTTATATTGAATCTCTTTGTTACTCTACATGTTTGGGTTAATGCGAGTAGTACGTGGGGATGGAGGAATGAACGGGCCGGGCTGCTGAAAGATCTCGCTAGGCCTTGACTTACTTACTGGAGGTCGTCAATCTATCGGGAACTCATGCCTGATCCGTGAGAGCTATGTATGTGACATTTGTTTTTATACTTGCCAAAATATATCGGTCTCCCGGCCGGTAGCGCACCTTCGCGCGCTGGTAGCGCCCACAAGAAAAGACATATTGCGCCCCATGAAACACGGAAACCGTTGCATCCGGCTGTCTCGCGGCCACCAATTGAAATAAGTGGTGGGCCTCTGGAGGGCCGAGGCCCTAGGGCCTGACGACGTCATGTCAGGACCGTGCCTGATCGGACTGTCACACCCAATACTTGTCCTAGTCTGTCTTAGTGTAAGCCTGGTGTAAGCCTAAGCAAGTCGCCATCCTTGCGCAGTTCAAGCTCACACTCGGTGTTTTGCGATTGGAAGAGCTTGCTCGGCGAATGGGTTACGCCACGTACGGTATGTTCTAGGTTCAAGGAAGGTGGCGGCCTCGGAAGTTCAGTCCCAGAGCGCGCACGAGGCCAAGTGGCGAGGTCCGGTGTGCCATGTAGTTGTTTGGAGGCCATTCTTGGCTCCAGGATGGTGCAAATGGGTAAATGGAAAGAGGCTACGGCTAAGCGAGGGAACGCTCGTTACCTCGGTGTGGCCCCGAAGGTTAAATAATCTCTCGGGTGCGCAATTGCCGAATCCTCGAGGAATCACAAGCTTACTCTCGAGATCCGCATCTTCCACGCGCTTGGGACGCGTCGTTGTGTTATCGGCCATCTGCAAGGTGAGGCCTTGAAGGGGTACGCGGGTATGGACCGTACGGTATTTGCCTACCTCCGCATCGAGACCGTGACGAACAGTCGAAGGCCGACTGCTTGTCTTGGCCGTTGGTGCCGGACATAAGTGGATCCAAGAAGACTAGACACGGTACACCGGTGGAAGGCTTGTCCTTGACTATTTCTTTTGTGAACATTTTGCCTCTCGAGCGGAGCTTTAGATCCGATTTGCCATCGGCCGTGTGCCACTGTCAATTTATGAGTCGCAGGTTGCACCCTTGGTGCTCTTTCTTAAACTGTTTCTGAGTTCAAAGAGTTGTTGAACGTCCCGACAAACAGCAGAGGGCTTCGAGTGGTTGACGTCGTATCCGACTCGTAAGGCAGTCTAGATCTGTCACGGGAGGCTTCTGCAACTACTGAGCCCGCGCTTCTGTATCTCTTGCTGCTACTTTCGAATTGACACAACCTTTCCGATTTCACTGTTGACATGAGTATCAGAGGACCGTCTCGAGACGGCTACATTCCTGTCGCGTTGAACCATCCCGGAGCCTCTGATTCTGTCACTGCCTCTGCTGTCAGGGGCGACAGTGGGAATTCTGGTGTTCCGCCATCTGCTCCACCTCCTTTTCATTCAACAACAACGACGACGACGACCATGTACCCCCCAGTAGAGCTGCAGGATAGAGGTGCCTCTATGTCGCAGTCGTCACTGCCGCTAGCGCCGTCCCGCGCCAATTCTAGGCATATTCGTATCGACGATCCGGTCGACATGCCCAATCACGCTCGTTCCCAGAACTACGACGCAGAGCGCAACCAGTACAACCCCCCAGGACAAGGGCCTTCAATGCCTGAACCCATGCAGCGCCCAGGAACCAGCCGAAACTCGAGCTGGGACTTGCTCAACGGCATCAAAAAATTCGAGCACGGCTACGAAGAGTTTGATTCGAGAAATGCAAGCGAAAACCATCTTGTGTTCGCTGAGGGAGACGTGCCCACAAACAAGGTGCGTGTCTGCCTCTGTTCTGTGGCGTCAGTGGCGTTGATCCAAGTACTTTGTTCAGCTTTCAAAATTCTACCATTACCTGCTCAATGTGTCGATCGTGACGCGATGGTTCCTCTTCATCGTCCCTGTAATGGGCATCATCTGGATCCCCGGTATATTGCAACTGGCTGGAACTTACCCTAACGGCACCGTATGCTTCATTCATTCCTTCAATTATCCAAGATCGTTCAATGGCCGGTTTAGATATGGGGCGTCAAGCTTCTGTGGTGGAGCGTCTGGCTTAGCGTTGTGTGGGGAGGTGAGCATGTTCCGACCTATGTCCACCCATTCCTACCCTGATTCCTTCAACTCAGGCTGGTGGGTTGCATTGGCCAGCTCGTAAGCACCCTCTCCTCTTTCGAAGTTCCGGGACCGATCCACTGCTTCCAGACGCATGTTGCCTCCAATCATTCGCGCCACCGTGGGTGCTGTTGCCGTTGGCACTCGGAGATACATCGACTGGGCTGGAGCGTTACATCGGCAAGTCACCTTCTCCTGATGATGTGTGTTCACCATCTCATCGTTCCATAGCTACGTTGCTTTCTTCGCCTGGACATTGGCTATGTGGATCACATGGAATCCAGTCATAAACAGTCAACAGGAATCCGACGCGTCTACCAACTCAAAAAACGACATCGACCTAATTGGTCGTTTCCTCTTTGGTTTCTACCTATGCTCAGCAGTCCTTCTCTTCGAAAAGTTTGCCATACAGTGGATTGCCGGAAAATTCCATGAACGATCGTACGCTGGTAGGTTTCGCCGAGTTCTTCTGATGCTCCTACACGTTTTTAATGACTTGGACAGAGCGTATTGCGGACCAAAAGTTTGCTATTCGATCGCTCGTGACACTGTATTTGCATTCGTCCGATATACCTGGTCGTACCGATACCCTTAAGGCCTCGCATGCTAAAAGTAGCAGTGTCAACCCGAGAAAGCTTTTCAAACGCGCGCTTAAGGGAGTGCGTATTGCAGCCACAACAACGACCACTGCTTTGGGCAATGTCGCAGTATGTAGTCTTGTTCTTTTCCCGTCGTACAACGTGATTGAGGTCATTCCCATAGTCTGAAATTGCTGGAAGGTCTGTCTATTGATCCTATCCTTGAGTTTGTATTGCTCACTTGACGTTCAGCTCCGTTCTTCAACCTAACTCACCCCAGGCCATGGTCAAGACTGCCATTGAGTCGGCGAATAAGTCCCGATTAGTGAGTACCGCTGCCCTGCTCGTGGTACACGCTTCTGACGACGCCACCGCAGCTGGCCCGTCGATTGTTCTATTCGTTCGCCAAGCCCGGATCCGAATTCATGTTTGTTCAAGATATACAACGCTTTTTCCCGACCGCCGAGCAAGCCGATCAAGTCTTTGCCCTCTTTGACAGGGATTCGAACGGTGATGCTTCCAGAGACGAGGTCGAAATGGCGTGCCTGTAAGTCGACTCAAGGCAGCCTGAAGTCTGAGGTCTGATTGTCCATCACAGGGAGTTCCATCGCGAACAGTTGTCGATCGAACACTCTATGCAGGATTTGGACAGTGCTGTTGGTCGCCTGGATAATATTTTCATGAGTGTCTACTGCATTGTTGCCATTTTGATAATCGCTGTCTGCATGGTTAGTCGACTCATTCGCTGGCGCAGACACTTTCAACTAATTCTATCTACAGGAAGCGCAGTTGAGCACCCTGGTGACTGGTGCTGGAACCTTCGTACTTGGTACGTCATTTCCACTCTCTGCGACACTGATCATATAACAAAGCCTTCCCCTTTCCAAGGTTTGAGTTGGCTCATCGGGTCTGCGTTGGCAGATGTTCTGACGAGTATCATTTTCCTTTTCATACGCCACCCATTCGATGTCGGCGATAGGGTCGATGTGGCAGGCATTCCGTACACCGTCAAAGAGATTCGGCTCCTAAGCACCATATTCCTAGATGCGAACGGTGTCTATGTCCAGACACCCAATAGTGTACTGAACACGCAAGTGAGTACGATCTATACATTCAACATGAACCAACTGACGCATGCTAGTTCATACATAATATCCGGAGAAGTCCCCAGGTATGTGCTGTGGATGTGATCATGAACGGAATATTGACATCCAATGGCTTGTATGTAGATGAGCGAAACCTTCCCATTCGATGTCGCCTATGGTACTTCCTTCGAGGATATAGAGCGCCTTCGTGAAAAGATGCTTCAGTTCGTCAAGAACGAGCGTCGAGATTACCAGCCTGCGTTTGATGTCCAAGTCGTTGACTTTCCGGCACAAGAGAAGATGACGCTCACGGCGGAGATCAAGTACAAGACTAATGGTCAGCTGGAGGGGTTGAAAGGTACCGAGCAGTGCCGTCAATTCCTAGGCGACATGTGCTGATTTCTTCTATCTTCGCAGCTAAACGCCGAAACAAATGGGTCTGCGCACTCAAGGGCTGCCTAGCGGAAGTTCCAATCTATGGACCGAAGGGTGGCCCAAGTAGCCCGGCTGGTCCCACCAAATACACAAAAATTCCCTGGGAGGAAGTCAAGGCTGAGGAGCAAAAGCGCGCGCCTCAAGACGACGGGGCGCGGACTAGTCATGTTGGGGGCTGGAACCTCACAGATGCCAATGCTGCCTTCAGTGAGCAATACTTGCAGTAGAGTTTAACTTCCGTTGTCTGATTCAACTTTCAGTGGGCGATGACAATAATGTCTTTGGCGAGGCCGACGAGCTTCACATGACGAGTCCTAGACGCGGACTGTCGGACGGCGGTTATCAAACTGCTTCCTCTCCTGCACCCCGTATGCCGTCTGCAGATACGATGCCCTCTGCGGTGAGGATGCCGTCTGCTAGTACAATGCCCACCTCGAGGACGATGCCCACTGCCATGCCATCTTCACCTATGGACTCGTCTTCATACGAAATGGCTGCTCGTTAGCTGAATCTCATCCACCACTTGATTGTTAGACAACCATTGTCTTTTTGGACACCTACTAATTATCTTTTGCCATTATCTACCGCAATATACCACACGTACAATATGAACACACCTATCTAGAAAAACTACAGAGATGCTAACACTATAATGACCATCCCGACAAAGCTGGGGCGGGAGAGGTAGCATTGGAGGCCATTTTGGGGCTGGCCCAGCCGGGCACCCAACCCGCATCGTTGTTGGTCTGTTGCTGTGGCCAGGCCGAGGCTGATGCGTCCCATTCGTTGCCCCCCCAAGCAGCATTTGGATCCTCGGCCGGATCGTTGGGAAGCATAGCGTCCATGTCGTCTGACTTGAGTCCCAGAATGAGATTAGCCAGTTTCTTTTGAAGCTCCGCGAGGCCCTGAGGACATATGTGAGAATAGTGCGCGGCAGAAACAGCGCGGGGGCAAACCTTCATGACGACTTCCTGCGGGCCAAGACTGCCATCCGTCTCGACTTCGAAGTAGAATTTGTTTGGTTTGGCGTTGTAGTCGAAGACCTCGTCGTCACGCGGTGCGTCTTCCTCACGCGCATTGTCTCCGACCGGCCACTCAGCGCGCTCGTCTGTCTCGAACCAATACGAAGTATGGCGGAGTTTGTTGTATGGATCGTATTCGAAAGATACCGCCGAGCATGGTGACCACTTTGCGTGTTCTTTGGCAATTCCCTGGAGGTTGGCTGAGAAGACGCGTAAGGGGACGGTGTTGAGGCGCAAACCTTTTTGGCGATACACTCCAACTTCAAGGATTGGCCTTTTCTTATTTTACACAGGAGGACAGGGGGAACACCGACGATGCCTACGCGAGTTAGAAGCACTGGGATGTGAGGAGGGAGGATCTACCTTTTCCGACTGGCTGACCGAAGTCAGTACTTCGTTTTGATAATTCGTCACCGCTCTCTAAGAGTGGCTCGTCCGCGCGATGGTGGATTTCGAGGTGGTTGCTTGTTATGTCCATAGTCACAGCTTCCTCACAACGCACATCGAGCACAAGTTTAATGGAACAGTAGTCGCAGAATGATATACAGTTGCAATCCTTTGTCTTCGTGAGATAGAGAGACGCGAGGGATATGTAGAAACGGACCCTGTTGTACTTCATGGCCTCGTCGCAATTTGTGCTCACTAATGGTACCATCCCAAGCCTGTGTGCGATGAATTCATCCGGAAGGACTGTTAAGTTGGTCTGGATTTCCACCAAGTCGATTGCTGTATATTTCTAGGTAAGTCATTGGGTAATATTGGCGGATGTGGCGCACCAATGGTTGGAAGGTCCGCCATCATGACTCTTCGCAGAGAATTGGCGAAACTAGAGCCATATCAGCAGAGGAAACGGGCAGGATCAGTGCGCATACGCAAGGTCGACATTTTCCAAGACAAAGTTGACCCGATCCTTCTTGAGGTCGCGGATTCTAACTATGGGTTCGACGAGGTCCTGGGCTTGCATGAGTGAATGAGGCAACAAGCAATTATGGCTAAGCAGCAACACGTAAGGTTGTTTGTTGATGTTGTCTTGTGGCTTCCTCGCTGTCTCTTCCGCGCTGAGCGCTCACAGACTATGATGCGTGTAGAGATATTGATGAGCAGCGCCGAGCAGCGGATGATTCGCTGAGCGAAGGGAATCAGAGGAGATCCTGGTATATCGACCAAAGTGGGGGCCTTCTAGGGTTAGGGTTTTGATCGTTCACCACGACGTCAATATTCGGCTTGTCTGTCCCTTTCAGTCGAAGGTTTGGCTGGAATGGTGTCGTGTCCCCACACATTAGGCACCAAATGATGTACATATTACTGCTCGTTCCGCCCGGCGCTCTGACTTCGCAGAAATCCCTCATTCTCTCCCACAGAACCCAGTTTCTTGTTGCTCCTTCTCAGCCGGTACTTGCAGGAACTGCTTCAAGCATCTTCGCCTTCATGATCGACTCCAGCATCTAGTCTAAAGTTTTTTTTCGCCTTGTCCACATGAGTAGATGCTTAGTGGATCTGGCATTAGCTTCCGACTCCGAAGGACGTTTCCACTGGATCTGGTAGGTGTCTGTCGAGAATAGTGGCTGCTCTGACGGAGTTCGCCGCTGTATCAACATTTTTCTTTCGGATGTAAAGACACTCTAGCTGTAAGGCACAGGGTATCCCCAACGGTGCTCGACGTCTGTGGAGTGTTCCCGGGCTGGACATCCTTTCTTCGTCGCGGTCTCGTCAGAAGCTGGTCGGAGCTACGACTCGTATCTGAAAGTTTGCAATGTGGGTACGCCTTTCGGCACGCTGACCGCAATTGCCCTTTTACCACCGCCAAGATTCCGCTAACCCATTTCTGCACGTAGAATCCCGGTGATACAGAATGCATTTCGGGCTCTTGAATATTGCTTTGGAACGATGCTGCCACTGGCTTACAGTTGATTGCCCGGTCAGTCTATGATTGCGACCTTCGGTTGTCCCTTCAGGGATAACAACTTGGAAGTTTTGTGGTCTACAGAGACCTATCTCCCAGGCTGAAGCCCCGCGGTGGACTCACCTCGACATCCGTGGCGTTCCCTCTTCGCTCATATATCTTAGATCGAAAACATGACGAAAACGCTGAAGCGACCCGGTTTCCGTCTAGAGCGCTTTCAGGCAAAAGTTCCCACAACCGCGGGAAAGCCAGATTCCTCGGAGATGCGCAGACTATTCTCACAAATATCACTTGGGCCTACAGTCAGGGAGTTCCCAATGACTGTCAGGTTGCGGCTTGGATGTTATAAAAGATAGTCAACCACTCACGACCCGCTCAAACAAGCTCATCCTCTCCACCATGTTACCTTCTCCGCGTCGTTCACTTGTGGAAAGTGAGTACAACCAGCCAGTTCAGGACAGCGCACCAACGGACTTCTAGCCGACAACATTCTATGTGGTGTCGGTAGCGCTCATGAGATTGAGACCCGCCTGGTCGATGGACGCCTACTACGAGTCTACAAGAATCTACCGCCTTCACTTCGCGCCTTCTGGCTTTGGGCGGTCAGCAAATACCACCATCGCGTCTATATCGTGTTCGAGGGAGAGCGCCTCACTTATGGCCAAGTCCATCGACAGGCCACCAAACTTGCCGGCATATTCTACAGCGCATACGGCGCGAGGAAGGGTGTGTGTCATGCCTCTCACCAAAACCTGACCCCGCTCATCAGATGACAGGGGATAGAATCGGCATCTGCTCTCGCAATTGTAGCGAATACCTGGTCAACTTTTGGGCTTGTCGTACGCAGCTCCCGCCGCCTCAATCTTGTCTCACCCCACTTAGCTCTCTGCAGACCTTCTCGGCGCCGTCCCCGTTCTCGTCAATGCGTGAGCACCGGAGCTTCCGTCCTATACGATAGGCGAATTATTAATGTCCTTTGACTTCAGCTGGCTGCCCATCGAACCGCTTAGATATTGTCTCGTTCATACGCAGTGCAAAATGCTCATTCTCGACTACGAACGCGCCGATAAGCTCCAGCCCGTCTTGTCGTCGATATATGCGGATAATGATCTCACTGGTGTCCTTGTTCTCGAAACTCCTCCCGGACGCGCCCTTCCCAGCGGAACCGAGTCTTTTCACGACGTTCTGAGCCTTTATTCTGGAGAAGTTCAAAGTGTCTTGGACGGCAATTATCCTACGATTTCTCCCGAAGACAACGCCGCGATCATGTTCACTTCTGGTTGTTCTCTTCTTCATTCCGTATATCGAGGATACTTTACTGATGCTACAGGTAGGTACGACGGGCCTCCCCAAAGGAGTTCTGAGCACCCAGCGGCAGTTCTTGACGAATGTCTTGAATGTAACGCGTCGATTTAGTTTCAACTGTCCTGCGTCGCTCATTTGAGATTTAGACCCTTGTTGGCGGTAGAAGAGCTGCGATACGAAGAGCCGACGATCCTTCTCTACCCGAACCATCTGGTCCGCAAAAAGGCGCGTTAGTAGCCGTACCGCTCTTTCATGTAACCGGGACCACAAGCTACTCCGTGAGCCGTCTTCTCTACTTGACTTTTACGACCACATTAATCTCGCGATCTCGCGACTTGAAGATGATGGCAACCATGAATGGCATGAAGATAGTCCTCATGCGGAAATGGATACCTGAAGAAGGTGTTTGTCTCTTTGTCATATGACGCGTGGACTGGAACTCTACTTACTCAAGTTTCACAGGTGCCAAGTGAGCAACTCCGAGCGGCACGGTGTGTAATCGCTAACCTGTGCCTAGTCTCATCAGAAAGGAGAACGTTTGTGTGGCGGGAGGGTCAGCTAATTTACGCTCCTGCGAACCTTCGGCTAACACGTACCAGCGTTCCAGCGATGGTGTCTGATCTCATGGACAGCTCCCTAGCAGGATATCCGCTCGAGGGATTATTCTTCGGTGGTTCTCCAGCCCCGGACGTTCTTACGACGAGAGCTAAACAGATTTTTCCTAAAGCTCAACTGTGCGTAGCGCTGACTTATGACCTCAAGCTGAGGTGCTCACAATGTCTCTAGAAGCCAGGGCTACGGTCTAACGGAGACGAACTCGATATCAGTGACGGTAAGCATTGGTCGTGTGCAAGGCTCAATAATGAGCTAACTTTCTGTATTAAACGTATAGAACGCTGGTGAGGACTACGAGTTGCGACCGAACAGCACGTAAGGTTTACCGACTGTATCGCAAGTGTAAAGACTAACTACTGCGAACAGTGGGCGAGCATGCCCAGTCAATGACATTGCCATCGTTGATGGGGACGTCCAGCTCCCACCTGGGAAGGTCGGGGAAGTCTGGCTGTAAGTGTGATCCTCTGCACGATCCCCATAGTCGCTCATAGCTAATCTACGTTCGAAGACGAGGGCCCAATGTCATGAAAGGTTACTGGAGGGACCCAGAAGCGACCCGAAAAGTACTCACTGCGGATGGGTGGCTGAAAACCGGCGATATTGGTATGATAGACGAAGAAGGGTTCCTCTACATCAAAGATAGAAGTATGTGCTCCTCTGCGCGGAAGTTCCGAGCGGGTGTGCTAATGCGTCGGTTTGTGGTCTCTGTAGTAAAAGATATCATCATCCGCGGCGGGGAAAACGTGGTATGCGCTTCAATGTGTTTCCACAAATCGAAGTAATGACACCGGGTTTTTTTGCAGTCCTCTGCGTTTGTTGAGAATGCGCTTCATACTGATCCTCGGGTTTTGGAGGCTGCAGCGGTCGGGGTTCCTGATAAACGACTCGGGGAACTAGTCACTGCTGTTGTTTCCGTGAAGCCGATATACCGAGGACAGGTCACAGAGTCCTCGTTGATATCGGTAGTCCAAAAACTGTGCGTTGCGGATAAGCGCACTCTCTACCTCGGTATTGACCCACCTCTCGTTTCAGGCTCCCCAGATTTGCCGTACCAGTTATGATTGTTATTCGCGAGGAGCCTTTTGGTGAGATACTCTCCCCAAAAGTTAGCATTTGTGGCGTTGTTCATGTGGCTACAACAGAACTCACGCCGTCGGGTAAGATTATCAAGGCAGAGGTTCGTAAGATTGCACGACGCCACTGGGAGCGAAGATGCATGGCTTCCTTGCGCTCCCAACCAACTGCCAACTTATAAGGAGCGGCAGCCGAGGGTTAATCTATGCTATTTAAATCTATGTAGCTTCATCTAACAGTTTGAGACGCAATGGAACTATTCCACCCACAAATGACCCTAGGCGACTGCTCGTACAAGTGTCAATGAATAACGCTGTTATGCGACTGGGGGCCCAGTGGGGGGCTGATTCTCAGCGAAATAGATCCACAGGTTGCTCGAGCGTAGTGAAAGCCGCAAGAAGGCGAAACAGAACATGTCAAGCCTGAGAGCATGGAACTCGTCTGAACAAGTTTCTTTGCTTTTAAACGCCCATCCAAACCGCATACATATCCTGGGAGACAAACTAAATGTCCGCTAAACAGCCCTGCTGCGACTGTATGGGTGATGGACGCAGGTCAAACGACATCCTATGTTTTATCTGAATAGTAGCCGACATATATGTTGAGCATACACTCATTAGCTTGGTGGCGCAACACAGGTGCCGTGTTATTTGAAGGGCATATGTCGAATCAATAGCATACAATGATTGGTTCCAGTATCATATCTTAGAGTATCAGTAGAGTATCTGGGAGGCGAGGCGCGCATGTCGGTGGCGAAAGCCGCAAGCGGTAGAGTGATCGGACCCTGAGTGATCACTTTCTCTTCACCTTCATGTCTCGGCATCATGCCAATGAACGACGACGACGACTTCGACACTCAGAGAGCTGAATCTTTGCTGTACCTGTCGCAATTCCGCGAACATATTACGCAGTTCCGTGCGCATCTAGCTGGAGATGACGGCCAGCTTCTTCCATCTTCCACTGTACCTCCAACGGGCTACTGGACCTCTGCCGAGAAAAACACATTCTTCCACGCGCTGTCTATTCATTCATCGCTACGACCAGACCTCATTGCGGCTCATCTGGAGCACAAGACTGTGCTTGATGTATGCGCATACATCGATCTGCTTTCCCAAGCAGCGTCAGAGGACCAGAACATGGAAGGCCGCGTGACGAGACGCGGCTTGGATATTGCCATGGAAGTATCAGAAGACTGGGTGGAGCTGGAGGAGGAACACGGGTCCGGGCTGAACGCCTTGGAGGGAGCTTGGGACACCGCGGAGAAGAGGAAACAGCAGAAAGAAACCGTTAAATCTGAGGAGACGCGTGCTCTCCAGGAGATCTCCGACGAGGACGAACGCAGGCAGGTAAAGGAGCAGTTTGATGCTTGGAAACGCGAGCATACCGCCCTCTGGGATAGAGAGCACGTACTGGCTTCCCTCGAAGGCCCTCAGCTTCGTGTTCTCCACACTATCTTCGTCAAAGAAGACGCGAAACTCAATGTAGATCAGGAAGGGTATCCTTCCGCTATCACCGATCCTGCAGTCTCATCTCCCACAAGATTCACTCGGCCAGCAATGTTCAACGAGGCTGACACTTCCCCAATCGACTCCGCTGTAATGCACCGAGGTCCATCTGTTCCTCAGTTCTCGCTCAATTTAGACCCCCAAACATTGCTCCAAGGAGCACCTACCAATCTAGATTCCGAAATCCCGCCTGATCTAGGCAGTCTTTCCCCGAAGACTCGTCGACTCGTGAAGAAGAGATTGTACATGCGGCGTAAGCGAGCGGAGGCCGCTGGAACCGAGGTCAATCAAGATCTCAACAGATTGGCTACCGGTCGCAAGCGCTTAGCCACACCTCCGAAGCCGTCAGTACCTTCGATGTACAAATCTGCACCATACGTTGTTGACACCGACGACGAGGATGTAGATGGAGTGTGGAATCTATCACAGTCACAACCCGCTCCGTCCACTTCTACAGCCCCTCCTCCTCCTCCTCTGACAGCAGATGAGATATCTGTCAAGTACCGCACTAGACATCGAGCCGCAGGAAAAACAAAAGAGCAAAAGTTCAAGGCAATCGTGCGCGAACAGGCTATAAACGCGGAAGCGCTGGGCGCGATGAATCTGGATCTGTTCAACTTTGCTGCAACGGAGAAAATGATGACGTATGTATCCAGGTTCCTCTTCTTTGTGAAACGGTATTGAACGCCTGTCAGATTATACAGGATGGCTTATTCGGAGTCTGAAGAAGACAACAAGGTCACCAGCTCCATATCAGCTGATACCATTCGTATCTTGCACAACATACTCGTCGAGTTCATCACGGAGGTTCTTCACCGCTCTATCATCTACCGCGAGCAGGAGAATAGACTCAAAGCAAATGTGAAGGTGTGGCGCAGACATCAAGGTGACAAAGAGGTATTCAAAATGTTCAGTCGGAACCTCTACATCGCTTCTGACCTTCCGTTTCCAGCTCATATCCCATTCACACATAAACCATGTTCTGGATATGATGGGAATGGGGCACTTGTCGAAGGACGATCTTTTCGGCAAGTTTTTTGACGACAGCGAGAATAGTGACGAAGATGCAGATGGAAGCGATAGGGAACGGGGCGAGGCCTCAGATGGGCGCGATTCCGAGGATCTCGATAGCGAAGGTCAGCAGATTTTAACGGAGGGCGAGGCGCGAATTGAACGGGAGCCTGCGTTTCCGTTCCTTGCGCACCGGGAGATGCTACCGCCTTTCGTTCGACTTCCTCCCCACATCTCACAGTCTGACGCGGATGAGGATGATGCGTGCATGGCGGTTGACACAGATGAGGACGCGCTGATGCATGAGCTGCAAGAGGAAGCGGAGCTGGATGATGAGGATATTCTACAGGAACAAAAGTATGAAAATGAGCTTTGGGAAATGAGCACTTTAGCGAAGCAGTAATCTTGTTGTAATCCTTGTCCTATAATCTATCGTCCATGTATCTATCTGTACCACACGCTTTGTACGCACTTGGCATCTTGTGTCTTTCCCATCGGACGAGGTCGCACGTCATAAGACTTACAATAGACCTTGGCTTTGTAACCCAGCCGCTTGATTTCATTTCAGCGACCAGTCGCGGTAAAAATAACGTCCATGATCGAGAACTTCACCTCAACGTTCGCGGGAACATCAAACAGGTCCTCAAGGCCTCACCGTTGACCTCCTGCACAATCACAAGTAACATCTTTACCTATCAAACGCCATGCTAGTCGCCGCTTTTGTGCTTCGCCATCAGCCATCGTTTCGCTGTTGCATGTCACACCAAGGTCCGACAATATGAGCAAGAGCTTTGATCTCAGGCCACACCTCGGGCCTCAGGCCCCGGGCTTCAATTCCGGACAGGAATTTATTGCGCCGCGGAACTTCTAACAAAGGCCAATGCTAACCACCGGTCACTATCCCATGGAGCCAACATTACTGCTCTTTGAGCCTCCCTCAAGGCGGCGTTACCGTCAACAGCTGTTCTTGCTATCGCGCGAAGGCCCAACTCTGCGCTTTCAACATCAATGCTTGCGGAATTCGAGCCGACGATGATAGGGAGAACGCTGTTCATGTCGCTCTGGTGCTCCATTCTGAGCGTTGCCAACCGTATTCGCGCCTTGCAGTCCGATGGCTCCGCTACAATGGCGTGCTGGGCTATTGAGATAGCTTTTGCCTCCTGTCCCTGAAAAAATGCTAGTCAGTTTCATATCTATCTAAGTTGACGTCCAATGACTGACCAGTGCCTGATGGTGCTTGATGAGGAGGTAGTCCACTTCCTTCTGGGGATCCATTTGTGCTCGTTGCTCCCGCGGTAAAGAGAGAATTTCAGAGAGCGCCGCGTCAATCAGACCTTCATCGTCAGACAGTATACCCATAGCGGCGAGAGTGTTGATTGCAGCTAGGTTTTCAGGGTCGTTCTCAATGCTACCAGAGGGCGTTAGCCCGTAAATTATAGGAGAGTGAGATGTCTGACCACTCGAGAAGTATAGTCTTCGCGCCTTCCATGAGGTCCTCGGCGCCGCTTGCCCACATTGCCTTCGCCTGTAGGACACTGACGTGACCTATCAAGAGGGTGTTATCGGCGGCCACTGCTATGGCCTCTTCGAACGAGGCAGACACCTCCCCAAAGTCACTTCGTTGCTTGAACTTGGCCATTCCAGTACCAAAGTGTGCTTGTGTACGAAGAGTCTTTGCCTCCTCATCCACAGCCTCAGCAAGCAATCCGGAGACCGTCTCAAAGCACTCTAAAGCCCCCTCATAATCCGCAGCCCCGAGCTTGACCCGTCCCATATTAGCCTGTGCGATGACATACTGCCGTTCAACCTCTGCTGATTCTGTTTCTTCATATGTGGCTTCCAGGATGGAGACGACACTGCTTAGCATCGACTGAGCTGCATCTAACTGTGATATAGCCTCATGTATGAGACTCGATAGGTGAAGTCCAGGTACGGACGTGGGATTGAGCGTAAGGAATCGAGAGAGCAATGTCAAGCAGGGAAGGAGGGAGAGGTGTGACGAGGGAGATTTCGACGCTCTGTGAGCAGCAAAGATCCGGTATGAGAACTCCAGATCCGCAAATGCCTGTGCAAGTGTTACGGTGTGGAGGCAAAGAGGATTCAAGTCACGTACGACTGAGGACGCCAATCCTACGGCATGTTCCAGTAAAGCTTTAGCGTCCTGGTCGTGTCCATTACTGGTTGCGACCAGAGCTTGCCCGACCCATGCCAAAGTGTAATCGGGATCTAGGGTTTGTGCACGGAACAAGGCTTCGTTCGCAAGGTCGAGGTCACTATGGTATAGATATAATAACCCAAGGTTCGCCCAGGCCGCGGCACTCTACCGATATGTTAACCGCCGTGCTCTTATTATTTGGGCCAGAACAACTCACCTTGGAGTCGACTTCAAGAGCCCGGATGTATGCATGCTGAGCCGACTTGGGCTGCAGGATGAAGTACGCATCTCCGAGGGCGATCCAATACTCTTGAACACCAGGCGATTCCCTTAGAGCACGAGAGATGAACGCGATGCCCTTCTTCTCCACGACCGCTTTTTCTTCCTCCCCTAGATGAGTAGCATAGACACGAATTGACGTCGCCAAGTCAAACCAAGCACTTCCTAACGCCTGTGTTTCACTAGAGCTGACCGAAAGACGATGGTCATACGCCAAGATAGCACAACGTAGAAGAACGAGTCCCGTCAGCGGCTCATTCGCAAGGTCAACTGCGACAGTGATTCCATCGAGCCGATCACCTGAGGGGGATGACAATGATTTCATGGCGACTTCCAGCGTCTCGCGAACGGACGCCTCGGCGATGAGCACCGGTCGAGAAGAAAGATGATACATCGCATCACCAGCAACCTTCCATATGACACTCCTGAAACCCGAGCTGGCGTCCACTGCAGCTAACGACTCCCGCAAGGCATTGAGGAAGGAGTCCTCCGCCCTCGCCATGTAACCACCAGCAACCTCACTCCGCCCTAGATCCAGATACGTAGTCGCAAGCGTCACGGATACGCCTATCTCTAATGGACGTTCCTTGAGTATGTCTTTGAAGATGTCGATCGCCTCCTGGTATTGGCCCGTCTGGCGCCGGACGTCGCCGATGAAGTAGTGACTCATCCAGTCGTTGGGGTCGAGCTCGTGCGCACGGGTGAGCGCCTTGAGCGCAGCTGCATGCCGACCAGCCTTTGCGTATGCTTCTCCCAGGCGGAGCCAGCTCAGCTGGTCCTCAGGCTCTGCGCGCAGCGCGACTTGGAACGCTTGCGTGGCGGGCACGTAATGTCTGCGGGCCTTTCAACGAAGTCAGATGTAGCTCGAAAATGGTGCCGGCAGTTAGAGCTCACCAGCTCAACAGCTCCGACAGCTTTCCACGCCCAGGCATTCATGGGTTCGAAGAGCGCCGCGGACGCCTTGGCCTGCGCCTCCAGCCCAGCTTCCAACCCGCCCTCACCCTCAATCGTCCGTCTCGCAACGACCTCGACGAGATCCCATTCCCTCTCCTCTGCAAAGCCTACGGCCAATCTCCGGGCGGCATAGACTTCGCGTGAGTCTATTTCAAATGACTTTTGGAAACACTTGGATGCGCGGACGGGATCGGGAGGCGAGACGTGCTCTTCGTAGTACCTACCTATGGAGGTGAAGGCAGGGGCATACATAGGATCACGTTTGAGAGCCGTTATCCAGTGTTTGTAGGCCTCATTTCTTGTGTCGACTTGGCAGTCTATTAGTACCAGCTTCCAGAACAAAATGAATACATACCACCCATATCCCAGTAACACGTCCCAAGCCGCCACAGACATCTAGCGCTCTCGGTTCCAGGGTCTTCCAGAGACTCGATTATCTCCAGAACTTCCTTGAACGCGCCTACTGCAAAGTCCAGATCGCCTAGTTTCGATCTGCACCATGCATGCTCCTCTTTAGCGCGAAGGCCGTCATTGAGATCATCGGGTAGAAGTCCATCGACGCGACTGAACAGCTCTGCAGCCTCTTCCCACTTCCCCGCCTCCTCCTTAATGTACGCCCTACCCATGAGAGCGTCTACGTCGTCCGGCGAAACAGCAAGAATTCTATCGATCAGGGACAGCGCACGTAGATGATGTTTGGGAGGGAACAAGTGGACGAGACTGGTAGCGAGGATGCCTGTGAATCCCAAGTGTGTCCTTGATAGTTTATGAGCGCGTCTCCTCAAGCCCTGAGACAAAAGAAAAACATACAGATCTAGAGACTTGCCATGATCAGTCTCTGCCCGCCTAGTAAGTTCGAGTCCACTCTCTGCTATCTTGATCGCGTTGGCGTAATCAGCCTCGCGAAGGTAAACATCGGCTAACAGACGGGTAGCGATAAGTGAGTTGACTAGGCGAGGTTGGGCATCCTAGATGTGCATGTTGTTAACGAAGGGACATCGGCAAATGAAGTGCTTCGCACAAAAACCATGTCCAATCCAACGTCTGGATCATCAGCGGGGTTGGTATCCTCCCTCTCCTCCTCCTCGTCTACGTCCAGAGGGATGGAATAGTAGATGAAATATCCCTTGAGCATGGCGGTCAAAGGGTGTTCAGAAAACAAGGAAATGAAGAGTCGAAGATTAGCATAATCGTATTCCTCCACCGTCTTGACGTCCTTGCGGTCGAGGAATAAGGTCCAGGCGAGCTCATCCGGCAGTCTGAGGATGATAGCGCCGTTCACCATGGCATCGACTTCGTCAGACAGTTTCTTCTTCGCGTCTGCCGTTTTGGGTAGAGCAAACAAGTAGCGCTTCTTGGACTCGAGGAGTTTTCTTTCGGTTTCGCGTCGAAGTTCGTCCGAGGTGTGTGGGTGATTGATTATTTCATTGTACAAGTCCGGTAGCTGTCAAATCATGTCTGAGGGCCTTCTATGTCGAATTCAATTGCTGCACTCACCCGGGAGCGACTCCATATCTCTATACCGACATCTTTCCTCAGTTGTTCTGGCCCAGCGGCATTCAGTCTAGTGCGGCGCTTTTCTACTTCCTTCTTCATAGTCTGGGACTCGTCTTGCTCTACGATGGCGACAATCTCTTCGATGACGGGCAGACCGTTGTGGATCGCTTCCTGGGTGTCAAACGTTGTCGTTGCAGTGGGGTTTGTGGCGTCTGGTGCAGGGAGAGTCGAAAGGAGAGGGTAGTACTTGGATCCAGGAAGGAGAAGAGAGAGCGCGTCGACGAGCTCGTTGACGGATTTCTGCGTTCTGCGAAGTTGAATGAGCTTTTGGAGGGTTTCGGCGCTTTTTGTTGCATCGGGGCTGGATCGAGGTCAATCGAGGAGGACCGAAGATGGCTAGCACGCACGCAAGGTCGAGTAGCCGCTTCAAAGTGCTCGCAAACTTGTCCCAATTCTCTGTTCGTTCGTAGAAGCGCGAGAGACCCTGCCTGTTGTGAGATCCAGAAGGTAGACAGACATGAAGACATACCTGCCACGCTAATAATTGGGTGGGATTGCTGTCAATGGCCTTCAGGTAGGCCTGATGGCATTTTTGTCAGATTGTGCTTATACCAAGGCGTGTAACCAGTTACTTGCTCGCTGTTGACGTGATCCCCAAGCTCAAGGCAGGCGAGGCCGAGGAAGACGTTGCTGCAGGCGATAATGAGGTTCGCCTCAAATGGAATAGGATGGGCGACGTCTTACGCGTTGTAGTTGTCCGGCTCGTAGTCGAGCACCTTTTCGGCACTGTCGCGGGCGCCAGCATAGTCCTTCTTGGCAATCGCATCTCTGGCGGCCTTGAGCCGCGATTTCACGACGGACATGATGGAGGAGTGGTCTAAGTATGGCTATGCCGCCGGCACATCTACACCACTTCTCGAATAAGCCTTGAACAAGCCTGCAGTTCTTTGGCACCAGGCCAGTTCGACACAATATATACATAATACACTACAATTACACCGCCTGCGCTCAATCCTCTTCCATTGCGTCGTCATCTGCTTCGCCACCACCATTCCACCAAGAGACATTCCCGAGTCCTTGTTCTGCCATAGAACACTGAGGAAGAAGATCAGCAATGGGAACGAGCATCACTTCGGTTTAGCCGGAAGACATACAACAATCTGGTACGGAGCTCGCCGCGGCTCCTTCTTCACCTGGATGCCCTCGGTCATCTGTGGCGGGCCCGGCTCGTCGTCGTAGAATTCATCCGATTCGACACGGACGCGTACAACCTCGCCAGTGTCGATATACATGCGCGTCGTGAGATCCGTGTCGAGCAGTTCGGTGGACGTGGTGAGCTCAGAGTCTGGGACCCAGAAGAATGCGCGTTCGTTCGAGTCAAAGGTGGATGGTTGTGGGAGATAGATGTTGGGCACGTAGATGTCGTCGAAGAAGCCTACGGATACTGCAACGAGCATGAAGGTGTGCATTCATTCATTCAAAAGGGCAGTGGGCGCACATCGTATCGATTCCGCGTCCGAGGACTTGACTTTGGCAAGGATGACCTCGGAGGTGAAGGGTCTGAAGGTGACCATGCGAAATACCACTACGTCGGTGAGCCAAGGCGGCCAGAGGCGGGACATGTGCGAACCTTTGTAGTAGAGAATGCCATCTCCGTAGCGCACCCTGCCCTCTCCAGCCTGGGTTATGTCGAATACGCAGACACAGAGGCCGACGTCGTGGAGGACGCGATTCGCATATTTTTTGTTCAGCTCTGAGATCAGCGCGGTTTCAGGAGGGATGCCAAAGTTGGATGGATGGACGCCGACCGTGTCCTGGAAGCTGCTGAGTAAGTGCGCATATCTACCCGCGAGATGCGCACCTTGAGAATCGCGAGATTGAACATTGACTGTGATCAAGGCAAGAGGGAAAAACGCGCCGGAAGTTCGGACCGAATGGTCGCGAAATGAGGCTGACAGTGACGCATAGCTGTTTGACGGAGACTTCCACTGCCCTTGCTGTGCTGTCCGACTGGCGCTTCCTTGGCGCTAAGGCCCTAGCTGTTCCATACTGATATCAACGACACCCGCTCCAGCTGACGCGGCCTTGACAGCGACCACCATGAGCGATGTAGGACCACTCAGAAAGACCAAGTCCGCCGGCGATCTGCCTGCGACAGGCTCCTCGAGCCCCGTTGGATCGAGTCCGCTCAAAGAAGAGCTTCCCGAGGACACCGATATCGTAACCTCTACTGCACTTCCCAGCGCTGTCTCGCTCGATATTGCTGTCCCCGAGGCAGCTGTGCCGGCCCCCGCCATCTCCGCGCCTTCTGCGGACGAGTCCCAACCCGCACCTCCTCCGGTGCCTTTGCCAACTGCAGTGCCATTGCCAACTTCATGGGCACCTGTACCACCATCCACGCCTCACCCCGTCCCTACCAATGCGCCTCCGCCACGCCGACATCAGTCGCGCTACGCCAGAATTCTCGCATTTCTAGGCGTCGGCCGGAATGCATCTAACGCTAGGCGGTCGAACATGTCTTTGGCTTGGAACTCATCTTGGGCTCTCGCACAAGTCTGGCTTCTTATCTTGTCATCTGCGTCAAACTAACGCAGCATGCAGACTGTTATCATTATCGTAATGCTAGCTATCTCTGGGCACACAGAGAGCAAGACTGTGCCAGGCGTCAACGAGTGGGATGCATGTTCGCGTCCCTTGGGTGCGTGGTCGTGTCTCTGGCTCGTGAGAGTCTGTCTAGCCTGTGCTTTGTATTTCTGGAAGTGGCAAAGAGAGCGCGCCACGTACGTGCTACATCCTCCGCGTTACATATATCTGCTGATCCATCGTAGCCCCACACCAGCACCCGATGTCGAATCAGGGAGCCCCCCGAGACCTACTCCGAATGCAAACACCACCCCAACTAATTCAACACCTAACAATGCTACTCCAGCCCTTCCTCACACCAACTTGTTTAGAAGGTAAACATCTACATTTGAGCACAAATTTCCGCTGATTTGATTCGCCTTTGCAGACTTACCTTAATGTCATCCCTCTTCAGCTTCTGCTGGTTCGTAACCGCTCATATTCTCGTTTATACATCCATCAACACATGCCGTCTCTCATCTCCTCATCTCTGGTGGCTCGTCTTTGGCATCTTATGCATCACATACCTCATGGTTCTCGAAGTCTTTATCCTCACCGTAGTAGTCTTCATACTTGCACCCATCCTCTTCGTACGTTCTCCCTTTCCTCGCTCGCCCTCCCACCCTCAACTTGTGACCTGTGCAGCTATTCTGGAACATCTTCCTAATGTGTCTTGGCCGCCATCCCCTCCAGAACCCCGGAATCATCAAGCCCGAGATCGGTAAGTTATCAAAGGCAGTGGTGGACCGGATACCCCTCGTCATGTACATACCACCGCCCCCTGATCCGTCGTTGTACCCTGTGAGCCCCATCAAGATCCCGGAATCCATTTACACCTACCCACCGAAGAGCCCGACGATGTCAAATCCGACAACGCCGAAACGGCGATTCTTCTGGTTCAGGAGGAGAAACAAGCCGTCGCCAAAGGGCAAAGAAGCGGAGCCGGCCTCTGGTCCAGGGAAGGAAGCGGAAGCGGACGCCAAAGGGACATGGGAGGACAACTGGGAGGATGAGGGGTATCCGTTTGTTGTCCTGGAGGGCAATCGCGCGGCATGCGCCATTTGCTTGATGGACTTTGAGGAGCCGAAGAAGATTGGCGAGGGCCAGGTAGTGCCTTCGCTTGCCATTGCGCCTGATGCGGGGGCGGGCTCGTCGAGCAATCCGGCGGTGATCGTTGAGGAGAAGCGGCAACAGGAGGAGGAACAGCTGAAGCTCGCAGATGCGGGTGAGGGAGCGCAGCCGCTTAGACTTTTGGAGTGCGGCCACGTATTCCATGTACGTCCGACCGACTTTCTTGATGCTTTCGACTGATCTCTCTCCTCCATAGAAAACGTGCCTGGATCCCTGGTTGACGGATGTGTCTGGGCGGTGTCCAGTATGTCAGAGGGCGGTTGAGCCTGCCACTGATTCGAAGGCGAAGAGGCGGGCGACGTAGGATGTATAATTCCACGACATGACCCCATGTATCAACAGCTTATTGTAAACTATGCTATCCCTGAACCGAGCTAACAGAACGCATGCGCATTAGTCTATCATTCTCTCAGCATGGCGATTTCCCGTCGCCACCCATCCGCTGACTCCTGAAACTATGTATACAACTCGGCCTGTATGTAGATGGACTGATGGTCATAGTATGCACAAAAAACATAGATCGACGACAGACTCTCAAAATCAAGCTGCAGTGGCCACAAGAGGCGCCTCCATCGACACATCGACCGACTTGCGATGCTTTTTCTTGTCCTTTTTATCGCTTGACTTCTTCTCTTTGTGTGTTTTGTCCTTCGGCGGTGCAACATCCGCCTCCGTCTCCTCGCGCTTGCGCTTCTTCGATGAGGTGGTGCTGTTGTCTGGTGTAGGCGTCACGGTGTCGACGTCCATGGCGCCTGAGTCATCCTCCTTCGACTTGGACTTGGACTTTTTCTCCTTCTTTTCCTTCTTCTTCTCCTTCTCGTCCTTGGACTTGGACTTCTTCTCCTCCTTGCCTTCCTTCGCTTTAGACTTTTTCTCTTTCTTGTCCTTCTTCGTCTCCTCTGCAGGTGTCACAACAGTCGACTGCTCCGCCTCCAGTTTTGCCTCTTCCTTCTTGGCCTTCTTCTCCTTCTTCCTCTGCTTCTCGGCGTCCTCCGAATATGCGGCCTCTGCAGGTCCTTCCGAACTCGACTTGGACTTTTCCTTCTTGTCCTTTTTCTCCTTCTTTGCCTTCTTTTTCTCCTCCTTATCGACGTTCGACTTCTTGGCGACTTCAGCTTTTGATGCCAGTGTGGGCGGTGTCACCTAAACAATTGTGAGCATGATCTCTGAGTCGACACAGATGGTATGAGCCATACCGTTTCCGTTTCCATTTCATCGGCTTTGCGTTTTAGTGGAAGAGTCGGTGCAGGTGCAGGTGCGGGAGTAGGAGTAGATGGAGGTGGAGGCGATCCCTTGGGGGTGCCTAGAGGCGTATCGTTGGCACCACTCGCAGAAAGTTGTGACCGACCGCCCCAGGAGTTGTGGCCACCACGGCCGCGTCCACGGAAGCTACCTCCGGAAGGCGTCGGGGCAACACTGGGGGATTGTTGTGGATAGTGATTCTTAGGGCCCTGCAAAGTCAAGTGATGTTTAGGATGAGCGTCCGGGGACGAAGGTGGAGCGCCAACACACTGTCTTGGGTCCCTTGTAGATGCTCTTTTCGTACTTTTCCGCCTCGCTGATACATGTTGTATGGCTCTTGAACTGGGCGGGATTGTTGAACGTTTGACTACAGTCAAGACAGTCGACCTCAGCGTGGCATCGACTCCAGTGGGCGTTCAGTTTCGGTTTCGTTACGACGTCGTCGCATCCTGAAAAACGGATTAGCTGGATGTCCCGGAAGATTGAAGTGTTTCCTAACCATTACAGCTTGGTAGATTTCAGTAAGCATAACATAGAGTGGTGGGCAACATACTGGAACGAAACCATGTCGGCGAAACTATCAATGAGAGTTAGAGCAGAGGTGGAAGATCGCAATATTTTTTTGATCGAGCCCACACGTGGGATACATTGTACGGAAGCTTTGATGACGATCAGGAGGAACAAGTACAAACGCCCCCATTCAACTTTCAAATACACAAAGACACAGGTGAGATTCAAGGGCAGATGAGAGTTCCGCGCCTGGTACTACGACTATGGTAGAGAACATAAGGAGAAGAGGATACAAGGGGTGAAATAAAGGGCATAGATAAGTAGAGCAGATCGACGTCAGCAGCAAAACAACAAGCAAAGCGTACAAGGAAGGAAGGGAAAGATACGTGGCAGTCATAGATCAATATTTATTTGATCAAGAGAGTTACGATTCCATCGACATGTCCATAGTCAAATCACCCATGAAGGCGTCCTGTACTAGAGCTGAGAACAGAGTGTCAGTAATCCGTAAGGAGGGAGACCTGGAAAGGTGATCGCCAGGTGCGGAGAACAAAAGATACGCACAATCCGTTTCCTTCTGAGCTTCAGTCAAAGCCAGTTCTGCTGGCTTTTTGTCCTCGTCCATCTTCACGTCTTCAACCGAAAGCCCATTCGTAGTTGGCTCAACGACCGCAAGAGGCACAACTTTCACTTCAATTATCGTCGGATCCTCTTTGACCACCGTCTCCGTCTCCAAAGGTGCGGATGGTGGTGGCACAGATTCCATTTTCGCATCGCCATTCCGGTCAGAGACTTCCAGTTTAGACTCCTCTTTGGCCACTGACAATGCCTCTTCCTTGGCAACGTGCCCGTTCTTAGTGCTGTCTTCTTTACCGCTATTCAGAACTTGGTGCCACCGATCTACGAGCGTCTTCGCCCGCTCGCGAAATCTGTACTTTGAGTCGCCACCAGGAGGCATCTTGTCGTCAGAGAGAGCGTGTATATGACGCATAACCTTGCCAATCTTCGAGAACTGCGAAACGATGAGAATGTGAGTCCTCGAAAGCACTAGGTTCAAACGTGAAAGGCAAAGAACTATAATCCAGGAAGGCCCTGGGGCGACCAGAGATGACTCGGGACCCAATCATGGTAGAGCAGTCATTTACAAGCCGTGGCCCTGGCGTAGACGAGAGCGAAAGAGAATTCCGAAAGATGCAGAACCCTAACCCTAAAACAATGAGACGAAGATACTCACCGTAAGTTGCTCGATGGTAATGTCCTCATGAGTTTCGACGGTTTTGAAGAGAGTATCCATATTGGGCAGATCCTGAGGGCAAATAGCATAAGTACCCAGAAAGAAAAGTGCGAATGAAGATCCCACAAGGGATAACGGGGCAGCTGGCGAATATCAAAGGGAAAAGTGTGGCGACAGCGAAAGCTTGATATCCGGTGAAGTGGAAAATGGGAGCAGTCGAGCTAACGGATGCAGACTCACACTTTCTCTCGCAATGCCTTTGCCCAAAAACGTTTTTTGCAGCTTGTGCCTCCAGTCGCGCACTTCCAACGCCTTCTTATCCTTGGGAAGCTCGCCATCAGCGTCGCCCTCCGCATCCTGGTCCTTCTTGTCGCCATCCTCCTTATCCTTTTTGGCGGACTTCTTGGGTTTTTTGGCGGGAGGTTCGCCCTCCTCCTCGCTCTCAGCGTCCACCTCCTTCTTGCTCTTCTTTCCACCTTTCTTCGACGCTGGCGCCTTTCGTTTTCGCTTGTTATCCGAGGGTTCGCTGGCCAGTTCGTCAATTTCCCCATCTGCATCCGCGTCAGCATCTTCGTCCTCATCGGCTCCAGGCGCAGGGCGCCCAGCCTCCCACTCGCTAGGATTAAGTGCTACGCGATAAGCGGCAAGGAGCTCGCCACTCTTTTTGCTTGGCTCGTTTATGTAGGCGTCTATCTCGTGGCGTTTGAGTCGGGATATGTCTTTCGGCATGAGCCAGGCGCTAAGACGGAAGGGAATTGTCATCAGAGCTCTTTTCATTAATACATGCAACATCGCGAATACGCACAAGTCGCCCGTGGGGAAAAATTGCACCAGCGAAAATGCTTTCGCCCCACTCTTGGGCCGCTCCGCTTTGACCTTGGGTGGCGCATCCAAGGGATCCATGACTTGACCCGGCCATGGGGGGTAGCCACGTATTTTGCCTAGCACGACATCTTTCGGCGCGTAAGACGGAGTATCGCCTGGCTGCTTTGTCGCAGATTTGCCTTTGGGTTTCACCATTGCCGTTACTGAAAAGGGAGAGCAGAATTTACGAAGAAAGTGGCGGAAGCGAGAGGGTTTCCCTTAAGTGCAACGAGATACGAGAAGGCAGACGATCGTGGTGGTGGTAATGCAGCAAGAAGGGCAGCGTCACGTGTCCGGTCCGTGCGTCAAAGTCAACGAGTCGCCCCCGATGTCCATTTGACCCTTGACTTGATCTTTCACATTTGATGGTCGAGTGTTCCTTTCTCGACGCTCATTGACATCTTCAAAAGCCCGATTCTGGAATTCCCCATTCGAAATGACTTGTAATGCCCACGATTGTAAGTCACTAACTTATAAGTGAAACGCCTCTGAACCTTCGGCCAACTTGTTCAAGTCGTTATAAATAATAAATACTGGTAGCTTTTTGAACAGACTCGGGCCGATACACTAATTAACACCAACGATAGGACTCAAGAAGCTCTCATAGTCTTTCTCGGACTTTGGGTCTCCAGTCACTCTCAACGCCCTCACCAAAAGCCTGTACGCCCCACTTGGTATGACCGTTCCATTGGCAAACTTGGCTTCATCGTATGAGAGTGTGTTGTAGCCGTTAGTGTCGGGGTCCTACAAGTCCAGTTAAAAGACGGTCACTCGTAGGCAAAGAAGTCCACTAAGTACTGACCTCGTTGTTCCGAGTGATATAGTCAAGCTCAGTGAGGGTACCCACTATCGGAACAGCGCCGAAAGTGCCTCCCACTGCTTTGTGCGGGAAAGTGAAGAAGTGGCCGGGGCTCAATGCTCTCCCATTAAGAGTCGGTGCGAACTTGAGGTCCGCGCGTACAAGGTCAACCCGGAAGACGGGCGTCCCAAAGGCCAAACTGTCATATGAGAATGAAAATGTGTAAGATGGGATTGCGTCAGAAACGTACCGGAACAGAAGAGTAGGGTAGTCGTCGCCGGTGAACGTGTAGTTCGTGCTCTCCGTCTGGATGTCGCCAGATGCATCCAAAATAACCGGCAACTGCACTCCAAAGTATTCGTCTGTGTTGTCGACGACTTGTTTATCCTTCAGCGAGGCGGCCAAGCCAAGGTACGACACATGAGTGATCTCCTGTTTGGTCTGGACTTGTATGAATCCCGAGTACACAGGGTAGGTCTTCGCATCCAATCCACGAGGTGGCTGGAACACGGCAACGATGGTCTTTGTTTGACCGGGGCGAAGTTTGAATTTCTTTTCACTCAAGGTGACGGAGGCCGCAGCGTTGGTCAAAGGGACGGGGCCGAGAGCAGCAAAAATGGATCCCTATGTAGAATATAAGATGGTACGAGTGCCTGGCTCTTAAGTAGACTCACTGAAGTGACAGTGGAGGCGGTACCTGCCGGGATGTGGTTCAAAGTGTATTCCTTTGTCGTCGAGTCAGTGTTACGGACTGTGAACGTTTGACTACAGGAAGGGTAAGCCTGAATCCCGACGATGCGCTCGCTACGTACATTCCCTTGAAGTGGGCCGTGTCATTGAGGATGAGTTCTCCGGGAGACAAGATTGTCGTAGCGAATATGGCATCATAGGCGTTGACCAGACCGGCACCTTGCTGCGTCACAGTTTGGAGCGGGTCGCCATCCGTGTGGCTTGAAGGAACAAGCGTCGATGTGGTCTCGAACAAGGTGCGTGCAGTCCTTCCAACATCGGCACTCTTGCCTTTGACGGAAAACAACAGAGCAGAAACTCCAGCCAGGAAGGGAGTTGCCTGCAAATACATGAGCTGAGTTGGACTTACATACGGCAAATAACCGTCTCATACCATGCTAGTGCCTGCAAATACATCAGCTGGGTTGAACTGATCGCAAAGAAATGTCACGTACCCGACTCGACCGCAAAGGAGCCCAGAGGAACAGGAAGCGTCGACAAAATGTTTCCGCCTGGCGCGGCAACAGCCGGTTTGAAGAAGAAATCGTTGGAAGGACCGTAGCTAGTGAATGCAAATGAACACGACCGTCGCTTGCCCGAGACAGAATGATCCTACCTTGTGAAAGATGATATGAGACCCCCAGCAGGATCTGGGAAGTTATACGAACCCCCCGTTTGCGGGAAGGTGATAGTTACTTGCTTTCCAGCAGCAAATTGTTCGACAAGCTATGAAGAAACGAATGTTTGTAAACTTGCTGAGCAGCTACAACGTTACACTCACGAATTCTCCATCTGCTGCTTGAATGAGACTGGCATTGAAGTTGTCAACCGAGATGGCATTGAAGCCATTTCCGTTGCTGTAAAAGGGAAGCGATCAGCCTAAGGTGCATGTTCCGCACAAGGAGACTGTCTTACTCGTAAATAAGTGCAGCCCGGGCGCCCTTTGCAGCAGCATTAGTGAGCTTCTGAACCTGTTCAGATAGTGAGCGAACAGGACGTTGAAGCCCCGAATAGAAATACGTACGAAAGTACAACTGCCCCGTCGAATGATGACAAGATACGGAGACAAATCAGGCGTGGAGGCAGGAAGAGCATTACAAGCATCATTCGCGACGGTGGTATCATTCGACGTAGCGTAAATGGGAAGGGGACCAGCGATCGGGAACGGGAAGGTCTCGAAGTAAGTGATAGGATCGTGCTCGACACCGCCAACAGTCGCGTTCTGCAGAGGAATGACAGTGCTGGGGCAAGATGTCAGTAATTCGTTCCTGACGTTCCGTAAAGACGTACTTGTCAAGACTCGCCACGGAGATAACGTCGATGCCATTGCCGGGACTGGAGGTGTACCATGAACCATCAGATCCCTAAGGTAGTGTTAGTCGTACGCCCTACTTCAAAGAAGATACCACTCACAGAGTTACCAGCAGCAATTGTGACGATTCTGCCAGTACGTGCAATAGCGCTTGCTACAACTGAGCTGGAGGACTCCGTCCAGCCATCGGCACCTCCCAGGGATAACGTGAGGACGTCGATTTTGTCCTTGAAGCCACGGAGTAAAGCATCGACGATAACTGGCGGCTGAAGTCTTAGCTGAAGTGTTGCAAGAGACAACTTGAATACTTGCCATCGTCAGAGACAGAACCTTCGCAACCAAAGATGCGGTAAGCGTAGATACTAGCGCCATATGCGACACCGCTGATGTTGTATGCATTTCCAGGATCAGCCCCCAAAATTCCCTGCGGAATTGGAGTGTTAAGTTATCATGAAGGAATCCAGCGATCAAAGCGTACAGCAACATGAGTTCCGTGTCCTTCAGTATGTTCCCTCAGTGAGACAGTGATAAGGACTAGCTGAGTGTTGCTCACCGGCACATTGATCCAAAGGATCGGAATCAGGGATAGGCTCGTTGTACCCTGATTGCCATTAGATGATGATGAACCGAAAGAGCGCATGGTGTCTTACCAGTATACGCATCGCCAACAAAGTCGTATCCCCCCAAAACTTTATGACCAGGACCGAAGCCCTGACCGAGAGAGGGATGGGTATAGTCAATGCCTTGCCGACTGCATCAGACAATGAAGAAGAACAGAAAATGCATGACAATTCACCGGTGTCGAGGCTAGAAGAGGTTCAATTAGTTACTTGGTAGAAGCCTCCTGAAGAAATACGAGACGTACATTCCAATGGTAACACCTTTGCCAATGATCCCTTTCGCGTGAAGCTTGTCGACTCCCTGCGGCAGGTCAGCATTCTGAGGGCGGGGAAAAAAGACTGTGCCGTACTGTTATAACATGTGTAGACTGGGTATCTACCGGAAGCTCCGAGTCATTTACGTCTGTGACGACGTGTGAGGACACGGGTCTAGTCAAGTGTAAATAACGCGTCGATTAGCAAGATGAATGGCCTACTCGGGTCGGCGGAAGGTGCGCACGGGTCGAATCGCTTTGACACCTGCAACATTGTTGACGTCTTTGACGTCCTACCACATGTTAATGAATGAATTCTCGGCAGTCTGTGTCCCTGCTTACTTGGGAGTCCTAGTCGTTCGAAGTTAGTCAGGGAATGGACAGTGGTCCCTAGGCTACGCACCTCCAACGTCAAAGACACTCCAACGAATACTCCTGCAGTATCGTACTCGCGGTCGACTTTGAAACCCACGTCGCGCTTTCTCAACGACGTGTAAAAGCGCTCATGGGACTGTTGGGGGATTAGATTCTTGAGTCTGACGCGTAAGAGCATCACGTACCGATTCTGAGCGTTTTCCGGAGAGACTGTTGGTGCTTTCCAGCTCGACGATGAACTTATTCGTGAGGATCGGGAAATTGGTCTCCTTTTTGACAGCACTGAGAGGGACAGCGGCGAAAGCAAAGCCCGCGCATAGCGCAGCAGTGGTAGTGAGCAACCTCATCGGTGAAAGCTAGGGTGTCTGCTTCCACGGATGGCCTATATATACCTCGATGCCAAGCGCTGGGTGGTACACGCTGCACTGACAGGACCACCCCGCGGCAAATGCTGGCAAATGGTGAAATTATGGCGATAGCGTGCCTCTGATGCATGTCGCCAAGAAGAACACCACGCGTCGGGCGAAGAAGTCGCGCTGGCGACGCCGATTAGCCACATGGACTTGGCCAGGAATGGACAGCACTGATGGCACAGATGATCGGGCCGCATCAACCTCGCTCTGCTGCTGCTCACATCATATGGCGGCCGTTCCCCTGTCCTTCGACATTGCCTCCTCCTCCCCACACAGGTGCCTTTGCTATCTATTGTACCCTAGGATAGAGCTAAATAAAGCAACACAGCGGCTCGTACTCCCCTGACAAGATTCTCGTGGACGACCATTCGAGCAGACTGTCATTCAGCGGAGCACATCAGGGCGCGACATCCCAATGGCTGCTTCTGCGGCTTCAGTCGCTCGCGGTAGTCAGTTGAGTAGCACATTCTCCTTCCGGGCTGAGCTGACGAGTGGCGAACAGAAAGCCTAACGTTCGGGAAGGTATGTCCACTTGTGCGCTACACGGCTTCTGCTGACTAGTCGATCAAGCATAGTAAACGTACTGGCCTGCCCTCATCGATCATTCAATTCGTGCTGACGAGCACTAGCGCATCCATGCAACATGAAGGAGTTCAAAGTCTTCATTGGCATGAGCGAGGACCACATGTCCGAGGTCCTCACCGCCAGCCTCAAGAACGACAGCATCCCGGAGACATTCTCTATACGCCACACGAATCGCGCCGGAATCGAATTTCCGACCCGTTACGTCAAGATTGTACCCATCTCGTTAGTCCACATCCGCCTAGGGCATCGGGCCATTCACGAACGCGACGCAGCGCTCATTCCCCAGGCTTCCATCTATCCATTTGGTTCGTGTCCATGACAGGAATATCCGACAGCGCGTACATCGAACGAGTTCAGAACAAATATGAGGAGGTGAGTGGTGTTGAACCCTGGACGCGTCTACTGAGCCAAGCGATCCATTCAGTTCCTCGAAACTGCAGCTCTCCGTCTCGCTCTGAAGCACCTACGACAGCGCCGCTTGCTTACCCCATACCAATCCATTCTCGCGCGGTCTGGTCTTCAAATCGAGCATCCCCTCGTCTCCGAACTCTATGAGTTGATCGTCATGCATGGCAAGTGGCAAGAAGCCGAACAACTCTTGGCCAAGATGTCTACTGCCGGACTGTTCGGCGAGTACCTTCAGTCGTGTAGGCCGCATGCCCTATGGGAAAGACTTCTAGGAACCAATCCGGATGGTGATTTTCCTTGTGCTCGTGGTGGGCACGCGATGTGTATTGACAACTCGCGTGGTATCATATATCTGTTTGGAGGATGGGACGGTTCCAGGAGCTTGGATGACTTCTGGGCCTATCACATTAACGAGGACAAATGGGAAATCTTGTGTTCGTCCACAACACAGGTAAAAAACGCGCCACCAGCAAGTTCCTGCCACAAGATTGTCTTTGATTCCAAGACTGGGAGCATCTATGTCTTTGGCAGACTCAGCGACAATATGCAGAGAGAGCGCGAAAGGGGCGACCCTGGTTATCCCGAACTCTACAAATATCACACCACTGGGCTTGACATCGGGAAGTGGGAATGTTTCACGTTTCCTTCGTCTTCGGTGAGGAAGTTGAGGACATTGATGCGCTAGTGCTGACCGTT
Source organism: Strobilurus pachycystidiatus (assembly GCA_019915135.1). Taxonomy (NCBI): domain Eukaryota; kingdom Fungi; phylum Basidiomycota; class Agaricomycetes; order Agaricales; family Physalacriaceae; genus Strobilurus; species Strobilurus pachycystidiatus. Next base: position 267,548 of record JAHLMK010000017.1, on the reverse strand, counting down.
TGTTTAGACGTATAGAGGACCGCCTCCCATTTTTGACCATCAGATGGTCATGGACAGCGATGCACAGATGCTCTACGTTTTCGGTGGCAAAGTCGTCGATGAGGAGAAGTCGCCATTCAAGTATTCCGGACTGTACAGCCTCGACCTTCAAACTAAACAGTGGACACATCTTCAGTAAGGTTTCCGTAATGCGCCTGGAACTCGTGTACCTGACATTCACAAAGCCTTACCGAGACATCAGGCAAGAACGTCCCATCGCGTTTCGGTATGACTTCTTGTTCAGACGCAATGATGGTACTCATTTATGTTCTCCCCAAGGTCACTCGATGGTCCTTGAACCGACAACCCGAACACTTCTCATATTTGCAGGCCAGCGAGACGACAAATTCCTGTCAGATATGTATGCCTATGATATTGAGCGCAACACTACGACAGAGCTGTACTCGAATTTCACAATGTCTGGAGGCCCAGAAGCCTGTTTCACTCAGCGGTCTGTCATAGACTCTCAATTGAAGGAGTTATATATGTGCGTGTCACTTCTTTCGACACATAGTTCGATTTCTTATGCCTTACGCGCAGTCTTTCTGGTCTTACGCGTGCTTCACCAGCTGGTTCTCTCACCAAGTTGTCATCTGAGCAACCTAGCTGGGTCTTCCGGTACCATCCACGACCGGGCCAGTGGGTGCGCGTTCACCAAGCACCACGATCTTCCCAGCATTCTGCCGATATTCCAGTTCCTCGATATGCCCATCAGGTAGTTTACAACCCCGATACCAAGACTGTCTTCATGCATGGCGGAAACGCAGGCTTTGTCGGCGGTATGGAGCGCGGGGGAGATGACAGAGAGGGATCACCGGTCCAGAAGGAGTCGAGGCTCGACGACTTCTGGAAAATGACTCTGATTCGGTATGTGATCGTCACTTCTAGGCTATCGAGGTGTACTGATCACCGTTGCAGTCCTACCCCCACCGAGATCATGAGAAAAGCCAAGTTCAAGATTCGACAGCAGCAGTAAGTGCAGATGCTTGCAATTTCCGTCCATACGCTCACGTCTTGAAGGTTCCGAGAAATGGGAGAGACTAGTCCCCAGGTCAAAGCGTTGTCATTCCTCCAGACCGAGGTGTCCAGCGTGGTTGACCACAACGATCCTTCGGAGACAGAGATATTCCGGTCGCTTCTAACTCATCTTCTAACGCCTCGCTCTCCGCTTGCGGTGGAGAGAACGTACCCTTCTGAACACGCAGACTCCCCTCCTCGGAAGCGGTCAAGGGCAAACACACCCGAAGACGACGTAGTCATGGATGACATCGCGACTAAGCTGAGAGAGGATGAGACCTTCGCGCTGCGCGCAATTGACGCGAACGTCCTCCGAAGCAAAGCGGATCCTGGCGAGGCGGACGGGGAGATGGATGCGGATCGATTCAAGCAGAGAACCGAGCTTTTCGAGCAGCTGTTGGAGTATGTGTCCGCAGACGCAAAGCAGCCAGATGGGAATCTGAGAGATCTCATTGATGGCGACTGCTGAAGACCAGGCCCCCGGACGCTCCCACCTAGGAGTGTCCGGTTTTGGCAGATTTCAGAGGTCAAAAAACACGATATCAGTGTCCGTTTTTCGCAGATTTGAGCCCCAGAAATGCACATCGCTGTCCGTAATTGGCAGATTTGAGGGCCTGCTAGAGGCATCCGTTGCCTTTTGCGCTGATCGAAGGGCGGTTAGGTATGCCGTCGCAGCCGAAGGGATTCTGGAGAGGAGATGCCGTTGTGAACCAAGTAATTTCGGGGCAGAAACCCATTTATAGTTGACTTTCTGAACAAAATCAGGTGCAAGACTGTGACAGATATCACGTGAAATGACTATCACTGTCCGAGTTGGCAGATTTTCACCCGGGTCCTTGCAGATTTGAGGTCGAAAATCAGTGTTTTTTCCGGACACTCCTTGGCGTGAGCGTCCGGGGGCCTTGAAGACCGTTGTTGGGTATATTCGCCGCCCAATGGCATGTTTCTTGAATTCATCTCGACATTAGCATTCATTGTAGCATCATGTATAGCTTTGCATTCTGTACGTTTAGGCATCACTGTAGAACTCAGGCATCTGAACCGCGTCAACACCAATCAACACTGTGAGATATGAACACGACGTCATCATACCGTTCTGATCAGACCATCACCCGTCCTCCATGTCGCGGTTCATTTATGACGGTAAGGGCGACTCAACTTGTCAAGACCCTTCCTCAACGAGCTTCAGCCTGCAGAAAATGGTTCACGATTGGAAGTTCAGGGCTATTCTTTGTCCTTTTCGTCCTCGAAGCGCCGTTCGGCCGTTTCTCCTCACACTGGTTCTTCACCCTTGACGGCAAGTTGAACAGAACAGAGTCATCATCTTTGAACGATATGCTAAGTGGAGGACAGGGCGATTGTCATGGATGATTATGGAGATTATTTCTCCCATCAGCTTCGCCTATGCCTACACCACCTCTCCTCTAGGCGGGCTCCTCTCTACCCGCCAAAACATCCTTGCAGGCGCATATCTCATCCACTATCTGAACCGAGCAATCATATCGCCTCTGATGACACCGTCGCGTTCAAGAAGCGATGTGAGCGTTCTCGCTGCTGGAATCACATTCAACATTCTAAACGGTGCTCTCATGGGCGCGTATCTCGCGTCACCGGAAGCACACGCGTTCATAACGCAGCGTTCTACCTCAATCTTCACCCTCGGCCTCGTGTGCTGGGCCGCTGGCTTTGTGGGCAACGTGAAGCATGACATGATATTGATGGACATACGCCGAAAGTCCCCAGCGAAGAAGGAAGACGGAGACAAGCAGCACTACTCTATTCCTCACGGTCTTCTTTTTCGCTGGGTATCCTTCCCCAACTATCTTTGCGAATGGTTTGAATGGCTTGGCTTCGCAGTGGCGGCCAGCGCGACGCCTACTCTGCCAACGCTGTCCTTCGCGATGCTTACGGACGTACTGCGAGCGCCCGCGTCCACCTTCTTCCCAACTTTGACACCTCCGTGGATATTCCTGCTGAACGAGATTGTGCTTATGTTTCCTCGGGCGTATCGCGCTCAAGGATGGTACCGGAGAACGTTTGGGGAGGCATTTCCAAAGGACAGAAAGATTGTCATACCGTATCTACTGTGATCAACCTCCGAGTCGTTGCTTATTACATGGACTCGAACGAAAGTGTTTCTAGTTACATGATTGGCAGGGCTCTGGCTGTTGGAACGTTCAGTCTGCAGCCTTTTGCAGCTGTCCAAGTGACATAAGAAGACAGGGTAGCCTAGGGTAGCATGGTATATGGTGACGCGTCAAGCTTGAGATTCTTGCTTTTGTACCACCATCCGCTCGTTTACCAAAAGCTGGGCAACTCGTGAGTTGGTATCATTACCTCACTTTGTTAGCGATGCTCATTCTTCTATCACAAGTGCCACACAGCAAAGTATACCTTATTGATTAATTTGCGAGCAAGTATCATTATGTTGTTGCCTACCGCAGCACGTGTATTCATGACCTAGGATAGAAATGGACCAGCTTCCCGCTCCCAAAGGAACAATAGCGCTCTCTCCCTTCGACGGCTCAGATGCTACCGCAGACATCATCCTGGTCTCCTCCGACAAAATAAACTTCTACGCCCACAAAGTCATTCTCTCCCTCGCCTCTCCCTACTTCAAAGACACATTTGCATTCCCTTCAGACTACGTAGATGCTTCCGACCCCGTTGTCTTCATGGAAGAAGACAGCAGCACCCTTGACACCATCTTGCGATTTTGCTACCCCGCAGTGGACCCCTCGTTCCAAAGCCTCTCCGAGCTATATCGAATCATCATGATCATGGTCAAGAAATTCTCCATGGGTGATGTGGCCCGCCGCGCGCGTAGTCAGCTCCGTACCTATGCCAAGGATGAGGGTCTTCGCGTGTTCGCGATCGCACACGGCCTAGGATGGATGCCTGAAGCAGCCGAGGCCGCAGACGTCGTGCTCAACCACCGGCTCTTGACATACGACGACGACGATATTCCAGAGCTGGATGTCCTCCAACCGCGGGTACTCTATAGACTGTTCAAATGCCACCAAGAACGTACGGACAGGGTTGTTGGTATTGCAGGTAGTCACATCACCGTCGGGCGCGACGTGGATGAGTATCTGAGGCGGGGGGCGTGTAAAATGCACGATAAATGGCTGGTGGATGACGAGCCATACGTGACCAGGACCTGGCTCATAGATTATTGCACGAAGGTCTGCGATGCCCTTAGGGAATGTCCATCCAGCGAGGCACTACACTCTGTAGACAGAGTCGCGAGGAAGGCTGCCAGGGAATGCGCTGCCGCCTGCTCGGATTGCTGTCATGAGAATCTTGATCTGATTTTTGATTGGTTCGTTCCGGAGATGTACCTTCGGGATATAGAGGCGGCCCTTGCCATGGTATGTGGCGCTCGTTTACGCAAAATCTTTTCTGACCCAAACATACAGAAATTTTCTCTGTGACGTTCATCTGGCGGCGCACCAATCCTGTACTGGATCTCCTCATTTCATCTTCTCCATAGACGGATTTTATCTAGTTACTCTTTTGCTGTATGTATTTGTACTATGCTTTCATTCGGACTCACGTTTCATCCGTAACCTGTTCGCTCAGCGGTATTCGAGAGACGGTTACGTTATGAGCGTCTTCAGATAAGTACATTGTCACTGAGAGCGGATACTATGCTAAGCAAGTACATACTGGTGACTGCTAGCAATAAACAAAGAGATCTCCCAGCGAGTTTATTATATCGTCTCGAATAACGTCGATGCTTTCCAAACCAGCCAGCGAGCACTCGGTGCATATCAGCTGGGATTCCTCAATCGCCTGTGTCACCGAAACCATCGTCAGCTTCAAAAGCGCCAGCACATCCGCCGTATGCCTTCGATGTTGTCCCGTCCGACATCGAGTCTTGCTGCAGTCGCAGGGCGCAAATTCAGCCCTTTTAGCTGCCGATCCCCACAAGCGATCCCAGTTCGCCTGACATCCTATGTGCTCTTTGCTCCCAGAGAAGTTCACTTCTGGAGGCCCGTGCTTGAGATCTTCCCACATCTCGGTGAGACTCTGATGGGCAGACAAGAAGCGCATGCGACGCTCGACGTCCATGTCTGGGGGGAATAGAACAACAGCAGACTTGTCCGAGGCGATGGTGAATTTCATGTCAACCAGCATGCGATAGAAGACGACGCCCAGAAGTTGCTGGACGTGTCGTTGGTAGCGGGACCGACATCGGCTGAGGGTCTCGATGGTATCGAGCAAAACCGGGCCAGGGTGAAAGTCATGCCAAAGAGATTGAACAACAAGTTTCTTGATCATGACAAGAAACAAAGGGGAATGACGCGAAGCATAGGCGACATTGAGAAGTCGAGAGCAGAGACTGTCGACGTTCTGGACGTCTTCAGCTATACACTCGGTGAGAGTGATTGAGGAGGAGGAGTCGCGTGGAGTAGAGAGGGAGAAGGGAAGAGGGCCACCAGCACAGATGCGGTGCAGTTGGTCGACGGACCATGCCTCGTAAGATGAAAAGCGGTATTTGCGCGATAGCTCAGCTATGTTTAGAAGACGATAGATAGAGGGCTCGTAAACGAAACGAGGATCCTTCAGATCCCTAGAAAGGTTTCAATCAAAAAACAGGTATTTGTTAAGAATGGTGTCTTTACATACAACTTGTGAAGCGCCCAAAGAAGATCCCGGAAGCGACTGGCGTTTTCAGGAAGATGGATAACGGGTGTACTCAAGTACTTTGGAGGATGAGAGCCGCTCTGGATGAACTTCCAGTCCGAAAAGACACAACCGTCGCGCATGAGGACTGATTTGTGCACCTAAACACATATGTTAGCATGGAGACGCCTGAAGGAAGGAAGCTGTTCACCTTGAACAAGGTCTTCTCAATCTTCAGGGTGCAATAACTCTCCTCATTGCCTCGTGTCTCCTCCGCACTGGGGTAGTACGTATCATCATACAGTTCATTCTGCCCCGCAGGTTTGCCTGCAATCTTTGCAGACGTAAGATCGACGGCTGGGGAAGGCAGTGCATGGTCTAGCATCGACTTCGAAGTTGAGGTGCCATACATCTTCCGAGCCTGAACGCCACGTTTGGACCGGCCGTGGATCAGGCCGACGAGGTATTTGAGTCTACGAGCTGAATCAAAGAGGGGGAAGTGGACCATGATGGGGGATGCCCCGGAAGGGAGAGGGGAAGACAAGACGGAGAAGAGGAAAGGAAGAGGCTAGAGGGTGAGGAACAGCATGCAGATGTATACTTGTAGGTGCGCGAACATGCCCCGGACACGTGTGTTACAGTGTAAATCATCCTCGTGCTCAGAAAGAGACTGCTCTCCCGGATCTTCTTCGTCGTGTGTGCACATCTTCGAGTGGTGGTAGTCAGTATGATCATTGAGGCCAGCGATATCTATGTGAGTCAGTCGCGAGTCCTTGTAGAGGGACGAGCAGGGGAGGGAAGGAGCTGATAGGCTTCCGACTAGCGCCGAGGAGGCCCCGTCAAATTGACACAGTAAAGGCTAATATTTGAGCGACCGAGGACTTTACGGTACTTGTAGACTCCCCTTCAGTCTAGCCTGCACATTCAAAACAAACTTGGCGTTTCGAAGTAGGCGCTAGAGAGGGACAGCTCCCGAATGCGACCGAGAGAGCAGGTTTCTTGATGCGCTTGATGAATCGGTGATGGTGGACCAGTGGAGGATGCACATCGGGCCACGCGCAACTCGGAACACGGCCCGACAGCCGGCCACATCTTCTGCTCGTTCCTCCAGCATCGCTTTGTGGGCACCTACGTTTACGGTCGACAATGAGCACCGGTCGGCTCAAACGAAAGCTGGGTGACCTTGGAGTCGACACGTCGAGCAGACGGGCTACCGAGAACTTCTGCTTGGTCAGTTGTGCGAATGTGTCCGCCAGAGGCGTATACTCATTCATCAACAGATTGGCACACCTCTCCCGCCGCTCGAAAAGTCAAAGGATACAGGCGAATTTGTTCCAATATGGAAACAAGATGTGCGTTCATTGAGTATAGTTTGCTGTGTCTGCTAATGTCATGTAGGTGCGAGACGAGAAGGGAAGAAGGCGATTGCATGGAGCGTTCCAAGGAGGATTCTCGGCCGGCTACTTCAACACAGTTGGCTCTAAAGAGGGTGCGTCCAGAGACAAGCCATATTCCGACGCGCTAAATCACCTTGTCGAGCAGGCTGGACGCCACAGACCTTCGTGTCTTCTCGGAATGACCGCGCGAAGAAACAGGCGGCCCGACCCGAAGATTTCATGGACGAGGAGGATCTGCAGGAGCTCCAGGACAGCAAGAATCTCGTCGATACGACTGATGAGATGTCATTCGGCGCTGCGAAACCCATAGAGGACCCAGAGAACGAGTACGTACGTTTCCCTAGGCGACTCTCAGCATGCAAGTAACGTTCTCACAGCTCAATAGCCAGTAAACTCGAGGCTTCCATGCTCCCCGCACCGAAGGACTCTGCTGGGGCACGAATACTCAAGAAGATGGGCTGGCGAATGGGACATGGCATCGGCCCACGCGTCAGCGTCAAGCAACGCAGGATCCAGGACTTGCAGGCTTTCACAAGCCAGGCAAAGACCAGCGACGATATAGACGTTGCCGATGATGAAGAGGCTAGCAAGCACACGTATCCTCCTCGCGATACTCCGATTCTCAAGTTTGAACGCAAGGACAACTTCCATGGTCTAGGGTATCGTCCCGGAATGGGCCTTCACGAATCGCTTGGAGTCAAGACCAGCAACAGCGGGAAGCCTTCGGGTCCTTCAATATCAGGTATATTCATTCATCGTTTTGCACTGCCATTTGAACTCAGCCTCTTGTAGCTGGCTTTGGTTTAGGTGCTCTTAACGACGCAGACGAGGACGACTTGGATGTCTATGATGGTGGACCCCACGCACGCAATCGCGTCGCTTATGACTTTGGCGACGCGCCACAGGATGATACCATCGTCATAGGCAACAACAGAGAGAAGGGCAAACAACCGGAAGTGGTGTGTTATCTCCATGAATGTCGTGTTTGCATATATTCATAGTTTCAAGAGGTCGGCGACGAGAGCATTCCATGACGGAAAGCCGATACTGGCTGGATTCGTACCAGCTGATAAACCTGCTCTCGAGGAACGATGGTTTCCGCTGCCTGATATACCGCGAGGGTGGAAGCCAGATCCAAAACGGGTTTGGTCGCAACAAGCAGACAAGGAGAATGTGCAACAGACATCAAGACCCTCTACCTCTAGTCACGCAGATTGGAAGGCATCTGCACCGACAGCTGACGAGGTATGATTCGATGTCTTTCGCTATTGGCATCTAACTGACCTGAATCATAGAGAGGTGCATTGCTTGGCGAAACACCTTTAGCAGCTGCTCCTCGGTCGGTCTTCGAGTACATGTCCAAGAAGGATCGAGAGCGAATACAAAATATCGCAGCTGGCGGTGTTCCGCTACCTCCCGATGCCTCTTCGACTCCTGCCCCTGCGCCGCAACAGCTGGCGGTGCCTCATCTCGAACCACACATTGCCTCTGCAGCGCTGCGTGGATTCCGTCCTTTCGCTACCGATCCCGAGAAACAGGCGCGTTATACAGCGTACCTTCAGTCACAAGCGGACCCTACAGGTGCTCCATTTGCACTCAAACCACTAGTGGGTCAGAGGATGGACGAGTTCAACAAAGAACTGGAAGATTATGCCAAGTCTGCGCAGATATTCAAACCTGTGACGGGTGCCATGGCTGGACGGTTCACCAGCGCGACTGTTGTTGATCACGGTCCTCAGATCATCGAGGGATTGCATCAGCCAACGGAGGAAGAGATTGCTGCCAAGGAGGAGGAGGAGCGCAAAAAGGCGGAGGAGAACCTCACTCCGAAGCAACATGCTGCGAGGATGGAGATGTATGGCCCCATGACTCGGGAGAGCAAACTTTGGCAGCCAGCTAGGCTGTTGTGCAAGCGCTTTGGAGTCAAGGACCCGAATCCACCTCCGGAAGAAGATACCCGGCCACCACCGCCCACAGAGGCTCCCGAGGCGCCAGCCCCTGACGCGTCTTTTTTCCCACCTCCGTCTGCCTCGGGTGGTGGGGAGAGTGGGCGCAAGGACCCCAACAATATTGGACTGGGCGAGGACGAGAGTCAGGGACGCGACACGCTGACTTATGAGCGTCCGTCGATGGATGTTTTCAAGGCTATCTTTGCGAGTGACGACGAGGATAGCGATGAAGAGGAGGTGCAGGAGGAGAAAGAGAAAGAGAAAGAGATGGATGTGGACCCGCCGGTTGCAGAGGTGGCGCCTATCGTGACATTTCCTGAGGGACCTGTCGATGCGAATACGTTCAAACCGACGTTCATACCTCGAGATGGGAAGGCAAAGGAGAAGGACCCGGGCGTAGAGAAGGAAAAAGCAAAGAGCAAGGAGAAAAAGAAAAAGAAGAAGGATAAGAAGGTGTTGGTTTCGTTTGCGATGGAAGAGGACGGGGGAGGCGACATTGCTGCACCTACTGCGAAGAAGAAACGCAAGAAGGACAAAGGGAAGAAGGCAGAGGAAGATGATGATTCCATGTGGGTTGAGAAAGCTCCCTCTGCAGCAGTGACTGTGGAGGGTGTGGCGCCGACAATCGCCGATGCAGATGCGCCGGTGAATACTCTGAGTAGGGGACGTAAACGTGCGATAGACTTCATGTAAATTCAACGTTCATCTGTCTGTGCGCGTGTCCAGCGCGTCACTATATATCGGATACGTACTCCTTCGGCTTTACTTGGGCTTTACACAGAATGCTTACAAGCCACCCGGAAACTCACGACGATGGTTACCTCGTGACGGCTGGGGAGTCACTGGATCGCGAGGCGTTTCTCTGGTGTGCCTCGTCAGAGGGCGCAATGCCTGTCGGAATGGAGGGATATATTGCTCGCAGTGAGGACAAGCTGTTAACAACGTTTTAGCCCTGGAAAAGCGGCGAGCGCCCAGAATGGTGGACGAGCCGGACATCCGCCGAGCCGGCTCCCGGAGAAAGCCGCCTGGTCGAGCCGAAGAAAATTTGCCGGACGACGCGCAGGGACGGCAAATCAGGCTACTCGTCGTCTTGCCAGAGGCTTCCATCCGTTATATCAGTCGACTCGAGGCAGAAGGGTGCAGCGCACGGCCATGTTGCCGAAAGTTGCAACAACCCTCCTCCATTCCAGCTCGCGCGCGGCATCGGCCGTCCAGAACCAGTCGACCGCCATCCGCAATGTCCTCCAGCTGCAGTCCAATTCTGGGCCCAACTCTAACCGCGGTGGAAACGGGCCCAGCTCGGGCGGCTTCCGGTACAGTGCAGGCAGCAGCAAGGGCTATCATGTACGTCCTGCGCTCACAGGCCTGCTTCCTGCTGATTTCCCACAGAGCTCTGGCCGCGCAGTGAGTCAGGCCGGCCTCTATGAGGCCAACGACGGCGCCCTCTTCCAGTCCGACGACAACGATGATCTCTCTGTCCCCCAGCTCCCGACGCGCTCCAGACGTCACAGCACGTCCCTCACCATCGCAGAGCGCCACGAGCAGCCCCGTGACGCATCCTCTCTCGGTGTCTTGACTGCCGTCAAGCTGCATGCGCGCTCTCGCCAGGCCTTTGTCACCCAGTCGCCCGTCAAAGTGTCATCCAGGCGCAACTCGCTCTCTGCCGTTGACAGCCCCGTCGCAGACCTCTCTGTCGACGATGCAGTCCTGCTTACCAGGTCCCCAACCCCCGTCCAAGAAGCTGTGCAACCGTCCCCACCCTCCAAGGAAGACGATGAATACTCCTACCACTACCACCAGCTCGTCCAGGCTCGCTCATCGGACGCCCACCAGGCTGCCGCCGTCGTCTTGGATTTCCGGGACAATGCTACAAACCCCACGGTCCCTGAATTCAACGCTGCCCTGGAAGCGCTCTACTACACGCGTCCCTCGGGCGAGCCGCTTACTCTCATCCTCGAGACCTACAACGGCCTCGTAGCCCACGGTCTCGTCCCCAACTTGCGCACATATGTCGTCCTCATCATGGCTCTCACTGACCGGGATGTGGAGGTGACTTGGGCGGAGAAGGCGATCCGACAGCGCGAGACCTGGGTTCAGAATGGTATAAAGGAGATGCAAAACCAGAAAGATCAGGCACTCCTCAACCTCTACCGCGAGGAGAATAACATTGGTTCTGCTTTGGCCCTCTTTCGTGCCCTCGCCGCGTTCAAGTCTGGGCCGCGGCCGCGCAATACCATCCCCACTATCCTATACCGCAATTTGCTCAAATCATGCGCCAACCATGCGACCGAGCCCGGTGTCGTAGAGTCCGCCGTGCAAATTTGGACAAAGATGGAGCGCATGTCGCCTACCCAGATACCTGCCCCGGCATTCCAGGCTATGATCAATATCTACGGTCAACTCAAGGATGCGTCGCTTGTTGAGGAAGTCTTCCGGGAATTCCAAAAGACATGCGCAAACAGCCACATAGCTTGGGGAGAGATGCAATTTGCTATCAACACGCAGACTATGGTTTGGAACGAGGCGATCACTGCCTATTTCGCATGTGGGGAGTCTCATCGTGCTGTGGAACTTTTGGAAAAGATGCTCGGTGCTTCCGACGAAAAGCAGCCTCTTGAAGAGGATCTGTTACGTCCCAACATCTATAAGCCCCAATTCGATCCCATCGGCATACCGTCTCCTTCTCAGGCAACGCTGGCTGCCGTCGTTAAGGGTTTCCTCGACATGGACGATACCGAGACGGCATATGTCTGGTTCAAACGGCTCATTGACCTCCCTCACAGCCCTTCTGGACTCGACTTTCATCAGCCTACTCTCCAAACTACTCGTCCAAGCAGCCGCCTTTGGCGTATGCTCATCGAGGCTCTGGCCCTACGCGGGGATGTTGAACGTCTCAATCAGCTGATCGTGGATTACGCTCACATCGTTAAACGGGACAACATCAGCCTACGTGGTGTGGAACTCCAATACGCATTCAACGCCAATGCTGGCCATCTCAAACTGCTCGGAGCGCAACACGACATGCCGCCACCGGAATTGGTGCAGCCTTCTCTGAACGCTCTCAAAGTCCTTCTGTCCACTCTTGGTTACAAGCCCGCCACTCTCAACGCTCTCGACGAACTCTGCATGTGGCTCGTTGAGCGTGGATATCCAGAGGAAGGAGTCACACTTTTCGGGAACGAGTCGCAAGGCTCTAGCCCATGGATGCGCAGGGACCAAGTTATCAACATTACCACACTGGCGTTCAAAGGTTACGGCGAAGAACTTTCTTTCAGCGTAGTGTTGAAGCTCGCCCGCCTGGCCGAGATCGTACGGTATACCTATCCAGTCGATTTTACTGCCTTGCAGCTCCAGATCTACAGCAAACAGCCTCCTGAGGTGCTCAAGACGCTCGAGGTCTCTCAATGGGCCGTGCTTCTCGGCGCCGCGTACTGTCTGGAAATCATGCCCGCTTCCGTGCCCCCCACCCTTTGTCCGAACTACGCCTTCAAGGGCGCGTGGAGTCTGTTGGAAGACATGGTACAGAACTCCGAACGCAAAGACAATCTCGTGGTCCTTGTTGGGAAGGCTGTTCCTGTCCATATGGGCTCCCTTCTCAATGTACTTGTGCAGCGAGAAGGCGAAGCGGCTGTTCGAGAGCGACTCACAGCTTTGGAGTTGCCGTCGCTGCTTGACGACTTCGCTGCTGCTCGCTCTGAATCTTCCAGTGAAGGAGCTAGCTCGATCTTCGATGCAGACAGTGTCTCTGACAGCGTCGCGACTTCCCCTGCTATTCCGTCTGCCGAGGCTGAATGGCGGTTCGCCAGTGCTGGTGAAGTGCAGGAGCTGGTGGGCATGATGCGGTACAGCACTAACGATTCGGCGCACCTCTTCAATTACTTCTCCGTTCTCGCCGAGCGTCGCAAGCTGCCCCCCTTCCTGGTCGCCAAGAATATCGTTGGACGCCTTGCACGCTCCGGTCGCATAAACGACGTGGTTCACGTCTATGCTGCTATGATGAACAAAGTCCCAGAGCCTGGCTCTCCCGGTATGCACAGCTACCGGATGTTCATTGATGCAATGATTCCTTGCTTCGCCCAGCTTCGACAGTTGGATCGTGCGCACGACTTACGCCAGCTCCTATTGGAACAGGGGAGTGCTCCTTCCGCGGACTCTTATGGTGCCCTCGTCTATCACGTCAATGAAACCACGGACGACGCTACCAATGCCTTGGCGCTTTACCACGAGAGCCGGCTTCGCGGAGTACCGGGCTCACCCTACCTGTTCAACAACATCATCAGCAAAGTCGCCAAAGCGAGGAAGGCGGACCTGGCCCTGGAGATCTTCACTACTATGAAGGCAGAAGGTGTACAGACGTCGTCCATAACTTACGGTGCGGTCATCGGCGCTTGTGTGCGGGTTGGGGACGCCGCGTCGGCAGAGGTGCTCTTCGAAGAGATGATCCAGCAGCCCAATTTCCATCCCAGGATTCCACCATACAACACGATGATGCAGCTGTACACGACGACCAAGCCGAACAAGCAGCGTGCTCTGTACTATTACGAGCAGTTGCAGAAGGCCAACATTGAACCTTCGGGTTATACTTATAAGGTTCGTTGAGCCGGTTTCTTGTTTTGATCTTACTGACTGTCGTCCTAGCTCCTTATTGATGCGTACATGCTGGACGGCGACGACCTGGACAAAGTTGAGGACATCTACGCCCAATTGTGTCGCAATGACAAGGGACGTTCCAAAAAGCCCGTGTTGGAAGGCCATCACGTAGCAGCGATGCTCAATGCTTATGGATGCGTACGCAAGGACCTCGACAAAGCCATGAAATTCTTCGATACCGCCATTCACCAGATATCCGGTGGGCCCGATGCTGTCGTCTTCGAGGCCATGTTCAACGTCGTTACCGTTCATCGTCGAGCTGACTTGATCGTCGAGTACCTTCAAAAGATGGAGCAGAGTGGTGTTCGCATGACTGCCTACGTCGTCAACATCATTATCCGAGCCTTCGCTGTGGCAGGAGATATCACACAGGCCCGCGATATCTTCGAAGCGTTAGAGGATCCTCCTCAAGGACAAGCCGCCATGTATAACCATGCGCCCCACAATCGCTCCGATGCTAAACAGGTGGATCGTGATGCCCCAGTTTACCGCGAGGTGGGTCGTTCTTCTTCATCAAACTTTCATGTATATTGAATGACGGTCCCTAGCCTTCGACATGGGAAGCCATGGTGCGCGCCGAACTTGGCCAAGGTCACCGCGATCGTGCTACTGAGTTATTGGCACGACTGAAGGAACGGTCAGTGATCTATCATTCAAAGTCGTCTTCTTCCATGCTCATTGTATCACAGGCGCTACCCGGAAGCCGTTTTCAATCGTATAAGCGGAATCATGGTCGATCACTCTTCACTACCGCCATAACCTATCTATCATCTTTTGGCACGACATCGTTTCTAGTGCAGACTTCTATCTATCGTGCTCTATATTTATGATTGACACGCGCGTTCGTTTCTCGTCGAAGTTGCAACCATTGTATCATATTACATAGCATTGTATTAGTATACGTAGAGTGAAAAGTAGTATCAGGCAGAGTAATACATCATATTCAAGATACCGGAATGAGTCGGTCTCCCTGTACTTCAGCGGCTCCAGCGCTAGCTCCAGGTGAGGCAAGGACTCTAATTTTCGCTCTTCTCATCGGCGATTAGATCAGTACCCAAGTAGCCTATAGTTTGACATTTATGATTCATCTGATCAGTTGCTATCACCATCCTGCCATCAGCGACATTCACGCATGGTTCCGAAGTCTCAGGGTTTTTCTTCGCTCTCACGGATTGTTTTTGCGAGTCTTCGCTGAGGCGGAGAGTCGGTGGACTATCACAACAAATTAAACGAAGACAAAAGCGGTCGGATGCGAAGGCTCTAATAATTATCATCCCAAACGAAAAGCGGTCGAATGCGAAGGCTCTGATAAATCTTGTTTAAGGAACGAGTACTAGGTCCGTATCTCTTCCGGCCACCGGCACTGTCAATCATTGACAAGTAATGGAAGCTATGGAAGCTGCACAAGCAATCTTCACTCAGTGTCATGAGTCGAAAACACCTGGACATGTCAAACGAGACAATCAAACAATGACCCAGACAGAATGCAGCAGAAGTATAAGAGCACAGGGCATGGGTGGAAATGCCAGTATAAGCTTTCTTACACGATGCCATACTACGGCCCTGACGAGCCTTACAACGATATTTTGCTCGAGCGCTACTTCTTGGCCGGGGACTGCATAGCAGGGCTAGGATTCGGTGAGCGTTTCGTAACTGTCCTCAAAGCGTGCTCACCAACCGCAAACCCATCTAGGAGTTCAGGCCGTCCTGTTCGTGACTTGTGGCCTTTACTTATGGAAAGAACGTGTCAAGACCCGGTTCTCTCTCTTTCTGCTCGCATATATCTCCTTGCTCTTTGTTATCGAGATCATTTTCGTCGGTGTCCAAGCCAACACCGTCCAGATGATCTACATTGACAATCGGAACTATCCTGGAGGTCCTTGGCAATACTTTTTGGCTACACAGCAGCTCGCTGTCAATGTCATGTTCTACGCCACACTCTTCGTGCTGACATTTCTGTCTGACCTTCTCGTGGCATGTCAAATTCTGCTCCTCGACGCGACTAGTCACCGCGATACTAACCAAGTCGTCAGTTATGGCGCTGCTGGGTCATATGGACCGCGTCAGGAAGAACAGTGGCATATGTTGTTACTTCGTTCCCTGCTATCATAATCCTCGCCTCTTTCGGTCAGTCCATTTGGCGAGCATGACAATCCATGCTGAAGGAGTCTACAGTAATGGGCACCCTCTGGACGTTGCAATCCAGTCAGCCAGGTCTTTCAATGTATAGTGCACTCCCGCTGGCCTATGGAACAACGTACTACTCGATCTCTCTGGGAGCAAACATCATTCTGACTCTGCTTATCATGATCCGCCTATACATGTATCGGAGGCGTCTGCTGCAAGCTCATCTTCCATCCGAGCATGCTACACATTACGTTTCCCTCGCCACGGTGATCATCGAGTCGGCTGCCCTGTACTCAATCTTCGCCCTGATTTTCCTCATCACATACGCGGTCGGGCATCCTGTCAACCAAATATTTCTGGGGGTGGCGTCATCCGCTCAGGTAGGTGCTCAACTGGTCTCAGGAACATCAGGTTCAGATAACGCGCATTTCAGCAAATCGCTGCCTACCTGATTATATATCGGGTCGCAGAAGGTCGTGCATGGAGCAAAGATACACACGTCGAGAAGCTGTCGACCATGAATTTCAAAGTTGATGGTCGTGGGCTGAGTGAGACTACCGCCACTCGGTTGAGCGATTTCCGGGCAAGCACACCGACACACGTGGAAGAGGAGGGTAAACCAACGCCTTCGAACAGCTCCGCGATTGATTCTGTTTGATGAAAGAGCCAAAAGGTATTGATTCGCAACTAGTACAGCGAAGAGTGGGTACAAACGTCTATGTGTAGTACCCCGATGTGTCCGATTTGTAACGATTGTGTATGTATATAACATGTCCCTTGTTCAGGCTGCAATTGTATCCAGGATGGCAGAGATGGAGGGAGAGAAAAAATATTCCCCGCCACGCGAGACGACGAAATCTGTAGGCGTCGTGAGTACCAGACCATTGTGTTGTCGGTGATCACCTACCTATGTCCAGTGTGACCACAGCGGATGGATTAGTGGGATCAAGGCCAGTAATTGGACGGCTCCTCGCATTGGGATTAGTTCCAGCAGACCCAATAATGGGATCGACGCCGGGGGGCTTGGGTGCACCAAAAAAGAAGCTAGCCAATGTGTCAGATTGATTGAGACGCACACGAAGCTGGACGTACTTAGCGTTGTTGACCCAAGCTTGCTGCAGGAAGCGGAAGCCATTGTTCAGGTTCGACTGGTAGGCGACTTTTGACTTCATGAGATGCAGGCCTGTCGGATAAGCAAAACTACTTACCGAAGGCAAGACCGCGCTCTACGGAGCTATCCGTTGTGTTTGACGCTGCTTCGTCGTCGCTCACTAGAGCAAACGATCGTTAGTAAATGTCAAATGCATGGCTCGTAAGAGCTACCTTCAGGTCCATAAGGTATACCAGCACGGATGATGTGGTTGCCTGTATTCTCCGGGGTGAAGTCACCTCGAGGTCGTGTCTTACGGATATGCGCAGAGAATGGACAACGAGTTTGGTTCGTCGCTCCTTCACCGTCGTGAATAAAGGTAAAGTTGTTATTCCGAGAAGTGTCGTTGGCGAGGATGGGATCATCGAATAGCGGCGCGAGATCGACAGGAGCACCCTGGGGAAATAAGCACGATTTCACATCCAGAGTGTGCAGTGTGAACTTACGCTTTTCCAACGTCCGATCATGCGTGCGCCCATAAGGTCCGAACCTTGCTGAGCAGTCAAAACGCCCGGTTCAACAATCGGGTGATCCAGGAGAAATTTGTTGAACTCTGGTACAAGCTGCTCCATCTGACGGAAGACGAGGAATGAGCCATCTTTCGCCCAAGGAGGTCGCGTCACGGAGTCTCCGTCTTCACCCAGAAGAAATTCTCCTGCAGGAAGTGAGATCTGACCAGGATGAGGAGCTGGTGTGAAGCCCGTAACGGCCGGTTGACTGATACCGTCCATAAATCCGAAATCTAGGTCAAGTTGAATGACCTCGATTGAACACGGGTTCGAGGAAACTTACGCTCATGACCTTGCTCTGCACCTGGACGGGCTTGTCCTTGGAGGCGGTGGATTTCCGTGATAGAATCACCCAAGCTATTCTGGATTTCTTCCAACATGTCATTGACGTTGTCAATGGTGTCGGAAGCGAGAAGCAAGACGCCGTGAACAGAAGTCCCAACGAAACCGGGCACCCAGTTTCCAGTACCAGGATCACCCATTGCCGTAGCATCGGCGGCTTGTCCGTTTGCAAATCCCGAGTCACCCAAATTGTCTGTGATGCCAAGTGTAGTTAAACCAGACTGGGAAAAAGCAATGTTGACAGCCGTGATCGGCTGAGTAGATACACTCAAGAGCTGAGTTGTCGAGGTGATCAAAGGGTGGATGTCGGAGGCAAGTACGGACTTGAAAGTTGTCGCGTTTGTAATTTCGAAGAAGAAGAAAAGTTCTGTCTTCTTCGCCATGCCGACTCTGTGAGGGAGAATACTCAGCGAAAGTGCTTCAATGACACAAAGGATCTCACAGGATATCGCCTTGAACGTCGTCAAGATTGAGATCTGCGGCAGCGGCAGCTGTTTCCGCTTGTTTGACAGTCGGAAGGTCAGGCAGTGGGTCGGGATCTTCACAATAGTGTCAGTGCAACACCATTACCACGCTCTCTAAACATACTGATTAACAGCGACGTGGTGCGAACCTTTCTGCGCCCATTCTGTACAGAGCGGCTATTTGGGCGACCAGAAACTGCGGTAGCACATGCGAGGAGGAGAGCGATGGAAAGGGACTGATGAACTCTCATGGCTGGGGAGACTCGAGGAAGCTGGTAGTTCAGAATGAACTGTACCCATTTTATAGAGAACCATGAAACGCCCAGCCGCCGATTCCATACAAAGGCTACACGCTCTGTCGAGGCTTTATGTAACCTGCCATCGAGATGCGGTAAGATGAGTTGCAGGTAGTACCTGACACATACCGAGAGAACATCGGCGAGGTACCAGTTGTTGAGTACGTCCAGTATTGAGTTGAAGAGAATTGAAGAAGGAACGCGTATGAATCATGTCGTATACTTGCAAGGGCAAAGCGGCCGCGGCTGTTTCAAGTTCAAGGATCATAATCCTGCACAACAGGTATGAATTCGGCATCGACAGGCATAGGTAGGTTGCCTTCAGGAGCTTCCATATCTCGGTGCCAATGAGAACAAGCACTGGCAACGGGACTATGTCGTCTCGAGGCAGCACAGAGGGCTTTCGAATATCGAGAATGCGCGCGAGATCCTTACGTGGATGAGTTTTCGGTAGATAGCCCGACCCAAGCCGACCAATCAGTAAGACAAATGACGGCCGTAAGCAGAAATATGTACGCTTATTGAGAGATAGGAACCAACTTCTTTGGGAGCCAATGGCATCGGGCACTTTGGGCTTCGCCTAGCTGAGTACCTGCAAAAACTTGCGATGAAACAGGCCGATGACAGTGATGCTTAGCGCTCGGCTCTCAGCCGTAGTGGACGGCGAGAAAAAGCCGTCGTGCAATGATGTCAAATTGAGCGTCTGCATTTTGGTGAGAGGATCTTTCTCCAGACAAATGTGCGTGAACGGTGTGCTACTGTACATTCAGCGGAAAGCTAAAAGCACAGAACCTTGCGGTCTCCGAGGTTATGCCGCACGGTTCCAGCCAACGGGGCTCTCGCGAATGTCGCACACAAGTGAATGACCTGGTCGTTCCTTGGACTTCGGTCACAGCAGCATCGGTGGGAGAGTTGGTAGCCGTGTATTGACGCGTCATCCAAGAAGGCCGCAGGTCCACAGTCATCAGAGCCGAGTGAGAGAGGAACGGGGACCACAGACCATGGATTCGGAAAGCTAAGATGAGTTGAGACCGCGCTGGGAATAGACTTCTGTCTAGACCGCCAAGTGGGGTCGTAAGCCAAGAGGGTTCCGTCACTGAGAACTTTTGGGGCAGGAAACACCCAGAACCTGAACGGCGATGAACGCGAGAGTGGCGCGAAAGAGTCAATGATAAGCATCGCCAAACATCGCTCAGAACGGAAGCGACACACGTGCTCCCACGTGTACGATCATATAATAATATTCAGGCTGGACTGCAAGTTCAACCAGGCCCCAGTGCAGAGGAAAATAGCATCGCGCCTTTGAGGAAGCGAAGTCTACAAAGATATTCACATGAAAAGCTACACATATAGTAATGATAAGAACTAGTCGCGTTTGCTGTTCTCCCCTTGGCGTGTACCCAACATCTTTCCACTCTTTCATTCGATGGCCGTGACGAATTGTCGGTAAACCATGATGGCCATGATGGTCCCAAAATGCTTCTGTAACGAATTGTCAGGGTCAGTGGCTAATGGTCCTAAATGCTTGATACGCAGCAATATACCCATTATCGCGTAGACCTAAGACCACTGTCACTGCGCGAAAAACGGGCAATATTCGTCTGTGTAGAGAGCTGCACCCACGTTGTGGCAGACTGGCAGCCATCAGCTCGGCACTCTTTCCGTGGACTACATACGGCATACTTATGTGTTGCCGGCGTTGGAGCAAGATCAACACCAATCTTGTTCCGTTCGAGAAGCAGCAGCAAAGATTCCAAGTGAGGCCCGATGTTCCTGCCTGGTATGTATTTTGTCACCGGGCCAGAGAAGGGATTGTGCACAGAGAAGGGATTGTGCAGGAGTTATCTGGTTGTACGTCGTCACTAAATTCCTTGTCAAACTCCGTAAGGCGCGGTCGGACAGGTAGCCTTCGAATGGGATTCTGACTGTTTTGTTTGCGTGTGTACGGGATTGTAGAGCCGCCTGAGAAGCTTGAGATGCATACCGATGTTACTACCAACCCCGCATGGAAGAAAGCAGGCACCAATGAGAGACCCGGTCGTCGTAGTGTATTTGTTGCCTTGGAAAAGCAGGGGAAAACTGAAAGCCCAGGAACGAAGAGTGAGTCGTTGGGCGCACAATTGTATACGCCACCGGCATAAGCGAGCCCACAGACTGAAACGAAGTCTGCTATATCCCTTCTGCTCGCATCGTAGCTCGCATATTGTATGCCTCTAATTGGCGTGACTGGTTCTTGGGACAGAAAAAGATATGACTCAGTCCCCATGAGGCTAATTCGGCCTGCGTCCAGCGCCAGGACGCGTAATGAGCTCCCAGCCTGGGAACGACATCGGACATGTTATGCATCACTGATGAGGGGGCGATATTGAACTGTGTGGTCCACACCTCCTGCCACGGCCCACAGGTGTCAGCGCTGTTCCTGGTGATGAAGCCTGGCCTGGTAACGCGGAAAAGTCAATCTATCAGAGAAAACAGAGTGGCGGTTGACTCATAACCACAGAAAATGCCCATGGCAGTCTCACGTTCCGTGAATTTGCAGACGTCTCAGATGACGGCTGCGCCAACTGACATACCCCCGGAGCCCCCAAAGCTCGAACAAAACGCCAGATTAGCATAGAAATAGCCGATTTTGAGGTTCGTACTCCAATGCACTTAATGCAAAGCAGTGGGTTCCCGACCAGCCATACGAATCGGCGGCCGTCTAGCGATGAAAAACAGTCCATAGCAGTAATAGATTATAGGACTGACTCACAGAACGGAGCAGCGAGAATCATCTATCCCAATGCAGGAAGTCTGCAGCGATATGGGAGTGAAAGTGACCATACCAAACTGAAGGAAGATATTAGTCCAAGTAAATGACAGCTGCAACTTGAACAAAGTTCGGGAGACAAGCGCGAGTTGAATCATGAGCTTCCTGACAGGCGTCAACACGTTGTGAGCTCATCTTGATGAGATGTATGTAGTCAAAAAAATGAGAGGCATATTTTCATCCATCTCTGAATTGTACCCCAGGGCCAGGATGTTCAGGACAATGCGACGTAATCACTTGGAAGCGTAGGAGCCCGGGACAAGTTCGCAGGTTCGCAACGAAAGAAAGATGTGGCAGATTCCGCTTAGGTGCTTAATCAGCCCGGCGGCTGCCGATTGACAATGCCGATCGGCAGCAATTGTTGTGGCAGATTTCGCTCACGGTGCAAGACCATCGTCGAAATCTTGGACTTCTAGGCGTCTAGAGTCGGAGTCTGAGTATCGAAGTTCGGTGCTCGACAGTGAGCCCAAGGAGGTCTCCAAGTTCAACGTGTATTCATACTTGCAAGAGGAAAGTAGATAGGGTTGTACACAGCGTCAGGACTACATTTCTTTTTATTCGTCCCGACAGAGACTTTTCAAGGTGACAACCTCCGATTCAAGCTGCCTTAAGGCTCCAAGTAGTACATTTTTGTCCACGTTTCCTGAATGGTAGACTGTAATCCACAATTTTTTCATAGCGACCGATGAACCATTGGCTTGTCTCGCCGCAATCCTTTGAATCGCATCCACCCCAGCTTCTGCCACAGGCCCATGGTCGAAGCCAAGAGTCAAATGCGTCAGCCTCGGCAGTTCTGCCACCTTTGATAAAACATCTGTCGTAAGTAAAGGATCGCAGTCGTACCACTCATCAAGAGAAAGGGATTGGAGGGAGGGGAGGAGGACCAAAACGTTCAACAACTCTTCCTCCTTCATCGCAACACCCCAGAGATCCAATCGTGTTAGTGTGTCTGTCACATTCGAGCGGTGCAGGAAGTCGACAAAACGGTCGTTGTTCCATTTCGGCCCATTCCCGGAGCATATGCTCAGAGTGGTCAGGGCAGGCGTGGTGAGGAGTTGCAAAAACTGTGCAACCGGGTATTCGAGTTTAGAATCATAGGAGTCGATAAAGATTTCCAAGTCTTCGAGCTCGAGACAAGTGATGTGTTCTGTGATGGAAAGAATAGCTGGAAAAAGCGAGTCGATGTGCCCATCCTCGATTTCGACAGACGCCTTGACCACGTTCGAAAACCACGACATGGTTTCGATGGCCTCCTTGGGATTTCTCTCTCTCAACGTTACGTCGCTGATTTCTTCGTCAAGGCATTGGTCGGACAGTCCCTGCAAGAACATATCTTCTCCGATGCCAGTTCCTAGGTAAGCGATGTCTAGTTGTTCAATGTTGACATTTTCGAGCCATGCAAAGCCATCCACAACAACGGGAAGAGGATGATGGAATTTAAGGCTGTCAAGATGTGTGAAGGAGGGATATGGGATCATATCGGCGAAGAAAGGATCAGCACCGAATATCGCAAGCATGCGAACACGAGAGGAGTGCTGAGACAAGGATGCCTGGACGTGGGTGCCAGCGTCGTATTGAGGGCGAAGATACCGTCGGAGCAGAGGATCACGGGAAAGGGTGACGAACAGGTCAAAATGTCCTGACCGAGCCAGGTAAAGGTCAACGACGTGGCATAGACTCTCATTGAGATATTCCATGTTGATGGTGATGGAACACCATAGCTCTGGCAGTGACAGCGCAACACGACGCCAGAATCGGCAGACCTGGGAGGCATGTTGCGCGTCTCGTGAGATACCGTCGGTGAGTGTGTCCATGTCCGACAGCGTAGGCTCCTCGGTGATGCAACAGAGCTCCCTGAAAATCAATGCCACAATTTCTGCGGGCAAATCCCTCACTGGGTGAATGTACGCTTTGTTGAGGACTATGCAGTTGTCAATGGCCTCTTTGTGAGCATGGAGCTTTGCAAGAACGGCAGAGACGCGTTCAATTTCCGATTCAGAGCGAAGTCTGTCCTCTTCGGCTTTCGGAATGGCGGAGCGAATGGTCTCTCGTTCCGAGGGTAGTGCAGCCTGACCGTCTCTTATTCGACCCATCGCAGTAGATCCAGGAAGCAAGTCAGCTGAGGTGGGTATTTCGCGGTTGCAGTCCATGCAAGTAATGATTGTATCGTTCTACAAAGCAGTTGAGCCACAGTACACCTCACATTAGAGAACTTACAGGGTACGTTGGCGAATCCATGGTCGTCTCAACCTGAGTTCAAATTGGAACTTGAGAAAGGCTCTGGCCCGCGTGCGGGTATTGCCGATGCCGGATTGGCAATCCTATTTTGAGATAATGACCCTCTTGGCTCCAGCAAGTCAAGTCTTCCATTGCGTTCATTTGCTCGTTCTCTACTCTTTTCTTTGTTGGCCTAAAGTGGCCAGTCCATTGTTGCACATATCTGGATATCCATTGTCGACCGAGGACGGCCTTTTCCGCAGAAGGCTTCGGCTGCACGTGTTGTTGACGGGTCACGGCGTTGAAGAACAACCCTTGCGCGCGTCCATAACCATCTCAGGACAAGAACACGGACGACCACCATCTGGATCCATTCTACCGTCAAGCCCTCACCGCCGACCATGTCTGGCAGCGCTCCTCGCTCCGTGATGGGCTCGCAGCCGGGCGTCCTCGACCCCAGCCAGCCCGGACGACTGCTGCACTTTTCGACATCCCTGCTCTCCTTCGCTTCGTTCGACTCGAGAACGGCATCCTCACGCAGTGATCTACCAGATCTCCGCAAACTGTCGTTACATGAGCAACTCAATACCGCAAAACGCGTCGTAATCGAGACGACTCCCCAGGGCGAATCGTTCTGGCGCTTCGTGCCCAAGGCTCGCAGAGACGAAGGTGTCGCCGACGAGGGTGCATGGCCGCGGTGCATCAATCTTTGTGGGGTAAGCTGCGAATTGCACACTGGCCTAGTCTCTTGTCTAACACAGTCTCTAGGAGCTAGTCCTACTTTCGCAAGACCAGTGGGACATCTACAAACTCGATCCATATTACGAGTGTCGCGTCTGCGCTGCACCCCAGCTCACGAGTATCACTCTAGCAGTCCCTACTGCCCCTCCGACCCCACATTCTACTCGCAAACGGCCCTTGAATCCCCCAACGCCGCCAGAGCAAGCCCCGTCAGCTCAACAGCCTTCGTCCCTGAATGAGGCCTTGTTTGCCTCATCAGATGAAGAAGACGAGGTTGAAGATATGATTATCGATGATCCGCCCCCGAAACCGAGATCTAAATCTGCGGCCCCTTCCACCCGTACCCAGAAGGTGCGGGAGGACATACTGAAACAGAACCGCGAAACGCGCCGCGCCAAATTGACTCGCCGTACCACAAGACTGAACAATCCGATATTTGACTTCTCAGAACACGTACCCCGCGCACCATCGCCCCCAATGGACCACAAAAGAAATTGTAAGTCTCTCGGTCATTGACAGCGACATATACTCATGTGTCGATCCACAGTATCGAATGTCAATGGATGTCTACGTACACCCCCGGACCTGCACTACACAGAAAGTGTGGCCGAGGAAGGTCGTCGCGCTGTAAATTATGAGGCAGCCGGCAACACGAAGCGCAATCGCACCGTATCCCCCTTCCAAGTACGCAAGAACTTGGAAGCTAAACGAGCCTCCTGGGAGCGCCAGAAGAAACGGAGGCAGGAAGAGGAGATGCAGAGCCGACGGAGAGCTCGCGAGAGCGAGTTCCTGCGCGACGTCTACTCTTCAATCCCAGAAGAAGCAGGCCCAAGTACCTTGCCGCCACGAGCACAAACATGTAAGGTCATCTTTTTTGGCAAACGTCAACCAAACCTATAACCTACCTTTACAGATGGCCGAGAGCCTCCTCAAACCATCAACGAAGAATCCGAAACAGAGGATGAAGACGTCGACGAACAGCACGATCAAGCAGGAATGGATGGACACAACGAAGCTTTCTCACGAGAAGCCTCTATAGCTGAATCACGTCGCAAATTGGCGGAGTTGGAGGCCGATAAGCCTTTGTGGGAAGAGGCCGCCAAGGCCAGGGAAACTCGGGAGATGGCAGAGGAGGCGGCACGCCGAGCAGTGGCAGAGGAAAGACAGAAGGCGCGGCTCCGTCGAGAGGCAGAGGAGCGGTTGGCCCATGCCCGCCGGGAGGAAATGGAGGCTGCTGCCCGGGAGGAAGAAGCTCGCCAGGAGCGCGAAGCTGCCTCCCGGAGGGCGCGCGCTAGACGGCAGCGCGAGGACCGCTGGTACACCGCCAACTGGAGCGCACAGCATGCGCTGGCGAGGTACAAGGAGCTCAGCGAAATCTTCGACTCCACCAAGTTCACAATCGACGATCCGTTGACATTTGATATCATTCCGTGGCCGGTGCTCAAGTCGCCTGTCGGGTTGTCTGTGGAGGATATCGATTGGAACTCAGTCGAGCAGTTCTTCTCGGTGGTGAAGCCTTTTATGAGGGCTCCGGACTACAAGATCTTCGTGGAGCGAAGCCAGAGGCGCTTCCACCCCGACCGATGGAGGTCAAGAAACGTGCTCAAGAGTGTCCTTGACGATGAAGAGAGAGCGTGTATGGAAGTCGGTGAGTGGCTCTGAGCTCCATTCTGGTCTCACTATCTGACCGACCTCTTTATAGCCGCGAACACTGTAGCGCAGGCTTTGACTCCGTTATGGAGAGATGCCACTGGACGGTAATTGCTGCTCTGGTTTTATGTATGTAATGCTTCATGTATCTTTCAACAATGTACTGCTATGTATTTAGATAGGAATCTCAGGGGAACAACTGCAAACCGCTAACCAAATCATGCTAACGCAGAGAATGTGGGGCATGTTAGGTTTCGAATCCCTGCAACGGTACCGGTCTGTAGGCCTCCGACGCTAGAACGATTGTGATAGGACGATCGGCGCCTCAAGGCCTCATCAGCGATCACTACCCAACCGAGGTTGACATGGATCACGTACCTCGACTCTTTCGAGTTCCCATGATACCCAATTTTCATCCTGTTCCATGAGCGAAGTCTGTGAGTGGATCCATCCGAATGCTGTCGCCTGTTCTTCACCTCCACCCGCGATACATTTCGAATGCTCAACGCAGAGTTATGAAAGAAGTCGGTGGGTGATCACGTATCCTCGATAAACGAATGAAATGTGGGCCGGGTGTAGTTGGGTGCGGAGGCTGCAATGCGGTCCATGGCACATATTCCGTACATCTTCCAAGGGACACTGTCATTAAGGACTGTGTTTGTTCTAATGGAAGAACGCGCTAGCAGTCTCTACTCAATACCAGTGGACACCGAGATAGCCTGTCATGTCATGGCAATGAAGCGTTGCTAACTGATCAATATAGTGTGTATGTGGCAGAAGTATAAGACCACATAGAATGCTGTGGGTACAAGCTACACAGTCCCATCATGCCTTACTACGGCCCCGACGAGCCTTACGACGATATTTTGCTCGAGCGCTACTTCTTGGCTGGAGACTGCATATCGGGGCTAGGATTCGGTCAGCATTTCGTAACTGTCCTCAAAGCGTACTCACCAACCGCAAAACCCATGGTAGGAATTCAGGCCGTCCTGTTTGTGACCTGTGGCCTTTACTTATGGAAAGAACGTGCCAAGACCCGGTTCTCTCTCTTTCTGCTCGCATATATCATCCTGCTCTTTGTTATCGAAACCATCTACGTCGGCGTCCAAGCCAACACCGTCCAGATCATGTACATCGACAACCGGAATTACCCTGGTGGACCTTGGCAATACTTTTTGGCCACACAGCAGCTCGCTGTTAATGTCATGTTCTACGCCACACTTTTCGTGCTGACGTTCCTGTCTGACCTTCTGGTGGTGAGTCAGATTGTGCTAGTCGACGCGACCAGTCACCGCGACTAGTCACTGCGATACTAATCGATTTGTCAGTTATGGCGCTGCTGGGTGATATGGACCGCGTCAGGAAGAACAGTGGCATATGTTGTTACTGCGTTCCCAGCCATCATAATCTTCGCCTCTTTTGGTCGGTCTATCCTTCGAGGGAGACCATGTACTGACTAACTCTATAGCTCTGGGAACTCTCTGGACGCTGCAATCCAGTCAACCAGGTCTTTCGATGTATAGCGCTCTCCCGCTAGCCTATGGGACATCATATTACTCGATCTCACTGGGAGCAAACATCTTTCTTACTCTACTCATCATGATCCGCCTATACATGTATCGGAGGCGTCTGCTGCAAGCTCATCTTCCAGCCGAGCATGCTACACATTACGTTTCCCTCGCCACAGTGATCATCGAGTCGGCTGCCCTGTACTCAATCTTCGCCCTGATTTTCCTCATCACATACGCGGTCGGGCATCCTGTCAACCAGATATTTCTGGGAGTGGCGTCATCTGCTCAGGTATGTATGTGGCCCCACTCAAGTACATCTGCTCTGAATGACATGCCATCGTTTCAGCAAATTGCTGGCTACTTGATCATATATCGGGTCGCTGAAGGTCGTGCATGGAACAAGGATACACACATCGATAAGTTGTCGACCATGAATTTCAATGGTGGTGGTCGTGGGGTGAGTGAGACGACAAACACTCGGCTGGGTCACTTTGGGGCAACCACTACGCTGGACGACTTTCGAACAACCACCCAGCTGAGCGACTTTCGGGCAAGCACGCCGACGGTGACGCGCTTGGAAGAGGAGCCAAAGGCTGGCGCTATCTACAATAGATCCGCGATGGGTTTTGTCTGATCATTGATGCGAATGCTTGCTATGATCAGCCTGTAGCAGCGGCTGCACCAGTGCATAAGAATGACTTTGATTTACTCTCGTTTAGCGTGTCGGACTTGTAATGCCTCTCTTCCTATGCTTATCTCGAGTTCTAGCATGTACTATCCTTGATCGGGAAGTGAAATCGGCTTTTGTAGCGGGTAGCAATAGCTCAATATTACATGTATCCCTCTAGAAATTGATTTTTGAGCAGAATAAATGGTTAGTATTGTGCTCAACAAGTCTCAAATTTTTGCGAGGTCAGTGAGGTTTGCCAGTGCAACCGCGATTACAACGTCAGTTCTGGCGGGGAAGTGAAATCGTGACGGGCTGTGACCAGCAATGCCGCGGATGCCGGATCTCGCCCAAAGGCAGGAAGTGAAATCGCTCGACGACGCTCGGATGCGTCGGAGTTTGAAATTCGTCACTCTCGATTGCCCCTCCTGCTCTCGACGAGGAATGCCATCGATTGCAGCTGTTCTGCCCCATTATTCTGATCCGATTTCCACTTATCCTATGTACATACCATTCTAGAGAAGTTCCAGAACCATCCGAGCACCAAGGGAATTCCACGGGCGCGTTCATGCGAAGTGAAATCGCATCACGCGATGATTTTGGTGGTTCAAAATTCAGTACACAGTACACAGTACACCGGCAATCTTGCAAACACAGGAATACAATCTTTGGGTATAAAAGCATCTCGGGTGAAAATTTTGTCCCTATACAACACTAATTGTGTTATAGGGAAGTGAAATATTGGCAGGATTTCACTTCCTGGCACGATTTCACTTCCCGATCAAGGATAGTATGACCAAGACTGTTATAGTGTTTCACAAATGACTAGTCAGGAAAACAGAAATCAATGGAGAGAGGAATCATGACCGCTACCTGAGTCTGGAGGTTGTGAGCGGCGCGATCACTGTCAGGGCGCGATCGAGTAGCACCCTCATCACGCGCAGATCACGCGTATAGACGCCGGCGGTCATCCTGCCGAGAACTTAGTCAGCGCTGTCGACTTTCGAACTTTTATGCTTCCACGACCTCCACGACGCGCTCGAGATCAGGTATTCGCACTGTGACATTACCTGCAACCATGACTGAGACTCTGCTGCTCAGATATGCAGCCTTCCCACCCCATTCCACTGGAAATCATATCAATGATTCTATCTTTCCTGGATCCCGAAGAAAGCGAAGCCCACCAGGCCCTTGTAACGTGTGGGCTCGTATCAAGAAGCTTCATGTCTGAAAGTCGGTCTATGGCGTTCAAAAATATTCGCTTCACGTCCTTGAAGGAGTGGCGCGTTCGGTCTCTCTTCGCACTGTTGGATTCGCATCATTGCACTATAGCCAAGCACATAGTCTCGCTAGATTGTCATGGGTCCGCAGGCGTGCAGGAGGACGGAATATGCTTGGTTGAGCCCCGCAGATGGCAGCAATTGGCCTTGACGGATATGGGCAAATTCCCTTCACTGAAACGTCTTCAATTGCAGAGTATGATTGTAATCGGGCCCAGGATATCATAGACTTCTCGCCAAGAGGGAGTCGGATGTAGGTAGCGTAGCCGTATACGCTAGTAGTCGTCCAAGTACGAATATGTAGATATTCGTAATGGAAGTCGGTTGGCCTGTAACTCTGGCCGAAGAGACGATGTGACCCGTCGTCGGGGAGCGGTCTCAGGAGCGCTCAGCCGGCGCGACGGGAATCAATGAGTATGCATGCAAGAACGATGTGATAGTAAAGATACAAAAACGGTAACTACGTATACGGTATACGGGAGTAACCCTAACCTTAAGTATGGACTAGCCTACTTCCCGTCACAGAGCCCCCCAGGTTAGATTACTTCCGCATAGCGCGCGGCCCTGTGGGCGGAGGACGAGATGACGAGGATGAAGCCTGGGTATCAGTGCGGTCTTGCAAGTCCAACCGTGGGCCACTCAGACGATTGGCCAAAGAAGGAGTTGGCCCTATCCTATACATGAGGGGATTCGGCGGTAAGCGCTGAGTTCGGTTCTGAGGTTGACGCCCCCCGCTGTACGGCGCAGGCGGGTGTAGATACGATGACGATGGACCTTGAGGGTGACGCCCCCCGTCGTAAGGCGCGGGTGGTGGTGCATACGATGCATAGGGATTGTGATCCGCGGAATGGTATGCACGGCTCTGCCGTTCGCGAACCTGGTTCCCCGCTCTCGAGCCTCGATAGGAAGGCGTATCCTCGTAATGCAGAATCACTGGCGGAACAAAGGGGGACTCCCACTTTTTGACTCTGAATTTGAAGTCCTGGACTGACACGGCGTTTGGGTGTTGCAGAGCGATCCTGGATAACTCATTCGCGGGTTGATGGCGGATCCTTCCCTCATTGCGGAACTCGACGGAGCAGGATCGCCAGGTCTCCTCGAAATGGATGGGAGTTACCCAGGTGATCGCCACTACGTATCTGCTACCAGGCGCGCCCTCACCAACGTATCCACTCATGAGACCTCGGAGTAAAGCCGCGTTGTTAGGACCCGCGCCCTCGAAATAAGCAACGGGAGCCGTAAGCAAGGCTCCTTCCCTCGTACGTATCGCGGACAGGCAAGCCCTCTTCGTCGAAAACTTCACGTCTGCACTTGCCGCGCAGTGCGTCAGGATAGCCAAAACGTCTTCGATTTTTGTCGATGCGGACATCGACGGCACGATGACCATCCGTAGAACCGAGGAAGGAACAACGGACTGTCCCACACTCGTGCGATCGTGGTTCCAGAGAACGTCGTCGGGGAGCACGTAGTTCGGGCCGTCATCGAAGAAGGTTGCACTGTCCTTCGGTTTATAACCGAACACAGGCTTCGTGACAATGTCGACGACTTTACGTCGGCTACGTCGCTTATGCCGAGACGAGTCATAGGCTTGCGCCACCTCGCGACGAGAATCGGTCAGGGCGTCTGCATCACGCTTGACGGTGGCTGCTATTGTTGCCTCATCAGCCATCGACGTGTCCACCACTTCGAGCGCCGGTTCAGCGTTCTCCAACACCTCTACGGCATCCTCTTCCATAACCTCATCCTTTAACTCGGCGCGTTCAGCAGCCCAAACTGGTTCCTCCCACTCTTTTGACTCTGCCCAAACTTCCTCCTCTTCACCCCTTCGTGGTCGAGAATAGACCTCGACACCCATCTCGTCCTCTGGTTGATCCTCCGCTTCCTCTCCTATCAAGGGCTCTGTACCCCAATCCAACTCGTCCTCCTCGTCCTCGCTCGAAATCGGCGGCCTGTCATACCGCGACGGTAGCTCCTCCTTCTTAGGTTCCTCCATCAGCATTCCAGCCGGATACTGCTTGTCAGGAGCCTCCGAGAAGTAAAGCCACACCGAAGCACTCGCGCGAGTCCGCTCCCGTACAGGGGGCGGCTTGGACTTTGTCGACAGTCGGAAAAACTCCCACTCTGCAGGAGCAGGGAACCCGAACTTGTCGGTCAGTAGTACCCCCCTCGGTATGGGAACCAATTCGTGGAGGCCGAGACGCCGTCCGTTAACTCTGTCGAACACCAGAACGCGCTTTTTCTGCCCCCTATTGCTTTTCATGATCTGTTCAAAGCAATTCTCGTCCTCTTCATCTTGATTCCAGTAGGACAACGTGCCGGCGTATTTCGGAGCAATGGGCGGCGGGTTAATCCATGGGACTCTCAAATGATCTAGGACGACGGAACTCGGAATGCGCGCGGGGTCAACAGCCCGCTTGGCTGCCCATTTTTGCTGAGCCTCTGCTAGTTCTTCCATTTTGACACGGATGAGCGTCGCCTCTTCACCGTAGTGTTCGAGATTACGGAAGGGAGGATGGGGAAAGCGAACTCGGATGTTCGAGTCAACTGGAATTGGGTACTTCGTCTCGGCGAGAAACACGTTATTGGAGGGGTGCTCATCAGCTTGTAGACCCGCCAAAGCGTACGCGTCGGCGTGCGGCTCGCTGCCCTTAGGTTTCTCTCGGAGTTTTTCTACCACTAGAGCTGGTGCTCGGATGAAGTGCAGTAGAAATAGACCCATGTCCCCAGGACAGTCATGTAGCCAAAGCCCGATCAATCGAGGGTCAGCTGGAGGTAGACTACGAAATCGCGGCCAAGTCTCCGGCGGCGAGTCCTCCAAATCTCCGACCAATTCCTTGAGGTGATGAGCCGGGGCTAAGTGAGCGAACCGACACCAAGCCGATTTGATCTTCAAGGCTCGCTGGATGCAAGCTATTGGTCCCAGGATCTCGTCGTATTTCCATTGTCCGGTCGAGAATCGCTCAATGTCACCTCGCTGCGGATACGAGGGTCGAGGGTAGCCATGGATGGCGGGTTTCGCGTTCCATAACTCGGCCATCCGATGATCCAAGCGTGCGTTTCGTTGGAGGAGAGCGGTTAAGAAGTCCGAGTGACATGATCCTGTACTCGGCCCTCCTTGCCACACTAGGCAGACAGGGATGTGTTCAACTCGTATCTGAGCGAGAGGTAGCTTTCGCACGTCATGCGGTCGGATGATGCAAGCTAGGTACGGATAGTCATCATGGAAGAGTTGCGGGACTCTAGTAGGGTCCCAAGGACCGACCGACCCGTCGAGGAATTGGTCGTGCGAAGCCCGAGAGTCTTGAAGGATGGGATAATTTGGCGGTCGAACTCCGGGATAGTACGGGCGAATATCCAGCTCCCAGGTAGATGACCGCGAGGCGTTAGGACTCCAGAACCGAAAGCACCCCGCCTCCCCCATCCAAGCTGCGTCGAATCGATTTGCGATGTTCTGGAAGTCAGGGAGACGCATGCTCAGACCTGCTCCCACGTGTTTCACCATCGAGAATCCGCTTCGAAAGGAGAGAGGAGGTCGACGGAGACAGAGCGATGGCGTGATGGGGGCGTTTCTCAGCGTCGTGATGCGCTGATATAGATCTCGCGATATAAGGACGCCAGCGTTGTCGTCCAGATGCCTCAAATCAAAGGTCCCGGCGCGTTCAGCAGCCAAATTTTCCCCATTCTCCCCACCGGCGCTTTCAGCAGCCTCGCTCATTCTTCCCGCGATTTCTCCCCCGCCCAACGCCTCTTTTCCTGTCGAGTCCATATCCAGATCGGAATTCAAGATTCTAGGAGCTAAAGGGGGGTTAGAGAAGTAATGCTACGGCGCTTTCAGCAGCCAATAATTACGCTATAGAGTCAGGTTGGACCCAGCCTGTACGGTACGTCGTGGAGCAAAAGCAAAGAATGAAAAGACCCGGGTACTCATTCGAGTCATATGACTTACGAGCGGACGTCCTCGCCCAGTATCTCGTTAAGATATTCTCTTCTAATCCTAGGAGCGTTACGGATGGCGTACTCCGAAATATACTCGTCCTCAGTGGGATCAAAATCCTTCCAACGAACTAAGTAGTAGCGCTGAACGCCCTGGCGAGTGACGACATCCTTGTGGCCTAATATAGCTTCTACTTCCGCCTCGGTAGAAGCTAGCTTCATATCCCGGGTAGGAGGCAGAGTAGTGCGTTCACCAAAACGACCGTCGGAAGGATGGTACTTCTTGAGATGAGCCAAGTTGAGCACAGGGTGCATTGGGTAGTTGTCTGGTAGTCGCAAGCGGTATACCAAGGGGTTCACCTTCTCCAATACCTCGAATGGACCAATGGTCCGCTGGATGAGTTTGCGACCCGTTCTGTTAGGACCTGAGCCAGCACTCTCACGTGCTCAGGCTCATACAGCGCCACACGGCAACTGCACACCTCCATATGTGAATCCCATGTCCCAAAGCCGTCCTCGGGGTGGAGGCCAGGAGACCTCCTAGGCACTCTGCCTAGTAAGACTCCTGTTCATCTTGTCTAGCCGTTGTCTTGCTCAACGGTAGACCCATTGTGTCGTTGTGGATCCTATTCACCTGCGCCACTCATTACACTCCATGGGGGTAGCGCTACACAAGCGGGGATCAATGTCTAGCACCCTCGGTGCATAGACAGCAATCCAACAGTGACTGCACCATTGCCTCGTCCTCGACGAGAGCAAACGTACAGCCAGTGTCCGAGAGATCCATCCATCTTCATCCCTGACCCACTCGACAGAGATCCCCACGGGATACCATCAATGAGAGCGAGCGTCCAGTTGCACGGCATGTCGACGGCGTACTCAGTGACGCAAGGACAATCCTGTGGCAAAGGGATAGTGGAGAGGGAGGAGAGGATGACGAGTAAGAGTACGATTCAGCAGAGAGTGAAGCGTACAATGAGAGAGGGCCCCTTTAGAGAGCAATTCCCCAATGGCAGAGGCAAGATGCCAAAGGGTACTGCGAAGGAATATACAATAGCGCAGATGCAATAATGTCCAGCTCTGAAGTACATAGGTGAATGTACTTCGACTTATATACCATTCTAGTGTCCCAAATTGGTTACTGACTGAGTCAGAGCTCCCACTGTGTCGGATGCGATGGAAGACACTTAATCCACTGTTTCAAGGGGTGGGGCGCCCGATCGGCGGGCTGCCATTGGTCGGGAGGGCGGGAATGGCGGGAGCATGCACTCATGCGCCTAAGTATAGACTTGGCTCGAGTCATACGCTGCCAAGAAGTTCCTGGGATGACTCCAGAGACTCCTGAATGAGTCAGAGCGGGTAAAGGGCGGGATCCCGCCGCTCCACATGCTGCAGCGACTCCTGAGTGAGTCAGAGCGCCCAATGCGGCGGGATGACGTTCTGGAGGCGCCCTGAACCTTCTGGGACCTTCTCCAAGGTTCTACAACCTTCTCCTGCGGTCCAGAGGCTCTTCAAGTGTCGAGTGTTAGTGTTGTGACTTCTCCTTCAATAGATATACCTCTAGATGACTCCACGAGTCTCTAGAGCGATTCCTGGTAGTGGTACCTTGTGTGTGCTTCCTTCTTGAGTGCTGTAGCTGTTCCTGAGTGTTGTGGCCATTACAACAATGTGTGCAATGGTCTGAGAAGTGATCCAAGACCAAGAGAAGCTACGGTCATGCTGTGACAAGTACCGGTTCCCTGGTGTTCACATTGATCCACTATGAGAGTATGCGCAGGTGCTCCCGGAGCTCCTGAAGCGTCTAGACTCTGTCATCATCCTGCTTTACCTCCCGGTAGAGCTTCTGTGGCATGGAAGATAGATCATAGATGTGTGTGCAGCCATAGCGAGCCAGAGTTGTGGCTGTGGCGATGAGCCGTGCGGCTGTGTAGATGAGACAAGTGGTCTGCCTG
Source organism: Strobilurus pachycystidiatus (assembly GCA_019915135.1). NCBI lineage: Eukaryota > Fungi > Basidiomycota > Agaricomycetes > Agaricales > Physalacriaceae > Strobilurus > Strobilurus pachycystidiatus. The sequence continues at coordinate 232,219 of JAHLMK010000017.1, read as the reverse complement.
GAGACGCATCATGACAATATCCCCTCCTCAAGCTTCTTGTCCCCAAGAAGGCAAAGACGTCAATGGACTCGCTCCAAGGGTTTCTGCCTTCCAGTCCCCAAGTGGGTAGTATGGGATGATGCTCTGAGTTTGAGTGTTTGCAAGCGTGGGTGTGGCCCTCTAGTTGTGAGTCCTTGGATTGCGTCTCTGGCGCTGCGTTGACTGGTGTTCCTTTTGGTAGGTAACTTCCTCTGGGGTATGGCGCTTGTCTCGAGTATGGATGTCCTCCACTCAATGTGTGGCGTCTCCTTGGAACAGTCCTCGATTGTATCTCTGTTTCTTCATGGACCAGTGTGTCCGAGGCACAACTATCCCGCCGCGCGGTCATTGTTGTCCTCCATAGTCCTCGCAACCACATCTTTTCATGAAAAAAGTGGGTCTTGAATTGTGGCAGCATCCCCTCCTCAAGCTTCTCGGTCCACCGAGAAGACTAGTGGTGGAGACTCGTCATTGGTTTCAGGTTGTCCTCCCCGAGGTCCTGAGGATGGTCCTCGTGTCTGAAGGGTCTCAACAATTGATGCTGAAGGTTGGCTCGGTGGTGGATGATCAAGAGGGAGAGACTCTCTTGAGTGGGAAAGGGTCCATGGATGCGATGTCACGATTCTCCATCCTCCCTGAGGATGAGAGTGTCTGTGCTGGTGCCCTTGAGTGTTTGGGCTCAACCTTCACTGCACTTGGTGCCAGAGAGGGAGCATGAGTACGCGAGTAGTCGTGTCGCGCAGAAGAATCATTGGTCTCAACAGTCAATCCAAGATGAGATGATTGGACGGGCGCTGGCGGTAGAATTGGCAAGTTTGTTGAACCGTGTTCCGAAGGTTCTCAAATGCATATGAGAGAAAAGCGCCAGGGTTCCTAGGCTGCTAGGAAGGGCAACACTCTGATCCCCGATCAGGTGCGTCCGCCAGCATGCTCCTTGAGGTACTCCCAGAGTACTCAAGCGAGACATTTGGTTTGATGGGTGTAGTGGATGTCCACTTTCATCAGATGATGTATGAGTTGTGCGTTGAGTCCCTAGGCTAGAAGCCCATGAGATAGTCCGGGGATTAGATGTCTCGGAGACTCCAGTTGTTCAAGGCTTCAGGGTAGTGTATCGGTACACCAAGAGTGAAGAAGAACCCGGTTCTTCTTCAAACTTATCAACCTATAGACCGCGTCTATAACCCATGCAGCTCTGCCCAGAAGATTCCTGTATCAAGAGAAACCAGATCGTATTGTTGATTTGGGTACTGTTACGACCTGGTCCCGCCGTGACATGGACTCGCTCATGAGAGACTACCCCTGTAGTCAACCCATAGCTTTCCTGCGAGCGTACCACGTACATCCTTCTTTCGTGCTCAACTGGTCGTGCTGTACCAGTCGTAGGGTCCTTCGACGGTCGCACATCCATCTTGTCAGAGACCGAGATACCGTAGGAACCTAATCCCAAGGTGCAAGGCTCGCCGCCGGACCTAGTCCCAGGTGTGGCGTCGAAGAGCCTTCTCTCGTCGGAGTCCACGATGTTGACGGAGGTATCGAAGGGAGACATGTGGGTGAGTCCTACCACGGAGAGCTCAGAGTGCCCAACGGAGTTGTATGGGGGAAAACTGGTTAAGGACGAAGTCTGAGTAGCTAGTACAACGCTGTCTCTGTATTTATACTAATCCCATGCTTGCTCATCGTTCCTCTTCTCGAAGCTTCTACCACATACTCCCGATGCGTCGGGAGTGGTCCGACGCTGCGGATGACGGAGATCCCGACATCCCGATGACCGCCCGACAGATCGATGACCGCCCATTGGTCGGGAAGGCGGGTTTGGTCGGGTACCGACTCCCGCCTGACTCACGCGGCCTAAGTATATTCCCGGGGTGTCTTACACCATGTGTGCCCGCTCCAAAGTGTGTCCGGGAGGGCGGGAAGCCCGACAAGGGCGGAACTTCAGGATCCCGGTTCTGTCGCCATAAGGGATCGAACTCTCAACCCCTTGACATATCTCTCGGCATCTTCCGGTGTGGCGCTGGTTCGTGTAGCCGTAGTGTCAGGGCGCCAAAGTGTGACCAAAGTGGAGGGTCTTGATCTACGGTGAGGCCACATCATGACAATATCCCCTTTTTAAGTTTCTCGTCCCGAGAAACGAAAGAGTGATCTTCTTTATGGGCTCCTACGGTCGCGTCGATGCTTTCTACAAGGCTCCCCGAGCCTTGTTAGAGCAAAAGTGTAGTCGCGGCGGAGGGCGCGATGGCTCGGAACCTGCTACGGGAGGGCCGAGACGCGTTTTCCTCGATGAAGACGCGTTCGGAGGAAATTCTGAGTAGACAGAAGTGTTTGTATCGTAAAGACAATGTTTTGTTGTCCGGGTCACGTGATCGATTTTGTGTGGCGTATATTTTCGATACTCGTCCTGAGATGTCCTCGAGAATGCGCCTTTGATCGTACAGAAATCGATTTTTTCATTGCCGCCGGCATCGGTCATGATTTCGTCGTTCGAGCTCCCCGAGCTCAGAACAGTACCCGCGCCACGCGCTCGGTACCGTAGTTGTGTCCTCTCCGGGCAATCAGGACTCCCTGCGAGTCAAAACCCCCATCTGAGTGCTCAAGACCCCATATCTGTACCCTCAGATATCCATCTGAGGTACAGATCCCAGGGTCTCGCGGAATGATCTGCAGAATCATTCAAGTGAGTCTATTCTCTGGACCCAGGTGCGCTTCTTGAAAGCCTATTGCTGATATCCCAGAAGTCCCAGAGATTGGGTGCGGGAACGAGCGCTTGCGCGCGCAGTTATAATGGCGCCACCCTGGAGAAGGCCTCCAGAACCACTCTCCTACGCCCCGCAACGATGCCAACGTCTCTGCTTGCTTTGATCTCGCGTCGTCCGACAGCCGCGCCGTCTGACGCCCTTCTGGCCGTCAATCATCGCGGCTTTCGTATCCACGCGCGCCCTGCGCGAGTTCCGAGCATCGTTCTGGAGGAATGGATCCGATGCATCGTCGCCGTCGATGACGGTTTGTTAAATAACAATTCGTTTGGATCCGGAACTCTGTCACCGTCCGAGTGGCTGGCCTTGGTAAGTCGCCGAATTGGCTCTTAATGGTTCCCATTGATTGGGTGGGTGGGCGCGTTAGTTCACGTTATTACGCGCCGCGCTTGCTTTTGCAAGCGACGTTGAATTTCTTCCGCCGGCAACCTGGAGCCGCCTTTCGCTCGTGCCCCCCCAAGGCAACGAGATTTCTTCCGCGCTAGCCGTGAGCGCCTGGGTGCTTTTGTCGCCATGGGGTGAGGTTCGATTTTTCGTTTCGTCGTACTCCTCTGACGTCTCGATGGAGTCCAGTGGCTGAAGGACTGCCTCCCGACATCATCCTTCGAGGGAACATTGATTTCCACCTCCCGCTTCGGTATTTCTGGCGTCATTCGTCTCGTAGGGACCTAGTGGTGGCGTTCTGGGCGTCGACGGACGGGGAGGAGAGGGATCGATGGGAGGACAAGGTGAAGACGGAGGGATTGTCCGAGATGGGAATGGCGAGCGAGTGGGAGGAGGTAACGGAGGAGTGGTGGCTCGGGGCGATGGATTTCGTTCGGTAGGGTGTCGAGGAGCTCCTGTCGGGGAATTTTTCTTGCTTTCCTGTAGTTCGCGTACGGGCGTATACCATTTCTTGTTTGTGATACCCCCCACTCTGGGATTTTGATCGCGTCGTTTGTTGTGATCGGCGCGTCGCGTATGTTTAACAAACACGTACTAGTGGTGACGGCTAATGTTCCTGATTTGCGTGATGGTTGATCGCGCCCGGGGATATTCTGTTGTCTAACTTATCCTTTTAGGATCAGGTATCCGGATGATGCGAGTGCTCGTTTCGGGGGTGTTCCTGCGGCCATGCCGATGGGTGATAGACGCTCGTCCTCGTCGGAAGGTGGCGCAGCGTTCCATGGTATGGGGATTTTCCTTTTGACCGGTGGATCTGGATTTTTATTACGACAGTCCTCGACTGTGTTTCTCTTTCGAAGAGAATGAGCTACCCTGCTCGGCTCGAAACCTATTCTTCGGTCTTTCCATTTCACGTCAGGACTCTCCTCCACGAGGAGATCCATGATATCGTTTTTGGGTGGTTTTATTCCTGGTTTGTGCGGAAAGGTTTTCCGTTGTCGGAATACAGTACGGGGTGTTGAAAGAGAATGAGTCCTCGATCCAAGGGTTGGACGGGGTTCGTGGATTTCTCGAATTCCACTCCGTATAGGAGACGTAGGTGGTGCGGGGTGTTGCAAGTTTGTTTTGCGCTGTATAGATGCACGGCCCAGGGGTCCAGGATGAGGGAAGGGGGGTGGTAGAACACCGTGAGATCTAGGCGTGGCTCGGTATAGAATGTCGGGGTTCGTATACGTCGTAGTGGCCCCCGTAGATATCTTGCCTGAAGAAGGCATAATCCTTCTTTCGTGTGTCGAGATAGATGTTGGGGGGTTCTCCACAGAACTTCCATACATCGTGCCATGATGGGGATATGTCCGTTCACCAGAGACCGAAGAAGAACCCAGTCTTCCTCTAGTCCCAGCAACCTATAGACCACGTCTATGACCCATGCAGCTCTGCCCAGAAGGCTCCGGTATTGAGTAGGACCTGATCGTACTGTTGGTTTGAATTCCGCGATGTGGATGGTCAACTCCCTAAGGAGGGAGAGTACTCGATGTTCGGTTCTGCGAGCTCGTACAAGGGGGGGGATAGTGTCGGAGGTTGTGGTGATTGGAGGCGTTACCCCAACGCCGGGGGAGGGGGGAGGTTCCGATGTAGTGGTACGTGGGCAGTATAGAGACTTCGTCCTATTGTTACGACCTGGTCCCGCCGTGACATGGACTCGCTCATGAGAGACTACCCCTGTAGTCAACCCATAGCTTTCCTGCGAGCGTACCACGTACATCCTTCTTTCGTGCTCAACTGGTCGTGCTGTACCAGTCGTAGGGTCCTTCGACGGTCGCACATCCATCTTGTCAGAGACCGAGATACCGTAGGAACCTAATCCCAAGGTGCAAGGCTCGCCGCCGGACCTAGTCCCAGGTGTGGCGTCGAAGAGCCTTCTCTCGTCGGAGTCCACGATGTTGACGGAGGTATCGAAGGGAGACATGTGGGTGAGTCCTACCACGGAGAGCTCAGAGTGCCCAACGGAGTTGTATGGGGGAAAACTGGTTAAGGACGAAGTCTGAGTAGCTAGTACAACGCTGTCTCTGTATTTATACTAATCCCATGCTTGCTCATCGTTCCTCTTCTCGAAGCTTCTACCACATACTCCCGATGCGTCGGGAGTGGTCCGACGCTGCGGATGACGGAGATCCCGACATCCCGATGACCGCCCGACAGATCGATGACCGCCCATTGGTCGGGAAGGCGGGTTTGGTCGGGTACCGACTCCCGCCTGACTCACGCGGCCTAAGTATATTCCCGGGGTGTCTTACACCATGTGTGCCCGCTCCAAAGTGTGTCCGGGAGGGCGGGAAGCCCGACAAGGGCGGAACTTCAGGATCCCGGTTCTGTCGCCATAAGGGATCGAACTCTCAACCCCTTGACATATCTCTCGGCATCTTCCGGTGTGGCGCTGGTTCGTGTAGCCGTAGTGTCAGGGCGCCAAAGTGTGACCAAAGTGGAGGGTCTTGATCTACGGTGAGGCCACATCATGACAGGTACCGTGACGTTGGTTGGTGCGCTTGATACTGGGTCTCTGCGAGCTCAGACAAGGGGAGCAATTGTGCTGAGGCTGTGGTGTCCGGAAGCGTTATTCCAAGGTGGGAGTAGTGGTCAGGAGACTGCACCATGCAGTACTCCTTGTTCGAGGGTGTCCTTGTCGAGTAACCGTTGCCTAACCTCCACAGCGAGTAGGAGAGAGAGCTGGACATATTGTTAGGACCTGAGCCAGCACTCTCACGTGCTCAGGCTCATACAGCGCCACACGGCAACTGCACACCTCCATATGTGAATCCCATGTCCCAAAGCCGTCCTCGGGGTGGAGGCCAGGAGACCTCCTAGGCACTCTGCCTAGTAAGACTCCTGTTCATCTTGTCTAGCCGTTGTCTTGCTCAACGGTAGACCCATTGTGTCGTTGTGGATCCTATTCACCTGCGCCACTCATTACACTCCATGGGGGTAGCGCTACACAAGCGGGGATCAATGTCTAGCACCCTCGGTGCATAGACAGCAATCCAACAGTGACTGCACCATTGCCTCGTCCTCGACGAGAGCAAACGTACAGCCAGTGTCCGAGAGATCCATCCATCTTCATCCCTGACCCACTCGACAGAGATCCCCACGGGATACCATCAATGAGAGCGAGCGTCCAGTTGCACGGCATGTCGACGGCGTACTCAGTGACGCAAGGACAATCCTGTGGCAAAGGGATAGTGGAGAGGGAGGAGAGGATGACGAGTAAGAGTACGATTCAGCAGAGAGTGAAGCGTACAATGAGAGAGGGCCCCTTTAGAGAGCAATTCCCCAATGGCAGAGGCAAGATGCCAAAGGGTACTGCGAAGGAATATACAATAGCGCAGATGCAATAATGTCCAGCTCTGAAGTACATAGGTGAATGTACTTCGACTTATATACCATTCTAGTGTCCCAAATTGGTTACTGACTGAGTCAGAGCTCCCACTGTGTCGGATGCGATGGAAGACACTTAATCCACTGTTTCAAGGGGTGGGGCGCCCGATCGGCGGGCTGCCATTGGTCGGGAGGGCGGGAATGGCGGGAGCATGCGCTCATGCGCCTAAGTATAGACTTGGCTCGAGTCATACGCTGCCAAGAAGTTCCTGGGATGACTCCAGAGACTCCTGAATGAGTCAGAGCGGGTAAAGGGCGGGATCCCGCCGCTCCACATGCTGCAGCGACTCCTGAGTGAGTCAGAGCGCCCAATGCGGCGGGATGACGTTCTGGAGGCGCCCTGAACCTTCTGGGACCTTCTCCAAGGTTCTACAACCTTCTCCTGCGGTCCAGAGGCTCTTCAAGTGTCGAGTGTTAGTGTTGTGACTTCTCCTTCAATAGATATACCTCTAGATGACTCCACGAGTCTCTAGAGCGATTCCTGGTAGTGGTACCTTGTGTGTGCTTCCTTCTTGAGTGCTGTAGCTGTTCCTGAGTGTTGTGGCCATTACAACAATGTGTGCAATGGTCTGAGAAGTGATCCAAGACCAAGAGAAGCTACGGTCATGCTGTGACAAGTACCGGTTCCCTGGTGTTCACATTGATCCACTATGAGAGTATGCGCAGGTGCTCCCGGAGCTCCTGAAGCGTCTAGACTCTGTCATCATCCTGCTTTACCTCCCGGTAGAGCTTCTGTGGCATGGAAGATAGATCATAGATGTGTGTGCAGCCATAGCGAGCCAGAGTTGTGGCTGTGGCGATGAGCCGTGCGGCTGTGTAGATGAGACAAGTGGTCTGCCTGGAGACGCATCATGACACGTTCCCTGTGCATCGATGAGGGCCAACGTGTGAGGGTTGATCAACACTTGGTCTCCCTCCTCCAACTCTACTACCGGTCTTCGACCTTTGTTGTAGGCTCGGGCTTGCTTATCCTGCGCCACGCTCAAGGAGTCTCGAGCAGCCTGACGATGAAATTCTAGTGCCTCCGCAAACTCACGGCCCGACTGTCCTGCTAAAAAGGGACGAGACACGGGATCCTGAACGTGTAGAGCCAAGCCACCCAGGATTTGAGGACGGTAGCCAAACAGAAGTTTGTTAGGCTCGTAACCCGTACTAGAATGGACGGAGGAATTATATGCGCGGGCGATCTCACTCAGCCAGACAGCCCAGGTGGTCCGGTCCGTAGCGACGTAGGCTCTAAGCATCTGCTCGATGGTGGCGTTGACAATTTCGGTTTGACCGTCCGTCTGCGGATGATGGGCAGTGGACACAGCCATGGTGCCGCCATAACGCTCCATTACTGCTTGCCAGAAGACCGAGGTCCATCGCTTGTCCCGGTCGGCTATGATACGATCTGGCATCCCGAATACGTTGACAACTCGCTCCATGAATAATTTGGCGAAGCCGATTTGATTCAGAGTTCCGTGGGTGGCAATGATCACTGCGTACTTTGTGAGCTTGTCAACGACTACCAGAATGGCATCGTAACCTTCAGTACCCGAAGGAGGCAACCCAGTGATTAGGTCGAGGGAGACCGTGGAGAATGGTCTACGGGGAATATGCGCAGGGCGTAGACCGCCCATTTTCTTCGTACGATCCACTTTCACCTTCTGGCAGACGTCGCAAATGCGCACGAAGTCTACTACATCCCGTTGCATTGTAGGCCAGAAGAAGGTTTCCCTCAGGCGAAGGAAGAATTTGTGTGATCCCTCATGAGCCGCCTCATATGGTTCCTCGTGCATACGTTTCAACACCTCCGCGACCATGGTCCGAGGTACGCAAAGACGATACTGCCAGTCCGCGTCAATGAAGTATAGAAGTCCGTTGGAACCTTTGGTAAAACGTGAAGGAGTCAGGGCTGCACCCGGATTGGCTACTTCCGTGAAGTACTTAGTCTTGAAGAAACGATCATTCGAGTAGCCCTCGATGAAACGCTTTCTGAACTCTGGACTCATCCCAATCAAAAGGTGGGCTTCATCTTCTAGATCTGGAGCCAACGGGATGTCCGACTCATGTACTCCCAAAGGATACGTCCAAGGGTCTGACTTGGGAAAGGGCATTTCCGTCTCTGGAACATCTTCCACTTCCAACCCCTCATCTTCGGCGCGTTCAGCTGCCATCTGTTCTAACTCCTTCTTTTGGGCGCTTTCAGCAGCCTCAGTCTTTGCACTTCCTCTCGTCTTCGCTACATGAACCTCTCTCTCCACAATATCCTCTATCCACATAGCCATGAAGACAGCTCTCTTAGCAGGTCTTCTTCCCTCCTCCTCTTCTAATAACCTAGCCTTTTCTACCATTCCTTCTCCGGGGATAATGGGTCGGGCGTCGTCCGCAGAGCGTAAAGGTGACGAATGTACCGGAACGCGGGGTAATCTGGACAAGGGGTCAACGTTGGAGTGTACTCGTCCAGGGCGGTGAATGATTCGCAATCCGGGATAGGCAGCGAAAACGGCGCCCCAGGCCGCTAATCGGCGATTCGCATTCTCATACGCTCGAGCCCATTGAAGAGCCGCGTGGTCCGTAATAAGAGTGATAAGTTCTCCTTCAATGAAGGGTTGGAACTTAATCAAAGCCTCCTTGACTCCCAAGGCTTCGCGCTCCGTCGTGCTGTAGTTACGCTCAGCGCTTTTCAAGGAGCGACTCCAGTACGCGATGACTCGTTCCACGTAGACCACAGTGTCTTCGAAGACGGGTGCCCAAACCATTGGCGCTGGACATTCCTTCAAGATCATTTCCTTGTCGTGACAGGCGATCAAAGGAGGCACCGCTAGACCCGCGGCGTGCGCTTTCTCTAAACGATCATACATAGGCGTGCCTCGCAAGTCCTTGATTTGAATAAGCTGAACCTGCTGCAGGCTTGCCCCGATAGCATAGTCGCTGGCGTCGGAGTACAACCGATATGGGCTTCCCATGATAGGGTGGCCTAATACGGGGGCAGCAGCCAGAGCTTGTTTAGCCTGCTCGAATGCCGTCTCGTGCTCTGCGCTCCATTCCCAGCGAACACCCTTCCTCAGAAGCTGGAAAAGAGGGGCCGCAATGAAAGCATAATGGGGAATGTAGGCAGAAAAGTAGACCACCATGCCGAGGAATTGCTGAAGGGTCTCGACATTTTGCGGTCGATCCAGATCCAGGATAGCCTGCACTTTCTCCTCATGCGTAGAAAGCCCTAGGCGCGATACTTTCTGACCCAGCAGCAGAATGCTGCTGAACCCTACGTAGCACTTAGACGGCGAAAGAGTCACCCCCGCCCTAGCTATTGAGCCTAAAACCGCATCTAAGTGCTCTAGATGATCCTCCCAATTCTTGCTGAAGACGACAATGTCGTCGATGTAGACTAGCGCAAAAAGCCAGAGGTATGGTGCTAAGACTCCTTGCATGAAGCGCTGGAAGATGGAGGGTCCATTGCGTAGGCCAAAAGGCATGCGTTTGAACTGCCATAAGCCCATATGTGATCGGAAAGCAGTCCGCTCTTTAGCGGGATCGGACATTCGTAGTTGAGTAAATCCCGCCAGAGCATCAAAGGAAGATAAGACCTGGGCCCCAGAAAGTGCCTGCAGGATCTCTGACTGCCTAGGAATCGGGAACTCGTCGGGAATGGTTGCCGCGTTGAGCTTCCGGTAGTCTACTGCCAAACGGGGTTTACCGTTCCGGAAGACGACCACGCAAGGGGCTCCCCAAGGGCTCACTGACGGCTCAATTACATCTGCTTCTATCCAAGCATTCATCTGCTTCTCGATGACCTCTCGTTTGGCCGGAGAGGCTGAATACATTGGTAGAGACACCGGTTGAGTACCCTCTTTTAAGGGAATGGTAGCCTGCGCATCGACCTCCCCCAGCCGACCATCTACACCGAATGCTCTCTCATTTTTAAGGATTACGTTCTTAAGACGCTCTCGGAATTCCTCCGGGACATCCTCGCCAAAGTTGACCAGTGAAGTGACGTCTGTTCGGTTATCATCTGGATCGGGGGGTAGAGCGGTAACCTTCGGCCCCCACTGCTCTTCAGACTCTTCTTTGGCGCCAACGGCAGCCTCTTCCCTGGCGCTTTCAGCCGCCGATCCCGCGTCTCCACTCTCATCTTCCTTGGCCGGTTTCCTACGTCGGGCGCCTTCAGCAGCCAATCTCGCTTCATCTTCCGCTAGTTTAGTGCTGACAATACTCTTCAAAGCCACTGCGATTTCAACCATGGCCGTTTTTTCCTCTTCCGACTCGGGTATGTCCAAGTATTCCTCCGGGTTCTTAAGTAACCCTACAATGTCTCCCTCCTGAATGTATCTTGGGGTAGTAGAGGGATTAGCCATGGGAATGTGAGGATCGTCCGGAGAAATCCAAGTTGTAGGAGCGGTTAGGACAGTTCCGTCTTCTTGGCCGAGCACGATCTTCTCCACTATCCATTGGTCACGGCCCTGCATGGGGCCTCGCACCTCGATTCGATGCACCGAGCTCGGCGCGATGATATAGTCGCGAGCAGCACGGACGTACACTTCCCCCGGGTTCGCGCTTCCTGAGTCCTCGTCCACTGTCGCGTCCTTTTTGGAGGCTCGTCGTTTGGCTCTCTTGCTGGACAATCGTCGGACAAAGGATTGAACCTTAAAGGCCTGACGGATCTCGAATCCGAGATCTACCTCTTTGGACGACGACGCAGGAATCTCGAATCGGGTTTGCCCAACCCGAACATGGTGATGGCCATCCGCGTTACGTAGAATGTTGAAGACATATGAAGACTGAAAATCTTCTCCAATAAGGAGAGGAACCTTCATTCCTCGTACGACGTAGGCTTCCGTGATGAAACGGAGAGTTTCTCCTTCTGTAGTGGAGATGAACATGGGAATCCTCACGTATCCCAACACCTTAGCGTCTCCAGTTAATTGATACAGCGTCATTTTCAGTCCGTCCTTTGGTTTCGGGATATCGGAGTGCTGTAAGCAGTACTCTTCCGAAATTAAGGTGATATCTGCACCCGTGTCCAATCGTCCAACAATGTCCTGCTCGTCCGGAGAGTTCAGCCGTACTTTGACATGTAGGGCTTTTGTTCCTAGCGCTCCCATGCCGTCAGGGCGGGAGCGCGTCGGATGGACTGTGATGACCGGATTCGCAGCAGATGAGGAAGAGGAAGATGACCCGGGGAAACGGGAGGTAGCCTCGTAAGCCACCTTATAAGCCCGCCCATTGCTACCCGTAGGCTTCGGGCGTCTCCTCACGCGGCGTGGAAGTTTAATGCCGGCGCCTTCAGCTGCCTGACTTTTAGTCTTGTTCCCATCATCGGCGCTTTCAGCGGCCTTTCCTTTACCCTTAGCTCGAGATTCAGAGGCTTTCCTGCGCCTTTCACTCCGATTCTCCGTCTCCGTTTGCGCTGAAAAAGCCTGCTTAGCTTCTTCACTCTGGTCATAAGCAGAAACACGGGCGTCCGATTCTTCCCTGAACTCAACAAGCATAGCTACGTATTCCGCTTCCTCTGCCATTTCTTCCTCAAACGTCCGATCCGAGGTGATGAGGTGCGCGTTCCGTAGAGTGACCCACTTGCCGTAGTGTGGGCAATCTCGGGCAAAGTGCTTCGGGCTGGTGCATACGTAGCAACTACCGTTTGCAGGGGGTCGAGGACTGTGCACGTCGTCTCTCCGATTGAACGCGTAGCCGTCCATAGTTTTGCCTTGTGGGAAGTCATCGGGGTTGAGGCGTTTCCTTTCGTTCTCCTTTCTGCGACTAACCGCCGCGACTTCACGCTGCTCCTCATCGAAATGAGGATCAAATTCCGCATCTGGATCTTCTACCTCCTCAATCTTGACTGTTTTAGTGTCCCTCTTATATGAGGGTCTCCGGTGGAAGCGTCTCGGAGAGCTCACGTAAGTGTCGATAAGAACTTGTCGGTATGAGGAGGCGCTGAGCAGCAGCTCGTAAATGGAAGGGCAATTACGGACGTTCAGGTATAATGACCACTCGCTCGGGGCGCTAGCCAAGATGCGAGCTACGACAATGGGACCGTCCATGTCTCCGGGGAAGAGATACGGGTTAAGGCTTAGGCGGCGAATGAGGAAGGATTCCGGTTCCTCGTCTTCATGACCGTACTGTCGGAAGCGGATAGAGTCGAAATCCAGGCGCCTCTCCGTGATCCAGGTCTGGTGCATGAAGCGGTCACGGATGGCCTGGAAGAGTACGTTCCAGTCGGTCGACAAATAGACTTTGTCAGTCTCGGGGAGAGCCTGCCACCACGCGGAAGCACTACCGGTCCATCGCGTAGGGGCGATAGCAGCTACCGCCGTGCGGACAGCGTCTCCCAGTCGTACAAGATCTGCCATAGACACCAGGTAGGGAATGAGGGAGCTTCCTTTGCTATCCCACGAAGGTATCGCGTTCGTGTTGATCTTATGGTTGATCTGCCATACGTCTGGACCAGGTCCATAGGCGCCTGCAGCAGCCATTCCACCACCTCCACCACCTCCGCCTCCTCCACCTCCACCTCCACCTCCGAATCCACCCGGGGGAGCTCCGCTCCCCATACCTCCGCCACCACCAGAGAACCCACCGGAAGGTGCACCTCCTCCCGGAACTCCACCTCCTCCACCCCCGCCACCTCCACCTCCACCCCCGCCACCTCCGCCGCCTCCACCCCCACCACCTCCAGGGTTGGGATAGTGGAATCCCCCAATCCAGTAACCTTGAGTTCCTAGATTGCCCGGATTGGACGGAACAGATCCTGGAGCAAAGTTGGACTTTGCGGGCTGATTAAGTGGCCCCCCAGCCGTCCCGGTCGCCTGACTGGGTACTGGATTCAGGTGGTATATCCCCGGTCCTGCAGAGATGGGGTGCACAGTGGAACCCGGCCCGAAGAGAGCGGCCGCCGCTCCTGAGGGATTGGGCGTCGAATGTGATACGAAAGGATTGTTCAAATCCACATTGACGCGGGCGTGTGGCGTACGGACGGGTGTCACACTGGCTTCGGCTGTAGCTCGTTGTTGCCTAGCTGCTAGAGACGCAGTAATGGAGGCTTGGGGATCGTTGAAAGCGACATGTTGATTGGGAAGACGCTCGGCGGGTAGACGTCGATTGTCAGCACCCACTTTAGGCTTATAAAAGCCGTCGCGAGGGAAGGGAACATGGACGTCCGCTTCGGAGACCTGGAGGGCCCCCTTGAGAAATTCAGGCGCATGAACCTCGGCGATCTGCGAGTAGCCCGGTCGCACAACAATGTTTGCCAGTCGGCGTTCACCTTGTAATTTCGCCTCATATTCCCTGACCTCTTCCACGGTGGAGTCGTAGGAAGACACCGTGCTCAGGGGTGTAGAGGGGATGTAGAGAAAGCGCAAAGCGTTAATCAACTGCTTTACATGCGAACGACCGCTCTTGAGTCTCCGTTGTAGAGTCGAAATGGTAGTTAAGACTACGTCCCGTGAAGAAGAAACTTCCAGTAAACGCAGGAGCACGAAGTCAGGGTCCACGCGGAAGCTAACATGATGTTCGGGACGCAATTCGAAGTTTAGAGCGTCAACGACCTGCGATAGAGCGACTACTACATGGCCCCATAGCCACAAGTCGTTCTCACCCTTCCCTATAGAGTAGTATACGAGACGTTTCCCTGCATCGTCGAGAGCACGAGCCTGATATTTACGAAGCTGTCTCGGATCTTTCTGGTAATTCAGACGGTCCTCGATGGCTTCGTCTAGGTTGCTCCAGGTATTCTCCATAGGGTGCGTCCAGCGGACGATAGCCTCTCGAATGATCAGAGTTGACTGGTGACTCCGATTGGGCAGGCACGAGTCGTGAAGTCCGTAGCGTGCCAGGGGATCGTCGTCTCGAGTGAGGTCAAACGTGTAGGAACGCTCGATGGACTGCGCGAGAGTCTCGTTGTATACGTCGAGATCCTTTCCGACAGACGTAAATATTTTAGCGCCTTCCTTCACTGGGTAGGACGAGATATTCGCTAGCCCGCCCTCGATGGACAAGTCGTCGGCGACGCTGGACGTTCCTGCCTCCGAGGGGTTTAACTCCACGGTTCCTGAACCAGTGGCGGACACGCGGCTGTTTACCAATGGGCGACGTGAACGCGACACGGACGGAGAATCCAGCGTGTTATCCCCCTCATTACTCTTGGCGCCTTCAGCAGCCGGATTCCCTCCTGTGGCGCCTTCAGCAGCCTTTCCTTTACCTCCTTTTCCCAGTCCACCCATACCCGAGGCCAGGTTGTAATTTCGCGGAGTAGCCAGGTTAATGCCGACGGCGTGCGGAGCGAAGACGGTGGTTGGAGGACGTTCGCCGACTGAAACGACGTGCTTGCTTGGTCGACGGTTCGTCCAAGGAGTGACCTGCTCGTAGAGCGGGTTCTGTCGAGTGTTGGGATGGGGCTCCGGAGGGAGCGGGGTTAAGGGTGATAAAGGCTCTGTTGGCGACCAGAGGCGTTTAGTAGTGTAGGTCGACGAAGCTAGAGCTTGGTTGGCAGGCGCGGTACCCTGTTTCCTAGCGGCGGTTGTGTCTGACTGTAACGTGGGCTAAGATTATAACCTAGCGAGTAGTTAGCGAGCAATGTTAGAACTCTTACCGTTCACCGTTCAAGCGCAGTCTTACTGGCGTGAACAATGATGATGGTAAAGAGATGAATTGAAAATGATGTACATACGGAATCTAGGCCGTCTCGGCGGCTATACTAATACAACCTAATCTAATCTAGACTAGGATAGACGGCGACTGGGTTGAACAGCACCGTCACTTGGTGACGCCTAAGGCGTGTTTGAAAGGTAAGCATAGTCGATAACGCAGAAGTGTAGAAACTAATCAATGTCCGTTACATAACCCCCCCACTCTTCTAGGTTCGACGAAGCGGTTTCTGAGGAAGATCGTCGGCCAAGTCTTTCAGATCTATCTTGTCCCAAGACCTTCCATACTTTTCCTGGATCCAGGCGAGTCCGAGTTCCATGTCGCGCATATGAGGGTTTCGATACAAAGCGTTGGTGTTCTCGCGGCGTATGCTGCGGAACCAATCGCGCCATTGCGATCTATTCCGAGGCCCGACTTCCGTCCCTGCTTCGTAGCCGACTATGAGGCGATCGTAGGCTCTAGCTAAATGAGCTGGCCATCCCCCGGTGTAACTGGGTTCCATGGACACGAGAAGATCAGCATCCGGGAACAACCAGGCATAGCCCTCGTTTCGTTGTTGTTTCCCAAATAGCAAGTCGTGCTCAGCAGTCGGTACCGCGTCCCACATAACATGTCTTACGCGTGAGTAATCATGACTGTCCGTCTCTCCGAGGTTGTGATACATGACCAGCTGAGAAGGGCCATCCACTGCTTTTTGAAGGACGACTTCCTTGCCATAATGCAGCGCAAGGTGAGCGGCTGGACCGCCTTCCTGAATTAGAGCGCCCGCGTAGGGTTGTTGTAGGATCCAGTTCACAAACTTCTTCCACAGACGGAAGAAATCGCGACCAGAGGCATCCTTAGGCAAGGTGGGAGGTAACCCGCTGCTGCCCGCTCCATCCTTCCCGGTGAGTCGCGTAATAGTATCCAAGTTGGCACTAGAAGCAGCCCATCTAGAACGTTGCGATTCGAGCACTGCGAGGGTCCACGGCAAGCGGTGATTGACTAGTTCCTGCAGGATAGCTCGCACGGATCGAACCTCAGGCTTCAAAAGCTGTATCATACGGATCCGTCCTTCGGAATACGCGTTTCGGAACATCAAGACGTAGTTGCGAGCCAGGGCTCTATCCCAATCTATGTCTCTGATGAGTCGGCAATCATCGATTGGATCGTAGAGGAACCAATAGGACCAGTCTTTCAAATTCTCATCAAACGCTCTGTCGAATGAAGCATCGAGAGGGACCAGATGACGATCCAGAATTCGAGGACCATCATGATTATCGGGATGACGCCTAGGATAAGTTGGCATGTAGTTCGCGATCATACGTGCCAGGTCGTCATCCCTCAAACGATCTTGCCATTCGATCTCGGGGTTTGGTACCCGACGATTTTCACTTCGAACCTCTTCACGTCCCATTTGCGAGTCCGGCGCTGACGAGTCTCCCAGTCGAGCAATCAAACTAGGTCTCTCTTTCTTCCTCGATGAAGAACTCATGGAATTGGAGATGGAACGAGGGTACGGTCCGCTGGTGAGACGGTCGACTAATTTGAGAGCAGACCGGTATACTGATGTCGGCATTCCTTGCTTTTTCTCTCTATCAGCTCGAGGTTCGGTAGGCGGAGATTTAGTAGAATTCTGAGCTCGAGCAGACGAAGTCGACTGCCGAAGTGGTGCCTGCGTCCTGACTTTTGTCGAAGTAGGAATCTCGATATCGATCTTCAAGGACTCAACGGGAGGCAGATTTCCCATCCGCGTAACCATAATGGGAGATAATCCATCTTCCCCGTCAACCTGCATACGAGTTTCTCCTTCATCAATACTAGGTCCCATGGGCTCGTCCTCCTCGATCCAAGGCTGTGGCTGTTCTTCCGTTATGGGCGGAGTGACTTCTGCATAAGCGTCGAACCAACTGGACCCATCTATGTGAATAGCACCTTCACTAAGATCGTACCACTGTCCTTCGAGAAACACGTCCTTCCCGTCGAAGAGATCCCATTCTGGAGGTGATTGACGGTTATTGAAAAAGTCGTCTGGAATCGCGACATGTTCCCACAGGGCTGACGACTGCAACGTATAGCCGCGATCGTCTACCACCTCTCCCGGGTATGGAGCGTAGTGGGGCCTATACAGCTCTCGCACTAGAGCTGCATTGACTGTCACTCCGAGTTTCAGCAAGTCGGCTTCGGTTCGTCCTTTCCCTTGCGATATCTCCAGACGTGATCCACTTACTGGCGCTACTGGCCGTTCCCGATAGAAGAGTACCAGATGAAAAGACTCTAAGTCTTCCCCGACAATCTCGTAGTCGCAACGCGACTCAAGATAATTGTACTCCATCGGATTTATGGGACGTCGCTTCCATCCTTTATGATCAATTATGTACGCGTGCGCCCTTTCTGCCTTGTGCCCAACTTCCGACTTGTACGCCCAGGCTATGTACTCTTCTCCGAACTCGTCGTACTTGTTCAGATTGGGAATGAATTCAGCCAACCCTTCCACATCCTCCAACCGAGGATATGAGTCGCCCGATCCTTTCTTGTAAGATAAGTACAGCGAAAGCACATCTGGTCGCAGACAGGTATATTGAGGAAGATTATCGATGTCGTCAGGGATGCGGACAATGATGGGGACGGCGTGCTCCATGAGAATGGGAAAGTTAATGGACTTCTGATCTTGTTCGAGGTCCACGATCACTCCTTGTTTCTCGTATTCGCCGAGCTTGAACCCTTCGATATTCTGTACCGTAAGCTCCGACAGTAACTCGCGCCACTCATTCCAGATGGAACGAAACCAGTTGATCACTCCAAGGTAGTCCAACATAACGATCATGCCGTAGGAGGCCACTTTCCTTGCCTGCTCGTAATGCATGTACCCTTGATTGACGACGTCGAAGGCAAAGTCAAGTGGAAATTCGACAAGGGGAGGCATGATCTTAGCCTCACGGATCTCCTTGACAGCCCGACGAGCATTTAAGAGATCCGTGATCATGTCGTCTCGGTTCTTGATGATCCAGCGAGTGTCGGGATACTGAATAAGAGGGATGCTCTCGAACGTTCTAGCCCACCAAGCAGTCGATGCAGAAATAGGTTCGCCCACCATGAAGACAGGACTCCATGGACGGTACCACCTCTTGCTATTCCACCACGTCGGATACATCGCACGCCCTACTGATACGCGATTCGTTCGAAAGTCCACCAATCCGTCCACTCGCTTCTCGTCCCGAGCTGGTTGACTCTCTGCTGCTCTGATCGTGACTTTCTGTTGGTCGGCTCCCAATAAAAACAGCCATTTGGAACCGTCGTTGGCGACCAGGTAATCGGCACGAGGCACCTCGCCGAGCCGTGTGTGGAAGACGTTCATCCCGGAAGCCAGCCTGTAACACAGAGAAGGCCCCGTTGAGTAGTGGTCGAGTAGTCTGTAACACAGAAAACCCAATTCACCACGAATGGATTTGCGCACTTTTCGACGCTGACCGAGTGTCTTGAATGGTGGGGAAAAGGAAGAAAGATGAGTGATGATGAGTCTAGATAGTGTGTCCTGCCATGCTGTTTCCTCGTGTTTGATCCGAATTCTGACCCGATGTCATAATTTAACTGATGCCGAGTCCTGCTCGGTTCCATAATTTACTCCATGTATCTCGCCACTCTCACAGTCGGTTCGCTTTCCTGTATTCTGACAGGAGACGCGACGCGTTCTGTAAGTCCTTGGCTGATCCCCAGGTGTCAAACTGAGGACCGTACCCCTCCCAGCGAATAAGGAACTGCAATCCTTTCTTGATCCTTCTATGTCCGACGATGGCCTCCACTTCGTACTCTTCTCTCGGCTCCTTGTCGTCTCTCGTGTCCTTCATCATGGATCGATCCTTCCATTCGCTTGGTGATTCTATATACCTTTTCAAGTGCTCCACGTTTATGACTGGGTGAGCTCCATATCGGTCATCCATTCGCAACCGAAATACGTTCTCGTTCACTTTCTCCGTTATCTCGAACGGCCCGATCCACCCTTGAGTCAATTTCTTTCCTTTACCCTTTGATTCCTTCCACTCTAGCGTATGCGGGTTTACCAACACTCTCTTCCCTTCTGCGAAGTTCTCGGTCGGAGTAGGTTTGTATTGCTTGTTATGCGCTTTCCGCTGCGTCTCCTGAGCCAACGCAATCGCTGTCCGAGCGGCTTCCCTGTGTATCGCAATCTCGTCCACGAATCTTACGCTCTCTTCAGGCATGGCTCCTTCTCTCTTCGGTGCTGCAAATCGATCCAATGGCGATGCCGGTCGAAATCCTCTGAGTAGGAAAAAAGGTGTCTCGCCTGTAGAATCATTTAGGTGATTGTTGTAGGCGAATTCGATAAGCGGTAGAAGTTTTGCCCAATTGTCCTTCCCTTTATTGATGAACGCCTTCAGCATCACCCCAATAAATCTGTTGACTATCTCGGTTTGTCCGTCGTGTTGAGGATGGTGTGACGATGACACCGCCATTCGGGTATTTATGTGCTTGGCTATACTTCTCCAGAATTCCGCCATCCACCGCGGGTCTCTGTCTGTGATGATCTCCGCCGGCACGCCGAATTTGGTCAAAATGTGCTCGACGAACAAGTCTGCGAAGTCCTCCGAATTGATGCCAGTGTTGGTAGGAATAAAGTTGGCGTGTTTCGTCAGACGATCTACAATGACGAATATGGCGTTGTATTCCCCTGACCAGGGCAGGTCGACTATGAAATCCATGGATATTGAATCGTACGGATTACTGGGGATGGCATTGGGTAGTAAATGTCCGAATCGCCCAAAAGCCACACTCTTGGTCTTCTGGCAAGTGTCACAGCTTTCGCAGAATCTCTTGATATCCTTCCTCATCCTTCTCCAGTAGAATCTCTGTGATAACCGGAACCATAGCTTTTCGAAACTCATGTGAGCCGTTTCAATCGCTTTTTCGTGGGCCTCCGTCATCATCCTAGCTCTCATACTCTCGGGAACACACAGTCTCGAATTCCAATCGGCGTCTCGGAAATACAGGAGCCCACGTGAGTCCTTGTAGAAACGGCATCCTGGTGTCCAGGGCTCGGAAGCCGATAAGGCTGACATCCATGTCTTCCTCATGTGCGGGTCTTTCTGATATCCTTCCAACAGACTGTTCACGAACTCTTCTTCCATCTCCGAATGCAAGAAACGATTCGGTTCCTCTCTCGCCTTGTCGTAAGAACTCTTCAACTTCTCTTGTCTTGTGTCACTCTCCAGTGGAGTCTCCGTCGTCTCCTTTCCAGGCGATGCATCATGAGCGTCTTCTGTTGCTTTCTTCTTCTTCCTTGCGACTGTCTTCTGCTTACTCGACTTTGTCTTTGCCTCCGACCTCTCGTTCTTCTCTGAGACTACGTTAGTCTGACTACGCGTCACCGCTGCCACTTCCACCAGCTCGTAGTCCCACCAGACGTGTTGGGCCATCCTTTCCGCTGGTTTTCTCAGTTCCTTCGCTTCTTCCTCAGCTGCCGACTTCGAGTTTGTTTCTAAAGGAATAAACTCGTCCAGAATCGGAGAGACGTGTTCGGGTGGAGCGCGAGGAAGTCTTGACAAGGGATCAACGTTGGAGTGCTTCCTCCCCGCTCTATGTATGATCTCTAGATTCGGGGCGTATGCGGAGAATATAACCCCCCAATTTGCCAGTCGACGATTAGCGTTCTCGTATGTCCGTGCCCACTGCAGAGCAGAATGATCCGTTATCAAGGCCAGTCTCTCTCCTTCTACGAAGGCTTGAAACTTTATCAATGCTTCCTTGGCTGCTAAAGCTTCCCTTTCCGTCGTCGAATAGCGCGATTCAGGTCCGTTGAATCGCCGAGAATAGTAACAGATTACTCGTTCCACCCACACTTCCGTCTCGTCCAATGTCGATCCCCATTCCTGTGGATATTCATTTGACTCCGGGAATTTTGAGTTGAACTTGTAGTAGAGACGCGGTAGCGGGTTTTCCGCATTCCAGGCTTTCGACAGTATGTCATATATCTTCGTACCCTTGAGTGCAGACACTTTGATCTTCTGTATCTGCTGCAGAGCAGCACCCATCGCCTCGTCTGATGCGTCGGTATACAATCTGTACGGAGAACCTTCTTGTGGATGTCCCAGAATGGGAGCATTCATCAGAGCTGTCTTAATGGATTCAAACGCGTGTTCTTCCTCTGCTCTCCATTTCCACTCGTAACCTTTCCGCAGCAAGTTGAACAGTGGACCGCATATATCCGCAAAGTAGGGAATGAAGGCAGAAAAGTATACCGCCATCCCCAAGAAAGTTTGTAGCTCGGATACTCGACTCGGGCGCTTCAATTCCGTCAGCGCTTTCACCTTCTCCTCGTGCGTCGCTAGTCCCAGCCTGGAGACCTTGTGTCCCAATAATAGAATTGACGAATAAAAGAGGTGACACTTGTTCGGTGCCAGTGTTATGCCCGCGGCCTCTATTGCTCCAAGGACTGCGTCTAAATGTTCGATGTGGTCCTCGTATGACTTGGAAAACACCACAATGTCATCTATGTAGACTAGACAGAAACTCCATAAGAAGGGTGCCAGTATTGCTTGCATGACTCTTTGAAATATAGATGGACCGTTCCGGAGACCAAAAGGCATACGTTTGAACTGAAATAGTCCACGATGAGTTCGGAAGGCGCTCTTCTCTATTTCTTCCTCCTCGAATTCCAATTGTGTAAACCCCGCCAACGCGTCCAAAGCCGACATAACCTGAGCGCCCGACAAGGCCGCCAAGATATCCTTCTGCCTCGGAATCGGAAACTCGTCTGGAATTGTAACGGCGTTGAGCTTACGATAGTCTACGCAAAACCTGGCTTTCCCATTCCGGTACGCTATGACCACCGGGGCACTCCATGGACTTTTCGACGGCTCTATGACCCCCAGCTTGAACCATTTGTCCAATTGTTCATCAATGATCTTCCGTTTCTCGGGCGAGGACTGATACATAGGCAGACTGATTGGCACCTGATCAGCTTTAGTCCGAATGCGAACTTTAGCTGGGTGATGTCCGAGTCGTCCATCAAATCCGAAAGCTCCTACTCTCTTTCTCAACATCTCCCAAGCTCTGTCCTTCAGATGTTCCGGTAACTCCCCGACATCAATCAGACTCTCCAAATTTGAGGAAGGAAAATCTTCCATCTCCGGCATGGCTGCAGTCTTGGGGCCATACATCTCCTCTCGGTCTTCAGTCTCTTTCTTCTCTTCATCAGCCCGATCGTCTTCTCCCTTGTAAACCCTCCTGGCTTTTGTCTCCTCTGTCTCAGTCTGGTCGACTTCCATCTCGTCTGATTCGCCGCTTTCTCCATTCTGACTTTCCTCGTGTGCCTGCATGAATCTAGCCATACGCGTCGCATGGGAACACATGGCCGCGAAACGTTCCTCCGAGCCGGCATGATCTAAAAAGTCCTGTGCCCGGACCACGACTCCCAGCGCATCTCCTTTCCGTATCATCCTAGGATGAGCCGACGCGTTTGATACTGGGACCACTGTAAGATTCTTGGTCAACAACACGTTAGGCACCATCAGCTGCGACGAGGGAGAGTTCAGTACTAATCCTTTCTCCAGCATCCATTCACTATCTTCTTCGAACGGGCCTTCTACGTTTATATTTGCACAATGGTATGGTTTGAGAATGTAGTCCTTGGTAGCTCGAATTGTCCTCGACTCCTGTTCTAGCTGCTGCTTCAATCTTCGTCGGCGCCTCTGATCTTTCTTGTGAGCTTTCGATTTCACAAACGACTGTAACGATTCAGCTCTCGCAGCCAGCTCCGGAGTTTTTTCGCGTCGAATGCCCCTAGCAGCTACTCGTAAGCCCGAATTGCCCAATTCGACCATTGTTCCCAGTTCTGATCTAACCACACTCAAGCCATAGTTCATCTGGAAGTCCTCACCCAAAAGTATGGGTACGTGCATTCCATCCACCACGTAGGCCTCTGCTTCCATCGAACACAGCTGACCGTTCGCCGATTCCACAAATATTGACACATTGACGTATCCTTCAATAGTCGCAGTCTTGTCGGTAAGCTGATACAATCGCATTTTCCGTCCTTGTTGCATTTTTGGTGGAAATTTCAGCGAATTGTAGAACTCTTTTGACATGAGAGTCACATTAGCGCAGGAATCCAGCCGTAGGTCTACCTTCTCATGATCCAGGCTTCCGACTCGGCCTTTCATAGCTAGTACTGAGATCCCAACAGCTGACTCACCCGGTTTGTAACTGCGAATCCTTGGAATCACCTCAATATTTGGATACTGAGGTGGTGGCCAGGGCTGAATATTCTCCAACAATTCTTCCAAATATTCCTGCTCGGACTGCAGCACATGAGTCTCTGAGAACCTTTCTTGCTCTCTTTCCTTGATGCTCTCTTCATCCACAACTTCCTCTAACGTTGCTGATTGACGCCTTCGAACTTTGAACGTTTTAGGTTCGTTTCGCGACTTCTTGGCTTCTGTCAACAACTCCTGTTGTCGAAGTTGATATTCCTTTTCCGATTCCAAAAGGTAAGACTCCGTGAACTTCTCATGTTGCTTTTCTCTGATGCTCTCCTCATCCAACACGTCCTCTACTGTCACCCGGAAGCATTGTCGAGGTCTAGAGGACTTACGCTCAGAAGTCGATTGTTGACTTAGAAGTCGAGCGGCCTCTGAAAATCCGAATTGGTCTTCGTACTGCTTCGGCTTGCTGCTTCTTGAAATAACAGTACACTGTACGCTGCTTTGTACGCTCTCTCTTCTACTTCCTCCGCTTCTAGACGCAGTGCGGCCTTATCTCGTCTCCGTAGGTACTCTTCCCAATGAGGACATTCCCTGTCCCAATGTTTTCCACTACTGCAAACTTTACATGGCGACGGCGGCTCGCGGTTCATTTTCGTCTTCACGTGGTCAGCCTTCGGAAACATGTAACCCTCCTTCGGAGGCGCTCGTATTCTCTTCTGTGTCGTAGCATACACCTCCATGAATGCGTCCTCATGACTTCTTTTCTCCGATACTTTTGCCTCCGCATATTCGTCTTCACTCTCGCCATTACCGTTGACTAGATTGGTGTTCCTAGTAGAAAAGTCTCGCCTCTCTCTTCGGTACGACTGCCTCGCCAGGTACACCAGCTGTTCCGCCTCCTCGGTTACTCGCAGATGCAGTTCTCGAGTGTTCAAGATTGTATCCAATCGTAGATGTGCCCTCCAGGACACAGGCGCCTTTCTCATGACTTCTTTGACTTCGCTTTGTGTACCTTCCTGCACGTAAGTCAACATTCTCGACCACATAATGCGCCGATTGACGAATTCCTGAGGTGATTCCTTTTCGTGACCCTCTTCTCGGAAATGATTGTTTTCGTATTTGACATTCATTCTCTCCTGCCATGCCTCCCCCAAATACGAAGTCTTGATCATCCTCACGAAATTCACCCAGTTTGACTTCATCAAGCCTTGATCCTCCGCTGAAAGATTCTGAAACCACGATCGGATAGGTGAGCCTTCTTTCAATCTTTGACCCAGCCAAAACCCTAACGCGTAAGGCATATAGCCACCCATCGCTGCGAAACCTTGTATTTCGTAGAAATAACTGATAGCCTTGTCTGGGTCTCCGTCGTATTCAGGCAAATCGGACGCCTTAATCTCCGCTTTTATTGTGGGTGCAAATTGTCCGTATGGGATCGATACATCCACTCCTAAAGGGTATGAAGGCATCCTCTTGCGCCCATCTCGATCCTCCTCTTCTCCGTTTCCTCCGCCGCCTGGCGGAGGAGGAGGAGGAGGTGCTCCGCCTCCACCGTGCGTGTTTCCTCGATTCCCATTATTCCATGGGTTTCCCCTACCATGGCCTCTTCCGTTGTACCCTCTGCCATCTCCACCACCACCTCCAGCGCTACCCCCTCCTCCACCTCCTCCAGGACCTCCTCTTCCGTTTCCTGCTGGCCGCCAACCCTTCTCGTCTCTGTCATCCTTAACCGGGCGCTGATCTTCCTCGTCTTTTGTTACCCCCCCAGCGGGAGCCACATCCGGAAAGAAATCGGCGTCCTGTTTGAAAGAGACCTCGGGACCTAGAAGCGGACCACGTATTTCTTGAAACGAAAGATTCTCGTCCTTGACTTTTGGTGCAGTGTCGGATTGCGTCTGAAATGGGTTACGAGATGTACCGGCTTCCTTCTCCTTCCCTTTGCCCGCGGACTCGGGAGCCGGAATCGGAGCCTTGCGCAGATTGTCGAAGGCGGGTGGTAGATTGATGAAAGACTCCACGCCCGGAGTGCTGCGAATACGAGGAAGATGACTGGCGTCGAAACCTTCGATAGTCTGTTGATGATGCGGAACGTCAATATACATATTTCGAAGTTTTGTCGCGACCGGAACGTCATCCTGTCGAAGCCAATTGTAAGCGCCTGCATCCGTTGACACTGGCGATCCAGGAGGCTTCTCGTTGTCCCGATATTGCTGAGCGTACTTCTGGAAGTATTTGTCGCCGTAGCTGAGCCTAGTTTTCAGCAGACCCCACGCAGCCACGAGAGACTTCAGAGAATCAGTACCTTCCAGCGTCTCGTATAACATCCCGTCGGGGTCGACTTGATAGACGGCCTTCCTTTCCTCGATTAATTGACCGGCTAGGTTCAGGAACCTTTCCAGATCCAGGCAAGTCCTCGCGATCTTCTTCAGCCACTCCATCTTCAGACCCCACTGAATTCCTTCTATTCCTTCTCCTCGTCGGTCTATCACCCAATCCTCCTTCAACACTCTCTTCGAGAGCCAGTCCGTCATGAACTTCGTCGACGTAACATCCGCGACTTCGGGATCCCCTTCTTCGTACTCCAACCTCAACTTCGCCATCGGCGACAACGCGTATCCATTCTCCATCCCTGGACGAATAGCCTTCTGCGGAGTGCTGCTATCCGCTTTCTCTGGGTCGGTCATCGTAGCAGTAGGTCGGTTGTCTCGGGCAGGGGTGCTAGTGATCGCTTCAGAAAAGTCAATGCGTGTTGACCGCGTGTCGGCAGGGTGAATGATGGGTGAAGACGACGAAGTCGGTAACGGTCGAGCAGGAGTCGTAGGCAGTCGTCGATAGTGTCGATTACCAGCCAGAAGGAAAGACCAATCGATGCGCCCTTGATCGTCGAAGTACGATGGAACGTCCGTGATTAGACTCGTAGAATTTGCCGGCTAAGCTGCTAGGTAGTTCCCACAGTGTCCACCAATGTAACGTGGGCTAAGATTATAACCTAGCGAGTAGTTAGCGAGCAATGTTAGAACTCTTACCGTTCACCGTTCAAGCGCAGTCTTACTGGCGTGAACAATGATGATGGTAAAGAGATGAATTGAAAATGATGTACATACGGAATCTAGGCCGTCTCGGCGGCTATACTAATACAACCTAATCTAATCTAGACTAGGATAGACGGCGACTGGGTTGAACAGCACCGTCACTTGGTGACGCCTAAGGCGTGTTTGAAAGGTAAGCATAGTCGATAACGCAGAAGTGTAGAAACTAATCAATGTCCGTTACACTGACACTGCGCGTCTGCTTTTCGGTTTGTTGGGCTGTGAGTCGGGAGTAGACGCGCGCGCAGCGAACATAAACTAGATGTTGGGAGTAGCTGGGAGAGCGCAACAGACTGAAAATTTCCGGTGAAACGCAGCAGAATTGCCAATAACTGTCAAACGCCACGTTTAATGCACAACCCTGCGAGAAGTGGGTCCTTGGTTCGGCTAGCTGACCCATGGCGCATACAGCAGCCAGAATCCTTCCCTATTCTCTGCTCGTATTCGCCTCCTCTCGCAACGGGCGCATTCAGCTGCCATCGTTCCGTTTTCCTTCCTTCCGAACGATAGCTGACGTTGACCGTGCAGCAGTCGTGATGAGAATATATCCGACTTCCACCTGGCTTGGTGAAGTCCTGGGTGTCCCCACCACTGTAATCGGGCCCAGGATATCATAGACTTCTCGCCAAGAGGGAGTCGGATGTAGGTAGCGTAGCCGTATACGCTAGTAGTCGTCCAAGTACGAATATGTAGATATTCGTAATGGAAGTCGGTTGGCCTGTAACTCTGGCCGAAGAGACGATGTGACCCGTCGTCGGGGAGCGGTCTCAGGAGCGCTCAGCCGGCGCGACGGGAATCAATGAGTATGCATGCAAGAACGATGTGATAGTAAAGATACAAAAACGGTAACTACGTATACGGTATACGGGAGTAACCCTAACCTTAAGTATGGACTAGCCTACTTCCCGTCACAATGATTCTCGACCTGGGCATAACACCAGAGACTATCACTTCCTTTGTTTCCCACCTCCGCTCATCTCATATCACCTGCCTTCATCTCCAACTCGTGACCTTCAAGTCCATAACCTACCTTTGCGACATTGTCGCCGCCATACCCCATCTGGAGACACTCATCGTCAAGGATTGCTTCTTCTGCGACATGGCGGGTCCCGAAAATACGTTCTTCGAGCGGATAACACCCAGCAGTACCGCACTTCGCGAGTTCCTGATGTGCTGGTCGGAAGTTCAAGACGTAACCGAGACCCGTATCACCTATCCTTCTCCGCTGTCTTGGCTTATCAGGCATGGAAGCAAGATGTCCAAGCTCGAACGTGTGGCGATACATGCCAAGACGACGCGCGTGCAGCTCTTTGAAGAGGCCACCCAGTTCCTCGCTCTGCTGGGGCCGACGCTAAAATCCTTCGAGTTCGTTGAGTATCTGAATTCCGGGGCGACAGAGAGTGATTACAATCACCCGTCCATACACGAAACTACTTACTCATTATTCCATAGGCAACAAGATCATTTCTCTCGCAAAAAACACAAATCTAGAGCAACTCGTCATTCCCTTCACAATCACGCCTCACCCTAACCTTCCCGCTATACTTCGAACGACTAAAGTCATCACATTTGGAGGTGATCTATGTGAAGTCGGTTTCGTTGAATCCAGCGGTCACTTACATACAGCCGAATATGAAAGTCCTCCGAGATTTGGACGACGTACTTGCTCAACCGAATCTGACGAGCGTCAAGAGAGTATCGTTCTATCTTGGAGTCACTCAGACACCGGAACTCCAAAAATCCGTCTTGGATGTTATGCCAAAGACAACAGAGCGAGGAATCATTCATTTTGAAGCCTCCCTCGCTGACTGTGGTGGTAATCACGTTACGTTGAGTTGTCCAGAGAACAGAGGTTGACTGTGACACAACGAGACACAAGTACGCAGACTGGGTTGCCGTATCGCTTCGTTACCCTGATTGTACAGTCCCAAAATGTCCAATGGACGAAAAAAAAATGTACAACAATGCACTCTTAGATCATTAGTTCTAAAGAGCATCAGAGCCAGCTCTGTATTTAGTGTGCATTGATGCTTCCTCGACGACTCGCAATCTGACAGAACTCCAAAACCAAAAATAATCCATCCACTGACAGGAGCGTAGGACCCAGGCTCGGAGCGTAGAGAATTCTTTCCGGTTCTGGAAGAATTGATGAAGAGATAAGATAAGATTGTGATGCAACGCACCCGCGACGCGCGTAAGACTGGGCCCTTGTCTTTCTCTCTCCACCACCATCAGTCATTTCTTTCCAGGATGTCGTCGATTCAGAATCTGATCCCTCATATATATCATGAGAGGCAGGAAGAGGGCTCTATGATGTGTGCCCAGCATGCCCTCAATAATTTGTTGCGTACGTCTTTTTCACCCCGAATACCCGTCGTTCGGATCCCTTAAGTATTGTCAACAGAGGGAAACTATGTCAGATCTTGCTTCATCCAACACAAAAGCTCGTTGAACTCACACTTTGTCAGTTCACCGCGGCTGATCTCTCGAATTTGGCGCTCACTTTGGACGAAGAAGAGGTGGGCTTCGATGATGATAATAACGGCGGCCAAAGCACGAACATGGACGATACGGGTGCGCCTTTTGCCGATTAAATCTTGCCACTATCCTGACACGGACGTCAGGCTTCTTCTCTGTACAGGTGCTGTTGAGAGCTCTCGAAGTTTGGAACCTCGAGTGAGATTGAATTCGTCTTTCCATCCCTTCACTATGTTAACGGAGCTCTAGTATAGTTGGATGGAGAGGAGAAGCAATGAGGCCATATCAGGACAAACCATAGTGAGCACTGCTTTGTTCGCCGGCGCCTCAATTAACACATCACGCCCTCATCTAGCACTCAATTGGCGTTCATCTTGAATCATCAACAACACTGGTATACTTTGAGGCGATTCGGGCCGGCTTCGAATGTCTTGCAAGAAGACGACGGCCTGGGGCATTGGTTCAATCTCAACTCTCTTGAACCGCGCCCACAATGGATTGGGAACACATTCCTCGAAATGCAGATACAACATGCTGAAGATGAAGGTGAGGTTTCAGTGTCTATAATTACTCGGTTGGCTAATTTCATTGAAGGTTACTCCGTCTTTGCCGTAATCCAACGAGATCCGGAAGCCCCGCTTGCATTAGCTCGTACGGATGCAGACCATATAGCAACGACGATATCTGCGGCCGCATCCTCTGATATGACCACGGGTCCTGAAGATGAAACTACTGCTGGGTTTGAAGATGAGGATTACGAGTTGCAGGCTGCAATACAAGCCTCTATGATGGGCCCGGACTCTGACTTTCCTCCTGCTCCGGCTCTTGGTCGTCGACCCATGATACCCCTCCCAGGCGGTTTCGATTCGAGTTCTGGCCCTCAAACCCCCCTTTTCCAACCGCATCGACGGGATGAGGAAGAGGAACCCGACGACGAAAACGAGCCCATGGACCCTGTGGCTGCCAGCATGGCGCGGAACAGGCAGATGCTGCAACAGATAACGGCGGAGCAGCAATATGCTCAGCGTGAATTGGCCAGCCAGGGCTATATACCTCAGAACCAGCAAGCCGATTACGAGGAACAGCTTAGACGGGCGATAGCCGAGAGTGAGGCGATGGCGCGGACCAGTGGGAGTGGGGCAGGCGAAGAAGATACAGACGTTGACATGGACACGGAACAAGCTCCAGTCATACCAGCCCCAAGAGCCGCGAGTCCACTTCTCGGGACTTTCGTTGGTGGTGGTGATAGGGTTTACGATGACGATGACGCGGAACTACAGGCAGCTCTTCGCGCATCTCTGGAGCACGTTCCCGAAGGATGGACTCCTCCTGCTGAGACCCCGCCCGTGCGACCAAGCACATCAGTGGTTGTGCCTACACCTCCCCCCGCTCCTCCGGTATCACAACCTCAGGACGATAGCGAGTCAATTATGTCTGACGACACTGCGCCATCCTCTGATGCTGCCCCGCTTGTGCCCGCGGAAGACCCTGTTGATGTAGAAGAGATGAGAAGACGGAGATTGGCGAGATTTGGTGGCTGATCCGCACCGAAGAATGCTTTGCTATTGTGATCTCCTTTGGAACCCCGAAGTACTCGTTATGTTAGAATATGTCAGCTCAAGTGACCTTTTTGCTTGATCTCACTGCGAGCATCCTTGACGACTGTTGTCGAATTTGGGTTATGCAAACCGGTTCCCTCGAGCTCAAGCCTCGGCGCTCAACAGTTGTGGATAGATACTACGATGGCAGTTCTGACATCGAACGCTGCGACAAGAATGATTGCATCCGGTGCGAACCTAGAGCTCGAAGACCTTGACCATTGTAGCTGAAACTCAAGGGTACCATGATGGCTTGCTGATCCACACACTTTTAGCTCGAAGCGAGTGACCTGATTGTTGCTCTTCGAAAGTCCCGCATTTTCATGTACTATCAATCAGATGTCATCAAGTGTTCTGAAGATTGGTACCATGCAAGTGTGGCCAGATACGATGCGTTTACAATCACAACCAAGAGCATGCGGGTGGCGTCCCCGGCTCGGCCGTCCTGGGAAGCATGCGCAGAGCAACTAACATTAAGTTTGTCCCGATTTCGCCCCAAGTAATTACCGTCACCAGGGTGCCATCATGGGCGCCTGACCAGAATACCTCTCATGTTTTGAAGGTATCAGATACCCTAGGTCATCAGATACATGGCAACATCTTGACTGATGTGCATATGCTCGGGTTCTGAGTATTCCCACCACTCGATCTGTGCGTATAAACAGGGCGTGTTTTGAGCGCGAAGTTTCCCCACTTCTTCTTCCCATCGCAGTGGGCATGTTGTCCCTTCCATATCCCCTTCTTCCTCTCATATGCGCGTCCTACACTGCTGGCACGTTGACCTTCGCGTTCACAGTTGCATGTATGTACATGCCGACGATTCACTTCAAGCTGGTTCTGTGGGTCATACCCGCCACATTCATCCTCACTGCCGTCCACCACGTTACTATTCTTGTCCTTGCGCGTTCCGACACTCGCAGTCGCGGGCGCCTCTTTTCAAGAATCGCCACCGCTTTAGCGATTCTGTTAGCTGCAGCATGGACAGCTAGCGCAATCACCCTCATTTCTCTCACAATCACTGAGGCTGTGAATCGAGATGGATTCAAGGGGAAAAAGTTGGAGTTGGGGATCATCATCACAGCCTGCGTTCTATGCCCACTAGAGGCTATTCTAGTGTGGATCATAGCCGTACTGAGTCGCAAAGAAAAGCAGGCACTTTCTTATGCGGCGAAGTGGCGGCCCGTTACCAGCCCAGATACGTCTTGGAGGTGAGCTTCGTGCATTACGCCTCGCTGCCGGTTCTCATTTCGATGATGTAGTGCGTCTCTGTATAGTCTCAACAGAGCCTGAAAACGAATTGTCATCGATGTATTAGCAAACTGTACAACATAGCTGAGATGTATTAATTTTGGTGAACTTAACAGCTGGACATCGACATGTGTGGTAAGTTGCAACATTGATACCGACGCGTTGAAGGAGTCACTCTATCTCCGAACCGCCTCCTCACCTCAATCATGTATCCATCGTCTTCTGCTTCTCGTTCTCGGCCTCGCCAACTCCAAGTGCAGTATTGTCAACCTTGTCAGACTCGGAGTCCCCAGCAGTTTTAGCGTCACTGCTGAGTGTCGATGCCACAGACTTGAATGATTCAGTCAATGAGCTAACAGTCGTCAGCGCCATGTCGAGGACTGCCTCCACGCGTTTCCTCAACGCCTCGTTCGAGCTCGTCACTGCCTGTCAAACACGGGAAGTCAGAAGATGATGAGAGGTGCTGTCATAGATGGCTACCCACCATGGTTGTCAGATTGATCAATGCATCTGCCTCGTCGAGACGTATCAAGATTATCGCGTCCCTTGCATCCTCGCCCTGCTCAGGCTCATCGTCATCTGGATCAGGTATGTGCAACTCTACTTCGTCCATCCCGAAGTGAGCCACCAAGAACATACTCAGGTTCCGCATCCGTTTCATGGTCGCTTCCTGGACATCATCCGTATCAGCATGCGGATGGCCGTGTGAATGTGAATGCGAGTGGCTCTGCGTGGTTACTACGATAGCCCTGAATTAGTGTTGTTCACAAAAGTGCAGTGCGAGCTCCC
The DNA here is from genome assembly GCA_019915135.1 of Strobilurus pachycystidiatus. NCBI lineage: Eukaryota > Fungi > Basidiomycota > Agaricomycetes > Agaricales > Physalacriaceae > Strobilurus > Strobilurus pachycystidiatus. Next base: position 199,604 of record JAHLMK010000017.1, on the reverse strand, counting down.
ACATTTCACTGAAGCTGGACTCTTATCTATGCCTGTGATCAGTGCTAAAGTAGAGTCGGCCAGCATATCATTACTGGCGCTCGAGTCCCACTCGAGCGTCAATTCGTGTTGACTGGTAAGCTTGACGTCGATAGCTGCCATGACCTGCGAGCAGACTTTGTATCTTTCTGAATATGAAAAACTCGAAGACTTACCCTCATTGTTGGCACTCCATCTTTGTCAACGCCGTCTTCAATGTGGCCATACATCCCCTCTAGATGCCATCGCACCAGATCCCAGCCGACCCCAAGTGCTACCGACTGTCTTTGAGTCACAGTACAGGTCGACAAACCGGCGAAGTCTCGAAGGTCTCGAGGGTCTAATAAAGTATAGGAATAATCCTTCGCCACGAGTAGACCCGATAGTACGTCGCCAGTTTGTGGAGTCTTGTCGGCTAGTGTCCCTATCGCCTGCAAGGCAATCAGAGCTCGAAGTCCGCGAAACAAGCACGACTTACTTTGGCCACTCGTTCGCCGCGGAAGGAAAGATTTAAAGTCTCCAAATTTCGCGGTGTGTGAATCTTGACGTCTTCGTCCCTCTCCTTGTATCGCGAAGTCATAGCAGCCCGTAGTCGACCCATGGCAGTCTGTTCTCCGTGAACAAGGACCTGTTGACAATGAGCTTCGTTCGAGCGCAAGGTCTGTATAAGAGACGTACGACGTGTTGCGCCTTAATCATCTCGATGAACTCCGAATTTTGCGAATAGTCAACATGGGCACTGAAGGAAATGTAGTCCACGGATATCTTCCGCGGAATCATCCCACCCTTGACTGACTCAAACTCATCAGGCTCCGTTATAATATCCTAGATATCGTTCATGAGCTTGTTGTCTCAAAACAAAGAGGAACTCAAATGTGGAAGAGGAAAAACAGATTCATTGAGTTCTTGTAGTATATACACGACGAGAGTAGATCTGCTGTAGTCATTTCCACTCACCCTAGCCAAAGTTCCTTCGACGGAATATCCCGTTATGATCAAACCATTGCGAGAGTCCGGTGCCCATAACTCGAACAACTCTCGACTAGGCCCCGATTGCATGAATCCTGGACTTGCTAGCACGACACAAGGAGGTCCGTCAGCTATCTTCTTTTCCCAGCCGCGGGGCTGGGGAACGTTGGAAATGTGTCTAGGTAAGGATGAGAACACGTCTATATCCGCAGATAGAACTAACTTGAACACGAATGGATTATCACGCTTGGCGAATCGGGATCGAATATGCGAGTTCATTGTGTGAATGTAAGTTTGATAGACGGCCATTGATTTGCGAGCGAGCCCAGAAGCATAGTAAATCGGGACGTTGTGAAGGTCGGGATGCTTCTTCCAATACTCGTCAAGAATCAGGAGCAGTTCTTGCGCGCGACCAAGAGCAAAAGTAGGTAGAAGAACGTGACCGCCGCGACGAATTATGGAGTGGACTAGGTTAGTAAATCGGAGCTCCTTCTCAGGTCTGCTGTCGAGCGTTTGCACGCCGTAAGTACTTTCGACAATGAGCACGTCCGGTCGTATTGGGGGCACTTCAGCTTTGACAAGATGTCTGTCTTCTTCCCGAGAGTAGTCGCCGGTGTAGAGTATACGGAGGCCGGCAATGTCGATGAGGAACATGCACGCTCCGAGGACGTGTCCTGCGTGGTAGGGAGTGAAGGTGACACCCGGACATGGAGTAATGAGTTGGTGCACGGAGATAGGAATGATGGAGGCGAGGGACATGGACATTTCCATGGGAGTAAAGAGGGCATCAGTGCTGCCAGAAATTAGAGAATATATTCAGAGTTATTCAAAGGAAAGCTCACCCCATCCGAACAAAGTCTTGCATCATGAATTTGTGCAGCGCCTTTGTGGGATGCGTCATGTAAACCTTTCCCTTTCCATCTCTAAAATTTGTCTATGGAGAGTTGTCAGGCGAAACTCGGAGGTTTTGAGTCAGAAAACGCGCCTTTTCAGTGATGTAGGTGAGGGCTGCAGCATGATCAAGATGGAAACTGGAAGCCGGGAATTTAGCGGAGAGTATGGCGCATACAAGCAGAAATCTCACTGTGTTATGAGCAGAGCGTCGACCGTACTCCAGTCCATGTCGTCAATGAAGGGCAGCGACGCAATGCCACTGTATGCTGGGTGAACACCGGCGTCGCAGACAATGGTTTTCCCGCGGTATTGCAGCACACAGCACGAGCGCCCGACCTCTTGTCCGGCGCCAAGAAGCGTCACGCTCAGCGTGGGTACGTCAGACATTGAGAGTTGGGCGCCGTGGCAGTCTTGAGCAAGAGGCCAAGAGCGATTACCTTTTTAGGACTCGTCTTTTCTCTTCTCACTCCGATCATGTGTGCCAAACGCGCCGCCGCTAAGGCTGGCCATAAAACGCAGACCAAACCCACCAATCAAACTGCCGCCAAAAATGCGCTCAAGAAGATCCATAAAACTGCGACCAAACACAGGAATGAAGCCATTCGCGAACAACTGGATCTTACCTACAACGGTGTAAGAAACTTAACTGTCGCTTGCTATGTTTCTTCTGTCTGAACATACATTGCTCAGCTCATGAAGAAGAAGACCCCCTCGAAGGCTATTGCACCATTTAAAGGAGGCGCATCCACGCCAGCCATGTCTATCCAGGATCTGTCATCTACACTCACTGCTACTGGACTGTGATACGTACGTCGATTCAGATTGAAGGTGGCTGATCGAGCATCGTACTTACTTTCTCTATGTAGCTCCTTTACTGAAAGTGATTTGCAGGTAAAGAACGCCGAGACCACCTACGGTTGCACTCAAGGGAATGTTCTTGAATAGCATAGTCCTCAATGTCCCGATTCGGCGTGTGGGACATGGGCGCGCGCCGCGCGAAGGCGCCATCAAATTGTACAAACGTTCGTTCGTGTACTCTTGTATAACGGACAGAGAGGAAACCGGTTGTAAGAATGTAAATTGAATAGTGTTCGTGCCCATACAGAAAATACAACTCATGTGTGATAAAAACTCATATGCATAAAGTTCATCTTCGTCGAGGCCCATGCAAAATATCTGCGACCCATTGACCGTCTACGGCAGGTGTCGTCATCTACTGTTGCCGCATCCAGTTGGTATCGTCGCATCGTTGGCATCCCAAGGATCAGGATAGGTACAGCCTGGGATGGTCGTGGGTGCGAGCCCGGTATCCTTAGCGTCGTACCATCCTTTAACCTTTGTGCCACTGGCGGTGGGGGACGGACCAGGTAATGTTTGGACGGTACCAGTCGAAGTATACTGAGGCAGCTCAGTGGCAGGCACGTCGGCGCCGTTGAGTTGTGCAGGAGGGAACGGTGTACCTGCCGCCGCCGCCGTGATCGTACCAGCACCAGCACCACCTGTGGAAACGCTTCGTTTAGAGTATGTGCGGACAGGCGAGTTTCTGTCTTACCTGTCATCCATGGCTGGTAGTCTCCATCGAACTCAGGAAGAGTACCACACTTCCCTGCAGCCTTTCGGGGGTCCTTGTTGATCCAGCCGCCAGCCAAGCCAAGCTGGTACGACCAAAGGGGAGCCTGAACGTGTCCTGCAGTGGAATTGCCGATCTTCCATGTCCAGAAGAAAAAGTCCTTCAACGCGTCCATCTGCGCAGCATTGAAGGCGGCCACCCCGGCTATCGTAGCGGCATCCCAGCCTGATGCGTCCTCCCAGTCACCACAATCTCCACTGTACGAGTGACTGCCATTGACACCCGTAAGGAAAAGACCGCAATCGTTGTAGCCATTGCTCCATTCCCCAGCGTAGTTGAAACCAAAGGAGGTTGACAAGCGCACAGACTCGTCCGCCCAAGAGCAGGCAGTCCCGACCCAGACCCCACCAGCATTAGCGCCTGTACCAGTCGCGATAGGGTCCTCAAAGGCGGATCCGCTGAAGCTCGTATACGGGTGCCTATCCATGACGATACGATCGCTTCCAGCAAGGAACCCATCCCATTGTGTCATGTCCGTCTCAAACCCATCATGTATGGACATGTAGAATCCCTTGCCTTCACCAACACCAGTAATACCACGAATCATATCATGGGCTTCGCGGTAGAAAGAGGTAAGCTGGTCTCGGCCAATCGATCCAAGCAGCGCCTCGTTCATGACACCGAACATCCGAACGACGTCCTGATACTCGGGTTGAGACACGAACTCCGTTATGATTCTGATGTAGTTGAGTGCGCGCTGTGCATTGGCATAGCCCATAGGGCCGTAGAGAAAGTTGATCTGGCCACCTTTCCCGGAATGATTGTAGCCTGACAGGGCGCATATTAGATTCTAGCGAGTTTGATAGTAGATATATACGTACCGTTCTGGGATCCTGGTATGGTGTGAAGATCAAGGTTGACTCGAAGACCGTACTTCCTCGCCCAGGCAAAGGCTTTCAGAATGTATCTGGAACCTCGGTCAGTCGCAATTCTATTTGACGAGAGGCGAGGCTTACTTCCAGCAGACCTTGTCCAAGAAAGGCTCTCCAGACCATTTTTCGATAGCCCAGAAAGGGATAGGCAGTCGAACCCAATTCAGACCAGCACCCGCTATGTCGGCAAAGTCTTTCTCAGTCTGACATGATGTTCAATGGCGATCAATGAGTTGATAGGTATGAGGATCCTACAATGAATGTCTTGTAGTGGTCTTCTAATTGTCCCAAGCCGCCACCGGCCGTGTCTGCAGCCATGAGCTCGCTGAGTGTCCACTCGTCGGTGGCAGCGGGGTACTTTTGGAACAAAGCGGGGGAAATGAACGGCTCGAGAACAAACCATCCACCGAGATTCACACTGAAACAATAAGCGGTGAGTGCCATACCGGTACGAAAGAAACAACTACACATACCCATTGATGCGATCTTTACCAAATGTCCACGTCTCGTTTAGCGCCGGTGTCCAGCTATTCGGCTTTGCGCCACCACCGAAAGGATCGGACGGGTCCGAAACCCAGAAGCCACCGAACTTGTTGCTATAGGTGAACTTGGAACCGTCCTCTAGGGTAACTTGTGACCCATCTCCACCTTTGATGGCTCCCGAAGACGGTGGAGGGGTCCCATTGCCCGTGTTTCCGCCATTACCACCAGAGTTGGTGCTATCGCCGCCATCAGATGACGCAGCAGCAGATGAGTCTCTGTCGTTCTTCTTGATAACAACGAAGTACACGGGAAGCACCACTGCTAAAACGATAGCGACGAGAGCGGCCAGACAAACAAGCCAGAAAACAGGACCACGCCTCTTTTTGGGTGCAGGCGGCGAATAGTACCGGGGATCGTAGTCATCGTCGGGGTTCGACGCTATCAGAGGAGTCGCCGCGTCTGCTGGGTTCAATGGCTCCTGAGATGTATAAGCAGAGGAAGGACGAGAATTGGAGGGAAGTGAGCTGTCGTAGATGAAGGAGGCTCGGGGAGGCTCAATGTATCCCTCGACGTCAGAAGAAGAAGTCATCAAATGAAAAAAGAGGAGGAAGGCTTGAAAGAAAAGAGAAAAGTAAAGCCAACTCGGGGGGAAAAGAACTTGGAAGCAGGAGAAATCAATGAGCAAGAGGAAATAACGGAAACACTCTTCATACTTATAAGGTGTGCCGTATTGAAGCCAGGGTGATTTCGGTTCTCCCGGACGCCAGCGGGTGTCTCGGTGGTGTCTTGGCTTGCAAAAGACTGACGCCGGTTGATCAGGAAAGCAGTGTGCGGCGAGCAGGGAGCGCCCAACCTCGGTCTAAGGACATCGGGTTGTCCAAAGTCGTGGATCCCCATAGTGGGGGGTTCACAGCCCACCGTCGATAAGACCTGATACATGTTTGGCATGAAGTCAATTATGCAGGGAGAGCACCGCCAGATGATCTGTCCCTAGAATGAGATTTTGAACACACAAACAAGAGCATGTAGGGTCGTTGGTGCGCATGCGCCTTGTCGAAGATGAGCGTCATCAGCGTGATTTCAAGCTTGAAGCAGGTTGTGGAACTTCGAGGATGATGGCCAAGTTGGACTGAGACGCGGTAAAAAATACATCAAGGTAGCGTACTCAGGACCAATTCGCGACGAGGCATTATCGGTACACGCATTTGTGATTATTCGACACTGCATCGCATGTTCGCAGACGACCCAGTGGAGAAATCGTCTCACACGCCTTGGGGACCACCAAGCGGATAATGTTTGTACGTTTCACTGTTCAGTAGATCAGGCACATAGGAGAATGGTGTTCCCAGCAATGCGTTATGCACGCCAGCCTCGGCAGTTAGGTCAGGTCGAAGGTGAAGTGTCGAAGTTTCATGAGGATGTCGGTGGCGTCGGCTAGATTATCGCGAGTCTAACGGCACCCAACGTGAATTTAGATGGCTGTAGCGAGTCCTGATTCACGATCCCTCAAGACTCGAGACCGCAAGACCGTGTGATGGTGGTAGAAGTGAAAGGTGAAATCCGGTTCGGGCCGGCCCGGCTGTCAGCGCTCTTCGATCTTGACTGTCATGGGAGCCTAGTTAGCTTGTCGTGGCGTAGCGTGCCCTCCTGCAATGCCAGGCGATCCAACATCTCCAACATCTCCCCTGGCTCCTTTCCCTCCCCTTCCTCCTCCTGAATTTCGCAGTCGAGCTCCCGAGTTCTATGGCTTCGTTGCGTGGACATCAACCTCACTTGGTTTCGTGATCTACGTGCTCTGGGCACTTCTTCCCGATGACATTATCCTCTTGGCGGGTATCTCCTGGTACCCCAACCGGTTGGTAAAGTCTGTGTAGCCTGGAGTATCACATAACTTACACGAAGTCATCAGGGAGTGGGCAGTTCTACTACCGGCTTACAGTGTCGTGATCTTTCTCTTGGCCTACTTTGTCTACAGTGCACTCGCAATTCATGGTGCACCCTCTTTCTCGGAGATGCGAGCTGTGACTGGTCAGTCTCCCTGAAAGTCACCTTCACACCATCTGACTTCTGATAGATAGTCGGGCGCACTTTCCACAGGTGGCACAAGATACTCATTCAAGCGCCTGGCGAGATGGCTATGAGCGTTTCACACGGACTGACACTGCTCCGGAGCTCTACGACATTTCTATTGGGCTCACGAATCGTGTGTTATATCGTCGTAGACGCGATCGATGATGCGAGGTCAGAGGATCTCGACCCATGCCTCACCGTTTCAATGGCGAGCGACACGTCCCATTAGCGCAGCTCACGAGCTAGCAGGATGTTCCTTGGACGTTCCATCCGATCGGAGAGAAGCGCACTGGACGCTCATATGCGCCGTTTTTTGTATTCCGAATGCTGTTATAAGTATAGGATGGTAGTCCTGGCCATATCATCACGTATGTAGTGGGATACCATGGCTTAGACACTTATTGACGTGCGCGTTTGCTACCCACATACTATCGATCATTGGCCAAATAATTGTTCTGAACTATCGAAAGGAAGTAACATCTCGTCGCTGGAGCCTGGAAGCAAAGGTCCAGGACTTTATTTTGGCGAGGCATGCTGACTAAGGCAACTTAAGCGCCCAGGGTCCGGACACGTGGCACTGTTCAAGTACCAGCGCTTGAGTGCAGTCGTTCTGGACGCTCGACATATAAATGTCTCGGAAAATACTCACCCTCCCCACATCCCCTCGGCCGAGGACTTCCTGCCACCTCGAAGTTCTGGACTTGGCCTCCCGTCGCTATCAATCATACAGTGCCCACAGGCGCCCATCGTTGACTAAAGAGAGCAGCACCAAGATTCCCACAAGCTGTCATCTTTAACAATGTCACTGTCAGCTTCTCGCAAGGAAAAGAACGAAATCGGCCAACCCCCTCCCCCAAAACCGGTTAGATCGTCCAAACGCTCTATCGTCTTCTTGGCCGCGATCCTTCTTTCTGTAATTGGATACACCGCCCGACCAAGGGCATCAGACCTGCTTCCGACGTCATATATCATATGTACTCCCGACAGCAACCGAGTCTACGCGGTGGATAGTGCCAACTCGCAGGCTCAATGTCTATCCATCCATGGCTCGGAAATCACTGACGTTGGTGACCTAGGTATGTGACAATCTCTTCATTGTTGCACCGTATTCATAAGATACAGAGAGTATCCAAAACCGCTGGATTGCAGTTGAGACGAATGAATTTTTGCCAGTCTTCTACACGAAACCAGGCTCTGCCATTGTCCCTGGCATGACTGGTACGGATCGATCTTCCACCTCTGAAAGGCGCAACTGACCGTCGTCAGACTCCCATGCCCACATCCTTGAGTACGGCGCAAGCAAGATCATCCCGCTTGAAGATGGCAAAACCATCAAGGGTAAGTGAACAACGCGTATCATTGATGTTCAACGCATCCTGATCGCGCCGACAGAGGTCGTCGCCTCCGTCCGAGAGTACATCATCTCTAACCCCGACATATACAATGACAAAACCAAATTAGTCGAAGGGTGGGGATGGGACCACACAGTGTGGCCGGAGGCTCGATGGCCTAACGCAGTAAGCCAATAGTTATTATGCTCTTTACCACCGATGTCGACGACGCGTATAGGACGACCTTGAATCGGATCCCGTCATCCGCGGACGTCCCGTTGTCCTTCAGAGCAAGGACGGTCATGGCATTTGGGTGTCTCATACTACGTTGCATGCCAATGAGCCTTTTCCGCCATCTGTGGAAGGCGGAGTTATAGTCCGAGATGCCGAAGGAAACCCCAATGGTGAGCCTATCCTCTTCACGATAGGGTATTATTGACCGCCACATAAGGACTATTCTTGGATAATGCCCAAGCTCTCATCCATGTACCCGACCCCACGGACGATAATCTCCTGAAAAAATTCTCCATCACTGTTCGGGACGCGTTGGCGAATGGGCTAACGTCCATTCACGATGCGGCATTGAAACCAGAGTCGCTCGCATTTTTCTCTCGGTATGATTTTGAGTATGACGGGGATTCGAAGAACTGACATATCTTATGTAGGCAAGCGGACGCGGGAAATTTACCAGTATGACCACATCGTCCCAGGAGAAAGCTCTGCTAACTGCATCTTCACATAGATCCGCATCTACGGTATGAGATTCTTCAACGAGACGGAAGAATATTGGGGTGATTCCTTCAAATCCATCATCGACGCCGGAAATGGACGCCTCAATGCGCGTAGTGTCAAGATGTTTGCAGACGGTTCGTGCACGAACACTTCACTCGAATGCTCTCTCTCATTAATTTGCAGGTGCTCTTCGCACTGGTGGAGCTGCTGTGCGTATACCTTACTATAAAGAACAGACTTGATTGTTGACCCCGTCAACAGCTATATGAGCCATATGCAGACAATCCGTCCACAAATGGGTTTATGCGTCTTTCGCCGGAAGTCCTTGACGAGTTTATCCCGAAATTCCTCAAGGATGGTTGGCAAGTGGTGCGTCCCCCTTTCCACCCCTACCATCCATTTGGTCTCTTATGCCCTGTAGAATGTCCATGCCATTGGGGATCGTGCGAATGGCATCGTCCTCGACGCGTTCGAGAAAGCTCTCGAGGGTGTAGACGTCGTCGCCTTGCGTCCTCGTCTCGAACATGCACAAATTCTGACCGAGGCTGACATGAAGCGCTTCGGGAAACTTGGTGGTACGTTCACATCTCCAGAACCTCAAGTTTTATCCGAACCATGCTCATGTTGATTTTAAGTGATTGCCAGCGTGCAACCTACGCATGCGTGAGTGGCAGCCGACCATTGCAGTATCGCTGAATTATACGTATAGGACTGACGATATGTGGTACGCTGAAGAGCGCCTGGGTCCTGTGCGTGTGAAAGAATTGTATGCCTTCCGGAGCATCCTGGACAATGGTGGAAGGATCACATTGGGATCCGACTTCCCTGTCGAAGGAGTGAACCCTCTTGCTGGCTTTTTCGCTGCAATTACGCGTGTGTCTGCGGATGGAACATCCCCTCATGGTCCGGGAGGGTGGTTCCCAGAGCAGCGCCTTACGCGACAGGAGGCTTTGAGGGGTGCGCCTACTGTCACTTCTTTCCGTTCTTTGCCAAAGTTAACGTTGAAACCGCAGGTATGACCATTGACCCCGCCTACGCGTCCTTCACCGAAGCAACTCTCGGATCGTTGGAAGTCGGCAAGCGGGCTGACTATGTTGTTCTCTCTCAAGATATCATGACGATTCCTGTCGAGGAAATTTTGAAGACAAAGGTCTTGATGACCGCCATGGACGGACAGCCTGTCTATGGCTCCGTCTGATGACCACCCTCCAATTATTTATTCACAAACTCAATCCCGCCTGTCTTCTTGCTTTAGGGGACTGGGGGGCCTGGGGGCCATACTATCCTACTCTTTGTAGTACCATGGTTGTCGTTGTGTAAAGTTAGGTCCTGCTGTGTAGTTGTGTTATTGTAAGGTCGTTTGTCGCCTCAAAGACGCATGTTTATCAAGCGACAACTCTCCGCTTGGGGGTTAGACAGCAATATCTTTTGGTAAGTGTGCATGCGTAGTAACTCAATCGCGCAGATAACATTCCAACAGTCCAACTAAAAATACATTGACTTTGTTCCTTAGGTTCACTTGATAATATACATAGCAGAGTCAGCTTCTGAACATAGCATTTCGGATTCTCCTGTGTGTAAGGACCTGGAGTCAGCTATTGACTCGAAGGAATGATGACGACAGTACACCGTACCTCAGATGAGTTAAACGACCTCCTCTTGGACCGAGCTCACAGAGCTTGAGCTTGGGGGCGGTGATGGAGATTTCTTCGCTCCAGTGGCGCCTCGCTCAGACCTTGTGAAGAAAATTAGAAGAGCCCACTTTGATTGATAAAGTGGCGTACGCGATGCGAGCAGCATCTTTCAGTGCCGCGACTGTAAGAATGCGAGGGTCGACGGTCTGCTCCTTGATGTGTGGGCGCTTAGCAGCAGCAGCCTGAGCGTCGGCGGCAAGAGAGCCTGGCGGAGGGCGATATCCCAGAGCCTTGTGCTCTTCCGACATGAGTTTACGAGCGTCAGCTGGAGCCACCAGTCAGAGGGTCAGAGAACACTGCAGAGCAGAGCCACCAACCAAGTCCGATGCGCTCCAAGTTGATACCAGTCACATACGCCCCGCCAGAGGGAGCTGTTTTGCCACGCTCCATCTCTATGCGTGCGGCGTCGCTGAGTGCAGCCTCACGTAATACAGTTGAATCGACGATAGATGCATCCACTACTGGGTGTTTTGAGGCAGCCGCTTGGGCATCGGAAGCGAGCGAGCCTGGTGGCGGACGATAACCAAGAGCTTTGTGTTCCAACGACATAATCTTGCGAGCCTCAGCTGCAGAATCGTGAGTGAGGGCACTCAAAACGGTATGAGAGATATGCATACACTTGCCAACGCTGTTGAGGTTGATCGTGCCGCGTCCGCTATTGGAGTGTCATCAGTGGCCGCCCCCTCGTCGCCGCTAGAATGATGCTTACGAACGACGTGTCGGCTGATGGGCGACAACAGTCTCAGTCATGGACGAACGACCAGCAAAAGACATGATAATAGAGGATAAAGAATAAGATTCGAAACGATTGAGAGCGGCTGTTGAAGAGATGTGGCGGTTGTGTGGAGGTTCGAGATAAGGCTTTCGGGGAGGCCACTTGGGTTGTTATACTCGTATCATATCGTGTGAATTGAAGGTCGTCATCTGGTTCGCGCCTGAGGCCTGAGTGGCCACTCTCCACAAAACTCCACAACGTTGGAGAATAGAGCGTATTTGCAGCCCGCTAAAGGGTGACATGTAACAACAAGACGGAATGGAGACGCACAACGTGATCAAGTAGGCCGTCATCGGCGACTCATCGCGCTGTCATCCGCGATCCCGCCCCGCCCTTCTCTTGATTGCGGTCCCCTAGTCCCGATCCCTCCCTCTCCTCAGTACATCACTCATGCCCGCCGCTCTCCTTGTCGTGCCCCTCACTGCGCTCATATGCAATAACAGCTTTCGCCCAATAGCATCGAGATCAATGTAACTCAGGTAAGTTACTTTGCTTTCGCTACAATGTGGGCAACCGGGGCGCGCGTTGTGGGCGGCGATGGGGCGGGTCGTGAGCGGCGGGTGGCGAAGGGGGCACGGAATGATGAGAAGGGAGGCGGGATAGTAGCATGACTAGTGGGAGCGCCACACGGTCGATGATCAGATGCCGGGCCTCGGGAGGTCGGGCGTGTGTGACGAGATACACGTGCCGCGGCACATGATTTCAGGACGAAATCAAGACGGAAGCGGCTGCAAATACGCTCTAATGTAGAATCTCAGCCACACGTGCCTGACGCGTTCTGTGGCGTCACGGTATCGCGAATAAGACGTTCTAGAGCATTTCGGAGCGGCGGCCTTAGTGCACTGTGGCCGCAACAAGGTTTCATGGAGGATGGTTGAGGGGGGTGGCGAGTGTGGCGCAAGCTTGGTTCCAAGATCAAAAGGATGTCAGCACTGACAGCAGGAGCATCATACAATTGGTAAGCTTACAATTACCCCCAGGATACGCCGCTCTGATACATCTCAGGTGGCACAAGCTGAGCTCAAGCCGTGGCGTCACTAACTTGTACCCGCAGCCGACGAGCTGAGTCCTCGTAATTATCATCCGCTCCCATACCAATTACAGAAAGAGTGGATGATACATTCTAAGACAGCCGCAGTTCACATTCGGCTACCACGTGCCTGAAGTAAATCGCTATGCATTCGGCCAAAACCAAGGTACGACCATTCTCTGCAGATAACCAAAGGCTACAATATGGTCGTCTTTGATTTTTTTTAGGGTTGATGTACGGCCGTTCCATAGCCCATATCCCTATGTCACGTGGTGTTGGAAAGTGAACCGTTTCTGTCTTAAAATGCAGGCAAACGCTGTATGCCAGAGAATGATGGGAAGTGTGAATCAAAAATAGCCTTCCTCAAGCGCAGGTGCCTTTGGAGAGGGACGTACTCGACACGGTGTTCAATAAGATGACGTCCAGAACTCTATGAACCGCGACATTAAAAGGTCGCACTTGCGGTACGAGTGTGTGCAGAACAAGCGCTGCGGACGTGCGGATGACGCGTGGATGACGGGAGCTATAGAGTTCTATTTACGATCGGTGTGACTTTCAGGCTCAGTTAGGCTTTCTTCAGTACCACCAAGAGACGCGCAGACTCGCTCTTATGTCTTCCACGCTCCTTGCTGCTGTCATTCTTTTCACTGCCTCCTTCGTTGATGCGGAGACGCATACCATCACTTTCGACAACCAATGTGGTTACGGGACCGTAAGCCGACCATTGACGTCCGCCGCGAGAATCGTGCAGCTCAAATTTTCGCACAGCCCAAGCTCATCAAAGGAAACGACGTGCTTACCTCGACATCGTATACCATTAGTGGCTCCCTCTCGTCGGCCATCGCGTGCGCCTGTCCTCCAGACCCATCCTCAAGCTGTCTGCTGATGTACTTCTCGTTATTTCTCTAGCTACCTCGATACCGACTGTGGCTTCAATGGCGAAACTTGCACTGTCGTTGAAATGACTCTGACTAACCCGACATCTTCTTCTGGTTCTGGTTCCAGTGTCGACATTACTCTCATTGCACCGTATGTGATGCCTATACTCCTCTTCGGCGACCTCAAATGTTCCCACAGCCTCGCATATTCCGTCCCGACTGCATTCAATTACACTGGGGCCTGTACCGGTCTGGGCGCATCATGTAAGAATAGCCTCATTGTTGTCCTTTGCCAAGTGTTGACAGTGTGTTCGTACATAAGGTTCCAGCCCGGACTGCAGCTCTGCGTTCTTCAAGCCAGACGATACCACAGTACAAGTGGCCTGCCAAGAAGACGATGTGGGTTCTCAGCTCAATGTGTCATATGAGGTATTGATACTGCATAGGTGGACCTTCTCATCACTTTCTGTGGTTCGGGATCATCCTCGGGTTCCGACTCGACCAGTACCAACAGCGAGGTTCAAGAGACCACCAGCTCAACTGCAGCGGTCGCCACAGCCACATCGAACGCTTCTGCGCCTACCCCGACTTCGACCACAGATGAAGAGGCATCTTCATCCACGGTCGAATCTTTCTCCTCACATGTTGCTGTCGCCGCTGCACCTTCGTCATCTGCTACCTCCGCCAGTGGCTATCGGAAACGACCCTCTTGCACACAGACCGCCTCTCGTCTGACGCGGCGCGCTGTGAGCGGACACAGCCGCTTACGGCGTCGCGCCGTGTCGAGCAATGACTGGAACTGAACTCATGTCTCAAAAATTTAGAATCTAGACTGTATCTCACACTCACTACGGCGGGCAACGCCACATTGTAGGCTATCCTGGGAATGTTTTCTTGGTATACTTCTTGCGTATTTATATGTTGTAGAGTCGGACGATGCTCTCTTTTACTTACCTAGCAGTTTCTGTAACCCGTATCGTTGACGATATACATCCGCGGGTGTACTTTCTCAATGGTTGACTGTAGATTCGATCTGTCGCGATCGTGATCATGTCTAGTATTCGGGCGATCAGTAATCAGTGTTTGTCTACCGTACTCTCAGGGGGTCTGAATCAATCGTGCGGTAAGAAACATCCCTACTACTGTATCAGTGTATGAGTTGTGAATAGTGTGATTTGAGCTCGAGTGTAGCATTGCCCCAAAGGGAGAGATCCGCAGACCGAGGTATGTTTTGGTTTGTACATGTTAGGCATAGTTGAATTGTTGCTGTTCACTTTCAACCCTGTTTCGACCTCAACCTCATCTCCCCACCTCTTCTTGCGAAATCTCTCCACATTTTCCCCGATTTTACCCATTAATCTGCTGTGCGATTAAGCCGGATACCCCTGCTCTCGTTTATTCAACAAGACCGAACCGCAAAGCATCGAAATCCAACCAAACTTGAACGTCCCAACATGTCTGCCAGAGGCTCCGGCGACGTTCTATCCCCCATCCTCATGCGATCCCAGACTCCAGGTATGTACTACCTGCTATGCCTGCTGTATAACTGCTTATGACTGTGGCCAACAGGTCCAAATGAGAAAGGTACTTGTGCTGGCTGAATTCGGGCGCCCACGGCGTGTCATTGAAGCTTCGACAGTTCTGGACTATCTCGAGGGCATGTCTCGCGACGACGTTGATATAAAGCCACCGCGCTCTTTAGCAGACCATTCCGAATACCGGAGCAGAGAATCGCATTCCCGGGGTGCCAGTCGAGTCCAATCCCCTGCCGCCAAGAGCCGTCAGAGCAACGGACATAACGACGGAGGGGGTTCTCATGCCGACCTCGAGGACCACGGTGACGGTGGCGGAAATGATTTTGACTCTACTGCCCAGGAGCGCTCTGAAAATGGAGACGAAGAGATACTACACATTGTCAGTCCCCTGGCCACTTGATGCTCGTCCACCGCTGACCTTCTACTTCAGCCGGGGCCCCAGGATCCCCCCGGTCCGCGTTACGAGTCCTATGATTCGGGACCATCTTTTGGCAATTTCGGACCCATGCCAGAGGACTATGGCGCGAATCCAGTGTCCATTCTGACCGCGTTGACAGACGTGCGTGGCTTCGATCCCTCTTTGCCCTGATTGTAGACTGACCATACGGTCCTATAGCCGCAATGGGGCAACCACAAGCCGAGCCTCCCCTGGGAGTTGAATACGGGTGGAAAGAGAGACTTGGGCGGCGGCGTAGCTTCACCTAAACCCTCTTCCTATAATATTGGAGTGCAATCCCCATCCAGTAAGAGCAAGGGCTTTGCTTCCTCAACGTCGCAGAGTGCAGGAAAGAGTCCCGCGAATGTAAGGCCGCTAAAGAGACCGCCGCTTGTATGCTAATTACTCTTCTTTAGTCACCAAAGCTTAACGGGAAGGCTCCCTCGGCAGCTGTGTATCGGCCTTTGTCCCCCCAGTCCACAGAATCACGTAAAACTCGCGCGACAACGGAGAAGGCCTACAATTACCCTCTTCCTGAGAGCCACATCAGCGAGCGTGAAATGCCCTTGAGCCCGGTTTCCCCCACGCGATCCAGAGCCCCTTCGAAGGCTCCCTCCAAGGCGCCCTCCGTATCGCCCTCCGATTCTTTATCTAACTATCATTCCCGCAAGAATCGCAGCAAGACTGCTGAATCGCCTCCCCCGCCTGTTCAGGAACAGTCTTCTCAGAGTGAAGGTCGCAGTCTGCCCCCAAACGGAAAAGGTGACAGTTGCCACTTGCTATCCATCAACCATTGCTTGAACGGTATCACAGGTCGTGTCAACGGGTCCGCGGCGTCACATCAATCACGACCGTTCTCGCCTTATCGTCATGCACCGACTACTGATGATCTCCTCCACGCCGTCGTAAGAGACCGTGCTGTACCTCCGATTCAGGAAGAGACTTCGATGGATCTGTCGAAGGCGCCATCGACCGTTCAACCCCCTCCATCGGAACGCGGCGCGCCTTCCGCAATCAGTACGAAAACGAAGTCAAAGGCAGCTTCCAAGGCTCCTACGGTCCCTTCCAAAGCGCCCTCCAAAGCGCCCTCCAAAGCGCCCACCACAGTCTCCTCTGTCGCTTCGACTCGTCGCGACCTGCCCAGAGACGCGGATGCGACTCCCACCCCATCTCGTCCCAATACTCCTGGCGATGCCGCCAGATCCACCGCCAGATCCAGGATCGATGAAGCAGAGGAAGAGATGGTCAAACAGGTGTTGGCTTCAGCGGGTCAGACGCCGCGCACATCCAAGTCGTACTCTGGCTCTGTGCTGGGGTCAGATATCGTCAACTCTCACTTCCATGACAACGATCTTTGTGTTCTGTTCCAGTTTTTGAACAACGACAACTCACCGGAACTCGTCAAGAAAGTCTTCCGCAAGGCTATCCGGCGTCGCGTTAAAGATCTGGGCTTGAAGTACGATAACGAGGTTGGTGATCTAATCTATGCTGACAATAAGGCTTACTGAGTTGTGTTGGTAGTCTATCCGAGAGATACAGAAGAGCCATTTGCATGGTGGTCCTGGTAGCGAGCTCGGAGATGTCGAGGTTCGTCCAGTCCCTTATAATTTTAATATCGTCTGATTCTCTCTGAAGGAACCACCGAAGTGGGCTTCCGATCTCAAGCGTGAAATCGTCCTGATGCAACAACGGATCGAGAGCTTGGGACCGAAGATTGAGAACCTGCGACCGAACTACCCAGAGGGTGACCGATTCATCGATGTTGAGGAGGAGGATGACTACACCCACACCCCGGTTACGCAGACGATCGGCATACACACTCAACCTACAGGAACGATGGCCGAGTCCGCATACCAACCTGGGACTGAGGTTGTTATGGACGACGACGACGACGAAGAGGCTCACGGTCACCTTCCTGAGCAAGCCTACGAGGAAGTGACGGAGCACGGTCCAGCAGATCGCTTCCCCCACCTAAGCCGCGAACTTTCTCAGGACAATTACGATCGGGACGACTCTCCTGGCCAGCAGTACCTGGAGGAAGAGCTGTACAAGCTTAGGCAGAAGCCTGCCAGTCAATCGGGCCGTTCTCATCATAGCTGGGAGCTTGCGCAAGGCGACGAGCCGTTTGAGGACGAAGAGAACCAACGGGCCATCGCTCCTACTATCCCCGGCTCTGAAGGTGGCTTTGAACAAGAGCCAACACCAGCCGCGCCGGAGAGCGAAAGCCGAAGTGTTATCACTAATAACACGCCTCAGCCACATTATGCTGACGATACCTCTGAAGCCGCGGATGGTCTTCTCCCGTGGCAGAGGATTCATCAGCGGCTTTTGAGCTGGGCTATTGTGTGGCCGATGAGCGAGTTCGACGGCGCTTTGAGCAGCACTATGCGTGGTAGTCAGGTGAACGAAGTGGCCATGAGCATTTGGTCGACACAGACGTACAAGCGATATGTACGCTCGAGGTTAACGGACAAT
The DNA here is from genome assembly GCA_019915135.1 of Strobilurus pachycystidiatus. Classification (NCBI taxonomy): domain Eukaryota; kingdom Fungi; phylum Basidiomycota; class Agaricomycetes; order Agaricales; family Physalacriaceae; genus Strobilurus; species Strobilurus pachycystidiatus. The sequence goes on along the minus strand of JAHLMK010000017.1, from coordinate 181,782 downwards.
CCTAAGCAACCGGTGGATCGTCTATTCGTCCCTCCGAATATGGCAGACGCGATCAACAACGCTGTGTTCCATGGTCGACACGGTGATGCGTGTGGGATGCTTCGCGAGCTGTGGGCCCCGTTCGGGCTACCTGGAATGCCGCGCTTGTTGGTGGTGCTTGCCAAACATCGCTCTGATGAAAACCATTGGGTTGTCCACAGGTAAGGGTTTGTTGCGGCTGACAGCTTAACTCCGTCTAATATACCTGCGATTAGGTTTTCGCTTCCTGAAGGCCTTCTAACGACTTACGATTCCTATCCCGAAAAGACACTTCCTGATGGACGGGTATGTACGCTGTCTTGTCTGCTCATGCAAATGACTCACTGCTACATCAGCCACTGGGATGGTGGTTTGCTATCAGGCTGGCGTGGCCCACCGCCCTCTACCCTAATCCAGATCATCTCATCCAAAAGATGGTCCGGCTACATCGCCCCATGCAGCGCAGTGTCGACAACTCGCTCGCTGCAGGCGGAATCTGGCGAAACGTCTTGATGGGCTCTCGTCCCGAGAGGAGCCTCGACCTCGAACGACTCCGAGATCTCATCAACACAGAGGTGAAGAACTTGCGCACTCGCAAGCAGGTTGGGAAGCTGTCTATAGCTGCGCGACAGCCAGGATGGGACATGAACTAACGATGAACCGAGTAAGTATTAAGGATATATGTACTGTGTACACGGACTGTATGTAGAACAGTTGTCTACTATGTTTCACTCATTTGCGGATGTTCGCTGGAATATCTGTTATGCTTCATGTAATCTACAGAATTAGGTTGTACCGTATGAACGCTGGAATTGATTTAGTCTTTATGCCCCTCTCCTCCATGTACTTACATGGCACATCCTCATCATTCTACAAGCTACTCAAAATGGCTCGGAGGCCGTACAGGGATCTTCATGTGTATGTGACCATCCTTGTCTGGCGGCGGGAGCTTTCCAGCACGCACGTTAACTTGAATAGACGGATGAAGAAGCTTGGGAGCTCCAAGGCCTTTGTCTCTCTCCTTGCGAAACTTGATGAACGCGTCTTCGCTCGTCCCCACCTTCACATGTTTATTGAGCTTTCGTTGCTCGGCCACGGTGCTCATGTCTGCCTTTTCCCTGCCATCTGGATAATCATGCCCGACGAACAGCATGTAATCATCTGGAAGGGAGAGAAGGCGTTGCATGGACTAGAAGAAGGGTTAGCTCTGAGCCTTGTCGTGGAGTGAAAAAAAAAAATAGGGTACGCACAGCATACAGTTGGCTCGCATTTCCGCCAGGAAAGTCTACGCGAGCGGATCCAACATCGGGCTGGGTGATTGCAGTTTGCTGAGTTCATCCAAATGTCTATGATTACGCTACCGCTTGCTCACCATAAAGATACTATCACCGGTGAAAACAGCTGTCCCAATAATGTATCCAATGTGATCTGGAGTGTGCCCAGGGAGGTGGATGACCTTGCAACTCAAGTCGCCCACCGGAAACGATTCGTCGTCTTGGAGGAAGATATCGAAGGTCTCGGCAAAGATGCTCTTGTCGAAACCATAAAAAGGCGCAAAGTTGGACTGGACCTGCGTGATGCGCGAGCCTATGCAAATTGGGGGATGCCCAGGGAGTTTGGATTTGAGGTATTGAGACGCAGTGAGGTGGTCAGCGTGCGCGTGCGTCTCACTTTCGAGCACGAAGATTAGTCGAGAAAGAAATGCAGATTGAAGTTTGCATACAGGATGCGGACAACATTCAGGCTATGGGAGTTGACAAAGTCTAACAAGACGTCTGCTGCCTTGGTCAAGAGTGCGCCTGAGGCTGCGTCGTAATCGAGAGCAGTGTCGATGAGCGCCTCGTCACGGGTGGCTGGATCTACAACCACATATTGCCTATGATTCAGACGCGTAAGGATAGAAGACGAAAGGACTGGTGATGATTACAAGCCATGTACAAGTATTGTCGTGGAAGAAAGAGTAAATGTCCGCGGTTCCTGGTCCAGAGCTGGGATGATAACGAGTACATTCCGGAGCTGAAGGAATGGCCTCAGTAGCTTTCGTCTGCTTGCTAATCGCCGACGATATCCCTGCGCTATTTGCTCTAGCCACCGTAGGACGCCCGTACGTGTTCCGACGAGATATCATTGCTAGGGAGCTAAGCGAGCGTGTCCGGTTCAGTCTCATAGTCTGAATCGAAGACATGGACAGTGTCCTCGCTCGAGGTGCGACGGTAGAACATGGCAGACGACGAATTGCGTTTAGCATACTGCAGAAATGCCTGTGGTGGGGAACGGGGTGTCCAATCAGAGCTGCTCTCGATATAAATTTACCGTCATTCAGATATGACAGTAAGCTTGTACCGTGACTTGGTCCTTGAATTCGGAATTGACTCGTTCGAGACCTTGAATGTGTTTCAGCGCTTGATATAAGTAGAGATGCTTGTGGCTAGTGTGTGTTGCATAAGTGGAAGAGGAGGGACGCCTTGCGAGGTTTTGGTGAGAGGAAGGAGAGATGCAATTTCCAATGCAGATTGCCGGCGGATGAAAGTCCAGGGTAATGTAACTTTTGTAAGTGAGCCGCAATTCACTCGAGCAGACTTGAGCGCTTGAGCACCTGTACAGTTTACACCTTGTAAGTAAGGATGTACTTGTGACGTTCGGACGAGGGTGTACGTTGGATTGAACATGTGTATGATATCCTACTCGTATGTATCATACCTGGCCGTGAAGTGGTCATGCTTGACATCGATCTGTCGAACAGCCGTTTGTACTGCAACTCGTGGTGGCTTTTTCAGGTTTACTAGCGGGCAGTGCAGCCATGTCCAGCGCGTCGAGGCAAGGTGCCTCGAAGATATCCCTACTGTACGCGAGTACTACTGTTTTCAATGCCACGAGTGACCACATAATCAATGTCGCGACCGCATAGATGCAACCAAAGATGCGAAAGAAAGATGAATCAAAGGTTGAACCAAGGTTGATAGTGAGGTTCGCGTAAACGCCCTATGTGTGATGAGCTACTCGTCGGTATGCAGTGCAGATGAGCATACACACATTCGGGAAAATCAGACCCCATGTCTGGACTTTGAATGGTATTGCCGACCGCCTGGCTACGTGTTGAGTGCTCAACAAGGCGAACACAGCCCACATGGTGCCCAGCGACCAGAGTACAAATGAAACCGCCACGCAGAACACATAGATGAAATGTCCAGTCGTCTGAGAGCCGAGGAAGGGGGATGCGCCAATGGGTAATGCGTCCCGGAAAAATTGACCCGTCAATAGGATGGAGTAGCCAGCCTGACCAGTCGGGCCAAGTGGCAAGAACACGGACACTATCCCTCCTGGAGGCGGGAGCCCATGCACGATCAGACGTAAGATGTAGATGGTCAACATCATGAGCGCCAGAGAAAGCCCGATGGAGACTAAGACCACGGAGGTGGAGACAGTGATAAGGGCGTGTTCCGGAGAGTACTTGTGCAGCTCAGGAGCAAGAATTCCACCCGTGGATGAAGCGACAATTAGTGTGACCACGGGAAGGAGCCAAACGGCCGACATGGCCTCTAATGAGTGAGTATGAGCAATCTTCCTGTGACGTAGGTGTCAGAGGATGCGAGGTGGGATGGAGGAGGAGACCAACATGAAATGCAGGATCCCGAAGCAGCACAAAACAGATACAACACAGTCTAGCCACCATAATCCCCACAGAGCGTAGAGGAACGGTTTTCCGCCGAAGCCGTACTCTTTGTAGATGAGGCCGACTGCTATATTTATCAATGTTGTCGCGCCCATTGGGAATGTTCCCGTGAATAGACTCTGAACCGGGTTACGTAGCATGATGGACCATATGTCCGGCCATAAGACGTAGCGGATCGCAGAGATCACGGTGAATGCGATGAAGAGGCATAGGTTGAGGAAGAAGAACACAAGTGTCATGACCTTCATCCCGTTAGTCTCTGTCCCATAGGGGAAAGCGTGGAAGAGGATGCTAATGGAGCCAGTGCCTATCAAGAACGCAGGTTACAAAAAGGTCGGGACAAAGTAGCAGCAGCACAAACCCATAGTGACTGCGAACCAGGCTGGAGCAAAATTGCTGTGCGGATCCTCAGTCAGACATAAGAGGCCGGCTTGGACAGAGAGGGGCTCACCGGATGACCGTTTTCATGGACTTTTGGCGGCGAACAGTAGTATCTGAGGCCATTGTAGTTACAGTATCAAGGCGCAGGAGGCCGAGTGGTGGTGGATGGGAGTCATCCATCCATGCGCCTCATTTGAGTCGCCAGGGAAGCGTATTCGGAATTACCGAGTCACGTCTGATCGACGGAATAAGGATGTCACCAAACTTAAAGGTTGCGATCGACCTGCATCAGCGAGGTTCCTCTCTCTCTCTCCAGCGTCGACACTTCACCTACCTCTCGACGGGCATGGGTCTGTTCCGCGTCTTCTCGTACACTGCCAAGTCAGAGGTCGTCGTCGTTGTCGATGGCGAGAAGGCAGTCGCGCCCACTGCCGACCAGTCCTCTGACGTGGTGGATCACAGTTCGGAATCCTCGCCCTCTGATTCCGCTGGACTCTCGCTAGCCTCCGCCTTACCAGATACCAGTGGGCAAGACTCTCCGGGATCCCCGTCGCAAGCGGTACAAGTCTCGTTGCCCTTGTCTCCCGTCGTTGCCGAGTCTAAACATAGGAAAAGGCGAATATCACTTCGCCCATTTTCCCGCCCTCGCGTTCCCGAGGAGCACAAACATACCCTCTCGGCTATCCAGGAGCACGAGAAGAAGGCAGACGCGACCGCTGCATTGTCCAAGAATATCATACTGTCCTCCAAGTCCGATAGAAAAGCCAAGGAGTCCGCCCTTGTCGTTCGTGCTCTCATCGTCGGTAGCAGCTCCGCTTCTCCCAAGGTTACTCCAGCCCTTGCCAGACCCCGTCTCAGCAAGGTCAAATCGCAGTTGATGAAGCCGAAGTCTGCGAACAAGCTCATTGCCAATCTTCGGCAGCTTTCCGCTGAGGACGCGCACAACCGTGACGCGCATAGCCACTCTAATGCCCCCATCCACGCTGTCTGTCTCGCGCATACCGATGCACAGGAGCACGAGCTCCACTTCATGCGCCTGTCCGGGCCCGACTCCGACACCTCCGACATTGCATCTGTATCCGCTTTCCCATCCGTCTCCTCCATCTCTCTTGATCAACTGAGTGAATTATTTAATGAGATGCATATAATAGACCTGGTGAAGTCTCCTGATTTTGGCTTGGGCCAACCTGGTGATGGTGTGGGCATCCTGGCCGGAGCAGTTCCGACAGCGGAAACCGTGCTCAATGGGATTCAGCAAATCACGCCACAGTTACTCGCCTTAGGGTACGCGACAGGCAAAGCAATAACCCCCGACCACACCGGTTCGTATCATGCTCTTCAAGTTTCTGGCGGAGCTTTCTCACCTCCTTTACATAGGCGTGTATCCTCCCAATGATCGGATGTCAGTCCTTACATGTGAGCGTTTGCTCTGTCTCGTCAACCAGTCATCGTCGTATTCACACCGTTCTTAGATTGGTGGGGCCTCGAAATTGCTCTTCCTCCTCCGTCATTGGACTATCTTAGTGTGAGAACAGCCCGCAAACCTTCGACATTGAGACTCAACCCGATGAATCTGTAGAGTGCCCATTCCATCTCAGGCGCTGTAGTCAACTTCCTTTCTGCCCTTGCCCTTGTGAACAATGGAGTCCGGGAAATTCTCCCCTTCGTCCGCTACATATCTCAATTCATCGACTTCGAGTTCAATGCAATCAAAGCTCAGAATAAAGGGCACGGCGTTGTCTGCGCTGCGACTTGGTACGTTAACATTCAACGAAGACACTTCAACGGCTAACGATGCGGTTCCAGGCTCATGCCAGCTGCGATGGTTAGCTGGCTTTCATTGGCTCGCTGATTGTTTCTCTCACCCATGTCTTTTTCAGGTACCACGTCCATGGGATTTCCCTTCCCCACCCCCGCCTCCGCAAATGATGCCAACGACAGCGGAGAAGGTCACAGGAGACGGCGATGTTGAAGCAGGCTCTGATTCAGTTGATGATAGTTTGCCCAAGGATAACGTCAACCCGGTTCTGGGGGACGAACCTACATCAGAGCCTGCGCCGGAACTTGTGATTCCTCCTTCGGCTACCGTCGAAACTTCTCCATCACCTTCGCCTCTCACTCCCCTTCCGAAGACAGCTATGGACGCCGGTGCCCGTCACGCTCCAATCACACCGATTGTTTAATCGATGAACCGCCTGTGTTATACACCCTTTTCGCCTTCACGACTTGACATGACCTTATGCACGATACACGATTGAACTCAAGACTTATATCCCGTTAGAACGTTCTCTTCCACTAGTATTGTTGGTAGTACCTCTTATATCCTTCTCATAGCTATACCTACACTTGTATACCATCGACATGTATTGGACTTTGTTTCCGAATCTGAATGCCATTGAAAACACCGTACTTACCTAGGCACCAATCGAGAGCTGCGAAGTGCGCCACAAGACGAGAGCATTCACATCCATTCACTTGGCGCTGTTCATTACAGCTTCGCCCAGTCAGGATTAACGTGTTTCATTTACAGTTACAACAGATCTATCCTAGATGATGTACAGAGATACATTACGTGAAGTTCAGGTTTGAATCACTGGGTGGTGACGACACTGTCAGGCTCTACATTGAAGAAGACTTGCGCGTCAGAACTATAGCGATATGGCAAACACGAAACACACCGATAGATTCAATGATGTCGTCGGAGAGCGATTTGAACGACGAGAGTTGATCTGGAGTGACCTTGGCCGCAAAGCCCTGAGGACGGTCAGTACGTCTTGGAGATGCTGAATGGCATTGCACGAACAGGTATCAAAGTTCCGTACGTCTGGGTCACTTCTCCGCCTAGTCATGATCAATCAGAACGGCGAAGAGTCTGGTGCTCAAGGTGACACAAACCTCCGTTATTAACTTGGTCAACATATTCCTTGATCTTGGATTCGGAGACGCCTTGTTTGAACATGATGATGACCTCTGTAGTGAGACTTGAGCTCGGAGAAGCAGACATCAGCCAAACCGACGTACTCTCAGACATATTGTGGCGAATTATAGATGTACTGGATCGTCGAAAGATAGCAGTGATGATGGTGGTTGATGACGATTACTGTAGGTGACTCCAATGCCGGAATCCGGATCCTTATAATGAAGTCCGGCCGCGGCAAGTCGGCTCGGCAGGATGCGATGCGATGGCGGCAAGATGGCCTTACTTTGTTCACGACTCCCACCATTGGACGTCGGCTCGAATTGAAATCTAACACCTAGGATGCGATCGGATCTATTCATAAAAAATTTCCTTGGGATATCGGATCAAACCTTCACTGCAAGAGGTCTCTGATCTCTGGATCTGGCGCGAAGTTGATCTCACGACCACCCCCTGCCTAAAGTAGTAGTGTGAGTCAGCATAATTACCTATAATTACTGAGCTCAATATCTTCAGATACATTGCAACTCGCGCACGGCTTCCCACAACCACTGTCTACACCATGAAGGACTAAATTCTACAATTTTCAATCACATCTGAGCACTGTGAATGACTAGCAAGGAGAATGGTATCCTGTAGCAAAGTGTCTTGCGTCAAATTTTGCTGACGGATCTTCTCGGACCGGTACACCGGTGGGGCACCCACGCGACATCACCTGTGCGTCAAATCCAGAGATCTGACACCTCTTGCTTCACTGCCAGCACACAAGTTTCTGAACCGGACACCCGACTTTCATGATGCTTCTATGGGCATGGAACCAAGGGACGAATATGCAGAACAACAGGTGACCTTGTGATGCTCGACGTCGTCGGCGTTTCACGAGACCCTTGAGTCTGATTTGGAGTACTACAACGTTGGCCGAAGCATCATATGCGTCTGGAAGACTGCCCGGCAGTCTTGTGCTTGACGCCTACCCTGAGGTGAGAATTGCTCTATGATAATATGCAAAGATCGTCAACACGGTGGTGGGTGATTAAGCTCCTCAACTGCTATACTGAATGGGTATCCAGGAAGTGCTGTCTTCCGCGCACGGATTCGAATCTAAGCGGGACTCGTACCTTAAACGCCACCCGCCGATGTAATTCGCTTGCTCGGTCTCACGGACCGCACCCCACTTGAACATTAGATCAATGAACTTATCCCCGTCCTAGCGCGTCTAGTTATTTTTGCGTCACCTACCGGAGGCGTGCTTCTCATCCTCTCTCGGAATCGGATGGAGCACCCCGTGGTCTCACTTATATAAGGACGGGGTCTCCCGTCTCATAGTTGTGGATTCGTCCTTTCTCCTTCCACTTCCTCTCCTCAGACACTACTATCCCCTACTAAAGTCATGGCTGACACCCCCGACGAGAAGTCGTTCACCAAGGTGAACATTTCACCAGTTCGCGCCACCGTCAAGGACGGCATACCTCATTACATGGGGCTCGCTGGTGAAAGTTTACTTACCGCTATTACCGTCGTTGCGACTCTTGGTGCGTTCGTTATCCGGATTGTGGCCAAATCGACTCACGGTGCGCTGTCTAGGCTTCTTACTCTTTGGGTACGACCAAGGAGTGGTACGTTATCCATTGATCTTATCAAGGTCCGGTGCTGAAGAGCTCCAAGATGTCGGGAATCATAGCAGCCCCACAATTCTATCGTGTATTTCCTGACCTCGATCCCGACCTTGTTGGTCACAAACACTCGTCGACGATGCAGGCTTTCTATACCGCTATATATGAAGTAGGCTGTCTTGCGGGCGCGATTTTCGCGTTGCTCTGGGGTAACAAAATTGGCCGGAGACGGAACATCATGATTGGTCTGTCGTCTGCTTAACCGGTCACTTCCTTGTGATTTACGCTCTTCTTCTCAGGTGCTTCCTGGGTCATCATTGGGACCATCGTCCAAATCACTGCCATGCCCGGGTACGTACTCTATCTAGCTTCTAACCAATATCGGGGCTAAGCTTCTGCAATCGTAGCCATAAAGCTGGACATCAGTTTGTGATTGGACGCATAATTACTGGATTTGGAGTAGTGCGCTACCTTCTTTCCTCTTGGCTGGCATTGTACTGATTCATCTCCATAGGGAAAGCATCTCTGCCGCTGCTCAACTGCCCCCGTTCTCATTTCTCATTAGGTCTCAACACTGCCACGATTCCCAGTTGGCAAGCCGAGTGCTCCAAAGCACACAATCGCGGTCTCCATATTTGTATTGAGGCCAGTATGATTGCGACTGGAACGGGTGGGTCACATTGAGCGTTGTGTCATTCGTTCTCGTGCTGATGCTTCTCAGTTATCGCCTACTGGATTGACTTTGGGTTTTCGTACATGGACAACTCGGTGTCCTGGCGTCTTCCCATTGGATTGCAGATGATATTTGCGGTCCTTCTGATCGCAGGGATCATACAACTTCCTGAATCTCCTCGGTATTTGCTATCAACCGGCCAGTACCTCGAGGGAGAACATGTGGTCGCTGCCCTCTCGGCACAAACAGTTGACTCCGAGGAGACCCAGCAACAGAAACGAATCATCGTTGAGGCACTGGAATCAATTGGAGAACTGCAAATCAAGCATGTTTTCACTAACGGCCCCTCTCAGCATTTCAGGCGCACTGTCATCGGCGCCTCGACTCAGTTGTTCCAACAAATTGGAGGCTGCAATGCCGTCATTTACTTTGCGTATGAACACCTTCGTACCTGCTTTCAATAATCTAATTCCGCCCCTAGTCCTGTTATCTTTCACACTTATATCGGACTTGAGCGTCGTCTATCCCTCGTCCTCGGTGGAGTCCTCTCGACTGTCTATGCGCTCTCTGCATTTGCATCCTACCCGATGATCGAGCGTCTTGGGCGGCGCAAGATGTTCATATGGGGGACAGCTGGCCAGGCATTCTCCATGGTAGGCGCGCTCGGACCTCTTTTTGTGCGAGACGCAAAACTGATATTTGTTAGCTTCTGGCTTCCTTCTGTCTCATCAAGTACAATCTCGAAGGTGACACCCAGAACCATTCGGACTATGGGGCCGTTGTTGCCTTGTTTTTGTTCTTGATGGCCTTTGGATGGTGAGCCGAAGTTCTCGATCTTCATATATCTTTTTCTGACTTTTGCTCAGCACTTGGCTCGAGTTGCCGTGGCTGGTACCCGCCGAAATCAATCCCAACGCTATCCGAACCAACGCGAACGCGATCTCTACCATGACCAACTGGCTCTTCAACTTCGCTGTCGTGATGTGGACCCCTCCGATGCTTGACAGTCTCGGTGGGTTTGGAACGTTCCTCTTCTTCGGCATCGTCAACCTCTGCTTCTTCCCGTTCATTTGGCTCTTCTATGTTGAGACCAAAGGTCGAAGCTTGGAAGAGATAGACATCGTATTCGCAAAGGCATACGCCACCAAGGAATGGTATGTCAGAGTTGGGAATGAGATGCCCAACTTGAGCTCCGCCGAGATTGAGAGCGAGGCTATCAAATGGGGTCTCGCTGGGGACGCCGAAGGGCGAATTGGCTCGCTTGATGAAGCAAGAGAAGGCACACTGAAGAATTGACTTACTGCTCTAGTACTATAATGACCTACAATGTCTCTAATGTGATGCGACGTTTATTACGGGCTGTAAAATCGTACGTAGAACAAATGAATGGTGCTCATCTGACAATGATCCGACGAGTCACGACCGCCCGAAGCCCCGAATGTTGACTAAAGCTCGGAACCGCCCTCAAAAGGAGGTTGCTCATCACCGTCATGTTCTCCGACCTCTGAATGTTGAGGTTCCCCCTGCATCTTGTCCGAACCATGCCAACTGTCACGCGCTCCTCTCAGCGACGCGCATCCGCTGCCAGCGGCACTAATGCAGCCGATGTTCAATTGAACACAACAACCAAGCCTGAGGTGTCATCGCCTGCAAAGCGGAAGGCGCCTACTTCAACAGGCACCAAGACCAAGCGAACGAAAACCATTCAATCAGACACCGTCACACCGTCATCTGCGTTGGACCTGCCAGCCAGCGAAGACAAGCTGATACCCGCTCAGCTCACCTTCTCTTTCGAAGAGGCCAAGAAGCATCTCATCTCTGTTGACCCACGCTTTGAAGATGTCTTCGACCGCTCGGAATGCACGCCGTTCCAAGTCTTGGAACGCGTTCATCCGTTTAGGTTCGACATCGCATCTTTAATTCATTGACCGCTGTGATAACGTTCAAGGCAGATCTTTAGCGACGTCAATAATGTAAGAACAAAGCTATTGGTTTAGCAAGGCACATTCGTGACTCATGATTCTGCAGAGGACAACAAATCTCGTGGAAAGCTGCTAAATCTATCAATCACAAGTTCAAGCGCCTGTACAACTCGACTTTACCAGAGGATGTGAATGAAATCGAGTCAGTGTCGTGACCTCTCCGAGTCTCTCCCCCTCATGCGTCTACCTTCACCAGTGACACGGATCAAGCTGATTTCTTCCCAACTCCAGCTCAAGTTGCTGCAACAGACCCGGCTGTGCTGCGCACAGCAGGTTTGAGTGGACGCAAGGGAGAATACAGTGAGTTCAATCGCTGCAATTTTCATCTCGCTCACCTTGGTAGTCCTTGATCTTGCCTCGAGATTTGCGGACGGACGTCTGACGACGGACAAGTTGATCCATGCAACGGATGAAGAATTAGCGGAGATGCTCATTGCCGTGAAGGGTATAGGGAGGTGGACAAGTAAGCTTCGCAACCAGGCTGTATCGTTCGACGACTCATGTCTCTAATAGTCGATATGTTTGCCATCTTCTCTCTGCGACGGCCCAATATCTTGCCTGTTGGCGACCTTGGAGTCCAAAGAGGCGCTCTGCGCTGGTTCCTGTCCCTCCACTCCGCGGACTACAATTACGCCCTTCGACCTGACAAAGTTACGGGAGGGGAAACCGACTCGAAGGACGCATCTGTCACGCAAGCGGAGGGGGAGGTGCAGACAGAGAGAGAGGTAACACCAACGCCAGGTGCTTCAAGTGTGGTGCCAGCAGTCCCATCCACACCGAAGCGATCAACAGAAGAGCTTCCGAATGTTCTTCCTCCTCTCTTCACACCCTCGATCAACCGCACGCTCAAGAAGACGCAAAATACCGACTACGTTCCGCAGCCACTCCCACAAGGCTTGACGACGGCTATGATGAAGAGTAGACTGGACACAAAGAAGAAGATCAAGTGTGTGCACCTTCTCAAATTTGAGCTAGTCTTGACATCATAATAGAGGTGCCCTCTTGACTCCCAAAGAGATGGAAGAGCTCACCGAGCCGTGGCAGCCGTATAGAAGTCTAGGTATGTATCTCCCTTCCATCCTAACAAGTCGTCAGGCGTGTATTATATGTGGGCTCTCGCTGACGGCTAGAAGTCAATTATTTCAGTGGTGTTATCCCGTAGACTCTAAATATTAATCGGTAAGTACATATAACACGTCTTTGGTACAATTCTGCAATCAACCTTTCCGCCTCTCCCTTCACCTTCTCACACCTTTTCAAAAATGTCTCCGTTGTTTCCTTCGCCACACTTGTATACTTTGCTGTCAACACCCCAACAATAGCTTTCCACGCCCTCTCTTTGGTCGTCACAATTTCCCACTTTTCGTTGTTCCTGACATTGAACAGAATGAGACGAGGAAAGGACGCTGTCCCTTTCTTCCTGCGCTTCATTGACCAGAGGTACCCGTATATCACCGTCTGGATGACATGATCATATGTCAGCGCCGAAACGAACTTGATCTCCCAGAGAGTCGTGTCATCCTTCCCGTGCTCGTGAACTATGTCCGCTCGCCCGGTCAAGCGGGTTTTCTGGTTCCCGATAACGATGTCCCGGGCCATGGATACCTCAATCTGCAGATCGGACTTCAGCTGCGCCAGACCAAACTCCGTGAACTGATCCGCCAGGCGTAGAGTTGCAGGACGAAGGTAAGGTGCCAACCAATCGAAGGAGTGGCCAGACATCTGCGCCCATCTCGACTTAAATCCCGAGCTTTTGCTCTCGTAATACGCTGCTTCCCGCGAAAACCACGCCGCTCTTTTCGCCTCATCTGCTAAGATATCTGGAGTCAAAGCGTTCGAGCTTTTGGCGCGGTTGAAAGCCGTAACTCTGCCAGTGAGCCATAACTCGAAGTCCGCAGTGACGGCCAGGCCGTTGAGATCGCTGACGGGCTCCCACATATTCTTGTTCGGGTTGGTGCAGATCTTGTCTGGAGCGTCAATGCACGCCAACGGAGGAAGCGGCGAAGAGAGCTTGACAATAGCCAAGTGTTCCTGTACGATTCGATCCAATTCCTCATCCCTGACATGCCGTGGCGCGTCCGTGGCCGCCACCTTCAACGGAAGCAACAGTCCCAGCTGTAGAGGGCGCCCTGGCTCGTATTGCGGGAGGGGCAGCGTGGGGACAAGGTTGACAAAGTTCGCATCCCGCTCCACAGCGTTCCAGTCAACAAATGGCATCGCTGGGAATTCGTGTGACTGCAAAACGACGAGTTGCTTCCTTGCACGAGTAAGCGCGACAAAGGTGGCATTGGGGCAGCGGTCGTCGGGCTGGTCTCTGGCAGCAAAGCGGAAGTAGGATGAATCGGCGCCGAGGACGATGACAAGATCGCGCTCGCTCCCTTTGAACTGGTGGTACGTGGATGGGATGAGTTTTCCTCTGACGATATCATCATCGAGGCCGTAGTCGGCAGTGGGCGGAGCTGAGGGTATTTGATGCCTCGTCAGCAGTTCGTTGACGAGCAGTTTCATGACGGCACTGCTTCGAACTGTAGGGGCGAGGATGGCGGTGTTTTCGTGGCCATATTTGCGTATGAGAGGAATAAGCAGCGCGACGATCTTCCGGACCTGTGACAGGTCTGCATGAACATAGAGAGGCTTGGGCCCATTGTGTGAACCCTCTATATAGGCTTCTCCGCCAAGGAAAGCGTTGTTGACAAAGTTGGCAGTGTTTCGTGAAAGGCGGAAGCTCTTGCTGAGCTGCTTGTTTTCCCAGGCATAAGGTGACAAGGCCTCAAAGTTGGTGGATGAGAGTTGGAGGTAGCGTTCGTCGGCGCCGCGAAAATCATAGATAGACTGCTTCGCATCACCAAGCACGAGGAGACGCGGAGAGTATCCATACCTTTTCGAAAGGGTAGAGACAAACGTGCAAGTAAGCCAATACAGGTCTTCTGTGAGGTCCTGCGTCTCGTCCAAGATGACCAGCATGTACTGGGGCATGTCAGGCCACGCTGGTGGCACGCGCCTCTCTCGGAGGCCGCGAAATATGGTGTCATTGTGCACCAGCACTTTGAAGAACCTAGATGCGAGCCCATGGAAGGTGTAGACGTCGGCAAGTGGGTACTCTGCTAGCCTTTTCTGCGTGTCCATCTGGAGACGCTTCGAGTAGGTAAGGATTGCCACTGGAGTTTCGAGGTTCCCTTGCAGGACAGCCTCGGCCGTGGCTGTTTTTCCTGCACCGGGGCGAGCAGAGACGATGACATTGCTGTTTCGGAGAGACTGGACCACTGCGTGCTGCTCAGGAGAAGGCGAGAAAGCGGTAGAGAGCAGTCTGCGGCTGAAGCGACGTGGCGGGCAGAGACGCGTTACATCCAGTCTCCAGAGGAACATGGGCCTCATCCCATCGTTGACCGTTTTTCGTGTCCTGTCAGGCGTCTCACGCGAAGCTGCATGTGCGGACCGAGCCAGCCGAGCCGTAGTGACGTAATTGGACAACGATCAGCCACGAACAGCTCTTCATTGACTCTCATTGCGTTGGCAGGCGTACTTAGCATGTCTTCGCGGTCCGGATACGAGCCGCTCTCCCAGACCACAGGCGACGAAGACGACGTTGGCGAGGCTGCGCAACTGCTGCCTGGCCCAACACATGGGCGCGCCCGTACCAACCGCCCAGGGAGCATTGACCTCAAGAAGCTCGACCATGCCTTCAAGAGGTGCGTCGCCGTGCATTGCGCTGCTTGTACTGCTTACATTACATGCTGCAGGTGGACGGAATCTATCGCCCAGAGAGTGAAGCGCAAAAAGACGACTCCAGACCACTCCAAGCGACAAATATGGCGAAGTGTCTTCGAGCCGACCATTGTATCGAATACGCCACCGCCAGTCTTCGTGTGTTGCTCGGCCCACCAAATTCTGCTCCTATTGACACTCTTATAGATCAAGACGCTCGATCATAAGCCTCCCATGACGCCAGAGGAATTCGAAAGGTGGGTTTGACTTCTCGTTCAATGTGGATCTGACGTGTTTGCATCAGTCTAGTCAAATCTGTCAAATCTGCGATTGCAGAGGGCATTCACCCCAAGATGATAACAAAGGGCTCCTCTGGTTCTTACTTTGCACGTGCGAAATCTGAGAATGGGCGTGTCCACACGGTTGCGTACGTGTTTACATCCTCCACGCGCTTCAGTGCACCAAATCTCGTTATCAAGTGTCTTCAAACCTAAAGATGAAGAGCCGTACGGAGCCCTTAATCCCAAAGTAAGTACTACGCCACGTATGGACCGCCATGCATGCATCCCATTGACTCTTGCTAATGAACACGCAGACCACAAAATGGATTCATCGGCAATTCCGATGGATAATACCCTTCGGCCGTGCTTGCCTCATACCCAATCTCAGGTAAGTTCTGCCAGTCCCATGCCTGTCTGCTGCTGAAGCTATGACCAGTTATATATCTGAAGCTGCAGCATCTCTGCTGGATGACAGGCTTTCCCTTCACATTGTCCCTCCGACAAAGCTAGTGTCCCTATCCAGCTCGGTTCGAGTCCCTTCTTTGTAGCTTCCGCCATACTGAACACGACACTAGTCCTTTTACTACGACTGGATAGACCGGAACGCCTTCAAGAAAGGGAAACCATTGCCGGACAAGATCGGCAGTATGCAGTTCTTCCTGAGTGGATTCCAGGGTATGAGATCATATCCTTTTGTCCAATTGTGCGGTTAGACTTTGACGTACCTTCCCAGACGCGTCAGAATTTCTGCGAAAATACCCTTGGCCAGGTCGCGCTATAGCCGATACCTTCGATGACTCTACACACAGGCAGCGCAGTGTCGCTAAACGCGCAATGAGTGCACTGAAGATCTTGTGCGGCAAGACAGGCGACTCTGAAGACATATATGACGATTATGAAGACGAACGACTTTTCGATGCCACGGAAGCTGACCCTCAAACGCCGTTCTACTGGAGTGCACCGCTTCAGCAAAGTTTCAGGGCAGAGCTAGAAAAGTATGTCGTTTCGTAACGCCGCTAGCAAGCCGTTGACATTCGTCTTTCAGGCTTGTCATCCTAGGTACGCATTCACGCAGCTTCTTAACTTGTCCACTGACATGAGAGGCCAGATTATTTGATGCTCAACACTGATCGTGGTGCCGATAACTACATGATTAAATATTGTGAGGTAGACCATGAGAAGTCGTTGGTCGATATAGAACCGTCTAGGTCCACGCGAACCGGAATGCCGGTCATGAGCGAACTACGGAAGGAGGCATCACCCAGGGTTCCTTCAATGGAACCCCCTTCGCCGTACCCATCAGCTTCCTTGGGTGCCTCATCATCGATGCCCAACCTAGATTACACTAAACGCCCACACATTCATATTGCCGCGATCGATAACTCGCTATCGTTTCCACACGAACACCCTCACGGCTGGCGGTCATATACATATGGCTGGCTCTACTTGCCCGTGTCAGTAATTGGACGCCCGTTCAGCGAAGAAACACGGGATCATTTCTTGCCACTGTTGACGTCCAAGGGATGGTGGGAGGAGACGACTTATGAGTTGGAGAAGCTCTTCGCGGTCGACCCAGACTTCCATCCGAAGATGTTTAGGGTAGAATTCTTCGAGTTCTTTTGCCTTGTTTGACTTACTTATATCATATCCTCTAGCGGCAACTGGCGGTTATGAAAGGTGAGTCTCCGCCTGAAGATGAAGGACGATCAATATATCAATGTCGCAACAGGACAAGCATGGAACATCATACAATCTTTGAAGCATACTGTAAGCGTCTTTGGCTTCTTTCCACAGGCAATCGCTGATTCTTTTTTAGGACGAAGGTACTGCTTCCGCCCACTCTCTTCTTTGTAGCTAACACGCCGAAGGCCCTCTGGAGTTAACACGTCGCCAAACGGTACTAGTCTGGGACGACGAGGTTGAGCTTTCTGAAGAAGATCTCGAAGACGGTGCCGGTCCGTTGAGTCCTCCTTCACCGAGACTTTCTATCAGTAGCGTTCCTTTGCCGCGAAGGATGCGGAGTCAAAGCTCAGACGGCAGCTACTTCCCTCCGCCCATCCAACGGGGTGTAACCGACATGAACGGGGCTGTCCGACCAGTACCGTTCGTGTCGAAGTTCCAGAGGATACATCCGGGTACTACTGGTGTTACGGTGCTGGAACATCTGGAGCGTCTCGATGCCGTGGAAGCCGGTCTTCAGCGTCTCAACGTCGAAGATGGGCAAGACGAGGAAGATGATGTCGGCGAAGCGTCATCCTCTTCCCGCCCTGTGAATATCCGTAGAGGCCACACAGCGTCGTCATCCTTGGCCGGGATGTCCTCATCAGCTGGACTGCCAAGATCTCCACCTAATGCACCAATGTCCCCGATACTGTCGCCTCCTGGCAGTCCTTTGCCGACCGTTCACGAAGTACCATCTATGGCCAGTTCGATGACCGAAGAGGATCTGGTAGCCATGTCGAAGTCTACTTCACATGTTGACCCCCCTCACAGTCGGTGGGCGAGCCAGGGGGCCAGGAATGCCGACTGGCTACAGAACTCCGACCAAACACCCAAGCGTACTGTAATCGTCGAGGTGCGTCGATTTCCCGGCTCTGGGGTTCATAAATGCTCATTCTTTCCAGCGACTGGAAACTGTTGACCACAAACCCATGTGTTCCTGCTGGTGAATACATATATAGATCTCTACTACTGGTACTGTGATGAACTCGCGCACTCAAGGACGCAATGTACAATACAAGAAAAATTGTTCCCCGGATGAATATTCTCCGTGCTCTACAGGACGTTGACAAGAGGGTATATGTACAGCGTGTTGTGAGTATTACCAGCCGACATCGCCTCCTTCGAACGCGTGTATCGACACCCCTCGCTCGCCGAGCGACTTTCGTAGGACATGTCGCTCCAACGAATATATCTCGTACGAGTCCGCGGCGAGCTTCATTGCACGTATGTGATCCGGGCGCGAGTTCGCGGCCATGGCATGTTTACGGCTCTGCCAGATGCAGGTCGCGAGGTTCATCCCTGTTTCTTGATTGGGTATTCCATACCAGTATAGGATCAGCTGCACACGTCAAGGCGTCAGTTCGTGTGTCGAATGGGGTAAAATGACGCGACGCGTACCCCTCCATTCCGGATCGCCTCTTCGTGCGCCTTTTTGTCTGCTTCGTATAGTGCTGCAATAACGTTAGCTTTAGGACATGCCTGAAGACCGTGCCGAGCACGTACATCCTCCGTCACTCCCGGCTTTCCGCTTACTCCTGAATACGACGCAGTACCACTCCCGCTCCTCATTTTCGGGTAACACAAGATCGGACCAATTGAAGGCTTCGGCATAGGCGGTGGCTGCATAGTTCGTATCCAGTGGTGTGAAGTGATGGAGAGCTTTGTGGAGAGACAATGATGCGGGGTCAATGTTCGGAAGACGAGTCTCTGTGACAAGTGGGGGTTTGGCGCTGTCTATTGGTATGGGCGCGAGTTGGTCGGGGAGAGACGAGAGGAGTGGAGGGAGATAGAGCACGGGCGCCTCGCGCGTCGGGGACTTTTGCCCGAAGGTTGGCGGCTGATGGGGGTCCTGGGCGTGGAGAGACAGCTTTCCGGCAGACTCGGACGAGGAAGCCTCGGCGGGATGGGGCGGGTGGGTGAAAGTTGCAGTCATGGCACGGACGGGCGAGTATGTGGGGTGTGGGGAGCAGAGAGACTGCTCATATACTTAAAAGCTGGACGGCCGTAAGCCGCAATTATTCCGAAGCATGGTGTGAGAGTGGCAGCCGATGGTGATTATGGCGCGATCCGTGCTGCTGCAAGGACCCGCGGAAGCATATTCTGAGTTTTAGCCAAGAGGCCGCCATTGAACCGACACATGGTTTTACAGGCCGGCTGTTGGCGACTGCAGAAGAAAGCCTCGTCGTTGGAATGGCCAGCTAGTCCCCAGAGTCGTGCGCCCCACCAGCACCAGTATGAGAAGGAAGATCCACTCTGCGGCGAGGGATACGTAAATCGCTATGCGAGCAGATTGTGTAGTGCAAGTCATTGAATTGTTCCAATGGCGTGCAGATAGCTCGTTCATAGAGACAACATAGCGATAGCACAGTGAGCATCGATAGAACTCAGAAGGCGGTAGTAAGCAGGACGAAGAAGGATCGGGGGAAGATGGCGGTGTTTGCCGATGAACAGTAATAAACGAATGAAAAGGGACACGTAGGTTCGGATTTTCCGCGTCGGTGAGGAGGCTGGAACGCGGCCGACGCATGATCGGCGGGATAGAGCGGGAAAGGTTGTGCTTGCTTTGTCAGCGGGTCAGGGTTCCCACAACATCCTCAGCGGCACTCATCATGGCTACGAAGAAGGCGGCTGAATCGACGCTCTACCATCTCAGCCCCAAGGGCTTCTGGAAGAAATTCCGTATGTTATAGTGCGAGTTTGAGCAGACTGTCGCTGACGACGAGCGCAGGAGATGCCATCGTCGTGAACCCCGAGATCAGCAGCGGTCTGCCATTGGCTGCAGTCAACAGATTCCCGCCCCCGGCGTCCCGCCCAGAGAAGTACTCGACCCCGGCATCGAAAGGCGCGTGACACCGCCGTCTCTCACTGTCAGCCAAAACTTACACCATCGACTGTAGCTTCGGATATCGCGCAAAACCCGTACTGGAAACGTGACGTTCGTCGTGCATACCCCCAGCTTTCGGTCATCACCCAGTCGGAACTGTCGACGCTGTTGATAGAGCACTCTACGGGCAAAGCGTACGTGACTTCCATCGTTGCCGCCGTCGTGGTCACCGCGGACTGACACTCGGCTCTAGTGTTGCAGCCCCCGCCGAGGGAGAGACAGCGGTCGCCGATGCGCCACAGACGGCCATGACGCTCTCGGAGGCCATTGCGAGCATCACAGCGACGACCAAGGTGTACACGGAAGACAAGCTGCCGCCGACGATACCCACGCCGTACAAGCGCTGGGTGCCCGAGAAGTCGCCCGACGCCCCGCATCCTCCTTACACGTACTTTCCCATGTCTCTATACAAGTAGAGTAGCCGAAATAGAATGTAGAATGATTGAGCCAGCCGTCAAGCAGCCGCAAACAATTATGAGCCATGTCTGCACAACCACCACCACCACCAGCCCAGCTTGCCAACGATCCTCGGTATCACGTTTCGCCCGCCCCGTTCACCGCCGTCTGCTCACCGTCTCCCGTCAACCAGGGTATACTTCTCCAAGGAATCCGAAACCTGGCGCTATGAAGAAGACGACGGCACCGAAATGGAGTACGACGCCGGCAAGGGCGCTTGGCTGCCTCTGGTGCGCAGCGTCCCGCCGGTCCCCCATCCAGTGCTCACCCCATCCAGGTCGACGACGACCTCATGAGACAGCAGCAAGCAGCGTACTCCATCTCCGGCGTCGACGAAGAGGCCAGTCGCGTCACTTCTCAGTCCTGTGGCTGACCCCGAGCCGTGAATTCCTTCGCAGACCCCCGCCGCGCCAGTCACCGCACGCGCTAACAAGAAGCGCAAGGAGCCCGATTACACCTCCGCCACCGCCGTCGGCGAGGGCCATTCCATCAAGCGCGGCAAGCAAGACAAGAAGGACAAACCCGCCGCAGAGCGCAAGTCCAAGAACACGGCCATCTACGCCACAGGCCTGCCCGCAGACACGGAATTTGACGAGCTGCTCACCTGCTTCTCCAAGTTTGGTGTTCTCGAGGAAGACGACGACGGCGAGCCCAAGATCAAGATGTACGCTAAGGATGACGGCACATTCAGCGGTGACGCCTTGATCGTTTACTTCAAGGAGGACTCGGTCGTGCTCGCGCTGAACATCTTGGACGAGTCCGAGCTACGCTTGGGCGACCCAAACAGCATCCTCCACCTCGCCAAAGCCGACTTTTCCCACAAAAGTGCTGCCCATTCTTCCACGGACGCCCCACACCAACCCCGGAAGACCGTCGACAAGAAGAAGGCTTCCCGTCGGATTGGTAAGATGCAAAAGTCCGTATCCTTTTCCAAACCCGCTCGAATAGATGCCAACCTTTCGCTGTCCAGAAAACTAGTCGAGTGGGACGACGAAGATGGGTTTGGACCCGCCAAGGAACCAGAAGAGACCGTGGCTCCGAAGATCAGTCGCGTCGTTGTCCTCAAGCACATGTTTACCTTGAAACAACTGGAGGAGGACGCGGCATTACTCCTTGACCTCAAGGAAGACGTCCGAGACGAGTGTTCCTCCCTCGGAGAAGTGACGAATGTAGTGTTGTACGATGTAAGTCCCCAATCTCATCTATCAGTTCCTGAATCTGAGCCTACCACAGAAAGAAGAGGACGGTGTCATGACCGTCAAATTCCGAAGTCCTGTTAGTGCTCAGGCTTGTGTTCTAGTGCGTCTATCTCTCGACCACTGGTATTCTACGTGCTAACGCGTTCTTCCAGAGAATGAATGGACGATTCTTCGATGGTCGTCGCGTCGAAGCATCACTGTACTTCGGCAAGCAGCGTTTCCGAAGGAGCGGGGCCGGTGATGAGGAAGAGGGCACGGAAGAGGAGCGCCTAGCGGCTTTCAGCGCATTCTTGATGGATGAATCATGAACGAGCGGGCAGGCGACGAATCCAAATATCGATGTACATTACATTTCCCACTGGCCGGGTTTTGCAGACTGGCGCGGTGCTGGTTAGGCAGGACAGATCTATGGATATCTTTTCAACTCAACTGATGACCTTCCTCAGCCAGACTGTTCGACTCGGGCGGCTGCCTGTCATGAGACATGTTGTTATAGGCCGGGGCCACAAGGCCTGGCAAAACGATATCGATTCGATAGCTACCCCCTACGTCACATTCATCACGGTGTTTGAGGGCGTTGTCGTTTTTTGGTTCAAGCCCACCGGTCTACATCCATGTTTCGACGGACAGACCTGCCGTTTTTCTTGCCCGTTTCTCCATGTTCTAATAAAGTGTATAGGAGCTCGAGGTGAGTCCCGGTCATGACCTGAGGCCTCGAAGGGAGGGCCGCGACTCACGACTCAAGACTCAAGTACCCACATACTCACCGACTGACGTTAGTGTTACCAGGCTGATGCGGGACCCACATCCCGGCCTAATCATCGGTATCTCATTTTTTTCAGATCCATCTTCCTAGGCTTTCATGATCCAACATGACTTCATGCGCAGGGAGCAAATTGAAGGCAGTAGAAAGGCTCATCGGCAGTCATACGCGTAAGTTCAAATGTCGGACGACGACGTGTCTAGATATTACCTTTGCTCAGTCGAGGTACCGGTGATCAAACTTGGAAGATTTCAGGGACTTGGTGCACTGCGTTTGCGCATACATTATTTGCGTCATGATCCGATGACGCTCGCAATCCGGTCAATGGTAAGTGTACCGGTAAGCACTGGGTAAACGAATCCTTTTGAGTTCGATAAGTATGGGCGCCACATTTAAATTCTCGGTCCCTCCATGCTAATCAGTTCTCATGCCTTTAGTCTCCTGCATACATGACGCATCGCGTCTTCCCGGCTACCGTCATTACCTGCTATCGGCGGTGATTCTGAGCACCAGCAGCGTAACGTAACGTTGATGCTCTTTGCAGCTCTCTGAGTCTTTGCCTCAACTCCTCACGTCCCAGGACTCTTCTTCTTCAGTACGGCTCGTCTATGATGTTTTGACGAAGTGACTCGCGACAGGAAGGACTCGTTGCGGTCTTTCTTCTCACGGACGATGTATACTGGAAGGACCATCACGTTCGCCTGCTCGCTGTGATAACAACCTCGTCCGCCGGACCACTGGCATGCTTTTCAGACTGGAAAGTTTGTGTTTGAATCATCCCGTCCGCAGGTTGATTGACATTGGGCGCATCTGCATCCGCTGACTTAACAAATCGCGTGGGGTCTGAGTGTCATGATAGTGTCTGCTCGAAAGCTCGTTTTTAGACTGAAACCTGGTTTTCCTACGGTTTTCATGAGGCTGCTGAACATCTCGTACACGCTTCGTACACACCCGCAGGATTCTCTCTCCTCTCAGGTGGGTTTTGAGTTGCATTGCTTGCCAGTGCTTGACAAATCTCTACGACGCTTCCGTACAGTTCAACTAGTGCATGACTGCCGGACCTCTCCGGCTGCGATATACTGTATATACGACCCAGGCCGAACAAAACGGACTGTAATACAACACGAGCCTTTGGCCCTTTCCCTTGGAGACTATCGTATATCTCCCCACATCAGTAAATGCTGTACATGTGAAGGCGCGTCTGGATTCCGGAGGCTGGCATACCTGTGACGACGTTCTAGCTTGGTGCACATGTCAGCTGCCTGCTCGCGTCCACCGCATTTGCACACCGCTGCGAAGGGAAACTAGAAGTAGAGAAGCATGGTCAAACCTTGTGGGAGGTGTACTCGCTCATGATAGCTCGTGGATCAGAATGGGACGCTTCAGGGACGCTTGACGATGTACGATGCTTGGAGATTCTGTATCGACAATGAATGGATGCGCTGGGTAACAAAGATGCTTCGCTCTGACACGTTCTCGAAGCAGGGCTGGTCATCGGAGGGAGACAACCTCTTCCCTAGACTAGTACGCATGTCGCGGAGTCGCTCAAGTTGATATCTCTACTCCTCTCTCCATTCAACCTTGCAGAACGAGGTCTCGCCGGTCGGGATGTGGGACCACGCCGCCCGTGGGCGGTCGTTCAAGACAACGTCCGTTTACCAAATTTAGAGTAATGTTCCATTTTTTGAGACCGATGCCATTCACATGAACTTGAAGGGACCGAAATTATGCGGGACACATGTTACAAAGGGGAAGAGTAGCCAGTACAGAGTGCCGGACTAGGGCATGCGCAAATCCCACCAGTAGGGGTAAGTTTATAAGCCGGAGCGGCATACAAAAGAAGTGCGATATCTTAGGCTATCTTAAGCCTATCTTTTACGTACCGGTCACTAAACGGCCGGTTGCTTTGACTATTTGAACGCGCGATGTTTACCTAGACAGACTAGTTGCTGCTGTGCCAACACCATGGCTCCCCGTGATGAAGAGAAAAGTCAGTGCGCTTCTCTATCCGCTCGTCTGTCCCCTTCCTTACGATCCAAGGTCTCGCAGATGCTTCGAGCGATTCCATCCATTCTCAATACCTTGGGAGGGCTACTGGAGAGCAAGCCAACCTCAAACGCTCGTTGAATGGCAGACATACCGCTCTCATTGCCATTGCGTCTGGCATTGGTGCGGCTACGCTTTCCCTCAGCATTTCGAGTCACATCTGACTTATATTTCAGGCACTGGTCTTTTTGTGGGTCCATGTTTTCGTGTAGGTTTTCTGGTCGTTACAACGCGTTTTAGCTCGGATCTGGTACTGCACTGGCTGATGCTGGTCCTCTCGGTACGCGTTGACTCATGTTCGTCGGACGTCAACCGCTTACTCGCCTATGACTATAGGGCTCTTGATCGGATATGCCTTAATGGGCCTCGTAACTTCTGGCGTCGCGTTCATCAGTGCTGAGACTGCTGGATTTCTTCCGGTCAGTGGGGGGTTCATTCGTACGTATCTCTGGCTGAAATATAGGAATGTTTCTCACAATTCTATCAGGTCATGTCCCAATGTTCACGGATAAAGCACTGGGGATAACCGCAAGTCTATTATTCCGTTCGGTGTCCCTCGACTTCTGATAGCTTTTTTCCAGGTGGGATACACGTTCTGGTATCTATTGTCCATCACCGCATCCGCCGAAATTGTCGCCGCCTCCAGTCTCATTGCTTACTGTACGTTTATCAAACTGCTCACACGATCCGGCCTCATCGTTTCTGCTCATCCCAGGGAGACCGGATCTCAATGTGGCCATCTTCATCTCAGTTTTCGGGGTTTTCCTAGTGGCTTTCAACTTTCTTCCAGTCCGACTATACGGGGAACTGGAGTTTGTTTTTGGTGTCATCAAATCTCTTTTGGTCATTGGTCTCATTCTTGCTGGTCTCATTGTGGATGTCGGGGGCTCTCCGAGCGGGGAAGTATGTACGCGCCTCCTAGTGTGAGACGCACTCTCATTCCTCGTCAGTACATCGGAGGAAAGAATTGGCACCCAGAACCCATCAAGGAGTATCTTGTTGAGGGCAGTACTGGACGCTTCTTGGCTATATGGAGCACTCTCAGTATGTCAGATTTGTATCCTGGTATCTTCCTGGAGTCTGATTGTCTGGGAACAGTCAATGCCGCATTCGCCATGGGAAACATACAAATCGCTACCAGCGTTGGCTCGGAAGTTAAAAACCCGCGGGTTAACTTGCCTAAAGCTATGCGACGCGTGTTCTGGAGGATCTTCTTGTTTGTAAGGCATCATCTCTCCATACATCGGACTAGAACTTATGAAAACTCGAAGTACATCCTGTCCCTGCTATTCGTGGGTCTCTTGATTTCAGCTGACGATCCCCGGCTGGGAACGGGTGGCGCGACGGCCTCGTCGCCTTTTGTGCTGGCTTTCCAGACAGCTGGTATCAAGGTTCGGTTATTTTTCTCGAACGTTGCATTTGATGAAACATCTAGTAAATGTAGGTTCTCCCATCCATCATCAATGCCGTTGTTATTACAAGTGCATTCTCCTCTGGCAATGGCGTCTTGTTCCTCGCTTCACGTACGCTCGTCGGTCTCGCTTCGGACGGCTTCGCCCCGAAAGCTTTCCTGAAGACCAATCGTTTCGGGTGCGTCGTTGCGTTATCACACATTGCGTCTATTAAAGTCTGTGTCTAGTTCGCCGTACTGGGCTGTCACAGTATCGTGCCTGTTCCTACCCTTAGCTTATCTCAATTGTGGCGGCGAAACTCCAGCAACTGTTTTCAGCTGGTTTACGTCGCTCATGTACCTCGTCTTATGACCGTTACCACTCCGGTTACTGATTATCTATTTCAGAGCTGTCGCCGGGCTGAACGTCTGGTGCACTATCTGTCTGGCATACGTGCGATTCTACTATGGCATGAAACACCGCGGTTATAGCCGTAATGATCTCTTTTACAAGAGCTGGGGTCAGCCATATGTCGCCAGTGCGTCTTACACGCAGCTCATCTTGGCCTTGATTATTGATTTTTCTTCCAAGTCGCATGTGGCGTAATGTGCTTCCTGATTGTTTTTTTCTCTGGATTCGCTGTTTTCTTCCCTGGCAATTGGACAGTGTCTGGCTTTCTGTCTAATTACGTGTGTTGCTCTGTCGTGGAACCGAATGCAGCTGACCCTTCCTCGCAGATTAACTGCTTCATTTTCATCGCGTTGTATTTGGGACTAAAGGTCACGATTGACTCGCCCTGGATTTCCTACGATAAGATGGATTTCTCAGAGATGGACGCGATCAGGATTGAGAAGAAGGTGATAGAGGAAGAGGAGGCACACCGACCGAAAATCCCTTGGTGGCGCCGCATGATAGAGAAACTCTTAGACGAGTAATTTGAACATAGACAACCATAGACAACCTGTCTACTTATGTACCAGTAGCACTAAGTATATGATGATTCGGATTGCCTTCTTCCTTCAGCGGATTCCCGGTGACATCATTTGATTCTGTCAGGTTCCTTTCAGGTTCATCGTTTCATGCTTTCAATGCGTCCCCCATCATCATTATCACTTCTCCTTCCATTTCTCGTTCTGAACCTGGCCCCGTATGGCCTTGCGTCAAAAGGCGACAGAAGCCACATTTTCAAATCATGTGTCTCAGAATGTGAGGCTTTGCAATGCCACGACACGTCAGACCTTCAGTTACCGCTTGCCTTGAAACTGGCGTTCTGGACATGCTCCGATGTATGCAAGTATGACTGCATGCACGCAATGACTTCCATGGACTTGGAAACTGGATCTCCGGTGAAACAGTACTACGGGAAGTGGCCTTTTTGGCGTCTTGGAGGCATCCAAGAACCAGCGTCAGTGGCGTTTTCGCTGCTGAACTTGTTAGGCCACGTCGCCGGAATAAAGAGACTTCGACGCGAAATGCCACAGGATCATCCAATGAAGCGATACTACTATGTCTGGGCTTTCGCAAGCATAAACACATGGGTATGGTCTTCCATCTTTCACACCCGCGGTCCGTACAGTTCACTGTCCCGATTGCTGCTTCTGACTGCGTATTTCTAGATATGTCAATAACAGAGAAATTGGATTACTTCTCTGCGGCAGCCACAATCCTCTTCGGACTGTACATGTCTGTCGTCCGGCTATTCCATTTCTATCGAAAGACCACAGCTCTATACCTGTGGTCTGCGATATGTACTATTGCTCTCATATCGCATGTGACGTACCTCAGCGTTCTTCCCCGCTTCGACTACACCTACAACATAATATCCAACTCCATCGTCGGCCTAACACATAACTTCCTGTGGCTTTGCTACGCTCTTCCCTCATCCATGTCGCTACTACAACGATATCCTTTGCGTCCAAAATCCTATAGACCGCCCTTCGCAGGTCTAGCGGCGTATCTGGTGCTGTTCACGACCGCGGCGACGGGTTTGGAAGTCTTTGATTTTCCTCCCATTGCACGAATCCTCGATGCTCACTCGTTGTGGCATCTTGCAACCGCTTTCATTGCGCCATTCTGGTACCAGTTTCTCATACTGGACAGCAACGATGCGGGATGGAAGACGGCATCAATCAAGGACGAATAACTTCAAGTAAGGTTCCTAATTCTGAGCATTCACCCCACTGACCGTTACGAGTGTAGTTGACGCTAGTATCGTACCGCTGGACACGAGCGTGGCGTTCATTGTACAACTGGCAGCATGTATGTAGCGTAGCATTCACTGAGCATGTCTGTAAAGACCTCGCAGAAACAGACTCTGACTATTCATCACCAGGACTCAATTGTATCAGTGGAAGATTGCGATCCTGACCGTTCCTCTCTCTGAACCTCCCTTTCCAACGACTCTAAGTTGCTCTTCTCAGACAGCGGATCATGGTGCTTCTTGAACACAGCGAATCAGAATCGGTCGCAAGAACAACACAAAAGAGGACACACCGCTTTTCCGGCAGAACGGGATTTTCCTCGAAGAGGCGAGATGTAAGTTCCAGGCGCTGGAGCGAAATGGCGAGGGACTGGGGGGGATTCAGGCTTTGAGGGCGCCTCTGGAGGAGGAATTGCGTCCTCCGGCGGTGCGAAGCGAAACACTCCATCGGGAGACGGTAGACCAAGAGAAGGTGTTTGATGCCTGGGGGACGGGACTTTGACGGTAACAATGCTTGGCGTTATCGGCCTGTCGGTCACTGGATGAGGCGCTGGTGAAGAAGCAGATATGCGCAGTTGCAGGTCATCGCTGGAAGATGGGCGCAGCTCGGCACGAGTCGGTAGGTTGATGTAGGTAGGTGCAGCGTTCGATACGAGTGGCGCACTTGGATCGAAAGGCTTCCAGTGGAAATCCAGATCATCAGTATCAAGGTTGGTCGTCCAGTCCTCAAAAGGGACAGGCGAAGAGGACAAGTCGGGGTGTTCAGCAGGTGAATCAAAGTACAGCGGCCGAGACGAGAAATATCCGGGTCCTGGCGTCGCATATACATTGGGAACATCAAGCAGGTCCGATTCTGGGTCGTGTATACTGATCTGCTCGGCAATATATGGAGAGTCGTTGGGTAGTTCGTCAGAACGATCAGCAATAGGAAAGTCGGAGCTAGGAGGAAGCATTTCGGCAGGGGATGACGATGTACGCCCAAGATATGGGGAGGCAAGTGCTCGTATTGGCATTGCTAAGCGAGGAGACCTTGTCATGATCGGAGCAGCGGGTCGAGCAAAAGGAAGATTGAAGGTAGAGTGAACAAGTTGGGCTTTAGGACGAGGCAGAGGCGGAGGAGGTCCGACGATGTGCGAGTAGATGTCGGCCTGCGGGAGCAACGACGTCGTCGATAGCATGCTGGTCATATGCGGTCGTGCAGAGTCCACGTGCGGCGATGTTGCTGATGCTGGGCCGGGCGTGGTGAACGGGACGAAGTCAATATTGTCGGAATTAGTGATCTCCATCGGGGCAGGGTATTGGGGGTTGTGAGAAGTTTCATCAAGGATGTGAGAGGCGGGCGCCATCCTGGATGAATTTGGTCGCGATGTGTTCGCTACGGCTTGGAGTTGTACATCGTAGGCGAAGGGATTATCGTCACCGGACTCTTGCAGCTCCGGCTCCGGCTCCCCCAATGTAGGAGCATCGAGAGTGGCTTGAGATTGTTGGCGAGAGTGGGGCATGAGGAGGCGGAGAGGATGATGATGGTCCAGCGTTGAGAATGTCTCCGTCAGCCAGCCCGGCAAGGCCTTAGCGGGGGCAGCGGGAAGAGCCTACGAAGCTGATTGAGCGCGTAGACGGAGAATTTCATAGGGTCTTGTACCAGCTTGGATGACGGACTCGACAGGAGGTCCGATTCGTCTTCCTCTGCGAATTGACCTGTTCTCATCTTGATGAGGGAGAAGTCGCGCCCCAGACGACCTGCATCGAGTCCGTCGTACGCGTCGAGGGGTGTCCTGGGTACGTCGTAGCTGCTGACAGATGATGAGCCAATCGAACGCGTCCGGGTGCGATTCCGCCTTGTGGGCGAGCGATGGGTTATGTTCATTGTCTGGATCATGCCATCAAAGCGCGCGTTGAGTCCTCCGCCCCTCTTTCTCTTGGGCAAGGGCATCGTGTCTTTGGAAAATCAGCGTCTTGATCCCAGAAAAGGCCAAGGCGCGCAAGATTTACCAGAAAGATGTGCAAAAAGCGCTGACGCCGACCTGGGCCTTCGCATGAATGACGAGACTTTTAGACACGAGACGAACGTACCCTGAGCCCCCCATCTCAGTCTCTGAAAAGAGACGAGAAAGACCTGGCATGATGATCGCGGAAGAGAAGAAACCTACCGAACAGAGTATGCTCTCATCCAGGCTTGGTGATCCAGCCTTTATCGGTAATCTCCGTTCGCCCATTCAGTCCTTTTCAGTCCTATTTACATAGTTTCTCTTGGTCTGCAGACTCTGCGCCTTCATGATGTCCTCAAGAGATTCCCTGCGGGTCTGCGCATACAAGCCGTCGGCATCACGATTTGCAAATCCAGTGACAAATCCGCACATGGTGCCCCGACAAGGGCGTCTCAGACCCGGCACCGTCTTGCTTTCTCTGTCTCCCTTCAGCAGCGACAGTGATGAAGGAGCCAAGCGTGCAGAAAGGCATTCCACTACCCATCACCTCTGTGCCGCCCTCCTCACGGCCAAAGTGGCGACGCTCCCTTCTTATCGTTCTTGCCATTGTCCTTCTGCTCTCGACGCACAGAGGCTGGTTTCACGATAGACACGCGCATATCGGACGGAATCCTGCATACCTCATCCAGGCCCAGCATGGGGCTGTTGCAACAGAGAACAAACGCTGCTCTGACATCGGTGTCTCCATCTTGAGGAACGGTGGTAATGCAGTCGACGCTGCGATAAGTGCTGTTTTGTGTATAGGCGTCGTCAACATGTTCTCGTACGCGTCTTTTTCGTTGTTTGATCAATCCCTGATTCGCCATAAGGTCGGGGATAGGTGGTGGAGGCTTCATGACCGTTCGCTTACCGCCGAAGTATTTCAACGGCTCATCTGAAGTCTACACCGTGGATTTTCGTGAAACAGCGCCGGCTGCTGCTTATCCCGCCATGTATCCCCCTGGCACGAATGTCTCTCGGTATGGTGGACTGTCGATTGCAGTTCCAGGCGAATTGCGTGGCTTAGAAGAGGCTCACAAACGCTGGGGCTCTCTACCTTGGAAGCACCTCCTACAGCCCATCGTCGACTTGTCCGCAGGCTGGGAAGTTGATAAGGAACTAGGCATTCGTATTCCGGTTCGTGAAGTCAGTTTTCCCTTCGTGAGATACGCTGACCTTACCCTCAAGTGGTTTCCGGATCTTATGCTCAATCATCCAGATTGGAGCAGTATCTTCGCTCCGGAGGGTGTGTTTTTGAAGGAAGGAGACTTGATCCGAAGAACAAACTATTCAAGAACACTGGCGAAAATAGCCGAAGAAGGTGCTGATGCTTTCTACACCGTATGTTCCACCCATTTTCATGACAATGGCTCACTTGAAACCTCAGGGAGATATTGCCGATGCCATCATCCGCAAAGTCCAAGCTTCTGGTGGTATCATGACGCACGAGGATCTTGCCAACTATACAGTTCGCGTCGAAAAAGCTTTGGAAGGCTCATATCACGGCCGGAAAGTGTACACGACTCACGCGCCGACGTCGGGGCCAGGTACGGTGCAACTGCGTATCGTCGTCTCATGTTGCTGAGGCAAACGTGACAGTTCTACTTCACATGCTCAATTTGATAGAGAAGTTCGACCTGACGGAGAGGACTGATCTCAACGTCCACAGATTGGTGGAAGCAATCCGTTTTGGCTTTGCGTCGAGGTGAGCTTTCCTTCTCGGTATGTTGATAACGAACGCCTGACCTAAGGTTCTGCACAGAACCCAGATATGTGATCCAGCGTACCAGAACAATACAGAAGCAATCAACAATATTCCCACAAAAGCGTTTGCAGACTTGCTATCATCAAACATAACCGACGTACTTTTACATTTCATCTCCTTCTCGCGCTCCTCTTCTGACATGCCAACAGGAATCTCATCCGCCGGAGTACTATAACCCAGAATACGACGTCAAGATCGACAACGGAACTGTACGCTAATCCTTGATGCATCCAATTTACGTCTCACGTTCGTTCTCCTATTAAAGAGTCACGTCTCCATATTGGACGAAAGCGGAATGGCAGTGTCTATCACCTCAACGGTCAACCTCATCTTCGGTTCTCAAGTGATGGATCCAGAAACTGGCATCCTCTTCAATGACGAGGTATACTACTGTCCGGGTAATGTTTTCGACATCACTCATGCCACGGCAGATGGATGACTTCAGTGTGCCCGGAACCCCAAATGACTTTGGGCTGTGGCCATCACCTTGTGCGCAGAACGCGGTTCTCTGTGTTTCTCACTCCCTGACTTCGCACGAACAGACAACTACCCCGAGCCAGGAAAGCGCTCCTTGTCTTCAACCGCCCCCACAATCATAGAAAACGCGGATGGCTCCTTCTACTTGTCCATTGGAGGATCTGGGGGATCCCGAATATTCCCAGCGATCTTTCAGGTCATTCTGAACCTCGACTGGGGTTTGGACATGTCTCAAGCCATCGAGTTTGGACGTTTGCATGATCAGCTCTATCCGCTCTACATGGACGCGGACGACACATACCCCAGACATATAATAGATAACTTAATCGCAAGGGGACATAATGTTACTGGTAAGTGAACTATCTCGAAGTCGTTTATGACTATGACCCAGTTCGGCAGTAATGAGCACTAATCGTGTTGCTGCTGTGGTACAAGGAGTCATGCAGAAGGATGGCAAAATCTTCGGTTCGTTTCGTCTTGTCTTGCTGTCTCCACCACCTGAACAATCCCTTGCAGCTGCCAGCGATTCACGCAAGAATGGCATCGCGGCTGGCTACTGAACCGTGAACTCCAGGGCCTCTTATATGTACATATATTACGACCGTAAACCCAGGCCAAGCACGAGGGTCAAAGTGCGAAATATCAGTGGGTTTGTCACGAGAGCGCTAGCCTGAGAGTCGAGACTGGACGCTGGACGCGACGGATAATGTCCGCAGGTGGTCTATTAATAGCATCTCTATAACCGATGATACATTCGAAGTTGGACGGCCAGGGCGGCAGTTTTTGGATATTCCGCCAATCGTCGGCCTACAAATTCCCCGAATACAATCAGTATACAATCAAACTCGGACGCAGACCCATGTCAGTACAGCTCCCGAATCGGAACATGTCACTGTGTCCATTTTGGTCCCCGGAACACGTGCCCGCGACTCGGCGCAAAAATCTGTCTCAATCAGGTACCGATTGGCTCAGAATGAGGACCAATGCTGCGCAAACGCGTCAATGGGTGTTGATCATCGGTAGTCATGTATGTTCGGAGTGACTTCGCACAATCACCAGCATCGAGACAAGTTGAGGTAACGCCGAGGTCTGTTTCCATTGCAGGATTCTCATTGGAGGGGTTATGAGAAGGAATCCACTCGCTTAGGGCCATTAGTGGATGATTCGGATGGAGGTCTCCGAATCTCGCTGCATCGCGTTGCGGTCCGTTTTCGCGACGGTGCGCCAGTATGGCCCGTATTGGAACTCTCTCCAGAGTCAGCGCGCATGCTGGAACGAACACAGGGCTCATCACGAGGGTCAAAAGTATAAAAATATCCTAGTGGGCCTTGCTCTTGCTACTCGCCTACGCTCGGATAATGTTCGCAGGCGATCATGCGCTACGGGAAAGTCTTTTCGGGGCGACTTCGCACAATCACCAGCCTGCGAGACACTTTGGATAACGCCGAGGATGAGGGCCAAACGCCCTGCTTATAAAACGGGATTCTACTCGCTTTCGGTCACCAGTGGCCCTCAATTATGTTGCTTTCTGTAGGTCTCTTGTCTCTCGCCATCGCGCTGCGGCCTGTCCTCGCGACAGTGCCTGAGTGGGGCCAATGTGGCGGCATAAATTACACTGGCGAGACGAGTATGTGCACTCTCACATCGATCAATCTGTGAACGCCACTAATTTCTTGGCTTAGCGTGCGCTTCGGGCTTGACTTGCGTGTATATCAACGATTACTACTACCAGTGCCAAGTCGGATCGGGGGGGACAACAGCAGCTACAACGACAACTACTAGCTCGGGGTCAACTGCCACGGGCTTCGTGAAAACATCTGGTACCGGCTTCACCCTGAATGGCTCGAAGTTCACGGTCGTGGGGTCAGTAGACTGCTGCGCACCGAACCTCAGACTGACGAGGACATTGAAGGTCTAACTCCTACTGGGTTGGCCTCATAGGCTTAAGCTCCACCGACATTGATAAGACCTTCGCCGACATAGCAGCTACAGGCGCCACTGTTGTTCGCACATGGTTCGTACCAATCAAACTGTGCGGAAAACGCTGTGGCTCATTTTGTCTGTGAAGGGGTTTCAACGAGGTCACGAGCGCCAGTGGAATTTACTATCAGAGTTGGTCAGGGAGCACCCCAACGGTCAACTATGGTTCAACCGGACTTGGAAACTTCGGTGAGTACTCCTGCAGTGAATCTGTTCCGGTATTAACAACTTTGGAAGACAACATTGTCGCTAGTGCAAAATCTCACGGACTGAGGCTTATTGTTGCTTTGTTCGTATCAGTGTGCTTGCCGCCTTACCATTACCATGCTAACGAGAACTTTCATCTAGGACTAACAACTGGTCTGTCTTGATGTTATTATATACCCATCTCTGTCTAACTCACAACGCCACGATAGGTCGGACTACGGAGGAATGGATGTCTACACGAAGCAGATTGTCGGTTCGGGCCAAGGGCACAACGTGTTTTGTGAGTGTATTCATTGCTGCTTTCTGATGCAAGGACTCAACTTAGTTTGCAGACACCAACAGTAATGTCATTGTGAGCATGGCCCGATGTTCTTTGATGCAAAAGTCTCATATTTTCCCAGAACGCGTACAAAAACTATGTGAAGGCCTTCGTGTCTCGATATGTGAGTGAGCCGGGCATCCTGGCTTGGGAGTTGGCCAACGAGCCGAGGTGTAGCGGTAGCACTGCGTAAGCCAAACCCTCGCACGAAGGCCAACAACCTCACCTTGTTCCAGAGCCGTCGGCACTTGCAACACCACGACTATCACGACCTGGGCTACGACCATCTCGTCTTATATCAAGTCAATCGACTCCAACCACCTGGTGGGCCTTGGAGACGAAGGATTCTTCAATCAACCATCAAGTTCCTCATATCCTTACCAGTATGCATCGAACCCCGCTGCCGTACAATTCTGTGTCAATGACATATCCCTGATAGAGGCTCCGAGGGTATTGACTTCGATGCCAATCTGGCAATCTCCTCCATCGACTTCGGAACCTTCCATGTAAGTGATCCAAGGTCTGTCTAGGAGGATGACTGACGATTGCCATGGTTGTATTAGTTGTACCCTGTAAGGTCTCCACTGGACCTAACAAAGATAGAGCTCTGACCATATCATAGGAAGGATGGGGCCAATCTCCTTCGCTCTCATGGGGTCAACAATGGATAACTGACCACCACACCTCGCAGGTCTCCAAGAACAAAGTAGGTGTATCATGTGCACGTATAACTACTTGCTAATAGTCACGAAAGCCTGTGATTCTTGAAGAGTTCGGAGTCACCAGTAACCAAGTTTCAGTATATACTGGTTGGTTCTCGACAGTCCTTTCTTCGGGTTTGACTGGAGATCTCATCTGGTGCGCAATGTTCCCCATGATGTGCCTTCATCTAACTCGATTCTGCAGGCAAGCGGGCTCCCATCTTTCCTCGTAAGAGTAATGCCCTCTCTTTGTCGTATTTCCCTGATCCCGTTTACAGAGGCGATTCCCCCAATGACGGATATGCCGAGTATCCTGACGGTTCTGTGTACCCACTCCTGACGTCGCATGCCGCGGCCTTGAAAGCAAGGTCGTAGACAGTACTTACCATGTTGTTCACTCGCGTACGCAGTCTGAATCTGTACCTGTAGTATTTTGGTGAAAAGTTCTGTTTCCGGGAGGTATACACGAATTACGTATTCGACGCCTGACAGCAACCTGACAACGCGACTTGACACGCTACCCTCATCACTGTCTTCATACTATGAGCCAGCCAGACTGGGATCTGTTTTCCTCCTACGCTGGCCTTTTGACGCTAGCGACTGTGTCCATATACGCAGGATCGTTTGCTTCGTTACCTGTACGTATGCCTCATCTATATGCTTTGTGCGGTGGCAGTCATCTGTCGGCTGCTCTACCCATAGAATCCCAAGCGAGAGCATGCGGAAGGCGTCGCAGACTCGGACGAGGAGAGCGAGGAGGACGAGCTTCCTGAAAGAATATCGGCCGAGGATGCGTGGCTATTCCCAGTGGCAAGAGCTCAATAATCTTGCACGGCAAGCATCTCCGTTTGTTGACGCAATTAACGCGTAGATTGGATCTATCACTCTCTTCGGCCTCTTCTTGGTCATGAAATATTTTAAGGACTGGGTCAATTATCTGTTGCAATGGTACTTCTCCTTCGCTGGAGTGGGGAGCATGTGGAGGGTACGTGTCTGTCCCATGTTTCGGACTTGACGGCTCACTGAAGTGTCGTCTAGTCATCAATCGCTCTGGTGCACTTTATTCTGGGAAGGGAACGTTGGCAGAAGTTCGAAAAGTATACATTTAAGATCCATCGCCATTCGGATTCCAGCGGTCTGTCTTCTTCCGCGGCTGTCGAGAATCGTGTACCCATCTGACATGCCAACAGTGCTACTTGCTTTGTCTGGAAGAACGCCATCTCTATATCTGCTCCCGGCCTCCACTCTGGTTTCTGGTCTCTATACATTTTCTGATGCAAGTCGAAAATCTGTGCTTCTGACCGACATCTTATCCCTGTCGTTCTCTCATAACGCGCTGTCTCTGCTCCGGATAGACTCTTTCAAGACGGGTGTCATTCTTCTCTCGGGTCTCTTCTTCTACGATATCTGGTGGGTCTTCGGAACGAGGGTGGTAAGCTTACTGCTCGCGAATCGGTAGGTTTCCTCTGATGTACCTCTCGTAGATGGTCGAGGTTGCGACGAATCTCGATGCACCCATTAAGCTGATGTGGCCAAAATCTCTTGAATTCACAGATACAAAGGGATATACAATGCTCGGGCTGGGCGACGTTGTCATACCAGGATTATTCATCTCTCTTGCTCTACGCTACGATTATTACTGCTTTTCGAAGAAGCTCCTTATGAAGGAGACGGACGTGCATTTCAGAAAACCTTACTTCCACGCGGCATTGGGCGCGTACATCTCGGGGTTGGTGGCAACGATATCAGTCATGCACGCCTTCGGAAAAGGGCAACCTGCATTGCTGTACCTGAGGTGAGATTTCTGCCACTCGGAACATTCCTTTGCTGATGGAGATGGGGAGTCCTGCATGTATTCTGTCTTTTTTGACAACGGGACTTGTAAGAGGAGAATTAGGTGACGCATGGATCTGGAGCGACACACCGGCTACTCCAGCCTCTGGGTCTGGCGAGCAGACGAAGGAAACGGACGAAAATCACATGGACGAGAAAGGTCTGGCAGTGCCAGAGGGGGCTGGAAAAACGGGAATGACGGAAACAGCGGAACCTTGCGAAACGTCTTGAGCGCTGGCAGGCGTTGGCTATATGTTGAAGTCGTTGCTTCCGGTACGGCCGCCACGGAGGCAAAATTGAAAAGTGCGATGCGGCCGACGGTCAACGTCAACAGGTGTATGTACGCTTTTTATGGGGATTTTCCGGAATCCGCATGCTATTTGGACAATGGTGTAGAATTTGGAGATGCCCCGGCTAGGTAGGTATAGATCCATCCGGCCTAGTGTGATCCACCAGGATGGCTTCAATGCGCATGTGGAACATGGTCAAGGCTAGTGCACTTGAGAGATGACCCTACTATAAGTGGATATGCAATTATTACTCACGGAGTGATTATCACTTCGTCATTTCCGGTTGTCTTCACGTCTTTCTCCGTCCATTTATCTGGCACGTCTAGAGCGTTATATCATATCTGTACTCTGAACAGCTCTGGGGATGATACAAGCTGTATTTGTGGAATGAGAGAACGAGAATGTTGCTGGCGAACCCTGATGATATCATTGGACCCTGAAGTAATAATTGCACTTGAACCGTAAATTATGTGCGCATCCCCGCGTCTCCTGCCTAGATACTCTGGTGAATTACTGATACACACAAGCTGTAAGGATATAGCAAATCAACGGGACAATTGCGGGAAGAAACCAGTGAGAAATGGCAAAGTGATAATCACTCCGTGAGTAATAATCACATATCCATCAATAGTAGGGAAGTGCCGCGAAGATGTAGCTCTATTGCAACTTTGGATGCGGTCAGACGAGTCAGACGAGGCAAAATTCATACCCAGGCACGAAGAATAAACGGAACTAGAGTACGGAAAATCATTCTGGAGGCGTGTCGTCACTCGTGTGCACCCAGCGAGGACCCCGAAGGCCAGCGGCCGGCCGTGAAAGCTCTGAGACCGTTCGTGCGCATTTTCCTGAGCCGTGGGTGGGAAGAGGGGAAAAAGGGAAAGGTTGGATGGGCATGTGTAGGTGTTTAAGTACCTCCCAGATAACGGATAAGTGGGTGCTCTTGCACTCAGATAACGCGAGATCTACACGAGTACAGCGATAAGCACGAATTCGCATACCCTCACGTGAATGAAAATCAGATCTTGCAATCACGCGTTCTGATGATGATGAGGCGCGCGGCGCGCGCAACCGATGGCGGGGCTTGCGGGGTTGAATTAAGGCTAGCGGGTTCTCATTGAAAGCAGGATCGTTTCACAACCAGGAAACGACATGGTTCGGCTCAAAGGAAGGGAAATATGAAACTGCTTTGGGAAAGGAGTGCTATGAGATTTTTTTTTTCGTGGATCAAGGGTTCCAAGCTTTCAGGTACATAAGCATCCTATTAGTGCCTTGAAGTCAAGTTGAAGACGTCGGGTCTTCCAATCCCTCCAGGCTTTGTTTGCTGGTGTGCACAGACTGGCGGGAGGGCGAGTAAGTATACTGTATGTGGCGATGTACAGGCGATCTTTCGGAGCTCGGATGTTGCATCGAGGCAAACCTAGTTACCAAATGGCGAAACGTACGATGGGGAAAGAGCGCCGAGCGAGACCTCGTACTGTATGCCGACTGTAACCTGACTGTAACAGAGTATGGTAACATGACCATCGATTCGGGAGCAAGTCAACACCAACAGACCTGGTTTTTTTTGGCGATCACAGCAGAGGCATTCGGCAAAGTGCGAGAGGCGCGAATATGAGATTCAACCGGCAATTGCCATTCAGGCCCTCAGGACGACATCAGGTGGAACCTTGAGTCGTTCACACTGCAGCTTCAGTAACGGATTGTCAGATGACAGTGAACGTTTGGTAGTTATGTTCGACAGTCTAACGGGCGCGACACTGCTGCAGCTCCCGTAGTCCTGCGTCAGCCCGCGACATGCTGTTGACCGATGCATCATGAAGCAGCGTCGGGAGTCGGGACAAATCAGATGCTGGCAATAACCAAAGGCAAAGCAGGGGCCACAATGTTATTCCGGAGTGTCGGGGGTCCCGCTACTACGGACCGTAAACCAACCTTCCGGATTGAGATTCAATCAATCTGCGATCCAAAATCAATTCATGTAAACCGTTTACCTTTCGACGCTCATTCGCTGTTTCCAGTCGCGGTCGCCATCCCCACCCGCTGGTCCTCTCGCCGCTCCCTCCGTCGCCGCCCTTTTCTGGTCGTCGCCGCCGCCGTCGAGTCGCCTGCACCCGCCGAGTCGCCCAGCACAATTGCGTCCGGGACGGCCTTTTGCCGGGTACTATTCTGGTTAACATCCATCCACCTCCAGCCAGAGCTGCTTGTTGACCCCTTGAACCGCAGCCTTCGTCGATGGAGCCACCTTCCTCGTCGATGAGAGGTTTTATGGACTCCTCCTTTTCCCGCACTTGGTCGCCAGCGAGTCGACCGACTGTAAATACGGCCATCCCAAACTCCCATCCGTCCCTATCCAGTGCATCTGACCACAGTCCTCATCCTGGCTCACTTGCACACTCGGCTCATTCCTCACCCTGGGCTACCAATGCGCCCCTAGCGCAAATCCAACCCAGCTCCCACTTTATGATGCCTCGCAGCGCCATGGGACAGGCGGACCATGCCACTTCTGAGCGGACAATACCGGCAGAATGGGGCAATATATTCTCTGCACCGCTCAATCCTACCGTCTTTGCGACGCTAGCAGCCAACGGCGTCCTGGGTCCCATATCGCCCCCAATTCCGGGTCATTCTGCGAGTCTTCCTGCCAGCTCCTTCCACGCTAATTACACCTCTTCCTCCAACTCGCGCCAACATCTGCCCAATATCGATGTCACGGGGCAGCCAAGTGCTACCGGCCAATGGCCTGAAGCCTCTGTTTCGTATACACCACCATCCAACCTTCCGTCCCGTCCGCCTATCCCACGCTCTTCAGCATCGTCCAACAATATACATCACAGTGGCAAGCCTGCGCCCGGATCCACTCCGTTCCCCTCCAAGCCACGCTCGGACAATGCGCCCAGACATCCCAACTTCTCTGGCGGTGATGAACGCCGTCGTGCAGGCGGCCGCAACGTTCTTGCCAACGCGGTGCCCATAGGGCGCTCCTCCGCCTCTGCGTCATCTTCCGGATTCGACTCAGCATCCCACTCGCCCCACGACTCGGGCCTCGCATATCCAGGTGAGCGTTCATATACGGGACTACCCCCTTCCCTCTGGATGTCTCCGGCCTCCACAGCCCGGCAGCCTCTGCAATGCACGAAGCGCTAAACCGAGCCCCACTGTCTCTTGTAACAGGCCCTCCTTCGTCAAGCCGTTCAACTTTCACCCTATCCCCTGTATCCCCCACCTCGCCTTCTGATACCAAGTCGGCTTTATTCACCGACTTGCTTTCTGATGACATGTTCACTCCGTCTCACCCCACAAGTCCGTTCACGTCCCCGCCCATGTCAGGCTCACCAGACCTCATGCCGGCCACTCTCCCAGAGAACGACCCCGAACAACTGGCGAAAGACGATCCGCTTGCAACTCAGGTCTGGAAGATGTATGCCCGCGCGAAAGCTGGCTTGCCTCACGCGCAACGGATGGAGAATCTTACCTGGAGAATGATGGCGCTGGCTCTGAAGAAGAAGAAGGAAGAAGAGGAGCGTGAAGCGAAAGAGACGATGGCTGCTACTGTTACAGTGAAGCCCGAGGCCGCTTCGCCTTCTGCTATACTCTCGACTTCTCTTCCTTCGGTTGAGTCCAAAGACGCCGATGAGAGAGGCCGACGCATTGACAAAGGCAAGGCGAAAGTTCGAGTGGTCGGCTTCGATGGCTCTAACCAAGATGGAGAGACCCAGGATGATGATGAGTGCGTGGTCTATCTATATCTCCTTATCGTCTCGACTGACGACCCCTCTTAGCGTCATTCCCATGGATTGGCGGGCAATGAGTCGGTCCCGCTCCCGCATCTCCATGGACTGGCGCCCAACGAGTCGTTCCCGCTCAAGGCCCCCAGAACCTTTAGACAACTTTGATGGCATGCAGGGGTTTGAATCTCGATATACATTTCCTTCCCTTGGTCAGCCGACCCAGGGCTCTATAGCTGCCGATACGTTCAAGCTCCCATCTTCGAAACTGCCCTCTTCCGGTGCTTCCATGCTCTCTGCGACTAGACGAAGTCCCCCTCAGTCCCGCACTGAACTTCCTTCCGTATATGAAGAGGAGTCTGACTCTCATTATCTGAACGACGGCCAATTCTCTGCTAGCTTCAACTCCCCAGCCTTGGGACCCTCATCGCTGCCATCATTCGGGCTACATGGCCTTCCTCGCGCTGCGCCCACCAACACACACTCTCCCGATAGCCGCTCATTCCCAAGGCATGTTCGAAAGACGAGCTTTGACCATACCGTTAGCAAGGATGGTATCTTGGCAGGCCTGAGTGGACGCCATCAAGTCAATGGGAAACCTCTCTCTGCAGATCGCCTTTTAGGAATGAAGCGGCCTGCTGACTCTCCCCATGCTGAGAGTATGCTTCGTGCAGATCCATCGGATGTGGATGGCCTCTCGATGTCCATGTCTCATCCTCGTATGGCTGGGGAGAACGGAGAGTCCAACTTCGAGCCCTCCAGTTCATTCCCTTCGTCGTCGTTCAACTTCTCCTTTGGTTCTTATGAGGGTGGTATGTTCGACGTGAACCAGTCTTCGGGTGAGTTCCCAACGCTCCTGCCTTCAGCAGAAGGAACCACTGCGGCAGAAAGACGCTACCACAGTTCTGCGAGGTCTTCGCTTAGCGGTAGCGCCTTTCAGCCTAGTTCTGTCGGGTCATCTGAGGGCATGGCTGCTGCTTCTGTCGCAATGGGGGACAACTATGAGACCGGATCCTTGGACTTCATGCGGATGGTCTATCCGAACATGGACGGGCCTGGAACCATGTCACAGAACCCGTATACGCATGTGGATCCCACTCAGATCCTGAACGTCGGAGACTCTTATGCGTCCTTCCATGCCAGTCCTTCCAGTGATGGTTGGAATGGCGTTGGATCGAGCTCCAACGCCTCACCCGAGCCATACAACGTTTCCAACGCCTCGACGCCACCATCAGCGGAAGGAGCAGCAGAAGCTTTAAGGAGCAGCGGAAGGAAATATGTTTCTCTGCGGGGTATTGAGCACAGTCGAAAGCAATCACTGCCGAGCAGTGTTACTTCACCGAGACTGGGCGGTCTGAGGTCTTCGACGAGCACTCCTGATCTATCGGAAAGTGCTAATGACGATGGCAAGGGAGATGGTGATTCGCCCACACTTTGCACCAACTGTCAGACCACGAATACGCCGTTATGGCGCCGGGACCCTGAAGGACAGCCTCTTTGTATGGTGTCGTTTTCAATCTATCTTGAGCCTTACTGATGAACCTATCCAACAGGCAATGCTTGCGGATTGTTCTATGTGAGTTGTTTTGGTGGCTTGAGTGTATTTACCCCCGACTGACCTGGATTCAGAAACTCCATGGCGTTGTTCGTCCCCTGTCGCTGAAGACGGACGTTAT
This sequence comes from Strobilurus pachycystidiatus, assembly GCA_019915135.1. Taxonomy (NCBI): domain Eukaryota; kingdom Fungi; phylum Basidiomycota; class Agaricomycetes; order Agaricales; family Physalacriaceae; genus Strobilurus; species Strobilurus pachycystidiatus. The sequence goes on along the minus strand of JAHLMK010000017.1, from coordinate 138,938 downwards.
CAAGAAGAGGTACGTCGTGCACGGTGAAAGCAAGGAGGAGATCATTTCTCACACTTTTACAGAAACCGAGCCTCTGGCGCCCCCGCCAGTGGCTCGCGCAAGGGTGGCTCCGGACTCACGAAGATTGCCTCTTCGTCGACTACACGTCCGCGATCCTCATCTAATGGCATGGCTCCTGGACCAGTTACGCGCGCGCCCGCCGGACGAGGAACGGGAGCTGCTGCTCCTGTGGCAGGACTTGCCATGAAGAGACAGCGACGGACTTCAACCAGCTTGCAAATGACACCCTCCCGTAAAGGGATGTAATGTACTGCGAGCACCATGATTATTATTGGTATATTTTGTTTTACGATATGTCTAGCTTTTTCGTCTTCATCGTTACGAGCGATACACCTCCAAGCACTACTTGCTTGTTTACCGGTAGATGTACTATTACTGTCTCTTGCTCATACATGTGCTTGTTCTGTCCCACTACTTCCTATTGCTGCTATTCCTATTACAAGTAGGGATCTAGGACAACTACAAATGAAAGAATCTGAAAAGAATGATGATCGGCAGCCTTCAGCCAAGAGCCAATGGGACGTCACGCGCACTTTGTACTGGCTACCACATCCACACGACGAGCGTTTGGCAAGGCTCTATCTGAGCACTTGCCCATCATCCACCCTGGCCTCACTATTTCGACAACATGCCCCGTCGCGGTCGCAGCTACCGCCCTCTTCTTTCCCAAACGGCCTGCAGCCCGTAGGCTCAGATATGAACGGCATGCGGAACAAACGGACATCGCGTACCGACCTGGACTTCGAGGAAGCGTTGCGGGCCGAGGGGACAGTGTTGCTCAAAGACAGCGTAGACGTGAACTCCCTCGGGATGGACAGCCCAGGACCTGCAGGCAGATTTCATATAGCTCGCACGCCGGCACAGTCGACACAACCTGCCACACCCTCACTCGTGCCTCCCAGCCCGTCTCCTGCAGGAGAGCCATCATCGTCAGTGCGCGTCACCCGTCCACCGTCGTCCTCGTCGTCTTCGGGCGACGTTTTTGGCGACGGCGCCGACAACGAGCACCAAGTCAAGCGGCGGTCCATGTATCGATCACCAGGGACCTCCTCCAGTCCCGACCTGGCCACACTTCTTCGTAAATCCAAGGAAAGGGGAGTGCCTATCGGCGCCCACCACAAGCTCGAGAAACGACGCGAGTCTCCTCCTCCCTTACCCGATCGCCCTTCCAGCGGCAACCGCCAGCGCTCATCGACGACGGTGTCGTCTTCACCCTCCACGCCGGCTGCAAAGAAAAACAAACTGCAACGCGCCCTCCCTGTAGACGCCGGCGCCGACTGGAGCCCTCGCCCCATGGAGAACGGCACTCCGAAGGTAACAATCTATAAGATAGTTTCTACCCCATGTCTGACTGATGACATTCCAGCCGGCGAAGTCCTCGGTGCGGGCCAAGACGAGCGCCTTCCTGGGCAAGATGCTCGGGCAAGGCACGTCAAGAGAACGATCCGTACGTACTATCTACTCGCCTTGTGTGTCCTTCCAACCTGTTGCATACAGAAAACGGACGCCAGCAGCCACTCTTCTTCACTCTTTCACGCATTTGCTCCTCCCGTCCCGCCTGTTCCCTCTGAATATCAGCGACGCTCACCCGGCCCATCCTCCTCTCCTATAGCCGACGTTTTCTCGACCCCGCCAAACGAGCTGACGCCGGCCGTTTCTCAGACATCTCTCAGCAAACCTCTTCCTCCTATCATGGACCAGCCGGTGGGCGACATTGACGATGACCATTCGATAGTTCTTGTGGAGAAACTGGGGCCACCTTTACCACAGAAAATCACCAGAAGCAAATCGGCCGAAACGACGGGCACGTTTGGAAAACGGCGAAGCATGAGCGTTGGCGACGTCGAGTTAAAGAAGGCCCTGGCAGCATCCCTCGCGTCTTCCTCGCAACCGCCGCTCACAAAGCGGATGTCCGGCGACGACTCCACGTTGAGCATCATCCTGAACGATTTCCAAGGTGAACTTTCTCACCTGGGGACTACTTCTACTGCTTTGGACCTGCATGACCCTTCTGCTACTCCTCAACGCGCTGCGTATAATAAGAGATCCAAAACTGACAGCGTCATTTGTACCTCTTCTCGCGCAGGGACGGAAACACCAACGCTCACGAAACACACATCATTGACTACGCCAATCTTGACCTTAAATCTTGAGGACGAGGACAAGCGAGCCGAATTGTCACCAATCGTACCGCCACGTAGGTCCTCCCTACAACCACTCTCTCCAAGCAGCGGAGCACCCAGTGCTTTCGGGTCTCCCCGTGGACAAGGTTCGAGGCACGGGTCAAGTCCTCTTCGAAGTGGCACGAGCCCTTCCACATCTCGCAATCTACGTGGAATGCATCGCTCGACGGCTTCCAGTTCCGAGCCTTCCCTCATACCGCCCACAAGTGGGGGTCTTTGTACGTTGATCACTTGCATTGTGATAAACCTTGAATTGAACCACCGTCTCTGTAGCTGCCTCACAGCAGGACTGGCATGTCAATGACGTAAACTTCACTCGCTTTCCTTCCTCGAGTCCATCCCGCGGTGACGATGGTGATTTGGAGACAAGAGGGAAAGAGCTCGCTCAACGATGTTGGGCGGAGGACGAGGAATTCTTGGCCAAGGAGAAGATTGCGGAATGGCTCGGCGGAACGTAAGTTGTGGCGTTGCTTCCTCTGTTTCTCTTGCTCAACAAACCTCACCCCAGTCGTGAAATCAATAAAGTAACCCTACATCATTACCTCGATTTCTTCGACTTCTCTGGGCTTCGACTGGATTTGGCCTTTCGGTACGCCCACATATATGCTCTACCTTACCTTGACATTGATTCGATCTCAGTCGTCTTTGTGCCAAACTATATCTGAAGGGTGAGACCCAGCAGGTGGACCGAATTCTCGAGGAATTTAGTCGACGATATTGGGATTGCAATCCTGGGATAGTCTATGGCAGTGCCAGTGCGTAACCTTGCCTTGCTGTTGATTCTGGTCTCAATCTGTTTCAGATATCGTCCACGCTGTCTCTTATTCGCTCCTCCTTCTCAACACCGATCTCCATGTCGCTGATCTGCAGACCCGCATGTCAAGGAATCAATTTGTCCGGAACACGTTGACTGCCATCCAGACTCAACTTGAACCGTCTGAAACGTCCACGGATGCTGAGCCAACTCAGGATGCTGGCAGCATTCGAAATGGCGACTCGGATTCGACACATACTGAGAGTCGCTATCGCTCAAAACGCAGCGATAGTATCACCAGTTGGAACAGTGTATCGAAGGAGACTGTGTTGTCTTCACCTGCTTTCTCCTTCGCCAGCACGGCAATTACAACACCGAGCGAAACTCCGACCGATTCTGCTGGTGTAGACGGGAAGTCTTTCATCGATACCCACTATGGCCGATCTTGGGAAATCGAGATGGAGAATGTGTTGAAGGTATTTGGTCTTTTCTCGAGTTTCGCGTTTTGCCTCATCGTATACAAGGACATGTACAATGCCATCAAGAGCAACCAGATACTTCAGCCGTTGACTGGCCGACCCTCGCTATCGTCCTTAACGCCGGGGTCTTCCTCGATGCTCAGAAATCGAAGCTTGCGCGGCCCTCCAGATCGTCTAATGACCCTCAAAAGGGGTAGTATTCGTGGCCTGCAATCCATACTCAGCCAAAATGGTGCTAGTCCATACAGTAGCAACAGCAGTATCGATGGTCGCGTTAGTCCTTCACCCAGTTTCGCCACATCGACACACGAGGCTATGTATGGCTCGAGCTCTTCCTTCCTCGCCCCAACTCTGGGTTTCGCTCATAACCTTTCTCATACGATAATCCGCGAGGCCAAAGAAGACGACAACTTAAGCGTACATTCTCAGCGCTCGGATACGACAACCATTAGTATATCGGACGAGGAGTTGGCGCTTCTCGGAGCTCCGTGGGCAAAGGAAGGTATGCTTTGTCGAAAGCAGTACTGGGAATCGGCCGGGAAGCGGGCGAAGGATAAAGCATGGCTGGATGTCTTTGTCGTCATTTCACGAGGAGAACTGAACATGTTCACTTTCGGTGAGAGTGGGTCTGGTGGTTCTGGCGTGATGGGGGGCGGTAATTGGCTGGTAAGTGTTTTTGACTCCATTGTTCAAAATTCGGTCTGATATTGTTCATGTAATAGGCAAACGCCAATTCTGTCGGCACCGTGCAACTCACACATTCACTGGCACATGCTTTACCCTCACCGGGTTATAACCGACAAAGGCCATACTGTATGGTTCTCACCCTCTCACACGGCGGCGTGTACTTCTTTCAAGCTGGGACTGAGGAACTAGTAAACGAATGGGTCTCAACCTGCAATTACTGGGCAGCTCGTACCAGTAAGGAACCTCTGGCTGGCGGTGTATCGAACATGGAGTATGGCTGGAATCGCGTCGTCGACCCTGTCCACAATGGGTCGCAATCCGACATTGAATCCACGAAGGATGATTCTATCAGCATCATGAGTGGGCGTAGCTCGCATAGCCGGTTCGGATGGCGTGAAGGTGCGGCAACAGTTCGCGCCGGGCGATCACCTTGGAACGAGAGGGTCTATATCAACGATTGGAAACCTCCCTTGGCACCCGCTGTCTCGAGCGAACATGACGAAGAAACTCAGCTGGAGGCACTACGAAAGCATGTGACGACGCTGAAGCATGATCTACAAGTGCATAACGAGTTGCAGCAACCTATGCAAGCATTGGTGGGTGACTTTTACTCTGGTATCAATCCGGAGATTTACGATGCGTAGTATCAACCTCGCACGACCAACTGGGTCAAGGCACAAAGCAACTTCGAGAAAAAATCACAATATCTACTTACGGAGATTGTGAAATACGATCTCTACATAGATTCCCTGCAAGCTGCCATGACGCTACGACTGAAGAAACGGGGAGAAAAAGGTGAATGGCAGTGCTCCTTCATTTTTCTCTCGGACTAATTCGGGGTGTGAACAGCTTTAGAGCAGGCTTTGAACGGGGGAGGCTCTACCGACGAGCAAGCAAGCAAATGGAAGGGACCCAATGAAGAGACGATAGAGGAAGACGACGAGCCCTCAACTCCGGGACCTGGAGATTTGACGCTGAAGGCTCATCGCCGAGAGTTGGCTAGCGGAGGAGACGACGAGGAGTGATATGCGCTATGTATGTGTTTTGATTCTCTATCTATGAACTTACTACTGCTACCTATACCTTATTGATACCATGCGGATTATCTATATATCTGTTTCTTCGCATTTTTTGGGCTGATTGTAACGTTCGCGTGAACATATAGCATTTCAAAGGGATTTCGAGATTCTGCGAGTGAATTATACAAAGAACGGCTGAGAGCTAGATCATGAGATCTTTCATAGGTGTCCAGAGTGGAGACCGAACCACACTTCCGCACTGGATCGACCTACACCACCAGGTTTGCCCAAAAAGTTCCTTTGAAGCGCCCACCCTTGGCCTGCCAGTGCTTCATCCTGAAGCCAATCAACCTCGTAACGATAGTCATGCCCACTAATATATATTCCTCGGGACCGGTGTGCTCTTCATTAGCACGAACGTTGTAGTTTGACCATATCATCGAGCCGTTACCGTCAATGTTTTGCAGAAGGATGTGGGTAGTGAAAGCCCGCTTGAACTGCACGGCATGAGTGGGGACGTCCTGGTCCTCTCCGCTCAACGGCCGACGGAACATAGGATGCTCGAGTGGTGATTGACAACGAGTCGACAGGTGCTTCTCTTGCGCAAGGCATGGGGAAATTGATCCATATGTCGGATGTGAAGCCGTCCCTTCCTGAAGGGTGAGCTGGGTGGCTGGGGGTTTGCTGGTGAGGCACAGCCTTCTTCTTCGCTTGCGTGACAGAGTCTGTGTTTGCTCCGAAGCCTACGCGCGGTGAATGAGGACATGAGGACAATTGAGTATTCCGATGACATTCGGGACCATGTGTGAGTGTCTTGACCTACTGTCCCAATAAGTCTAGGGCCTCTTTGAAGATCCTCCGCTTAATGTAGTTGCACAGATCTAAAGTCTGATTCTCCTGCGACTTCCAAGACATAGAGAAAGGACGACGGCGAAGGTGGCATTCGGGGAATAGGAGACTATCGTGGCGAATCTAGGATGGCGTCCGCTATGTTCCACGATTTCGTGACCTTGTTACTTAAGTGTGTGTCGACTTGCCACAACTGTAAACTTTCGGACTCTTCGGACATCAAAAGGCTCGACGTCTGCTTTGGTGGCACTCGACGTATCATTGCCGGGTACTGTAGGGAGCTCCCGCTGACACGGTCAAGCGCTGGGCAACATGATCCACAGCGTCTGCGGGAATGACGGTTTCATATGTAGCCGGATGACGGCCCTCGTTCAACAGCATGGACACCCACGTCGATTGGGATGGTGATTAGTTTTGAACCAAACTTTTCGGGGAAGAGCACTACTTACTTTCCAAATCGCATGCGCCACCTGCGCCTGCCCGCATAGTCTCTTCCCAAAACCGCTGGAAGTATGGAACTGTCGCTGTCAGAGAGCAGTTGTTGTTCTTGAGAGCATTAACATTGCTTCCGTCGCGATAAGATCCGTCGTACGACAACGTTTCGTACATGAGATCGGTGTACTGAAATGTTTGTCTGAGTTCAGGCTGCCGAAGGGCGAAGGTGTCGTAAAATGGAGATCTTTCGAGGACATCAGGGTGTACTATCTGCAATGGTCGACACTGAATAGGCAACCCACCATTTCCGGACACCTCCTCGCCCCATCCCACTGGCAAACATGCCGTGGCGAAGCATTCCAAGCCTGTCCATCTCCTCGTCTCACTATGAAATGAACTTCTAAGGTATTTTCTCCTGCGCAACTTTCTGTCTACTCTCTGAGTCTTCTGCGAGAGATGGAAGAGCTTCATTCGACATGATAAGGCCGACCAATAGCGCAAGGAAAGGTTTGCTGATGGACGCGATGGCCCGGGCGTACATTGTGTCGGGAGTCACTGCTCATCAGATTTTGCGACCAAGATATGTCCGTAGGCGGTGGGCATTGGTCTCGACACCGAGGGAGGATAAGTAAGTCTTCGACGAGCCACGACTCGGAGACGCTGATCGCAGCGAAATGAATGTCAGACTCCGATCAGGGGCTGAGTTCCCGACGACGCTTCATTCGGGGATTGCCGTACCCACCTTGATACCTTACCATCCAAAACGCGGCTTTTAGAGAGGCAATGCCCTCGTCTACCCCAAGGAAACCGTCGTCGTCGCGGAGCACGGCGAGCGGCGGCAGTGCGCCTCATCACTCTATCTCCTGACCCGGTGCTCATATGTTCCACATAGATGCCGACGAACCCATGTATCAGGTCAAGCTCTTGAGCGCCCTACGAAGCGGTCTCTACCCTTCTCCTGTCCCCCCATGCATTTCAGCTGACGTACCCACAGGCGACGCGGCGGTCATACATCCATTCCTGGTCGAAATAGGCAAAGACAGGCGCACATCGTCCGACGGAGTGTTAGACACAGGTGCTGCCGCCCTCCACCTTGCCATTCGCTGCGCATCCGGTGCGTCCCAAACAACAGCCATCAGCCTATGAATACCCTCTGAACACTCCCCAAGCATCAACTGTGTCATTATTGTTGTCTTACCGGGCGATATCTCCCAATGCTTTCTATTCTGGTACATCGGCCCTGCACCTAGCCTCATCTCTCGGCCGCCTCGACGTTGTCACCCTTCTCCTTGAACAGGAAAAGATCGACGATACCCTGCTGGACAGCAATGGGAAAACGTGTACCGAGGTCGCCAAAAGCAAAGACATCGTGCGGGCAATCGAAGGTCAGTCAATCCATTGCATCATCCTTGCGTCAATTCATTTCCAAACTTCACAGACTCGCGTGCATTCCTCAATGCTTCATACTGCTCCCTCCTTCGCACATACATTCTGTCACCTCTGAATATCCCTCCATCACCCGCCCTCCTGGGTCTACTCGAATCCCCCCGTGTCCGGTTCATCAATCTATCATATCTGGATGACGCTTCCGGTGCATCTTTACTACATGAAGCCGCCCGACGAAAAGATCTACGCCTTATTGAGCTTGCTGTCCGCGCCGGAGCCGATGTCTTCGTGAGGAACCGCAAAGGAAAGATGGCCTACGAAGGAACAGGCAAAGATGATTCAGTTCGGGTATTCTTGCGGCAATGTAAATCCACTTCTCTCATGATTGCTGCGGAAGTTAACTAAATCTGCATACAGTAGCCAATCATGACAGTACTCTGATCCAGACACCTGCATCAGCCGCTGAACCCTCGGCACTGAAGGGATATCTGAATAAGTTCGTCAACATGGCCAAGGGACACCAGCCTCGCTGGTTCATTCTGGACAACGGAGTGCTCTCATGTATGCGACATCGCCGTGCCTCTGAGTAATTCTGACGCATCGTTTCTAGATTATCGACATCAAGAGGATGAACAAGTCGCCAGCCGTGGTTCCATTGCAATGAAGACGGCTCATCTGAAGATTTCGCCTACTGACCGTCATAAATTTGAGGTCTGGTCGACTCCTTCCCGCGGCCATACATCTGGTATACAGAAGTGGTATATCAAGGCAAACCATCCCGTGGAAGCTTCGCGATGGACGCAGGCCATCGCTAAAAGCATAAAGTGGCACAGAGGCGAACCTGAAGGCCGACGGAGTGGCGAAAGTGACGCTAGTGGAAGCACACAATTCAAATCCGTGACTGCCTCCTCGTTCCATTCGCGTCGAGACAGTCATAAAGCCAGCATTGGCGGCCCTGGAAGCGAGGTCGAATCGATGGTCAGCTCGAAGCGGGCTAGTCCCAACGCACATGGCGAAGACAGGAGAAGCATTGAGGAGGACCAGTCCTCCGCTTCAGAGTCGATTAGGAAGACGCCACCTTTCGACTCTACCTTTGACTTACATGGCAATTCGACTTCTGCGCAGTCGGAGTTGACTGCCCAGCTGATGAACAACCTCGTTCTACCCGATAATGTGCCGGAACGCGCGAAGGACTTGTGCAATGCCGTCAAGGATTCCTTTGCTGTAGTCCATGGCATGTTCGATGAGTATGTTCAGATGGTAAAGGTCAGGGAGGAATGGTACGCGAAGCAGTTGCGGAAGGAACGGGACAAATCGACGATGTGGGAGGAAAGCTTTGCCACCGTCGTACGCGAAGGCGAAAACCTCGAGAACGAATTGCGCCTGAGGAGCCGAAAACGAGGCAGCCGTTTCTTTGATGCTGGTGCGGGCGACGGGACAGTCAAACAGCGGCGATCTATCATGGGTGTTCCGAAGGAGGCCGTGGTTCCGGAAGAAAGTACAAGCCTGCCAGAGATATTTACAGTGCCACCATCAGCATCCCCCACCACCGAACGTCCAGCAATGGGTCTGCGTGCTAGCTCACAGATGACTCCCACTCTTGCCACCACACACCCCGAAGAAGCTTACGACACCGACGAAGAAGACGAATTCTTTGACGCCATTGAGTCGAATACCCTGCCCAATTTGGTCATCCCGGAATCCCTCACCAGCCCGACACACGTGGAATCCGCTCTGCCAGACCCCGATCTCACTCTGCCCTACGAGGGTTACAAGAAGCTTCGTGAAACTCTCAACTTGACTGACGAGCGGCCGAATCAGAGCTTGTGGTCGGTGCTGAAGAACAGTATTGGGAAGGATTTGACCAAGATCAGCTTCCCGGTGTCATTCAACGAGCCAACGAGCATGTTGCAAAGGATGGTACGCTTATCGTTTCGTTAATCCACCATCACCCGACGTCTAACTGATCGCTTTAGGCTGAAGACATGGAGTTTTCTGAGTGCTGTTAGTCGTCCATTCCTTCGTCCTTGTCTCGTATGTACTGACTCTTTCTTTCAGTGGATGTGGCTGCACGCGAAAAGGACCCTCTTCTGCGTATTGCTTATGTTGCTGCTTTTGCCATGTCGAATTACTCATCAACAATCGGTCGAATTGCCAAACCGTTCAACCCTATGCTTGTACGCATTCTAGTCATCCTGACACAATCTAGCGCTGACCGTTGGTACAGAGTGAGACCTTCGAGTATGTTCGCCTCGACAAAGAGTATCGGTACATGTCCGAGCAAGTCAGTCACCATCCCCCAATATCTGCTTGTTACGCGGAGTCTCCTTATTGGCATTATTATGGAGAGGTCAGTACGGTCGATTGATCTTAGCGAGCAGCTTTACTAACCCCTCACATAGGTCGACGCGCAAAACAAATTCATGGGCAAATCTTTTGAGATTCGGCCTACTGGCGTGGCACATGTCGAACTGGCCTTAGATCCTCAACTTGGTCCAGGGTATCCCAAAACTAGAGGCCAAGCGCAATTGGGGAGAGTCAGCGAGCATTATAGCTGGAAAAAGGTTACTACGAATGTTTCGGGCTTCATCCTGGGCTCGCCAACGATCGACCATTACGGTGATATGACTGTAAGACTTCTGTTTTGCTTTCGCCTCTTTATCTGACGCCCCTTGCCAGGTTGTAAACCATCGGACGAAAGATCGATGCATTCTGACCTTCAAACCTCGAGGCTGGCGGGGAAGAGACGCATTCGAAATTTCAGGGTCCGTAATTGATGCCAAGGGGAATACGCGCTACGAAATTGCCGGACGGTGGAACTCTCAACTGGTGGCTCGTGAAGTTGGCTACGGTCATGGCGCTCTGCAGCCCGATACGGTCACCAGCGGTCCCACGTCTCCTTATTTCAACCGTGGTCACATCCTATTATGGAGGAACTCTGAAAAACCCGCTAATTCGCCTTTCAACCTGACGCCTTTCGCCATCTCGTTGAACAACTGTCCAGCGGATACTCTGAAGCCTTTCCTCTGTCCGACGGACTGCCGGTTACGTCCTGATCAGCGTTCCTTCGAGCTAGGAAAGTACGACTTGGCCAACGGGCTGAAGCAGGATCAAGAAGAGAAGCAGCGAGCTATTCGTAGAGCAAGGGAAGCAGGAGAAATGCCCCCACACAAACCGAGGTGGTTCCAGGCAGAGACAGACGGCGACACTGGTGAACGTGTCTGGGCGCCTTTGATCGCTGACGGTGACAACCTGGAATATTGGGATGAAAGGCAAAGAGTTTGGCGGGCCAAATACGACGGACAACTTGCTATCTGGCGGGATGTCGATGATATATTTATCGAGGAACCGGACTTTCTGAGGTGATTTGCGCGGAATGACTGGCCAGTGTGCACATCTTGTAGCTTATGTAGGGACTAATGTTCATGTGGAGGACGCTATGGTCATGGCAGATATTGATATACCACTAAAACTAGTACATTTTTTACAACACGATCTAACATAGACACGGCAAATGCAGGGTTACCAGTGTGCAGGACGAGGAGGGCACGTCGTTGCCGTTCTGAAGATATACACTGTACACGGTCGTATTGCTAGTCGCACAAGCAATGAAATTCAGCTGACGGGGGCTCGTCGTGATGATTGTGTCCCCTTCCAGACCCCAATCAGTCGTCGTCGCCGTAGTACCCAAAGTCAGTGGCACATAGGAAGTCGTGACACTGGTGTTCAGGTTCAGGTAACGATGGGTGCCATCGGCGTAGTTCAAGGAAAGCGTTGAGCCAATTGTGAAGTAACCGGAAGAGGATTCTGGGCCCAGGACTGGCTGTCCACCTAGAAAGAGAAGAGTTGAGCTTGACTTTTTGGAGACCATTCACAGTATACTTACCAATATCTTGCAGATAGAAGTGATATACGGGGTCCTGAACTGTTCGAATCTGAGAGCCCGTAGCTGCTGCTCCTGTGGAGGTAGTTGTGCTCGAAGAGCCTGAGGAGGCAGTAGTAGTCGCGGCAGTGGATGGGATGCATTGCGAGTAGTCTGTAGTCACGTTGAAATCTTCACAGTATTCCCGAGTGTGAATGCCTTACAGGCGCTGCTATACGTGCAAGTGTAGCCCGAAACACAGGTTGTAGCGCCTGTCCTGGATGGCGGTCTTAGTGACATGCTACAGTCAATGCAAGTGAGAGCGTTACCAGCCAATGCCCCCACATTGAGACCACGCCGTAGCTTGGGCAGCAATGAAAGTAGGGTATAGGCAAAGGAGAAGGACAGAAACTTTGAGATAGAGCGCAGAAGACATGGCCATCGTCAGAGAATGATTGAGGATGATTCAAGTATTTATTAGGCTGTGGGTGATTGTCGGCGTAGGCTGAACATCGGACAGAGACAGACACTGTGATGCTTTGGAGCTCCGAGTCTCGGTAAAATCGCACTTTACCGTCTATGTCCGGTGACTGTCATGAGCCAGGGAATGGAGGAGAGATCAGAAAGATCGGATCGCCAGGAAACCTGCATCCGAGCGGAGGAGGCAGATTGTTATGACTCACATGGGCGTGTGTTGTCATTGAATATCTTCGGCGCTAGCCTACTGTAGCATCGATATTGATATCATATTCGATCGCAAGAACACCTTCGACAAACATCTCACCAGCTTCAGGCCAGCGTAAGTGCAAGTGTCGAAGAAAACACTCTCGGAAGTCGATAGCCTAGGCTGCCTAGCTGAGCAGACTATCAGATGGAGTCTAGACTTGCCAAAGTAATCGAGATTTGAGAACCGGGCCATAGGTATGTATCAGAGAACTACGTTCATCAAGTGTAGTACTCCGAGTCCCGTTCACTAGACGAGTCAGAGTTGACATTCGTCGAATTGGGGCTACCGGATTTGGCAACAATGAGTGCTAGCCAGAGATCTAGGTCTGCGGCCATGCATAAGCCTGGCGGATTGGTGCAAACATCTCACCAGCATTAGGCCAGAAATCAGACCCAGGATGAGTGGGAAGCACTCGATCTCAAGGAAGTAATCAGTAGTCTCCCCCAGGCAGACCAACAAGCGGCCCACAGGTATGTACGACTCGGAGCTGATCAAGTAATTGCGTGAACCGTTGATGACCATTCAGTTCAGTGGACGGCCTACCAGATTCGGTAACAATGAGTCACTGCCATGCATACCGTATGCATCTGTATGGGGGTCTTGACCCTCCCATGACCAATCCAAAGTTCGATGGACCGTCCTGCAGCACCAGGTTGCGCCTCAAGGCCTCCAAGGCAATGGCAGAATTCAAGACTGCCATGATAACGTATTTTTACGTGCGAAAATCAAGAAAACACTCGTGGATGCACTGAATGGAGAGACAAACGCGACCAGTAAGATGGAGAGAGCGGTAAGGCACATACTTATGCGGGGGTATTAGTCGCACAATGATCGATGAATGAGACTTGACCTCGGCCCAAAGCGGAAAGTTTATTGTCTTTCGTCCTATTGTTACCTGACGTCAAACGCTCATTGTCCTCCCCAGCAATGCACACAACAAAAGAAATCGTAGAATGCAGGGCGTCGCACCTTGCTCTCCTCCCACCACCCTCCAATGCGTCGCCCGTCGCTCACAGTCGACACCGTCGCGTCCCATGAGCTGGCTTATGAGCTCGACAACTCACCCCCGGCGTCGCTCTACTCTGACGACGACGTAAAGCACGACAATCACGAAATCTCATACGAATACAAACACGCACAACTCCCCTCCGCTACGCATCTTCCCCACAAACAACCTCCCGCGCCATCACTCCGTCTCTTATTCTCCCTCATTGCACCGCGCCGTCGTTTCTGCCTCCTCGTCCCCGCCATTCTGTCATCGCTCATATCGGGTGGCATAGCGCCATTCATGACAGTGGCTATCGGCCAAGTTTTCAACGCATTCGCTACCTTTTCCAACTCTCAGGGAACCGATGCCGACAAGAAAGCCATTCTGCATGACGTTGGCATTGGTTCCATTGAGCTGCTTGGTCTAGCGATTGGCTCGATAGCCATGGGAAGCTTAAACTCTGGCTTATGGATCTCGACTGGCGAACACAATGTTCTGAACCTTCGGAAATACGTCTACGCTGCTGTTACGGCCAAGGACATGGACTGGTTCGATACCAAGATGGGCGCTGAAGGAAATGTGCAGACCGTCGACGAGGACAGCGATGGTCCAGTCGGCGCCGGTGGTCTCATGGCAAAGTTTTCAAGGTGTGTTCTCATCGAAATACCAAAAACTTGGTATGTTCTAACTTTTGATAGAGAGACTGATGAAGTCCGTATGGCTTCCTCACTGGCCTCTGGCCGACTCATACAATACTTGGCAACCTGTATCACATGCCTGGGACTGGCGTTCTCGAGCTCTTGGGCTCTGACGCTTGTCATCCTCGCCTCCGTCCCCGCTCTCATGATCGTCCAGACATCTCCCAGGGAACTGTCGGTCCGCTGCTTGCTGCTGAACGGACACAGACATCCGTGGCAGGAACTCTCATTGACCGTGCCGTTTCCGCCATCACCACCGTCAAGGCGTTCAACGCGTCAACCCATGAAGCCTCTGCTCTCGACACGATTTTCAATCGCCTTCGCGTCATTGACAGAGGCATCGTCACTATATGGGGAGTCACATCCGGGCTCTCGCAGTTTGTCATGATGTCTATGTTCGTCCAGGCATTTTGGTTCGGTTCGACCTTGGTCAAGCAAGGGCGTCTCGAACCCGGAGACGTCATGGCAGTGTTTTGGGCCTGCTTGATCGCCACAAGCAACCTCCAGATGTGCATTCCTCAGTTTGTCACATTGACCAGAGGCAAATTTGCAATGGTCGCCTTGCTGACCCTCGCTGACTCCCAGGTGGAAGGGACTGGCTCTCACACACCTGACTTCCCTACCAGTTCGGCCTCACGTCTGTCTGCATTCCGCGCCCGTGTTCATCGCTCTCATCATCTTCGAGGTGTCATTCCTTCGAAGTGCCACGGTGAGATTGCTCTCCACAACCTCTCCTTCGCCTACCCTTCCCGTCCCACAATGCCCGTTCTTAATGACGTCTCCATCTATCTCCCCGCCTCTGAAACCACTTTCATCGTCGGTGGCTCCGGTTCTGGCAAATCAACCATCGCGCTCCTCTTGCTTCGTCTCTACAAGCCCCAGGCTGGCGAAGTGGAGTTGGACGATCAGGACATTGCCTTTCTCGACGAAGAGTGGACAAAGAAACACATCTCCGTTGTATCTCAGACCTGCATCCTTTTCGACATGAGTGTCCACGACAATGTCGCCATGGGACTGGCTGGCTCTGAAACGAGGACTACACAAAGTGTTACTCGTCTCGAGGTGGAGGAGGCTTGTAGAGCAGCCCTCATTCACGACTTCATTCGAGACCTTCCTGATGGGTACGACACGAAGCTCGGAAACGGTGGTGCGAATCTTAGTGGTGGGCAGAAGCAGCGTCTAGCTATAGCTCGTGCCTATCTGAGGAACCCGTCTGTGCTGATTCTCGGTATGGGGAACGCTCATTTCTCAAGCTCAATTGCTGATATTCTCTCTCTAGATGAAGCTACATCCGCCCTTGACCCCACCTCCCGCGTCTTGGTCTTCGAAGGTATCAAACGATGGCGGAACAACAAAACTACCATCGTGATTACCCACGATTTATCGCAGATCACATCCAAGGACTTTGTTTATGTCCTTCGGTCGGGCACTGTGGTCGAACAGGGCTACCGTGCTGATCTCGAACAGGCCGGTGGCGAATTCCGCGAGATGATGGATACCCAGGGCTCAACTGGTCTGGCAGTCAAACATATTGAGGCGGAAGACCGAAGCAGCCCTATCGACGATGTCGACGACAACTCCGAGGAGGCCGTGAGCACTATGCGGCATACCTTGATGCCTACACTGCACGGCAGCGCCGTTCTCGGGAATTGGATGTTCGATGCCGTCGCCGATCTCACCAAGGCTGCCGCGCCACGGGCTGCTATCACTGTAAACCGCGAATCTCAGCGCGTCAGCCGGTTCATTCCCTTGGAGAACTTCCCGTCTTCTGTCTCGCCTACAGTCCGCCGCCGTCGACCCTCCAGCATCAGTATCATTCCTGCCACGCCTACGACTACTCTCACTACCCACACCCGGAGATACAGTCTCCAGATGACTCCAACATCCCCGACATTCTCGATGGAGGGTACCACTTCGCTGACTTACTCAATCATGGGACCCACCACGCGTTCAGCCAAGCGCCGCTCCTCACAGCGCGTCAAGCGCCCTCGAGCGACCATTGATGAAGTGAAGCGCTCTTCTGATTCTTCGCTCGAGGAGAAGATGCGGAAGAGTGAATATTATCCTCCACCTCTCAATCGCCCGGAGTCGCGATCCTCAAGCACATCTCAATCCAACAAGTCGCGCTGACTGGACTTCTGCGCGAAGTGTATCCCCACCTTCCCAACAAGCCGCTCATTTTCTTCGGTCTCTTCCTCTGTCTCCTTAGTGGGGCCATCACTCCCATCTTCTCCTTCGTTCTATCGCGTCTCTTCCTCGAAGTTTCTCAGGGAGCCAAAAACACTTCCGCCATCAACAAATTCGGCGGTATCATTCTCAGTATTGCTGCGCTCGATGGCATCCTCATGGCGAGCAAGTACTGCATCATGGAGACTTCGGCGATGATGTGGATTACCAAAATTCGTCGCGCTACCTTCGACAAGGTTTTGGCTCAGGACAAGAAGTGGTTCGACAAGTCGGAGAACAGCGCTCCCAGGATGGTGCAGATTCTCATGAAGGATGGCGATGACGCCAGAAACTTGATTGCTGTTGTCCTTGGTCAATTTGTTGTCGTCACCGCGATGTTTGCGTTGGGCTTGATATGGGCGATGGTGAGGGGGTGGCAGTTGACGCTCGCTGGTCTTGCCATTGGGCCAATATTCGCTGGCGCGATGGCTCTCCAGGCAAGATGGGTTGCAGATTGTGACCTTCGCAATAAACGTGCGCGTGAGGATGTCGCGAAGGGATACTACGAGGTTCGTCACTTCCCTTTAGTGAATCGACATATGGACTGAACGTTTCGCAGGCAATCACAAACATTCGAGGAATTCGTTCGATGTCTTTCGAACCTGTCTTCCGGCAAAACTTCGACTCTGCCTCCGAGCGAGCTCTTAGTACCGGTATCAAAGGCGCCTTTGTCGAGGGCTGCACCCTGGGACTGTCTAGCGGACTTATCTATCTGGCCGAGGCATTACTGTTCTATGTCGGGGCCGTTCTAATGGCCAACGGAACATACGATTATCTCCAATTGTTGGAGGTATTGAACATGGTCGTCTTCACCGTTTCAATAGGCTCTCAGTTGATGGCGTTCAGTGAGTCTTCCTGCCTATCATCGTTTAGATATTCTCGATTAACAACAACATTAGCCGAAAAGATATCTAAAGCCACGAACGCCACCCGGGATTTCCACAACCTCCTCAACCTGTCTACCAAGACCGACGAGTCTCGCGGAATCATGAGACCTGAAATCGACGGCAACGTTACATTCCGGAACGTTGACTTCTGCTATCCCGAACGACCAGACGTTCCCGTCCTCCGCAGTTTGAACCTCGACATCCGCGAAGGTGAATGCGTCGCCATCGTTGGGGCTTCGGGTTGTGGCAAATCTACCATTGCTGCTCTTCTGCAGCGCTTGTACGAGCCTACGTCTGGCACCATCTGGATGGGACTAAACGAGCTTCGTGCCACCGACGTTACGCATCTTCGCAACAACGTTTCTGTCGTCAGCCAAAACCCCAACCTTTTCGACGCCACCGTTGCTGAAAACATCGCCTACGGAAACCTCTCGCTGAGCGAGCAGGATATACATGTCGCTGCCAAGTCAGCGCATGTACACGACTTCATCATGTCGCTTCCCAACGGCTACGAGACCATGGTCGGCGAGAATGCTTCACTGATCTCAGGAGGTCAGGCCCAGCGATTACAAATCGCTCGTGCCCTTGCCCGTCCTTCGAAGATCCTCATCCTCGACGAATGCACCTCTGCTCTGGATCCAGCCAATCAAGCTGCCGTCCTCGAAACCATCCGGCACGCCAAAGTTGGTCGCACCACCGTCATGGTGACCCATAAACTCCCTGTCATGCAGACCTGCGACCGCATCCTCGTCGTCGATGATGGCAGGATTGTCGAGCAAGGCAACTTCCATTATCTAATGGAGCGCAAGGGTGTGTTCGCGTCTCTTGTCAGTGGTGGCGGTATCGTTGGCGAATGATGCCGGAAGCACAACATTCATTTCATCATTTTGTATCAATATTTTCGGTTTTCATGCCTGATGACTTTCTCCTGCACTTCATTTGTACTCGCATATACACACTCATACTCAGCAGCATTACACATTTGTATTGGTTACATGATTGGTTCTAATGATTTTGAATGAAAAAATTGAACGGCACGTCTGATGGATGAAGAAGTGTATTTCGTGTATGCTAACTACTGTCCATGTCAGATTTTGGCCACATTGAGTTTGTTAAACGTTGCTACAAAGTCCGAAAGAGTGATCGACATGCATCATGATCGTAAAGTCGTAGGAATCTTTCTCCTCCCAGTGGGACTTTTGTTTGTTGGCCCTTGAGCCGATCTTGACGCCGGCTCTGCAAGCTTCTGCCACTCGTCAAGCAGCTGTTGTCCAACTCCTGGTTCCAGCTCCGTGCCATCCCTCGACACTTTGACCTCTCTATCCTTGTTCCACGGGTTGCGAAGGTGTCGCGTCCGGAAGAAGGGTAATCGGTCAGTACAAATCCACTCCACCGGAAACGATTCCCCCCAGGCGTCCCCATCCATTCTACCGGTGGTGCCCTTCCCCTCCATTTGCTCCTGCCCGCCTTCTTCCTCGGGAGGCTGGAGGTCCTCTTCGCTCGGGTTCTTGATGGCCCTAAGAGGAGCCTTCTCGTCCAGATGGAAGTCTTCCTCCGGCGTCACTTCTAATGATTCAGCGACTGATTGGGCCTTGGAAGACATAGTATCGGCCTTGAAGGGGCGCACATCCAGACTGTGTCGGATCGATGGTGATTGAGCACTGATTTTGTCGTGTCCGCGTATCGTCTCAGGAGGAGCCGAATTGACATGCATCCTCGATTTTTCACCTAAGACGCGCTGTTCCGGGGTCGAAAGCGGCTGGGGCGATTCTTCGACCAGTCGGTGCTCGGTCGGGAAGTAAGGTTTTGCACCAGAAGAGGGCTCCTCTAGTATAGTGTCGCTTTGAACAGGACCGCGACCAGTAACAGGCGACACGTTTGTAGAGGACGAGTCAGCTCGCGAGGCCCAAGACACTTTACGTTCACCCTGTTGGATGGGCCCAGCCATTCTTAAAAGCATCTTAGCTGATCAAGGAAAAGTGGATAAAGATTACGCTGCTTACTTCGCGAATCCATAGAACTCGCCGCTTTTGTTGACACCGAAAATAAGGAAAACCTCTTTGCTGGTGCGATAGGCCTGATCAAGAATTCCTTCGTTGTGCTTTTGCGTGGCCCAGACGCCCTTTTGGACGCTGAGGTCCAAATCGAACTGTATTTTTAAATTAGATGTTTAGCACTGATGTTCAGATACTATCTCGCACCTGTGTCAAGGACTTCAGGATGAAGTAACGCTTCGGAAAGTACATCGTGAGGATACTAGAGGTTGTCGAGCCAAACGATCCTGAGCCACTCGACTGCGGAGCAGGCCGATTGGGGCCTTCAACCTCGCTCGCTACCACAGAAGGTTTCGACGAGCTGGTTGATGATGAGGTAGGCGGATCGGCCGCCACGGTTTCTTGTTCAGGATGTTTCCCTTTCCCCTGTTGTTTCACCCATCGCATGTGCATGCCCATTCCACGCTGCCCACCTACCCCAGCCTTTAGATCGTCATCCTTCTGCCTGACGCGGCAGACAAGCCGAGGACACCGAACGTCGTTACTACGTAGGGGGAGGCCATTGAATTGAGCGATGGATTTGGAAAGACTCTCGGCATTTTCGTAGTTGACGAACGCACAGCTTGAGCGAGATATGAGAAAAATCGACATCACGCCCGATGGAGTAGACCCGTCACTCTTGTTGAAAAAACGCCACAGCTCGTCATGGGTAGCATCGTTTGGAACGTTGCCAACCCACATTACCCATTCCGAACGATGTGAAGGGGGGTTGGGGTGATATGGGCGGCGAACAAGTGGCCTTTCTTGATGCGACTTTCCTGGACTGGGTGAAACAGCCTCTTGCCCACCAGAAGACACCGATGATGGAGTGGTATCTGGTGCCAGGTGACCAGAAGCAGATAGCGTCCGGGGAAACGGACTGGAGGACGACGGAGAACGCCGCGAGGAAAACGATTCCGTTCCGGCTGTAGATGGAGGATATCCGGCCGGATACAGTCCTCGGAAGGGAGACGAAGAACCATCGTAGGGCTGAGGCGATGCAGGTGGTTGAACGTACCACCATGGCACAGGACTTTCCATATCAGGAGCCGGGTGGGAGTAATTTCCGCCTGGAGGTCCATAGCCATACTGTGTAGGATACACGGGCGACGTAGGATATGAATGCGGATAGGTTTGCGGTGAAAATGGATACTGAGGACCAGATGACGGTGAGTTGGAATAACGCATCATTTGGAAGTGAGCAGGACTGGCAGGTGGCTGGGGAGGTTGTGGGGAGACTCCAGGCTGCGGCGATGTATTGTAGATGACAGGAAATTGAGAACCACTTTCCGCGGGCGGCGGGCTCTGGTACAGCGACGCATATTGGTAACCAGGCATCACTGTGCTATCATACCCGTGGATGAACGGGAATTGTGAGTGTGCCGGTATCTGAACTGGTGCATTGTAAGAACCGGCGAACGGCTGCCCGTGTGCATATTGTGGGGTGGGGGGATTAAAGTGGCTATTGTGTGGCTGGTAGCGTATAGAGGAATTTTGGGGATTTTCGGGGCCTGCAATATAGATAGGTAAGTGAATAATCCGAGCGATTGCGAGGCACATACCCCTCCGGACATTCCGCCCTTGGTCAGAGCCATCACGGTGAGTTCCACCGCCACGCATGGAGTCGGATTCAACGCCTATGGCATGCCGGGATTGAGCAGAAAGTTCTTGGGAAAAAACGATGAGAAAAGGTGTATAAAGACGTCATGTTGTGCTGGGCGGACATGGATCATGATAAACGCATCGATATGCAAAAGTCTTACCAGAGGTACCTCGTGCACGCGTCGATTCGGACGGGAAACCTGGGATCAAAGAGGCGTAAGAATCATGAAGTACTGAACGAGCAAGTGAAGGCGGATGCAGCCCGCCTGAACGATTGGTGCCGAAGACCGGCGAATGTTAGCAGGGATGATGTCATGAAGGACTCACTGTTGGACGCGTCGTTATTCGCGTTCGGTCGGGGATTCGACATGTTTTTCACCTGAGATTCGGGGCCGGGTTCTACCATTCTTGTTGTCGACAACGCGTCGGCAATCGCGATACACCTTGCTGAATAGGTTTGATTGTGGTGGTAGAAGGCATGGAGTAGCTTGCCTGTGTCCAGATCAGTGAGCGGATGACAGTGAATGCTGGTCTTGTTTGGCGGCAGCAGCTATGTTGTAGAAGAGGTCAAGCTATGTTGTGGTGCAGAGACGGCGCAGAGAGTATAAGTAGGACGTCTTACGTGGAGTTGATCATGATGTCACCGCTTGCTCATGCCTATACGGTCAGTCCCAGTCGTTCGTCCCGTTCCTTGGAGTCTCACAACTCGTTGATATTCATCTGTCCCGGCTCAGCCTCCTCCATCAATATTGAGCAGAGGAAGAGCTCACAAGGTAGTTGTATTCCTTTTGTCCAGAAAGACAACTTCGTAGCGCCTGACACAGTCCTCACAGCACAGCTCGATGTGGGTGCTACGTCATCGATCCAAAGCGTGTGCGGCGTGTGCGTCGACGTGTTTGGCATACTTGCCGATGTATGTCATGTTGCGCTCCTGTCCATATTCTCGGGAGGAGAACAGAAGCCTTTACTAGTCCCGTATTTCATCCACTGAATGAGTCAACACGATCCAGATCCTTCCAGATCATACGACGCATCGACCCTGTAAAAGTCAATTCACAAAGTACTTGTTCAATTAGGCCTGCATACATGGCTTTTCGCTCGACTGTAGGAGCGTTTTTCGAAGATCCGTCTCCCCAGGAGAGACAAGAATCTCCGCGATGGTTGAAGGAGGAGAGTACCGCTCAGATGTAGGAGTCCAAGTCATACTGTACGCCAAAGAGGAAGAGAACACGAGTGCCTACTAAAAATAGAAGATTGTCATGCACAGTGATGTTTGGCAGGTCACAGAGAGTAACAATCAATTCACTTTCACAGGACCGATGATAATGCCTGTAATAGGTCAGAATGGAAATGCGGACAAATTTTTGACTTTTGGACCGAAATGTTGGCCCAGAATGCGGACAAATGGGACGCGGAGATCCCAAGGTCAGCCCAAAATGCGGACAACACTCAGGGATGAGTATCAATGAGTGAGGCTGGAGCATACTATTTTGGGCGAACAATGGGCGGGAGCACGTGGTCACGCTCCAGGCGGGCGAAAAATGTCTCAATCGGGATATTTTGCGCCTGATAGGGTCATGTCAGCCCAAAATGCGGACATATCTGGCGGCGTAGCCGCCGAGAAAAATGCGGACAAATTCTGCACAAAGGTGAAAATTCCATTCTAACCTCTTATAGGTATTATCATCGGTCCTACTTTCACTGTACTTTCGTCCCACCTTTGACTTGGCCAGTTGTAATAATAATATACTAAGATAAGTACACGAGGCTGTAAATCATGTCTTCACCACGGGGGTGAGCTCCTTCACTATCTGCCGATGCACCTCCTTCGCCAACGCACAAACCTCCTCCACTTTACAAACCATGGACGCATCCAGCCGCCGCCCTGGTCCAGACAAATCCTGAAGGATACCCGAGAAGTTGGGAATGGGCGTCAGGCCCACCACATCTGTCGCGGATACGTCCTCCTTCACCATGTCCTTGGTTGAAAAGAGAGAGAAAGACCCATCCAGAATGGCTATGCGCCGATCCGTCATCAACCGGAAATCCAGAGCATGAGCCCGATTCTGTCTGTGGTACAACACACGATACCATCCAGCACTCTTCGCGAACACATCTGCGCCCTCCTCCTCCAGCGCTACCACTACCGGCAGCGTATGCCTCAACAGCATCACAAGCCGCTGCACAGACAACGCAAGCTTCTCCGCATTGAGCACCGTCCTCAAGAACGGCTCTGCCTTGGAATGTGGATTACCCTCGTCCCACTTCCCGCCGATACGCCCAAACTTGAGCTCAAAGGTACTCCCGCCTTGCTCCACGCAACGAACAGCGACAGTGAAGTCTGCTTCGTAGACGAAGACCACCTCTCTCAGGTCGAACTCGAGTAATCGTATCCCACCGTCCATCTGTGCCACAGCCCTCGCGATGACCACCATCTTGCTCACGCGAGCCCACTCCTCGAGGAATTCGTCCACACAAGTGTTGACGTTTTCGCTCAGGAAGGACACAACGGCCTCCGTTGTGTCATAGATGATCCGCTTCGAGGGTCGTATGATTCCCCCAGTTCCGCCTCCTCGGATGTACACGTATTTCAACTTGACACACGTAACAACCTGAGCACGTTTGTTGGGATCCTGCGACCACCAGTTCAATGGGATAACACGGATGTTGGGCATGGCCGCCTCGGCTGCGGGCGCCCCTGCCAATATGTGTTGTGACTGGACACAGAGAGAAGGAACAGAACGCGCCACGGAAGATTGCAGCTCGGGGAGTTCGGATGAAGGAGGCGGGCTGACATGCGTAAAAGGAATGTGTCTGAGCTTCAGTTGCCTTTCCACATTCACGTACGCCACACGCGCGCAACAGTAGCTGTAGAGTTCCCGGAGAACCGAGGCCTCGAGGTTGTAGCCCTGTCCCGTGGTACTGGCGTCGATGCTCCGCTTGCGCTTCATCCCCGTTCGTACGTCGTCTTTGCCCGCAAGCTCGGGTTCGCCGTGTATTCGCGAGAGGTCCAACCAGCCGACGTCTTCCATAATCATACTGCCGTACGTGGAGTCGGGCACAATCTTGGTTTCTATCAGAGCAAAGCGATACTTGTCGTTGGTGATCACGACAACCAGATAGTGCTCCGGGAAATATTCCAGTTGAATAAAGAGCATCCCGCGAGCCTGTGCACCGAGCTTGCGTATCTCTGCAACTCTATCAGTTTTAAGCCGTGTGGAAGTGCCAGTGACACTCACCATTGGTGGCAAAGTTTCGGTTCCTGTAACTCTGCAGACCAAGATATTTCGCCGTTTGCTCGGCCAGTTCAGTTAGGGTCTAGTCGAACCAATCAATGATAAGCACTGCAAATCAAGTATGTACCTAAGGAGACTTACAATGACTCGCAGACGCATCAAGAGGTCGACCAGCATGTCAGGGATCTCGTTCAACTTCTCGACCAACGACGAGAAACGTGGTCCGCGTCCTGCAGATGCAAGGTCACCAGTATCGCGGAGACTAAGATGGCCCGTTCTTGGGTCAATGGTGACAATCACTATCTCTTCCGCACACAGTCGTATCCGTAAAGCAGACGATGAACCTGGGGATAGAATTATGTCTCCGATGCAGAAGCGAAAATATAACCTTTACCTTCATCTACCAAGCTGACAGTGTCAGGCGCCCCGAACACTCCTCGAGAGTTACCGTATTGCAGATTGCCCTGCATCCGTCTGAGGATGGCTTTAGTATGTCGTGTAATGACGTTCGTTAACAGAGTTTGGATGTCGAGATCATCCGGATTCTAATAGCCAGTCAGTCTTGACCGAAAGCAAATCTCAAGAAAAGGACGTACTACGGCAAGAATTTCTTGGGGTATCACTAACTCCTCTTTAGGAACAGGTACACCGAGGGCATTTTCTTCCGGTTCCCATGTTACCTTGAACCGTAGACCCTCAACTTCGTCCGAGGCCCTCTTATCACCCAGCTTGGATTTGTACTGAAGCTCGGAAAGAATACGGTTGCGGGGAGATCGCTCGGGTTGCCCATTGTGGTGTGCTTCGACAATTGCTACAGTGACTGTTCCAGCTAGCAGCGGTATCTTTGCTAGCCGCTGTTGTTGCTGTCGAGGAAGTGCTGCTGCGAGAGGTTTTCGGCTACGAGACAGGATGAACGGAATGGCTGAGAGACGAATGAAGCGCTTACACCCAGTAGGATACTGTCAGCTGCTTCCGATCGGCGGTCATCTGCACTCTCATGAAGTCGGCCCATCCAAGGGACCGCATGCGTTCAGCCTGATACAAGAGGATCTCCAGCTGGTACGACAGAGACATCATCTCTATTTGAACGGTTAACATGTGATAAATTAGAACAAGGTGGAACCTACGCAAGAAATTGAACACTCGAACAAGAGGCGCGTCGACAAAGCCTTCCGGTAGCACGGGCTTGGCGGGAGGCCCTGGCATCCCAGGGGGACGTTCGACACCAGGAGGTAGTGGTTCTTCCAGTATGGGCACATAGAAGCCCAACCTCGAGTCGGCCTCTTCTGTTATGTATCGCTTCATGACACCAGTTGGTATTCGAGGGAATTCCTGGATGCCAGTAACGCCCGCGGTGATGAGGAACTCCACATGAACAAAGAACCAGCCATTAGCTTTGCCGGATCCTGTTGTGCACAGTGTGACCTCGAATAATCTGGGGACGGTGAACACTGCTCGGCCGTTGGATATCTTGTACTGCGACATTTCGATGGGAATGATCTCAGTCAACCGAAGTCGATAGCGCATAGCGTCCTCAAGGTCAGAGAAGGTTTTGAGTACCTCCGCATCGGTGAGGGGGGTGAGAGGAACGAGAGTTTTCTGAATGTTGCAGCTTCAGTACAGGCACACGGGAATGACTGGAGTATAGTTTAACCTTGATCACAGAAGGTAGCCTTCTGTATGAGCCGGTGGTGAGGACATCGAGGGAGGTTAATAAGTCGTGGTTTCGGAGTCTGCCAGCGATGTTGAGAGGGACGACAAGATAGGCAAATGATGCGCGTCACCTCGCGGGGTCTAGTCCTTCTCTTGCAAAAGTGAGGCCAGTTATGACGTCCGCAAATTGGCGATTCTGGTTCATCAAGAAGGCAGTGACATTCTGGGGATGCTTGAACAAAACGTTTTATTGAATCGAGAGGCAAGTCTACCATGCATTTTTGGACGGTGCCTGCATCTCGCGACCATTTTGCTACAGCGTACAGTTTGATCACCTGCTTTTTGGTTTTGACCACCCAGTCCGCAAGGGTACGTTTACGCGCGCTATCTGACATGTTTGGCATTCTGAACGGAGAAGTCAGTGGATTGATGAGTAGGAAGCCACCAATGAGCGGCGCACGTTTCTGCCAACTCTGATAACTCTGCATATATTGTCTGCATGACGCGTGATAGCAGTTCACCGAGGAAGACTTGGTCATTGGCGACAAATGGAAGCTCGCGTTCGAGCTGCTCGAGGGTGAAATCGCTGTCTCCGTTTAGCTGATGGTGGCTCTCCACAGCTGTCGTGCTATTGCCGTTGTCGGTGTCGGCAACCATGGTGCTCGCTGGATCCATAGAAGGCCGGGGGCATGAATATCGGGGGGACGTTGTCGTCGGAGGAGAGTCGTCTAGACCATGGATGTCGAAGGAAGAGAACAAACGAGGTTCGATGGCCCTAAACGGCAATCGGGGCCGCAATGAACCATGTGCCAGTGGTGAGCAAAGAATCTCAGGGACATGTCATAGATAAAATACTTATTCCTGCAGTTATTGCGATATTGCGACTGTGGTCAGATAAGTTACTGCAAAATCAAGAATGGTAGCCGCCATCATGGCTGAAGGTAGTCAGAATTCAGAGACTCAGACCAAGTGAATGACCATATATGGCGATCGTGATCTTGCCCTCCTCCCATGGAGTACCTGCGGACATTGGGTTCCGCTGCAGTCTCTACTTTGGTCCAAAAGTCTGGCCTGAATCTCCCCTTCTCCCTCGGACCCTCCGTCTCGTCGCTGGACGGCACGTGCACACTATACGACGGCACAAAGCGAGTACGTGCATGATGATATTCATCCGTACGCACAGTGCTCAGCATTGCCCAGGACGACGGCAGCACAGTCTCCGTCTTCGAATACGACTTTTCCCAGAGAAAAAACCTCGAGCCGCTCGCCAAGAACTCCCTCCGAAAGCTGCGAACAACCCGGCATCCGGATGTGCTCAAATATATCGATGCTGTCGAATCTGATTCCACAATATACATCATGACCGAGCGTGTGCGCCCTCTTCAAGCCGTCTTAAGCTCCTGGTCAACAAAGGGCGCGAAGCAGAAGGAGGATTGGCTGATGTGGGGTATACATCGTGTCTCGGTATGTTGCCAGTCATGCCTGTCGTCAGGCGCACTAACGGAAATCAAGGTCGCGTTGGCCTTCCTCAACGACTCGTGCGCGTCGACCCACGGCAATGTTCGCATCTCCTCCGTATTCATATCGCCTTCCGGAGAGTGGAAACTAGGCGGCCTCGAGGTCCTCAGTAACCCGAATGATGACGCCGCGATCCTCTACGTACGTGTCCATACACGCAACCTTAATCTCTAATCATGCAAAGGACTAGACAATGGGCGGCCTAGTACCTGACGCAATGACTTGGGCAGCACCTGAGGTTAAGAAGGGCGGATGGTCAACACTCAAACAGTAATCTACAATCTCTCATACCTCATGTCGCGTCGCTAACCCAATTTCGAGAGGGGACTGTTCAGCTGCTGACGCGTATTCCCTCGGCCTTCTCATCAACGCGGCCTTCAACCCAACGAATCACCCTCCGCCCACTGCTAATCCTCCTCATCCCCCTCCAACAGCAGCTTCTCGCGGCGCAATTCCCGCTTCCGTATTCCCTCTAGTCAAGAACCTCCTCAACCCGAACAGTAAGGCACGATGGTCACCAAAGCGATTCCTTGACGCCGGGATGGCCAAGTCTGGTTTCTTCGCGAGCAACAGACTCGTTCAGGTCTGCTCGGCCTTGGACAACTTCACGCTAGGGACTGAAGCAGAGAAGAACGCGTTGCTTCGAAATCTTAATGAATCGGCGGATTCTTTCCCACAAGAGTTCGCGACACATCGGATCTTGCCATCGTTGCTGAAAGCTCTAGAGTTTGGTGGTGCTTCTGCTGCCAGTATGCTTCCTCTGGTAGTAAAATTCGGGAAGGACGTGCCTCCAGATGAATATGAAAAGACCCTCATATCTCCCTTGGTGAAACTTTTTGCAAGTCCGGATCGGGGTATCAGAATGGCATTGCTGGATCAGTTGCCTCAATATGTTGAAAAACTAGATAAGAAAACCGTGGAGAAGATATTCCCGCACTTGGTGAGCCTTGTCCTGTTTTCGCATTATGCTAGGCTGAACATAATCAGCAAACGGGGTTTTCAGACACAGTCGCTGTCATACGCGAAGCTACAGTAAAATCCATCATCTTGCTTGCTCCGAAGGTCAGTCGTGTCCACGTTCTCTCCTCTTCTGAAATAAATTGGAGGCGCTTCCAGTTCAGCGATCGCGTTTTGAACAACGACTTGTTGCGGCATCTTGCCAGGATGCAGATGGACCCCGAGGCTTCGATAAGAACGAATACTTGTATCCTCATTGGCCGTCTGGGAAGCACCTTAGGTTACAACACTAAGAAGAAAGTCCTTGTTCCGGCGTTTACGCGTGCACTCAAGGACAGTTTCGTGCATGCACGAGTAGCGGGTCTTATGGCATTCATGGCGACCATAGACTGTTTTGACATCGAGGATCTGGCTACCAAGGTCGTACCAAACGTGTCTTCTATGTTGATCGACAAGGAAAAGTGCGTATTTATTGAACTTTGACGGGTCGTTACGCTCATTCTCACCAGGCTTGTCCGTGACCAGGCGTTCAAGGCCATGGAGTTGTTCCTCAAAAAGCTAGAGAGCCACGCGGCTACCATGGTCGGTCATGGATTCATGAATCCTTGCAGCTTGCTGATACCTGTCATAGCCTGAAACTGCTGCCCCCGATATCAACGACAAGGTTGCAGCTTTAGCAGGGGGACCACCCGCAGATGGCACGCTCGTGAACTCGGCGGCTGGAGCAGCTGGCGCACTCGCTGGATGGGCGATGTCATCTCTTGGTAAACGCGTATGTCTTCCTCTCAACCTTTCTTTAATCTCCTGACGTCCCTTCTGGTAGTTAGTTGCCTCGGACATGCAAAGCGCCATTGGCGGTGGATCCATCGACCGCCCGACCTCCGCTCCTCCACCAGAGGATTCGCGTATTGGTAACCTACGACCTAGTCCTCTGATCACTTCAGTGTCGGCCGCGAATTCTACCGTTACCACACCGGCTATTCCAGGCTTCTCCGCGAAGCCTATATCGAAGCACAAGGGTTTGCAGTTGGGCGCTAGTAAATCCTCGAGCGCGGCGGCAGTAGCTCTCATCGATCAACTCACTGAAGAGGTGGCTGCTGAGACTGACTCGCATGGCTTTGAGTCTAATCCTTGGGCCGGTGATGATCTGATGGATGTCAATGCTGACGACGACGATTGGAGTATGTCTCATGTCTGCATTCAACGTTCTACTCTAACGCCTCTGCAGGTGCTTTTGAAGTTGCGCCACCACCACCGGTCACCCAGCCTAAACCCGTTCCTGCTGCCAGACCAAGCTTCGGTAACGGAGCGACAGCACATGGTGAGTATATACGGCAACCTTGTTAGATGCGCCTTAGCTCAATGATCTATTTAGCTTCCCACTTAAACAGTAAACCTAGCTCGCCACCTCAAGCAAGATCTCAGACTCCTCTCGCTTCGTCGTCAATACGGTCGCAAACCACGTCTCCGTCAGATCAGTGGGATGTAGGAGAGGCCCCTCAGCCAGCTGCAACTCTGACCAAAGAGGAGAGAGCGGCGGAGATGGCGCGTCGCAAGGAGGAAAGGAAACAGGTGCGTAGAAGATGCTATGGTGTGCCGGGTTTTGCTGATCACCAGTCTCTGTTTAGCGTATAGCCGCGTTGAAGGAGCAGAAAAAGAATGCCTCAGTGAAATCATGACCTGCGTGTACAAGTTGAGATATCGGCGCCTAGACAGCACGAATATTTACGTTTATGATGATTTCTCTGTTTCTGCGGATTCTGTTTGATGTAGTTCTGCGATTGGGATGCCGACGAGAAGATCGTGCACAAGTTCCGTGTCTTCTCCTTCATCGGTGCTTCCACCCTCTCTAGACTTTACTGCAATCTGTATGAGAACGATGGCAAGTACGGTGAGACTAGGTGCGACGAACTGAACAAAGAGAGTATCTGGAACATCTTGGGCCACTGTTGGAGAACTTCTCCGAAAACTAAAGATTTTGCTCAAGACATGGTTGCGTGAAGCCGATTCAGAAGCAAACCTTCTCCTCCGTCGGCCATGACATCGAAATCTACTGCCAGGCTGGAGATGCGCTCGAGATACAGTGCACTTGCCCGTTCAAGAGCGTTGACAGCATCAAATTCTTTCTTCTTTTCGAGCATCTTGGCCACCGTAGCAGCGGAGTTGGCGTTTGGGGCCTGCGAGAGGCGATTTGGGGCGACAGACTGTCGCATGATGGTGGGCAGAGGGAGAGTCTGGGGCTGATGCTCGGGGTTTGCCGGCCGAGATTGATCTGAGCTGTCACCATCATGTGATACTCGCGTTCCTTTCCTTCTGCGAACACGATGTCAAAGCCAAAGTCGGATGTAAAGGTGCTCAAAGGGCAGGATGGCAAGCTTCGTTCATTCCTGCTATCTTTCCATGCTTACGGTGACTCTAGCTGAGGACAAGGTGTTGGAATATGTCAAGCGGGTGCGTCGATCCGCAGCTAATCGTCGTTGCCTTAGACATGCCGCTATCGCAGATGAACCGCCCTTACGGCGCCGTCGATGTCAGCGCCAATCTGAAGGGTTCTGTACCGAAGACTGCAACTCAGAAGATTCTCGTCAGTCTGGCGGAAAGAGGCGAGCTGGTGCAAAAGACATACGGTGACTTGGGCGTTCATCCCAATGGGCTATGCAATCTAATTTTGCCCGATAGGAAAAACGACGTTCTTCGTTGCTAACCAAGCTAAACTTGATACGGTTCCGGCAGAGAAGGTCGCACTTCTGGAAGAGGAGTATAAGCGTATCGATGAAGAGAACAAAATCCTTGTCGCTCAACTCAAATCTGCTAACAGCGGTGCGTATATGCGCGTCAACAATACAAATTGTCAGCTTAACTCGCTTGGGAAGAACTTTCCAAGATTAGAAACACGCCGTCGGATTCCGAGCTTGCCACACAGATAGCAGGAGTTACAGAAGCGGTAAGCTCTAGTGCGATGGTGGGACGCGTTGACGCGCTAATCGTTTGCGCATTTCGTAGATTTCAAAGAAGCAAGCTCTTCTTCAGCCTTTACGCTCTGCTAATTGCCTCGTTTCCGCCGAGGACCTAGCGCGGTTCGACGCAGAGTGGATCAAATGGCGAACGGAATGGGTTCGCCGAAGGAAAATTTTTAACACGTAGGCGTGTCCCTTGTCGAACAGATCTTTTGACGTTCAAGCGGCCTTTCACCCCCGCAGATTGTGGCAGTTTATAGCGGACTCAATGAGTCCCCAAGAGGCTCTGAATCTCGGTGAAGACCTCGGCATTGAAAAAGATGCGGCAGAGCATATGGTTCTGGAACGCGGCTCTTTGTGTCAAACGGTGAACCTTCTCAAGAGGAAACGTTGAGGGAAAACTGGAACCTTGGAACTTGACTGGACTGCTGCGCGCTCGGACTGCTGTGTCACTTGTACTGCTATTGCTACTTTCTCTGACTTGCGTGCTCTGCTGGAGGGTCATAATTACTCATAGACTATTGTGTTGTACTTTGTATCATGCCCAATGTAAAACACACGCTTCCCGAGTCCGTTTGCTGCCAAAATTGTTTCAGGCAGTCCGCGTCCCGCGTAAGCATGGTAAATCAACACGGCCAAACAGCGGTCAAACCAGATGGCCGAACTTGGGGAGGAGGCTGTGTGCTTGACTTCCACTTCCTCACCACAAATTGCGCTACTTTTCCTTCTCAAAAGGGCGCTCTTTGCTCACCGTCCTTGGATCTGACCTCTTCCCAACGCCCCTTCCCTGTTTCCCGTAATGGCCTCCCAAAACCCCGTCAGTATCTCATCCAATTCCAAGGCCACCCGACTGCCCATATCATCACCTTACTCGGCCTTGTTCTCCATGTTTCATAGCCATTTCTGACGCATATGCCCGCCTCAGATTCGCAGAAAACTCGTCATCGTCGGCGACGGCACGTATTACATGCTGTGCAGCAACCACGGCCTTACCTGTAGCCCTTAGGTGCCTGCGGAAAGACATCACTGCTCTGCTCATTCGCCCTGGGAGAGTTCCCCAAGGAATATGTACGTTATCGCGACGACGCTGGACTCCACTCACTCATACCTTTCATCCTCAGCAACCGAGTGGGTAACTCTGACATCATCGTGATGCATGTGCTTATGGTATCTCGCAGCTGTGTTCGACAACTACGTCGCTGAAATCCGCCTCGATGAAAAGCCTATCCAGCTCGCGCTCTGGGATACAGCGTACGTCGTTATGCCATGTCTCACACCCTATCATTCATTCTGTCATGCAGCGGCCAAGAGGAATACGAAGTAGGGCAAGTCTTCATTCATCCCCCGCGCCACGCTAAGCCTTCTCTAGCGCTTACGACCTATGTCCTATTCAAAATCTCACGTCATTCTTATCGCCTTCGCTCTTGACACTCCAGATTCACTTGAAAACGTTGAGACCAAGGTCACACAAAGCAGCACTTTCGTCTTGCCTGCCTTGACTAATATTCCCTTACAGTGGATAGAAGAAGTCAGGTCTATATGCGGACCTACCATTCCTGTCATCCTTGTTGGCTGCAAAGCCGATTTACGTCCTGCCCCTGGAGTAGCACCGCCTGGAACGTGGGTGACTAGGGAACAGGGAGAACGAATGGCGCAGACCATCGGTGCTCGTGCTTACAAGGAGTGCTCGGCTCTCAAGATTGAGGGCGTTGACGATGTGTTTGAAACTGCCACCCGCGCCAGCATGCTCATGCGCGACGGCGTTCCGTCTAATGGTGCAGCAGCTGAAGGCCGCCATCATAGACGGAGGAGCAGCAGCAAAGCTGTGGAGAAGGAGTCCACTGGCGGCGGATGGAAGTGCTGCGTTGTTTGTTAATTGATATTCTCCACGGACAATGGATTCCTCCTCTTCTCCTCTTGCTTTCCTCTGATATATAGTACACTCTTTTAGACACCTATTTCTATGCCACATTGCTACCGTTGCTTTGAATAAGATAGTGAATGACGATGTTCACACCACCGATAATCATATAGTGCACGCGCCGTCTATTATGTTGCATGTACACGATACTTATCATACATTGAGTTCCCAACTCACGCCACATCCGCACCCGCTGCCTTTGGCATGAGGATTGTCGGTCACTCTGAAGCTGCTACCAATAAGCTCTGTGGCAAAATCTATGGTGGATCCGTTGAGAAGGTGAAGCGAAACTGCATCCACTAGGATATTTGAAGGCTGTATAGTCGGATGAGAGAATTGACTGAACGCCGATGAATGAGCGGAATTTTGAAAGTCTGTCTCGTCGACTTACTAATCATCGCCCGACCGACTCTTCGCAAGCTCCATCTTGTATTGGTACCCATGACAGCCTCCAGAGTCCACGGCTATTCGGAGGCCAGCGTCCTCGCTGTCTTCACGCCTGGCTATCGCGCGTAATTGCTAGTAATTCCGCTTGTCAGTTAGCAGGATATGCGGCGGTGCGATCAATGTAGACGGACTTCAGCTGCTCTATCCGTCACTGTTATTGTTACAAGCTCAGGCGCCAGCACTTCGGCGTCAATTTCCTCCTCCTCGAGGTACTCCTTCGACGGCAGAGAGCGTAATATAGTGGGATGTGCCGGAGGCCGTTGGACTTCGAGCCGTCGACATGCGGACGATGCAAAGAAGCGCGTCGAGAATACCACTGACTGTATTGGCTTGCGGGGTCGTGTTCGCGCAAGTGTCCGAGTTGTTTGCTGTAGACAGCGCGCGAAGGACATGATGGTCGGAAGAAAGAGTGATGGGCCCTGGTAACGTCATCGGCCTGCTTATTTCTTCCCAAGTTCAGTTATGATCATAGCCATTCCGCGGCTCTTCCGCGAACCTCGCATCTCAAGTTGCATTACTACATTCAAACTCAAAGTAATCTACAAATGGGACGACTCGCCAACTCGAAACGGGAGACTCAAAAGTCTAAATCGTTAATGGTAACAATTACATGTACACCGCCAGAACTGACCGTTGATTGTTCAAAGATGGTAGGACGAGCATAGCGAGAAGACGCGCCTCCTTCAGAGGGATGACAACTCAAGATGCCGGCCCCGAATCGCTCAGTACATTGGCAAATGCCACATCATGCACAAGGTGTTATATGAGACGCTCGAGGTTCTCAACTTGATGCATATTTAACTCTCACCAGTGGGAAGAGCGCTAGCCACACATCCTCAGCAGGTGGTCTTTCAGGTAGCTCTTCCTCCTCACTCTCCTCGTCCGAGTCTGCGGTGTCTTGCTTGGGGGTACTTGGGTTGATGAGGGTAGCCGGAGCGTGGCAAGTCTCGGACGTAGTAATGCGTGTAACCTCCCGGAAAAAGAACATTTCACAAAAATACTACAGGTACTTACAGGTGGTAGGCGAGTAAACATTATGTGTACGTTCTCTTCATCATCTTGCCTTCAAGGCCGCCGCATGCGACGTCAGAAGTGAGTAGACAGCACTGTTTGGATAGACGGTATATCCGTCATTGTGGGTATCGCCTCTGTTAACATGGTCAGGAAAATGCGACAAAGAGAGGCTTTACTCTTACCCGGAAAGATGAGAGCCCGCTTGCCTACAGGATCGAGTTAGAAGATGAAGGTTTATCTTGGGGATCGTCACGCACCAGATAAGATCTCCAGCCAACCCCGAGGACAGGATTGTCGAGAACCAACCAGTATATACCGATGCTTGGTCACTGGTAACTCCGAACTCTTCAATGATCACGGGCTTTCGTGACTATTAGCAAGTAATAATACGTGGCACATAGAATATACACCTACCTTGTTCTTGGACGCCTGCGAGGTGGCGTGATCTGCTATCCATTGTTGACCCCATGAGAGCGAAGGAGATTGGCCCCATCCTTCCTATGATATGGTCAGAGTCCTGTCTTTGTTAGGTCCAGTGAGAACCTTACAGGGTACAGCTGATATTACCGTCGCGATCATCAGTTACCCTCCAAGATACTTAGGATTTGGATCACTCACATGGAAGGTTCCGAAGTCGATGGAGGAGATTGCTAGATTGGCATCAAAGTCGATACCCTCGGAGCCTCTATCAGAGATAAGTCATTAACACAAAAATGCACGGCAGCGGGGTTGGATGCATACTGATAAGGATACGAGGAGCTTGATGGTCGATTGAAAAATCCTTCGTCTCCAAGGGCCACCAAGTGGTTGGAGTCGATTGACTTGATATAAGACGAAATGGTCGTAGCCCAGGTCGTGATAGTCGTGGTGTTGCAAGTGCCGACGGCTCTGGATCAAGGTGAGGTTGTTGGCCTTTGTGCGAGGGTTTGGCTTACGCAGTGCTTCCGCTACACCTCGGCTCGTTGGCCAACTCCCAAGCCAGGATGCCCGGCTCATTAACATATCGAGACACGAAGGCCTTGACATAGTTCTTGTACGCGTTCTGAAAAGATATGAGACTTTTGTATTGAAGAGCATTGGGCCATGCTCACAATGACATTACTGTTGGTGTCTGCAAAGTAAGGTGAGTTCTTGCATCAGAAAAGCAGCAATGAATACTCACAAAACACATTGTGCCCTTGGCCCGAACCGACAATCTGCTTCGTATAGACATCCATTCCTCCGTAGTCCGCCCTATCGTGGCGTTGTGAGTAAGATAGAGATGGGTAGATAATAACATCAAGACAGACCAATTGTTAGTCCTAGATGCAAGTTCTCGTTAGCATGGTGCTAGTATGGCGGCAAGCACACTGATACGAACAAAGCAACGATAAGCCTCAGTCCGTGAGATTTCGCACTAGCGACAATGTTGTCTTCCAAAGTTATCAATACAGGAACTGATATACTGCAGGAGTACTCACCAAAACTTCCAAGTCCGTTTGAACCATAGTTGACCGTTGGGGTACTCCCTGACCAACTCTGATAGTAGATTCCACTGGCGCTCGTGACCTCGTTGAAGCCCCTTCACAAACAAGATGAGCCATAGCGTTTTCCGCGCAGTTTTATCTGTACGAACCATGTGCGAACAACAGTGGCGCCGGTAGCTGCTATGTCGGCGAAGGCCTGATTGATGTCGCTGGTGCTGTAGCCGCCAAGGCCGACCCAGTACGAGTTAGACCTGCATTGTCCTCGTCAGTTTAAGATATTTGGTTTACAGCGGTCTACTGACCCCACGACGGTGAACTTCGAACCATTCAGGGTGAAGCCGGTACCAGATGTTTTCACGAAGCCCGTGGCAGTTGACCCCGAGCTAGTAGTCGTCGTTGTAGCTGCTGTTGTTCCCCCCGATCCGACTTGACACTGATAGTACCAATCGTTTATGTACACGCAACTTAAGCCGGAAGCGCAGGCTAAGAACAAAATTTAGTGGCTTTCACAAACTGACGTGAAAATGCACATACTCTTGTCGCCAGAGTAGTTCAAGCCGCCACATTGGCCCCACTCAGGCACTGTCGCGAGAGCTGGCCGCAACGCGATGGCGAGAGACAAGAGAGCTACAGAAAGCATCATAATTGAAACTACTGAAGACCGAAGGCGAGTAGATTCCCGTTTTATGGGCAGAGCACTTAGTCTTGGCCTCCAATCCTTCAGCTTGGCCTTCCAATCCTCGGCGTTATCCCAGCGTGTCTCAACGTTAGTGGTTTGTGCGAGGTCACTCCGAAAAGACTTTCCCGTAGCGCATGACCTGCGAACGTTGATCAAATATCCGAGCGTAATTAGTCCAATGTCAGGCTCATGGCCAAAGAGCAAGGTCCATCGATAATCTCCTACTTCTGACGCTCGGAGTAAGCCTTGTATTTGTTCTACCATGCGCGCGGACTCTGGAGAGAATACTATTACGGGTCATAGTACTGACGCACTGTCGCGAGAACGAACCTCAACGCGGACGGTCAGGATGCAGAGACCTGCATTATCCACTGGTGGCCCTATGTGAGTGGATTCCTATTTCAGAAGCAGGGCCTCATTGAGAATCTTGCAATGGAAAAATTACTCGGCGTTCTCTCAACCTGTCTCGATGCTGGTGATTGCGCTTCACATACTACCGAGGATAACCACCCATACATAACGCCTCTGGACGGAAATTGTCCTCATTTTGAGCCAATCAGTCGCAATGTTTCCCGAGTGCCATTGGGACAACCTTTGTGCGCGCGGAGTGATGAGTCGGAGTCGCGGACACGTGTTCCCTTTGACCAAAACGACCGTATCTTCGGTACCTGTACTGACATGGGTCTGGACTCTGCGTCCGCATTTCATACCGACGATTGGCGGGAATCCAAAGGATTGATATCCTCGATGCTCCATTTCGTGACGGGACCCAGCGACAGATCATCAAAGTCTCCCGCAAGGAAACGATCCATGGACGCCCAAGCAATCATGACAGCGTTGTCTAGATCCGTCAGAACAGCCTAAGCTATGTACGGGCTCACTCACCGGTACAAAGAGAGATAGGTGGATACTGTAACTCTATACGAGCGTCGTCGTGATCCAGCGACTCGGAAAGTAAACGGGATAGTCTCGATCTCAGGTACTGATTGCTTGCGACACCGCCGCTTATGACCAAATGTTGGACAGGTAGGCCCCGAGCTAGACACTGTTTGATACCGAGAAGGAGCTTGGCCTCCAGATGATCTATCACCGACTTCATGAACTCTCGCGCTACGCCCAACTTTTGGGCAGCATTAAGCGAATTAACGCCATGTAGCGTGATATAGCGCTCGACATGTGAATGATAGCCCGTGAAGGAATAGGCCATCTGACCGGCCATGGTGTTTCTGGCGAACGGTATCCAGGCTGGGGGCAGCTCTGGCACCTCCGTTGTAGTGTCACAGAATCTCTCCAAGGCTATACCGTTCCAGCCTAAGCCAAGGAGGCGCGTCACCTTGTCTATCGTCCGCCCGATACTTTCATCGCGCGTGGTGGCGATTATGCGGAAACAGCTGACAGATGTCGCTAGCAAAAGAAGGGTATGTCCCCCGGATACGAGGAGACTTAGGAAAGGGAAGGTGGGTATGTCCGGGTACGAGGTGAGAAGTGGTGTGAGCGCATGGGCTTGCTACATCCACTTGAGTTTCATGAAGGAAGAAACCATAGAGCGGGCTGTCCATACCATATGGTGCATGCCAACAATAGGTTTATTCGTGACTGCTGCGAGAGTTTTGGCGGCATTACAGGCAACGCCGAGGCACGCCCCCATTCCTAATCGAATTAGTGACGTTCATGGAAAACACAGAGAGCACTGACCAGGACCTCGCGTGAACGCTATGCCGTCTATACCCGTTATGTCCAGACCCGCATCATCCAGTGCTTTTTTGGCAGCAACGGGCTAGCATTTCGTCAAAAGGACGGAACAAAATATATAACATCAACAGAACAGACCATATTTCGTTGGTGAGCTAACACCGCAGATGCTGGATGTATACCACCGAACTGTTCGTGCCTAATACATCATTCCGGATCCTGTTGAGTGGGAGTGGCACTACACTTGCTACGGCGGTGGCGTACACTTCGTTCTGTTTGATCACAACATTGGAAAGGATCTTGCGGTCGGAGGTGACAACCGCCGCACAGGTATCGTCAGCAGATGACTCAAACGCTAAGACAGTAAACCGTCGGAGAG
Source organism: Strobilurus pachycystidiatus (assembly GCA_019915135.1). Taxonomy (NCBI): domain Eukaryota; kingdom Fungi; phylum Basidiomycota; class Agaricomycetes; order Agaricales; family Physalacriaceae; genus Strobilurus; species Strobilurus pachycystidiatus. The sequence continues at coordinate 100,144 of JAHLMK010000017.1, read as the reverse complement.
AATGGGCGAATGTGGGACGTCTACGACGCGGTCGCGCCAAAGCTGCAAGCATTTGAAGAGGAAAGGTCACCAGGGCAAAAACGTGATGGAATCAAAAATACGGTCAGACGGTCCGGTCCGAAATCCGTTCCTGAATTGTATCGCTCAGGTGTCGCTCTGAAAGTCTATCGAAACGGTACACAAGTAAGAGTTTGTGACGAGGTTTACTATCTTCTTGTGGCAGGAGCGACCAAATTTTGTAGGAAATGAGCGCTATACATAGCCTTGTATATATCTACGGCAAGAACACCAGGAAATATCAGACTCTGTGTCGAGGAACGTCACGAATGACAGGCACGTCTCTCGAAAAGGACAACCTCGAGGATCATCGACATTCGACAAGGTCTTCTCGGGGAACCATCCGATATGTAGCCGTACGACTGTCGTACGGTGGATCCAATTAAACAGCAATGTCAGGAACGCCGGCCAATGTCGTGCCTTGCTTGTGCACTCGACCTTGAAATGGGACATGGTCGGAAGAACATATTTTATGACAGCGCATCATCAATCGCCGGTATGTTTCCTCGGATACCCGGCCAAACCGTGGGCAAAGCCATCCGTAGCGAGGTAGTCAAAGAGACGAGCGAGAGAGGCAGGTGGAGGAGCCAGCAGTATCCTAGGGACGGTGATACAGTAGTGAAAGTAAGTGTGGTAGTCGTTCCATCGGAACATCGCCACACATAGAATGGACCGCCATGTCAATCACCGTGTGGGCCAGCACAGTCAGTCCCTGTAAGTATACGCCTGCGGCGTCAGGCGGGAGCATCAATTTCCAACATTTCGGGATACCGAGAATAGTCTGTCAGACAGGTTCAGCGAGACAATAGTGCAGCACCGACAGGAAGCCACACAGCTGAAATAGGCCCCCGGACGCTCCCCTGGAGGTCTGTCGCAAATTTGAACATTTGAGGGGGCGAAAAATCGGGTTTCCTTGTCAATTTTTTGAACATTTGAGGGTTTTTGAGTGAAATTCCTGTCGCATTTTTGAACATTTGAGATTGGCTTGGAGTCCCAAAGCGTGACCGGCATGCGTTAATGGGCCGCGAAGCCCAGGTAATATGTACAGATACGTACCAACACATTGCATCTTATATACTGTAGCCTGATGTAGCTTCTCATCAGAGGACAAGAGGTGTCAAGAAGAAAAAGTGCGTCACACCTTAGGCCTATGTCACGAAATGTGACCCAAATCACTGTCGTTTTTTGAACATTTGACGCCTGCAGCCCGGAAATTTTTTGGATATTTGAGGTCCATTTTCAAGGAATTTTAGTGACAGACCTTTGGGGGAGCGTCCGGGGGCCTGCTGAAATGGGGTACATCAATGGATCAAGGTAGACAGCTATGCAGCTGATACCTACATGAGGTGATGCAGATGATAGCGTCAGAAAACGGCGAATGCGCACAGCAAGATGTCGGATGGAAACCAGCGCCGAAGAGAAACTCAAGAGCATAATGAACATTGAAGACAAGCTTAGCATTTATGCCGAAGGACCGAGCGGCCGCGCGAATAGGATTATCGGTGTAATTTATGCATCCGAAACGTGAATATTGGGTGAGCAAGAAAGGAAGCAAGTTCACACACATCAGTTCCACCAAGATCTTATCACGACTTGAACGGAGGCTCCCATGTAGTCACCGCTGCATTGGGCCGCTCTCTTCATTCCTTCCAGTAGCGTGTTCGCCAACCTCATCCCGCTTTTTTGCCCGCCCGCCCGCCGACTGTTGCCCCGCTTCCCGTAAAGGGACGCCACCCGACACTGCTCCCACCGACCATAGCGTCTGTGGCCATGCCAGTTGCAATCCCGGTCCCGCTTCGCGCTAATGCGAACACACGACTCGAAGCAAAGTACAATGTCATCACAGAGTGTACGTGTCGGACCACTGCATCTCCTGCTGTTATTCACGATCCACTTGTACGCAGTTTCCAGCTTTGACCTGCACTCGGCCGCCGCGACGGGCAACATGGGGCTCGTCGAATACGCCTTAGCTCGAGGGCAGCCTATAAACTCCGTTCTTGATGGCGTCTTGCCCCTTCACGCCGCTTGCGCAGGCGGCAATGAGCAGGTCGTCAAGCTTCTGATCGAACACGGCGCCGATGTCAATGCACCCAGGTAGGCCGCCACTTCTCTCTCTGATGAAATGGCTCCGTTGACCGATCTACAGGCTGCCTCGTCGATACTCAAATGAGAAAAATCGAGATGCCTCTGCGCCTATCGTTGGGACCTCTGGCTCCACCCCCTTACACTTTGCTGCCGCCAACGGCAACACGAACATCGTGACCACCCTTTTGCTCAAAGGAGCCCGCGCCGACCGCGCTGACAAGCACGGCATCACCCCAGAGCAACTCGCTTTTCAGAATGGCTGGTTGGAGTGTGCCAATGTCCTGCGCCAATGGCGTGAGCGTGAGGTCTTACCACCCGATGATTCACCCCTCCCCGGACGGTGCAGACAAGAATCCCTTGGAGTCGGACCCGAGCCGGATTCCGCTCGCAAGCGTCTCAAAGTGAAGCGCTCGGTTGACACTGCGTTGAACATGTTGAAGGCTTCTTCGTCGGCACTTTCTGATGCGTACATCAAGCCGAACAGTTCCAACAATAACCTGTCATCGTCGACGCCACCGGCTTCTCCTACCGCAATCTCTGGGAAGTATGCGCTTGACGTGGATCGTGCAAGCCCCAGCCTACTGCCTGGGGGACGCCGTCCGTCGTTGCCTTATCTCCCTCCATCAGGATCTCCGCGTCCGCAGAAGACACTCACCAAACCACCAGCCAGTCCTCGTCGCCCCCGTTCCGCGGGTACGGGTGCTGAACAGGACGCTCAAACAAATTCTCCGAAGGGCAGTACAAAGAAACTGGGGACCAAATATTCTTTGATGAACATCTTCAAGAAGAACGAGAGCAATTCACTCGAACGGATACCTTCCCAGACTCCTTCGATGGCATCCCTCTCCGGCCTCCCTTCTACCACGTCGAACACACTTGTCCCTTCTTCAGCAGCGTCTCAGTCTCCTCCCTTATCCTCGTCGCCTCCTACTTCTGATTCCTTAGGACCGCCCATATCAGGGTCGGCCTTCTCTTCGTCTGGTCTGCGTCACCGAATGGGGAGTGATGCGGCGCAGACGTCACCGCCATCCGCCGTTGATTTGCATAACGCAATGGCGCAGCAACAGCAGAGCAGACGGGACAGATCGGGCTCTTCCAGCAGTCGCTTCGAGTCTATGGGGTTGGGGCTCAGTTTTGATGGCAGTGGTTCGGTCGATTCGTCCTCCAGTCCCGCTTCCAGAAGCGCAATAGTTGCCAGAACGCCTTCATTACGAAGCCATAACCGTCACCGTTCCGGGTCGACTCAGCGCAATGGCACCGTTTTCGACGATGACGTTGTAATCGCTGCTGAAGAGCGCTCTGGAAGTGCTCAGAGTAGTCTTGTTCGACCCAGCATACTTCGTACCCACAACCGAAGCTCTTCGTCCGGCCAGGGTAATGGTCTGCCCTCTAGTTTGAGGGCTTTACGCTTTGATTCTTCGTCCAGCGGAGCTGGTGCCTCAATGCGAGCGGGAGATAGCCCTCCGTTACGCGGCAGTAATAGCACCAACTCCCTCGTCAGATTCGCTGATAAAGAGGAACGCAGTCGATCTGGAAGCCCTGCTGCACCTTTCCTCGCCGGCAAAGATAAGGTCAATCTCCCAGAATCTGCACCGCCGACTGTCACAGACTTCCAGCCTAAACCAAAGGAGGAAGTCATTGGAAATGACGAGGACGAGGAGGATGATGAATATTACGGCTCTACCTACGAACATGGGACTAAGGGACTAGTTACTCATTCGGGCAGACACCGGGGACCGTCTGTCAGTTCTATCGCGTCGGATTCCTCCTTGTCACCCTCCAACTTCCCTTTCAGCATACACAGTCCTCCCCCTATCCCAGCAGAAGAGACTCCGACTCGTGCTTCGCAGGAAGGACGTGACAGAGGGGACTCGGTCAGCAGTAGCAGTACCAACCTGACCACCGAGACTAGCGCCAGCGCAGGAAGCGTCACTGCAACTCCTCCTCAACTTTCACCTCGCTCTTCCTTCCTAGATCTGTCTGCTGATTCTGGCCCCAGAGTCTACGTCGGCGAAGCCAACGATGGGGACGCCCCAAAGGTGTATCCTGAAATGGACTACCCATCGCGCAAACCACGAGTTCCCTTGGATATCAATATTGACATCATACCATCGCATGCACAGGCGGAAGCGGAAGCGCTTGTCCAGCGCGCTCAGCAGGATATTCTCCAGATGGCTCAGGATGGCGAAGAGACCCCTTCGAAGACTCCTTTGAGCGCTAGGCTGGCTGCTTACGGGGAAAGTCTAGCCAAACTCAGAGAACTTCAGCAGCAGGCAGATGATTCAGCGGGGCAGGACGATGTCAAGACACCTGTGGCGCGTGAGCCACTGTCACCGAACAGGGTGTGCAATCGTCAGCGCAGTCTGGAGGAAAGGTTCACTCCGAAACCCTCCAAGGCGAAGCAGCCAAGACGTCCTCACACCAGCTCTGGGACGTCTTCTTGTGAGAGTAAGCCCTTCAACTTCTTATTCTCTATGGTGCTGAGACTCTTCAGGTATTGTCGCGGCCTCGAACCATAGTCTTGATAGCCCACGACCCAATCACCACCAGCCTTCACATTCGGCTTCCGCTGTGGAAGCGTTCAGCAATGTCCTTCCCGCCGGATCGCTCTACAAGCGCGCTCAGCCGACGAAAATACCCCAAGACCAACTCAGTCGAGTGAGCTCATTGGAAGGGCATGACACCGACACGGAGCTTGGTCCCTCACTATTCCGTGTATCCACCGCACCTAACAGCTCCGCCAACGCCAAAGGCAAGCGCGAACAAGCGCGTATGGGCAGCACGAACAAACTAGCCAGGATGGGATTTTCACGCAACCCCGCTAGTGACGTGGTCGCTAGGTCCCCTCCGTCGTCCAAACGATTTGGTGGTCTCAAGTCTTTGATGCAGACGATCAAAGGCAAACAATATTACGACTGACACTTTCCCTTCTATTGGTATCGCAACTCTCCTTCTATCTATGTAACAACAGTGGCCATTTCCGCGTTCTATGTATCATTCTATCATTGCATTGTTATGAGTTCATTATTATTGTTGTTGCATTTCTTGTTGTACTGATTCCCGCAACTCACTGTGCATTATGTCTTCTTACCTACCACTCTCTATATCTTGGGGATGATTGTATTCATTTCTTACTCCCGGTCAATATCATGGATTCAATACTATCATCGGATGACAAAAGCCTGCTTTTGACGCCTTCACTCGTTGGTCTCGCTGACAGGCAATGCATCTGCCACCAAGTCTCGCCATCACTGAGTTACTTGCACACTCCCATCATGTACCTGGCAATGAAAGCTCTGATTACTACTCAGATCAGTCCGGTTAGTCGCCACACTAGGCCACACTGTGCGTGATCGGGGCCTTCGCAATGGTTCCGGATGACCCTGACGTAATCGGCCCATGGGGTAATCGTATCTTACTTGAATAAGCGTCTCCTCTTTCCCCAAGCTCGTCTGGATCTCCCTGACAGCATGAACCTCTGCAAAACTGTCAGGATTTTCCGGAAACCACAATCAAAATTGTGGCGTCATGCTTTACCAAGAAGTCTATACACCATGTCTTTCGTTGAAGGACCTCGCCAACCGGAACTGTCTGAGAGAACGCTTCCGGAATACTTTGCATGCGAGATCCTGCGTGCTCATGCATCCCGCCCAGCACTGATATGTCCCGGAGAAGGATCTTTGTCTCTTGGTGGACCGATATCAAGGAAACCCGAGACGTCTCACTTGACCTTGGACTTTTCGGAATTTGACAGGTGCATCAAGGCGTGTGCGCGAGGGCTTTTGGAGATGGGTGTAATGCCAGGCGATCGTGTGGGCGTCTTGATGGGTAACAACAGGTGAACTCCGCCCCCTTCCGCCCCTCGAGTCGGATAACTCAAGGTTTATACCCACGCAGTGCATATGCCATACTACAATGGGCTTGTGCATCTGTCGGTGCAATCTTGACGACCATAAATCCTGCGTATCGCTTCAACGAACTGGTGAGTTTCAATACGTAGTATTCCTCCTCGTTATGCACACCCACATGCATCAGACCAACGCTCTAAGACTCGTCGATGTCAAGCATCTTTTCATCGTACCCCGTATCAGAAGCTCTGGATATCTTGAAATACTGGCCGAGAATCTGCCCACAATCCGAACCAATGCACCAGGCCGTATCAGTGAACAGTCGCTTCCTTCTCTTCGAAATCTTTTCGTCGTTGACAACGGATACCAATCGGAGACGGAAGCGCTAGGTTTGAAAGCTGGGATTGACTGGCGGGAAATCTTCGTGTGGCGAGAGGACCACTCGAAGCTAAACGACAAACTAGCGGGCATAACCAAAGAACTGAAGAATGACGATGTCATAAATATCCAATTTACCAGGTCATTTCTTTTCCCATTCGTGACTTCACAGTTGGTTGCCTGGGCCGTCTAACCACCGCTGTAGTGGTACCACGGGTCTACCGAAAGCCGTTTCGGTCAGTAATCCTTCTTGGGCTGCCACGCGAGCATTTCAAGAAGGCTTACTCTCATTTTTACATCCTAGTTGACGCATAGGAACCTACTCAACAATGCACTCTCCATCGGCCGATGCATGCGTTTGACCGACCGTGACATTGTTTGTACGTCCTATAGCAGTTCTCCACCTCGAGTCTGACCTAACTAGTACTTGCGGCTGGTCAGGCAACGTTCCACCGCTGTTTCACTGTTTTGATAAGTCTATCACGGTGAAAGTCTCAAATGCGCGACACTAACATACCGACACGTCTCGTATTAGGAAATCTGGCAGCATGGGCTTTCGGGGCCTGCATCGTATACCCCTCCCAGATATATAATCCTGTGGCGATTGTCGATACTTTGAAAGCCGAAAAATGCACCGCGTTGCATGGCGTGCCGACACACTTCCTAGGTGTCCTTCAAGAGGTTCAAAGGCGTAGAGAAAAGGGTGATATTGTCGCTACGGAGTCTCTACGGTTGGTGGGGTTCTTTGACCGTACTCTGCCTCTCTGATATGGTACATAGAACCGGCATGGCAGCGGGATCCCCGATTCCCATCCAATTGATGAAGAAACTCATATCAGAGATGAACCTCAGGGATCTGACAATCGCTTATGGAATGAGTAGGTGTCAATTGTCGTTGAGCAATTGAGGATACTGACCTATACGTAGCGGAAACCAGTCCTGTCTCGTTTCAAACGACAATTGATGACAGTCTCGAGAAGCGTGTGGAAACAGTGGGGAAAGCACAACCGCATGTGAAGGCAAAGATCATTGATGCAGAGGGAAACATCGTTCCTGTCAACACTCCCGGCGAGCTATGTGTTTCCGGGTACATGGTCCAGAAAGGGTACGTTGAATGTTCGTTCATATTGCAGATGTATGACGAAAACAGGTATTGGCAGGATGAAGAGCAAACCAAGATGGCCATGAAGAAAGACCCTTCCTCCGCAGAGGTCTGGATGCACACCGGGGATCAGGCAATGATGGATGATGAAGGATATCTGAAAAGTAGCTCGACCAGTCAGCGTCCTTGTTCAGTACACTGATCCCGATCCTTGCAGTTGTTGGCCGGATAAAGGATATCATCATTCGAGGTGGCGAAGTGCGTTCGTCTTTGAGTTGCCTGAGGTGTCGAGACTGATCAAGGACAGAATCTGTTCCCGGTACAGATTGAGAACGCTCTGACGGCTCACCCCGGTATCCATGAAGCCGCTGCGGTCTCAGTTCCCGACGAAAGATACGGTGAGGTCGTGGGTGTATGGATAGTTAGGGCAAATGGTCACAAAACCCTATCGAAAGACGACGTACGTGAGGCCGTCCGTACTAGGATGAATCCTCAGGTGAGTGAAATGGTATCATTCTGACAGTTGATGTATGATTTTTGGTAGAATGCTCCTGCTTGGGTATGGTTCACGGATGAGTTGCCCAAGACTGCAAGTGGAAAGGTGATGAAGCATGTGCTTCGTGATAGAAGTAAGGACTTGTCCAAAACCGGGGAAGGGAAGATGTAAATGCGAAATGCCTGTCATTGAAAGCGAGTGGCGTATATGATTATCCGGGAGCAATGTCCATAAGAACGAGATCCGAATCTTTGTCTGCGAGCATAGTTTTCAGTAAAAGTGAGACTTGTGCATGTAGATTTTCTGGGAAGGGTGTCAATGCGTATTGCTGACGAGACAACGGACGCACTTGTGCGGTGCAACGCTTGTGTGTACGCCGTGTTGGCCTCTGACATTTCCTTCTCCAGGGCCTCCAGTCGCTTCGCCTGAAGCAAGATAATCGTCACTTTGTGAATATTTGCGTTCGTTGACAACGTGCCTGCTCCTCCTCGGGTTCCGGAACTGGCAATGACTGTATCAAAAATTCCACCTGCTTTGCCTTCATTACTAAATCGCGAACGAGTTCCTTCTTGCTTTCTGGGCCGCATTATTAGTCGATCGTGTCTTACACAACTATCGGACGCGCCTTCAAGAGCCTCCGGGGTATCCACTTTATCCGCAGCTCTTGATTTCGTGACTGGAACCTGCGAGCTGACTTGAAGAAAGTTGGCGCGCGACGTGAGGTACGATATGCTGTTGGACATGATCAAGAGAAGCTGACCTCAATATCAGTCATTGGCCGCGATTCAGGGGAGGAGGAGAACAGACCTGCTGAATTTCATCTTGGAGCTGTGTTATGCGGTCCATATGGGTCAATTCCTGCAGCATTGCGCATATGCGCAGGTAATGGTAGGAGGAGAGACAAGACACGGTTGCCATTTCGGGAATGACCAAATTGGGACTCGATCGATGTCGGATGATCCCGACGTCTTTTACACTTTCTTCCTCTGCGCTGCCGCCTTGTCCATGCCCCGAAATACTGTAGCAATGCACAAATGCCATGTAAAAGCATTTTGACCGACATCAGGAATCCTCACATGCTAGACTCAGTGCACTACATCGGCTTCATCATGGTTCCAAGTTGCCTGCCTTGGAGAGCTTGCTTGTGGAGATTCTGGCGCTCCCCACGCACACACACAGTCAGATCCTCTTTTTCGACTTTTTGCAGCACTAAACACTTCTGTAGGGGCGCTTACAGCTAACCCCTCCCTGAACGTCATTCCGGAGAAGTGTATGCTCCTACTGAACCTTTGACCACGATTGACATTATGAAGATCTCTGAATACCAGTACGCAACACATCACACACACACATACTCACACTCATGACTCGACTGCAGCGTATTCGAACCTTTGTGTCCTATGCAAAGTATATTGGGGTATGCTCATTGCTGTGCAACTGACCGCTTTCGCCGATACAAAACGCAATTTGAGTCTCAAACTTTACAACGGTACAGGACAGCATGACACAGATGACACGAAAATCACTATAGCCAAGTTAACACTTATCAAGTCGCGAGCTGTTGCTTCTTCCCTTTCCTCTTCGGCGACCGGATGTTGACTCCATCTATCTGAGATGGCTCTGCGGCAGCCGTATCATTCGCTCCGCTGACCTCCCCCATCACGACTTCGTGCTCTGCGACTTTCATCCTCTGCCTCTTCTTTGGCGTATTTCCATCGTTCTCCGGCAGCTCTGCATTATCCGCAGCGCTCACTTGGTCATGGATCTCCTTCTCCGCGACTCCAGGTTCTGCAACTTTCGCCCTCTTCCTCTTCTTTGGCGTGACTCCGGCGTTGGCCGATAGCTCTGGCTCTACGACTTTTGCATTCTTCCTCTTGCTCTTCTTCGGCGTAGTATTTCCGTTGTTTCCCAGGTCTGCAGCATCCACCGGCACATCATCCCCTGTGTCCTCAACCTGTTCCTCCAGAGTTTCTTGATTTGTGCCTTTCGCCGTCCTCTTCTTCTTGGGCGTATCTCCGTCGGTGGCCTTGCGCTTGCTGGACTTGCGGCCTTTAGTTTCTGTGGTCATTTCTTCCGGGGGAGTAGGCGGTCGAAGCGATTCTGTTGAGCAAGCTTAAGCAGTTGACCGGAAGATGAAGGGACATCACTCACTGTGATTCACTTCTTCTAAGCCGTAGATCCTGTATAAATGCAGCACGGCTTGCTCTTTGTCTTTGGCTTCGATCATCAAATCTACGACAATGTTAGTGTCATGACGAGTGACTTGTCGGTTTGCGTACCCATATCGTCTGGCAGATCATCCGGCAGCGTCTCGCATCGATCCGCATGCGCCCTTCTCTCCATGAGACTCTCTGCTCCTGGCCTTTGCTCGCTCAAGTGCTGTTTAGGTCTAATGCCCCTCTTTTGGAAGATAGCGTTAGCCCTCCGTATGATTTCACCCCGTTCCATCGAAGGAGAAGGATACAGCGCATCGTGGTGATAGTCGAACACAAGCGGTATATCCAGCTCCTCGCAGATTGGAAGCAAGTCCTCAGCCGAATAGCACAACTCGTCGTTTTCGAGCACAAGTCTATCGCGGATATTAGTGGGAAGATTCCGAATGGACTCTCTGAGGCGTAGGAGGGTGGCAGGCTTGTCCTCATACACTCCACCTATGAGTTGAGTATTAGCAGGGAAAGGAGGGGGGAGAAATTGCACCCGCCCCCGTGGATGATCATCACGCCGTCCTTGCCAGCGTTCATGAGATCTGAATGGAAAGTAAGTCGAGGCACTGTACAACGCTTCAAAAAGGCACTGACCAAGCATCTCTGCGTGGTAGGCAAGTTCCCGAAGAGAGGCCGCAACAACTTCTTCGCGGGGACTGCCCAGCTGTGTAAATTGCCCAGGGTGTGTTGTGAGACGGTGTTTGAATGATGCAGCGACTTCGCCGACGCGGGCGAGGAGAGGAGCAAATTGCGTGAGGGGATATCCATGCAAGGAGTGGGACGCGAAGGGAAAGAGGTTAGATGAGACGCGAAGAAAGCGAATATTGTTCGCTTCGTTCCATGTGATGAGCTCAATGAGATCCTCAGCGTTCTGTTTGCCCAGATCTTGAGCGAACTCAATCCCCTTGGTTTTGAGCGTGTCTAGGCGACATGTACGCGAACAAAAAATCGAGGGCTTTTGGGAACGGAGGATGGTGTTCAAACACGCATAACCTAGTATGTGACTGTTGAGTGTTGACACGACGGATCAGAATGCGGGCGCCTACCAAGTCGACCACGGAATGTCGTGCTCTTCCTTTCTACGTCTGGTATGACATACACGGGCTCTTCCTTGGGCTTCCTCGTCCTCTTCTTCTTGACTTCCACTACGGCTGTCTCTTCAGTAACGGCGAGTGGCTCAGTGGGCGCTGCTTTGGACTTTCGAGGTTTCTTCGTCTTTGATTTCGTCTCCTGAGGGAGGCTGGAGGTCTCAGCAACTGGATCCTCATCCTGCTTTGTGTTGGTCGTCTTGTGTACCGTCTGTTCGACAAGGGCGACCGATGATTGCAAACGAGTACTGCGGCGGATTGACATGGTGAGGGAGCGAAGCATGCAGACGAAGATTCAGTCATCGGGGATCAGTTGTATTTTCTCCTCTCGATCGCGGCCGAACATCATGAGGTAATCTGTGGCGTAAGCAGCTCATTATACAAAGACTCCACTGACCAAAAACAGAGTCGACGAGTCTTGAAACAGTTGAGAATCACAGCCCACACGGCTAGAGATGTCTACGAAAATGTTCTACAGGTGTGAACAGTCGATCATCTTCAGACGTTGAGATTGGTTTCGAGACTACGCCACAAGCCATTGACAAGTTCCATGACCACTCCGGTCATTAAGAAAGGTTGATTATACGTCAAGTCAGAATAATACAAGTGTCAAATCGATGTATTTACGAGAGTAGGGCAGAACGGAAGTGGCATCGAGTTACTTGGTAAAATTACAATATCGCTATGGTTGTACAAAAAGCGAGCTGTTGGCCACAACAACTTCCAGAGGAAAATGAGAAAAACAGAGAAGAAGCGATGTACGTTGTTGTGGCAAAGAAAGTGACATCAAATGTCCTCGACGTCGGTGTCGCCTCCGTGAGGGTTGAGATTGTCCACGGCGAGTTGCCTCGAGGGGTCATTCGGAACATTGGAGGTTGTAGCCGGGTTCAAATTCGACGATCCAAGCGGGGCGCTCTTGAACTTGCTTTTCGCGCCAGGAGGGGACGACCGGGCAGACGAACCGGTACCGGTACCTTCACGCACAAGACGACGTTTCCTATCCAACAAGACCGCCTCGAGTGCCGGATTGGGAGCCTTCTCCTTATCATCCTTCTCCGTCTCGTCAAGGGGAACGGGAACCGTTACGATGTCGCCAGTTTGCTTCTCGTCATCGACCTTGATGGCCGGCAGTGGAGGCTGAGCAGGACGTTCACGGGGAGGCGCACTGCGGGAGCGCAAAAAGCTGAAGCCTTTCACGGAAGCCAGAGACTTGTTCGCAACGACAGGAGTGGGCGCAATGATTTCCGGAGACGCAGGAGCAGCAGTGGCGACCGAGTCATGAATGTAGGGTTCTCCATGGGCTCCTTCGACATCAAATTCATCGTAGATTTCTTCACCAATCAGCTCTGTACAGACATGAGTACTCATGACTGATATGATTTGAAAGAACTTGCCTTCAAGGACGTCTTCCAGTGTGATGATTCCAAATGGCATAACAGCCGGATCGAAACTTTGTAGGAACTAAGAACCGTGTCAGTATGTGTTATGGAACAGATGCTGAAAGAACGAACATCATTTGCATGTTCAGGCGCCAAGACTGCGTCGGCCGGCATATTCTGTTCAAGGCCATACATGCTTGTCATGCCGCCGGCGAAGCTCCCCAAAGTCGTTGAGCCAGCAGTGTCCATAGTCTGCATCTCCACATCATCAGCCTTCTTGGCTTTGCGCTTCCGTTTGTGCTTCTTCTTCGAGCTACTCGAGTCGTCCGTCGTGGCGAAGTCCTTTTCCAGAACGCCATCACCTCTCAAAGTGTCATCGCCGTGCGTACTTCCCAAAGACCTTCCGCGATGCTCTTCCCCTTCTTCCTCTGAACTCTCTTCACTACTCGTGTCGCCCATCCCAACCTTATCCAAAAACCTACGCGTCAAGCCGCGCTTGCCCGTGACAGCTTTCTTCACTGATTTCGCCTTTTCCACACTGAAGCGACTGACGATGGCCATGTGCGACCGCCCTTCTTGGAACTTGTCCAAGATTCCAAGCAAAGACTCATTACTGGGCACGAACGGCACGCGGTTCAGCTGGAGCGTCCTTAATGGCGTGGCGTCTTTGGGGTCGAGTAGTACGCATTGTTTCACAAGGAATATGCCAACGATCTTCTTCACTTTCGGGATGGTGCTTGCACCTGGGGGAGGTTTTACGGAGAGAGGTAGTTCGACCTCTTCATACACAGGGACGCGACTGTGGCCGGTTGCAACAATCCTCGAGAGAGTCTCATAGTCCAGTTTGGCGTCGATATGGAGCATAAACACATTGTCAATCGGTGTCATAGCCTGCTGGACAACCTTCTCTTGCAGGTCCAAAGTGGCGCCAATGATAGTGACCGTATCATGCTTGAGATCGCCACCGTGAGAAGAGGTCGAAGCATGGAGTGCGATGAGTTCCTTCAATTCTGACGTTGGGTAAGTGGCATGCCTGAGAAACAGGGTGTGTCTTTGTACGTACCAACGCGACGGTAAATGATCCCATGATTTGAACCTAGAATCCAATCCAGGAGCTTGGCCACGGGCCAGGCGATGACACCCTGCGAAGAGAAATGTAAGATTGGCGCAGTGGAGAGCATTCATAACGGACCATGGTATAAATGAGGCACTTTGTAAGTCCCGCGGCCTTCGCGCCGAGATAGAGGCCGTGGCGGGTGAAGAGCGACTGGGGGATGATTTCCGAGAAGCTAGAAGCGGTTAGAGCAGTCGATACGCAGGACGAACACGCTTACATGACAATGAGCACCGTGCTGACTGCAACACTTTGTACGCCACCACCCAGGACAGGGTCTGCGATGACGGGAAGCGACTCGTTGACGATCATATTCGCGAGGAGGAGTGTGACGAGCAGAAGGTGGCCGTTCTTTCGAATAGGCATGATCTGCGCGGCATATTTGCGTTGTTCACTGCGAAAAGTTAGCTGTGGCTCGAAGATTGTACAGGAAAGAATGGGGCGCACGCTGTTCCGCTGACACTGAGCACATTGAGTTGAGTTTGGTCTAAACTCATGTACCCTAGCGTTAGCCCGGCGAATAGGCCCGACAGGAGAACGAGAATGGGGATGAGACAGGCAAAGACGATGCTCTTCGTGGAGTGCGGGTCGAAGTGTTCCTCACGCTTGAGAATGGTGAGGTCGCTACGGCCAGGAATAGCATGCTTGATGGCATGGCTAGTGAGTGTGAAGAGCACATAGACAAGGCGAGACGAGTGAGCTCCTGTTCCGGCTGGTATGTTGGGTGCCAATATTCGAGTAGGTGCCATATATAGAGGTGGAAAGCAAGAGCGGCTGTTGTCGTAAGTTATTAGTCACGCAGCCTGCTCTCCAATTCTCCCACACCCATACATTCCGTCGGCGTCTGGACGTGGTCACAAAGAAAGAGTAAAGTACGCGTAGAATGAACACCGGAGAAAATGCTGGGCTTGTCTTACCTCAGAGCGCCAAGAACACGCATATAGATCACATCGCGTCCATCATTCGGAGCCACTAGTTTCAAAGCGCGTTGACATCGGCACACTAAATATAATACAGAGGCAAACAGCGAGTAAGTCCAACAAATATAACTACGGGACAGCGATAAGAGATGAGGATGATAATCATAACTAAATAGATAGTCAGTAAGCTCTAGGTTCACTTCATTTGAACCGAAACACTCACATTGACAGTAATTTCATTAGACAGTCTTGGGGAGCTTCTCGACGCAGTCGCGAATGACACGTAGAGTCTCAGTCCTGTCGTAGAGATTGCGGCTACAGTTCACTAAGGGACACTTTGCACCCCAACATGCTAGGGCTTCGGGCCATTCTCTCAGACCAGCGTCGACGACCGTGTCTCCGAGCGGGCGGACATCAATCTCGAGTATGATCTTGTATTTGAGTTCTCTCCAAGTGTGATAGTCTATGATGGAGTTGCAATTTATGCAGGTCGCTGTCGCTCCAGACACGAAAGGTGCATCGTTCAATCGTTGGCGAAGCCTAGGAAATCATGAGCTTGGCATAGGCGGCATATTGCGAGTCTCGGACCGTACATACCCTTCTCTACGAGATCTGTGCAAGTCCAAAAGTTTCAGCAGCGAGTCAGTCGAGAGACGCTGCAACAATGGACGCAGTTCCGGGTCGAGGATATTGTATGTCAGACTTTGCGTGGACGCATGCCTCGCCTCTGACTCCCAACCAAACCGGCACGCTACGCCGTACAGACGGAGTGGGTGGATCTGGAGAGCCGGTGTCATGACAAGCAGTCGTATTATTGAGAGAGGGCCAGGTGTGTCATACTTCTCTACAGCCTCGAGAAGGCTGTCCAGCTGTTCGTATGTCTCTATGTTGGGCAGCGATAGGCCACACATCATTCGGAGAAGGCATTCCAAAGTGTCTTTGTCCTCCTCCAAGTAGAAGATCGGTGGTGTCCCAGGAATGCTGGATGAAGAAGATGAAGCGGCAGTTTGGGGAAGGCTGAACATGGATCGAAAGAAGCCAGAAGTCATCTTGAGCGTATGACTGTAGACGCGGAAGAGTATGTCGCCTCCCTTTGGAGAGAGGACAGTGTCGCCTTCAGAGAAGAGATCATGGTATATAGACACTTCTGGTTTATATTCCAGCAACTCTTGAGAAGTGTCGCGCTTCACGATCTGCATGTCCGAATTGGTAGTGACTTTGTTCTCCGAATTAAACATGGGATGCTGTGTGAGTGGTGTCAATGAGTATGCATAGATAAGCACAGCCTGGCGCACCAGAGATATCCCGTTCAGTGCTGGCTCAGCCCGTAGACAAGATCCTCAGTGAGATTAAGTTCAAGCCGAAGATTTCGTTTGATGAAGTTGCTCTCCAAAAGAGTGCCACTGCCGCTGGCCGGTGATGAGAGAGTCAGAGCGCACTCCTCCTTGAAGTAACAGTTCCCGATCAGGCATAAGCCCCGAGTAAGTCACGTGGCGTTTCCGGGAGGTTTCTCCGAGTCCCATGGACTACTGACACTGTGTTGAACTTACTGTACACTGTCCAGGTTACAAAGGCTTACTTCACTGCATACTTTTCTGTTTCGGTCTAACAACCGGAACCTTTCAATCACTACTCATGAGTAGCTAAACTCCTTCAATCGTTTAACCACGCAGGGACGGTTAGCTATCCGTCTCTGTATACATCAGCAGTCATGGAGACCCGGCCCTTTTGTACGGCGTCCGAGAGGTTGGGTTTGTACCTGGCCACTTGATACGCATTTTCCTTTCAAGTTCTGGGGCACTATTCGGCGGATGAAACTGGTTGGACATCGCCTCTTGGCAAGCGTCACTCCACTGTATACCTCCACTCTCCTTCACTGCTCTAGGAATTATTTGCCGCCACACCGTAAACCTCAGGGTCACTCCGGATTTGCAATCTTGTTCTGATCTACACTGCCACGCCGCGGCTCCCTCTCAAAGTTACACTTGTTTTGATGCGTGGGCTGGTCGCACCGCTCTCACTTGTTCCACTCTGTTGAGCAGAAGGATCTTCCTTTCTCTCCCTGTCTTTTCCTGGATCCTTTCGGCCATGCTGTCTAGCGTTATTTCCATTCTTCTTCTCGGCCTCCCCGTCTTGACCATCGCTCAATCATCTTCACTTTGGCCGGCTGCGCTTCCACTCGCTGTTCGTTCACCCTACCTGAACTCCTACCTCAATGCCCAGTCAGGTACTGCCCTACCCAATCAATGGCCTACGCATTGGAACGAAGATCGCGTACGCAGTGTTCAATTTCCAGTACTACCTGTGTCTAACTATTCCAAGACTTTGGGTTGGAGTGGGTGGATTCGAGTGGATGGAACGACGTACGAGCTATGGGGTCAGAGCGGAACGTCGACAAACTTGACCAATGTGGAGATCACCCCGACGAGCACAATATTAAGCATCACGGCAAATACAATGGATGTCACTGTCACCTTCTTGAGTCCAATCGAAGTGCGCAGCGCTCTCCCGTCAATGTGAAGTTCTACCTAACGCGTTCGTCTAGCCCTCAAACTTGGCTTTGCAGTCGCTTCCATTCTCATATATCTACGCTGAAGCCGTCTCCAATGACGGTGCCTCGCATACGGTGCAATTCTACTCTGACATTAGCTGTGGTATATGTTGCGCTCCCATATACATTCTTGCTTCCTGACCTATCCTTCCAGAATGGATTTCTGGCGATTCTACCAACTTGGCACGCTGGAATACGACCCGGACCAATTCTGCCACGTATCATATGTGCACGCGGCAGTCTCCCCAAACCGCGGGCGAGATCAACGACATCTCAGAAGATGCTATGGTTTTTTACGCAATGTCATCGGTGAGTGAGATCAGTGAGATCGTCGCTTTCTGATATCAAAGACTTCATCTCATTCTATTAAATCAAAGGGCGATGGTGTCACATATCAGACAGGCAATGACACCGTGGTTCGGGGCGACTTCAGTACCAATGGCGCTCTGTTCGATACGGCCGATACTAACTTCCGTGCGATCAACTCGTCCGTGAAGTTCTTGCACCATTGATAATTATTCATACCTTATTATCCTTCCAGCTTTTTCGTCGTCATGGGACATGCCGTTGACCTGGGAAGTATCTCTAGTACATCGTCCCCCGCGGTTTGGTCTCTTGGGCTCGTCAGGGATCCTGCCATTCTGATGACCTCGACGTCCGGTAATCAGACTCGGAGCTCATATTTCTTTACGGAGTACCCCACGGTCGGAGACGCGGTAGGCAACTCAGCGAACTGGTATCTCAGTCTCATAGATTTATTTTCAGATCGACTCGTTCTTAACAGGCTTCAGTGACGCCAAATCGCGAGCCAATGACCTCGACAAACAACTTATCTCTGACGCTCAGGGTATCTCTGATAACTACGTTGATCTCGTGTCTCTCGCTGCGCGACAGGCACTGGCCCTAGACTTTACTGTTGGTCGTAGCAGGGACGGCGATGGGACCTTCAATACTTCCGACATCATGATATTCATGCGGGATGTAGGCCAGTCGCGGTTAGTTCTCCTTACCGCACTTCTCATTCTCCAAATACTCATTCAGCCCAAGCCGTTCCAACCCTGTCGAAGTGATGTATGCCGCTTTCCCTGCTTACCTGTACTTCAACGCGACGTGGGCTGGGTACTTGCTCAGACCCCTCCTCGAGTACCAAGCATCTTCCCAGTACAGTCGCTCGTTTGCAGCGCCCGATCTCGGTATGTGCCTCGAGCTATTTGCGCCACATCCCTGCTCAATTGCCCCAGGTGATACATATCCCTATATTTCAGGGAACAGCAACCCTAATATTTTTGGCGCCCTTGAGGGTAATCGGGCATTTTTTCGACTCGCCTCGCCTTCTCATCTCCGCTCCGCAGATTCCAGTGACATGTTGATCATGGGATGGGCTCATGCCCGTTTCACAGGAGACGAGTCGATGCTCCAACAATATGTGAGGCGTTTATGTCTTCTCTGAGAAAGTCGACGGCTGACATAGCGCCACAGTATGACCTTTACAAGTCTTACACAAATTACATGATTTCCAATAGCCCCGTCACTCCAAACGGATAGTGAGTAGTGCGCATCATCTGACACCGCATTTCTCTCTGACGCGTGGCACTGGCAGTACCGATGCTGATGGTCTCGAGAATGCCAACATGACCAATCTTGCTATCAAGGCTATCCTGGGCGTCCAGGCTATGTCAAAAATCAGTTCAGCTGTCGGAGAGAAGGATGACGCCACTATGTACTCAGTAGGCCATCTAATTCGTGTCTGCGAATTGTGTTCTTACCCAACCTAGGATCAAGCCTCTAAGTACATGGAGGAATGGAAAAGCCTTGCCGATAGTTCAGGACATCTTGTCTCCACCTACGATCAGCTTTCATCCTGGGCGTTGATCTACAATCTATTTGCCGATAAGCTGCTCGGCACCGAGCTCGTGGATGCTAGCGTTCGTTATATTTCATCCCTTGCCTTGAATGTTCTGACAGCAAACAGATCTATACCCAACAAGGTACCTTCTATGCGAGCGAGGCTGAAGTTGCTGGCACCTATGGACTCCAATATAACAGTGACGTGGCCGATGAAGTCAAGTCTCGTACGTGGTGCTCATCATTCGGGTGCGACACGTCTAATGTGTGGACTGTTCAGATTGGACGATGTTTACTGCTGCTGCTACGACGGACTCTGGTGTCCGAGATACCCTCATCTCCCTGGTCCATACCAAAGCCACATCGAACCTCACCGCCGGTGTCTTCCCACTAACGTACAGCGCAAGCAATGGTTCGACCATTTCCGGACAGGCTAGTCCTGGTCAAGGAGCAATGTTCTCAGTTCTGTCTTTGGGGCATGTCTTTTGATTGTCTGGCATACGCGTATTGACCACGAAACGTTTAGCCTCGACGCAAAGATTGTGACTGCGTCAAGCAGTGGTAATTCGTCCGGAAAGTCAAATCACACCGGCGCCATCGTTGCTGGTGTTGTCATAAGCGTCGTTGCTCTCATTGCAATAGTCGGTGGGATTCTCTTCTGGAGGAGGCGTCAGCGCAAGCATACACGCGACCACCTTGGTTCCGACGAATCTAACTGGGGTACACTCGACACAACCCAAGTTGCCGCCCCCATGGCTGCAGACTATTCCCGTCAGCCGTACAACCCTTACGATACTCAAGGGGCGAATGGGACGCAGGCAGAAACTTTCCATCCCGCAGCGCCGACGCTGACGAATATGAATTCGCCGGTTAATCATAGCGCTACCACTCTGCCAGTACCAGTCATTCCCGTAACAAGCCCTCCTCCCCAAACCGGGAAGTCTAGGGATGGTTTGATTCATCTCACGTACGATACACCCATTCCCGCACGCCCCCCGGCTGGAAGCACTATTTCGTCCAGCAGTGCCTCGAACCCAGACTCGGACTTTCAAGCGACCCAATTGAGAAGCGAGGTGGACAATCTTAGAAGGGAGATGGAGGAAATGCGCGCCAGAACGCAGTACGAACCGCCCCCGCAATATACCTAGCTTGACTTGGATCCTTCTCTCTCATTTGTTTTCTGTAAATTGCTGTATATATGGAACTGTGCATGGTGGCCACTTTCTTCTGCGTCGGGTGATTCTGAACCGGAATGTCCTGTTTGGCGTCGAATGTGACCACATATTCCTCATCTTTCCATTGAATCTTGACTCTTATAGAGCGCTTCTCAGCTATGTGCCGACCATCTGCTAGTAGTACTGTACATCATAAAATGGGAACTAATACAGCCTGTCGGCCGGTAGGCTGATCTACCATTTCGTATCCTCTCGCGCGAACCAAGTCGGTCTTTTGGTCCCGATACGTCTTGATTGTTCTGTTATAGTATTAGAATATTTCAAGCTCACGATACTAATTCTTGGATTGAGAATTCTGCCAAGGTAAGTCGAGAGCACAGGACATAGATATTTTTAAACCGTCACGCCAAATGATAAATCTATAAAGCTGACTTCGCATGACGTGCGTTGCTCAAATCTAAACGAAACGACCATGTCCACCGAATCCGCCCCCCGAACTCTATTCTTTGTCTACGCGCCAGACTACACCGACGATGGCGCGTTAGAACGTCGCTTATCCGTCCGATCCAGCCATCTTGAGACTGCCAAAGCGCACATTGCTTCAGGTGTCATTCGTGAGCAATTTGTATGCATATAGAGGCAAATCAGATTGAATTTGTGGGACGAATTTATAAAGGCGTAGCCGGAGCGCTCTTGGACAAGCAGTCGAGTCCGACGGATGCCTCCAAAAAGTTTCATGGATCGACGTTCATCATTGAGGCCAAGAGCATAGACGAGTCGGTCGATTCTTGCCTGTCCCGACGCTCCCGCTGACAATCCCGGATCATATAGAGTCCAGAAAATGATAGAGAATGATATCTACTGGTCGACTGGGGTGGTGAGTGCGAGATTGATTCGCGTCTGATGATGCAGGCTCATGGTCGTCACGTCGTACATCCAGTGGGACAAAGAGAAGCTTGTTATTGCGCCGTTCATGGCAGCCACTTCCATTCCATGAAGCTTGCAAATATTCAATATGAGTATCGGAGTCAGGATGCTGGCTAGATGGTCGCAAAGCGCGGCAGCACAAAATTGTACGGGCCAAATGTGCACTTTCCTAAATAGGCATCCCCGAATGCCGATCTCCGACTCCGATCAAGACTACACAGTAGCATCATGTTGGTGCACCCTCTGGATGCATGCACCCAGACTTGAGACAGGTCCTTTGGAGGAGATCTATAGAGCGCGAAAGTCATAAGGCTAGCATGTACCTTTCTGGACTGAATGTAGTTGTCAATCAATGACATCGCCCGTGCAATGCCGCCAATGCGCACGCCGGTACGCGCATTTCCCGAAATGGCAATTCTGCATGCCTACCTCAAGAACTCTGTGGCATGTTCACTCTTCACTCCCATTCACCGATATCTATTAGTCTTGAGCAATCATGATATTAGTACACTGAGCAGTGAGCGAGACATACATGTCCGGGCCCGCCTGCAACTCGGCTCAATGAGCGGCACCGCTTGTCTTCCTACAACCAAAGTATGATGTTACGCTCCCGCCTCTCCGAGTGTCTCCGATGCAACCCCTCTGCGCTCATTACAATGCGCCACATGAGCTCTGCTTCAGCACCTAAAAAGCACCACTACGTTGTCTATGCGCCAGACAGCAAGGACGGGAACCGATTTGCAGTGAGGGAGCGGCATTTGAAGGAGATCAAGGCCGATGTCGAGCGTGGGCTCGTCCGTGGGTTGCGTTCTTTCTCGCCATTTCGACTTTGACGAGTCTTCCAAGGGATTGGTGGGATGATGTTGCAGCCCGGAACAGAGCATGGCGCCGACAAAGCGACACCGCACGCTTCGATCGTTATTTTCGAGGCTGAGAGCCTGGCGGATGTCAAGGCTGCCGTGGAGAAGGATATCTACTACACGTCTGGTGTTGTGAGTATTCTTTTGATATCGCTTTCGAATATACAATAACTGTTGGATCCAGTGGGACAAGGAGAAGATTATCATCTCGCCTCTGAAATTACCCGTTATGGAGCCGCTGAGCAAGCTGGATTGAGTGACGGGTGTGGGGAAAGTGATTACCGGTGCCGGCCTCATTTCGCTACTTACAGTCAAAAGATCCTGTATCTTCTTTGTGATGTCTTCTCGCCTGATCTCTCGTTCACTCACCATCCCCTTCCGAAACGCCTCTGCGCCTCGAATCATTGGCAGTGTCCGCCTCATGTCGAGCTCATACGAATTCATCACGTCGACGCGCCCCGCTCCCGGCGTTGCGCTCATCACCCTCAACAGGCCCAAGGCCCTCAACGCACTCAGCTCACCGCTATTCGACGAGCTCAACGATGCGGTGAAGACTGCCGACGGCGATGATACGGTCGGCGCCATAGTGCTGACGGGGTCGGAGAAGGCTTTCGCAGGTGCGTCATCGCTGTCCGTATAGTCCTTAGTCGGACGGAATTGACCTTGACAATAGCTGGCGCAGACATCAAGGAAATGAAGGACAAACAATGTGTGATCATCTTCACAATGTTTCTTGAGATTCTTGTGCTTATTATGCAGACCCGGAGGTGTACAAAAACAACTTTCTCGACCATTGGACTCATGTTGCCAAGTTGCGCAAGCCGATCATAGCAGCAGTCAGCGGATTTGCAGTGCGTCTTGTCATCTATTCAGCCACCTTTCGAGGTCTAACTCAGGCAGTTGGGTGGCGGCTGTGAAGTGGCTCTCATGTGCGACATCATCCTCGCGTCCAAGACTGCCAAATTCGGACAGCCCGAGATCAACTTGGGCGTCATTCCCGGCAGCGGCGGGAGTCAGCGCCTTGCTCTGGCAGTGGGCAAGTCGCGCGCGATGGAGATGGTGCTGACTGGCCGTATGATATCCGCGGAAGAGGCCGCGCAGTGGGGCATGATAAGTCGCGTCGTGGACGGGGATGTCGTGAAGGAAGCTGTCGACATGGCCGAGCTCATTGCGAGCAAAGGCCAGATCGCTGTCCAGGCAGGGAAGGAGGTTGTCAATGCCGGTAAGTCTTGTCGTATGATTTAATCATTCTCGGCGGACTGACGGTCCCCACAGCATACGAACTGACGTTGGCGGAAGGATTGAGATTCGAAAGGAGGACGTTCCAAGGGTTGTTTGCCACCAAGGACCAGAAAGAAGGCACGTCTTTTGCTAGTTAGACATCACGGCGGCCGGCTGATCTTTGCATAGGCATGGCGGCGTTTGCTGAGAAACGCAAGGCGAACTTTACCAATGAGTAGAGGGAGGATGTCATCGTTTAATATATTGTACAACACATGGCTAGTTCAATGTGCTCCAAATAAATTAATGCCCTTCGATGGGTGTGGATGTCATAGGTTTCCTTCAGAAAACAGAGTCTTAGCAAGCAAATGACGAATGGAAAAGAACGCACTGAGTCCAGCGCATCACGCCAGCGCCAACAAGGACTATCACCTACGTTTCAGTCATCTTGACAGTACGCGCAACTCGACGACTCACCGATTCCAACTCCTGCTAGCGCTCGTTTCCCCATAGGTGACCCAGGTGCGGCTGCCCGCGACTGCCAGAGTGCATAACCACCAAGTCCGCTGAGTGTCGCCGTACCGATTATACGGCAAGAAAGGCAATCATTGTACTGGTATGTTGGAACCGTGGAGGCCTCCATGGAGGTGAGAGTCAAAACAAATTTCGGTGTGTCATCAGCCTTGCTAAATCAGTCCGTCCGATCACTTGAACTTTGAAGTAAGTATGTGCGCGGCCGAGAACCGAGAATTTTATGACTCTCCACGCAGCAAATATAGTCTGTAAAGTGTAGGGTACAATGCATTCATCATCTCGCGTTTCATCAATGTTATACATGGCGCACCAGCCGAGCTACAAGAAGGAAAGTAATACAACAGATGATGGCAAGTATTTACTCCTCTTCCTCTTCGTCTCCAGAGACTTCGGCGTTTTCTTGGCCGGCCTTGGCCATGAGCTGGGCGAGATCCTGGTCGTCCGTCTCCGAGACGGCTTTGGGCTGTAGAAGGAATGTTTAATATAGATCAAGAGACGGGATGGGGTGTTACTGGCCTTCATCTTGACGACCAGTGTACCACCCTCCTCCTCTATGGTATGTTGGATGCTCTCGATTGCGCGCTCGAGGCGTTCCACCGCAGCATACTTTGATTACAAGTTCAGTGAGATCAAGCAAATGCAGGCAAGAAATGATGCAAACCTTGTCGCCAGAGCTAGTACTGAGGACATACAACGGAGGCGCCACAAGCTTAGCTTTGATGGGAACCTGCTCGGTGCTCTCCTTTTCGCCCTTCCTGAGCGCCTTCTTGATGGCGTCGATACCTTGAGGCGTGTAGCACGTCAACTCGATATCCGCACGAAGCCTGATGGCCTGAGGTGTGAGCCGGCGGGCGATCGTAGCCATGAGGACGGTCAATGTTGATTGCGATATCGGCTTCGGGAGCGCGTTTGTTAGTGTGGCGGGTTCACTGTATGATGCGCATGAGAGCGGGAGCGACAAGAGACGAGGCGGATGCTCACCTCAACGCCAGTTTGAAGGCGTCATATGGATGGCCAAAGGTCTTGCCCAGCGGCCACGCGATCGCTTCGTAGAGTTTGCCTAGCCTTTCCTCCTCGCCCGGCCCACCGATGCCTGCGCCGCCCTCCCGCTTGCCGCGTCTGCTTCTGGGCTCGGTGCTCTCGGCATCTGGCTCCGCTGGCTCGGCGTCAGCGTCCCCATCGGCATCGACGTCTTTCAATGGTACAGCTTCTGGCTCGCCTTCTCCATCGACGCTGGTGATCCGGGAAGCGACGTGTCGCAGAATGCCGGCGACTGTTTTTGACTTCATGTATCGCTCTTCGCATTTTGTGATATCCTCAGGCGAGACGCGGCGTTTTGAGAGATCAATGTATCCTTTTGGAGTGGTTGTACGTCAGAGTCGGCATGGCGGCGATGGGCCCGACGCACCTTTTTCCTTGTCGACCCTAAGCACGACGACGACCTCGTTTCTCCCCACCCGGATAAGCTTTTGGACTGATCTTATACGTCTCCGAGAGAGCTCAGAAAGCAGGATCATTCCTTCGGTGTTGTCGTACTCCAGCTGCGCGACAATCGGGGCGCTGGTCAGCGGCGGGCCGCCCATCGATAGGCGGCGGGGTGCTCACCAGCTTGACGTAGGCGCCC
Organism: Strobilurus pachycystidiatus; assembly: GCA_019915135.1. Lineage (NCBI taxonomy): Eukaryota > Fungi > Basidiomycota > Agaricomycetes > Agaricales > Physalacriaceae > Strobilurus > Strobilurus pachycystidiatus. Next base: position 74,736 of record JAHLMK010000017.1, on the reverse strand, counting down.
ATCTCTGCAATCTGCCTGACCTGGACCATAACGAGTTCATCGACCTCGGGGTACTTTTGCTCGTAATAACGCATGATTATCGGGTTGGCCGCGCGGCGGTGGAGGGCGGGAGTAGTGTGTGGGTGTGCTGGATCGCGTCGACGATATAAGGAGAGATCGAGGTGACTCGGAAGGTACTTGGCCGAGGGCAGATTTTTCGATGAGGTTATGTAAGCAGTCTCAGTCTGATTGAGCCTGTCCCGTTCGGGCAACTGCTACTTCACCCGCCACCATGCAGGGGGACGACGAGCATCAACCACTGAATGGAAGCGGGATGGCAATAGATGTCGACCGATCCATCTCGCCGCCCGCAGCGTCGCTCCCCCTCTTCCCACCCTCCACGGGCATTGTCTATTCCACCGAAGTCAATGGGCATTACAGCCTGTTTGAAGACCACTTCGAGTGCCCCGACCGCATCACGCGCACCTGGCAGCTCTTTCAGCAGAATGGGATCGACAAGAAGATGCGGATGCTGCCGATCCGTCCCGTACATAGGCTAGAGGCGCTTCTGGTGCATACTGAGGCACACTGGGAGACAACACAACAATTACAGAGTAGGTAACATCACATCACGCCACGGTTATTCACGCGTCCCTCATCGTCCCGACGTAGATATGACTATGACTGACTTTGAAAAGTCGAGGCAGTACTATGACCTACATTCTCTATATGTCAATTCCCAGACAACCAAGGCCGCTATCCTAAGTTGTGGCGGCGTCATAGAAGCGTGCCTTGCTGTCGCCAGCGATGTCAGCGAGGTCAGGAAATCCTTCGCCCTGGTACGCCCTCCAGGCCACCACGCCGAACCCCACCAATCTATGGGTTTTTGTTTCTTCAACAACGTTGCCGTTGCGTGCAGGGTTGTACAGCAAGAAACACGCGTCAAGCGCATCCTCGTCTTGGATTGGTACGTCCTTCGACTGCCTATCTACTTCTTCTCACGTTTGGTCAAAGGGATGTACATCATGGTAATTCGACCCTGTCTCACGTAGTTTCCACTCGAGCTTTACTTGCGTATAGGCAACGGTACCCAGAAAGCCTTTGAAGACGACCCGTCAGTGCTATACATATCTCTACATCGCTACGAGGGCGGACAGTTCTACCCATGCGGCTCGTATGGGGGTCTGCATTCCTGTGGTGATGGTGATGGTCAAGGATAGTAAGATTGTACTGATATTCTGCGTGACTATGTTCTCATCAGCATCACAGCTCCGTGAACATTCCATGGCCCACGAAAGGGATGGGTGACGCAGAATACATACATGCTTTCCAGCAGATTGTCCTCCCAATTGCAATGGAGTTTGCGCCCCAGTTGGTGATCAGTATGTCTGTCTCTTACACCCCTCCGTCATGTGCTTGAATTGTCATCAGTCTCTGCTGGATTTGATGCGGCTGAGGGTGACCCGCTGGGACAATGTAAAGTCAGTCCGACTGGGTACGCTCACATGACACATATGTTGTCTGGTTTGGCTGGCGGCAGGTTGGTTGTTGCGCTAGAGGTACAAATTCGCCCAAAGAAAGTAGCTTTCGCTCACACTGCCTTCAGGGTGGGTACAACGTCGAGTCTGTGGCACAGTCATCTCTCGCTGTTGCCAGAGTACTAATAGGAGAATCACCTCCCGAGCTTCCTCCACTGCGCGTAAGCGAGGTGGGCACAGAGACCGTCTGGCTTGTAGCGAAAGAGCAGAGTCGTTACTGGAGATCTATAACACCAACATATTGTGCGCCGAAAGCAGGTACGGCGGTGACTTGGAATTTCGATCTGCATACTCAAAAAAGTTCAGAGTTCCGAGAAGACGATACTATATCTATACCAGGTGAATATCTTGATGGTTCTGCCGGACTTGTCACTCATCTGCGGTGTCTAGAAATCTTGAAGATGTATCGACAAAATTATCTTGCAGACCGTGGCATGATGCATGTACCTTTGTTGAGTGGCGACATGGAAACTCGTTTCGGTGCTCAAGTCATGTGCACGTACGCTGCTTTTCCATCTCTGCGTACGTTGCGGACTGACAGTCAATCAGAGCCAACGTCTTAAGCAGCCAGACACTCGTCTTCTTCTTGCACGAGTTGTAAGCTTCGATCTCATCCGCATCGCCGTGACATGCATTGACACCGTTTAGCGGGAACATCCAGGCGGAGTTAGAGTCGTCCGCGAACTGTGAGCTGAATACGGAGAGGTCCTACCTAGTAAGCTGGTCCATTCGAATCATTCTCGTGGCTGATAGCCTTCTAGATAGATTTCTCGAGGGAGATAATATCCTGGGTCACAAGTGAAGGGCATGCGCTGCTGGATGTCAACCTTTATCCAAGACCGCTTAGCCTGGATGACATCGACATGAAGGTAGCGCCCTCGTTTCATCCGTTTAGCATCAATGTCAAGACCTTCGTAGCCTGCAAAGGCTGCCAGCCTGCTCACAAAAGAGGTCCTGTTATATCTATGGGACAATTTCATACAGTGGGTCTCCAACTCAATGCTCAATTGTTCACGCGCGCTCAATCTCACACCAGACTTTCGGCGGCGACCAAGGTTATACTTATAGGTCACGGTCCTGGATGTCTACCGATGGTCAACCTGTTGAAACAACGATGTACGCCCGGTGCCGTAGTTGCCGAGTCGTCCCTCATTTCTGTACAGACACACAGTCCGCCGCGAAGCTGATGGGAATCGTTGAAGTTGTCACTCGCTCAACACTGCCTTCGGTATCTTCAAGCGAGAGCGACGACCTTCGTGCATGGTACAAACATGTGCGTACTTCCCCATCCCTCGTATCATAACACTCAAGTTCGCACAGAACTCGCTGGTTGTCGTGTCTGAATCACATCCCGCCGTGGCTGGCGGTGTGATAAAGAAGAAGTATGGGAACGTTAAAATTTTGGGTAAGATTATTTCTTCTACATACGTAGCGCAGAGCAGTATTAACAGTCCATGTAGGCGAGATCAAGCCTATAAAACTCATGATGGCGGCGTTTCCCATGATACAGGACTTTGTGAAGAAGTCTCTCCATTCTGAGGAGAGCCGGACTACATAACGCTCGACTGATAGCAGACAGATGTCTTTCAATTGTGTTGGGGAGCACGTTAATGGCCCCGCGTTCACTTTTCTTGCTGTACCCACTCTGGGCGAGAGAGTTATGAGTTTCCCACGAAGCCCGCATACTCGGTGGGTTTTAGTACAGAAGAGTCCAGACGCAGTCGCGTGAATAAATATCGCTATTCCACTGCCGGCCATCACCTGCCACCGCGGGGGCCCTACGCCACGCCGCGATTGTTGCTTACACGGCACGGTCCACGGGACCCGCCGGACGTGGAAAGTGGCACACAGCGACATCATCGTCGATACTACGACGACGCCATGCTGACCCATCGCTCTGGAGTTTCTGCCTCATGATTGATCATGGGAACGAATACTTAATTAACGTGGGTCGTTGCGGGCCAACCATTTAGGCCGCTGGCCTTAAGTATCCTCAAAATACAGGTCAATAACTGCCTAGTTCACACCCACTGACAATCTCCGAGCGCATCAGAGACGACACATAGCTAGAATGATTTTGAAAAGTCTGATGCCACAGGAGTCGATATGCGGTCACCTGTGCACTACTGTGGGTGACATATTCTCGAGTTGGCCCCACAAATATTCAGCTCATATCGAGACCTCAGTATACCTTTCTAGCGGTAACACTGGTCGCGGGAGTGTTCGCGCTCTATCGACAGTATATTGCTCGCCGATCACTCCTTGCACGCATCCCTGGTCCTCCATCTCAATCATTCGTCCTCGGTATGCGCGCAATTTGGATGGGGGTCTTTCATTTTGAGACATTTAGCCCACAGGTAACCTCACCGACATCTTCCAGAGTCAAGTCGGCGAAACCGATTTCAGGTGGCAAGAAGAGTATGGAGATGTCGTGCGCGTCAAAGGCGTTTTTGGAGTATGCTTCCTGTTCGACAGTGACTCCACTCCCTCAAACCCCTTGGCAGGAAGATAGACTTGTCATTTCCGACGCGAAAGCTCTCCAGTATATCCTCCACACGTCAGGTTACAACTTCGAGAAATGGCCTCAAAGAACTGAGATCAGTCGGGTTCTCATGGGACGTGGGCTATTGTGGGCTGACGGTTCGCGATGTTCGTATAGTTGTTGGAGCTGGAATAACGAATGTGTCGCAGGCCATGTTCATAAACGACAACGCAAAGTCATGATGCCCGGTTTCGGAGGCAAGTCTTATGCTTTACCAGATATGACACTCTTGGTCTGACCACCGGGTTTATAGCGCCGGAATCGAAGTCGTTCATTCCAATCTTTCAACGTACCGCGAATCAGGTTTGTCCTCTATCGCCTGCAGGAAGGAAAGACAGTTCGAGACACCCCACTTAGCTGACCGTCAAATGGAATGATATTCTCTTGGGAAGCACCGGAAACACGGCGGTGATCAATGCGGCTACGTGGCTTTCGAGAGCAACTATGGATTCTCTAGGACAAGGCTAGTCCTCAAGGCGAAGAGAATGTATCCTCGCATACTCATCCATTCTAGCTGCTTTCGATTATGACTTTGGTGCACTAGCTCAGCGCGACAATGAGCTCATGAAAGCTTATTTTGGACTCATGTAAGAATACACAGAGGGGGCATACCTGCGATTCTCACCATACCGTATCTGCAGGAACGATACGCTAGGCTTCCCGTCGAGGCAAACAATATTTCTGCAAACAATACTACCCGTCTGGGCTCTTCGATTGAGAGCCAGGTACTCTAATAGCAAACCTATGGCGCATGCTCGACACACGGCCAAGTTAGCGGAAGACGTTGCTCAGAGTTTGCTGGACATGAAAGCGGAGGAGTTGGCTCAAGGAAAGGGACGGAAGGATGTTTTGAGTTTGCTCGGTAAGCGTTTGAACGCCATGGAGTGTTTGGGGAGGAGCTAAGGTGCATCATAGTCAAAGCCAACGCATCAGAAAACGCAGAGACGCGACTTACCCATGAGGAGATGCTAGCTCAGATGCGGTAGGCGCCATCTTTGAATGCTACTTTTCGAGAGTAGCTCAGAATCAAAAAGCACGCTTTTGTTAGCTGGACATGAGACGTCAGCTACAAGCCTATGCTGGGTTCTCCTTGAAGTTGCCCGCCACGCAGACGTACAAGATAGGCTGAGACAAGAGATACGATACGCCGAAGCAGTCATGATCAATCGAGGAAGCTCTGAATTCGATGCGAAGGACTTCGACAACATGCCGTATACGATAGCGGTCATGAAGGTGAGTGATATGTGGCATTCTGTTGGAGCTCTGCTGACTTTTCTTTTTGTACCTAGGAGGCGATGAGACTGCATCCTGCGGTGTACCACAACTATCGGCAGGCGACGCGCGACGACGTTATCCCACTGTCGAATCCCATTCGGACGGCAGACGGCGAAGTGCTGGACCACCTCCCAGTTCCCAAAGGCACGAAGATATTTGCTTCCATCGCTGGTTATAACAGGTGAGTGATCGTGTTCGATTCATGTCCGGAAACTTCACTCACAATCGTAGGAACAAACGCGTCTGGGGCGAAGATGCACACAAGTTCAGGCCAGATAGGTGGCTTGGTATTGATCCAGATGGGAAGAAAGGACCTGCCGTCGGAGTTTATGGCAATCTGTGCGTTCTTAGCCTTTCGGATTCGTCATCCAATTGACACGGAGCAGATTGACATTTGCCGGAGGCGTGCGAGCGTGTATTGGATGGAGGTTTGCTGTTTACGAGGTGCAGGCATTATTGGTTGAGATTGTGAACAACTTTGTGCTGTCTCCGACCGATGATTTGGCGCGTTTGCGACGGGAGGCGTGTTTGGTCATGATTCCGACATTGGAAGGGAGAGGGAATGAGGGAGAGAATTTGCCCTTGAACGTCAGTATTGCTCCAAGAGATTAGTGTAAGATACTGTTGTATAACAAGAAAGATACACACGCGTCTCAGCGACGATGAACAGAGCACGTGGTCGCATCCGTCTCTGTTCGGCACGACCATCATGCCCAAGACACCCAAGCCCGGCAAAGACGGTTCAAAGGACGCCCCATCCAACAACTACAAGAGGGTAAAGACGGAGGAGGTTGAGACCAATTTCTCCGGGCGCGACATCGAGTTACTCGAAAAGCAGATCGCGCTGAAGGAGAAAGAGCTTCAGTTGGAAGAGAAAAGGCTCGTATTACTCCGCCTTGAAGCCGAGTTGGAGGACAAGAAAGCCGTACTAGAGCAGGAGAAGCGGGCAACAGAACAGGCTCGTCAGGACACGATGAGATGCGAATGGGCATTGATCAGACTCAGAACAACCCTTGATGGTGACTCGCGTTGTGCCTGCAGAACGCGTCTCTCTGACTGACTCCCCCCCTACTAGATGGCCAGAGAAGAGCGCGTAGAGATGACATTTCCTCGCGTCTGGTCGCTCCCAATACAACCGCAACAACCAGCTTGCCAAGCTTCAGCAGCATACTTCCTCCCCACAGCCTTCTTCCTCCCGTTCCACCTTACAACTTCACTTTCAGCGGCATTGACGCGGCTCACAATCATGTTCTGCCTCAGCCAATCATCTTTCCTCAGCCTTACAATCCCGCACCTCCCCGCGTCTTTATCCCTGGCGGGAACCCACCATCTGCTGGTTTTCAAACGCACGGCAGACTTCAGGGGCCAACCCCCATACCAGCGCAAGTACACGGAGCTTCTCACATACCTCATACGATACGCCAACAGGGCTTTCAGTCTCAACTTTCGATGTAGCAGTCAAAGGAGAGTGTCCTGTTTGTATTGTGCTAGACTCGGATTGCTGGATTCTTTTCGCTTAATAATTCTGGACTGTGAAGGACTTTTGTTGTAGCTAATTGCTGTAAATCATCCGCTTGTTGTAAAGCAAGGCTCGGTCTAGTGAAGCTTTATTTTTCGGTTACACTTTCGCTTGAGCCGACTGGCAGTACTGTAAGTATACGAGTTTATGCAGCCAGGATACAGCGGCACAGTGACCACGGCAAGACGGCAAGGCTGAGCTGAGTTGCCGGCGGTCTGGTTTGCCGGCGGTTCTGCATTTTTTGCCCTCACCGTCACGGTCGTCTTCACCAATGTTGCGTTCGCAATGCCAATCTGCGGTCCAGCTAGCAAAAAGGCTCAGAGCAGGTATTCCCCTTCAATATACACGTTTATTACGGTACAATTAAGACTTTGACTAGGACGGCCACGAAAGACTAACCATGATGTGTTACAACCTTCCTGGTTCCAATGTTGTCGAGGGAGGATGCACTACTCTGACAAAGCTGGGTACATATGATTTGCGTTTTCGCTGTCCTTCAATCTCTAAAACAAGCTGCAGTCCTTCGAATATCCAACCTCTGCAGCCCTTGGTAAACTTCTCAGAGTCTGAGCCATATCCAGGCAATCAGTCCCCTTGGAACGAAGTGTTTGGAGACATTGCGACGTCTAAAGCAAACTCAACATTGAAAAAACCCATTCCACGGCGGCGTGTTCAGGCAATGACGAACCAGGAAATCAGCGCGTTCAACGACATGTTCGACATGATCTTTGCTGCCGTTTCTGAGCAGACCAAATCACCCGAAGATGTCGAGTTGCGAAAGGATGATATTGGGCAGCTCTTCTCCAAACTTAGGCGTCATTCCAAAAGAAAATGGACGACAGAGGAGGAGAGTGATTTGGATCGGAAGAAGGAAGAGATGGAGCGGTGCGACACGGACGAGGAGCTCCTGCAGTGGGCCATGTCGGAGGTGTTCGAGGATTCCACGCGCCGGGAGGCAGCTGCACGGAAAGCTATCGAAGAGGCCGAAGCAGGTGGGACTCCCAACCTTCTGCCTCTGCAGTCCCCCGCGTATCCCCACCTCCTCGGTCTCCTCATGAGAACCTTCCGCGACCGCTATAAAGACCCCCACCTCGCGCTTGCCATGTTTGACCACGCGCGCAACCTCTCTATCGTGTCCTACGTCTTCGGGTGCACGACCATGGCGTACAACGAACTTATCAGGACGCGCTGGCACTGTATGCGCGACCTGAAGGGCGTACACGACGCCCTGCAGGAGATGTCCGTCAACGGCATCACCATCGACAAGCACTGTCGGAGGATCGTCGACAAAATTACGCAGGAGGCTGGCTCGATGAATCTTTGGACTGAGGAGGACCCAATGGGCAAGACGGACGAGGTGTGGAACCTTATACACAAAATGCAGAGCATGGTCGAGCAAAGTCGAAAGATCGTCATAGAGCGGTCCATGGCCAAGAAAAACAGACAGGCACCGACATGGGATGACTGGAAGTCTGCTCCAATGGAGGACAATGACTATGATCTTTTCGGCTTCGGGAAATGGGACGAGATAGAGAAGCCCGATGATACCTAGACCCATTCTACTATACACTACACACCTACCTGACATTTAATTCTATCTTGCATCGTATCAATCTGGACGCTTCAACAAAAGACAAAAGCGGGGGGACAGGAACAAGACAGACGGGGTGCTACAGGATGAGGAAAAATATGGTTACAAAGTACAGTGACCGCAAGAACAGGTAAGTGAAATCCAAGCGCGTAGATTAAGGAATGTGACTGAACGCCAGAAGCGTGGTAAGGTAAAACACGAAGGTATATATGTATGCATGCTTAATAAGGGTTACGCCGATTTCGAGACTTGGACGTCCTGGAGATGGATATAGCGGGAACCGCACCGAGTCCGTGAGCCGGCGTGTAGTCCATGTCGACTTCACTGCACTTGAGATGCAGCAGCAGGTTATAGACAAAGATTTGCTCGTATCTAGTGGAAGTCACGGTTAGACAGTGAAAAAGACAAGACGTCCGCGGGTACTCACTGTGCATTAGTGAACACAACAGACATCGACTCAGAATTACAACGAAGGAGGTTAGGCGCCATGACAAGCGCCAAATTCGCGGGCGTCATCTTGGTAAGTGTCTGGGTCCTATCATCCAAGAAGAGCTGGAGAAAGCTGACGACGAACAGCACCACGCGCCGATTGATCGTCGGTAGACGTTCGACGATATGCACGCACGCCTCCGGATCTTTGGAACTGCTGATGCACTCGTTGTACATCTCCTCTGGAACCAGTGGATCACATAGTTCACGAAGCCACAACTTCATCAGCGACGCAAGGATGTGAGGATCATCCACCCCGTCTAGCGTGTAATAACCTTTGTCGATGCGCAACTTGAGATCCGACACAGAGTCGCTGTCCCCTGGAACGCGAAAAATGCCCTCCGCCTTAGTTCCACCCAGCGCCAGGATTCCGTCCGCAAGGAATGGTAAGATGATGGGGACCTTCTGATGAGGATAGTTCCGCTCTTGAAGGCGGATGATCGCGTCTAGTGACTCGCCAAAAGTCGAGGGATTGAATGCGGCATCCTAAAATGGGTAGAATGAGCACGAGACGCGGAAGAAGGTATGAGAGACTGACCGAGGCTGTCTCAATTTCTGCTGTTGTGGGCGCTTTGCCGCGGGGACCCTTCATCGCTATGAAGCCCAGGCGCCGAAGGCAATACTTGGCCATGATATCAACACGGCCCTCCTGTTTCGAAGTGTGCTGTTGTATGAATGACTGCAGGTACGTCTCGAAGTTTTTGGATGGTGGAAAGGTGATGAGAAGGACACAAAGAAGTTGCCATCCCTTGAAGACGCTCTCACTGAAAGGGATGAGACACGCCTTGATACTGGCAAATTGCAACTTACGCTGAAGGGTTCGATGTAAGCTGTTTCATGACCTGGCAGTATATTTCATCGCGAAGTTCGCCGTGGGCAAGTCCTTCACTAAGAATCCAGCGCGTTTGCTCCAAGATGTTTGACGAGGTAGCGGAAGACAACGACGCAGTCGAAGAGTTTCCAGAAGGCGCTTGCGACGAGTGGTCGGAAGGCAGCTTTCCGCCAGGTCGATCCCTGTCACCCATGACGTGTTGAATGACTTTGAATACTTTCACGGCTTGTCTGCTCAAGTCCCGGTTCAATGTTAGTAGCGGATTGGTCAAAGGAATCTGCGAGAAATACCTGGTGAGCCTTCTGATACGCAACGTCAACTAGAGAACTCACCTTCTGCCAGGACATCATTTGCGCCACCGGGATACGCCGGCGAAAGATGAACCCAACCCGATGCGTCGAGAAGTACTGTCGGGCATAAGCAGACTCTGAGAATTGGAGAATATCGGACGCCAGGTCTTGTGGAAGAACAGGGTAAGTGCGACTGTCGTTGAAGTGAGTCGACGATTTACAACACAGAGGGGTACGTACCCTGAGCTCAAAGTGGCCGTTGGGGCGTCGACTGTTATGACCCGCGGTTGTACAAGAATGGGTTGGCCGGTAGCTCTGTTCTTCACCGGACTCATCTCAATGGCAGCGGCTGTAGAACATCAGACTTGGGGAGCCATTGAAAACCGAAGATGCGTACCCTGATTTAGTACTGGTGCACTAATGGTCTTGCCCGCGACGGTCGCGCTTTTAGTCGGAGTGGCTGGTATGGGTCTTCGGGGTGGCTGTGGTTTGGATTTGGTCGCCTGTGCAGGTTGGGTATCCGTGGCGGAAATGGTGGGAGTTGTAGGTGCACCCCGAATGCTGCTTGACCCACTCGGATAGAGTGAATGACCACTCTCGGATTGAGAGCTCGTCAGCATTTCGACTGCAGCGTTGAGGCTTTGTGGCTGAAGCGGTCGGTGAGTAACGTAGGACGATGATTTCGACCTCGAGCGAGGAGAGCCGGGGTCAGGAGTTGCTGACCGCTTGCCGAGAGAAACTTGGTTGCTGACCTCTAGTTTGGACGTGCTGGTGGAGGGATTAAGCTTCCTCGACTTTTGGGATGTTGGGGTCGACGGTGCTGATCCTTCAGATGGGTACGGGGAAGCGGGGATTGGCGGGAGATGTTGCGCAAGGGTGTGAAGTCGGGAGGTTCCATTAAGGTTATTATTATTATTGTACTGGTCGTTAGAGAATGATCGCCTCGCGGATGGTGGCTGCTTTTTGACAGAACCTGGGGGAGTTGGGGTGGACGGAGAGCGGCTCCCGTTCGGTCTGGTGGCCGATCCGTTAGAGTAGGTTTGGGAGCGCTTGTAGGATGGTCGCTCCAGGGTGTTGTTCGGAGCGGGAGCGGAGTCAATTGGAAGAGACCTGGATACACGGTTTGATAATCGTCTGCCGAGAGCGGTGTTCTGCGGAATTTTAGGACTCGACGAGGCTGGCAGCGAATTCACCGACTTGAATTATGCCCAAGGGTATTACGAAACCTTGAGGGCGTTCCCAAACTGTTTCTCCTGTCTTCGTCTGGTAATAGTATGACAGGCCACCGCGACTTTCGTCACTGAGTTCCCACCACTCGCCCTCGGCACTGGGAGGCAATCTGAGAATTGAAGACGGTCATGGCGTGATCCGAGATGGGAGTTGGGCAGGTGCGTACACAAAGTGGCCCACCGGCGGATCCCAGCTGACTTGGCCAGTTGCAGGACAGGCGTAGAATGATGTTTCCGTCTGGCTGACAGTTAGCGCTGGCTCTGAGAGCATCTGCTTGATGCTCACCTGCGGATCGACAAGGGTCACCCAGAAGTTGGATCCCCACGCCGCCTCGTCCCCGTCTTGCGCTGTATGTGTGCTTCGAGAGGATTTCGGGCGCCTAAGGCTCGACTTTGGGGTCGTTGCTGCACCCTTTTCAGGAATCTTCCCTTTGGCGGACATCGAGGACGCCTGGCGCGATGGCGTCGTCGAGGGCGGCGACGCTGGCACTGATGCTGGCGACTGAGCGACAACGGACATCTCTTGAGCGCGTTGAGAGAGAAATTAGGCGAAGTTCGACTGAGCCCTGCTGGTTTGGTTCCGTCCACTGCGCCGATCTCAGGTATAACGGAGGTAGAGATGAACCCTCACACGTGCGGAGAATGCAACCTTATGCCGTTGGGACGCTGGAAGGGAAGACGAGAAAAGAATGGACGAGAGTGGGACACCCTCACTTGGACAAGAGGGGAAGGAGCAGGGCGGCACGGCCTTTTACAGACAAATACTAATAGGCACCGACAAACCGCTTAGCGGGCTTATCTGCAATCTCACGTCCACTAAGCGAAGTCCAACTGATCAGTGCCAGCACTTCATTTGGGGAAGAATCGTGCGAGCAGTAGGTCACCAATCTAGGTGGCGGATTATGCCAGCCGTCATCATTCAAGAATGCTAACCAGAATGGTGTCCATAGGTAAAGACACTGGATTGAACTCAAAACCCTTTCAGAAAAAACAACTGCCAAACTGGTGAAGGCCTTCACTACTAAATCCCTTCCATCAGTTCTGTAATTTCAGCCACCTTATGTGCTGCGAGGAAAGGTTAGCGTATGCAACAGATGCGAGATGGAGTATCGCACGTTCAATTCAAACTCTATCCAGACCCGCTTCTAACGCAGCATCAACCTGGCCTTGCCGCGCATTCCCTGTAGTGGCAATGATAGGGAATCGCGATGTAGGCAGCTTCCCAATTGAACTTGTTCCCATTCCCGTATACGTCTTGTGGCATCAAGGCCATCCCTTAGCGCAGATCGTCGAGTACCAGAAGCTTGGTAGTTCAGACATGTGTTTTTCCCACAGGACCGCATCTCCAGTTCCATCAAGACAACCCCTTTGTGGTCATCCAAACAGGAGTCCAAGGATTGCACAGCTACGAACTTTCAGACCGCAGCGGAGATGCCTTGATAGCATGCGGCTAACCTTCTGAGCCGTCATTCGCTATAATGGCCTAGAGCCGAGTCGCCTTCTCCAGCTATCTTTGTAGAAGCCCTTCTTCGACGACCTGAAAAGGCGTGAGCAATGGCGGACGTCAGAAATCCAAGATAATGCGCACCCAGATGGTCTTCCACGATCAGTATCAGCATGGTCGCCCGTGAGACTGCGAAGCCATTCCCAACCTCAGTTCTCTGGATCGAATTGGTAGGTGCAAAAGTGAGAATAGGTGATGGGGTCGAATAAGAATAACGAGGAAGAGGCGAAGAGTCGCTCGCACAATGGGCAGTGGTCGCCGCAGACTAGCTTCGGGCACCTTGCACGATTCTATAGAGAAAGTGCCCTAGCACCCTTTCGCGGAACGCTCGAGTGGCGAATCTGGCAGCTTTGCGACTCCGCAAACTTCTCACTTACACAAAATCCCTAGATGGTGAATCGTAAGCTTTGCGTCAAAAGTCTTTACAAGGAGTGGTGTACCGAAACAGTTGCTTCCAAACTTGAGGGGCGTCGAGCACCGTTCACAGAGTTCATATCGTCGAACCGTGTGTACAGATGTGCTTTGCCACCCAAAGAAAACCTAGTCCACCAGTACCTGATGATTGTGAGCCAGACTTGACTGTCATCCTTTGGCGACCAAAAGGACGCCCCGAGAAGAACAACGGCGGTTTTGTGCGCCCGTTCGCCATCCCAGGGTCTGAATGTAGATTCGGGGCATCATCCAAGTGCACATGGACCAGAACTTACTCGAGTGTTCGGCAAAAGTTAAATCTCAGAGATGGAATTTAATCGTCGCGTAAGCCACGAGGATGGATGCACATTTCACATCAGATTAACATCTGGAAGATGTTAGTCGGTCACTGTAGTACACACGCACAAGCCTACCCTTACCGTCTAAAATCAGCTTGTATACATGTATCCTTGTCTGTATCGTCCTCAGCATTCAGATACAGACTTCAGGCTGTTCAAGCATTAGACACAAGGTAGCAAACAGCCTTGAACGGAAGTCATTTCGTCTCCGATCATGAGTAGCTGGAGGGAGAACGGCTGTTACCCAGATGAAAGCCCGAAATAGAGGGAAGGGACAGAAGCACGTACCGTAGGCTAGCAGAATGACTATCGCGAGTCGTACGTTTGAATAGATGTACGCAGTCCTCCAATTCGAAAGTCAACATTCACGCTGCCGCGACAGCAGAGAAGTGGCAGTACATCGGTGAAGTTTGTCTTGTAGTGCCGTCAGCGCCGCATCATACGCACAGGCTGCCGCCTTGTTTGAAAGGTTCAGCAGGACTAGTAAGTTAAGAGTGCAACGTTTGGAGAACAGAGTGATCGCCGACTTGTTGACGGTTACCGCTTTGAGGTCATTTGGCTCGGACCGAATTGTCCGCACCTTGACCATGGACGATGAAACGGCCGAAATCGAGCTCGTCAGTTCACTGCTTGCCTCCCGAGATGGCACTAACGCGTTGAGACAGCTCGAGCAGAATCTCAACAAGACGCGCCAAATCTCCCAGCGCATGACATGTAATTCATTGCCTGTGGTATCATTCGCTACTTAACGACCCAGCTATCCTGAACAGCTTCGACACGCGGCTAGTCAAGCTAGAAAAGTCTATTTTGCCGCTCTACACCAGCACTCAGAAGTTAAACAAGCGGGCAAGCAGTACGTGCTCTGTGGATCTCGTTGCTTGTAATGAATTGCATCTAGACATTGACAAGGCTCTCTTGAAGATCGATGAGTTGGCCAGCAATCATGAAGGCGTTGCCGTAGAGGAGGGAATCATTCTTCGTGGTCCGCAGCCCGGTCAACTCGATATCTACAAGGATGCTTTGGAACGGCTCAATGCCACCATCGCCTTCCAAAGTGGTTCACAAGACACTGCTCGTCTTGTCGAAACTGGCGCCAAGAAGCTTGCTCAACTGTACACTAAGCTCGTAGCGGAAGGCTCTTCCGGAAACTTTGTGTCTGCATTCCCTACTCCCCTCCTCTTGGATCTTGTCGCATTCTTGCGCACACTGCCTCTCCCAACCACCCATCCATCCCACCCAGCAGCCCCTGCCATCTCGAGCGCATTGAAAGATGCCGCGAGAGGCTACGCAGATATGCGTGGCCAATGGAGTCGCAAGGGTCTGGAAGCAAAGGTGCCGATATTCCAGGAAAGCACCGATCCCATCCCAGCGGGCATAGAGTTTGGACAGTGGGTCGAGGGGTTGATAGCAGTCGCCGAAGCGGAACAGCGCCTCGCCGAGGACCTCAGCCCGTTACCCGCTACACAAACGAATACATTTCTCCACAATCCCATTCTCTCTCTCCTTGGCAACACATTCGGATCTCTTGTCGCCTTCATCAAACGCTCTCTGCATAGCCATGCATTCATGGCATTGGCGGCTTACGAGTACATGCTATCACTCCAGTCTCGATGTGATGTCGTCTTTGGCGGTCGGTCTGAATTCAAGGACGGGCTACAAGCCCTCCGCAATGTTTGCATGCGAAGCTTCCCCGAATTCCTGGTCGACCTCAAAGTGGGTAAAGATCCTGGTGGAACGGTCCTCGCGGACTTTGTCATCTTGACTGTCAAGTACTTGGACACGCTTCCCGAAGTTCGAAGTGCAGCTGGAACTGTGCTATCGTCGCTAGGGGACGGAAACTGGAAAATGGGAGACGGGAAACAGGTCGGGAAGAAAGTCGACACCAATGTTGGCGAACGAACGCTGTTGGAGCATTACGTCCATGATGTGGTCGTGACAACTGTGGCCACCATCAATAACCTCTCGCGTCTGCCCAAACGAACTGCAAACCCACCTCTTGCCAGTACTTTCGTGCTGAACAATATCTCGTACCTGCGGACTCAGCTGATCGGCTCATCGGACCTGCTGAGCAAACCAACTCAAGAGGTCTTGCAGAGCAACTTTCGAATAGCCAAGGCTACATACTTCGACGCCAACTTCTCGGGAGTAGCAAGGAGTCTCGGAGACCAAGGCGGCGGAAGTGGAAGGTCTGCCATCAAAGAAAGAGCTGTGCGATTCTACGATGCTCTGGAGGAAGTGATTGAACGTCATCGAGGATTGGGCGTCTTGGAGAATGATGATATGGGACGGGGGGAGCTTGCTGATGACGCTGTCAAGCTCGTTGTACCGAGTCTAGAGAGATTCCTTGGGAAGCATCGAGAGAAGGAGTTTAGCAGAAGTGAGTGATCTCAATCTTCTCACATGTATCCAACTCATGGCGATTATCAGACCCAACAAAATACATCAGATTCTCGGTCGAAGAAGTGGAGAACAAGTTGAGGAATGTATATCGCTAGGGATCATGTATACTCAGTCTTCGTGAGTAGTTCCAACAAGTGCGGGCGCTGTGTACATCGACATGGATACAATTACTTCAGACAACACGACGGTCATACAAATACATGGCGACCAGAGCACCAGCAAAAGCGAGACGAAGTTAAAGCAAAAAGTCTCCCTTGGTCTCCTTGACAAGGAGTTTGTATTCGGGTTGGAACTATGCCGCGTCAGCTGTGTGATTTTGAGGAACAATCTGAGGGGCTCACGTTAACGTATGTGTTCTCCCACCATCCAATCGTTTTGGCGGTGAACTCTGCGTCTTCTTTGCTGATGAGTGTCTTGGGGATGCCGTTCGCAGCGGCGGCTTCGACCATCAGTTGGGCATGGCACATGCGGTCGAGGGCAGCGAAAAGATACACAGCTTCATCGACGGTCTTGCCCACTAGGGAGTGATATGTAAGGGCATGATGAACATTGTTGACAGAACAGACATACGCGTCAAGAGACCGTGGTTTCCTAGAATAGCGGTCTTCATCTTGGGGCCAAGGGTCTTTGCGATGTTCTCGCCTTCCTCCTCGGCTAATACGATACCACCAAAGTTATCGTAGACCGCTAGAGCACTTGATGAGAGACGTCAAGAGAAGGACGGCTGGATCGCGTACCGAGGTTATCGTAGAAGAGACAGGCGTCCTGTGTGAGGATGTCAATCGGCCGGTTGAACACACTCCATGCCTTCCCGTGCAGAGAGTGACAGTGAGCGGCGGCATGGACGTCGGGACGGGCTTTGTGGATGGCAGAGTGGATGTAGAAGCCGGCGGTGTTGATGGGGAGCTGGGCACCGTGCGGGGAGACGTGACCTGACGGATCGACGAGGACAAGCATGGATTTGGTCATCGTCGAGAAGTGCTCCGCGAAGGGGTTCATCCAGAAGTGATCAGTGAGGACGGGGTCGCGGACTGTGATGTGGCCAGAGACGCCCTCGCCAAATCCAAGCTTCCCCCAGTACCGGAAGGCAGCCGCCATGTGCGCCTTGATCCATTCACGCTCCTCATAAGGTGATTCAAATTTGGGTACAGTTTCCAGCTCGACTGTGCCTGCGGTGGTAGCGTTGGCGAGTGTAAGATGGTGCACTAGTGAGATGGCGAACCTTCCTTGTTTCCTCTCCAGGTTCTGCGCAGAGGGTTCTCAGAAAGGTTGTCGAGTGACTGGTGTGTCTTGGAGTCAGTGGACATGGCGGGAGAGATAGGTGGATGGCGGCAGAGTTGTAATCAACAGAGCCATCTTAAGTTGGCCGCAAGAAATATTGGCCATGTCGATGTGCCACGGCCCCGCGAATTTGCCCCAGGCGAATCCGGCGAATCCCAGGCGCAAGATAAGCAAGTCAGGGCAGGGCGGATCCTGGCCAACTTCTTGCACAGCCCCTGCCCCTATCTTTCCGGGGAGTCGTTCTTCACTGCATAAGATGTTGGCCGTGGCTAAAGGAGCTCCTTCGTATCCGCCCATGCAGTCCAACCAACGATAAAAGAGCGCGTCGACATTGGCATTTGCTTGGTCGACTTTCTGAGTCTTTCTCGCCCATCCCACCGCCTTGTTCTCGGCCGTCTGTTCGCGATACAGGATACGTCGAACCCTGACCCGCCTATCTCTGAGTTATCGACATTTCGTATCCACTGTTTGGCAGCCTGAGCAATGGTCCGCCTCCGCAATCCGCTCGACAACTTTGCATGGCGTATCCCGGACCAGCAGTCAGAGGAGCCCGTCGATGGCGAGATTATTAAAGCACAGCCAGACCTTTTGCCTGTTCCTCTTCTCCCGAATGTCAGGAAATGGGGAGCGTTCCATCTTGTTGGATACTGGATAGCTGAGGCTTTCGGCATCAGGTCCGTTTCTCTTGCGTCCCTCCTGTCTCCGATTCAATGTCCTGATCATCTTCTCAAGTCAATATCAGGTCGCCTCCTCAGCCGTTGCTGGTGGCTTGTCTCCTGGTGCAACCATCGGTGCTGTCCTTCTGGGCCACATTATCATTTCCGTCGCGTGCGCCGCTAATGGCTGGGTCGGTGCTGTGTTCGGTATCAACTTTCCACTCTATGCTCGCGCGTCCTTTGGTATCCGAGGAACCCAAGTCGCCGTCATTTGTCGTGCTGTCGCCGCCATCGTTTGGTTCGGAACACAGACATATCAGGGCGGCCAATGTGTGAATATCATGCTGGGAGCGATATGGCCGTCCTTCTTGAGGATGAAGAACCATCTACCTGAGAGCGCGCAAGTCACTAGCAGTGAACTCTTGTGCTTCTTGTGAGTACTATAGACCCTTTGCTACTTTGCGTTCTCATGTCCTCCAAGCATCTTCTATATAATCCAGTTGCCGCTTCTCTGGATTCACATCTCAAAGCTTCGCTACTTGTTCATGGTCAAGGTCGTTCTCATGCCCATCTTTGGTTTCACTCTGTGTACGTCCTCGTTCCTTTTTTCGTGGATGAGTATTCATGCCGTTCTTCAGTCGGATGGGCAGTTGGTCGCGCACATGGATTCGGTCCCATCTTCTCGCAGGCTACAGCTACGACAGCCGGAAATCCCGCTGCATATCTGTTCTTCAGCGCAATGACGTCCGCGATCGCACCCAAGGCCACCCTCGCCTTGAACATATGCGATTTCACGCGTTACGCCAAGTCCCCCAAGACCGTCGTATGGTCGAACATTTTCGCACTCTCCATCCCTGTTACTTTGTGCGCGATACTTGGCGTCGTCGTGACAAGTGCTGTCCAGGTTATCTACGGGGTCACTACGTGGAGTCCCTTGCAGGTCTGTGCGCTGTGGGACAGCAGGGCGGCGCAGTTCTTCGCCGCGTTCTGCTGGTCTTTGGCTGTGATCGCTACGAACATTAGCGCCAAGTATGGTGTTCTTTTATTTCTTTCTGTACATTGATTGATCATGTACAACCAGCTCGACTGCCGTCGGAAACGACCTCGCGATCCTATTCCCAAATCACATCAACATTCGGCGCGGACAGTATATCTGCGCTGTACTGGGTGTTGCTGCGTGTCCATGGATCGTACAGAACTCAGCGACATCGTTCACGAACTTCCTCGGCGGGTACTCCATCTTCCTAGGACCCGTCGCTGGCATCCTTCTAGCTGACTTCGTACGTTCCAGTCTACTTCCCATTTTCTGCCACTAATCAGCTGCTGTCGTACTCAGTACATCCTCCGCCGTCGCAAGATGAGCCTTCCCTCTCTGTACTACCACCCCAGTCACCCATCCGGCTCCGATGTGTACTGGTACACCGCTGGCTTCAACTGGAGAGCGCTCCTTGCTTTCACTCTCGCACTCGTGCCCAACCTCCCCGGCTTCGCTTTGAAGGTGAACAGCAAGCTGAACATTCCCGTCGGAGCGAAATATCTCTTGTTGGTCTATCCCGTTCTCATAAAAAAACAAGCCACTGAACCATCTTGACAGCTCCTGCGTCTGGCCAGTAGGCTTCCTTGTCGCTGCTACCCTCTATCTCTTGTTCAGCACAATCGCACCACCGCAAACTGTTGCTGTTCACCCTAGTTCGAGCGTGGAGAAACGCGGCGGTAGTCCCTCTCCGAGCTTCCTTGAGGAGAAGGATGAGAAACACTCAAGCTCAGTCGAGGTTCAGGATGTTTAGATTTAGGTTCTGATTTGTGTTTATATCTAATGATCATGCATTTTACATAGCTTACGAATTACTGTATAGACGTAACGTTGTACTCATCAATATTTAGTGACTGGCCCATATTCAATGGAGAACTTGCAAGTAGACTGATCTCCAAAGTCTATCGCTGCCTAATGGACTATGGTTTATAGACAGACCTCTAACCTTTTCCTTTCTCGATGTCACTGTCAGGCATTCACTAGCTCAGTCCTATGTACCTTTTATGCCGTTTCGAAAACTGGTGTTGTGTACAATGTACATGTGTAGAGCGGGCCCGCGGCCCGCTTTGCTGATAGTCAGAGTCACGTGGCTCGGACATTTTCAATTCCAAATGGCTCTTCCCCGCTTCACCTCCCATCTCGCCGCCATTCGAGTCCCAGAAAGGGCGATTTTCGTTTTTCGGAAAGCATCCGGTACTGTCTGTCGTTGGTTCAGCTACTGTTCTCGTAGGTTGAACCACTGTTCATTACAGCACTCTCAACTTGGCCTCAGATGATCCCGCGACGAGTCAACTCTACTTCGCGCAACGGCGAGTCTTCGCCCTCTGTGACCCTCGAAAAGGGATCGTATCGGATGCTCGCGCCGTCTAGCAGGCCAGGACCTCTCAATTTCGGCAATCTGCACGCACCGCGCCCGATATCATCTCGCCACCCTAGTAGTAATACGATCCATTTCCGCTGGATCATCCTCATACCGCTTCTGCTTTTGGGCTGCCTAGGAAGCTTTGGCATCGCGTACTATCTTTTCACAACGAGGTGGGGTATCCATGGGCACGCCTTTGGACACGCGACTAACGCCATCCAAGTCATCGAGCCCCCGCCTCCGTCCGACGGCCATGACCCCCAGGAGAAATACTTGTCCTATCTGCCCCATAGCGGGTACCACAATCAACGCATTGCCTTTGAAAACGCCCTCACTTTGGCCACGCTGCTCAACAGAACCCTCATAGCTCCTCCCATCCGCCTTGGACGCCAAGCCATTCGTTATTACAACTTCGACACCCTGTCTCATGCCATCGCCTTATCAGGCAAAGAAGGACTCAGTCATTGCTCTCTCATCTCTCCTCATACGTTCACTCCTCCAGAATGCTTCAACTACTTCGAATACACGTTTCTTCCCTGGGATTGGCTCGTCAACTTGACAGCAGTGGCGGCATATGCGCGCTGGATCCCGCGATGGGACTTCACTTCTTCGTGGCTCAAGAATCATCTCCAGATATCTTCAGACGACATATTCTACTTGAAAGACTTCACGGCGTACCAGTATCGCTTCCTGGATAACCTCACTGATCCTGCGCCGCCCAATACGAGATACGACGAGATCATTCATGTCGACGATCTAGCTTCAATGCAGCAGCGACTTATCCAGCTCGGCACTCTCTTTGGGACATCTCGCCTCCGTCTCGTCCACGATGAGAATCATCAACTTCGTGCCCGCATAAGGCGAGGCATGATCTTCGCCCCCCAACAGCTTCAAGACGCCGTTGCAGGCATCGTCGATCTTCTTCCCCCGGTATTCTTGGGAGCACATATTCGACTCGGAGATGGAGCATTCAGAATTAGCGGGACGACAAACGCGCGCTTGATCTGGTGGAGGCTTGTGCATCAAGTGTTGCACTTCACCGTCAGCGACACCGTTGCTTTGGAGCGTATGTTGGCGCCCCACAGCGACGACGAAGAAGATCAAGTCCCTGTTGGCCTATCATCAATGTCGCCCACCTCACAGTTACCCCCCTCGATCGCCAATTCGATAAAGTCCTCACGTCTCACTTGTCGAAGCCCACGACATCGGGGACCTCATCTCGCAGCACTCAATACGCCGCTATACATATCCACTGATGTCAAAGATCCTGTCAACGACCCCATACTATCGCTCTTTCTGAGTACTTTTCCTTGTGTCTTCTTTTTGAAAGACTTCCCGCGTCAGACCGCCATCTTAGATGGACTACGGAATGGGTATGATGGCGCACCGCTGAAACCTTTCTTACTCCCGTTTCTCGATTCTATGGTGGCGGCCAGAGCATGGGAAGTAGTAGGGACGGAAGGGAGTACGTTTAGTAGGTTTGTTGAAGATGTCTTGTGGACTACTTATCACGGTGAAGAGGTCGTTCAAAGGGGATGAATGCATCTGAGCCCGTTTCTCGATTGTAGACAGTGAAAGCTGTGCGCTACGCACGACCGCGATCAACTCCGAATTGTTGTCGACGTATCACCATCTTGATATATGGCAACCATAGACAGTCATCTCGTTGCGGACTCGCATTACGGGAACACGATTTATACAAGTGGACCCGAACACAAGGAACGTCGAACTGCAGTTACCTTGTTTCGTTCTCGGTTGTCCTGATGGACTGTATGAGATCATGATCATTCCCATCAACGGTGCCGCTTTTATTATTGTTGTTCTCTTCGTGGTTCCATCTACTTAAGCTGCTCAGCTGGCTCTGACGACCATTCCCTTGTCTACCCTTACCGATCTCGATATGCTGAGCGTATCCAACTCCAAACCCATGCGTACATACCCGGCTGCACTTACTTTGGCCTCGCCTCGACATGCGACTGGTTTCGCAACACCGTCACCGAGGCTGACACCACCTACGCCCTCTCCGCGACTCACAGATGGAAGAGGTACGTTCGTCGTCTATCTACCTTTTGCGCAACTGACCAACGCTAGGTGAAGGACTGGACAAGTGGTTCTCGAACTTCCAAAGGTTCGAAGATACACTCGTATGTGATAGTGGAAGTCGCGATCCAAACCGCCATTAATCAGTATCAGGGCAACATGGCGGTGGCAGCTGAAGAGCCCAAATTCAAGGAGGAATTGGGTACAATTGAGCAATGTGCGGAGTTTCCAGTATTTTGTGGCTCGTCTCATGCCTTGGTACAGGGTTTCGCCTTTTATCGGAAAGCGAACAGACTGCCACAATGTACACCCTGCTTCAAACGGTCAATTACGGCCAAGCTAAGTTCCTGATGGCTGTTCTACAACAGGTGGTCGATGCCGTCGTTGGTATGTTACTACGATCTGACACACCGCCCATGTACTGATATACTGATTAGGTGACATATCAGCGCGGTCCAATTCCCGTAGTCCCCGTTCACCCAACTTGAATTTGGCAACGCCAAATACAGCTCTTTTCAATGTCCCGAACACACCAGGGCCATATGGTCGCACTGTGACGCAGGAGATCTATGTCGAACCAAAGGAGGAACCAAGAAGCTGGGCGAGTATGGTCAACACTCCGATGGATCTTATGTTCAAGAAGGGTGACAACAAACCGACGACACCGAATCTCCAGACACCTGCGAACACAGCATCTGAATCATCGGTGAATATGTCGGCATCGGCCTTGACCAAGATGGGATACTCCGACGAGACGCAGATGATGGCCATAAAGCTTTTGATGAGTGGGCTGGTGACAGCTCCGGCGAGCTCCAATTCAGCTACATCAGTGTCGATATCTGCATCGGAGGAGGAACCGGAACTTGATCCTGCGCCTGCTCCTGCCTCAGCGAAGGCTCAGAAGCCACCTCGGACACAGTCTTCCGCGGGCACCTCTTCTAATTGGCGCGCTGCTTCTGGACGATTTCCATCGAGCGCGTTGCGTAGTGGGAAGGGCGCTGGACCGAAGAGTGCTGCCTTGAAGAGTGCTGGGTCGAAGAGCGCCGCGTCTAGTACAGCAAGCGGAGCGACCCCCAAGGAGGAGGAAGTAGATCCTCAGCTTCTCGAGGATGTCCCAGCGTGGCTGAAGAGTCTGCGCCTGCACAAGTACACGCCATGTTTTGGAAGCATGACATGGAGGGAAATGATCGACTTGGATGAGCCTACCATGGAGAAGATGGGTGTCGTCGCTTTGGGAGCGCGACGCCGGTTGACGAAGAATTTTGAAGTAGTAAAGTCGAAGATGGGGATACCAGTCGTTCCTTGCAGCGCAACCGTCCAGTCCTCTTCCCCTCATAGCGCGACACTCCCCACTATACCCCATAGCGCAGCCCCATGAAATGGAATGATAACGAACACTTTCCTCGTCGAACATTTGGACCTATTTCTGAACTCTTTCCTTATTTCTTGACTCTTTGCACTGTTGTTGTTTCCCACCATGTTATTTCCATGTTAGACCTAGGTAATTCTATCCAGATCAGGTCCCTTGTCTTATCAAGTGACTATCAGTCGACTTCAGCGAAAGCACCCTCGACCATGACCACGACGATTGCTGTTATCGCGGCTGGAGCTATGGGCTCGGCTGTTGGACGTGCATTGAGAATCGGCGGCTGCACTGTGCTCACAAACCTCGACGGTAGATCCGAAGCGACGCGCAAGAGAGCCCTTGCTGCAGGCATGATTGATTCATCCTACTCTACTATTGCGAAAGAGGCGAAATTCGTTCTCAGTATCCTTCCCCCAAGCGATGCCGTCTCATTCGCGCGTCACTTCGCAGAAACGGCGCGCTCTGTGGGTTCTTCCTCGACGTTCGCGGACTGTAATGCCGTGAACCCCGTAACTGTGAAGAAGATAGCAGCCATCTTTGATGGCTCGAAGATGGCCTTCGTCGATGCAGGTATCATTGGGGGGCCACCGAAAGATGACTACAATCCCATTTTCTACGCGTCTGGTAATGACGCGAGTGCCCTTCAAGAGTTCCTCGACCTCACGAAGTACGGGTTGAAGATCTCCCTATTAGAGGGCGAAGGAACTGGGGTCGGGGACGCAAGTGCCCTAAAAATGTCTTACGCTGTGAGCTGCTCGCTTCTCATCACCATACATCACTGAATGTGCAATCCAGGGCATCACAAAGGGAACTATGGGGTTGATGACCACGATGATACTGGCGGCCCACGCGTCTTCCCCTGCTACAGCCAAGGCATTGATGAATGAGCTAGGCCATTCCCAGCCTATGCTTCTGAACCGGAGCAAGCAAATGACATCGATGATACCCAAGGCATACCGTTGGGTCGGCGAGATGGAAGAGATTGCCGGATTTGTGGGTGACGGCGAAGGCGAAATTTACAAAGGAGTCGCAAAGTTGTATTCGCGCATCGAGACGTCCATCAAGGAGGATAACGACGATGTAAAAGTGCTAGCACAATGGGTGGAAGAGGCAAAGAAATTGTGAAATGTATTGAACACCCTACAATTCTAGCTACAGTATGGCGTATTGGTACCATGCTTGATAAGCAGTACAACTGTACAAGTGCATTATCTCGGACCGGGACCCCGGCACGGTCGTCCGATGCTTTCCTCCACCAGGCAATTTCGCTGCTTTGCAAGGTCAACCCGTTTCAGCGCGCGGTATATACAAAGTAAAGCAGTCCTTTCGCCCTTGAACTATGTTTCTGCTGACCCCCCTTGTCAGGTACCGCACCTTCCAAACCGCCGTTAGCCTTCGTGTTTGACATCGTAAAGCAGCCCGCAATCGAATGGAGCGCGTAATCAGAACCTGACAGGCAATCTTACTTAGGATGGCGTTTTGCTGCAAGGCCCCGATGCTCTTCCTGCTGGTAAGCGGGCACTCCAAATTTTGGAAGGCGACAATCCTTTTCGAACGTGCGTCATCTTCATCGAACCGTGTGGTGAAATCTACTCAGACAAAATCGTAGGAGAATACCATATATTCTGGCCAGTATATCTTTTTCAAACTCCAAGTGAAGATAATGACTCACCGTAGCTTACAAACGGAGGTGGCGCGGTAGAGAAGGAACGGTCGATGAAGCTCTCTACAAAACTTGGCACACAGGTCGCGGTGATATCCCGATCACAAGTTCTTCGCGCGACTGACTGTTACTCAAAGATACAACCCGAGCAGTGTCTTCAAGCACATACTATTCTGCGGAGTCATGCCGAGCGATATCACGACAAACACGTCCTCGTTCTTGGGGGAAGAAACGATGAAATCAGAAAGGTAGCTGAATTCTACGGTTTCGACAAAGTCCACACTCCTTTGGATGTTCTACATTGGCATCCTGCGTATGTCATCACGTCAACATTCCTTCGATACGCGTCTTCATTTGCCTTGCAGGGTTTGGTCACTTCACAAGCTCAATGAAGCCGAGAAGGCAAGCGTCAGGGTCTGTCCTCGGTTTAGCTCTTATTCGTAAGATCCTGATGCATCTATCTATGCATAGTCCACGGACTTCTCTGAAACTCCGTTGTCTGCCATCTTTGTCTACCATGACCCACGCAACTGGGCTCTCGATAGTGCGGCTTCCACGCTTGCGTAGTTTCGCTCATCCGTCATACTCCTCCTACAGTCCAAGTCATATGCGACGTAATCCAGTCCGGAGGGATTATCGGCGGTCCCTACGTGCCTCTCAAACAACAGCTTGCTAAACCGGTCGAGCTGGTGTTTTGTAATCCCGATCTTATCTGGAGGTCTGACTTCCCCCGTCCACGACTCGGTCAAGGCGCTTTCAAAGAGGCTTTCCAGGCTGTTTATAAGGTACATCGGCTGTCTACTGATGATGCTAACGCAAGTGATGCTTATCGTATGCCTATGGCTAGGCCTTGACTGGCGTGCATTATCCGCATATACAGTACGGGAAACCCACGGAACCGACATACAAGTTTGCGGAAGGCGTCTTGAAGGAGCGGCTTGAAGCAATGTATGGGCCCACTGACAAGCCACCAAAAGTGTACGCCAGTCCTGTGCCTGAAACGCCTGAAACGCGTTGCTTAATGTCGCTTTGGCTAGGTACATGATTGGTGACAATCCTGAGTCAGGTAAGTAATAAGCGCAAGCCCCAGGAATGGCTAACCCTCACACCTTCACAGACATCGCTGGCGCGAACGGCGCGGGCTGGCCCTCTGTCTTGGTTCATACCGGTGTATACGATCCCACGAATGGACCTCCTACTCACCAACCTACTCAGCAGGCCGAGAATGTTGAAGTAGCCGTCCGATGGGCTATAGACGAGGAATATCAGAGAGCACACAATAATTTAGATTAGATTGTAGATAAAATTACACCTATTCATTCATTCAAACTCGGCACGGACCATTCCTGATTGCCGGACCATGTAATATTACGCCTGTCCCGGCTTTCGTTGTCTCCTCCTGCTTCTCTCCACATCGGTAGCTCTAGAGACTGTTCACTCTCATCTGCAGCCTTTCTATCGCGCCCAGACTGGCGCAACAGCTCCCGCCTCCTGAGACTACGTCAGGATCATCTACAAGCACTACTAGTACTGGGGCAGCAATGGCTTCCGACAGGCCACCGCTCGATGAGGAACAACCAGCAGACAGGAAAAAAGACGGCACAATCTCCAAGATGCGATCTCATCGAGGGAACGTTCCTGTCCTACCACAGACGAAGCTTTGCCCGAAATGTCCAGCAAAATTCACGCGAACAACTGTAGGTTCCTTTGGTTTGGTTGAATTTCGTATGTTGACTAGTACACCATTAGCACCTCAATCGCCACTTAAGAACACGTTAGTCTTCATCTCATACCTTTGTCACATTTCATGCACTCAGCTGCTCTCCTCGTGATTCTCTGGACTAACGGAACAGTTTACCAGACACTGGGGAACGGGTTCACTGCTGCGACGTACGGAGATCTCTCCCTTGTGGTCTGCCGTCGATTGTCTGAATTTTTCACCAGACCTGTACCTCGCAATTCACTCGGAGTGATTTATTGGCCAGACACAAGAAGCGCTGCAATGCAGAGTACATCGTTCCCTACGTTGTTTGTATCCCGCACTCTGACTCCAGTCTCCTTTCTAGACAAGACACGACGCGAAGAAAGTCATGCATAGCATGTACTGAGTCCAAGATACGCTGTGATCGGTTGAGCCCATGCTCGAAATGTAAATCGCGGGGGAAGGAATGTGTTTTCGTACCTGGACCGACCGACAAGCCGCTCCAAAAGCCTGATGGCGCGCACCTGGAGACCATGTCCAACAGCGAATCTACTCCTCCTACCATTGATTCATCCCTTTCTGATATATTCCCCTCGTCCGATGCGCAGATGACTGTCATGCCTGTTCCTGGATCATCTTCTGGCACAACACACTCAGATCTTCTTGTCAATCATTTCTCCCCTCCATCCTTCACACATGCATTCAACCCCTTCTCCGCTATTATGGGGGCTCCTCAACCAGACGAGCTGGCCCAAAACAGCTTTGCGTCTGCGTACAATAGCGACCTCTTCCAACCATTCTTCGATGGTTTATTCAGTGGGATCTCCCCTGATATCAACGACATGCAGGACACTAGCTCAAATGCGTCGGACGCTAGCAGTCCCGGCCAGTCACTGTTCAATGACATGAATGGTGTCGCGTCCTTTTTCTCAAGCTTCGGTGTGATACCCGATCAGCACCAGTTCATCAACGACGTACCAGGTGTGCAACCTACGCTGAGTGACATCAGGTCGTCGAACTCCAGTCCAGACGTCGTCAATCCTTCCTCGAAAGACCCTCTTTCCCCAGAATGCCAGCATTACCGTGAGTCTATCCGCGTAATACCCGAGTGCTCTAGATTCAATCAATTGCAGTTTATTTTTTCTTCTCGGCATTCTTACCCCAGATGCCTATTGTGCATGCCACCACATTCAGCGCCAACGGAAAACCGCCTCTCCTCCTCAGCGCTATGCAAGCGTGCGGCGCGCTTTATGTGAAAACACGAAAAGCCACATTGTTCATTGAACAAGTTCTCACCAACTCGCGTGAGATACTCGTCCAAGAATTCGTGAGTCTGCCATGTAGCTCCAGAAGTCGTCATGTTCACCTTGCGCAGAGCAAACCCCGAGACTCCGCAGACCAACTTCAGTTAATCATGGCTGTCATCTTGCTACAGACCATAGGGTTGTTTCATCAGAAACCTGAACAACGCGAGACGTCGACCATATTCCATGGCATGCTTGTACAGGTAAGCTTCCAGACAATACGTATCGACATAGAGGCGTTGAAAGCATCGGATGCTCAGATGATACGACGATCAGGCCTCATTCCTCGCAATGCGGGATGGCAGCCCAAACCCATTGTTGATCCTTCGCGACCTGAGCAAGTGGAGGCCGCGTGGAAAGATTGGATCGCATTTGAGGAGGTCAAAAGGTCCGTGCACGACGCAATTGATGTCAAGCCTTTTTTTTTGATTTGTCTGTGCCAGACTATTGAGCCAATCGTTTCTCCAGGATTGTTGTCACGCCGTGCACCTAGCAACTGCGCCGTCATATCGTATGGGAGAGTATTTGGCGGGATTGCCTGGCGAGACCGGCTTATGGAAGGCACAGACAGCTCAAGAATGGTATCTCTTACTTCAAACACCAAACTCGCCTTACGGATCGATGGAGGCGAGACTTATGGGACCTAATATGCGACGCTGTCTTGATGCGATGTCTGAATCGCAACTTCTGACGCAGCCCACGCCAGTATCGCCTTTCGGTCAGAGTCATACACCTCGTTCCTACTAGCAAGAACTAAACTCGTATGCAGGTCATTTTGTTCTTGCTCATGCAGTAAGGACGCATCTCATGATCTCGGTTTTTGTTCTAACCCCAAGATCAGTTATTACGCATTTTGTTCGACACTTGTGTCGAGAGTCGCCTACCGACACAAGGCAATACGAGTAACCAGATGTCTGTTGACAAGGAGATTTACAGAATCCAATTTGGTCTACATAATTGGTTGCAGAGTTGGCTTGCTTCTCCTGACCTGCCGAAGATGGGAGATCCGGACAATGAGCCACCTTTCGTCGACAATGGTACGTACTTACACCGTGCCTCTCCTTGGATAATGTTGACGTTGTTGTAGCGCTACCATTCTACTGGTTTGGCCAGGTAGCTTTGCTTGCTTACCGAGAAGGGTTGCCGCCGTTCGAGCCCGGTTCGCCAAACAACCAAGCGGAAGTACGGTACAAATTGGCGAAGCAGTGGTTTAGACACATACGTAGTTTCCTCAACGCGAGTGATCAGGGAGCGACTATGTTCTGGGACGAGCTGATCAAGATTCGGCTCAACTCATGGCAAACTGAAAGGGAGAATGGTATGGACGATTCCGAGGGGGTACTGTCGTTCTTTGAGCATTGATCATGAGGTTTTGGGGGGGGGGGGGGTAATTAGCAAGAAACTTCGGTAGTGTACTTTTTTATATGACGGTCTTGGGTGGGTACAGGATCGGTCAAAGTGTGGATTCGACTGGGACAGCGCACATATAGGGTATCTGTCCCACTTGTTTTCCGAGCGCGGGAATGATAATAATGTTCATGTTGCAGTTAGCGGCATCCACGGTGACACTCCCGGGCCGGCCTGACATACAAAAAAAGTCGGACAGTAGAACAATTTTGGGCCAATATATATCAGGCTCAGATATAATGAAGGAACTTGAGGTATATTGCCCACAACAATATAAATCCCAAAGTACAGTGCCTGGGTGGTGGCACGGTGCTCGTATCTGCCTTTTTGGAGGCACGGAAAGGCGTCCAAATAGTAGGATTCCTCAAAGCAGTGTGTACTACCGACTTCAAACACGTCTATTGATAAATTGCGCCTGTTGCGCCGCTATCTTCAGGCCTGTCTGCAGTTGCCTTCCCCCCTTGATATGCAATTAGTGGAAGACGCAAAAATATTGAGTTTTCTGCATACATAATAATATCGACCCAAAATCATACTAGTCACACAGTTACATAGACACAAGTCGGGGAGAGCTCTAATGAAAACTCAGAAGGTTTTTTGCCATAACAGATTGGGCGCCGACGCGTCTCGGAGGCGCACGCAAAAGTGGGGAGGGACGCATAATGATAGACCTAAGTATGACTGATCCGAGCTGTGCAACCGAGCAGCAACTGAGCAAGAGCGAGCAAGGGACATTGACACTTGACATGTGACACCTTATGCTGCCCACTCCCGCTACGTTTGCTGCCCGACGTCCCTTTCGTAGAAATGGCGGCTTTATGCATACCAGGGAGCGCAGACTGGACACCTTGTTTGCCCGCGCGCGCGTCACAAATCTTGCCGTCCTGCTACTGGGCCTCTTCGCTGGCATCTCATTCTTTGTCAACGTTTCATATTACTTCGTCGATCCGCCCTCACGCGGAGTCTACCCCTCGAGCATAGTGGCCACCATTGCCCGGGCCAAGAGCCTGCAAGACGTAAATCACCTCATCATGGTTCCTGGGCATGCAATCTGGCACGGTGTGGACGCAGCATCGCGTCTAGACGAGGACGAGTGGGTGCTCGAACCTTACCAAAGAAATAGCGGACGCGTCAAGACCTTCATCCAGCACATTGCTCGCGGGTAAGAAACTCTGTTCGCGTCAAATTGAAGCATCATCGTTGAACGCATTGTAGCGCCGAAATGGCCAGTGCAGACGAACACGCCTTGTTAGTCTTCAGCGGGTGCGCATAATGTCAACCCCCTTGTGCCTTCATTCATTCATGCATCGTGCAGGGGTCAAACTCGAGCCAGCTCGACCATGACCGAAGCGGAATCATATCTGCGACTGGCTTTGAATGCTAATCTTTTTCATGATGCCGCCCCCTCTACCCAATTCCTTCGTGCAACCACCGAAAATTACGCCCTGGATTCATTCCAGAACCTCCTCTTCTCCATTGCACGCTTTCACCAATACGTAGGACGGTGGCCTTCCAAAGTAACGGTCGTGGGATACGAGATGAAACGCGCTCGTTTCACTGACCTGCATAGAGCTGCTATACGATGGCCAAAGGCATCTTTTCACTACATAGGTATCGACCCTCCCGAAGAAACCAGTCCCCAAGCCCAAGAGGGAGAGGTATTGCGTCCTTTTCTACTCCAAGAACTTGACATACTAATACACGTTGAGAAGCGATTAAATGGTTACATCCCTTACACCCAAGACCTTTATGGTTGTCATTCCGAACTCTTGAGCAAACGCCGTTCACGCAACCCTTTTGCACGCTTCCATTCATATTTGACATCCACCCCCGAGCTTACAGAGATCTTCGAGTATTGCCCAGCGGAAAGCGCGAGATTGTTTCAGGGACCCCTTCCGTGGACATAACCCGGACTCGGGCGTGCATTTCTTGGCCGTGATTATGCACTCGCGATGGTCAGCGTCAGTCCAAAACCACATCTATTACATCTATATACGTGGACACCTTGCTATCGTGTAGAAGCGGAGTATTCGCTCCCTGAGCTAGGATCGGAAGTGGGAGGGAGGATCACAGAATCAGCAGAGTCAAGGTTCACATCCTCATACGTATTGAGAATGCGATCCTCGTAATCACGACTGTAGGTGGTTTGGAGAGAATTTTTTTGTGGGATGTATCTCTCTGATGACGTGGGATCTGGAACAACGTACGAAGCTTCTCCCTGTTCTGGTATCCACAGTGGAGAAATCTGGGGTAGCGAGAGTGAATTTCGAGGTATTTGCGCCACTTCCAGCCTTGCGCCAGTTTCTGGAAAATTCTCCTCCGTTGGCGTGCGATGATAGCTGCTCTGCGATTCGACATAGTAAGGATCAATATCCGTGGCATCTCGAGAAGTATTCTGTAGCATGCGTGGTAGGGAGATTGACCACTTCTTGACGACCATAGACTCGATTGGGAGCATATCTCGCGCGCTGGCGAAGAGTATCACGTTGACGGTCCCAGACAGCAGGTACAGAGTGGCACTGAGCACCATGTCGTGAGTGAGTTGTCGTCTGGAATTGTCGCGCATATGTAATGCTGCCTACCTGAAGATTGTGATCTCGAGGGATGCTACATGTCCCGCAAATGCTGACAGCCGGGTCGCGGCTATGGGAAGAAAGACGACAGTATAAGCAATCTAGCGCCACAAGGTTAGATGGTCCACAGGGTTGATTGTTGAAGTAGGTTTATTACCGGAAAACTATCGGCGAGTCAGAGCTGAGACAGTATTCGATGCGAAATTTCCGTACAGTACCATGTGTTTGGCAATTGCAGCAGCTCTGTCCTCTTCTCCGCTTGATTTCCAGCTTCCAACGCGTGTAATCGGGGTCCAGCGAAACATAGGCCTGTGCCCATTGAAGCGCAAGTTGCCTCTAAGCCTCAAGAATATGAGTGTGTACAGTATCAGACTGAAAGTTGCAGAAATAAACATCTGCAGTGCCATCAACGTTGTCGATTCGGAAGAAAGGAACCTGTCCCACTTACGAACATATAATCCAACCTAAGGGCCGCCGAAGTGTAAAGACTCGTCTTTGATATATGCAGTCACGTACGTTATTCGCTCCGTCTTATATTCAGGCGATATCCAACACCAATAGCCCGAAATACCGTCTGAGCTTGATCTCAGCCATATAGCTTGTGGGCCCATTGGACGGACTTACAAAAAGGTCCACGAATTTCTTGATTCAGCGCCGCAGGACCTGCCACCACGATCGTTCCAATGCTAAACCAGCCCGCTATGAGGGTGAACCACAAGACAAATTCCCTCAGTCGAAGCTCGAGGCCCAGGAGACAAAACGTGTGGATAGCGATGACCTTAGCCGATGAGTTACGCCGCCACGACCACAGGTATGCAGGGAATGAGGCGCACCAGAGTCCAGAATGCTATTGAAATGTCTGAAACTTGTTTCAAAACAGCTAAGAGAATGTACTCATTAAATGCGATCGGACCAGAGAAACTTGAAGCAAATCGTACCTTGTGCTGTACAAACGTCTCCCGAATAGACTCCGGATGCGCGTATCCAGGAAACATTCATAACGGATGCAATGGCTACATAGTAAGCGAGAGGGTTAGTTACAAGCGGGAGCAGAAGGACCGGGTCCTTTTTTACCTTGGATCAAATCCGATACCAAGAGACAGACGAAGTAAGCGGCGACATGCGTCCTGACGAATAGATGCTCGTCGAGAGACGACCGGGTATTGAATGAAGAGATCTGGAGAAAAATATATCCATGAGACCGGACAGGCATGAGCACGTTGAGACGAACCGATATCGCCACAAGCAAGCAGACCACGGCAACGAGAGACACACAGGACACAATGACGAGGACCTGAGGGCGCTAGTAGGAGCGGGACCGCGCCAGATGATTTGACATCGACACTGACCGTTATTCCCTGAGCCTCGCTAGAAGAATAAGAAGCCTCTTGGAAGAGTATTGGTGGTGAAAAGTCGGCCGGTTGAAGCGTTTTGTACATGATTTCGCAGTGTTAGAGAGCTTTCAGATAGAGACCTGCTCCAGCTGCCTTGAGGTGACGGTCAACGTCAAAGACAAGAGTGTGGAGGGACAAGGGCTCCAGCTTGAGATCGTTTCTCGTCTCAGCCTCGGTTGCTCCGCGGCGACGCCTTGCCGAACTTGAAAACACAGTAACCAAATCTCTGTCCTCATCGCCACAAAGCTGACCGCGTTGCATCACGGAAGAAGTGTCGCTTGGGCATCATCGCGGTTACTTGTCAAGATTGATCAGCGCCTCAGATACACAAGTCGCCGTGACACAACGCGTCAGTGACCAAAGGAAGGTGGATAGTATCCTAAATAACGACAGAAGGAATAATGTAGCAAGGAAGTACACACAGTTACAGTAAGTACAGGATATGATACGCAGCAAAATGGAATGATAAGTAGGTCACCGATGAGCCCGAGAAGAAATTGAACGTTGACTTTTCCTTGAATAATCCTCTAATTCTCGTACCCCGCTGGTATTCGCCGTTCCTTCAAATGACACAGTCTTCTCTATCCTGACGTGCACTTGTGGTTCCTCTGGCCCATCCTCGTAGGATGACATATCAAAGTCCGGCACAGTCAGCTCGACACTGATAGCAGGTTTGGACTCGAACTGTGAGCGTAAGGCGTGCTGGATATGCCTTGCTTGTTCGAGGTCCCTGGTAACGGTGATAGAGGTGTCGATAGAAACGTTCCTTCGCTCTCGAGACGCCTCTGTAATGATGGTCAAGAGATGTCAAGCCGAGCAAAGGCGAGACAAACTGTGTAGATGAAGGAGTAAGCGTTGTGACATGATCCAAGAGACGCAATAGCCCATCGAAGCGCTGGAAGAGTCATCAAAAGTCCATCGGCGTTGGCAGGCATGAAATCTTACGCTGCAGTCTAGACAGTAACGTCGTGAGCTTAGTAAAGGATAAGAGTCTGGAGCACGTACCTGTATATTTGGATGTGCTCGAAAGAGTAGAAGGTTGACCACATTGACGGCTTGACGCGGTGTGAGCAAGTGCCCTTGAGATGGACGTTGAAACGCGCACCGGTCAACACAGCGAAGTAACCCAGTCCGTCGTACAACATCCTGTCAGATCTTGAATGAGCGCTGGCCGTCAGTTCAGGTAGTCATTGATTTACATCTTGAGCAATTTTGACATCCTGGAAAACGTTTGAGTTAAGTTCTCGAGGTGGTACTAGCAGACATACAGAGAATTATTGGACTCCAGCTGAAACTTGAGGAGGAAGAAGACCGATATGCTGGTCGTGATCAGGTCATAGACCATGGCGACAGCGTAGTACATCCAGGCACTGATGGTCTGGTCCAAAGAGAGGGCGCGACAGCTATCAGAGGGTTGAGGCGGCGTCAAAGAGGAATTAGACCGGCACTTACTTTCCCTGGGAACGACAATGAGAATGCTAGGAGACGGGAAGACATCATCACGCACATGGTCCTCATCACGAACAGATATCCTTTTGTACAAGGTCGTAATCCATTCCAGCTATAGAGACGAGTGGAGAAGGCAGGGACAGTGATGGCAGGATGCATTGGAACGGGTGCAAAGGAGGCAGCTCGTCAGCAAGAGCGAAGGCGAAATAATGAGCGGTACGCACTGTACATGAAATGAGGTAGCACAATATCAGCAATTTCAGAATGACAGGACGTCGACGGGAGAGATTGTATGTCCTGAGCGACTGTATCAGCTTCGAAGGAGAGGACACGAATCGTTACTCACCTGACGGCCAGAATCATTTGAGAGACCATAGCCTGGATATCTGAGCAGAGATTATGAGCTGGGGTAATTCGCTTCTGTTTGGGCTAGACCGCACTCTTGAACGTTGGAGGCACAAGATAGAATCGGTGACATGATGCCTCTGTGAAATCCCCGTAGAAGAAGCCAACATTTGAAAGAGTCAGAACGATGATACTCGATGCTCTGCAAGTGAAAGTTGAGGATGATCAATGCTGGCTCCTCAGACTCTGAGAGAGCCCGACTGACTGAAGCAAGGCAAGTAGAAGCGTGGACAACCTGGTTGAGTAGATGTTCTGCTATGAGCCACGAGACCATCTTCCGGTGCTGGTAAACACCTACATAAACCGTGGGGCGTCTCGCTGCTCCTTGTAGAAACGGATTGTGGATGGAAGGGTCTCGATGAAGCTGGATTTGCGTCAGCTGCACGTCCGGTGGTCCA
The DNA here is from genome assembly GCA_019915135.1 of Strobilurus pachycystidiatus. Classification (NCBI taxonomy): domain Eukaryota; kingdom Fungi; phylum Basidiomycota; class Agaricomycetes; order Agaricales; family Physalacriaceae; genus Strobilurus; species Strobilurus pachycystidiatus. The sequence continues at coordinate 38,744 of JAHLMK010000017.1, read as the reverse complement.
TGAGCATCTTCTTACTCATAGAGCGCGACGGCCAGAGACACTGCGCGAAGCATACTTGCAGTGCTCTGGCCCGAGTTGGATACTGGAGCAACGTCGGCCATGGTGGTGCAGCGCTCGCTGAGGACGGGTCAATTGATGGACGTGAACATATCGAAAGGGACGGATTGAAGCGGAGGTCGAAACATGCTTGACAGGCGAGAACAGTGTGAGAACTTGATGAGGAGGGCGTTTAATTGCGGTCCCAATTGGGCTAACCGTGTCCTTCGGATTTCCCCTTAGATCGCCCTGAGGCGGAGGATTCTTCGACCTAAGAAACGCGGTCCTATACATAGATCGTCCTCTTGTCCTATGGACGCGGATGTACTGTCTAGCGCGACGCCTCCAGCACCGGCCGAGCAAGCCACCATGCGACTCCATGTCACCCAGTCTGAATGATGGGCCTGGTGATGCACCCCCTTCCTCCTGACTTGGCAGGACTGTGATCCGATTCAAATCGATACCATTGCACCATAGCACCACAGCGAACACGTTCTCATAGTATGCATCATAGCGTGAATAGTGTGTCACAGCTAAGGTTGAACTTTCAGCGGCCTGCGTAAGGCGCCCAACCCTGAAGAGATAGGCGTTCTACAAGAGTGATCTCAAGAGTGATCTGCTACGCGTCGCGGCTTCAAGAATACATCCCGAAGAATACCGTGACAAAGGCCAAGGCTATATCAACTGTAAATCGCCTTATTGGAGCTTACGGTCAATCATTGCTAGACAAAAAATACAGATTGGTACGAGAGCGTTGGGGGCCGACGGATACAGCGGATTATAAACAAGCGAGACGATATGTGTCATGTCGAGCCATGCGAAAGATGTCTATCGGAGTACTACACAAGGCATCGGGTGAGTGAACATGCGACACAAAGGTGAGGATGTACGTACAAAGTTATGCAACCGCAAGACGGCGCTCCATGTTGCTTTTTTCTTCTGATCCTCCAACGTGATGGCCATCGTCGTGTTGGTGTTCAGGCCGAGGTCTACCGCCATGTTCATGAGCATCTGATAGTAAGACCGGAAGGCTGGGCGCAAGTGAGTGCGTGGTTTCGATCTCGAGGTTCTAGACACACCAGACATCCTGTTGTTATTTATCTCGTACCATGACAACAGGATAAGAGCGTGTAGAGTGTCGAGTGCTGGATGTCCCATGAGATGTAATAACAGTTGCTAGAGTCACGTTTAGAAAGCATTCAATTGGAGGACAAACAAACGTACCTTTGCATGGTCTGCGTATGTATTCGCTACATTATGCAGCCCCCGCACCGCAAGCTCAGGGAGTGTGGAATATCTAGATGGAAGATGAGTGCCCGGTCAAAAAACAAAGCGTGGACACGTACTGCGCAGCAAAGGCCGCGATGGAATTGGAGAGTATGGCGGTGATTCGCCGTTCCAGAAAGTTGTTCATGACTTCGTGATACGAGAAAAATGTAAACTCGGCGGACATTTGGTCAAAGAGGACGGTGATGAAATTTTGCATCAGGTTTGGATGAGGGTGTTGTTGCTCTGCGTCGAACAATGAAACGGGGCCTGTGTGTTGTGGCGGGGACTGCGAGCGCGAGCTGTAGATTGTTGAGGCGTGGGGAGGCATGTAGTTGTACGAGACAGAATTGTGTCGAGAGGAGGAGTAGGAAGACGATGGAGAGCTGGGGGATCTCGTGTCAAATGGCGCAAGGGCTTGTGTCTGCGCGCGACTTACTGATGGGAGCGGGACTCGGATGGATATGATGGATAGCGCGGTCGGATGTCATCTTCGGGACGCACAGAACCGCTTGCCCGCATAGACGATGATCCATGGGTGGCGGTGAAGGTGTCGAGGGAAGAGTCGGGCCTGCAGGAGGCTCAGTGCTGCGAGGAAACAACAGAACTCGGAGCCACTCACCGCTCACTTGCATCGTAAGTCGTCGGACCCGCGATGGCACGGCTTCTTTCCGCAAAATAGCGTTCCCTGTCGCGAAATCGACATTGGATTTTCGCAGTTCTGCACGCTTCGCATTTGGATTCCGGTGTAGGCTGGAGGCATTTGATTTTCTTCAGGCGGCTGGGCGGTCGTGCGTTAGAAAAAGAGGCGGGAAGTGCTTGCGGACGCACCAATTGTCGCAGGATGTAACGAGACGCGGGCGCTTTTTATGACCCTGGATGGAGCGTTGAGATGACTACACCGGGAATGGGCGGTGCGGCGCTCACCGTTTGGCTCGCCGGCTGCTCAATGATGAACTGAAAGGAATCCTCGGCCATGGCTTCTAGCGTCGGGACGGCGTTCTTGTGTACGGGATGGATGGGCGGGACGCGCACGGCGACCTCAGCGTCGGGATGGTGTTAGGGAAGTCGAAGAGACTCGCAAGCGGCAGAGATGGCTTTTATGGAGCACCTGAGGACCTCGAGGCGAATTTTCCAGTCACGGGTGTTACAGAAATCATTTATATTCTAAGAAAATAAAGGATCAAATCATCAGTACCAGAAATATCCAAGGTTTCAGCGGGGATTGCATACCTCTGGGTGGCAGCACGACTGGCTCGCAATCCCGACTCGGATCTTCAGGCCGGTCTGTGAACAGATCCAATCTATCTAGCTGATGTCTGACGGGTAAGGTCCTGTTCAAGCCTGGTAAGGTAGGTGCGTACCCACTCGGAACTTTTTCTCGTCCGTAGATTGACCAGCACGATACGTGGGCGTCAGTCTTAACTTATCAATTTTTACGTCACACCATCACACCATCAGTCACTCTGCCCAGATGTTTTTGGAAAACATTTCTGTCAATCAGACCGAGGAAGCCCTTCTCTAAACGGATAGATTTCATTTGGAATCTGCTTGGGCCAAATCAGATTGACGCTATGCGATTCAGTTGACGCGCCGCTTCGGCACCCTTGGTCCATGATCTTATAGGTCCAGATTGTGCTTTGTGCTTTCCAAACATACCGAACCGCTCGGTTCACTTTCATTACTCCGCCCTGCTTGGGTCATCTTCCTGCCGTCGCCTATTCCTCGAGGCGATCTTCATATCCCCTCCATACTCCGTGGCCATTCGTCTGCTTCCAAATACATGTACGGGCTGATTTTCCTCACACGTGTACATTAGCATCGCAACGGTCATCGTCCACTGCGTTTCCCGTGAGTAAAGACCTAATCGCTAGCCGTGATGTACTCGAACTCTCCAGAATGGACAGCGGTCTCGCAACATAATGCCCGTCCTTGTAGACCGATCGCCTGAGTCTTCATTAGGTTCAATAGATACAGATAGGGCGGACTCGAGCCGCCTACCTATCAGTGTCCTTTACGTTACCCCACATCTCGCTACGCCATCCAGGCCGTGGTGTCCTCCGACACCAGTGGAGGTGTTCTTGATGATGAAGAGTTGTGATGAGCATCCCCATAAGGAGCCCCGGACTCGGGATGCGACACTGCGGCAGGGTGTAGGTCCCTCTCGCTTTCGAATACATCATCTTCGGCGGAGAATATCACTGGTTGAGTGGCGTCCTGAGCCCCGCATTAGCAACGGCAACATTGAAATTTTGAACGTAAAAAAGTTAGGCGTACTCCGTGCAATTCGTCGCTGCTGCGAGATGCGAGAGGCAAAGTTTCATCTAGACGAACGTACTGTCCGTGATGAGGGTCGAATTCGCCGTCATCAGGCGTTACGGGGTTGCCGTGAGCATCAATGGGTAGTGGTGACTCAATCGACTTGCGGTACTTGTGGTACGTGAACAAGACAATTCCGGCAACTGTGATGGCCACGCCCGTGATGTTTAAGGGAGTCAGTTCGTCTCCGAACAGCCACGCAGATAGAGTGATTGTGGTGACTTCCTTCGCAATCCCTGCGATTGACATTGGAACCATTCCAGTGCGTTGGATGATACTAGACTCAAACTCAGATGAAGACGAGGTAAGGTCCGATGAAACCTACTCACTAGTACTCGCTCATGACCATGCAGAAGGCCAGAACCCCCGGAGCCAGGAGATATGCGATAGTTTGTATTGCTCTCTCAAAGCTCTCGAAGAAAGCACTGCGAAAGATTGGGCCCCAGCCTTCGATCACCAGACTCACGATGGCCAAGTTGAGGCCCATAGTAGGCGATAACCAGAAGACTGTAGCCGCCGGGTTGTCAAGTCCCAGTTTCTTGTCATGTAGCAAGATTTGTGTCAGTCCCCAACGAAGTCCACCTAGAGCACTGGCAGTGATGACGAGGAGAAACCCATGGAGAACGAAGTGAGTCTCTGTAGCTACCATAAGCAGAACCCCTGAGAATATCAGCACAATCACTCCAATTAAGCGCCAGGAGAATTTCTCCAAGCGGAAAAGAAACGCGAACAGCAATACGAATATAAGCGACGAAGATTTGCACATGGCTTCGATATGTTAGTATGGCCGTGTATTGAAGCCGTGACACACCCACTGTAGAAAGAGAGCGATATCGTCTTGAGGGACAGATTCGAGAGGCCAATATCCAGGCTAGTGGCGACAGCGGTGGGGACCACCTTCTTCCTGCCGTAACGCGTCAGTGCGGCGTTCTCAAAAAGGGTGAACAGCAATTGGAAGTCCCAAAGTTGAAGTGTCTGCTCCTGAAGGACAGAATACAATTCCTGCCAGATTCCTGCTTGATGATCGTGATGCCATGAGGACAACTCATGACCGAGCTGTACGACACACGTATTCGGACCCTTTTTCAAAGCACTCACCCGTACTCCACGCGCGGAGGGTTTCTGTCCGGTCTAAAATGCTGTGGCCAGCATACCCGGAGAATCGCCGCCAGAAGGAACTGCACAAACATGTGCAGTGTCGTAACGAAGAGGGGATAAGGGAAGTGGAAGTGGTCGTCAGAGAACATCCATTTGTTGTAAACTGACAATATGAGGGCGAACAGAAACCTGGGAACTGTATTAGAGCTGTGACACGACATCGGTCGAGGCGGAGTCAGTGTGAAGGCCCTCTTCCGCTCGCTGCAAAAAGGGTTTGGAGGCTCTATGTGGACGGTGGGGCCGATGGGGACGCGCAATGAAAGCTGAGAAACAGTCGACGTGCTCACCAGGATGCAATAAACAGCACGTTCATGGACGCGTTGCGCATCCATAGTCGTTTCTTCTCCTCGGTGCTTGCGATGCGCAAGGAGTTGTCTAGCGGTACGAATTCCTCCTCGTCAGCGGGCAGTAAAGACTGAGCCCGCGCGGCGACGCCGTCGTCGTGGTAATGCCCGTTGGGCGTTGAATAGGTCATGGGCGCATGAAGAGGTCGGTCCCACGTGCCCGCCCCGACCATCAAAATCCGAATTAGGGGCTCCGTTGAGTCAAGCACCCTCTTGCAGTCGACATTCAAGTACGTTCAGCTCTTCAGTGTCCTTTCGCAGCTCTGATTCGCGTCTTATTTTTTTCTGTAGCACCAATGCCACGTGCTAGAACGCTCTCCAGACGCAACGTTCGCGGAATGGGCTCAATGAAGAAAGGGAATCTGGAGGATGGCTGCTTCTGGTTCAACATCAAGAGAGCGTACTTCGGAACGCAATCATTTACTCGCGGGGGTAGGTTCAACGAGAAATTGACACTCTGGGAACTGTACGACGAAGTCGTCCGTGAGTGGCTTCTTCGGTCATAGTGGTGAAAGGGAGAGGCTCAAGGCTCTTTTTCTTCTTCATCATCCAGGCGACGCGACCAATGAGGAAGCAGATTGGAACTTGCCTGAAGGATGGTATATCGACGCGCAGTTCAAGCGCGGCAAATCTCTCAGCGACGATATCTACGAAGAGGAGTTGGTCAAAGATCATTTCTTAGGCGCAGAGACTATCCACGTCAAGGTAGACACAGACACAAGCTTGAAGGATTTGACTTGCTGATCCTTCTTAGGTCTTCGATGAAAATGGCGAACAGAGAGTCTACAACAATAGGCAATGGGACTTCCACGTCCCAGGCGCTAAGCGTGCCACAAATCCAGACGACTTGTATTACCATATGATGGGTTACTGATAATTTGCGCAAATGAACCATATGCATTACCGTATCCGCGGTCTTGAGTGCAGTACATACGACATTGGAGACAATGTAAGCTACGAGGCCATCTGAATGTCGCCATCGGCTGCCGCCGCTGGAACTTCTGGAGCTTTGGTGACCTTTGATGGGTCGCGCCTGAATGGAGATTACCATGACATACTCGTCGTCCACGGGGATAACTAACCATGTTCTCCAATGTTCATACTGCTTCTGCTCCAGATACTCGCGGAAATACTGGTCTTTCTTCATCGCTGCCCGAAACTGTGGATGTTGCAACAGTTCCAGGTGATGAAGGGCATGAGGATAACTGGAGCTCGCGTCAATGCAGTCCTAACTCGCAGTGGGTATCCTAACGAACTGTATAAAGCGCGCATAGTCTTTCTCCCGAAAGTATTGTAGATATTCCAGGTAATTTATGAACGCAGGCTGCTCGAGTATGTTTTGCTGTGCCAGGGAGTGCAGGTAGAATGGATTGGCTAGGGACTGGACAAATTCAAGTTCGAGTTCAAATCGGGCACGGTTCGCAGCCTTGGCCTCGACTGTCGCCGTGCTCTCGTTGGCGGCCATTGTGGCAGGACGAAAGAGTGCTTGGTCAGGGTGATCAGCGATATCCACGTGGAACACGTGGAGTACGCGTCACTGCTTCACTCAACGCCACCAAAACCCTTTCCTTCCTACGCGTAGAATACATCTGGAAATGTCCGGCGAAGAAGACTCAAATGGATGGCAGCTTATGGAATCAGACCCGGGTGTTTTCACGTTCGTACGACGCGCCACACTTCTCAGCTTTCACTCAAATCACATCCTAGCGAGCTTTTGAAAACACTTGGCGTCCCCCTCGTGGTAGATGACCTGTATTCTCTTGATCCCGAGGCTCTCGCTTCAATGGGTCCTATTCATGCCCTCGTCTTCCTCTTCAAATGGGTTCCAAATCTGTCATCCTCCGAGAGTTCATCCATGGCTGGCGAGTTTGACCCGGCCTTCCCCGGTTTCTTCGCCCATCAAGTCGTAAACAACGCCTGTGCTACTCTTGCTGTGCTTAACGGGCTCGGCAATATCCCTTCATTAACCTATGGCCCCCAACTGTCCGAGCTCATGGCCTTCGCCGGCGCTCTGGACCCCCAAACTCGCGGACTTGCAATTACTAGTGCAGATTGGCTGAGGGAAGCGCACAACTCCCTCTCCCCGCCGAGTGCTATCTCGCTTGATGGTCTGGGCTTGTCCAAGAAGACGGAGGAGGCGTACCATTTCGTTGTTTACCTCCCATCTATGGGCTCGTTGTATGAACTGGACGGCTTAAAGCCACACGCAGTGAGACACGGGCACTTCGAGGAATCTGGAGAAGGCTGGTTGAAGGTCGCAAGGTTTGCAACGCCTTGTTGAGGTACCCATTTCGAAGCTGAGTTGTCGTCTTTTAGGGAGACAATTGAAAATAGGATATCTACTTACCCGCCTGGCTCGGTATGAGCTTTTCTCGAAATCTTCGACCCTCAATTTTAGCTTACTCCGCTCAGTTAGACTTCAGCTTGCTCGCGCTCAGGGATGACCCCCTTCCTGCTCTTCAAGCCCAATTGAACCAGCTTCAGCTGGCCGGGATGCAGGGAGAGGCAGCCGAACTCGTCGCCAGGATCTCACAAGAGAGCTCAAAACGTGAGCAGTGGGCCGTGAGTCGTTTATTGTCTGAATATGAAATTCTCGCCTAAGCGTCTTCATTATTCAGTTCGAGAGCAGCGTTCGGCGGCACAATCACGTCGGTCTGGTTCATGCCCTGGTTCTCGCACTCGCTAGAGCGGGGAAACTAGAGGGGGCGAAGGAGTCTGCCAAGAGCGTCATGAAGGACCGCGTTGAAAGGGCAAAAGCCAAGGGGCAGATGATGGATGAAGACTAGGCTTCCCACAGTTCCGTATTCTCCCATGTCGCCTGGAGAAAGCGCAAACATGGACCATTTGCCATCTTGGAGTTTGTCTTTCACACTGAGTCGCGTCATGTCGATCAGGGTGATGGAGGCAATATTTTGTTCGTCCGACACAAGTGAACCGGTTTGTTTGATCCTTTGTTCATTTGCCCGCGGCACAAGGCACGGCTGCGATTCATTGTCATTTTACTTCCGCGGGGGTACATATACTAGGCGAACGGGAGCCGCGGAACTTCTCATTATCAGTGTCCTGAATGCCTATCTGCTTCGCGTGTACATGATATGACGCTGCGGATGAGGAGAGTTGGTTAGAGTTGGTTCTAGCTTCTGCAATGTGTAAGTACCATGATCTAGTGAATTGCAATCTAACTTCGACTTGTCCATCACAAGTAGATAGCATAGTACATAGTAGTGTATGCAAGTGTACGTCATCGCCACGACACCTCAGGCCTCATGCCTCAAGCCACAGACGGTGGCGAGCGCGAGGGCAAATACGAATGGATCGGAACAGCAAGCGAGGAAGAAGCAAATCTCAGAGTGCCAGGTACAGGTGGACGGACATTAGCTGGCAGACCATTGGCGTTCACCATCGACTTTCTGAATTGACGCGGGGACCGCAACCAGGAGCGAGAGCGCGTGATCGCGTCCGGTGTAGGGGGCAACTTCGAGAAGCGTGGCACTGGTACTCGCTTCAGCTTCCACTTCGGGGTGGTCATCTGGGTGACAGGTGGTATGTCTGTTACTATCGTTATCGTTGGCCGCTGTAGGACCTGATTTGAAAGGTTTCTTGGTGGAGGTGGCGGCGATATGGCAGGCACCTTCGCCTGCAGCTGGATGTAATAGATAGGCGGAGGCAGAGTGATAGTACTTTGAGATTTCTCAACATCTTGATGAAGCGGGGAAATCGCATGCTGTTCTTGACGTGGTCTTCTTCGCCGTTGGACCATGATATAGATGACCATCGCAAAGACACAGGAAGTCGCGACACCTCCGACTACCGCCGCGATAGTTGGAAAAAGGCCCGTTGAACTCGAAGGCGAAGTTCGGGAGTCATTCGAATTCAATGACATATCTGTGTCTGGAAGACTTTCATGAGCTGCTTTCCAGGCAGGTGTTATGAAATGACATACAGACGGCTCGGTCCAGATACATTGTAACTGGATAACAAGATCTTGAATCGCGTGCGACACAGTCGCGGGAATGAGCCTGTAGGAATTCGGTATGGAAGCATCTGAGAGACATTCGAAGTACGTACCAGTCAAAAAAAGAAAGGATGGCACCTGGCCGATTAGTGAAAAAGAAGGGGCGGGTGCGCAGAAGTTCACAGGCCACATGGTTCTTCAGTAGCGCCCATTAAAAGCAGACTGTTACGGATCAGAAGTGGTGGCGACCACTGACCACTCCCGTGTGTTTGGGCTGTGCAGTTTCTCCAATCATGTCAATGCCATCAAGCGTCTTCTACGTTTGTAAGATCAGTGGTGTCCACCGACGGCGACGGGTCCCGTCCCGTAACCGGTTTGGCGTTTGATGCGTTGACCAGAATTCCACTGAGGAGACAATATGGAAATAGGGCGCCAAAAGAAATGGAACTGACTCATTTCTGCGATGAATGAGGTAAGTGAGGCTTGATCTAGTCATTGGATGGCCAAGAGTAAAGGAGAAATCTAGACCCCCAAGACATACGAATGACTGGGAAGATGGATTACTGCCGAAATGACAGCTTTCAAACATAACGTCGGTGTTTAGGGATATCGGTACGTTTGTCGTACAAGTCATATCCAGGCTGTGCGCCACTGGCTCGTAATTCTTTCGAGACTCTCTCCGCGCCTTCGAAGACTCGCAAGAGATTGCCACCCGTGAATCCAGTGAGTTCGTCCTTGGTCCATCCACGCCGGTACAGCTCGGCTATCTGATGGCAAGATCAGGAATCAAGATCTCATGAGATACAGTGATGTGAGTCCTACCAGGGCTGGATATTTTGATACATCCTCCAACCCGACAGGGGTGCTTTCAATGCCGTCGTAGTCACTCCCGATACCGATGCTGAAAACTCTCAGTGAGACGTAGCAACGTACAACATTTCGTACTCACTGTTGCTTCCCAATAACCCCGGCGATGTGATCGACGTGGTTAGCCACAGCTTCTAGTGTCGCCTCGCCAGGGTCTGCGACAAATGTAGGCGCAAAGTTGACCTGTAATCACTGAGCCGGTCACAGAGAGACCGTTAGACAAAGCCCTTACCATAATCACGGCATCTTTCTTCCCTTCACCAGTGCCCACGAGTTTGAGAACTTCGTCCGGAACATTGCGTACGTGATCGTGTACAGCACGCGCAGAAGAGTGCGACCAGATAACGGGAGCCTTCGAATATTTCAAGACTTGGGACGCAGTGGCATCTGATGTGTGCGAGATGTCGACCAAGACACCAAGCCGGTTCATTTCATCGATCAACGAGTAACCCAATTCACTGCGAACCACACGGGTCAGATCTCAACCAACTTACATGTACAAGACAGATACCTCAGACCGTTGTGTAAAGGTTCTTTGCCAGGGAAAAAACCACAGGAGTCCGCGAAAGCATTGTGGCAGGTATGCGTCAAGGTTACGTAGCGGACACCAAGAGCATGGTACTGCCGTAGAACACCTATTGAATTGCCCAGCTGGTGTCCACTGCACAGATTGTTCAGAAATCCAGTAGGCCGAATATCCAGAGGGAACAACTCTCACCCTTCGACTCCCAGAAGACTGGCAATTTTCCCATGTGTGATAGCATCCTTGATATCAGAAGAACCGAGTGCGAACTGGAAGGTCTGTGGAAACGGCTTGGGTTCATTTCAATGGAGAAGTTTGAGTGCAAGTCACATCAGGGTATTTGTCAATCATCAACCTCGCAGAGTCGATCTGCTCCAGCGTATCCCTGCACAAGAATTGACCTTCGATGCATCACATATACCATTGAAGGACGCACCTGACTCTCCACGTTGATACTAAGAAATCTGGACCTTTTGTGCAAGATATGAGCGACGCTTTCTTTATGAGTACAGAGGGTTCTTACCTTCTTGCTTCGGATCCGGACACTCGACGTACACCGACCTAAGGAGACGTGTTGAATATAGCGACGGCCAATACCAAGTGGAACTTGAGACCAGAAGAAACCTCCGACGCGTCCTTTCCTCAGCCTAGGGATATCCACGTGGCCGGGCATGGGGACAGCAAGATCGAAAGCCGAGATGTTGTTCGAAAACAGCTCGCGTGCAAGAATGGGGAGATCTTTGTGAAGACAGCCATTGTATAAGCATACGCGTGAGTCCTATCGTTGGAGACAAACCAATGTGGCCATCCTACCAGAAATCAAGTTTAAGCGTTGCACCTCTCAAATGTTAAGCCGGAATTTGTACCATAACGGGGGCTTTATCGAGGATGTACAAAGCTGCAGCGTCAGGATCTTTCGGGATGCCGCCAAACACAGCATTCACAAGGTCGGTCTTGAGGAATACAGTTGCCACCAAGGCACTGAGGGCTACGGTTGCAGTAAGCAGGGACCAGAAGGTACGCCGAGCCTTGGCCTTGGTGGGATATTCCGATATAGGTTCCAGAAAGCTAGTCGACTCTGTGGCGACTTTGTTGTCCATAGTCATGTTGGAGTGAGTGAGAAAAGAGCGGCGCGACCATGAGGGCGAGTCGGCGAGTGTGTAGTCAGCGCCGATAAGCATTGCCGTCGGCAAAAGTGCCATGGCGCCAGATGGCGCCCTGATGGCGCTTGTCAACGACCTTTCCTTCAGGCTTCTGAACACTACTGTATTCAAAAAACCATCCTATGAAGCCCCTACTACAGTAGAGACTAGTATACAGACTTGAGCCTTCGACACATCTCCTCCAGAAACTCCCAACTCTCCTCAGTGATAACACTCTCAAACCAACCGCATTTCTCGAAGCTACTGTAACCTTCATTGTCACTGAGCCATTCACCTGTAGCTTCCACCCTTGTTAAAGCGGTCTTTCTTCGAAAGCCGCGCCAACTTTGCCCCATTGCAGACAACACCAAGGTCTCGTTGAACGAGCTGTATGGCGAGACCGAGTCGAATACGCGCTCGGCCTCATGCAGAACCGTTTCTCTCATGATTTCGTTGCTGAAATCCTTCTGCGATGATACATGCACCATGACCAAAGGATAGGCCGTATTTCGAGGCATTACAGCGAAGGATATGGGCGAAGAGAGTAAGGAGCTGAAGGATGGATCCTCCCATTCCTCGATAATGGTGAATCCTTGCGAACGGGGGAAGAGATGCTGAAGTATGGATCTCCATAGTTCGTAAAATGCAAGGTAGAAAGACTGGACGTCCTCGTCTGACGTCGATAAGAGCAGGGCTGTTTCCAGGATCTCCGTGGGGCAGCGTCCGATCGCGTAGTTTACGTCGGTCGGACTCCGAGCTAATGTTGCCTGTGCAGCTGGAAGTCGCAAGTCCTGGACTTTTGAGGAGGAGAATAAATAGAGCTACTCGAGACCTGTGAGATGCTGTGGACCGCACCAATGTGAATCACTGGACTGCAAGCGGGACTCAGTTTGTAGGGTTTCGAGGAGCACAGTCGACAACTCACTTTCCAACGCCTTCTACTTCATTTGATATATACATGGCTGGATTCTGTGTGGAGATGGTGGACGCTAGTCAACAGCCACGCCTCCACATATATACGAGATGTATATCACTAGGCAGGCAGATCCATTTGTCTCACGACTACACAGCTAAAGGTGAGATGTATGATAATGTTTTAAAACGACGCGTCGTTTACTCGTCATCGCTACCAAACTCCAATGCTTGATACTTGCGTGCCTTCTTATTAGGATTGGCAAGCGATGCCCCCTTCAGAGCTCGGGATGGTTTCGTTGCTTCTGAGCATGAAGGTCTTAGCACCAGAAGTATCTTCATGGGAGATCACGTACTGGGAGTAATTGCTGCCGCTTTCTCCGACTCAGTTGAAGACTCTTTTATTTTCTTCTCCATTCGAGCGGTCTCTTCCCTCAATGAACTCGACCTAGCGGCTATAGGCTTGGGTCGTTCCGGACTAAGGACATTATTAGAGGTTTTACTAGAGCCTGATTACATAGGTCAGCGCAAAGCAGGCAGCAGTTTACAGACACTGAGAAACAGCACTCACTCGTAGTCGGCTGGAATGAAGACGCTGCGAGCGCAGGCGCGGTTAGATCCATTACAGAAGGATTCAGTTGGCATTTTCTCTTCTGCGCGTTTAACCCAATCTGAACGAGATCGTCAGAGGCCATCGAGGAGTCGACAAAGAATGCACCTCTATCAGTGTCCGTGTCATAAAAATTGCGGCGGCTTCCGCGTCCATTTCAGCCAAGGAGACACTCAGAGGTTTCTTTGAGGACGGACCAAGGACTAGCTGATGAGACAATCACCACGAGTAGGTTTACAGTAGAGGAATGATGATACGCTAGTATCTGAGGTATCAGGGGATTTCACGTAGAGTTCGCCTTTGACGATGGAGTCTGCTAGCTTTTCAGCGAAAGTCTCCAAGAGAATCTCGGACGCGTTAGAGCCCTTCACAAGGGTAAGTGAGTGGACTAGAGTCATTCTGGAGCACGCACAACTAGTTTTGTCACGTCGGCTTCGGTCCAGGTGCCCCGCCACCAACGACCTTCATCTGACTGGCCAACGTGCACGGTCCATTCAGCATCTGAGACGTTCGAGAGGACAACATATTTGTTGATGTCTTGATAGATAATCTGAATGAGCTCGTCGAGCGCGGCGAAGTTTTCGAAAACAGACATGTTGGTTTGAGGCAGGTCGAGTCTTGCCGCCACAGGGACCGAGGGATAGCCGATCGGTGACGTGACCAAAGGTCTGGCCATTTAGTATTTACGCGATCATGCCACTCTTAAGTCAACATTCACCGACCGCAAGGGAGAGGATGTCGTTTCTCTGCATTCCCCAAGAGCTTGTCGACGCCGTGCTGACCAACTTAGGCGACGACCGAGATATCGTCAGCCTCAAGTCTTGCGCCTTGGTCTGTCGGTCGTGGGCTTCCACCGCGCAAAACCTGATATTCCGCCGCGTAGCATTTCGCGCATCTGCTCAGGACCGAGGCGCTTCAAACATTCGCGAACAATTGCACAACTTCCAAAGGGTCATACAGTCCGCCCCACATCTAGCACTCCTTGTCAGAGACCTGGAGGTCGAGGCAGGCAAAGAGGGATACGTTTTTGTTCCTCCCAACAACTGGCTTTCCGCGGATCACAATCTGCCAGCGGTGCTACAAGTCTTAACCAACTTGCAACGCATATCCTTCCAATTTGGTTACTGTCATTGGCGCCAACTCTCCTACGTGGCCGGACCCTTGCGCCTACGGTTCAAGCAGACGACCAATCTGAACGTCATTGAACTGCGGAATGTCAAATTTCTCGGCCTCGCGGACCTTCTCTCTCTACTGCACCAATGCACGTCGTTGACAGACCTCGTTTTGCACGGTATCAGTTTCGAGAACCCGGATATCACCATGGAACCACGCATCTATGACAATGTGCTTCATCTGAGCTCGTTGTCCGTCCGTTTGAGCCACGCCTGCCATGTCATGTTGTTAGACTGGATGCTGAGCTCTCAGAGTTTTCTCGACATCAGCCATCTCCGGGCGTTGTCTGTCGTTCATTACTACGGAACGGCGGAGACTGTTCGTGCCACAGGCAGATTTGTGCACCAGGGGCCACGCGCATTGGAGGTGCTCAAGCTCGACGCATGTTTGAATGGTATGCGATCTGGTTAACTTGAGTTGGCGTCCCACGCACTTATTTCATCGCAGAACCCCTGTTTGATCTCATCGACCATAAGGCTCTGCGTGTGTTGTGCATAGAGATGCGGACGCCAGAGAGCGTGCCAGTTTGGCTAGACTGGTTGATCCATGCGTTTGAGAATCTTCAGTCACTCCGCATGGAACAGGTGGTCGTTTCTCTGACATGGCAGTACACGCGTCGTCATGTCGAAACTGACCGAGAGAAATGGGCTGCCCTGGATCGCGTCCTTGCGCGGCAACCCCTCTGTAGGCTCGTCGTCGAGCTCGAACGGATCGATCGTGCATCCACACGGACCACTGATGGTGTCGAATTGGACGCCTGTCGGTTTCGACAATACTGTGGCTTCGAATCTCTGATGGACAAAGCTTCCGTGATGGAGACCGTCAGTACGTATCCTTCTTTGTGAGTAGGGTTCCAAATGATGACGGTTGCTTTTGCAGAGATCTTTCAATGACTGGCCGTCCTGACATGCCAAACAGTAATGATAAGTATCCTGGGTTACTGGTCATATAGATGTACACACGTCTCATAGTGATTAATGTTATATCAAGCAAGGGAAATCGTCGTAAAGAATCATGTACGGTATACCAAGAAATATGCACAACCAACACTTCACACCATATTGCTACCCACTAGATTTTTCCGTACGACTGTATCTTTGACTGCGAGTACTTCGTGAGGTGTGGGACGCATGATGAGAGAAAGTACGCACCATTCTCCAATATGTGTGTCGTGGACTTCATATCCTAATCCGCGCGTTTGAGCACTGGAGCAACGACTGCAATGAACACTTACTGTGACTGATGTGAAGTGGCAATAGAAGGGGCGAGGTACTACTGTGCTCGTCTTGAAAAGACCCGCTGGGGGAGCAAATTTCAGAGAGTAAAAATGACATGTGCAAGCTGGCCACTGACAGAATTTCTTGCGAAGATCTAAAGGAAACTTGCATTAGTCCCATAGACAGTACGGCGGAAATCTCGCTCACAGACGGAAGTGCCCTCAAATGTGTTGGGCCTTTCGCCATACGACAAAACCCACTTGTTGAATCGGATACCAGAGTCTAGCTTCTTCTTCAACAGGTCGCACTTGTTGAGAAACAATATGATTTCCGTGTTCTTGAGAAGTGGGGCCGACGTTATGTTCTTGTAGATCGCCATGCTATCCTCCTGGAGATGGAACACTATCAGTGGTCGGGAAACGCTGAGGGTTGTCGGACCTTACCAGGCGATTGACGGTTGGCGCCTCGTCGAGAGTCTGATCGAAACCACTTAACGGAGCGAGAAAGATGATAGCGTCCATATGGTCGAAATATGGAACCCAAGCGGCTGTACATCAGGGTGAGCGGCGAAGTCTGAAGCTAAAAAATATCTTACCTCGCTAGAAGATACGTCAATATAAAGAGGAATATAAACAAGTGGGACGCACCTGTGACCGAGCACCGCCGACGTCAAACACTCTCCAATCGTGACTTACCATGTTACCTAGTGGACGGGGAGTGCATCATTATACTGAAAGAAATCATCAGGCCATGTAGAAGTCTACGTACCTGCCTTCAGGCGAAATCGATGCTCAGACACGCCTGCCAGGATATCAGAGTCTAAGACTCGTCTGAGAAGTAATAGAGAAGACCGCACCCATGGTCTTTATTCGGGCTTTGAGAATATCGTCGTCACTTGGAACATATTTCAGCGCAGTGATGCGTTCAATAGAATCAAGAAAGCTGGTGAAGATGAGAATGACGAGTGAGACCCTAGATAGGTTACGCACAATCCAGATGTATCGTACAGGCGCAGTCGGCTGACCCTCAAGAGCTCTTGTATTACGGGGTCGTTCCACAGACGGAGTATATCATCACAACAGTTGTGCAAGATGACGCCGGGGTCCTGAGGGTCGTCAAAGTCAATGGCCTGTGAGCTATCGAAGCTGTCGCGGTCATTGGGCGCAAGCATTCTCCCGAATTTCCCTTTCCACTGCCAGCTCGAGTTGACGCACGGATCCCGGAAAGGAAAAGAGCTGAGATCCGATTGCGCAGACATGTCCCAGTCTAGGATACCCGGCGGGGACAGCTTACGCGTCAAAGCCTCCTGCACTTGACTCAGAGGTGTAAGCCTCATTTTCAATCTGAGGTGCTCGGCGGTCATGTGAGGGTATTTTTCCGAGGCTGCCTCATCATCTGAAGAGGAATGGACGTCCGATCCAGGAGACGACTCCTGAGCCTTCTTGGCCTTTTCGATCGCCTTGAGTATGCAGACGATTGAGCGGGCCAGATTGAGTTGAATGACCGCTCGCCACGAGGCGCGCTCTTCTCGGAAGGCCTAGTAGTGTGAATGAGCATTCTAGCGAGTCCTGAAGACAGTCTGCGTGCCTTTGGAGAGTTAATGAGCTGGAAATCTGAGTTCCCATCGTCACATCACCCTTCACAAGAATAGCTTGGGGTCCTTACTTTTGAGAGTGGTGGATTTCCCTGTAGTACGTACACTCAAATCATTCATTGTTTGCGGGCACGTCGGGTGAACAAATACCTGATTCACTTTGGCCTTCGGGGAGAAACGGATGGCGTTGGTGGCAGAATCACCTGGACAATAAGCAAAACGCACCCAATAGCAAAACCTTGACTGCCTTCGGCGATTTCTTCTCTGCGATGCGTTGTTTGTCGAGCTCAGCATCTATGGCGTCTGAGACAGTCTGAGCCTCCTTGTCAGCCACCACCCGCGCTTCCCGTTGGGCGGCGGTCTCATCTTCGGGTGGGTCGAAGGCAAGCGGATCCTTCTCTGTCGCATAGTAGAGAATCTCTGACTTGACCGGCGACTTTGTCGGCATGTCTCTCGCAGGAAGAATGCCTTTGCCAATATACAGAGACCAAGCGGAGGTTAAACGTTAAGCGCCAGAGGGAGGAAGACGAGCGGTAGATGGCAGCCGGGACGAAGCAGTAGACAGGGAGGTTCTCGACACGATGCCATAATGTTCCCAGCGTGCGATCGAATTGGAAGGGCCTATTTCCAGCCTGCTTTGAGCCGTCTAAGGTTGTCACCCTTGAGCTTACCTCGAGTCCGGCGTTTCCGATGTTCTGATGAACCGTGAAGGCAACTGACATGCTCTCACTACAATAAGTCGTGGTAGGGCGTCGTGGTATGTCGTGGTATCATTCAAAAGTTCAATAGGCATTATTTGAATAAGCATCCGATCATTACAGCCAATTGCAAAATGGCGCGCTTAGGCGCGTCTAATTCTTCTGTGGCGAACGGATTTTTCAACAATTGATTGAGTGAACGTTTGGAAAGCTTCTGCTTGCGCAGCGGGTACATGCGAAACCAATATGAATTCATAGGGAGGGTCCAGACGCTTTGAACTGCGCCCCCGACTCCCATCAGACGCGATCGAAGGGCTATGGACGAGACATGGGCAGTCTGAGTTTTGTACATACCATACCCGCCTATCGAGTTGCAACCAAGTGACGGACCTGATCTGCGAGGTTCAACTACATGACACCATTTCCTAGACTCAAGTCTCCGTCTACGGCCGAAGGACTAGAGAAAGAGTGCACTGCATGAAACTATCACCTGAACGCATCTCTATTCGCCCTTCCTCGTCTTGGTCTAAGATGCGACTGGTGCTTGTTTGATTCTTTGACGAGAGTCCGAGCGGAGCGATGGCGTCCGCGCACCGTCAGACCGCATATTCAATGTCGGTGGCGCCATTCAATCTGATTTACATCCTCATGTCGGCGGAGGGCAGTGTCGACAGTCCGTTGCGGGCCATAGGTATGCGCCCCCGGACAGACCGTGACAACTCATACTTTGGTGCTCGATGTTGATGGTCCTTCCGCGATACCTTAATTGATGCGCCTTTGACAAGAAAGCGCTCCGAGGTCTGGATCAGTGATGGCGGGCAAGATTTTCCTTGATGGGAAACAGAGGGCAAACGCGCCAAACTGGACACAAACTGGCTCGTAGTTGAGTTGACTTGATGTGCAAATTGCATAGCGTGGAGTTGACTGGAACCAGTGGGATCCGATACATGGAAGATAATGATACTGCAATTGTCCGATAGGCCTTTACTTCGTCTTTCGCTCTGCTTCCGCCTTCAGCACCTTTGCTTCATGTTCCGCATCTGCCTTCAATATTTTCGCTTCCTTCTCGGCATCTGCTGATTTGCTCTTTCCCCAACCCAGCCAGCTAAACCATCCCGCCTTGGCCTCGTCCTTCTTCTCCTCCGCCTTGCCAGTGACAGTCGAACGAGCCTCGTTGTATAGGTGTTCCGTTGATTGACGGGCATCGTTCAAAGTTTTTCCAGCAGCTGACTTGTAGGAATCGTATTTGGCTTCAGCAGAGTCCTGTGCGTTGCCGAGAGATGCCTGGGCGGACGACTTGTATGAATCAAACTTGTCTTGCGAGTCGGCCGCTGCTTGCCGAGCTCGGGCTTCCGCTGACTTGAGCGTGGAGTCGGTGGAGATCTTCGAGAAATCAGGCGACATCCTGCAGTTTTTAAATCGAAACTCACTTGTATCTGCTTCTTCGCATCCTCCGCTCGAGCTTTGGTTGCATCACCAAGCTCGTATGCCTTCCGCTTCACTGCTTCCTCGTCCTTAGCGGCCTTGGCTTTGACGGCAGCAGCTTCATCGGGATGACTGATATACCAGTATGCACCGGCTACTGCAGCTACGCCTGACACAGCGAGTACAACACCAGTTTTGTTGGATGGTGGAGGAGTTGTTCCGGGCGTTTCGAATTGTGCTGCGTACGAGCGAGTCGATGACTAGATCATCAAATGAGTAAGGCGGTTGCGGTTGCGTTTTTGGGAGCAGACATACCTTCGGGAGGGTCGCGCGGGCCCTGGTGGCGACTCGGAGAGTGTTCGGGAGTTGTCTGTACATTGTGGGAGATAGAGGGAATGGGATAGAATAATGAGCGCGCTAAACGCTTCTTATACCCGCGCCTGTCAGCGACACGTTACGGTTGAGGTCATTGGTTTGAGGAGCCGCATGCCGGAACGACGTGTGGGAAGTGATGCCATTTGCTCATCGATGCGTCAGAGTTTCTGTTTCTTCGATCGTTCGAGCTTGCGCAACTTGTAGGAAGAACATATGAGGGTGTGGTGGATATATAGGAAACCTAACCAAGCGGCGTCCTGTCCAGGCTCGCTGATACCGAAAAGAACAAGTAGCATGAAGATATGACAGTGGCGTTACAGAAGCGTCATCGTCCATTTGCGTCATTCCGGTGCCGTGAAATATATATATTCATTGCGAGTTACAGAACTTAAAAGTAGGTGGAATGTGGTACAATAGTGCAGTATATTTACTTCTTCACTGTGCCAATGACGGAGTCAGGGGCGTATCGTGGAATGACCTGAATGGGTGTCAGTCACGTCGCTAGACTTCGCTTTCAATACTGAGACTGACCTTGGGGTCGTGCAGCATGTTGAACTCCTCAGTGGCGTCTCGCCCGGCATACAGCATGATTGCCTTTTCGCCTCCAGGATGGTCAGGCAAGAACTACGGACCGTAAGACTTTTTATATGGCTGAAAGAGAGGGGATGCACTTACGCTGGTAACGTCCAGAACCTGGCCATCCACAATCACCCAACAATCGTCCTTGGACTTGTGTTTGGCGACCTCCTCGACGGAGAAGGCGCCGCCCTTTGCGCTCGAAGGAGCCTTCGTCTCAGAAGAAGCGGGAGCCGGCGGTGTTGATGAGGAAGAGCTGGCAGATGATCCACCCAATTGGCTGGCGAGTTGGCTGACGCGTCCTCCTGCCTTCGATATGCTCTCGCTGGCTTGGAGTAACAGATATTTCGCCGCAGAGTCACCGGCCACACGACCGAAAACGACGCAACCCAACAGAGAACTTCCTCCCAGTCGGTTGGCCCCGTGGACACCACCCGCGACTTCGCCAGCGGCAAAGAGGCCTGGTATGGGTTTACCAGAAGAGGAGATAACTCGCGATTCATCGTCAATTTCCAGGCCACCCATGGTGTAGTGGAGAACGGGGGTCATGACGGCGACGTTGAAGAAGTCATCGTAGGTCCATTCGCCAGAGAAGAACTAGTCCAAGACACGAATCAGTCAATGATGAACGACAACGTCAGAAGAAACTTCACCTTCTTGCCGAAGGGATCTTTCTGCGTGCGAACACTGGTGTTGTAGTCCTCAAAGGTCTTCTTTAAGACACTGGGCTCAAGACCCATCTCCTTCGCAAGCGCATCACCGGATTCAAAGCGCTTCATGAGGCCGCGGCCGACATAGTGCTTGCAGTGCCATTCGATCTCCTTCGAAGCGCGACCGTTCAGCACGAGACGGATGGGGAACTGCGAGTAAATCAGTACCGCATGAGTAGCCAAGCTTGATGATTTCGCTTACCTTGCCGTTTTCCCAAATCTTTCCTGTAACAAAGTCTCGGTGCTGCAGCTCGTCGACGAAGCGCTTGCCCTCGTTGTCCAGCAGTAGACCACCTACGCCGCGGAGAGCTTCGGCGGCCAAAAATTTGACCTTGGCCTCCGGTTCATTCGGATCGACCAAGCCGGTCGGATGTACCTGGACCTTTTCCATATCAATGCCAGCGGCGCCAATGGTCATGGCCATTTTGTGTCCGTCGCCAGTGCAGTGGTCGCCATTGGTCGTGGGAAGGTTGTAGTATTCTGGACGATGTTTCTTGAGCAATGAATCTTCGCTAAAGTCGGCTGCGTATCCTCCCGTCGCGAGAATGACGGGGCCGTAGGCAGATGACGTCTTTCCACCGTGAACGTACTCGACGCCGACGACAGCATCACCCTCCTTAATGAGTTTCGTCACACGGGCTTTCTTGACGATCTTAACCCGGGCAGGGTCTGACACGGCCAGATCCTCGAGACGCTCCATCTGAGCATAGGTGATAACCTAGAACGGAGTAAATACATTGACGAGCACGAAGAAGCGGATATCCAGACCATGCCAGGGAATTGAGCGTTTCCACGATGAGTACGCGGTTGACTGTGTCCGCCTAGACGGGCGACCTTGGAGAGATCGAGGGCAAACTTGTCCTGCAGCCAGTTGACAGCGTCACCGGAACGACCAGTGAGCACGCGAATCAGGTCGTCACGGGCAAGGTCGCGAGCCTATGGTTCGTTAGTGGTACACAGAGACACGTCAGGAGTGAACGCACTGATTTCTTGGTATCTTCGAAGAATACCTTTGCGTTGTCGGGTATGCCATTCTCTTGTTGGGTCTGAGTACCCGCGCCATTGATGCCAGAGGTTGCCTTGGTCGAGTTGCCCCCCATGAACCTATACGGAATGTCAGTGATGATCCCCAGTGAGTTGATCCCGTAAGGCGTACCCTTGCTTGTCGAGCAGCAGTACACTGCCGCCACGCTCGAGGATAGTGTGTGCTGCCGAAAGACCGGCAAGACCGCCTCCAACGACGATAGTGGACATGATTGAATGAAGATGGTGGGGGTTGGATGGAGAGGGTGTCAGATCCAGGACGAGTGCGGGGTAAGCGTTTAAATACCTGCCGACGGAATAGCCAATCAGATTCACCGGCTCTCGCAAAATTTGCATTTGATTTCCTGGACGGACCGAGCTCGGCCGACTTGCAGACTGCGTGATTAAATTCGGACTACCGACGGGTCCACAGAAATACGACGGTCTGACATATAGTTGAGTCTCATGAAGTCTTGAGAAAGACAACCGCGTAATCTAACGCTATACAGAAATTTCGGAATCTCTCAATACTTTACAACACACTTCCACGACGTCAGCCATACCCTGCGCCAGCGCGTCTAAGACCAAGGCCCCCTTCACCTTCTCAGTTAACTCGCCATGCTCAATGTCGCCAGCAACAAACATGTCCTTGTGCGCATCAACATATGCGGGCCACACGATTTGCTCCCAGTAGTGCGGCGGATCTCGCCAAAGTGATCCCTCTGGATCGGATTGCACTCCGTAAGGGGCAGCCAAGAGAGTAGAGAGAGAATGGGTGGAAGGAAGATGGGACAAGACTCAGACAAGAAAGTAGCTGAGAGATTCAGACTCACCTGCAGTATGGTAACCGTGTCGCTGATGACGACGCTCCTTGAGAATATCATGGGGGACTCTAAGAAATATTCTAACGTCGAGCTGCTCTATGATCTCCTGTGATCCGTTCAATGCACCGTTTCCTTCAGTCCCAAATGAGTATCGCCTACCGGATGCCAATATAAGAGGAAGCCGTCAACTAATCCCCAAACAACGCGTTCACCGGCTTCTAATTTCTGCGATTTGATTCGTTCGAACTCTGTCCTCCAGCGGTCCTTGACGGCAGAGTCAACAGGTATGTCCTTCTGCTCGTTCAGATGGTCGTGACTGTAATGCTCCTCTGGGATGATTCCAGAAGCCTTGACCTGACGCATGAAACTGATCATGTCAGCCCATCTTATTGCACCGGGAGCAGCATCCCAGTCCTGGACTTGATAGACGGAGTGGTATGGAACGAGCTCTTGAGGCTTAGTCGCGAATCAGTAGGATTGATGTCCTGTTGGAATAGAACATACGGGTGCGAAGTCCTGTTGGGGATTGACGGTTAACATAACGTTGAGTACACAGAGCTGGACCTACGTCTTGATGTATTATGACGCTATCCGGTAAGATGCTCTTCAGGTGTTTCGCTAAAGTCGTCTTTCCGGAGCATGTAGCACCTCTACGGCAAGGCCGTCAGAACAAGTGAGCAGAGATGTCGGAAACTTACCCGACCCCAACGAAAATTACTCTAGTTTTCAACGCCGTAGTCGCCATTACAAAAATTGAGTGGGTGGCTTATTACGCGGTCTAGAGAAGGACTCAGCCGGAAGGCCGGCAGAACCGCTCCAGGAGAGCAAACCTTTAGGAGGCTAATATTTCAAAGAGAGTGAAGGCTCTGTGTATCCCAGATCCAGACCGAGCGATTCAAGATGAGAGACAAGACAAAAGCTTGGATCGCATTGCGATAAGATGGCGAAATTTGTCATAGATATACATCGGTCCGTACTCCGGAAAGATCCGGTGACCTCGGACCGCTGCCAAGCATCGTCCGACTGAGCGACTCCCGAGTCCTAAACTCCTACCCTCGCCAACCTGCTTCGTTCTCTGATGTGTTGAGCGCCTAGAGAGTATAACGGCTACTCTGTATTCGCCTAAGTGCCACGCCAGCGACAGACCTGTCTTAAGTACCCACCTCTCTCTCCAGGAAATCAATCTTCCTTTGTGTCAATACCAGCTTATGATCTAGCGTCGCAATCATAGTCTGTAGGGTCCTGTCAGTAACGCAGGGATGTCAAACACTCCTCTCAAAGGTTACTTTGCCGGTCTTTGCGTTGAGGTCGTCGTACTTCTCCATATCAGGTGTGTCGATTGGGTAGAGGCCGATGCTTGAGCTCGAGCGCGTCAGTATACACATCAACTAGGTTGATAGCAACGCCCTCACGAATACAGCTGGTCATGGAGAGCGTCAATATGTGCCTCCAAGCTTAGTTGATATCCTTTGCGTCGTTGTGGCGCAGTTTGGTGAGCTCTGCGCCGTGCGGTACTCGTTAGTTCTTTGGAAAGATTGGAGGTCAACTGAATGTACCCACATCTCTTCCTTTGTGAAGATAGCCTCCTCGAACATGTGCTTCCACGCCTTGCGCTTCTTCCGACATTCTACGAGGCGGTAAGGGTGGCGTGCGCTTGCTGGTGGCGCGTTCGCGCTAGCAAGAGGATAATATGCCGACGTCATGAATGCCGATACTAAACGAACGATAGAGACCGAGCTCGGAAGATATAGATCCTCGTACTCTCGCGGGAGTAGCTTTGTCAATCATCAGCAGGTTTGATGCAACATATATAGACCACAGGCGTATGCTTTAGCGGGGATAAGAAGATGAAAGAAGCCTAACCGAGCCCAAATGTACTACGTGCGATGACTCAACCTCCCTTTCCGGGACATGAATGTGACTGGGTGAATGTGAGAAGTTTAGTAGACCTTTGTGTATTGCCGAAGCCTCAGATTTCGACAGGCGACAAAACTAGATTGTTCCCATGTGCGAGATGTGCCTCTCAAGAGGGCAGAACTGGCAACGGATCGAGACAGAGCTTTCGTGATGAAGGAAGACGACGGAGAGAATGAATATATATCGTTGTCTCGAGGGAAAACATGCCAAGCTACCTTTTACGAGTCACAATGACGAGGACAAACAGGAAAAACTGTCGCAAAAAGCACCGAGTCTAATTTGTGGCCAACACGTCCCGCTCGACCGAGTCTGTAAAAGCGCGTGCCTGGATGTTGTAAAGATTGGCATACTCTCCGCCAAGTCGTAGAAGCTCGGCATGGTTTCCTGATTCAACAAGTTTGCCGTCTTTCATACACCTGAGGTAGATATCTTGAGAAAAAGAAGAACAGTCAGAGAGACTTGCCTACAGAATTAGGTCCGCGTGCTTCGTCAAGTGCCCGAACCTATGAGTGACGAACAGCATGGTCTTTCCTTCTCTAACACTGATAAGGTTCTCAAAAAGAGTAGCCTCGCCCTCGGGATCCAATGCGGAACTAGGTTCGTCGACAGCGACAAATTTCACGCGTCCAGATTGTATTCGCATGAAAGTCCGCGAGCTACAGAATGTTAATCGAATTGAGAACGGTTTTAGAATGATGGAGTCACATACGCGACAATTCGTTGCTGCTCTCCTCCAGAAAGTTCGATGTCCCTACTTAGTTGGGATATTTCCACGTTGAGTGGATGACTATCATCTTCGGGTCTATTACAGATTCGACTCTCATTGGACGGGTGCAGAACAGTATCAAGGCCATCCTTCAGCTTGTCTAGACAGCGGGCTGCACCACCCAGTTCGGCGGCGCGACATATGGCTGGTGAATCGTTCACCGCGTCCAGCGAGCCTAGTCCAATATTTTCCCCAAGAGGCAGAGGGAAAAGAGTGTGATCCTGAGTGAGCAAGGCAGTAGAACGACGGAGATCCGCAAGCCGATAATCAGAAATAGGTAGCCCGTCGACGAGAACAGTATCCAGCGCCGACGTGGGATCGTATATCCGAGTCAGAATCTTGACTATCGTCGACTTGCCACTCCCGTTAGACCCCACGATCACAACAAACTGTCCGGCTGCAATATCGAAAGATACGTTATCGAGAGCACCTGGAGAGCCAGATTGAGTGCCGGGATAAGAGAACGATAGATTTCTAGTATGATACGATGTCATTATGAGCTGGTTAACCGCCCAAGAGGTATAGACTTGCCTTATACTGAAAGACATGCCCTTCGCCAGTTGGTCCTGGTCCGTTCTGCTAGGAAAATAAGAAACCGTACCGTCCTTCAAGACATTTTCTATGTCTGCAGCTTCATACATTTCGCGCAAGGAGTGACACGATTCTTTGAAACTTTGAAACTTGCCAATCAATGAGTAAATTGAACCTCCCAAATCCTGAGCCAGTTGCTCCGATATAGCAATCTGAGATACAGACATGGCGGTGGGTTGGGTAGTCGCAATGTACGCGCAATATAACTGCTAAATGTTAAGTGAAATTTTGGCATGACGAAGGGAGTGTCATACCAGAGGGAGATCGGTGGTAAGTGCCGGCAGGATGGTCCATATGGGGTCTTCGTTCCTGTACAATTGTTTAGCGGGTGACTCGTCGGACAGTTGACCAAGCTCTGCCGCTGCCTTGGTATGCTCTACGATCAGGTCAGTGTATGCGCCTAGGTAGTGGAAAGTAACACACCGTCGATTATGTAGTCTGCAATGTCTCCAGCGAGGACTTCCGAACGATATCTGTCATCGGTCATTTTCTCCAGTGCCTTCATTCTTTTGTAAGGAGCGTTGTCAGTGTAGTAATAATGCGCTAGCATGAGTCAATAAGGACACTTCTTGCCGGCATGAGTCAGTGGCTCACGGATATCCCAGAGGAACGCTGGACTAGCAAAACTTAGAAGAGGCCGCAGAAGACATGATACGAGAAGTATCGGGGATCCCATTTGACGAGCAGAGTGTGCGATGAGGGTCACTTGACTTGCAGTGCACAACACGTTTTGGAAGAAAGAGACGATGAATCCGAATGATTCCCATGCCACGTCAGGAGTTGCGTTAATGGTAGACTTTGGATCTAGAAATTCGACTACCATGATGAAAGGAAAGATGCCAAGAAACACAGCGTACCGTTCAAGGTGGCAAGATCCAATCTAAGTTGAGCTGTGACGAGTCAGAGGCAAGGACGGGAACACACGACGCAGAGACGCTTACCACGCATCAACACTCGATGGAAGCGCATGCGGATCGCAGATGTAAATCGAGGAATCATCTTTTCCGTCCAAGACGAAAAGTAGGTTGTTACCACGGCAAAAAGGACTTTCCTGGCAACGGCATTGAAAATTAGAGCGGTATTAGGTGACCCATTGGTTATCACGCTCTCTATCTGTAGTGGATATATGATGAACATAGTCAACCGATGATGTCGATCCAGGCCATACGCACATTCCGCAGAAGACTACTCGAGAGATATATGAACACGGCGGGCTGCAGTCCATCCCAGATGCTTGATGAAATGTATAGTAACGCAAGACGTGGATTTATGCTGAAGACCTCGATCACGAGTCGTCGAAATAGTGGGAGGGAAGACGCGACCGCCACAATACTGCTGAATTGGTCCTTGATATTCCAGCCGGAAGTGCGCACCAATGTGAGCTTCCAGACCCCGAGTTCCAGCCTTTCGAGCTTTTCGCGAGGTGCTAAGGCAGTGGAGACCTTGCCGAAGAGAGATTTCATCCATGTAGGGTTGTGGTTTGGAGACTGGCCTCCCCGATTCAGAGAGAAGATGCCACAGATGAGCATCAGAAATGAGGAAGATATGTAGCCACAATACTTGTTTATAAGCGATGCACACGAAGCGCCTCAATTCAAAGCGCCGTTCACTTGATTCACTGAATGGCAGTGAACACTGACAGAGCCGTGTTGCCGCTTGCCACGTGACTATCCCTATGTTTTCTGGATCGTTCGGTGCTTTTCCCGAAGCTTTCCACGTCGGATTTTTAGCGACGCGATGCACTCTGGGATTCGTCCATTTCCGCAATGCTCAGCGTGAAAAATCTGTCAAAAACTGCCATCCGCGGTGCTGTCCTACCGCGCAGAGCCTACTTGATCCCGAATCCGCGCCGCCTGCCCATAGGGTCCGCATTCCTCAATGCTCGACCAGGAGTCTCAGTGAGGCATTACGCGCAGCCTCCCTCGGGCAGCGGGGGAGGTGGCTTTCCCGGGGGATTCCCTGGCTTCAGCATGGGCGGCGGGCACAAGAAGGGCGAGGCGCTGAAGGAGTATGTGAGTAACAACTCGCTCTTGCAAGAGTTCCGAGCTGACGACGTGCACAGAGTGTAGACTTGACTGAAATGGCCAAGAACGGCAAACTGGACCCAGTCATCGGCAGAGACGAAGAGATACGACGTACTATCCAGAGTGAGTCAGTCGTTGACCTCCATGCATGGGATATGCTCAACAGTCACAGTCCTTTCTCGCCGTACCAAATCAAACCCAGTTGTCAGTAATGTTCTTCACTTTGCTCGCCACAGCTGAACTCACATCCCTTTAGCTGATTGGTCCACCGGGAGTAGGAAAGACGGCCATTTTGGAAGGACTGGCCAGTCGAATCATTGCCAAAGAGGTTCCAGAGGTGTGTCTTATTGGCTCTTCCTTGTACACCCCTTCTCAAGAATTCCGTAACAGTCCCTTCAAGACAAACGCGTACTCTCCATTGACCTTTCCGCCATCATGGCTGGCTCCGGAATTCGTGGCCAGTTTGAGGAAAAGTTCAAGGCTCTCATTCGTGACATTGAAGATGAAGCGAGGAATGTTATCTGCTTCATTGACGAAGTCCGTGAGTATCCGCCTGGTCTGCGCATGGTCATCTGCTTAACAGAACCATCCACTAGATACCCTCTTCAATCTTGGCAAAGCTGAGGGCAGCATCGACGCTGGCCAGATGATCAAGCCCGCCCTTGCTCGCGGACTCCAGCTTGTCGGTGCCACTACACGTAAGGTTGAGATTCGGCAGGTTTCAGACGGTCTTTAACGCTTATCAACAGGTGACGAATACCGAAAAACTATTGGCAAGGATGCTGCCCTGGAACGCCGCTTCCAGCCGGTACAAATAGACGAACCTTCGGTTGAAGCCACCATCTCCATCCTGCGTGGTCTCAAAAGTCGCTACGAGGTTCATCATGGTGTCGAGATTTCCGACTCTGCGCTCGTTACAGGTCAGTTGCACGTTCAATGTGGCACCCCATGGACTAATTAGTTCCACAGCCGCCGTCTACTCTGCTCGATACATTGCAGACCGCTTCCTTCCGGACAAAGCCATCGACTTGATTGACGAAGCTGCGTCTGCCTTGCGATTGGCACAAGAATCCAAGCCGGACGAGCTTGAGGCACTGGATCGCGACATCATGACGCTCCAGATCGAGTTGGAGAGCCTGAAGAACGAATCCGATATTTTCAGCGTAGAGCGCAGATTGAAGGTGGAGTCTGACCTCTCCGCCAAACGAGAGGAGGCCTCACGCCTTACTGCCATTTGGCATGAAGGTGACACTCAGTCAATGAATCGATTCACGATCAAGACTCACATTCATCACAGAGCGGACGCGCCTGGACCGCATCAAAGCCTTAAAAGAGAGGTTGGAAGACGCGAAACATCAATTGGAAGTTGCCCAGAGGCAAGGTCATTTCGAGCTAGCTAGTCGCCTGCGGTTCTCGACTATCCCCGAATTGGAAAGCCAGCTGCCGGATGAGAAAACCGAGTCTCCGGAGAACGACTCTGATTCCCCATTGACGATGCTACACGACCGTGTCACCTCCAATGACATTTCTAGGGTTGTAGCCAAGGCCACTGGTATCCCGGTAACAAACCTTCTCAAGGGCGAGAGGGATAAGCTTGTACATGTATGTCACTTCCCTTTCTGTTCTCGATGAAAGCCTCAATTTTCGTAGATGGATGATGTCCTCAAGCAGCGAGTTGTTGGTCAAGACCACGTCGTCGCAGCGGTCAGCGATGCCGTTCGTATCTCAAGGGCTGGGCTGCAAGCGCCCAATCGACCTGTAGCGTCATTCCTGTTCCTCGGTCCTACTGGCGTTGGCAAGGTGAGTACAGCGATGCACGAACACCCACTTCGTGGCTGACAACATCCAGACCGAACTTTGCAAAGCTTTGGCTGGATTCCTTTTCAATGACGAACAACGCGGACTGTAAGTTTCCTGCGATATGTATGCTTCTTGATCTTGCTCACCGGCGATCTAGCATCAATATAAATATGTCCGAGTACCACGACCGACACACAATATCGCGTTTAATCGGAGCAGCTCCTGGATATGTCGGATTCGAAGAAGGCGGTCAATTGACCGAAGCCGTCAGAAGGAAGCCCTATGGTAAGAAGATACATCATTACGCGCCTTACATCGTCCTCAATCACCGTAGCTGTCATTCTGCTTGACGAACTGGAAAAGGCTCACAAGGTACGAGCTTTCCTCCCACTAGATCGCGACTTCATATTCACATGGGTTTCACCAGGATGTTGCGATGATTCTTCTCCAGATATTGGATGAAGGTAGCATCACGGATAGTCAAGGTCGCAAAGTCGACTTCAAGAACACCATCATTTGTCTGACCAGCAACCTGGGTGAGTCTGATATGCCTCTATCCGTACCACGTACTGAAGGCGGTTCTTCACAGGAAGTGACATCCTTGCCCATCCCACTGCTTGCACTGAGGACGGCGTTGTAACACCAGAGGCTCGCGAGGAAGTTCTCGAACGGACGTCCTCATATTTCGCACCAGAACTGCTGAACCGCCTCGACACAATGCTTGTCTTCAACAAGCTCTCTTGCCAGTCAATTCTCCAAGTCGTGGATCTTCGCCTCAAGGATGTCGCCGACCGTCTCCAAGGACGCCGCATAGTCCTAGACGTCGACGAAGGTGCTCGAAACTTGCTCGCACAGCAAGGTTATTCCCAGGTTTATGGGGCTCGGGCTATCGCTCGAGTCGTGCGGACAGACGTTCTGTTCCCTTTGGCGCAGAAACTTCTCAAGGGCACCATAAGGTTCGTCTAGAAGACCACTTAAATGCTTGACTGACTTGCTTATCAGGGATGGTGACACGGTTGTTATCCGCGCGAGCGAAGACGGGACAACGCTTGATATCAAAGACAACCACTCACCCGACTCTAATGCAGTCAATACGAACATCGAAGCCAAGGAACATGTCTAGCGGCTTCAATCACTCTGTATTTTATACACTTTTAGTTTATCCATACACCTTAGAACTACCTCATGGAATCCCCACTCAATGTATCTTCTAGTCCTCCTCAATAATGTATTTTGCATTCACTGATCCTTTATCGTTATATTGAGAGTCAACCGAGTTCACAGTAGGTAAGTGCTCGAAGACTCGCAGGCGAGCCGACGGTGATGAGGGACAACACACACCCTCAGGCAATACCTTGTCAATGCGCATGTTATACAGAGGTGCTAGTCCAGGAACGCAATTTTTGGTGATAGCTGACAATCCTGGCGGGGGCTGGTGTTTTCGTCAACACTAGAGAAGTAGCTCAGACTTCGTGAGAAAGAACGAATCCGATCCCTAAGGTTAACTTCACACACTGGACCGACTCATGATACCCGACGCTCCGAGCCACCAAACACTCTGAGACAACCAAGTACGAGAAATAGCACTCGATGGATGGCTGAACTCCGATGCATTATCTCACCGAATACATGAACTACGCGAAGAAATTATACAAAGATGTTAGAACATGATGCCGGTCCCTCGACGTATCCTCCACTTCCACCTCTTCATATTCGTCTCTCCGAAGGTCTACCGAATCAGGGTCAACAAGGTCTTGATACCATGTAGTGGTTTCTCTGTGCTCTTCCGGCGTAGGCAAGAGCGGCGTAGTTTCCGATAGCGAATCTGCTGGCCCTTTCTTTACGGCTAGCCAGGCAAAATACATTACCAGCATGACGGGAATCTCGATGTAAAACGAGGCAAAGTCGACTATTGAGAAGTGCGGTATTACCGAAGACCATCCTTGGACTGTGAATCTGATTCAATATGAGCGGGAGAGCGGGAACGGGGAGGCCGTACTGAGTATGAGCAAAGTCACGGTGACGACCTACAGATCCGCAATAATGAGTAGTTGTACGCACATGTGCTCGGAACACACTCACAACGAAGGGAGGCCCCCACGGCCATGTCCATGCTGCCCTAAATTTGAGCTCGTTGAGCGGACGGCCTTGACGAAGCCAAGCCTGTCTGAATCTCCAGCTAGCCAGTCCGATGGACAACCAAGCGATCTGGCAAGATCAGGAACCAGAAAGCCGCTAGGGAAAGGAAGTACCTGATTGGACACCCCGACGATGTTTTGCAGCCAACCCCACAGTTGGCCGCTGCCAATAAAGCTGGAACCAAAGCATAACACGCTTACACTGCTTGTGAGAGCTAGAGCCGGCAGAGGCACTCCGCTAGACGTGGTCCAAGAAAATATCTTATGTGCCTGCGCTGGTTCGTTGACCGAAAGACCTGACAAAGTTATGACTATCGGCCGTTATTACAGAGGAGACGACGGACTGTACAAAACCCTAGTGCCTGCAAACAGCGCGTGATTACCGGCCGACAGTACGGAAGTGAGGATGACCGTGTTCATGGACGAAGCTGCTGTTGCTGCAAAGACAAAATAGATTGAGAAGTTCTCTGCGGCGACGATAGAGAGAGAACTTACTCGATCCCGCAAGTTTGAATACAATTGTAAAAGGAGATGTGGCAGTACTGCGGTTGGAAAGGTTTGGGTAGTTCCAAGGCACATTTAATCCGATCACCAATATGCTCAGTATGTAGAAGAGCAGTATCCTTGATCAGGGTCAGTGGAATGTAGGATTCGGATGGGAATGCGCCACATTGAATTCCTTTTTGGGAACTCACCGCCAGAACACAAACTTGACCACCTTTGAGTTGAACATCATCAGTGAGGTACAAGCCTATGGACTCAGGGAGATCTGCCTACCTTTGGCATAGCACG
Organism: Strobilurus pachycystidiatus; assembly: GCA_019915135.1. Lineage (NCBI taxonomy): Eukaryota > Fungi > Basidiomycota > Agaricomycetes > Agaricales > Physalacriaceae > Strobilurus > Strobilurus pachycystidiatus. The sequence goes on along the minus strand of JAHLMK010000017.1, from coordinate 5,969 downwards.
AGAAGGATTCGCTGTCTCTCCGGCGGCTATCCCGAGACTTTCTGTCCCGCCGTCTGCCAGTGCATGACAAAGATTAGAGCATGCTGAAGCGTCCCGTGAATCACTTACACGCGAAAGAAGCCGTCACAAACACTCGCGCAAACCCTCCAAACCCTCCAACAAAGGGAGCCCCCTCTATCCGCCAATTACTGAAACCGATGCGATCCTCAAAATTAACGGCTACCCCAACGATGATGAAGATAACGACGGTCAGCACTTTGAGCGACGATAGCCAATACTCTATTGACCTTGAAGTCAGAGTGTGATTGAGGTCGAGATGGCGATGCGTACCGAGTTCCCCGTATGCCCTGACATGTGAAGCATTCACACCCACGAGGAAGACCCAGAATCCAAGACTTATAACCCATGGGTGCCAAGGTGTCCAGTACTGAAGTACGAGTTGCGCGGCGGTCAGGTCCGAAGCAACCTTTAGAATGAGTTAGCACGCGTGAAAACAACGACTTATTTGACTCTACCGAGACTGCGTCATTGAACCAGTAATTCCACGAAAGCGCGAAACCATAGGCCGGCGAGAAGAAGCGCGTCGTATAAGCGTTAAATGAGCCGGCCACGGGATATTGAGTTGCCATTTCGCCCAGCAGGAGGAGTGTTACATATACAACAAAACCTACAAGGCCGTAGCATATTAGAATGCTCGCGGGACCGCCTTGCGCCAGGGAGCGCCCCGTTCCTACTAGATTGAGCTGCCTGTACTGTACTCGGGAGAAAACTTGCCTAAGAAGAGGCCAGTTCCAATTGTACCAGCTATTGCAATCATCTGGACTTGTCTCGCAGACAACGCCCGACGGAGGCGGGAGTTCTCCGCAGACGCGGCGGATGCACCGTTTTCGGTGGTCATAGTAGTGAGCAAGGCGTGGTTTCATCTCAGCGAACGACTGTCTTCGCTACTAGAGCCGGGTTTCCAGGCTAACGAAATGCTGAGGGTAGATGACGTGATTAGCACCGAGCGAGAGCCGTTCATTATCGGCTCAGCTGTGTCAGGGTAGCGGTCCCGACTGCCCCGGGTATGGTAACAGCGGCTTCCAAATATGGCATTGTCTCCCGCCACCCGACTTCCAAAGGCGCCGATTCTGTTGACGCGCAATGCATGCACTTTATTACTGAGATACTGGGCTTACGATGATGATGGAAGTATAATACAATCTCTCATCTGGTGAAAGGAAAAGGTCCACAAGTTACTGGGCCCGCAATGCCTTCATCATGAAACTAAAATGTCATGGGAGTACGCGCGGTGCCGCGATGCGAGAACACATGGGGATAGGGTATATAGATAGTGCACTGTGTGTTGGCGAGATACGTAAGTCTTAAGGAAGCTCAAATGAAAGGCGGGCTGCAGAAACTCGGCCAAGATAATACGATTAGTACTGGTCAGACTTTGCGGCGGTTTGCGCAGTGTTGGATGCAATGTTGTGGAGGATACGTCTCCAAATACATATACATATGTGGTCGCACTGGTAGCGGAAACACGAGGAGTAGGATGTTATGCAAGCTGCGGGAGTCGGGAGTCACCATTCGCTGTCTGAGAGTGGGGGAAACCTTCGCCGCTGTGCGCTTGGATTTGACTCTTACAAGCCTCATCAATAGGGCCTACATAGAATCTTCTGCATTCATAAATGACTGCGCTTGAGAGTAAAGTGCATGTACTCTAATCAGGGCAAACTTGGACGCCCAGTTTGTATCCTGTCGTGACGGTAGGTACTGAGAGAGACATTAGAAGTATTTCGGATGCAACCGTCGAAGATACGTACCAGTCCCGTCTCCCAACGCGTACAGAATCGGTTCGTCGCCGGTGATGTAGAGGTTGATACTACTCGCAGACTCTGTGGCAGTAACTGTGGCATTGATCGGGAAGGCGTCCGGTAGAGAGTATGCAAGATTGTCTGTCCCATTTACGCACTGATATCCGCCGTGGGCGTCCCAGATCTCGAGAGTGAGAGATATGCCTTCGTCGCATTCAATATTGTCAACTGCAAGAACCCGATTTTGAAATGGGAGTTTAACGAAAGTGCCATTGTCCCTAACGTGATCCTCAGGATGTGGACCCTCGGGCATAAAGACAGAAATCAAGGACTCACCATACATCACGCTTAGCTACAGCGCTTTCAGCACTGGCGTCGGTGGGATAGTCCTGATCAATAGTATGAACCCAGAACACGCCCATTTCGACACCTTCTTTCGTATCGCGATCGACCAGGAGCGAAACAGCAGAGTCGTCATATTGATAGATGATGGCGGATGAGTCGCCTTCGCTGGCCAGTCTTCCGTCTGATGTTTAGACCCCCAGCAAAGAAAGACAAGCCCAATAAGTGCACATACCTCCAACCGACCTTAGAAGGGTCATAGTCTCCCCCGATTGAGTACGAAGCCAAATCACTGGGAACGGATTCCCATCCTGATCTGTCATCACGACTTTCAAGGCCATTCTGCGGACATTTCAGAGTTATCGAAATTAAGAAAGATAGACGCCAACCAGATGGTTTCCATTAGGCACACTAATGACATATTCGGTCCAAGCAAGACAAGGAATCGTCAACGCAGCTAGGAGGATAGACTGGGAGAGCATCTCGGCTAACGAGAGGCAGAAGCAGGGCCTTGGAGCACAGGTAACAATGAAGTTGGCCGATGAACCACCATCTTATATGACTTAGTTCGCCTTGGCGCGTGCTGAAACAATTTCGGCGAACGAATAGATGTTACAGTAGTGAAAGAAGGGCGGAAGGATACCACTGCCCATATGGGCCCGAAAAAGACGGGAGCAACCTGCAAAGCCGTCGCGGGTTGCTGTCACCGAGATTATGCTGAGACTACTATAACGAGATTAGGCGGACGAGTATGCCCGCTGAGCCGCGTGTTGTATCATTGTTGTATGGTGAGCGTGATTCGTGGGGCCTCCCAGACTCCAGAGTCACATACAAAAGTATGCGGAATGCGAAACGCGACGAGTCATCGGCGACGGACGTTTGATAGTCGGATGATGAAGACTGACGGTGCTAGGCTCAAGCTTCGAACGCCTGATAAGCCAGTTTGCGAGAGGTTATAGCGTAAGGACGGCCCGCAGACAAGGCAGAGTAGTGGCGGAGTCCAGTTTTCAACAATGGGGGGCCGCATAATGCTGGAAGTGAACAAATAAGATAATTTGCCTGCCGTCGGCGTCAGCGATCGTGTTCGAACGTGTTCGAACCTGTGATCGGACATGTCACTTCTCTTTCGCCACGTCCACTCACTTTTGTTCGACCGGCGATCCTTTTGGACGCTGGCGTCGCTCATAGCCCTTGGAGATGTATTTCTTACGCTCCTTATCATTCGATTCATTTCCTGTCAGAATTCAGTCCATCCACAGCCAAATACTTACCTGCCTTCCCATCAGACACCGAAATTGACTGGGAAACCTACATGATCCAAGTCGAGGTTTATCTCAAAGGCGAACGCGATTACTCCAAAATATCAGGTCCCACTGGGCCGCTTGTGTATCCCGCAGGACACGTACACATCCACCAGTTTCTATACACCATCGGCGACAATATCCGCAACGTGCAATATGTTTATGGCCTGCTTTACATCCTCACTCTCATGACCTCCATGGCCATTTACTACCGCGCCAACGCTCCAAATTGGCTTCTCCTCCTGCTCCCTCTCAGTAAACGCCTTCACTCCATATTTGTGCTGCGCCTTTTCAACGATTGCTGGGCCGTCCTTTTCATGAACATGTCCATCCTAGCCATCAAACAGGAATGGGACATCATTGGCGCCGCTTTCTTCAGTCTCGCACTCTCCGTGAAGATGAACATCCTCCTGTACGCCCCCGCCCTAGTCGTGATATTCGCCAAACGGCGCGGCATCATCCCTTCTCTTCCTGCAGTGGCAACGGTCGTTGCTGTACAATTAGCGGCAGCGTATCCGTTCCGGGAATATCCTAGGGAATACTTGATGGGCGCCTTCGATCTGTCGCGTGCGTTCCTGTACAAATGGACCGTAAATTGGCGTATGGTCAGTGAGGAAACGTTCCTCAGTGCGCAATGGAAATGGTCACTACTGTTGGGGCACGTCACCATTCTCACTGTGTTTGGTTGGCGATGGATGGGTGGTTGGAAAGTCATCAGTCGGGCAGTGAGGAGACCGTCCCTCCCGGCAGGCTTCGACAAGAATCAGGACATCACTCTCATGCTTTTTACCGCCAACCTCATCGGCATCACATTCTCGAGGTCCCTTCATTACCAGTTCTATTCGTGGTATGCGCACCAGGTGCCATATTTGGCTTGGAGAACTGGGTTTCCTTGGCTTGTCAAGTTGAGTTTCCGCGCCAGTTATGTTGATCATGGCTGACTGCGACGTAGAATCCTTCTCATTGCCGCGGTTGAGTATGCATGGAATGTATTTCCTTCGACTCCACTATCCTCTTCGACTCTGCTGTTGTCGAATATGACCTTGCTGCTTGGTCTTGCAATCGCATAGAAGGTACAAGTTCACAAGTGAATTTAACAGCGCACAATGTTACATTGCGATGAAGAGAATATTGTGGTGTAATATTACATGGATATAGCAAAAAAGAGATCAGTGGAGAAAGATATTACACAGTCCGTAATTTGAGAGTCGTGTGACAACGACAACGTCGAAGTACTTTCATTTCGAAGAGGTCAAATCAACCAGAGCCAACGAGAGGAGCACGCTCCTCATCATCAAGTCTGATGCCTCCGCGGACCTTCCTGCTGAGACCCCATGCTCCCTTGACAACCCAGATCAACGCAAGGATAGCGAAGACGAGGGCGCTCCAGTGGACGAAGCCCGACGAGCGCTGATGCGCAAAGATGGCGAAAAGGGACCATGCGATGGCAACGCTGGCAGGCAGGTCGCCCTCAGGGCTGGAGAACGCGTACGTAGCGGCGGTCCCCTCCAAGAAGAACAAGGCAAGGAACACAAAGACCTTGGTCCAGATGCCCGCCTTGTGGTCAATTGCGTTGACGCCGAACGCCTCGAAGGCGGTCAGGACCACAAGGAGGGTGGTCCAGCCGTGGTAGAGTGAGAAGGGTAAATGGACAAAGATCTCGTCGGCGGTGCTCTGGGAGACGTGATGCTTCTTGACAACGTAATAGATGTGTGTGACTGCGGAGGATACGAAGAGTGCGAATACGAAGGCGACGATGTAGTGATGCGAAGCCCACAGGTTGACGTAGATGAGGTTGAGGATGCCGAGGAGGGGGAAGCGCCACGAGATACCGTCGACGATGGAGGCCTTGCCTCCTGGGAAGAATTGGTAGATGATGGTGCCGAGGAGGAGCAGATGGATCAGAGACCTTTTGAGATGAATTAGATCCAGTGGCCAGTGCAACGGCGAGATGAGACATACCATATCAAGAATGCCCACGGAGCAGGAGTTATGTAGGTCTCCTTGCCCGTATAATAAATCTCGGACGGAGCGGCTACTGTGTACAGGTTTGACCCCAAGAACAGGAAGTAGACGATAATATTGACGATCTGCAGAGTCATGAGCACTAGAGGACAGCGAAGAGCCTGGCCGCCACGTACTTTGAGGAGAATACCATCTTTCCAGGAAGCGTCAGCCATGGTGGGAGCAGTGAAGGAAGGAGGTTGGCCGGCCCCTTATAAATGAAAGTCAGGCGGTTGGAACGTGCACAAGACGATTCATAGAAGGCGTCATTGACTGGTGCCGAGGCCCTGGCATGATGACGCATCAATCCACTTCCACCATCTACTCTGTCAGCTGCGCGTAGTGGCGATAGATTTGGCACGAATGGTGCCACTACAGTGGTGCGTCTAATTGAACAGTCTGTCCTAATACAAAGAGAACCAGCTTCTGGTCTTCCAACTGTGAAGACATTCGCAGACTCTCATGAACATGTTCGTCTTCCCACAGCGCTCATTTCCAACGCGTGTGTACACGCCGACGGAGT